>CM046721.1:19788222-22188222 GCA_025584915.1 Monochamus saltuarius
TTGACTTGAGTATAGTAACCCACACAGAATTTAATTTAAAACGCTTTTTTACTCTTGCTAAATTTAAAAAAAATTTTAAGGTTTTCAAGAAAAAATGCAATAATTAAAACAAGATTTTAATAGCATTTATTAGAGCTTCGCTTCGTCTTTAAAATTTAACAGTTAGTAATATATAAAATTTACATTCAAAATTTGCAAGTGTGATATAATATCGTAGGAGATTTTCAAATCGACTGATTCCCCCTAGAGAAACGTTTTATATTAATTTTAACAAGAATTTTTTTTCACTGATGAGGCTTACTTCACTCATAATGAAATTACAATAATTGTTCACAACTTTCATGAATATTCTCATGTAAACCCCTATACAATAACTCCTAGACATTTTCAACGCGAGTTTAAGATACATGTTTGGATCAGTACTATTGATCGTTATCTGACTGGACCATTTATTTTGCCAAATCGATTAAATGACGAAAGATATTTGGAATTTTTGCAATGCTCTTCCTGATTTAATCGAAGATTTACCATTGCAACTTAGACTAGAGTTTTGGCTTATGCATGATGAGACACCGCCTTATTTCAGTGCGACTGTCAGGGACTTTTTGAACTTTAAGTTTGGTGCATATTTTGAGCAGTTTCTTTAGCTACAATTTTATTTATTTATTTTTTTATTTTATAGATCTATTACTATCGAATCTCAAAGATAGAACCTACTACTGCCCAGTGTAACATTCACGAAACGTTTCAATTAGTAGCATATATATCAGAAACATATATTTTTCATACCATCACATATGAAACAAATATGAAACGTTTCAGAAACGCAGTACATATACAGTATCCAGTAAACATGTCAAATACGTTGTGAAAGTGATTTAGTTAATATTAGTTTAACAGGCATGCGCATAAGGAATGTGTGTTAAGTGTAGAGTATTGTCATGGCAGGATGCACTGTGTCATAGTTTCCGTTTCTGGTGATTAAAAACGCAAAATCTGTGGTTAGGTTATATTTTTAGGCGGTTGGCGGTTAGAAAGAATCCTGGAAGTTCTTTGGCATCTTTTGATGTTTTGTGATTGTGTTAGCTACTAGCGTATTGGTAATTTATGATTAAATCATAAATATTTGGTGGCCAGTGCTGTGACATGATACTTGAAACGAAATTGTGTATTTTGCAAACTTAATAGCAATAATAGAAGTACATACATACCTCTTTGTCTACTCAGATATAAGTACTTCTATTATTGTTCTTATTGATTCTTATTTTGCATAATATCGTATCTGAGGTCATGTCCTAGCACCTGTACCCAAAAATGAAGTTACCTAAAGAAGAAACCTTTCAAGGACAATGTTGTGGTATTGTTTCAGAAACATTACAAAAGTCTAGTCGAAACAGTACAGTATATTCATATCTGAAACAAATTTGTACATAATGTTTCACCAATGTTTCAGAAGAAACATATCTTTTTTCATATATTTTTAGGTATTAACAATATTGTGTGAAACTAACTACTCAGTGGACAAAAGCCCCAACCTGCGTTGAATTACACCCACAATATCTACCCTATATTCCTTATTATTAGCTTTTGTAACATTTTTTTACTGTTTAAGAAAGGTATTTTAAGCTAATATGTATATCCTACAATTCCTATCAATGAAGTCATATGTATGTTCTCTGATACCAAGCATCTAGGTATGCTAATGAATATCCACAGACAAAACTCGAAATATATGAAAAAACTATACATAAAAGATAAATTTTTATTATTTTTATTTATTTTAGTAGGTCGTTATGATATTCATTGACAGTTAATCAGTTTGACGTTGCTGACGTTTAATTTCATTTTGACACTGTCGACATTTAATTTCAAATAATTTTAATTTATTGGTATAATAATCTTTATAGTTAGATATTTGACTCAAGTTAAAGGAGGCCACCTGATGAAGTAATCCTAAAAATGCAGAAATAGGTCAGATCTCATCTATTGTGGTAGAATTTCGAGTTCCCACTCCAGAGGTTAATATATATATATAGAGTATATCAGGTTAGTAAATAGATTAAATTCTGTAGATAATTATTGAATAGAGTTTTGTCTGTGGATGTTCATTAGCATACCTAGATGTTTGGTATCAGAGAACATACATATGACTTCATTGATAGGAATTGTAGGAGATACACGATTAAAATCTTGTTTTAATTAAAGCATTTTTTCTTGAAAATATTAAAATTTCTTAAAGTTTAGCAAGAGTAGGAAAGTGTTTTAAATTAAATTCTGCGCGGGATATTATAATTCTTTTTAAATTCGATCGCTATATAGCACAATTATATAATCGTTGTCTTTGCTTTTATTGCAGCATGTATTGAAATAACAACAACGTGTATTGTTATCTTTTCCATTTATTAACCAATCCAGAAAAAACAATATCTTTCATTTTGTTCATTCAAATGTAATAGTCGCTACACATTTAGTCCCATAATTTTCGTGATCCACATAACAAAAAATCAATAAAAAAATAATACTTATCGCAGATATAATTTTTTGGCCATTTTCTCTGTTCCAATGGAGGCCCAATCATCATTTCTTTTGGTTGGATCTTCAGGAGGTTCTTGACGTGATATTTAAAAATGTTCCTGTCAAAAGTAAACACTCAGTTACGGTTGAACAAAATCTCCTATTTCGAGAAAAAAAATTGCGACAAAGGAAAGGAACGCCTAACATATGCGACTGAAATACACTCGACAGGCCAAGTTACAGCCCACAAACTTTTCTCAGCAGACACATTTAGTTTGTGTGAACCGCGAAAGGAAAGGGAACCAGGATAGCTGGAGAGAATGGTAAAACGTTGGGGAGAAACCAATTATTGTTTAACGATGTTAGTTGCTTGTGCTGGAACGAGACCAGTGCTGAACAACACATGTGCCTGATAGCTATGAATGTTGTATCGTTATATGACTTTTTATTGCTGTTTAATATTAAATTACCTCGCGATTTAAATATACATGCAGTAATTACCTACCTTTCAGTATACACTTAACAGAGAGAACTAAAAGCAACAAAGTGAAATTTTCGACTCATGTAATGAATATTTTTCACAGCTCATGTGATAACACGTTTAACAATTTTGTTTATATTTTTTGTAAAACTAATAATTACTTTACAGACTAAAACCCCGACGAGCCTTGAATTACACCCATAATATCTACCAATATATTCTTTATTATTTGATTTTGTAGATTTTTACTGTATTGTTTCAGCTAATATCAATCGCAATTTACTATATTTTCATAATGACTGATTTTATAAATAGCTACACTACTGAAATAATAATTTGCTCCCAGGAACGAATTTCGTTGGTAGGCCCTAACCACTATTCAGTGCAGGAATGAGAGAAACCTGGAAAACCTCATTAATTAGGGGGGTAGTCAAATATCAACCAGTATCAATCTCTCACATTGACCCGAGCTAACATTATGTACGAATGTAGCTTATATGGCTACTGGCAGCTGGGCGCGAACCCACGCCGATGTAGTCACTATTCTAATTGTAACATTTAATATCAAGCACCCCACGCTTTTTTACTATAATTGAATTATTTTATTAATCATTTAATTTCTAATTTCATCTTATTCCAAATTAATTAGTCGTAATTGATTGTCGGAATTTTGTATTGCTGTAATACAAACTCTTGATACTTCAAAATTATTTTCTACTTTTTAGTTCGGTTTGCTATTAAAGCGTGTTTTTTTTAGTTATTTTAAACTATAATTTATATATACAAAAGACAATTTATTTACATAAATTAACAATTTAATTTGGGTATCAGATGCTAATTCAATTTCGTGTAATTTTCAATTTTATAACCTTTTAATATGTAAGATTTTAAATTAAAATTGTATGCTAATTGTTATTTTTAGAATACATTCATTATAATCACTTTTTGATGCCTGCTCATAAAATTGCTGATTAAATATTATTTTTTTTTTATTCTTTCACTATCTCAATTAATTCTTTCGCAATTTCTTTAAAAATTAGTCCACAGGGTAATTTACAAATTATCTAAACTAAAATTTGGGAATTAGATATGTCATGAAAACTGGAATCAATATTGTAAAAAAATTGTAAAATCCCTTTAGTTGTCGAGAAAAAAGTTATTGAAATTCTAGTAATTTCAACCTTTACATCGCTGAGCTACTGTAGTCTCTACCCAGGCAATTTTAAACATTCGATTACTTATCGTAATAACTTTTTTGTGATGCAAGTATTTACATTAGCTTTTCAAATATCAAAAATGGCGTACGTATAGCAACTCGCAGTTGATGGATATCGTTTTAATTTATGGTAAAGTGAAAATGGTTTAGCAGAACGATTTTCCTGTAAACATATGCCAAATGTAGCTACTTTTACAACGGTGTGCAATGACTGCAAGTGTAGTGCAAACGCAGGCGTGACATTTGCAACCGAATCGTGTAAGAGATGAAGGTCCAGGGCGTCCACGGCGTATTGTAGTAGTATGGCGTATCATACACGAGGCTCATTTATATCGGTACCATGTAAAGCGTGTCCAAGCATTTATACCAGGGGATTGGACGAGGAGGACCGGTACTATGGCTGCCACGATCTCCTGACTAAATAATTTGGACTTATTTTTGTGGTGCATATTTAAAAAGTTAAGTAGTTAAGTATATTGCACCGAAGTGGACACCATTGATGATTTACGCAAACGTCTCATAGCTGCTGTCAATAACAAGCTCAAAACGGACAAGAAGCAGAAACATTTACGTTAGTTTGTAGAAATTGGGTATGACAAAATGTTGTAAAATCAGGTCAGGTATGTCTATTTTATTAATTGAAACCACAAATTAATTCTATTAATAATTAAAAACAATAGCGGCAAAAGCAGTTGAATTTGCTGCATTAAAATAGGTGTTGGAAAATGTCATTTATTTCTTTCCGTGGGAATTTACTACAGTGGACCAGTTTCCAGTGCCGTGCGGTGTATTTTTAAATCATTTTTAAACTCTTTTTGATATTACTTTTACAAAATTGTATTTTTATAAGAGTCCTCTTTACATTCAATTTTTTTAGATAAGTTCTGAATCACCCTGCATATTTATTAAATATTAGTATTTTAATTTTAATCAACATTTCCAACAAAATCTTTTGCACCACTGATATTTGTTTTTATTCCACACGAACATATCACTTGTTTGTTTTTATAAACTTTCATTAGTAGTTGAATACAATTGTGTACAATAAATGGCGTGTATTCCTACTATTTTTATTATTGCTCTGAGTGTAAATACTCTCACATACCGTCATGGTTTTTAAGAACACATCTTTTCCGCTACCGTGCCGCGTTTGCCGCGTGGGTCTGAGGGATACTTTTAGTGTATATAGTTCAAGATATTACTCAACATTAAAACTTAATAGACATTATTAAGAATGCATTAGTGTGTACCTCAAAGCTTTCTATTACTATTAGAGGACTGTTATCTGAAGCAAATAGAATCTTATTCTATTTGTGCAAAGCCGTAAATTACCAACATCTGTGGCCAATATTGATTTAAGATAAATTTCGGTTATACTATCTTTGTGATAATTGCTAGGGTTGGTGGCTGGCTTGTAATCTGAACTGGAATGTTAACAGAATATGTATTCCTAGATAGAGCTATGGATGGCTTACAGGTTTGGGTACTCTAATAAGCTTAGTATTATATCTATAATAATTTTATCTGGATATGTACAGGGTGTTAAAAAAAGAGTGTAAAATATTTAAGGAGGTAATAGTATGAACCAAAATAAGCAGAAAAGTCGCAATAAACATGGGTCTGCAAAGTAACGGTTGCGGTGATATGGAATGTTTTATGTTTTTTAGCCCCTGTTTTTATTTAGCAAAAACGTGTATTTTCTTTTCATAGTCGGTTGATGTTTAGTGAAACAAACAGTACGTATTTGACAGTTGTTCTCAGTGGACAAGTTTTCTTTCACTATGGCTGGTTACTCTAACGCAGAGTTAACAGACATCCATTTCATGTATGGTCGTGCTAATGGGAACGCCACCAAAGATTGCGTTATACCGGTTCCTTGAGCAAACAGTGCCATTTATCCGGAAGACCAAGGTCGGTATCCACTCCCAGAGCAGAAGAAGAAATTCTAGCACTAGTAGAGCAGAATCCAGGTACGAGTGTGCGGAGAATATCAGCCGAGGTAGGAATTAGTGGTCCTCTTGTTTGGAGAATCCTTCACGAGCAACTACTTTATCCATACCATGTGCAACGAGTACAGGCCTT
Organism: Monochamus saltuarius; assembly: GCA_025584915.1. Taxonomy (NCBI): domain Eukaryota; kingdom Metazoa; phylum Arthropoda; class Insecta; order Coleoptera; family Cerambycidae; genus Monochamus; species Monochamus saltuarius. Next base: position 19,794,516 of record CM046721.1, read on the forward strand.
AAATCCAATAATTGATCATCAAGCACGTTTGTTTTTTTTGCCGCTGGTTTCTAAGTCATGATGCTGAAGACATTCTATTTACTGATGAGGCCGGGTTCACAAGAAATGGAGTGTTTAATTTTCACAATACGCATATTTGGGCCGACGAAAATCCTCATGCTCTAATAGAATCTGGACATCAGGCACGTTTTTCATTAAACATTTGGATGGGTATTATAGGTGATAGGTTTCTAGGTCCTGTTGTTTTACTAAACCGATTAACAGGCGCAGCTTACCTCAACTTTCTGTAGAACACACTGTATGAGTTTTTGGTAGACATTCCTTTGAATCAGAGACAACAAATGTGGTTTCAGCATAATCATTTTTCCATGGCCGTTAGAGAGCATTTACACCAAACTTTTCCAGATAGATGGGTAGGAAGGGCCGGACCTGTTTTATGGCCTTCAAGATCGCCTGATCTGAACCCTCTAGATGTCTTTGTTTGGGGATATTTGAAGACATTAGTGTAAGGTACACTTGTAAATAGCCTGGAAAAGCTGCAGCTACGGATTAATCAAAAGTATCAAGAAATCTAAACCAAGGAGGGTGTTTTCGAAAGAGTTCGAATATCGTTGAGACAAAGATGACGTGGCTGCTTGGAAATGGACGGAGGGCACTATGATCATTAGTCCAGAAGGAGACTTATTTAACAGAAGGCAGCATTTGCGCCAAGAGGCTACTTAACGGGATGTGATAAAGCTGGAAATTCTCATTAATTAGGGGGATGGTGAAACGTCGACCGGTACGAAACTCTCACATTGACCCAGGTCAATATTATTCACCCTGCCATACCCACATATTGATATATTAAATTGTTCACCCACAGACCTAATAATATATAATTATTTACATTCACTTTCTATGACATTTGTAGCAATGTACTCGATTACTGGGTTTGCAAATATCTCCTGTATATTTCTCACAAATGCATTTATATTTTCCTAATTGAGAGAGTCTCTCTCAATCCAGCAAAATCACAAAATAGAACACCTTCCATTTGGAGTTCTGAAAACATTATAAACTTGTTACTGAAATGTAGAAATTTTAATAAATAACCCTTTCTGCATAATAGATTAGACAAGGGGTTAATTTTATAAATTTTCATTTGCCTAAAAAATAAAATATCTCACACTGACAACACATGATCAAATGTAGTTAACGTTTCGAAAATTTCTTTATTTTCGTTATTAAAACTTGTCCAAGTCAACGTTTTAATAGCTTTTTTTATTTATCTACGTTCTGTATAAGATAATTATCATATAATATTTATTCTGTTGTTAGTTACCTCTTGTTAAGAATATCCAATCAACAATGGTCGCGGATATCTTTATTTTTTTTTACTGAGTGACTTCCTTTTTCTGATCATTTTTCTACACGTGTACAGATATTTTAGACTTTTCAAATTGTCCCTTATTAATTTAATCCCTATGTTTTCCAATTCTAAAATTTAAAACTATAAAAGTATCTCCAATATAATGTGACTGCATTCGCATGCTATACTGTAAATGCAGTTTGAACTTTGAATTTTGTATTTCACTATTTGGAATAGTTTGTGACAAAATTGTTTGTGTATTACTACTTTGAAAAACTGATGTAGTATTCTTTTTCATCTCTCAAATAGACCTGGTATACAGTGTGTTAAGAAAATAGTGTAAAATATTTCAGGAGGTAATAGTAGTAGTTTGGATTTCTTGACACTTATAATCCGTAGCTGCAGCTCCTCCAGGTTATTTACAGGAGTACCATACACTAATGTTTTCAAATATCCCCAAACAAAGAAATCTAGAGGGCTCAGATCAGGCGATCTTGGAGGCCATAAAATAGGTCCGGTTTGGAAATGCTCTAACACACTGTATGAGTTTTTGGAAGACATTCCTTTGAATCAGAGGCAACAAATGTGGTTCCATGGTCGTTAGAGAGCATTTACACCAAACTTTTCCACATAGATGGGTAGGAAGGTCCGGACCTGTTTTATAGCCTCCAAGATCGCCTGATCTGAACCCTATACATTTCTTTGTTTGGGAATATTTGAAGACATTAGTGTATGGTACTCCTGTAAATAGCCTGGAAGAGCTGCAGCTACGAATTAATCAAAAGTGTAAAGAAATCCAAACCAAGGAGGGTGTTTTCGAAAGAGTTCGAATATCGAGACGAAGATGTCGTGCCTGCTTGGAAATGGACGGAGGGCACTTTGAACATGTTCTGTAACTTTGTTTTTTGTTTGTTAAAAGCTTCCTTTGTTGGTTTATTCCTAACAAAATAAAATGTTTGAAAAACGAATAGTGGTCCATATCTTCGCAACCGTTACTTTGCGGACCCATGTTTATTAAGACTTTTCTGCTTATTTTTGTTCATACTATTACCTCCTGGAGTATTTCACACTCTTTTTTTAACACCCTGTATAGTGAACGCAGCAGACATAACAGTAGCTACAAAATCTCAAGATATTTTCTTTCTGAAAGTCAGTGAAAGTAGTATAATTTTTAACGCGTGGCGGCAGTGTTCAAAATGTCAGTTTGAGGCACTGGTGTTAAAAGTAATTTACTTTTAGCGCTGGTGCGAACATTGTAAATAAGAAATTTTGAATCATAGAAATATGTATTTACTTAATTAAATGTACAGTTAGATAAACTACAATTAAAATAAGTAATTCTATGGCTAATCTCGTTAATAGCTGTATTAGTAATTATTTATGTGAAGCATGTACCAAGATCGGGAGCAATATTATCCGTTTTTGGACATAATTTGGCACGCGATACTTTTGTTGTTTTGTGTGTCACGCTAAAGTTGCATGCTACGTGCGAATTATTACTTGGAAGCAGGAAGCTCGTCGCATCATGCGTCTACTCGTGGTGCTTTCACAGCTAAATCGCGTAGAATGCTACACCCAAATCCTCTCAGACACAGCAATAGTTCGAGTTCAGTTAAACAATTGTATTCTTAATAATTTCGTTGGAAGAAAACGATATTGTGTTAATTGCTGCCGAGATTACAAGGTCGGAAAAGAAAATAAGAAGGTTATGAATTCATCCATACTTACAAGGCCATGCTGATAATAATAATAATATAATAATATCTCTACCCCTCATTCTAATCACGAGGATTAGCCCAGAAGTCGAACACTTGTGTATTATTAAGCAGGCCGGATTTGCGCCCAGGAACGACTTACGTTGATAGGTCCTAACCACCATTCAGTGCAGGAATGAGGAAAACCTGGAAAACCTCATTAATTAGGGGGGTAGTCAAATGTCAACCGGTATCAATCTCTCACATTGACCCAAGCAAACATTCTTCCACCCTACCATACCCGCAGAGAGGGTGCCAATCTCTCCACGAATATAGCTTATATACGGTCTACCGGCTGCAGGGGTCGAACCCACAGCGATCCAGTCACCTCGATTCAAGTACTGACGCCTTAAACCGCGCGACCACTGACCGATCCAAATACAATGATACGTTGAGTTTTTGTTTCTCTGCAGCTGCATGCCCAAAAATTCGAAAACTTTTATAAAATGGAAAGAGAAACATTTAACAAGCTTGTTGAATTTATGAAACCTACAGGATACACATTTTCGTACAGTTATTATTGTGTAGATAAGACTGCTGATATTTTTAAACTAAGGGTAAGGTATCAAAATAAAAAATAACATAAACAAGTAGTCGAATATTGATTTATAAAGGCACTTCAGAAAAAATAGAATTAACTACTATTTTTCCCACTCTGAATTCCGTCTTGATCATTCAAATATCTTCAAACAGACAAATTTGACAGCAAAATTTATAAATCTTAAAAATAGCAAGAGTCTTTATTTAAATAGGCGGAAACAAGCGCTTGTAAAAATCAAACTCGTGTAAATTTTGTTGTTTGGGACCCTAGAGAAGAGATTTTCAAAGTTACACCAAAATCTAAAATGGGTCGGCTTTGCCAATTAGACGATTTCAAATGGAATGACTCGTATAAGATGATGAAAACTTACTGGATATAAAATAAATCATTGCTGTGATAAAACTCGAAAGCTTCGAAACAACCAGAACTACGTCTTATGTGTGCTTTTCTTATTAATCGAATACGTATAGAGAAAATTGATACAGGAACTACCGTTTTCTCCCTTAGGACGGCCTCGGAAATTACAGCTTAGAAGTTTCCTCAAAACGTGGGAATGGTTGTAAAAGAAATCAACGTTTTCAAATTAAAGCATTACGTGCCATCAGTAACAGGAAATTGGCGTATAAATATTACATAATAATCTTTTTCACTAACTCTATTGTAAAAATATCATTGAATCTAGAGGTTTAGTTGATCTAAAGGTATTTACTATTTAAGATGGCGTCTTTTCTTATCGCTTTTACCTTCTTTAAATCAGTTCATAATCCATTGTATCGTTTCATTAGATATATGCAATTTCAGTTTATAATTTGTCAGTAAGGTGGGATACTCTCATTGCCGTTTCTTTTCAATTAAATCTCAAATTTATGGCCAGTTTGTCAAAGAAATTTTGAACTTTAATCAAATCCCTTGGCAAATGTCTCATATCTTAACAGCCAAATCTAGATTTGCAAGAGGAATTTCAGTAAACAGCTATTCTGCGGACTATTTTCAAAACCGACAAAAAGAAACCTGACCTAGCACGTAGCATGCATCTATATCTAGTGATCACGAACTATTTCATACCAGACCTGAGCGGTCACAATACCAAGCAGTACCACACGAACAGCCAGAATTAGTGGTCAGTTGCCTAACCTATAAATACTGATAAGAGTTAATAACATTGAAATCGGTATATGTGATGGCGCCGCCGACAAATGACTATGCTGTTTGATATAGGATTTTCAGGTGTAATTCGATGCTGGTCGGGGCAATAGTCCGCAGAAGAAACCGAAATGTAATAAAATAATATATAAAAATCAAATAGCAAATCACAATTAAGTAACAAAATTTAACAACAAGAAATAGTAGTTACTTACCTAACAAATGCGATTGCACGTTTGCTAACCGAACTCCGCCTCCCGTCGTTCGGTCAACTACAATCAGCGTGCGGAGAAGACAGTTCCCGCACGTGTTAAGTACAATATTTTTCCTACGATCATGACAATTCTAATTAGACGAAATAGTTTACTTTAATTAGCAATTTATAACATTAACAGGTTATTAAGTAGTCATTTAAACTATTAGAATATATTAACTAAAACATTGAAATAAAATATGCAATTTGTGGCATTTTGTAAATTCAGTGCTGAGGCAATAGCGACTTAAGGATGTCCTTCAGCCGTGGAATTCACTGCTGACAAAGTATGTGTTAAATGATTAGCTTGTAACTTCATTGATGAGGAAATAGCTGCTGGATGCAGTTCTTCAGTCACGGAACATACTGTTATTGTTGATGTACTACATGCTTCAGCACGGTTCTCTTGAAGTTCTGATGAGGGATTTGATGCTTTGAGAATGCTGTGGGCTATTTTCTTTTTGTTATCCAAACAATCCTCAATGTATGACTCAGCTGCAGCTGTGGACCTTCACCCACCAGGTGGTTTTATGTTTGTAATATTGGACCCAGAACTGGCTAATAATGTGGCGGAAGAGCGCCGAAAACAATGTCCTATATACGCTTCGGGGTTTGGGAGGTCTAAGTAACCAGCGGTATTAGATGGCAATTTCTGGAAGCTGTTGATACCCACCCATTGCTTATTACATTTACCCCCTTTATAGAATAAGAAAAACCGATCGTGAGGGGTATCGACATATTTGTTTCTTCGTTGTTCACCACAAATTTTCTTGAAACATTGATTTTCGTGTTTGGTATGGTAATAATAAGCACATCCCCTTGTTTTCTACAGGGTGAACCTTTAATAAGTACAAATATTTTAAATGCAGTTGTAGTTCAGTATGGTCCAGCGCAAAGGAATAAGCTGTATGCAAGTTGCAAGTGGAAACAAAACTTGTTTTTAACAAGTAAAGTAAAATTATCATAAACGATTAAAATATGAATTTTCACAAGTTCGATACTGTCAATTAAAGTGTTTAGGAAGTTACTTTGTTCAATGATTCCAAATTTTTTTTATAAACGTGCATAAAAGCTCACCTACGTACTGAAAAACCAACTATTTAAACATTTATCCACATTTCAGAAGCTAATACCATTGTACACTGTTAGAAAGATTATCACAAATTATACCCCTAAATTGTTTTATGAAAAATAAAAAAAAACACTATAATTTTCAAACAACATCTTAGTTAATTTTCGCCACATAACCTCAAACAACGTGTCAGTGCTAACCTTTTCGTACTTCGTAGTGAGTGAAACATATTTTAAAAATAAACATAAAACATGGAATAACAAAATAACTATCTTCATGTATGCGTTCAATATAAAGAGAAGACAGAGTAAAATATTTAAAAGCTCTGTCAATCGCATGCAAAAAAAGAAATTAATGCCGTAGGCACAGGTAACAGGTAGATGTCACGAACAGTAGGTGCAATGTCTCGTACCAGCCCCACTCTCTAGGATTGATAGTTGAGGTAGACAAAGAGGTTATGTTGATATGTAATTTTTGTGGGAAGGGATTTGATAATTTCAATACACGTAAATTGAAAGTTAATATGAAATACTTTTGCATCTTCTGAAACCGAACTAAACTAATGGTTTCTTTAAGTGTATTTAATTAATATTTTTCATTAAATACAGTGTGGATTAAATAAAATATAGCGCATTATTCAAAGAGTGAAAATATTGATTTGTTAAAAGCATATTTGTCAAGTAGTGATAATCAGTGATAGTTATAACGATAACGTATTGTGATAAATGATATTTTAAATTTATTGGCGAGGTTAAGGATTGGCAAAGGGGAGGAGATGGCTATTAATATTTTCATAAATAAACATATTTCAATCATTCTTTGACATGTCTAAAAATTATAGTTAACTTTGTTGGAGCCTATTCGAAGACATTAGAGTAACACTGGCAACGTTGTAGATAGGCACCGATAATTCCAAATATCGTTTTTTTTCTAATACCTTTGATTTTTTTGGCTTGAAATCAATATTTGATTTCTTCAAATATGCCGTTAGCTTGAGATATTTTCCAATATCAATGTCCCTATTTACTTTGAAACATAGTTTCAACATCGAATACTTCGACTATAGTGTTGACGGAAAGTTCCGCTCTTCTTTTAAATATGAAGTGTTCTTCTCCATTGGTCGAAGGCAACAAGCTGTTTTTCATAGCGAATTCTTGATTTTGCAGGAATTAATGCATTACTTACATCATTAGCGGTCTCCAATATTTCTGTCGGAACATCATTAAGAGACTCTTCACTCATTTTGGGTAGTTTACGCCGAAGAGAATGAAAAATAAATCAAACTCAACCTTCAAACTGAACTGATTGAAAATTTGAAAGCTTGTGTCAAAAAATATTAACGATAACTTTATGTAGTTATGCAAACGACAAGAATTTTTATCTGTGTCCAGCGTAAATATAGCGCAAACTTTTTCACTTAATGGTGCCTGCAAAAGCATTGTTACAACAATATGATAGGTCTACTGTATAATGTAACAAAAATCGTTCGGAAAAGTGCACCATATTGCACTAGTGCGAAAAAGTGCTACTTTCGCCACGAAACATCGTGCAGAAAAGCACACTTTTCCGCATGATCGTAGGAAAAAGTAATAATCATAATATTTAATTAAACTCACCATTTGAATCGGTCAGTGGTCGCGCGGTTTAAGGCGTCAGTACTTGAATTGAGATGACTAGATCGCTGTGGGTTTGACCCCCGCAGGCGATAGACCGTATATAAGCTATATTCGTGGAGAGATTGGCACCCTCTCTGCGGGTATGGTAGGGTTGAAGAATGTTGGCTTGGGTCAATGTGAGAGATTGATACCGGTTGACATTTGACTACCCCTCTAATTAATGAGGTTTTTCAGGTTTCCCTTATTCCTGCACTGAATGGTGGTTAGGGCCTACCAACTTAAGTCGTTATTATTATTCACATAGTATTATAGTATATTACACAATCTGTTCTACTGATCTTCTCTTGGCTTTCAAGATAGCAGGCAGGAATTTTAGGCAGAACACCCTGTACCATCGGTCATTTTTACAAATGGGGCTCCTAAGATTTACTGACATGTAATGCTTCCCAGTGAGTTCATCTTTTGTTATTTCCTGAAAACTGATTACAGAAGCTCTGGAAGCATAATTTTTATAACGTACTATAAAACAAAGCAAAACTTTTCAATTTATTTATATTTTACTACTTCTACATCCTGAAAAATATCCAGTTGTCTATTATTGAATTTCAGTTTTACGATTCCTTAAGCGAGCCGTGTTGTTTGAATCTAGTTACTATTGATTTCCTCGTTTGTTCCATGTACATCTGATCAAAATCCCCGCGTCCAATATCGTAAATCTCAAAGCAGATCAGGGTTCTTATTCATGCATTCTACGAGAACACAAGAGAAAAAATAAAATCTGATTTTTAACAAAGGCAAGTCGAAGCGTATTTTAAAAAGAATTAAACTGAGATAAAGATATGTTAATTACATTAGAAACGTTTATAGCGGAATGTTGTATAGAATATCTTATAATATATTATTTTCCTTATAAATTTTTTTTTCTCTAAATCAGTATTTTAATTTTCAGTTGTAAGGTGCTGTTCTGTTAGTATTTTGTATACAATAATACGCTACCATATATCTGACGTCTTTAATGCAGAGAAAGTAAAATATAGATTTCTGGGAATATTCGGAATATAAAAGCTATACAGAGTATCCCATAATGATGTGCGTTCCTTTGCAGGGTGTGTTTCTTGGGTCATGTAGGGGCCATAATCGTACATATCCACAGGTATGGAATATGCAAGCGAAATCATTCATATGAAACGTAATAGGCTGGTGGTTTTAATTTTAGACATATGTGCCAAATTTGAATCATTTTTATCAAGTAGTAAACTCAGAAATTCGTTCATAAATGCAATAGAAATGAACAGCAAAAACTAATTTGATGGTGGATAATTACTTCTGACATAAATTGTCAATGACAATCCAAACAATAAAACCATCAAAGTGACAGCCGCCTACTACGTTCCATATGAATTATTCCACACCCGAGGAAATGTGCGTATGTGGATTTAATTTTTTTTAAATAAAATGCGTGTCTGCATAAATATAATAAGAGGGGGAAAATTCTGTAAATTGATTGTTCTATTTACTGTCATTTTTTTCATCTCCAGAAACGTTTACAATAGAAAGTTCAAACATTTTTTAATGTTTAAGAGGTATTTTAAGCTAATATATCTCAAATCTCCTACAATTCCTATCAATGAAGTCATATGTATGTTCTCTGATACCAAACATCTAGGTATGCTAATGAACAATTCCATAGACAAAGCTCTATTCAATAATTATCTAAAGAAATTAATCTATCTAAATTTACTAACCTGGTTTAATGGAAACACTCTATATACAATGGTGTAACAGTAGTAAGTACTCAAAACTTGTGAGCTTGTAAAACAAGTCGAAAAATTACGAAAACCTTAGTACAACTTTTGTCAGTGGCAGCTCCTAAGGGAGATATGCTCACTTAAAGGGGCAACCTCAGCAATAGTTTTTAATGCGTAACATCAAAACGTTAAGTCTCGAAATTTTGATGAGATATTAACCTTGACGTGTCTAATAAGTCTCATTAACTACATTTCAAAATTTTCTACAGGGGCGTAAGAAAATGCAAGGTTCTGGTACAAATTTATTCATATCTTTTTTGTAGTTAATTTTTTCTAGTTTCTGACTCCAAAATATTAAAATATTAAGTATTTAACATAAAAACGGTACTCTTGTTAAATTTCAATAGGATGTACCGTTTTTGAGTAAAATCGATTTCAATCATTCTTAACGTGCCCCACATTCAACATCCATAGCCAAATAAATTAATAAATTGCAGTGCGCCATGAAGAAAACAACTAATCTGACAGTTAACAAAAATGTCAAGTATTTTTAACACTCTTAACAGTAACAATTAAAAACAATAGTACAAATAAAAATACCGTAATATAAATAACATAAAAACAACGCCTTTCGGTGCAAAGAAATATTTTATAATTGGGTACATTTCTATTGGGGAACTTTATACCATATCGGTGTGAGGCTGCTCTTGCGCTCCCGTGACACTCCACCTAACGTCAAAAGCATATCTACATACTCAGAATATGTATACGGTTGCAATTTTAAAATAATTTTATCTATTTTTGTTCACTATAAAATGGCACTGCGTAGACTCAAATAATACAATTTTCAAACTAAAAATACTTGACATTTCTGTTACCTGTCAGACTAGTTGTTTTTCCATGGCACACTGCAATTAATTTTTTTGGCTATGTATTGGATGTTAAATGTGGGTCACGTTAGGAATGATTGAAATCGAATTTACTGAAAAACGGTACATCCTATTGAAATTTAACAAGAGTACATTTTTTATGTTAAATACTTAATATTTTAATATTTTGGAGTCAGAAACTAGAAAAAATTAACTACAAAAAAGATATGATTAAATTTGTACCAGAGCCTTGCATTTTCTTACGCCCCTGTAGAAAATTTTGAAATGTAGTTAATGAGACTTATTAAGCACGTCAAAGTTAATATCTCACCAAAATTTCGTGACTTAATGTTGAACCGTTTAGATGCTACGCATTAAAACTGTTTCTGAGGTTACCCCTTTAAGTGAGCGTATCTCCCTTAGGAGCCGCCACTGACAAAAGTTGTACTAAGGTTTTCGTAATTTTTCGACTTGTTTTACAAGCTCACAAGTTTTGAATACTTACTACTGTTACACCTTGTATATTAACCTCTGGAGTGGGAACTCGAAATTCAACCACATAAATAGGTCAGATCTCTTCTATTGCATTTTTGAGTGAACTTACATTAGAATAGTCTTCACAAACAATGTTGCAGTGTTGAGAGCTTAAAGCTGGAGTAAAAATTGTATCAAAAGATGCACAAAAAAAGTTCGCAGTAGATGGAGGTTCTCATTAGTGTAGTCCTAAAATATAATGCTGAATTGAATCATTTCCTTTAACTTTTGGGAGGAAAATGCGTTAGAGAACATGAAAACCTTGAATTGTATTTTATCACTGTGTTCTATACGCCATGAAAAATATTTAATAATTTACATCAATTCAAGTGTTACTAGTTTTTTAAAAGAATTCTGAGAATGTGATAATGTTTATAGTGTCGCATACAATTTCCTCAATGTGCAGTTGACATGTAAAATTTAAGAGATTTTATTGTAAAACACGTGAAAGTTATGTTTTTTTTCTTATTTTAAATGACTTGTCAGTTTGGAAACTGCTATACAACCTGTAGAAAACTTATACAATTGACACAGTGAAGAGATATTCTTTCTAACTTACTCAGATATTTTTTAGACTGTCTGAACAAACAGCTATGAAATACGTTGAAAATTTGCGTATAAAAACGGTGCCCTTGACATTTTCCTTTCATCGCGTTTCATCGCCCTACATCATATTTTTCTTTTTTTCGAAATTGTATACAGATATAAACCACAACGATGTATTAGGTACACACGTGCAAACGTCGTGTGATGTCACAGGCCTTCGCTGTGGCAGCGACTATTTTCTGGAAATGTGGTCAAACAGAAATTTTAAATACCGTTTTTAGACCGATTTTTTCACAAAATTGTTAAGAACAAACGCTATTTCTATGAATATAATACTTTCTTCTGCACGTATTTGAAAATACCATGCAATTTCCCCATTGGTCCACTCAATCAGTTTTCTTGAGACTTGTAATGAATTGACATAAATTTTACAGTGTTTTCGGTCCTATAAATAATTTATATTGTTTAGTCTCTATAAAACAAGTCCTACATTTAATGACCGTACTTATATTTAATTTGTATATAAAACATTTCATTTCAAACTTCTACTTTCACTTTATCGTATTAAACCAGAATGACATGGAATAATATTTTAATTAAGAGCATAATGAGGCCCTTTTCATGTATTATTTTTTAGAAAGAAAATAAATTTGTTTGCTGCCTCAAACATAATACAACATAATACGTTTATCTCACCAGATAGGGGAAAGTAAGCGTTCTGTAAAATTTATAAATAGATATTGCTTTAGACTAACCACAGAGAGGAATGCCTTTTTGGGGACTCGGAGGATAAAATCTGGTTATTACAGTCATCCAAAGATTAATTTATGTTTTTAGTTCAGTACGACAATATAATGCCGGACTATTTATAACAAGTGAAATCCACGATATAAATATTTTGGCTGTGTATAAATAAATATTCCCTGTTGCCAAATAACAATTTGGCATGAATCGTAGACAATGTTTTGTATTACAACGAAAAAACATTATACAGGACGAACTCACGTAAATAACAAAAATGGAATTCGTGATCCAATAACACGTTTTTTTTTCAATGCATGCAAACACACAAAAATTTGTTTAATATACGTTTTTCCACGGTCGGGAGTAGAAATCAGTTTCTATGACATCAAAATTAAAACAGAAGTAGTCGATTATTCCCAAGGGAGTATAATGCTCCCAAGGGAGTTTACATTATGGAGAACGTTTTTCATGCAAAAAAAAAGAACATTGAAATTATTTATTGACATTTAAATTAAATGTTACATTTGTACAATTTTCAAAATTAATATTAGAAGGAATATTACTTTCGCTTATATTTACAGTTTTTGTGATTGCGCTAGTAGTGGTACCTACTAAAACCTGATTAGCAGTTTTGGTCTTATTTTCAATGGAGTTCTCGACATAACCCTCAGCGACTATCGTTGATTTCCAACCAGCATGACCCTTTATTGTCGTGATATCCACACCAGCATCTGCCAGTAATGTCGCTGAAGATCTTCGTAAGCAGTGACCAGTATAACATGCAGCATCAGGTAATTTTAAATACGAAGCTACTACACTCGGAATTTTTCCCATGACATTCTTGCCAACTGGCTGCGAACTACATTTTCCTGCTTTGTAGTACAAAAAAAGGCGCTTATGCTTGACGTGGGGAGGACGAAGGGACAGGTATTTTCGAAACAATTCAAGCATATTTCCCACATCGGTAACCAGAAAGGTTTGTGGAATCTTTGTCTTAGTGTTTGGAATTTTTACAATCAAGGAAGAGCCTACATCCTCAATATCATCTACAGTTAAATTGACTAGTTCATCAGTTCAACAAGCTCCGGCAATCTCCAGAATTAATCCAACCTATAAAAAATCAAAATACTTAATAATTGAAATACCTAACAACAAAAGTAATCTTACCTTAATCATTAAGAATTCTTTGTCATCTGCACTTGATAAAAACGGTCGATTTCTCCCTTTGTCAATATTTTCGATTTTTTTGCTTGATATCCGTCACCTGTTCTTTTCAAAAATGCGATCAGCTTGGGGAATTTGCTTATATCTATGTTGTCGTAAATTATCAAGCATGACTTAACCATAGAATATTGCGCCCATAATGTGGAAGACTTGTAATTCTTTGCATTTTCACTGAAGTATACCAACAAAATATTCTGGCTGTATACTTGAACATTTTTCTCGCGCACCACTTTTTGAATCGATTGTAGGCTATATCGTATAAATATCTTGACTTCGTAGGCAGCAAATTGCTTATTGCAATATTTGCAGCCTCCACAATCTCTTCCAACTAACAATTATTCATTGTGCACTAAACAAACTTTAATTTGTTAATCCAGTTCTAGACTAGTGAAAAATCCTCCAATGATTTTAAATACAAATATTTTAAGAGGGGATAGAAAAAATTAAGTAGTAACGGAATCTTCTTACAAAAAAATTCCAAACCTATTTATAAAGCGAAAAAAATTTTTTTTCGATATAATACAAAATCCTTATTTAACGCCGCCAATGCGAGAATCAGAGTAGGCAACCAGCAAGCAACGGTTATGCAATAGTCGGTCCAGTCGGTGTCGCTGTCATGTCATAATTCAATTCCAGTGTTTACGTTGTAGTTTTGTGTTCTTCTTCAGTTTTTAGTGCCTTATTTTAATTGTAAACGGTTTATAGTTAATAAATAAATGAATATGTGTCGGGTACAGATATTTTCCCACAATATAGTTCGCCGGTTTGTTTTTCTAGGTTATGGGACAAGACTGCCGCGGGTGCATTCAAATTTTTCTATTACATACCTATTAGTACCACCCATTCCTTTTGCCCGATTTTCTTATAATAAATAGGCATTTTTTCTAACTGTACCTACGGGAAGTGTGTTTTATAGGTAGTGAGTGAAAATGTAGTTTCGCCAGTTTGTAACGAAATAATGAAAAACGAATGCAAAATACTGGAGCTAACTGGACTAACTGTTACCTACCTATGAGGTATTATTACTAATAAGAATGTTAATTTTTGTCGTTTCTGCATTTAGAATCACTGCAAACGACCGGGACCGCATGGTAGTAGTACATTGTTGGCAGATGTAGTCAACTATGGATCTAAGCCATCTCAGTCGATGCTTTATCAGAGTCGCCGACTTTTGCCCCATTTTTTAAATATCGAGCTAAAATTCACGTTTGCACTGTAGAGAACTGAACTCGCTTGCATCACGGTCTCGTCGAAAACGTTTTGCATAATTTCGTTCAATCGCGTGAAATAAAAGACTTAAGAGTTATTCATCTTCCAAAGAACATATTTTGGTGCATGCATTGTAAACAGAGTTGCTGTGTAAGCGAGATTTTCAAGTGTGTAATTTAGGATGTGTAAACTTTCTGTGTTAATAGTTACACACCATAGTTTTTTATAGGTTTTACACAAAATGTGGTAAAATTACTAGAATTATAATAAAACATATTGAATGTGTGTAATATTTACCAGTGACGAGTCAAAAGTACACTACTTTGTGTAAACATAAAACACCTATATTTCTACTCCTGACTGGTTGAGCACAACTGCATTAGCTGTACTAACACCCGTCACTATGCTATGTTGGTCGTGTAACGTTGTTGTGTTCAGTTTCATATCGTGCGCTGTTTTCAAATGAAGAACATTTCAAATTAAATTGATTAAAGAAAATGATAAGTACTTACCTAACTGTAACAAATATTCCTGATAATTGTGATAAAGGTAAAACTAATTACGACTATAGTCATATTAGGAATTCACTCTGACGTTTTAGATTACTTTGTATTCTGATTTTTTTGTAACTTTGAAGAAATAAATTGATATGTTCAGATCACGAGTCCGGGAAAATGTGGGAAATCTTTTGGGTGCAGATAGAACTTAAAAAAATAAGATGACAAGTTCCTTTAATTTGTTTCTCTACAGGCGGAGATATGTGGCCCTAACAAACGCCACTGGAAATGTAATGGACACCAGTAAGGACCTTAAAATAGTGTCCTTGTAACATATTTAGCTTTTTTAGTTTACCAGGGGCGGGCTAAGCTTTACAACTTAATTCCTAAATCTTTATCACTCTGTATGATAAAGACCTTAAAATAATAAATCTGGGTAGTTTCAACCTTAGACTAAAAAAGGTACTCTTGTTTATTGTCGATAGAAGTGAACCGTTTAGGAGAAAAAGTATCGGCATATGTTCCCCCTTATGAAGTTTTTCAGTAATTTCGTTAAGGCTTCTCCTGGGACACACTGCATCTTTAAAAAATGTTGTATTAAACATCTTGAAACGAAACTTTCCTGTTGTTAGAATGACTTTTGTGACACTTTATTGTTGAGAAAAAAAATAGAAATCATTATTTTTATTAAAAGTAAAACTTGAATTCGTTTATTATTATTTTTCTTAAGCATAGCTCAATAGATAAAAAACATGTTTTAATTTACCTAAATATTAGGGGAGACCGGGTACGAAAGTAACACGGGTTGGTTGTAACAGTAAGCCTATTTTCTTTCTAAAGAGGGTTGTCTATGATATTATATCATCATAGAGTCGGCAGTGAAATCTACATTAACTTATTTGAACAACAATATCTTTGGTGTGTTTTAGTTCGAGTTAAGACCTGCACGGTGCAAAATGCTATGCAAAGTAAGTTTTCATTCTTTATCTTAATCTATCATAATCCTAGAACTGATCGTTATTTTGAATTATTTTATTGGCTTGTTTAGTTAATACCAATATTGGCTATAACCTAAGCATGGTATTTTAATTAAAATTAATCGTTAAAAAAAGTTGTAAGCAAGTATTCTGTAAATCGCGTGAAAAATGCGTAATGGGACGATTGTAACAATGCCATAGGGGGACGATTGTAACATGTTACATGTTACAACCGTCCCTCATATTTAATACCTATGATCATATTTGTCATATTTAACATGATAACTCTGTAGATATCCAGATAATTACTTCAGTATTTGTTATACTGTGTAGGAATATACAAATTCATTCTCTTTATTTAGGATGTGTAGTAGTAGTAGTAAAGTGCGGGCGGCCTTAGCCTGGCAAGTAGGCCACACGTGGGCCCTTTTTGCCTACCCTGGCATCCCATCACCCCTCCACTATTCGCCCTCGGCCTTCCTCGAACCTACCCGACGTCCTAATGAACGCCAGGATCCTGGTCCATGGTAGGCCCCTCATCTCTTCCCTTTGCAGCTCCTCGGTGCCAAAGATTCTATATCTTAGTCTTCCAAGAGCCGCACAGTGTCCTAGAAAATGGATAGGGGTCTCTTCCCCTTCTCCGCATTCCGGACATAAGGGACTATCCTCTATGCCTATCAAATTCAAATGCCTCCTGAGTCTGCAGTGACCTGTCAGGACCACCTCCATTTGGTTCAGGGGCCTTCGACTAAGGCTCAACAGCCACTTCGTCCTAGATTTATTAGGTTCATTGAAGAAGTCATGGGCCTGTCTACATCCCCCGTTCCTTCTCCAGTTCCCTCCTAGTGTTTAATAGGTCCATTTATTAAGGGCACTATTCATACTACCTCGCGTAATTCCCAAAAAGGGTTCGGGTCCCTGGCACGGTGCCCCAGATCCAAGACGAGCCAGCAAGTCAGCCGTCTCAT
The DNA here is from genome assembly GCA_025584915.1 of Monochamus saltuarius. NCBI lineage: Eukaryota > Metazoa > Arthropoda > Insecta > Coleoptera > Cerambycidae > Monochamus > Monochamus saltuarius. The sequence continues at coordinate 19,811,562 of CM046721.1, forward strand.
TACCGGGGATCCCCTTATGGCCAGGAACCCAGACCAACTCCACCTCTCTTTGTCTGGCCAGGGACTCAAGGGCATCTCCACACTCCTGGACAAGACTAGATCTAGTCACCGGAGAGCTAAGAGCCCTGAGTGCAGCCTGGCTGTCCGAGCAGATGAAGATTTTCTCCTCCACACAATTCCTTACTTCTTCCTTGCCTGCTACCATCAAAATAGCAAAAACCTCCGCCTGGAAAACCGTGGAGTGTGTGCCCAGCGAAAAGCTCTGCCGGATGTCCAGGTTTTCCAGATAAATTCCTGCTCCAGAAAACTCATCCCCTACCCGGGATCCATCTGTATAGCATATCAGAGATCCCGGGGGAAACATGTTTTCTGCCCTCCCACTGCTCTCTCTCGAAGGGAAAACAGTGGTATATCTCCTACCCAGCCTTAGTTTATCCTTTGCTTCAATAACCCTCAGAGCGGATACTGGAATTTCATTCTCCGCCCTCAAGGCTATAGAAGCGTGACCCTCCACACGACCCTCTGCCTTCCAGCAGCCTGCATCCCTTGTTCTCAGATAGGTCGCCATCGCCTCCTTTACAATGCATGTTGGGAGGGGTGGCAACCCCTAGGATGTGTAACAAAAGACAACAAACAGCAGATCGTGGAAAAGATTGTTATGGATTGGGAAAAACTTGGTCCTTCCCAAATATGGAACATGGACAAGTCTGGCGTAACAACCGTGCAAAAGCCAGATAGGGATAGGATTCTTTGTTATTACCAAAAAATAATAGATTATGTACCTGCACTATAACTTACTTTTATATAGGTATAATCAATAAACAAATACCTTGTAAATACTAACTTTCCATACTTAGTTATTACCTATTATTCAATGTTACAAACGTCCCCATGTTCTGTTACTTTTGACCCATACCATTGGGTAAGTTGTAACGACGTACACTCTCAACTTTTTTATTAATTGTACATCAATATGAACTTTAATTACTTCAACATTATTTTTCTTTTATATATAAAATGCCAAGGAAACGACTTATAGTAAGTAAAATATAACTATGTCAATTTTTTTATTTATCCGGCTTTACAAAAATATGTTACTTTCGTACCTGGTATCCCCTACTAAATAGCGCCCTCTAGGAGCATCATCAAAATAAGCTTCAAATTAGTAATTCTCACACTAAAAAACCCAACACTACCAATTTTCAGTCATGCGATCAAAACTTTCTCAATTATTGAGAAGTTTCAGAATAAAATGTAAACCTTGTATTTCTTAAACCAGCGACATTCGTATAAGGCATGATGAGCTCAAACTTAATATTTTGGTGTCTAGTACTCTCTACTTAGTGTTGACCCATTCTATCTGACGCCCCGTGTGTATGCTTACGGTTACTGGACTAATTATTGTAATTATCTTATCCTTTCTTAAAATGTGCATGAAGGATATAAGGTTCACCTTTCAAAATAGGTATTATTCTCTTTCTAAAATATCTAATTAAACAAATATGTACCACTTAATATTGTGTGAATGTATTAACATTCAACACCGAGTTCCAAAAACCTACCTTAAAATATACCCATGGGAATTGGTCGACGGATTCTAAGACAGTTTAATAAAAATGATAAATTTCAAAATGGCATTATTATATTAATGATGTTCATCCTTACAACAAAACTATGTCTTTAATCTGACAGAAACATGTTCTTGAGTTACTATAAATTTGAATGAAAAATCGACTAGTTACAAAAAAGTGAGGGAAGATTTCAAATAAAATATGTATAACTTCATGTCCCACAATATTTCAATGTTACATCAAGTTAAAAAAAGAATATTTTTAAGCACCGAGCACTAACCCGAAGTATTTTATAAAATGTTCATTTATTATGCCAAAACCGAGCAAAGGATTTTTTAAATAAAAAACGAGGTGCGATAAAAAAAATATGACAGAAATTTCATTTCATATTTCAATTTTAAATTGATAAAAGCGTTGAGTGAAAATTTATTTAATGCTACTTTAAGCTGTAAAAGCGTTCCTTCGAATTCTTAAATAATACATGTAGATATTTAAATTCAATGGGAATATAGATTTTCAGTTTTATTCCAGGAAACTAAGTTACCTATATTCGAGGCAACTTAATGTTTGTAATAATGAATATATATTGAGACAATATGAAATATCAGCTGCAATACTTATGAGAATTTACATGTTTATTTAGAAAACCATAAAATAGAATTTAAATTATTGTTGTTATTAAAAATTAAAACATAGTAGAATTATACAAAATAATATAAAAATTGACAATGCAGAGCATATAAACAGTTATTGTAGAGTAAATTAAATAAATTACCATTTTTGAAAGAAAAAATTAGTTAAAATTCATTAAATATTGGGACATGATATCACATTTTGGTATAGTACATAAACAAAAAAGGACTTAAACCAAGATTAAAGTATATAGAAAGAAAAAGAAAAGATCATTTAATAACATCATACACATATCAACATAAGTCAAGTGAAGATAATTAAAATATTAGTAATTTAAATAAATAAAATTTGTAAAATATTTAGAAATGTCAAATAAATATCATAGACAGGGACAAATGTCAAGTCTAAAGTTGGCTTCATATGAGATATAACAATGTACATAAAAAGAGTAATATTGAAGAATATTTAATAATTAGAAATAAGTAAAATTGTAATAATAAGAAAAAATGTTTGTCATAGTTTTAAGTAGTGGAGTGAAAACATAAAAAAACAGTGCATCGAAAAACTATATAAGATCATATGTATGGACCATAATATGTGTGCAAATTTTACAACAAGGCATCAAGTTATCAAATTGGTAGAAAATTAGAGGAAAAACAAAAGTTTGTTGATTAGAGACGAAAGAATGTAAGAACGGGCAGCGTCGGTTTTGAACAGAGGTTCCATAAAATTTAGAAATTAGCAAGAAAAAGCCCAAATAATAGTTAAAAGTAATACTCACATTAAAAGAAAAGTGTCGAACAACAAAATAAACCAAGATCCAGGTCCAATTTAGAAATTTGGCAGTACCATATAGTGGGAAAACCAATCATCTGCAGCCCAATCACCAGTTCAGAGGGAGTTCCAAAGGATTTCCAGTCGAAGTCTTATAAAAGGAAAATCAACATCAGAAAGGTATTTTATGTGCACATAAATTCACAGAAATTTACGTAAATTTTATCAGAGAAAATAAACGCTAGCTAGCTATTAAATTCACAAAATAGACAGTCACAGACTCTAAAACTTATTAAAACAATAAGTTACTTACCTTAGTATAATTAATAATCTTTACTTTTCTATTTAATATATTAAAATTCGTTATTTAGTGGAACATCTGTCAAAAAGTTATGATTTGCAAATATAATACATTACCATCAATGAACATACACTAGCAGAATACCATAGAATCACGGATTTTAAGAATGTGTTGTACTATGTAAATTTCAAAGATAGGCAACTTTTAATACGTAACTGCCTTTAAAAATAAAATTTATATGTTACCTGTTAATTAAATGTTCATAAAACGTTAAATATTCTTGAATAAGTAGTAAACAAATCTCTTATGAAATAAAAATTGTCCATTTTAAATTGATATTTATTTGAAAGTAAGATACAGTGTGTTAAAAAAAGATTTGACTTGACGAGCGAACCGACTACCAGAGTCTTTGTTCTCCAAGCAGCCAGGGTAATTGAATAAGCATAAAAAATATAAGATACAGGTTTGTAGTCCAATAAATACAATTTTCTTTTACACACAAAACACATAAATACAAATCATACAGAAACACAAATACAATTTCAACACAAATATTAATTGGCGCCCAACAAAAATTTCATAACACAACAAATTGGCGTGCCCAACGTGAGGCAAGCTCGAAAATAGTACAGGGTTAAAAAAAGAATACAGAAAAAGAAGGAAAATGGATCTAAGAAGTGGAAACAACTTGGAGAGGAGTCGACGGAGACACAATCGGACCAAGAAAGTGTAGAGGAACAGAGAACGAGTGTAGGAGAAGCAAGCGAGACAGGAGTAAGAGGTATGTTAGAAGAGATGATGAGGACAATTATGGAGGACAGAAAAAGACAAGAGGAAGACAGAAAAAAACAAGAAGAAGACAGAAAAAGACAAGAAGAAGACAGAAAAAGACAAGAAGAAGACAGAAAAAGACAAGAAGAAGACAGAAAAAGACAAGAGGAAGCTAGAAAACGACTGGAAGAAACCATAAAAGATGGGAGAAAAGAAGATATGGAAAAATTAGAAAAGGACGAAAGGAGGATTTGGAGAAAATTGGAGAAGAATTAAAGCAAATGGAACAGAACAGAAAAAGATATGGAAAATATGGCCAAAATAATAGAGAAAAAAGTAGAAGATTTAAAAGAAGAAATAAAAACGGATATCCAATCTTGGAAGAAGGATGTAGAGAAAATGTTGAGAAGGTGGAACAGGAGATGACAACTGTGGTAAAGAAGACGATAGAGATTGAAGATATAGTAAGAAAACAAGAACATGAAATTGGAAATATCGAAAAGAATATAACGAAGAATACACAAGAAATTGAATTAGTCAAAAGTCAAGTACAGAAAGGAATACCAGCAGATCAAGAGGTATTGGACAATGAAAGAAAAAGAACAGAAGAACAAATAGAACAGCTTAAGAAGGAAATAGAGCATTTCCGAGAGATGAAGAATAGAGAAGGAGAAGTAATAACAAAAATAATCTGCCATGAAGATAACAAAATTCACAAATTTTCTGGTAATATTAACAAATTACACCCTGTAGTGTTTTTAAAAGCGCTAACCAGAAAAATACAAGAAATTTATGATAGGACAACGTCGGAAGACACAAGAATGGATAGAATCAAAGAAACTATTAGGGAAAACCTGGAAAATGAGGCGTTATTATGGTTTAATGGAATTGAAAATAATATAAACGACTATACACAATTTACACAACGCTTTACACAACATTTTTGGGGGGACAATGCACAACTAGCAGTAAGAGAAAAATTGTATTTTGGAAAGTACAATCCTAATTTAACAAACAGTTTAACAAATTATGCATTAAGATTATACTCGTCTGCACAATATCTAACCCCAAAGCTAAACGAACAAGATTTGGTGCTATACATTTCACGACAATTCAAACCGGAAATTGCAGAAACGATTGCTATGCAAAATATTAGGACTATGGAACAAATGTATAGTTATTTAAATCGAATAGAGAGAAATGTCACAAATAATCATCAAAATTATAGTAATAATATGAATAATAGCACTAGAAACAATTCACAAAATTTTCGTAACAATCAAAATAATAATAATCAAGATTTTAGATATAATAACAATTTTAATCATAGATCCAATAACTTTAGGCCTAGTAATAATAATAATACTAATTATCCACGAAACAATTTCAACAATAATTTTAATACTAATAATAGATACAACAATAATGGTAATAATTTTAACTATAATAACAGATATAATAACAATAGAAATCAACAATATCAGTATAATAATAACAGAAATTATAACAATAATAACAATGATAATTTTAATAATAGATTTAACAACAATAACCAAAATTATAACAGAAATCAAAATCAGCCATCGAGACGAGACGATGGAAACCAAAATAGACAGGTAAATTTTCAAAGTATACGAAACTCGAGCAGATCAGTAGAACGTGTCCAAAATCCACAAGGTGACGAACGACCAGTCGAACAGCGCAGATCTGTATCAATGGATAGGGAACCTGCAATACAAAATGTAGATAACAATCAAAATTTTCAGTAGAAAGCAAGTCAAACAACATAGTCAAAAATTTTATTAGTAATTATACCCATCCTCGTGAATTTATTAAGTTAGATGAAAATGTAATTATAAATCAAAATAATATTTTAGTATATGTAAATTCAAAATTTCAAAATTCAAATCTAGAGATATTGATAGATTCTGGTTCTGAAGCTTCATTAATTAGTAAAAATATTTTAGATAAATTTCCTCAATTGAATAAACATATTATAAAGGTGAATAGAGTAACATTAATAGGTCCTAACCAAAAGAAACTATATGATGTAAATAAAATGCTAAATATCAATTTAAAATTTAATAAAAAAATGTATTATTTCAACTTTTAATCGTGCCAAACATGCCAATGGATATAGTGATAGGTTCTGATTATTTAAACAAATACAAAGCTAAAATAGATTATGAGGCAAGAAAATTATGCATAGATGATATATGGGTTGAATTTAAAAGATAGGGATGAATTTATGTACATAGAAGGAAGTGAACAAGGTAAAGTAGGTTTTGATGAAGGTAGGAATGAAAAGGAAATGTATTTTTGTGGGAATGATAATTATTATGATGATGAGGTAGATGATGAAATATTTGATATTAATAAAATTAAAATAAATGTAGATGATAATTATGAAAGTGAGGTAAGAGCAGCGTTAAGAAAATATGAGAGGTTAGTGTCAAATGAAATGAGAGTAGCTGAGAGTTATGTACATAGATTAGAGGTTAGAGATATTACGAATTTTAAAGCAAAAACATATCCCATACCATATATGCATAAAGAAAAAGTTAAGATTGAAATTGGCAAATTATTAAAAGATGGAATAATTGAAAGAAGCAATACACCATATATAAATCCGCTGGTAATAGTAACAAAAAGAGTGGAGAGATCAGAATATGTCTTGACGCTAGGACTATTAATAAGTACACTGTTCCCCAATATGAGGCACCATTAATGGTGGACGCTATTCTAGGAGAATAACAAATGCTAAAATTTTTTCAAAATTAGATTTAAAACATAGTTTTTGGCTCATACCTTTAGATGAAGAATCTAGAAAATATACAGGATTTACAGTGGATGGGGAAATATATCACTTCAACACAACTCCGTTTGGCTTGCAAAGTTCATGCTCTGCTCTTGTGCGTGCCCTACATAACATTCTTAATAAATATGATAAATTTGTTCTACATTATATTGACGATATACTAATATACTCAGACAACATTGACAATCACCGAAAACACTTAGACATAGTACTGTATGAACTAGACAAGAACGGACTCAAACTCAACATAGACAAATGCCAATTTTACAAACAACAAGTAACGTATTTGGGATATCAAATTAATCAGACGGGAATTCAAATGGACGAGGACAGAATACAAACGATAAAACAATTTAAAAGACCGAACAATTTAAAAACATTAAGGTGATTTTTGGGTATGATAAATTATTTTAAAAGACTTATACCAGACTTGACTTCTTTTGAATTACCACTAATAGAATTATTAAAGAAAAACGTACGATGGACATGGACTGAAACACAACAGAAAGCATTTGACGATCTTAAAGACATTATAATAGATAAACTTAAAATTTACCACCCAAACTATAACTTACCATTTACTATACGAACGGACGCTTCTATACACAGACTGGCAGGAGTATTACTACAGACACAAGACGACATAGAGGTACCAATTTCTTTCACATCGAGGGTAACAAAGAAGCATGAAAGAAACTATAGCGTATCGGAACTAGAACTTGCTAGTATTATTTTCACGATAACCAAAATGAGATTTTACTTGTTAGGAAATAAATTCATAGTACAGACAGACAACCAGGCATTGACATCGATACTTAACAACAAATACGGAAACAACAGGATACACAGATGGGCACTACTATTAAACGAATACAATTTTGACATACAGTACATACCGGGAAAGACTAACATATTAGCTGACGCACTGACAAGGATGGATGAAAGACAGGATGATAGAAATATAATCAAAATTGGAGTAAATGTTTTAAAAGATAATGACGGACTGTTTTCAAACGCAACGATATTACAAGACCAGCAAAAATTAACAGACAATGACAAGAAGAAATTCACAGTAAAAGATCAAATTTATATAAAGAAAATTAAAGAAACAGAGTTATATGCCATTACAAATGAACTGACGAAGGAAATAGTAAGACGAATACATCATGACTATGGACATGTAGGGATTGACAAGACATGGAAAATTTACAGAGAAACATACTATAACAAACAAGACCGACAAATTACGAAAAATATTATACAGACATGCCATATATGCCAACTAGCAAAAGACAAAACCGACATTACGACGGACAGCCGAAATCAATAAGAGCGACTAGACCTAGACATAAAATTGCAGTAGACTTTATAAGCAACCTCATCACAAGCTACAAGGGTAGTAGACATATTTTTCTAATTGTTGATATTTTCAAAGTACGTGAGAATCTACCCTTGTAGAAAGACAAACACGAAAACAGTTATACACTTACTAAACCGATACGTACAAGAAGAAGGACAATACGATGAATGTATACTTGACAATGCTACATATTTTAGGAATGACAGAATACAAAATTATTTTAGACAAAGACAGACAAGACTACACTATACTAGTATACGTCATCCACAGGCTAATCCTGCCGAGAGATACGTAAAGGAGGTATCTAAGTACCTACGTATGCTAGTATTTGACGAACAACCACTTTGGGAAGATTATTTGACAGACGTTGAAAAATATTTAAATCACATACCAAACAACGTGACAGACCAAAGCCCCATCACAATATTCAAAAACGAGCAACCTGACAGACCGTGGACGATAACAACAAACACTCAGTACAATGACATTATTCAAAAAGTGAACGAACGACTACGACGAGCCGCTGACAAATACCAAAGACGAATGACAAAGACAAAGAAAAATTTAATAAAATATGAAAAAGGAGATTTGGTTATTGTGAAAACACTAAGGGTTCCAAATAGAAGAGACAACCGATGTGCAAAGTTAATGCTACCATATGACGGACCTTATATGATCAACACGACAAACGGGACTAACAGTTACGAACTAAAATACATAGACTCAGACAGAACAAAAGGCATATACAACGTGACACAACTACACCCATACTACAAAGACTAAATATAATATAGGACAAATAAAAGTAAAATATCATACAAATCATATAAAATTTAAAAAAATTAAATTGAAAATTTTCTTGGGAAATAAAATTTCCAATTGAATTTTGGGAAAATTGAGACAAGAGGAAATAGCAGCTTTAATACTTATGAGAATTTACATGTTTATTTAAAAAAACCATAAAATAGAATTTAAATTATTGTTGTTATTAAAATTCAAACATAGTAGAATTATACAAAATAATATAAAAATTGACAATGCAGAGCATATAAACAGTTATTGTAGTGTAAATTAAATAAATTACCATTTTTGAAAGAAAAATTAGTTAAAATTCATTAAATATTGGGACATGATATCATATTTTTGTATAGTACATAAACAAAAAGGACTTAAACCAAGATTAAAGTATATAGAAAGAAAAGAAAAGATCATTTAATAACATCATACACATATCAACATAAGTCAAGTGAAGATAATTAAAATATTAGTAATTTAAATAAATAAAATTTGTAAAATATTTAGAAATGTCAAATAAATATCATAGACAGGGACAAATGTCAAGTCTAAAGTTGGCTTCATATGAGATATAACAATGTACATAAAAGAGTAATATTGAAGAATATTTAATAATTAGACATAAGTAAAATTGTAATAATAAGAAAAAATGTTTGTCATAGTTTTAAGTAGTGGAGTGAAAACATAAAAAAAACAGTGCCTCGAAAAACTATATAAGATCAGATGTATGGACCATAATGTGTGTGCAAATTTTACAACAAGTCATCAAGTTATCAAATTGGTAGAAAAAGAGTGGGAAAACAAAAGTTTGTTGATTAGATACGAAAGAATGTAAGAACGGGCAGCGTCGGTTTTTGAACAGAGGTTCCATAAAATTTAGAAATTAGCAAGAAAAAGTTTAAAAAAATAGTTAAAAGTTATACTCACGTTAAAAGAAAAGTGTCGAACAACAAAATAAACCAAGATCCAGGTCCAATTTAGAAATTTGGCAGTACCATATAGTGGGAAAACCAATCATCTGCAGCCCAATCACCAGTTCAGAGGGAGTTCCAAAGGATTTCCAGTCGAAGTCTTATAAAAGAAAATCAACTACAGAAAGGTATTTTATGTGCACATAAATTCACAGAAATTTACGTAAATTTTATCAGAGAAAATAAACGCTAGCTAGCTATTAAATTCACAAAATAGACAGTCACAGACTCTAAAACTTATTAAAACAATAAGTTACTTACCTTAGTATAATTAATAATCTTTACTTTTCTATTTAATATATTAAAATTCGTTATTTAGTGGAACATCTGTCAAAAAGTTATGATTTGCAAATATAATACATTACCATCAATGAACATACACTAGCAGAATACCATAGAATCACGGATTTTAAGAATGTGTTGTACTATGTAAATTTCAAAGATAGGCAACTTTTAATACGCCTTTAAAAATAAAATTTATATGTTACCTGTTAATTAAATGTTCATAAAACGTTAAATATTCTTGAATAAGTAGTAAACAAATCTCTTATGAAATAAAATTGTCCATTTTAAATTGATATTTATTTGAAAGTAAGATACAGTGTGTTAAAAAAAGATTTGACTTGACGAGCGAACCGACTACCAGAGTCTTTGTTCTCCAAGCAGCCAGGGTAATTGAATAAGCATAAAAAAATAAGATACAGGTTTGTAGTCCAATAAATACAATTTTCTTTTACACACAAAACACATAAATACAAATCATACAGAAACACAAATACAATTTCAACACAAATATTAATTGGCGCCCAACAAAAATTTCATAACACAACAATATTTATACATAACTACACTTAGAATTGTTATAAAGTAGAGAAAAGTGGTGCATACAGCAGAATTACATGTTTTATGCCAATATGCCAAATCATGTTGTAAAAATGCGGTTATACTCCAAATATATATATATGTATATATAGATATATCAGAAGTCATGCACTTATGTATTCACATCATTTATTGTGAATTTTCAAACACAATGTAATAATGTCCAATAAAATTGTTTGCACCATATCACGTGGTGACGTGAGAGTAAGGTGCATTTACGTATATGTTATTCTTAGGGAATCTGTTGTGTTATATTTGACAGAGTATGTAGCAATGGCCTAACATATATTATTTTATCTACAATCAATAATTAAAATAGGGTTTTTTGATTAACAATAACAACGAAAAGTTGACGTTTATTGAGCAGTCACATGAGGATCACTTTATTGCTTGCCGAATGATAATGTCAAATTTTGTAAAATTTGCGCAGGTTATTTGGAATATTGGTGAGATATAAGTGGTCTGCTTACTTCCTGCTTGGCCTTGCAGCAGGTACTTAACGCAGACCTCTCGCCCTGGGCGACGAGCCATTAAATATGTAAATGATACTGCAGGAAACAACTACTCCGCGGACTAACGCCCCGACCTCCATTGAATTACTCCTGCAGTATCTGTGTAAACAGCCAAGAACTCTTGTCGGACACACCACCAGACATAGATCGGTTTCGGGCTTGTTAGCCCTCATCAGTATGCCATAGGTGAGATGACCGACAATTGAACTGGCTGTTCCTTCATATGTATGTTCACATATAAAGGCCGAGCAGGAAGTAAGCAGACCACTTATATCTCACCTGCACTCAGTTTATGTGTGAACAAGGGTTGTTGGCTGTTCACACAGATACTGCAGTAGTAATTCAATGCCGGTCGGGGCGTTAGTCCGCGGAGTAGTTGTTTCCTGTAGTATCATTTACTGGGATAATATTAGTTGAAAGAAATGCTAAAAGCTAAAAATAGTGACAATTATATCCCGAATACACCACAGTGTAAGACGAAGGATAATGAATTTCTAAGTATACAGTTGAAATTAGCATAATAAGCTATTCAGGGTGAGCCAGTCATAATGTCATTAATTTTAAGAGGAGATAGAGAATAATGAGTATAATGCAAATACGTGATTAAAAAAATATATAAATGCATATTTACGCCGAAAAAAAATATTTTCAAATCATTATTTAAACCCCCTTTTCAGACTGTCACTGACCGCTGACAGCCTTGGTCGTTTACAGCTCACAGTTCAATTCGATGTCGACCTGATGCAATGTTGTCAAGTTGTAATATTTTTCTATAGAGTACCTACACCTAGGTTTTAGACATCACAAATAAACGGTTGTACTATTTTAGAATATCATTTTTTCTTGCTTAGTTCAAATTCAGCCAATAATAATTTAAAATGTTAATAACCAATAAAATCAAATAATAATAATTAAAAATTGCAAGTAACACGGTCCACTCAGGTTTTCCGGTAGAAAATACGGCCCAATCAAACGATACTCGTACACTCGCGTGTCGATTTTCTCTGAGCAAATGTAGCTGTTATGACTGCAACAACACCCCAACATGTCTAATAATAAACCGAATAATAAACCATTTATGTACATTACATAAAAAAACCTATACCCAATGGGTAAATTATTAAGAGAAGCTGAAAAGTGTTTCGTGTTTAAATACTAAGTAATAAAAAACCATCGTGTTGTCGACAGAAAACTGTCCAAGACCGAAATGACACGCCGCTTATCTTGACCTACCGTATTATTAGGTCAATAACCTAGTTACCTAGTTTTTGTACTGTTATTTAACGACAAGGAGTAAAACAATTTTTTTAAATCTAGATATATGAATGAATTTTCCTTAAATATTGATTTATTTGTTAAAAAAAACAAATGTAGATAATAAATAAATGTTGTCGAATGTTAGGTTATTACAGTTTAATAATTTTGATATTACGTTTTCACTACGTTTTACAAATAAATATGAATTTTTAGTATTACTCGTAAGTACAATTATTAATTATTCAGTTTGTAGTCCTAGAAATGTATTGTTTTTAAGTAGTATGGCACTAACCTGTTTACAGCTCACAGTTCAAGTAAAACTGCATTTATCCGTCCATAGCACTTTATTAATAAAATTAGGGTCAGTCGGATTTCGTAAATATTCTCCGTATAACACTACCATTTCCACATATTCGGAATTCGTAAAATTATGCGTTGTGAATTTACGCCAAATACGTGAGGTGAGACCGAAATAAACAAACTACTGCTTACTGCTTGTATTCTCTCCATCCCCCATCCAAATGTGTGGCATGATCTAAAAATTTGGGGGGGAAAGAAATGCGGGAAATGCAGAGTGCTAAATGGAGGTAAATTTAAAGAACACGCTGATGTGTTAGACGATATTATGTATGTAAACGTGGCATCGATGGTTTAATACGGTATTTGATTCTCGTATGGGTGCGTCATCAGAAAGTTTGTAGCGCACCAGGGGCATCGTGTTGACGCTGCTGATTTTTATAGGGTGATTTGTTTATTTGTTTAAAGGTCGAGTAAAATTTTTTTTTTCGATTTTCTGCCTTTACTAGGCCTCCCGAATACGTAGTTAAAATTAATGACATTATGACTCACTCACCCTGTTTGTAAAGTTGATACATAAATTTAAATTTATGGTGTTGTACAAAGCTGTGACAGTGACAGATATGTGTGTTAATTTTCTAACGTACGTGAGTCTTAGCAACTATTTTAGCTCCTCCTGGTTAACTTTCACGTGATCTCTCTTAAGAAGTTATAATTTTCCCAGTGCCTTTTTAAAGTACATGTACTTAATTTTCTCATTATTAAATATTTCATCATCCTTTTCTTTGCGCGAGGGTAATAAATTTACTTTAATGATTTAAATGTAGTAATTTATTTAGTTGTCCCCTATAGCTAACATCCGATTTAGTTGATAGATAATGATATATCCCTGTCAGTGTACATATTATTCTTAAGATAAAATACTTCTTACCGTTGAAAGCTCTTACAAAGAAAAATATTATTCAATCCTTCTTTGTTAAGGAACAAGAAAATACTCTTTCAACCAAAAGAAAAACAGTGTTCCATTAAAAAAATCGGTCACATAAAGCCAATACAATGAACCGGAAGCACTTTCAGTGATAAATATGGAACAAAAGGAGATTTTTATCAGAAAAATCACACCTAATTAATATACAGGGCGTAAATAAATAATGGAAAGATACGGATATTCATGTAAAAATATGATTTCAATATCACCTGTGAAGATACAACCCCTTAAAAATGACACCATACCGAAAACTTGTTTCATGCCTATAACTTTTTTCCTTATTGCTCACCTTTTAAAATGGTAAAAATGGTAATACAATTTATTTCATATGTAATTTATCTTGTAATTTTTTGGTAAAATTAACGGTTTCTGAACAGAAGATTCTTTAAAATCAATTAAGCATATAGCATGATCGGCATAGGGCATAGGTACACTAATAAAAATGATTGTAAATTTACGTTGTTCACATCATTCGTTAATGTAAAAAATATCAAATTTATACTGTATTACAAAAATCTTCTTGTGAATACCATACATACATACTCAACAATGTAGCTTAATTAACTAAATGTATTCACCGATTTTATAACGATACCCTCTCCCTCTGAATAGCATGGAAGCTGGGAAAACGTCCCCGAATTGAACATTAGTTCTGACATTTTGCTTCCTTTAGACGTTTTACATTGCAAGTAATTTTGAAAAAGGTATTCCCAGCACGTAGCATCCTTGAGACTTTGGAAAATGGGAATTTAGCGAAGAAAACGGAAATAAGGCTCCTTCAAAATACGACTCTGGAAAAAATATTATAATTTCCATTAGTTGGTATATCGTTCTTTTTCAGAACAGAGTGTATAAGCGGGAGTAACCTGCGCCTTTAAATATATAGAAATAAAAGTAAAACAAGGTTAGCTAGTAGATGTATTGCCTGCCGTATGTGGTAAATGCATCATTTCTAAATATTGTAACTAAATTGCCATACCACTGTCCTTCCCCTTTTATTTAGCAAAGAAGATACATAAAGGAATTACTCAAGCAAATTTCTACTTCTAAATTATGTCTATTTCGTCATAAATTTAGTGATCATAATTAAATAAGAACTTTTATAATATAGCGTACATTATTCCTACCACGAACCAGCAAAGACTGCTGATGTTATTTAATGAAGCAGCGCACACCAGATCAGCACCAGCACGTACCGTCGCCTGCAGCGATCGTCACAGCAAATTGTGTCTATGCCTGGATGCGCTACTTCTACATAAGGGTTATCCCATAAAAACCAAGGATTGGTTTCAAACTGTTAGAAATATTTTACCAGTTAAATTGTGTATATGTCGCTGAACTATTGGGTATCTTCGCTTATCATCAACCAATATTGACACCCTTAAAAAAACTGCAAGTTTTTCGTTAGATGACACTGCAAAATCTTGTGTTTTATTACTGTAAGCGAGAACGAAATACTGACAAAAATCGTTAATCTCCCGGTCCAGGAAATAAATTATAAAATTTGCCATACAGCTTTCTCTTTTTATTGATAAGGTGAATCCAAAATTTCATCATCTCCTGGCTTCTTCCTCCTTCACCTCTTCATACAATATCGCTAATATAAAAATTCCATCTTGAGCTACACACTACTACTTAAAAACTTCAAAACGTCTGTCACAGACAAAACCTGTACAAAAAGTTCCTGGTTCGTGCTGGACGACTGTACAAAGTCGTAGTCATAATATGCACGACCTTTACAGCTAAATTTTATAGGACTATAAGAGTTATTAGCGCAAGTGCGCAGTTTGCATTAAGGTTATTTTTAAAATAGTACACTGTAAAAAGTTGCTGTGCAAATTAGACCTTCCATAGTTTAATTCAGGATGTGTAAAATGTCCATGTAAATCTTTGTTGTGCTTTTTAAACATTCTGGTTTTTCTATACGTTTTACACAAAATGTATTAAAATTGCTAGTATTATAACAAATTATACTAAATTTGTATAATAATTACTATAACAATGTATTAAATGCAGAACCCCCGGCAGCAGTTCCAACATATGCTATTTTCGTTGCATCGAGTCGTTATATTCAGTTAATTCTCATTTGCGGTGTTTAAATGGATTTAAATGGTTATTTAAATTGAGGTTTGATCAAAGAAATCTATAAGTACGTACTTGTCAAATATTGTTAATAATTGTGATAAAGCTGAAGTTGATCAGAACTATAACTGTTAAAAATTTTAGAGCTTCACGAATATTCACTTTAAGGGTCTTCCCATACATAGTTGGGGCCCTGAAATCTTCAATCTTCCACTTTTTTGTGAAGGGAATCAACTTTGTCTTACTTGCGTTGACCGAGAGACCCGTCTCGTCACACCATTTCTCTACAACCTTACAAGCCCTCTGCATTCTATCACATTCTACGTCCAGAAACCGGCCTACCACTAAAACCACGCCATCGTCGGCGTAGGCTTGAGTGCCTCTGTATCCCTCCCGAGTGAGGCAATTTAAGAGACCGTCCATCACCAGGCTCCATAGGTGTGGCGAAAAGCGACTACCTTGCGGACAGCCGCCCCTGTCTCCCAGGTCCCTGTGGCAGTCTCCCATAGTTGCACTGACTCTTCTCTCCTCCAATACGAATCTCACCCATCTGATCATAGCAGGCGGTGTGCCTCGGTCCTGAAGTGAATCGCATATAGTCTTTGTTCTTGCCTCATCAAAGGCACCCTCAATGTCAAAGAACATGGCCAATGCGACCTCCTTGTATTAAAGGGCCTTCTCTACCTTATGTAGTACAATTCTATGTAGCGCCGTCTCCGTGGATTTGCCTCGTCTATAAGCGTGCTGGTTCACATGGATCGGGTGTCTGATCAACACCCTATCCACGAAGTACCTGCCCACAATCCTTTCCATCGCTTTGAATAGGAAGGATGTGAGACTGATTGCTCTAAACGCCTTTGCCGTTGTGGAGTCTTCCTTCCCAGCTTTTGGCATGAAGACTACCTTGGCTGCCCTCCATGCCAGTGGAACATATCCCATTGCCAGACTAGCCCGAAAAACCCTCACCATGCTTGGTAAGAGAATATCTTGGCCCTTCTGTAACAGCGAAGGAAAAACTCCGTCTGGCCCTGCAGCCTTGTAGGGTTCGAATTCGTTCACTGCCCAGGTTATTGCCTCACCGCTGAATATTTCTTCGGCAAGGGGCCAATCTACACTTAGCATTGGCTCCGCCATGATAGTCGCAGCGACGCGCCCTTGACCCGCAAAGTGAGTCTCCAGCAAGAGTTTAAACATTCTTCAGTGCAGGTGGTCCACGTAAAAATTAAAGTCTCTTTTATATTATTATACCGGTACTATAAATACTACTGTACATATATTATACAATAAAACTAATATGTTAAAGTCTACACCTGCAATGATGTATAATAAGTAACACAGTAATATGTAAAAGTTACGCATTACACTTAACACAGTGGATTGCGGTATACCTTTAACACATTGCGACATACAAAGAAATATGTAAATATAAACACAATCTCGTGTGGATCTCGATTAACACAGGATTGTGTTAAAATGTAATTATTTCTTTCAGTACAAGCAAAGTTTACAGAATAAATATATAAGTTGTTTCACTCTCAAACACGCCCTGTCCTACCAATTCCGCTCTTTTCACCCGTCTCGGGGACCGTTCGGTACCCAGGATTCTACACGGTGGCCGACGTTAAAACTGTAACGTGTTGAGTGCGATCAATATAGTGTGAGAAAAAAACCTTGAATATTTGTTAGTATTTATTTTATTTTTCTTCTAAAAATGCCTGTGATATACATATTGTACTGTGAATAATTATTCCTCATAACGTGGATTTCGTTTTTCCAATGTCCCAGGTATGTATTTTATATTTCATCAACTAATATAAAGCAACAGGTTACGTTATTAAATTTTACGTGGTACGCCGATAAAAATTAGAATCTTCGTTTGAAAGATTGTGCTGATCAGTGCTATAAAAACATTAGAATTTGAAGCAAACATTTTCCGAATGAAACATCAAACATTGTTTTTGTATGAACCAACAAGTAAGTTCTTTGTACTGCTATTTATTAAAAAAAGTGTAATATGCAATAATTATGTAAGTAGATACTTAATTATGTCATGTAAATTCTACACTCAAACATTTTTCGTTCAAGCAGTTTTTGATAACATCAAAACTATTATGGCGCCAAAATTTCAAGATGCTGAATTTCATACTGTCAAAACAACTCTGATACCTGTGCACAAACAGTATATAATATAAATTGTATGTACAGAAACATCTTTAAATAAATTAAAATAATTTGTCTCAAATTAATTAATATACGTATAGAAATACCCAAATCACTAAAATATTTTTTTTACTGAAATGATATACCTATAGTTTATTAAATTACAAAACAAGAACTTTATTTTATTTCAGATCAAGACTGCCAAACGTCACAAACACTTTCGTGTAGGAGTCCAAGAAAAGCAACATTAAAAGAGCAAGTAAAAACCTATCTGCAGCATTTGTAACTTCTAAACAATATAGATCATATTATTTCCTATTTTAGTTTTAAAATAATGTATATTGTTTATTAAATATTTAAATAAACATTCAATGCAAATTTTCCTCATGACTACATTATTTTTTATATAATAGAGCACGTATATATTTTATTTTAAAATTTACAAGTGAATATATACGACTTCTAATATTAACTAACAAAACTTTATACATTTACCTAAAATTATTTTATAAAATTTATATTTATTACATTACAAATATTTTATTTATACAATAAGCAGCCTTTCACACATCACACATTTGGAATATCCCTCGTATATACATATTTCCCAATTGGAAAGAAACTACTTTTTTAAGTCCCTCGTACTTGGCCATTTTTTGCGACAGTAGGTATTTACGTGCGGCGGTACGGCTTTGATCTCAAAAGATCAAAGTGCCGACAAAGAGTGGTATAACTTGTATTTATTCAGTAAACTTTGGTACAAGTTAATGCTCTTGGGTTGTGTAATCCTAAGAGCCTTTTTTGTAGGCAGAGGTTTTTGTGGCACTCTGTATATCTGTAAAATCTTAGAATGCTTTAATCCCACGAGTAAAACAATTTATAGGACACAGAAACGTTGGAAATTTTATAAAAGTTTCAAGTAAACACTAAACTGGAACTTTTTATTCAAAATTTTAATTAATTGCTTAAATCTGACCAACTCTCTCTCGTCCATAAAAAAAATTAAACTTACCTGCGTTGAATTTTATTCTGAAGAGAAGGTTGCTTGAAAACTTCCATTAAACTTTAACTTTATAGAGGAATTAGCCAGAAGTTTTGATTTATTAGCTAGCTCTACAATCTAATTATATCCTTGTAAATTACTAAGAAATTAATAAATGAAATAAGCGCTTCAGACGTATTCATGAATTGCTTCATTAGCATTGGAGAAACTTTTTAATTAAACATATTTGTGTCAGAAGATCAGAGTTTCTTAATAATAGTAATGTTTCTTATCCGTTAAATAGTGTAATTTATATTTAAAAAAAATATATATTATATTTTTAAATTTGGACTAATGTTTGCTACGACGTTGATATTTTCCTGTTTGGAGCTGCAGTCAAATCGTTACTTAGATCTTTCACTGCATCGAAAAGAATACGATTATTTTTGTGCAACAAATGACAAAGACTATTAGTATAGGGTCGTCCAATAAGAACATATTTCTTTGACATTTGGCAATTGTAAACACTAAGTTGTGGCAAATTATCATAGAAAATAGTAAGATTCCACAGCGCGTGCAAATTGTTCAATTAATTGTATTATGAATATGCACTAACTGTTGAAAGCAAAAGTTATTGGATAGTGATAATCGGTTATTTCTCCATATTGGATGGTATAAACCTTAGAAACAGCCTTATTGCACATGATACTATCACTTTGTTAAGAAAAATATTCAGGGGTACCGTAATTCGTGTGGTGATGATGTTACCCATCAAAGTCCTGCGATTCAACAGCCTGTGGAGTTATATAAAAGCCAGGACTTATGCCAATGCATCTAAAGTTTATGCTAAGACTTATTGATACAATTTCACTATGTACAAATATTATTAGTCATATTTATTATCAATTGTACTCACAAATAAAAAACTATACAACAATATCTTTTATACAGGGTCTTAATTATCATACGGCAAACAATCATTGGGTTATTTCCTGGACTATTCTAAGAATATTTTGTCCTTTGATGATTTTGACAAGCCGCTTTGTTCCGAAGATACAGGGCGAGAAAAATTTCTACAAAATCAATTTTGATCGATGGGGAGAAGATAGGATTCTTGCATCCTAGGTGGAGGTAGTCATTTTCAACAATGTTGGTAGATTAAGAAGCTTTACATAGAATTGTCCGTAATAAAATGTTATTGTGGAAAATTTTTTCGCGCTGTATCTTCGGAATAAAGCGACTTTTTAATAATCATCAAAGGAGAAAATTTTCTTAAAATAGTCCAGGGAATAACCCCTTGAATTTTTGCCGCAGATTTAATAAACTCCCTGTATGTTTTATTTCAGTTTCAAACTGGGGCATCTTTAATGAATCATTTAAAAAAAAAAGCGTAAACTTTTTACACTTTTTTTTACGGCATCCAGTCAAAGTAACTGGCGCTATTAAAATTCATATATACTTTGATAAATTACAAAAACTAAGTATAGCTTATATTTTTTATAACTATACTTATATCAAATAATTTTAATTTATTGGTATAATAATTTTTATAGTTAGATATTTGATTCAACTTAAAGGAGGCCACCTGAAGAAGCAATCCTAAAAATGCAGAAATAGGTCAGATATCCTCTATTGTGGTTTAATTTTCGAGTTCCCACAGTTTCAAAAGTGAACTTAGATATTTATAAAATGTTTTCATTAAACCAGGTTAGTAATTTTAGCTAGATTAATTTTTTTAGATAATTATTTAATAGAGCTTTGTCTGTGGAATTTTTCATTAGCATACCTAGATGTTTGGTATCAGAGAGCATACATATGGCTTCATCGATAGGAATTGTAGGAGATTTGATATATATTAGCTTAAAATGCGTTTCCAATCCACTAAAAAATGTTGCAAAAGTTAATAATAAATAATATATGAGTAGATATTGTCGGTGTAATTCAAGGCCGGTCAAAGCTTTAGTCTGCAGTGTAATTAGTTTCACACAATATTGTTAATACCTAAAAATATATAAAATAACGATTTTACTTGATAATTTTTTCACAATTTACATAAAATAGTACAGCGATTCTAATGGTATACACCAGTTTTTGATAACTTAAAACCTTTTGGAAAAAATGCACCTCTAAATTTGTGCATTAAAAACTTCACCATGCGGAGAGCTATATTAATTATTGTAAATTGATATATAGTTATATCAAGTCAATTATAGTCAATAGTATAAAGTTAAAAAAAAATACTTCGCGGTGTTACGGTTTTCAAGAAATTGAATTTTGTATGTGGGCCGGGTGCATAGCTAAGTGTCTAGCAACGACAAATCAATGCATACATTTCTATAGGAGTGTTCATAGTCAAATACTAAAAGCTTGACTCATCGCCCCGAGCAGAGAATTTGTTATAGCAAGGTATGCAATGGTTGATATCAGCAGACAACGATTGATAGTAGTATTTGCAACAGAAGCATTGTGAAACACATTTAATAAAAAACACCACAACGACTCTATACGAAACAAATTATTGCAAGAGGTTTATGGGATGTAGACAATATTTCTTTTTTCGTATTTTATTAAGCAAATACCATTTCTCAGCCGTCAATTCTAATAAAAATTCATCATCAGATGAATACAACGAGTTGCTACACATATTCCTACGATTTAAGTTTAAAACTGAACTTCAATTAGAAAATTGAATTGAAATTTATAAACAAAAGACGGGTCTAGCTTCGCTCCAACCTACACACCTGTTGCGTTCCTTCTAGTTCTTGTCTATTAGCTTTTCCTGCAGTCTTTTGCTTTGCCTGGCGTGCCGCTCCAACTTACTCCAACTTACACTAAGCTGTTGAACTCTCACGCTACGGATACTTGCAGTGCAGTACTTATTTTCAAAAATAGGACAATGCGTTAGAGACATCTATATTTTCTTTAAAGAAAATTTGTTTTTGTAATTCTCAATAAGATAGTGAATGGTCTAAATTATTACTATAGTGATGGAATAGTACTAAAATGAATGGTCATAATTTCGGATATAAAATTAATGACAACAAATCTGCTCAAGTCAGTTGTACTGACAACTACAACAAATTCCTACAAAACATTTAGTAATTCTTGCTATTTCTTGTAGTTCGAGGCAATAATACAAGTTATATTTTAATTATATTTACGTGAAAATGGGCTCTACTAGCATTTTCTCCAAATATGTACCTCTAAAGCTTGTAGGAAAGTTTTGGCAATTTCAAATTTTGAAAACTTTTGGCGAAATAATTATGGAAAAAAGAATAATTAGAGTAAATCACTTAGCCTACGTTCGAACACGAGCCACTTGTCGGTTTCTGTGGTTTCATCAAAGAACTGTGTACTATCGTGTCTAACCAAACAAAAGTTTTGTAATTGTGCGTATTACTAATTATATTGATATCATGAAATGGGAACGTGATTTGGCTATAATTCTAAATATAGAAACGTTTTTGCTCATCTTTTGTATATACTCATACAGGGTGATTTCACTTTAAATACGGAAATTTCAGACTGATTCCTTATTGGAGAAAAAATGCGCTTTTTTCTATAACGCTTTAACGCTTTTGTTTTCAAGATAATGTGCTAATGTTTAGAAAAAAACACTTTTTCTGTTATATTTCACGAACCTTTAACAAAATTTCAATAAAATTCGGACATACATGCACATACATGAATGGAGGTCTTTAAATTGATGTACTTATAATTGTACCGAGATAATTTTAAAACAATCAAATTTTTTTAAAGACCAACAGATTTGATTAAGATTTGACAGTTACGTTTTTGGTGGTAGTGAATAAGCTGGTGTTATTTGTTTTTTTTTTGTACAAAATGGAGAGGACTAGCTGCTAGCTGGCATTTTATTTTCTAACTTTTTTAAGTAGGCTTTTTTCTATTTTTTTTTTGCTATATTATGTAAAATTTTATTTTACACAAAAAAGAAAGTATCTGCTCCTAGTATTTTTTTAAAATGTACCGTATTCAAGGAATATGCAAAAAGTGTGGCAAAATCAATAAGTAAATTTCTGTGTCAAACCCAAAATTTTTTCATTTATGTCATATTCTGTATAAGGGAAACTTTTGAAACGTTTGAATAGGAATTTGATCTTTTAGAGAATATTAAGTAGAAACTTAAGATTTTATTCTGCTCTGCGTTCGTAACGTTCCACTACATAATACTATTAACGGAAACTTGTACCAGCAGTGCAGATGCTGACTTTTAGGGCAATGTTTTAAGAGTGCTGTAGCAGTAGTTAAATGCTATTTTGAAAATTCTCCTGAGAGGCAGCTTCCAAATAGAAAACAATTTTTGGTGTTAAAATTGTACTGTAAATTTTTAAGAAGCGTCTAACTGTAGTAGTACTCTTAAAACATTTTCTCAAAAGTCAATATGTACACTGTTATTATAAGTTTGACACTTGATAAATAAGTATAATAGAATCGTTTTTGGAATGCGAAGTAGGTAATAATACGTTGGTAAAACCCGACATATACCTCTGGGCCCTTTCCACTTGTCTGTAATATACCCCAGGTACGCCCCTTAATAAGTTACAACGTTAGTACAGCAAAATTAGGTAAGGCGTGGCCAAAGGTGTGTACAAGTTGAGGGATAAAATTTCGTACACTTTTTGTTATAAGGTTAATGTTAATTTTTTATAAGATTAATGTTTTTAATAGTGACCAAGTACCACAGTTCTTCTTTAAAATTAGTGTACCAAAATCTTATTTATTTTAAAATTACGCCACTTTGGTCAGTTGGTCTATCTTTAAGTTTATTTTAAAGTAATAAATGTCACAAACCTTTTTTGCGTCGGTGTTGGTTTAATCACAGATCTTCGCAGATTTTTTTCGTGCTACATGTAACATCGCTAGTTAGCATTTTCACTCCAATACAATAGACCAAATTCCAGCGGCGTGCAATTAAATATTATTTAATGTATTTTGAACATTCCCAAATCTGTTTTCGTATAAGTTTCGAATACTGTATTTGAAACAATGCATCTTTTCTCTATTATCTTAAAAATACCCTGCTAGGAAGTATAAAACCAAAAGACGATTGAAATATACGGTTGACCTGCGTACCTAACTTTATCAAAAAAGTAACTTATTATTGTAGTAAAATGAGGTTCTATTATAAACAAGAGCCTAGATATATGTTTGTTTATTTTCTCTTTTATTTAAAGACTTTAAAATTACACTTAGTTTCCCGAATCCAGAGAAACTTCTGCTATTCCGCGGAAACTCGTTAAGGCAACTGTTTGATTACCGGAGCAGAGTCTATCGCTCGTTAAATTTGCGGCGGAACTTTACAATCGACAATTAACTACAACCATGTGAAATTAATTACTGAAGTCCCCTGCAATAATTGCATAGTGGCTGGATATTGAATTTGTACTGCCAACAGCATGTAAAAATATTAATATGTATTAAACAACTGACGTTTAGTTAAGGGTAATGAAGCATCAGGTTTATATCGTATTTAATTTTATACTCAATGGAGCTTTGGATCTGGAAATTAAATTTGCAATCTGTACTATTTTAACTCTATAACAGGGTTATATATGACTAACGAAGAAAATACAATTTTTTATTAATAATAATAATGCCCAAGTACCTGATCGATAACAGTTAATCCGGTTAGCTGCAGTATTTTATATTCGTTCGTCGTTCTTTCGTTGCACACTGCCAAAACTGCATTTCCACTAATTTCATATTCATCATAATTATCCACTAACATATCCGACATAAAATACTTTATTTAATTACTATAAAACGTTTAAAATTACTCACTAAATGTTCTAAAATAACATAATCTAGAATACTGCATTGCTAGTTGCATACTCTTCAAACCTCAAAGAATATGCAAAGCTTACTTATATCTAAGGATCTAGGAAACTAAGGAAAAATCTAGTTTGAAATAATTTTTCAGTACCTACTTGCTTTTCGCAAATTTAATTGTTGCGTATTTTTTACTTTATTTACAAACTTGTCGTATTCAAATGCCTAGATGGCGGAAAAGATGATTTATAGGAGTGTGACAAGTGCATATGATCGTGTGACAGAGTAATACCAAAGACATTTTCCGAGTACACAAGTGCCTGAATAAGTATGCTGAATACTTTTTGAACCACAAATTTTGCAGAACATTAATATTATCGCTATTTTCCTCATTATGTGGGATTAGTAAGTTTAACTTGAGCTTCTAATATTCTATCATGACCGTCAATGACAGATTTATGATGAAAATGATAGCAAACATTGCAGTTGTTAAAATTGACTAAAAGTTCGAGAATTTTCTCGAATTTAGAGGACATGAGGACAAGGCAGCTGAAAAAATGTTGAGATATATACAGTGTGGGTCTTCAAAAACTTGCCACCTAAATTTACACGTAAAAAAAGACACTCAAAGACTCTTCAATTTTTGTTATAATGTGATATAATTTATGAAATCATTCCCAAATTTCTGACCTTCACCTTCAAAATCTTAAAAGAAAAGCATTCAGTTGTCTTTTCAACGCCATCTAATTTTTTTAATTTTGAATAATCAATTCTCGAGGAATTAAAGATGAAAGTTTATATAATCAAATCACTTATTTTACTTTACAATTTTACTTTAGATGGAAAAATCTAACCATTAACCTTCATAAAGTAGTACATTTATGGGGGCAAACAGTTAGACTCGTGTATAATGCGCTGTCTCAAGCTTTGAAATTCAGGCTGTGTGGCATACATTGTTTTCTTTAAACGCCTGCTCAGAAAAAAGTCCAAGTTAGCCGTCCTAACTACTCTTATTGGTCTGACAATAATCCAAGAATATTTACTGAGGTGTACACCCAGCCTCTATAAAAATTCAACGTTCCAATTTCATGATGAGGTAAACTGGTTCCTGGATACACTGCATTAATGTTATTATCTTCAGTATAATAAAATAGCGCTGTTCAATTTTTTCAAGTCCTTCCTGAACATCTTTTGGAAAAAGTTGGTACGCCAATAAAAGATATTTGATTTGAAATACTGTAGATATTTCAGAAAGTCTTGAGTGCAATATTCAATTCAAGTAAGTGACAGAAATCATTAGAATATGTGGATAAGTGCATTCTATATTATCTTAATTATATATATAATTCCTATTTAAGGCATCTAACTCAATATTTTCAACGCGGGGTGATAATTATTAAGAGAATGCTTTATATCTTGTCATCGATAAGTATTACTTTGTCCCAGTTGAACCTACCGATGGAGTATAAAAACTTATAACGACACGGTGGCTACATGCAGTTATTTAAATGCAACGTTGTAACATGTCACAAAGACAAGGTAACCGCTTTCTGCATATAACGGAAACGGGTCCTTGCCTTTAACAGGTGTCATTATGTACATATAACATTTCGTTAACGTTTTTAAAAAGTTGTCCGTCGTATTGAAAATCGCAAATGCTTGCTACAGATATGCGTGCATAGTGTGTAAGGTTTTTATGAATGGATTTTTAACGAACAAGGCCCTACACACTGTTCACGAATTTCTCACATATCACGAATCACGAATACACGCATATTTTGCAGTGCAGGGCAGTACTTTTCAGTGCTAGGTAATTTCGCGGACTCTAGTGTGTTATAATGTGTGCTTTTTAATTACTTTTATCGTTGGCTCATTATAAATTAATGCTGGGAATACATAATTGTTTAAGCAGTGTTGTAAATAATACATTCATGTTATGAGTATTCAATGTTGTGTTGTATTGTTTGTTGTTGTGTTGTGTGTTGTGTTGTGTATGAATAAATACTGTTTGTTTCAATTTATCTAGTATTTAGTGCCTTATAGTATCTGCTCTTTTTTTGTGCGTTTAAAAATATTGTGATATTAGTTACTGCATTTCTAATAAGATATGAAGAGAATATTCAAACTTTGAGAGAATTTCTCGGAAAAACCTCAACCTTGTAGAAGTATAAATCAAACAAATAGTGATAAACAAGATGCGGATATTAGAATAGAATATAGAAAATATAAATTCTCGATATCTTGGTGAACATGCCCAATTAATTAGATATGTATATAAAAAGTTATAACATGCATGGGAGAGAGAACATAGAGCATTAAAAAATGGCTTATTCAAGACTTGTAGAAATGATTCCAGATACTGGCACAAAAAAAGGATATTCAAGAATTTCTTAAAATGCATACTATCCATAATATTGCCTGCGATGCTAGTTCAAAGAAAGATGAGATACAGCATAGAGGCAAAAGTAATAATTTTGCAAAAAAATACATTATTGATGAGATGGCTGCGACATACCTACCGTTCTACAATTGTCTCCATACTACTGTATTTTTAATCCACTTGATTTAATATCTAGCCAACTAAAAAGTGGCATTCAAAGAATTAATAACTTTACAAAATTTAACAAAACAGTTATAGATGTTACAATCAGCGAAGTGGACAAAATTACATCAGCTAATTAGAAAAATGCGTCAAACATGTAAAAATTGAGGGAGACTATATAAAGCCGCAGCAATTGATCGTGGCTTCATCATAATTGTCGATGAAGAATCGGATACAGGTGACATTAGTAGTAATTCTGACCAATGTTAGTGGTATGTTTTTCGTAATATAACGTAGAAGTACATTTTTTACTGTATTTTTATGGTGTCGGTGTTTTGCAGTATATGAAATATATAGGAAATATATTATTATTATAAAGTATTGCCTGTTTTTTTTAAGTTTGTTAGCTATTTCACAGCCGTGTTCGCAAGAAATTGGATCGTTTTTGATTAAATTATAGGGTTTTCCATTCTCAAAAAACAACTTTTGGCAAATTGTACAATAAATTAGCAGCTTTTAAAATATTACCATCCCCCTATCTCTTGTTTGAATATCAATTATTTTGTTTAAAGAGATGACACCTGAAAACCCCAAAGTCTAAATTATCAAAATTGATATGAAAGTAGTCGAGTCCAACGCAAGAGATCTTGTATAAATTGACATTTTATTTAGCTTTATTTTACCAAATAGCAGTGCTTTAAGCCATATATATTTAATATTATACTCTTATGTCTGACCTCGTCCGTTATTTTATATCAAACGTCGGCAAGCATGAAATCTGCAATAAATCCATCTAAAAACGCGACCCCCATTTGTTTCAGTTGACCAAGTATCGGAATTCTTGTTCGCACACCCTGACTTCCTGGAGCGTTACGTCATGGACGAGATAGATGTGGAACAACTGGAACGGTGGATAATCCGCAAGTCCCAGAGAATGAAGAAGAAACCAGAGGCCTGCACCCGGAACGGCCGGAAAACCAGTCTCTCCCGGTGGAAGTTCTGTGTACACGCCGACAAACGGCAGATGCTTCAGGATCTGACGCAGAGCCTTCAGCTGAAACCGACCAAGGATCATGTTTTGTGGGAATTGGCGAACTGCATATGCTCGGCGGTTAGCGCCGACGGATTCAGGTTAGTGTTTGCGTAATAGTATTACATATACAGGGTTAGCTATAACTAAGTACAAATATTTTAAGAGGGAATAGAGAAAAATAAGAATTAATGGTTCTTCACAAAACTGATTGGCAAAATGTATATAATTATTTCATGAAGAACACAATATGGTAGTATAGGGAGGTAGCGCCTACCTTTCAGGGTTGATATTTGGAGAGATTTCAAGAATGTTTTATTATTTGTTTAAAGCTAGATTAGATTTATTTTTACGTGTTACCTCTCGTTTCTTGTGGACCTCTCCTTTCCGCGGCCGCATGTACACAAATACATAAAAAAAACTGCCACAGTGACACAACGTCAAAAGTCTTGAACTCCCCTCAATTTTGTTAAAAAAAAAAACCAAATACATTTATAATAGTATATTGTTTTCTGAATCTTTTTTTTTGTGAAAATAATATGTTCGATAAACTGAGTACTTAGAAAATTAAGAACCAGCAAATGTGTGACATTATTGACAAAATTTATAAAATAAAAAAGAAGTAACAAAGTAAGTTCTCTACTTGACTAATAGTCAGTATGATCACCACGTTCCAATAGTATACTGACACGTCTGTGCATTGAGATAATCAAGCCGTTAACGATCTCTTGTGGAATATTGTTCCATTCCTCTTCTGCCGCCACGACTAACTCATCTGTAGTCTTAGGTGGAGGAATATGATTACGAATGGCTCTAGCAACGAAATCCCATATGTTTTCACTAGGATCATGTCAGGCGTTGGCTGGCCAATCTAATCTATTGGTATGTGGTGCTTCGAGTGTATCTTGAACCCTTCTTGTGCGATGTGGTCGGGCGTTGTCGTTCATAAACACAAAATGTTCACCTAATTCATTAGGTAGATAATGGGCGTAATAACTTGTTCGATGTAAATTTGACTGGTCATATTCTGTGATATGCGAATTAATGGGGTGGTGATCAACCGAACATTATTCCACCCCAAAACGTTACGGTACTCCTTTCATACGGAGCAACTTCACGGGGAAAATGAAGTGAAGTGTTGACGCCCTGGTTCTCTCCAGACTCTTTGTTGATTGTTATCAATAACCAACCCAATCCTGATTTCGTCTGTAATGTATGCTTTCGTGCCCACTGGAGACGGGCAGCACTATGCCTTGGAAGTAGAGTAGAGACCCGTAATGGTCATCTTGCATGTAAATTTGCGTTGTGAAGTCGTCTTCGAATAGTAGGTGTCGATATAACACGGCGAAACGTACCTTGAAAGTGGGCCCTGAGAACTGAAACTGAAGATGTGCAGTCTCTACGAATATATTGTACCAAATGTCTTTCCTCCCTTTCATTAGATACTCGAGGACGTCCACTACGTGATCTGTTTTCCACTGTATCAAATTGTTCATATCTGTATACTATTCGTACAGCAGCTGATCTAGGAATGCCCAACATGTTCGATATCTGATGATTAGAATGTCCAGCATCATGTAAAGCAGTTATTCTTGCTCGGGTAAACGTAGAAATTTCACGTCCTGGCATTATAATGTACAAAAATTCAAAGGAACGCTTGGCTGAATACACTACCAAACTGACCAGATTTGTAAAAACATTGGTAATTCATGGTTCATGGTCTGCAATTTTTTATTGTCTATTTTGTTCCCTAAGTACATGTACTTTTTTACCACATTAAGAAAATTACTAGGTTTAATTGAATCATTTTATATGTCCAAGACTTTTAACGTTCTTGAATTACACAATGAATGCACAAGAAATTAAATTTGCGAAGGCAAGTACTGAAAAATTAATTACTGTATACGATATCTTATTTTTGACAGAATCTGTCTGATCACAGACTTCTAAGGTATATAAATCTGAGCCACAGTCAATAAACTTTGCTGATGTAGTCTGCAGTCACCATCCGCCGGTCACCCGTGCAAAATGTGTGCCATAAAAATATGTGCCAAATATCTCTAAAGTCATCATTTGATGACAGTTTTCTGTCTAAATAACACTTATCATTCTCCTCATCATCATTCTTCCCTTAAGGGGTCGTAACTTTCCCAGAGTAGCTTATACCAAAAAAAAATTATATGAAAGACCGCCTATCAAAAGCTGTCTCCCCCTCAATTTTATTGTACATTAGTCGGGATCACACTGTATATAAAATATAGAAAATTTAAATTACTCAGTAAAAATACATACATTTTACATTTCATTCTAAAAACTACGTTCAAATCAATACAATATGGAATTTTCTCCATGTTTATTTCTGTAAACATTATAGTGTACTTATTTTATTTATAAAATTATTATGTAATCTTACATAACTTTATGCTGGTCACAAATTACCAACATAAAGTTACGTGAAGTCTTAGACAAATTTTTATCAGTGAATGCTCAGAAATTTTTAATACTGGCCGATATCTTAAATACTGTGATAAGAGTGTCGTTTTACTAATTATTTTACAATAAAAAAGTCACATGTATACAGTACTAAGGAATTAAAGAGATAAAGCACTATGAGGTCGCGGTCTAGACGCATCGTGGACTGATCTGATCTGACTGAATGTCCGTGATGAATTAATCGCAGTTGTTCTCTATGCGCTTCCGACTTCTTCTACTGTACTATTTAGATATCAAAATATGTTCTGTGCAAGCTCTTTTATTTGACGCAACGGATCGAAATTCTCCAAAAAGTTTTCACAACGTTTGGTTGAGTGGCCGTCCCAATTGATAGGCAGGTATTAAATTCCATTCTTCAGTGATGGGTTTTCAGGAATGTTTATTCAAAAAATCTCGATCATACAAGATGTAAAGAGATTGGCCATTACGAAGAAACATTACCGGTTTACCTCGTTTGTTGATCATAATGACGTTTGCTACCTTCTACATATGTAGAAGTAAGCTCTGGCTAATTGGTTCGTCCAAAGCCATACATTTTATCACACACACACACACATATGTAGAAGGAACTTTTTCTCCTTAGTTTAGTTGGAAAGTGTTTTCCAGATGTTCTGCGAACCTTTTTGCTTCCTATATGTTTTTTTATGGGCCAGCTGCCGTCTGCATTCCTGATTAAAGTGAATGAATTTTTAATTCTTCCTCTCTTTTTTAAGTGCTGTGTGGTACTTTTATAGTTAGTTTTATCCATTGGAGCTCTAGTTTGCTGCCATTTTCGTGTTAATTTTCTTTTTCCTGCGATGAGTTTCTTTATTTATTTACGATAGTTAGTTTGTTCGTTGCTCAATTAGAAGCATATTATCCCATGCTGTTGAATATGTTAAGACGAATAGTTCTATGGATGTGGTTTCTATATGATGGCGATAGGGCGCCTCCACATTTTCATTTAGTAATTGGCCAAAAACAGAAAATCAAGAAGTGCCTGACATCTGTTGACAGCTTTCGGAACTGATGTAAAGGTTAACAACAAATTACTTGCATAATAGAAGTATACAGTTTTGTTTGTTTTCTAATATTTTTCTGTGTAAATAGTATCAGAACAATTTTAAAATAGTACCTATAATTTCATCTTGAATAAAGCAAAGCACAGGATCTGCATAAAACAATTTGTAATAAACCGAATGTGGTGGTGGTCAACAATCCAACAAATCTGTTTGGTGAAAATATTCTGTATTCTTTAGTAATGTTGCAAGCTTTATTGAGATGATACAATATTTATTTATAAAAAGTGTACAAGAATGCGAAAAGTACGCAAGAATATTTGAACAAAATCTCGGAAAATCTGTGCTCCTCTTACTGTACCTTTATCTGATATTTCCCAGCATAAACTTCACGTCAGTTCATGTAGACCCAAAATTTTGTAAGTGGAAAACAAATTGAGAATCGGAACATCCTTCGCATTTAAAAGCTTTATAATCTTAGAAGCCATTGTAAACAAATTGTTGATCATCCCTATTTCCTACATCTAGACTCAGTTCAGTTTTGTTTCACTGCCACTGACTGAAAGTTTAAAGGAACATTAAGCAATTCTGATACTTTTTAATGCTTTATACATTTTATTATAAATTTAACCATTGCTTATGACATTTTAATCATTTTCTCAACAAATCAACAATTACGAAAAAAGTGCTGTACCCTATGACAAACACCATGATTATATTGAAAATTGTTGGGCAATTATTGTATTATCCAACAAGACATTTGAATTTTTGTTCTTATACAAAAAAATTGGTCAATTAGGTCAGCTATTACCAAGAAACGTGTCGCGAAAACTGTAATTAAGTTATTTCATCTATTTTCAAAACCATTGGATTCATAACTTTCAGCATATTTTTCCACCGACATAAACTTTATAAAAGCTTCTGTAAGCTAGGTGTAATAAATGAGAACTATAAGACGATAACTATACTAGTTTTAATAAAATCCTTATTTTTATTACTCCCTTACTACAATTCTAAGAGGATAAATTTTTTGTAATGTAATTCCTAACCTCTCCAGCATTGTAAATTTAACTAAAACAATGGCCATGTTTTACGCCACGCTACATACATTATCTTGGTGAAGAACTGTTCCTAGTAGTCGTAAAGTTCCCGTACCATTTTCCTGTTCAATGAATAAAGCAGTTAATTTTACATCTGCGAACGCAGTTGTTTAACCTTACGTGCCTATTATCCTGCTTTATTGAGAATAATACGGGCTTGAGTTTTACTCTTTGGTAAATGCCTTATTCAGATTTTGAACGTTCCATGTTATCAGCCACCAGTATGTTCCATAAAGGAAATTTTCAATGTAATCTAAATCTGCTAGATTAAGCACTCGCGGTAGACTAGGAAAATATACAGAGTGTCAATGATATTTGAGACAGCTACTTAGTAACAGCAATTAAGACTTCAAGTGGAATTTTTCCAAAGCAAATTTTGCATGGTTCTGGTGTCAAAAGAATTTTATATTACCACATGGTATTTTCAAAATTGTAGCCTGAGGGATTATTATTTAATGGACATTTCGAACACTATAGCTTTTTTATTCGGTAATTTGGTCAACGACTAATTTTGTTTTAATCTAAATCTAGGGCCTTAATCATTAGTGTGTCCAGACTCAGTCAGAATGCTAACTCAAACGTTTTTTTCCCCTCTAGAGTCTTCTTGTTATGATAGTGTTATAGAGAAGCTGGATGACCTCAATATTTCCATACTGGTGGAGTCTCTGTTCATAATTTCTTGCAAATTGGTACACAACATCCATCTGAAAGATCACGATGGTGGTCAGTGTTTCTAAAGTACCAGAACGCATTGATAATGCCTCTTACCACTTTATTTTGGAATCTCAGGATTATTAGGATGTTACTTTTGCTAGTAAAACCCCAGAGCTAACTGTCATAAGTTCGCACTGGCTTGAGGACTTATGTATACAGAATTATGTTGAGAGACTGGAGTGTCTACCAAGTAACCACAACATGTTTTTAAGTCTTCCCTTTTCTTTATGACATAAAGTTTTCAGCGAATTATTTCGACTAATGTATTGTCCAGATATTTTAAAAGATGTAGGCATTATTTATTCTGATGGGAATTTGGCATTGTGGCATTGTCCTTATCTGTCGCTAGGATGGCGGCGTCGTCTGTCAGACTCCTGCTTTGAATTCTTTCAATTCGTAATATGCCTCATGATTCAAGATAAAGACTTCATCTTGTTAGATTCTCAGATATATGATTTCAATAGCTCCGAGTAATGATATAGAAGTACCATATTCAATTTATATTTCAAGCCGTCATACCATTCTTCAACAAAAGTAACCTCTAGGAAGATGACTGAAGCATACTTTTGCTTTTCTAACGATTATTCAATTAGTTCTTTGGGCCTGACCTATGATTGAGTGACCTTCTCTGAAGCCAAATTGACGATTAGGTAGTAAACTCCATTCTTCAATTATGAATTTTTACGAGTATCGTTTTCGATAATATAAGCAGGAATGAGATTGATCTATACGAAGAAACGTTACCAGTTTACATACTTAGTTTGTGTATCATAATAACTTCTGCTGCCTTTTTTGGAAGTTATTTTAATATTTCTCCAATAATTAAGCCAAAACCAGGTATAATGTTAATATTTTCAGAGACATTCCAGTTGGGTACTTCTCCTTCGTTTAGTTGGAACGTGTTTTCCAGATGTTCAGCGAACCTTTCTGCTTTCTGCATGTTGTTTATAGCCCAGCTGTCATGGTGAATTCATTTTCATTTCTTTCTGTCTCTTTCTTAAGAGCATGCTGTGTAGCATTATTAAGGTTAATTTTATCCTTTGGAGCTCTTGTTTGCTGCCATTTTCGCCTTAATTTTTTTCTTATTAATTTAAGTTAGTTATTTACGTTTGTTTGCATAATTTGAAGGGTATTATCCGATGATGCTTGCTGTATGTTAGACGAATAATTCTACTACTTCATAAAACTGTTCTGATTTGTTTTACAATGTTGTAAAGGTATTTTAAGCTAATATAGATCAAATCTCCTACAATTCCTATCTATGAAGTCGTATGTTCGCTGATAATAAACATCTAGGTACCTATGTTAATGAACAATTCCGTAGACAAAGTTGTTTTCAATAATTATCTGCACAGCACTTAATACAGCTAAATTTATTAACCTGGTTTAATAAAAACATTCCATAAATAACAAAGTTCGGTTTTAAAATTGCGATTTGAAATTCAAGCACAATAGTTACAAAAGCTAATAATAAAGAATATATGGGTAGATATTGTGGGTGTAATTAAACGCGATATTGTGGATAGGCATGACTGACGGTACGGTGTCTCCTGCTCCTGCTTTAATTTGTAAAAGATGCGGTAGAACCACCGCAAAAAATTATTTTAAGTGTGAAAAGTGTCACAGTGTATTTCACCAGAGCTGTGCAAAATTATCTAAACATGTAAAAATCCTTAGTGACTCTAGCATAATTTGCTGTGCGAATGATATTGTTGTGAATGACGCTTTCTTTAATGCCATGGAGAAGATATCTGAGGACAACAAGGTAGACTTGAGTATATTTAAATACTTTGTTAAACAAAAAGATGACCTTATTCTGCTTCTGCATATTTGCGAGCGCTGTAAGATGACTTCATACAGTTTACATGTAACAGACATATTTACATAATATACAAGTAACAGGTATACTTTAATTACTGCTTCATTAAATCTATTTCTAAATGAATCAATTTTGGTCAATGTCTTCGTTCCGCATAATTTTACCATGTCTTCTAGATGTGGAAAAAACACACCTGAAACACATCTATCGATATACGGCTTAATTCAGCTTGTTATAATAATAATTAAGTAACTATTTTGTTAATTCTTCCATCAATTCTGTAGCAGTTTCACGGGTAATTATTATGACAATCTTAGTATTGGATCTTTCGTTTCTTTACTGATGAGCTTTTTTAGATAATACCTACAGATATAGACACTGAGTTTTTTAATAGTATGATGATCATATTTGACGGTTGTAGTTATTCTAATCCAATTAGATTTTCCTTTTAGCAAATATCTTCTGGTATATTTCATTGCATGTAATTGGAAACACATTTATATGGATGTGGTTATATTGGGTAGATATGATTAATTTCTTATCTCTGTATCAATGTTTAATTAAAGTAAAATCGATCTAGTATGTTTCCAATTGAGATACGCTTACGTATATCTCTAGTCTCAAAACGATTTGTATATAATAACTTAAAACAAATTTGTTTGACACTTGATTTTCATAAATAGCATATTTATATGAAATAAATTACTAAACAGACAGTAATTTCAAATTCTGTCAAAAGTTTTTATTAACAGGATGCAAACAATGTACACACACGCTGTAGAATAGGGTCATTTGGTCAAATCTCAAATTATATTATTTGCCTAATTGTTATGAAGCATTTATGCTGTATGGTCAACCCAGAAAATCTGATGTCAATCTGATAGCAGTAGTAGTAGTAGTAATAATATCCCATCACCACTCCACTATCTTCTCTCGGTCTTCTTCGAACCTATCCGACGCCCTGATGAACGCCAGGATCTTGGTCCATGGTAAACCCCTTATCTCTTCCCTCTGCAGCTCTTCGGCGTAAAGATTCTATATTTTAGTCGTCAAAGAGCCGCACAATATCCTATCCTCTCCTCCCCCTCTCTCATTCCGGACATAAGGGACTCTCCTCTATGCCTATCAAGTTCAAATGCCTTCTGAGTCTGTAGTGGTCTGTCAGGACCCCCACCATTTCGTTCAGGGACCTTCGGCTAAGGGTCAGCAGCCACATAGTCCTAGATTTACTAGGTTCATTGACCAAGTCGTGTGCCTATCTACATCCTCCATTCCTTCTCCAATTCCCTCCTAGTGTTTGATAGGTCCATTTATTAAAAGCATTATATCTCAGATCCGAAACGAGTACAGCCTGAATATCAGAGCAGATGAAGATTTATTTCCTCCTCCACACAATTCCTTACTTCTTCCTTGCCTGCTACCATCAAAATAGCAAAAACCTCCGTCTGGAAAACCTTGGAGTATGTGTCAAGAGAAAAGCTCTGCCGGATGTCCCAGTTTTTCATATAATAATAATAATAATAATAATAAGGACTTTATTTCTTTTCCGATTCATATTACACAAAATTAACATATTATTACACATAAGATAAATACAGGTAGATAGGTACATGAATCTGGAGAAAAAAATGCCGAAGATCAGCTGATCATGCGAACATGATCTCTGTTATTAATCTTAAGCACTAACAATTATACAATAACTAATAATTGAGAGGTATAGCAAATATTACATTGTAGAGAAATTAGTATACACAGACTGAGAAAAGAGAAGAAGAGCACTACGATAAAATAAGTAAACGAGAGAACAGTTACTGTTTAGCATTGTCCAACAATTTCTTTTACAGCTCTTTTGAAAGCATATAAGGTTAGGGATTTTATAGATTTAGGCAGGTTATTATATATCTTCGTTATCTGATAAGTAAATGAACATTTAAATAATTCAGTACGTCGAGCAGGAGGAGACAGCCTGCCTCTGAATCTTACATTGATATTATGGACATCACTTCTAAATGATATTTTATTATATAAATATGTCGGGGCTTTACTAGTAATTATTTTATGAAACAAGCAAGCAGCATGCAGCAGCCGCCTGTCGGCCATATTAAGCCACCCAAGCTCTTTGAGTTTATGAGAAATACTTTGCCTTTTCCTAATTCCAAATATTAATCGAAGACATGCGTTCTGAACTACTTGAATTCTTCTAGCATCCTCAAAGTCGATACAAGGTCCATAAATTGTATCACTGAAATTGAATTTCGACAAGACTAAAGATTCACATAACAAGGTTTTAACTTTCTTACTGATATAGTGCCTGTTGTTATATAACATTTTTAAGTTTCCATATGCATTACGTATGCAGTTATTTATGTGAAGCTTGAATTTTAAGGTTGGGTCAATGACTAATCCTAAGTTCCTAGTACTGCTCACAGGTACAATTTCTTCGTCACCAAACTTAATTTTTATGCGTTGGGTAAAATCTAAGCGTGCTTTTCTAGGGCCAAAAATTAAAACAGATGTTTTTTTTGGATTAATGCTTAAGCTGTGCTCTTTTGACCATTTTACTATGCTGGATATGTCCTCATTTATATCTAGTAAAGCTAAATCGCAATCTTTCGGTGAAAATGAATGATAGATTTGGGTGTCGTCTGCATATAAATGGAGTTTACATTTATGAATTGCTTTTGTATTGTAGATGTGTACAACATAAATATTAAAGGACCTACAATCGAACCCTGTGCCACACCTGAGCATATTTCAAGAGGAGTAGATACTTCTTCACCAATTTTGACACTTTGGTGTCTATTATGAAAGTAGCTACGAAAAATTGGATGGATTCTTTGCTAAAACCAAGATAATTAAGCACAGCAAAGAGTATCATAATTTAAGGTATCAAATGCTTTTGAAAAATCAATGAGCGCCAAGACTGTTAATTTTCTTTCATCTATACTTCTCAAAATGTCATCAACAATATTTAATAACGCAGTTTCACAACTATGAAGTGGCCTAAATCCTGACTGATATTGTGGTATAATATTTAATTTTTCAACATGGGCCCGAATTTGTGAATCCACCACCCTTTCTAAAACTTTTGATAAGATGGGTAAAATACTGATAGGGCGCAAGTCTTTAAATTCTTGGGGATTATTAACTTTCGGGATAGGTTTTACAAGAGCCAGTTTCCATGCATCCGGAAAAACATTTTGTGTGAGACATATATTGACGATATGAGTCAAATAGGGCACAATAAAAGGGCAACAATACACTAACATTTTGATATTTAATCCATCATGACCATGAGAAGCGGTTTTAATGTTATATAAATGCCTTTGTACATCATCTTCAGAGACAGTACAGAAATTAAAAGGATTTATATTTTCTCTAAAGGTATTGTTCAGATAATAATTGATCACGTCTTGGTCTCCGGGCAAATTTGGAACACAAGTGCAATAGTACTTATTGAGATCATTAACATTACTTAAATGAGCAGGAATATTAATATCAGATGTTCGTGAATTTAGTTTCAGTTTTTCCCATACTGTATTTATACCATCTAACCTTAATTTATACTCTAGATAAGCTCTCTTTTCGTGTCTGCAAACTAAGGTGGTATAATTACGCAACATTTTATAGTAATTATAGTGATTTTGATTTCTACTGCGTTTCCATCGATTTTGAGCTTTATTTCGAAGCGAGATAAGGAGCCGAACATTATCAGTAACCCAAGGATTATAGTTTTTTGTGACCTTTATTGTTCTTAAAGGAGCATGTAAGTTAAAAAGTTGTAATAGGTTGTCATTAATAAAAGATAACTTATCATTTATATCATCTAAATCAAAAATAACTTCGAATGGTATTGTTAAAAATTCATTATGGTTAAAGGTTTTGAAGTTTCGAATAGTTTTATATTCTGGTTTACTTTTGTGAGTGGACGTTAAAACACAATATGTTAACTCATGATCAGACATATGAGCGAGAGAAAGTACATTGACTGAGCGAATCAGTTCTTCATTGGTAGTTAAAATTAGGTCGAGTAAAGTGGCTGACGTGGGGTAATTCTGGTTGGGAAATTAATTAGTTGATGCAAGTTGAGGGTTTCAAAAGAGAATTAAGTTTTGAGACACTGCAGTATCAGACAGCATATCAACATTAAAATCGCCAAGGCAAAATACTTCATTACAACTAAGAAGTAAGTTGGCAAAATTGACTTCAAAAGTTTCAAAGAATTCATTGATTCGGAAATCAGGGGGGTCTATACAGGACACCTACCGCAAACTGCTGCTTTTTATTTTGTTATTTATAGTGATCCATAGTTGTTCTATATTATGATCAGAGGCAACAATTGTAAATGGAATAGAATCTTTAATATACATACTTACACCACCTCCTCTTCCCAGCCTTCTATCTTTCCTTATCAGAGTATAACCTGCAATTGAGATAAAATGATCACCTATAGCAGGGGTGAGCCATGTCTCAGTAAGACACAAGATATCGTAATTATTTTGCAATAAGTGATCTCTTACATAATCAATCTTTGGAACTAGAGACCTTATATTGAAATGAGCTATGATTATATTATTACTGTGAACAGACATATTATACCGAGTGAACAATAACAATTAAATATAAATTAAAGATAAAGGCAAACAAATTTATTAATCAAGCTCTTCCTCTTCTCCACACGTATATACTCAAAATTTCACAAAAAAAAAAACCCTACTAAACTAAATTACAAAAGATTAAGAGCAATGAATAGAGAAAAAAAAAATAAGAAATTAAATAAGCGAATCAGTAATCGCTCCGCAAAAAAAAACAGAGTATTTATAATAACAAGGCAGATTAACTAATTAATGAATATCCCATCTTCTTCGGTGCTCAAGGCTTCAACATTTTTAAGTCTTTTCTTCCCATTACCATCATCATAAAAAATAATTCCATCCAACGTCCAT
Source organism: Monochamus saltuarius (assembly GCA_025584915.1). Classification (NCBI taxonomy): domain Eukaryota; kingdom Metazoa; phylum Arthropoda; class Insecta; order Coleoptera; family Cerambycidae; genus Monochamus; species Monochamus saltuarius. The sequence goes on from CM046721.1 coordinate 19,852,148, forward strand.
GCTTTTTTTAAACCAAACTTTTCCTTAGCTTTTCTTAGTAACTGCACATTGTATGCAGTGAGATCATCAGAGAAGAATAATCCGGAATTTTTTAATAGTTTTTTATTTTTCATTATATGCTGCTTATCTGCATAATTCTTGAAACGAACAATCACAGGTTGCTTATTGTTATTACTTCCTTTGACCCGGTATATGTACTCAAAATTATTTGCATCCAGATGCAATTTAAACTTTTTATTCATAGTATGGATAACTGTATCGCTTAAGTTTTTATCCTTCTCGTCCTTCAACCCAATAATGCGTAGAGAATTCCTTTTTTGCTGCTGTTCTAATGAGTTTACTTTTTCTCGGAGAATTACATTTTCTTTGGATAGATCACACACCATTTTTTCAACACTTTTAAACGGTCCTCTATTTCATTTTGTATCTGCTTTACAACAGAATTTGCGATGGTTTGGATTAACTCCTTATTTTGCGATAGCGTTTCACTAATTGTGACAACTAAAATGTCTTTAATCTCGGCAATCTGCTGCCTTGAGAACGGCATCTTAACAACACTTGAACACTGCACGCTATATACTATACAGTACACCAAGAAAAAAGACTCGTTTCCACCTTTATACGATATTTTATGAAATAAAATTGCAGAGCGAAATTAAACACGCCTATTCACTATACGCCATTTTTGTATCCACATTCCTGTCCCAGAAAACTCATTCCCTACCCGGGACCCATCTGTATAGCACATCAGAGATCCAGGGGAAAACATGTCCTCTGCTCTCTCCCATCGTTCTCTAGAAGGGAAGGCAGTAGTATACTTCCTTCCCAACCTTAATTTATTTTTCGCCTCGATAACCTTCAAAGCAAAGACTGGGATCTCATTTTCCGCCCTGAAGGCGTGATTCGCCACTCAATCATCTGCCTTCCAACAGCTTGCGTCCCCTATTCTCAGGTAGGTCGCCATAGTCATGTTGGGAGGGGTGGCAACCCCAACAAAACTTCCAGGGCGGCAGTAGGAGTTGTCCTCATCGCCCCTGTAATACCTAAGCAGATCTGATAAGTAGTTTTCGAGATAAACATACTTAAATTACAATTAAACAAACGCGAGGCGTGACGTCATTGCTTCCTACAGGGGTACTTGTTCGGTTGAAACTCGAGCAATGATCTTTCCGCATTAAATTAAAACAGATTAGTAAAAGTATCGCAAAGTAGCAAAGCTATTAGCCATTCACTACTCCTTGCCGGACTGACCAGCCACAGACACGAAGTGTTCTACATAGCAGTAGAAACCATTGAAAGTTAGCGGCCTCTATTGTGAATCGGTGATAACGATATGTGCAAACAGGGAATTTCAGAAAACAACTACTCTGCCGGCTAATGCGCCGACCGACATTGAATTACACCTGGAAAACCTATACCAAACTAAGCAAAGCTAAGGTTACTCGCCAACAACCCACCGGGCATTTACCGGTTTCAAGCTTATTAGCTCTCATCAGTATGCCAAACGTGAGGTAACCGACGAATAACCTTAGCTGTTTTAAGTCTGTCTTACTCGACAGTAGGAACTATGAGTATTGCATAGTAGCAAAACTACATCTAACGGCCATTCTCTATACTATACCGGACTGACCAGACCAGCCACAAACACGATAAAGATCAGTAGCATCAGCATCCAATGGTTTCTACTGCGATATGGAACGCTTTGTCTCAAATTATTTTCAATGTTGTAGAGGCTTCAGAAAATTATATTTTTTTGAGATCGTACTAAAATTACAAAATCATTCACAAAGTGTAGTAAAAAAAAATCTAAATAACCCCATTTTTTATTAATAGATTCGTAGAAATTTGCAGCAACGAACGTAACTGCGGCTTTGGGTTTGTTATTTTGTGTATTATCTGTCAGATCTATTTAAACTGTTCCAAAAATTAGTACAAATTTAGATTTATTACTCTTAGTTACATTCTGCTCAAAGGCTGAAGTCATTTCAAAACATCTAGACCTGGGCTATCTTTTAATTAAAATATATTGTGAACACAAATTAGTTTTCCTAGTCATTTCACATAGCCATTAAACCATTACAAACTGGAAAGCTGGAAATACGGTATTACTTTTCCAATAATGTTATGGTAATATACAAAACTTTGTCCTTTAATAGAATTATCCCCCATTTCATTTTATCCATGCTGAATGGAAGATGAACGGCTGTGGGAATAATACTTGTACCGGTTTAATTTCATATTCCCCTGTTTTAATATGACTGAATTTTATGACCATCATGGCTGCGGCTATATATTAAAAGCACAATAAGAGTGGGCACAGTGCTTGCGTCAACTTTGCAGATTTGCAGAAAAAAAATTAGAGCTCTGAAGGTTTCCTATTAACCTTTGACTTTTTTATTGTGTGGACGTAAACATTTTTTGCGCTGTAATCAGCAGTTTCAGTAAAGAACCGCACTGTTCCAGGTATTTAAAATATATGTGTTTTTCGAAAAAACATGGCAAAATTGCTAGGGCTTATAGAACATTGAAAAATAAGTGAGAATTGTTTAATTATGCAGGTTTAACTATGACCAAGTACAAAAATTTTAACGTGCTCAAGGAGGACTAAAAGACAATAAAAAGTTTATTTCGGAATTGTAGCTCAATGTTTAAAAAATGCGGCAAAACCGTCTCTTCCTTCAGAAAATCGGCACCTATGACAATCTGATGAATGATTGTCGAGATGGTTAGATATTATGTCAACTATGGTGCGATAGTTTTCTTGCAGCGTTGTCAAATGTAGAAACAACGAAAATAAACATTTTTATTAATAACAATTCCAAACTACCTGATAGATAACAGGTAGATAGATAACTACATTTTTATTCCTTGCTGATACGTCATAATTATCCACTAACATACCATACTTTACATAAAGGGGCTATATTTACCTTGGGCCTCCTCAGCATGTGACGCAAATATTCTCAGTTGTAAAAACAGAAAATTTTGTAGCATGCGAAATGTATGCTACCCACCAAATTTCGTGATTTTATTTTGAATAATTTGAAAGATATTCAAGATTCCCTCTTCTGGGCGGTTCTAGCCCCCTTATGAATCATTTTTCGGATCATGTTTATAATAACTTTTTGACTTATCACATGTATAATACATAGCAGAAATATTGTGCGCTAATTTCGGGACACCTGTATATTGATTTCGGCTCCTATTGTTGGTATTACGACTCCTGCGGTCGGAACCGTTCCTCAGAGAACGGTGGTCATTTGAGGCGTCCCGTAGCCGCTGTAACTGGTCGCATTCCATGCTTCCAAACGTTTCGACGCACCTCACTGTCGGCATCTTCAGTGGTGGCTTCACAAAAGCTTATACAGTCTGGTTGACTACCACCGTTTTCTGCATTATTAATAAATTTACTAACACCGCCTTTTTTTTGTAGAAAATGAAATTTCACACAACTTAACGAGGCTTAGAATGGGAAAACCCAAAAAAAGATCAAGAATAAAATGTCAGTGGAAATGCTAGCATCTAACACCCTCTACAGTCTACTTTGTATAAAAAGAAATAATAGCATCAGCGTGTTCAGCACCACCGAAAAAGTACCTGTGCAACACACCTGTGTCAAAAGTTAATCAAAGCTGTTGGTCTCTAAAAAAATTACATCCAAAACTAGATTTATTAAATTATGTTATACACCCTGTATCTCAAAAATGAGTGGCTCTATGACATGCATCTATTAAACAAACCCCACTTATTTTTACAATGCTCTATCAGACCCAATAATAAATATTATGAAGACGTTTATAGAATAACACATCACTTTTAAAATGTTGATAGCTGTGTGTATTCAATATATTCGCTGATATTACAACGAAATAATATCAAATTAGACGGGATGATAAATTGAATTTATAGTTGAAACTTATTTACAAACAATTAGTAACGGTAAAAATGTCACTCATTCGAGTTAAGGACGCTAATAGTATAAATATAGTATTTCTTGCGTTGCATTGGTTTTTCGCGATTTGTTATCACTTTCATAAAAAAAAACATAATTGTAAAATATAGAAATGAATACTATACACACAACGAACGTAAAATTAGTGGACTCCAAATTTATTTTCTAGTATTATTTGGAAACGTTAGTTATTCGGTTGGTTGGTAGTTTATTTAATTGTGTTTTTGAAAATTAAACACTATGGTTTATTCCATTACGGAAAGGGTAAATATTGTCACGGAACATTTTAACGTATTGTCACGGAATTTGCCCCATTCACTCCCCAAACCGACGACTGTGGCACCGCGAATTGCCTAAGATTGCCCCGATCGCCCCTACGCGATTCTGGTAAACAAACAACATGCCGCTGATCGAGATCGTCCTAGAAAATCGTGGAAACGACGAGAAGCGTTCCAGTCGTACGAGAAAATGGATCTAGAGATACTGGAATATACCTGGAATATTCGTTGGGTCTATAAAAGAAGAATAAACAGCCGAGTTAGTTAGTCTTGTATAAGTCTTGTATTACAGTCTGAATTAAAGTGTTTAGTTGGAGATATCAAAGTGATTTAGATAGCGATTAATTAAATAAGTGTTTAGTTGAGTTATAATTAGTGTTTAGTAGTGTTCAGTAGTTAATAAAGAAGTAATTAATTAACGGATTGTTTTTCTGGAAGAAAGAAAAGACGGATTGGAAAATCCGTGACAATTTGGTGTCAGAAGTGGGATCGTGCAGAGAGCCTCTTTCAGCGTCTCAAAGGCTTGCTGGCATTTCGTCGTCCATTCGAACGGGATGTTGTCTTCTGTGAGTTTATGAAGAGGCTTGGCAATGTCCGAGAATCCTTGGACGAATCGTCGATAGTATGTGCATAGGCCAAGAAAACTTCGAACTTGATGTTTGTCTTTAGGAACCGGCCAGTTCTTTATGCACTCTGTCTTCTCCGGGTCTGTTTTCACACCGTTTGGAGTAATAATGTGGCCTAAGTATCTGACCTCCTTGGAACAGACTGCACTTCTTCGGGTTCAACTTCAGGTTCGCTGCTTTCAACTTCTTGAACACTTCGGACACGTTCTTCAGGTGCTCCTGGAAAGAGCGTCCCAGCACCACCACGTCGTCCAAGTAAATCAAGCAGGTCTCCCAATGCAGGCCATGAAGTACAGTTTCCATCAGTCGTTCAAAAGTGGCAGGGGCATTACATAGACCAAATGGCATTACATTGAACTGCCACAATCCATTTCCGGTAGTGAATGCTGTCTTTCCTTGTCTTCTGGGCTGACCTCGACTTGCCAATATCCACTCTTTAAATCCAAAGTGGAAAACCATTGCGCACCAGCCAAGGTGTCCAGAGTATCGTCAATCCTCGGTAATGGGTAACTGTCTTTCTTGGTGACGTCATTTAATTTTCTGTAGTCCACACAAAATCGGGTGGAGCCGTCTTTCTTCTTGACCAGAACTACAGGAGAAGCCCAAGGACTCTGAGATAGCTCTATGGTGCCTTGATTTTGCATCTCGATTAACATCTTGTTAACTTCTTCTCGCTTGGCTAGTGGAAGTCCTCGTGGTGGCTGCTTTATAGGAGATGATGAACCAGTATCGATTCGATGCTTCACAACATTGGTTCTCCCAAAGTCGCCTGGTTTAAGTGTGACCCATCATCGCACTCGTCGTGACTCAAGGAAGTGAACGGTAGTATTCAACATTCTAGAATATTCTAGAACTTTGTACGGGAGTGAGACAAAGACTCAAGTGTGACATATCACTGCACTCGTCTTGACTTAAGGAAGTGAACGGTGCTATTTGCGAAGGACAATCTCGAACATTCTAGAACTTTGTACGGGAGTGCGACAAAGACCCAAGTGTGACATATCATTGCACTCGTTGTGACTCAAGGAAGTGAACGGTGGTATTTGCGAAAGACATTCTCGAACATTCTAGAACTTTGTACGGGAGTAAGACAAAGACCCAAGTGTGATATATCGCCGCACTCGTCGTGACTTAAGGAAGTGAACGGGGCTATTTGCGAAGGACATTCTCGAACATTCTAGAACTTTATACCGAAGTGAGACAAAGACCCAAGTGCGACATATCACTGCACTCGTCGTGACTTAAGGAAGTGAACGGTGTTATTCGCGAAGGACAATCTCGAACATTCTAGAAATTTTTATACCGAAGTGAGACAAATACCCAAGTGCGATATATCACTGCACTCGTCGTGACTTAAGGAAGTGAACGGTGTTATTCGCGAAGGACAATCTCGAACATTCTAGAACTTTATACCAAAGTGAGACAAAGACCCAAGTGTGGCATATCACTGCACTCGTTTCATTGTAAGGAAGGCAACGGTGATATCTAGAAATACATTCGTGGACATTCTAGAACTTTCCAAATAGAGTGCATGCCTGTAACTAGAAGCCAAGTCAATATGGATGCACAACTGGCAAAACCATTAGAAATGATGCAGACAATGCAAAAGAAATTAGAAGAGCAGGGACATAAAATGGAAGACCAGGCGAAGACGATGCAAGAGAAATTAGAAGAGCAGGGACATAAAATGGAAGACCAGACGAAAACAATGCAGGAAAAATTTGAAGAACAAGGGCATAAAATGGAAGATCAGTCCCAGATGATGCAGGAGAAATTAGAAGACCAGACGAAGACGATGCAAGAGAAATTAGACGAACAAGGACGGACAATGCAAGAGAAATTAGAAGAGCAAGGGTATAAAATGAAAGATCAGATACAGGCAATACAACAGGAAATGAGGGATCAGACGAAAGAAATGCAGACAAAGTTAGAGAAATTGGAGAATACACTAGAAGAAAAACTAGAGGAGCAGTCATATAAAGTGACACAACTAGAAGAAAGACTAGAGGAGCAGTCACATAGAGTTGAAACACAAGTAGAAGAGAAATTGTTAGCACAAAAAAGGGTAATAGACGAAGAAATAAACTTGGTCAAAGAAACCTGCGAAGAGCTTAGACATAAATTAGACAAGGTAACAAAGGAGGGCGTGATCAAATCAGAAGGACCTGTTATCCGAACTCAGAAAACGAAGCCTCCTGAATTTGACGGCAAGGTCTCCTGGAATGTCTATCTGCGTCAATTCGAAGCAGCAGCTGCGGCAAACGAATGGTCTGACTATGAGAAGGCTACAGCTCTGATAGTTGCTTTACGAGGAAGCTCTTGACGTCTTACAAGGAGTTCCTGCTGGGCAGCAGAGTAACTATGACCTTCTGAAACAGCATATGGAAATGAGATATGGGGATAAGCACCTGCAGCAAGTGTACCAGGCACAATTGAAAAATCGTCACCAGCAGAGTGGAGAGAATTTACAACATTTTGAGACCGACGTTGCCCGACTGGTTCGATTGGCATATCCAACAGGCCCGTCCGAATTTGTAGATCAGCTCTCCATCCAAGTCTTTATCGACGGCCTAAGAGATTGCGAAACACAGCAGGCACTACGGCTCGCTAGACCTAAAACGTTGAATGACGCTCTTTCGCATGCACTGGAATTTGAGGCAGCAAAGATGGCATCCGGTAGACATGTTAAAGTTCGGGCCATCAGTGATAACAGCGATAATATGGGAAATGGAGACATAATCAAAACGTTGAAGGAGGTCATTGAGAAACTCAGCCCAGCTATCAATCCGAAGAGAACAACCTGAAGCCGAAGAGATCGCCCTCTTCAATGTTGGAATTGCGGGCAGACGGGACATCTGAAGAGACAGTGTAGAGCCCCAGTTGCAGATCAACAAAGGCGCAACTCCAAAGCGGCAGTCTCCAGGGAACATGTTAAAGTACGAACCATTAGTGCCAATAGCAACAGTACGGGAAATGGAGAGTTAATAAAACCACTGAAGGAGGCCATTGATAAACTCAGCCTAACTACCAGACCAAAGAGGACAACTTGATAGCCGAAGAGAACGCCCACTTCAATGTTGGAACTGTGGGCGGGCGGGTCATTTAAAGGGACAGTGTAGGGCGCCAGTCGCGGATCGGCAATGGCGCGACTCCCAGGCAGGCTAGGAGACCCTGTCCTGTCAACTGCAAACACTGTAGTAGTCTTGAAAAGAAAGAGGACATCGCATCAGTTCCTTGTAAGGTGGTAGCAGCCCAACCTGAAGACAGATGGAGTTCAGCGGCGATTCGGGAAGACCAGCAAGCTGACTGTGACATCAAGCCCTTACTAGACTGGAAAGAAGCCAACAACCGACCCTCATGGGCTGAAGTCAGCAGTAAAAGCCCAACATTAAAAAGTTATTGGGCTCAATGGAATTCCTTGGTGTTGGAAGACGGTGTCCTGAAAAGAGCATGGGAGAACAATGACGGAACGGAGGTCAAGAAACAAGTACTACTCCCGAGGTCCCAGGTCAAGGAAGTATTGCAAGAAGTACATGGAGGTACATGGGGTGGACATTTCGGTATCAATAGGACTCTAAAGAAGATTATGGAGCGTTTCTACTGGTTGAGCTGTAGGAAGGATGTATAATATTGGTGCCGAAAATGTGACGTATGTGCAGCCAGCAAGGGACCGAAGACCCGTTCCAGAGGCAAAATGCGCCAGTACATCTTAGGAGCACCGTTCGAGAGGATTGCCATTGATATCGCTGGCCCATTTCCGAAAACCCAAAGTGGGAACCGATATCTGCTAGTAGCCATGGACTACTTCAGTAAATGGCCGGAAGTATACCCCCTTCCCAATCAAGAGACCACAACCGTAGCAGAAGCGCTAGTCAACAACCTGTTCTGCAGATTTGGTGTACCCATGGAACTACATTCAGATCAGGGCAGAAATTTCGAATCAGGTGTGTTCCGAAAGGTCTGCGAGCTTATGGGAATCCGGAAAACCAGGACCACCCACTGCATCCCCTGTCAGATGGTATGGTGGAACGCTTCAACGCCACGCTAGAAACCAATCTGAGGATGTTTGTGAACGAAAACCAGACAGACTGGGACAAGCTCATTCCACTCTTCCTGTTAGCTTACCGCTCAGCTGTCCATGAAACGACTGGGAAGACTCCCGCAAGGATCATCTTTGGAAGAGAGCTTCGCCTTCCCGCAGATTTGGTATTTGGTCGTCCTGCGGAACAGCCCACAGAGCCAGACACTTATACCCATGACCTAGAACGAAGACTAGCAGCCGTACACGACCAAGTCAGATCTCGAATGCGACTAGAGAGCGATCGCATGAAGACTCGATACGACGTCCGGGCCAATACAGTCGGATTCCAACAAGGCGACCTGGTGTGGCTGTACAACCCCACGCGGAAGAAAGGAAAATCGCCTAAACTACAGAACCGTTGGGAGGGCCCCTATACCGTCATTAAAAGAATCAATGACGTCGTCTACCGGATACAAAGGACTCCCAGGAGTAAAATGAAGGTCGTCCATCTGGAGCGTCTGTCCTCGCATAGAGGTGTATCCGATCGGGACGATCGGTCCTAAGGCGGGGGCAGTGTCACGGAATTTGCCCCACTCACTCCCCAAACCGACGACTGTGGCACCGCGAATTGCCTAAGATTGCCCCGATCGCCCCTACGCGATTCTGGTAAACAAACAACATGCCGCTGATCGAGATCGTCCTAGAAAATCGTGGAAACGACGAGAAGCGTTCCAGTCGTACGAGAAAATGGATCTAGAGATACTGGAATATACCTGGAATATTCGTTGGGTCTATAAAAGAAGAATAAACGGCCGAGTTAGTTAGTCTTGTATAAGTCTTGTATTACAGTCTGAATTAAAGTGTTTAGTTGGAGATATCAAAGTGATTTAGATAGCGATTAATTAAATAAGTGTTTAGTTGAGTTATAATTAGTGTTCAGTAGTGTTCAGTAGTTAATAAAGTAATTAATTAACGGATTGTTTTTCTGAAGAAAGAAAAGACGGATTGGGAAATCCGTGACAATATCATTTCGCTTTACTTTATGAACAACATCTAGATCGACCTGTCAGCAGGAAGTATGTTCTAGAGTTAGTAAACAAATTTCAAGAGACAGGGAACGTAGCTAATAAAAAACGAGAAATTGTAAAACCTATAGTTCATCTTGATCCTACATTAAGTGCGAGGGAGCTCGCATTTGTGTCAGGGATCAATCGAACTAGCATACAAACCATTTTGAAGAAGAATAAATTCCATCATACAAAAAACATTTAGTCCAGGAACTTCATGAGGATGATTATGACCGCCGGCGCCGTTTGCAATTTTGCGAAATAATGAGTGAGCGACCAAGGAACGATTCACAGTTCCTTTTTAACATCTGTTTTTCTGATAAATGTAGTTTTTTCTTGAACGGGACGGTCAGATTCAAACCCAAGAGTTTTTCACGAGGTGCATACACACCAACCGGAAAAATTAAATGTATGGGCTGGAATTTTCGGTGACCGGCTGGTCCTTTTTTTCTACCTGGTAATTTGACTAGCCAAATGTATGTGCAATTACTGGAAGACGCTATTGACCCTGCCTTGACTGCTTGACTGATATTATTGAAAATGTTCCAGAGTATGATGAAGATCATTTGATTTTTTAACAGGACGGTGCTCTTCCGCATTATGCGTTAATTGTTCGTCAGTATTTGGACCAAAGTTTTCCACGGAATTGGATTGGGAGAATAGGCAGGATTGAGTGGCCTCCACCATAACCGAATTTATCGCCCCTTGATTTTTTTTTATGGGGACTCGGAGAGTCGCTGCAAGATTTGCTAACGTTTCGAACAAAATCTTTATTCTTCTATGAAAGCCGACGGTCATCAGTTTCAACATTTAATCAAATAAGTAGTAAGTAACTAAACATAATTTAAATTTTAAAATGTAATTTTTTTTTTCAAAGTATTGGGTGAAATTATAAAATTTAAAGTCTGTTGTAAAGAGAATTGTAAGAGCGCTCAAAATAAATATTACTCAACCTCCCAATGCCATTTAAATATTTTGTGGTGATGCTTACCCTTGTTTGGTGGTGCAAGTGGCGAATTCAAAAATACCAGCAAAGAATGTCCCCCTTTAATCTGAAATCGACTGGTCTGAGCGTTTTTCTACAATCTTAACGCAGTTCCTGAAAATGACTGTTTCGTTCTCATTTGGCCGCCCTGTATAATATTTTAACTAAAAAATTAACTTTATTTTCAGAGTTGTCCCTCTCAATAACCATTGGTTCAAGTTTTTACGACATTCCACTAAAGCTGTCTAAATTGTGAAATAAATTTGAAATTTAAAAATAAAACTTTAACGTAGACCAACTGTTTAAGGCATGTTTGGCAAAATCCTAGTATTTTGACGTCTACAACCTACAGTTGTTATATGGCCTATTCAATATGGACCATCCTGTACAGAGCCATGTTGTGTTAATTTTGTCAAAGCAACACCAAATACAATTATTTGTTAATCTAATAAAACGTTAATTTAATAATTGGTTTCTTGAATTGCAATTTAATATTAGTACATATCCTGTAATATCAATAAAAGGTTTGATAAAAATCACGAACGATATAATTGATGTTTTAAATCATACTCAATGTTGGAAACTCGTGCAAAAAAGAGGAAAATTAATAGTTAGACAGAGGTCACTGCTGGTGATGAATTGTACAACACTTCATCTTCCTGACCGCTTTAACTGGAAAGCGAGGCGGAAAGCAAATTTTGTGTTCTGAGGTTAGCGTTTAATTATTTACGTCCGGAGAACGTATACGGTAATAAAAAAGAAAGGCCAGTAAATAATAAATTAGCGGAACTGAATTCCAAATGATTTTTGCTCCTTCTAACAGAACAATCGCATTACACATTATAATATAAAACACTAATAGCTTGTAGGCTTATTGTAAAATTAGGCAGGTGCATATTATATACTACACCACTTCGTTACAAAGGAAAATAGTTTAACAACTAAGCTGAGGGTTGTATTCGATGCTTCATGTAAAACAACAACAGATGTTTGTGTTTATTTATTTAGGTACTTATTTATTTATTTATTTAAGGAATAGGTAACCCAACAGGATTAAAAATCCCAATAAAAGAATAACACTAAACAATTAAATAACAAGATATGAAGTACAATTTAAGCATAACCATATTTATGAGATATACAAAAAAAGTATATACAGGGTGAGTCACGGGAAACGGACGTTTTTCAACAAAGAATAACTCTTGCAATTTTAGGAAAGAATAAGTTTTATTTTTAAAGAATTAAGCGTTAAACTATGCCATTTTATATGCCTAATGCGAAAAATAATATCTGATAAATTACAGTCATTTTCACGTATACTGAAAGCGTTTTCGAAAGTTTGATTCTACGTTTCGCAACGTATCTAGGTTGATTTTTTCACGTATTGCTGTCTTCAGGTACTCTAATGTACGGGGTTTACGCTCATATACCTTTTGATTTTAAATACCCCCAAAAATAAAAATCGCAAATGGAAAGATTGGGCGAGCGCGGCGGCTAAGAAAGGTCTCCGTAGCGTGAAATGAGGCGATTAGGAAATGCAGTTCGAACAACAGCCAGGGAAACTCTTGCTGTATGAGCGGTCGCCCCGTCCTGTTGAAACCACACCTCTACCCTATTCATTCTTAGCCTGCGAAGTTCAGGTAAGAAAAAATTTCAAACATGTTCACATAGCGATCAGAATTAACTCTCGTTTCCTTTTTTAAAAAAAAATGGTCCGATAATCCCGCACCGTCCAATACCGCACCAAACTGTAACTTTAGAGCTGTCCAACATCAACAGTTTTGCTTATTAAGCGCCCCTTCCAGGTGAAAATGAGCTTTGTCGCTCATTATGATAATCAAATTTTTATTTTCTTCGTATAGGTGAAGCATTGCTTGACAAAAAAGTCATTCGTTGCTGATAGTCTCTCTCATTTAGCTTCTGAACCATCATAATTTTATAGGAATGAAATGCAAGGTCTTTGTGTAAAATTCGCTGCATCGTGGATTGACTTATTTGCAGTTCCCTAGAGTGTCATCTAGCAGATCGAATGGGGCTTCGGTTAATGGCTTCCCTTACTTCATCCACATTTTCAGCTGTTCGGGCCGTTCAAACTGGGCCGGATGGTTTCCTTTTAAACAGTGAACCTGTCATTCGCAATGAATTAACCCATCTAAGAATGGTATTCCGTTGAGGGAGAGCACCATGACGGCCGATGTTGAAACGCCGTCTGAAAAGGCGTTTCATTATTGTCACTGAACCTCCGCTTTTTACAAACTCGTCGTAAACAAACACGCGCTGTTCCCTTGACCACAACGGCATGATGAATACTAAATGGCAACTCAAGGAGTATTGGCTGTCATTTCTCCCACTTACAAACGCCTAACACAAGCTGTGTTCTATTCGTTTTAAAAACGTCCGTTTCCCATGAGTCACCCTGTACATACAGAAAAGCTATCAAATGGTATACAAAACTTTTACCTATTAGATATTAGAAATTTCCTCACAGAGCTTTTATATATACTTATCCAAAGAAACATTAAAAATATCAACGAGTTGACATAGAGTGTTATTAAAATATCTTGGTATTCTATGAAAAGGTGAATTAAAATTTTAATTACTAAGTGAAAACTGACGGTTTACATACGTCGTAACTAAAAAATTTATAAAGGACAAAATATCAGTATCAAAACACATGAACAATTTTCTATAACAAAACACAGACAATTTTCTACGCTCTTCTAAACGAAGTAATTTATGTGAGTTAAGAGAGTTCTTGTATGAAACATGTAACAATTTGTGATTAAATTTATAATTAATATTATTAACAAATTTAATTTGAACAAGCTTGTTTCTGTTAGTATCTTTAAAATATAGAGGTGACCAAATTCTAGTATTATATTCTAATTGGGACTTAACTAGAGAAAAAAGTAGACAAAACATACTTCTGACATTCTTAAAATCTTTAGTTATTCTCGAAATAAATCTCAACATTCAAAAAGCGCGTCTAACTATGTTATCTATACATCAAAAACCAACTTTTCGTCCAAGATGACTCCGAGATCCTTAAGGTCGCCGTATTTCTCGCCGTAGAATGATCAAATTTGTGGTGTTTTTTAGGTACTGAAATTTCGAAACATAAAACACCTAGAGCAAAAGTAACATCAAAATAGTTATTTATGCAACAAGTGCAAAAAGTAAGTGTTTATTGCACGCGACGTGAAATTGTCCAACGAGGCCGTCAGGCCGAGTAGGACAACACGTCGAGTGCAATAAGCACTTTTTGTACGAGTTGCATACAATATTTTTTCTACGTTCATGCAAAAACCAAAAAATGATATTTAGATGACACCAAGTCTAGAAAAATGTGACGTCGATTTGAAGGTTTATGTTTGTCATGATGACAAAACGCTGCAGTAGAATGACAGATGAGTGCAATAAAGAACCCCTTTGTCCACTAAATATAGTTCAATAAAGTATTGTTTTTTGCATGAACGTAGAAAAATAAAATTACTGATGTTTTGTATATCCACTTTTACTATTGAAACTCTCCTCAAATAATATAATAACTTTTAAAATGCATTTGTATGACGCAGTTTATTTCGCTATTCTAACCCCACATTTTAACAATTATTTTACGTTTATGTTATAGCAGTGTTTACATCTATAGTTGAATTTAAAAAATCCGTATTTTGAAAGATTTCAGTACCTAAAAATTTTCTGGATAGATCGCTTTCTGACGTTATATTGATTTTACTTCGGTAGCTTTGAATATTCACCGGTGGCATGAGATAACATTCTTGTTATTTGCTAAGCTCTATATTTTTCAGTTCTTAAATGTTTAAAATTACTTGTATTTGTAGAAAACACTATTTCAAGAATACGGCGCCCTTAACACTATAAACCCTTTCAACAACACTGAAACCTACAATAATTTTATCTGAAAGGTATGCCTATTTCTAGTAAAAGAAATGTTACTGCACTTCTTAGCATTAATAATTAAGTAGTTAGATTTACAAAAACTATCAAATCTATCAATATCTTCCTAAAAGTCAACTATAGCTTGAGATTTGTTTAAACATCTTAAGGTCATCTGCATGCATCGTGAAATGACAATGCTTAAAACAGCTAGATATATTATTTATATATTATTGAAAAGAGTATATGGGCATATAGGACTCTCCTGAGGAACATTCGACGTAACTTTAGCTATATTGCAATTCATAGTCAGAACATACTGAGTGTTAATGATATAATGATGGTCTGTGGTAAATTGCAACAAGATTTATTCATAATTATTATGCGTTTTCAATTATACAAAAGGGTTTTAGCTGGTGATATTTCGAAAATGAATCGCCAAGTATGGATTCATCGAGGCTATAGAAAACTTCAAAGAATTCTATAGCGCGCAAATAAAAATGATCTAGTAGAATGTTATGAACTAAACACAGTGACATATGGAACCGCATCTGCTTCATATCTTGTTATACGTTGTCTCAATGAAACTGCTTCAAAATAGCCCGATGCATGCAATAAAATCTTAACTGACTTTTATGTTGACGATATTTTAACAGGTGCTGATACTCGTAATGTTGACTCTCTTATAGTTTTATATCATGATATTTGCAATATTCTTAGTCCTTATGGTTTTAATTTAAATAAATGGATTGCTAATAGCACTGACATACTAAACTACATTGTTAATTGTAATCCAGACACTATTGTAGATATAGGTAAACATGACGAAAGTCATTCATTAGATCTACTACGGAATGTTAAAGATTTGACCTCTAATGCAACTTTTACGAAAAGACATATAGTTTGCTCAGTTGCACAAATCTTCGATCCACTTGGATTAGTTGGTCCAGTAATAGTGCAAGCTAAAATATGTATGCATGCTTTATGGAAATTAAAGACCACTTCCGATGGATGTAATAAATGAGTGGAACAGATTTTCAAAAAGCCTTCATTATTTAAACGAGATTCAAGTGTTCAGGTATTGTATTGTTGTTGTATTTATATTCACACTACGGACAAATTTAATAATTGTACTATTAATTTACTTTGTGCAAAATTACGGATTGCTCCATTAAAACTTGTAACTCTCCTTTTAGATCAACTATTTGATAGAGTGAAATCTGCATTGACTATTTCTTTTGACAATTTTTATTTATGAAGTGATTCAACAACAGTTTTTATTTGTTTTGGCACAAACGCAGCCCACTTTGAACTAGTATGTAGTTTAGAATCAGACGCTTTTCTTACATGTTTGCATCGTTTCATGTCCGGACGTGGAAATAGTTTAAATATTTACTCTGAGACTGCAGTGAAATTGCAAACTTTCTTAAAATCTCTTGAAGGCAATATTGCTGAACTTGGTCAAGAAGAAATAAATTGGCATTTTGTTTGTGGGAAGCCGGTGTTAGGACAGTGCAGCATCATTTAAAGTATATTATCAGTGAAAGTAATCTTACTTATGACAGAAACATGTTTAACACTTTAACTTTTCTATCACACCCCGTACTTGCAACTATTTCGAATTAAAATATTTGGTAGCATTCTTCTCATTTCTGTTTTAATACGTTATTTTAAATCATCTAAATTATTAGGCTTTGTTTTAAGTACTTAATTTTTTAAATAACCCCAAAGATAATAATTCATTGTGGTCAAATCTGGCAATCTAACCAGCAATTCCAGCAAACCTTCCAATCCTTCGGATAAGAAACGTTGTGATTAAACAATCGCGATCTAGACAAGCGTAATGAGCAAGCACTCCATGAATATGACATTTAAATAGAAAAGTACCAAATCTGCAAAGGGCGACTTCCATGTCGTTATGTAAAGTAAAAAAGTCAAGAAATTTTATTATTATTTCAAAATAACTTAAACATATATTTAATGATGAAATTAAAACCGCCCTCAAATATAATTGAATTCAAACTTAATACTTTCTTACTATGGTTTCACACCCCACAGTGTTGGTCTAATATACTCATACCTCAGTAATAGGCAGCAATATGTTGTTCATAACAATTCAACATCTTCATATCTCGGTATTGATGCCGGTGTACCACAAGGGTCTATTCTTGGTCCGGTTCTCTTTTTAATTTATGTAAATGATTTACCTTGTTCAGTGCATGACTCTGTTTTGACCATTCAATTTGCCGATGATACTAATATTACTAACCGCAGTCCTATAATTGATGATTTGATTGAAAAGGCTCGTCAAGCTGAATTAACAATTCAAGACTGGTTTTGTCTAATAAATTAAATTTTAATTCCACTAAAACATTAATATTTAGCCTTAGAGAAACCACAGATATTTGAAATCCCGATTCTGTTAAATTTCTGGGCGTTCACCTGGATTCAAAGTTGTCATGGAATTGTCCCACTGATTACATATGTAACAAAATATCAAGAAACTTGTACCTTCTTCGTAGCTTAAACCATCAAGTATCTCAACAAACCATGAAAACAGCTTACCACAGTCTTATTCATTCTGTGATATCATATGCAATTTTAGTTTGGGGTCACTCTACTTCAGCCTCTGATGTATTTGCATTACAAAGAAGAGCTATAAGATTAAGTGGTGGACTTAGATATAGAGATGACTGTAGACTGAAGTTTGTTGAACTTAATATATTAACAGTTCCATGCATATATATTTTACAATGCCTAATGCATATAAAAAACAATATAGGTAGTTATACGTCCAGAAATGAAATTCATTCCCACTTCACAAGAAATAGAGACAATTTGCAAAATGATTATCAGAGACTCTCGAAAACTCGAAATGGTACCTCTTACTGGGGTATCAAATTTTATAATTCATTACCTAAAACAGTTACTGACTTAAATATTACAACTTTTAAGTACAGAATAAAAAAGTTTTTACTGAATAATGCATTTTATAGCTCTGAGGAATTTCTAACCAGTACCTTGTCCATATTATCGCTTTAACTTATGCTATTTTTAACATCCTGTTATTCTATTTTAATTTTGATTTTTAACTATATGTGTTTTTGTGCTGTTATCACATTTTATAGATTTTTTATAGTTTTAACTATTTTTAGTGTTTAGTGTTCTTAGCGTTAGTCTATTTTGCTGTAGTTTGTAATTTTTATTTTGTGTTTCTCCCTATTTGACCTGTGTAAATACATTATTGTATATTGACACCAATAAATAAATAAATAAATAAATAAATAAATAAAATAAATAAATACGCCTTAAAACAGTTTTATGCTTCTCATGTAAAGTTTGTCAAAATGTATTTAGGAGAGATTACATCTTAAACGTCGACATGCTTTTTCAGTACTAATTTTATTATTTCGGTGTTTTGAGGATTTTACGTTTCAGTGCAAATATGTAATTTTTCCAGATCCATTTTTCAAGACATGGTCAGTATGGACATGCTAGTCATGAAAATAATGAACTTTGCCCAACGCTTAGTGGACGCCGACAGAGCGTCTCTTTTCCTTGTAGATTCCAGAAATAAGGAGCTCTACGCCACAATATTTGACGTTGGCGTGGAAAATACCAACACAGACGGGGTTTATGCCATCGGCACCGAAACAGAAGAAATCAAAGTACACCCTTCCAAGGAAATCAGGTTTCCCTTGGGAACAGGCATCGCAGGACAAGTCGCCATGACGGGAGAAATCCTTAATATTAAGGATGCTTATGCGGACTCCAGGTTCAATCGCACCGTGGACCAACTCACGGGTACGTACCAAAACCAATGAAACAGTTGTTTTCTGTTAAAGCATAGATACCTACGCATAATACAAATCGTATACATTAGCAACATAAACTTTTTTATTGGTATTATTGAAACTAACTACTCTGAATATATGGGTACATATTGTGGGTGTAACTCAACGCTGCTCGGGCATTAGTCCGCAGAGTAGTTAGTTTCACACAATATTGTTAATACCTAAAAATATATAAAAGACGATTACATAAAGGGTAAACATTATTTAAGTAGGTATTTGTCATGTTTAATTTAAATATTCATTGATAAGTTAAACTCACTTTTGACATTGTCGATATTTAATTTCAAATAATTTTAATTTATTGGTATAATAATTTTTATAGTTAGATATTTAACTTAAAGCAGGCCACCTGAAGAAGCAATACTAAAAATGTAGAAATAGGTTAAATCTTATCTATTGTGGTTGAATTTTCGAGTTCCCACAGTTTCAAAAGTGATATATTTATAGTGTTTTTATTAAACCAGGTTAGCAAATTTAGCTAGATTATTTTTTTTAGATAAATATTGAATAGAATAGTGGAATTGTTCAGTAGCATACCTAGATGTTTGGTATCAGAGAGCATACATATGACTTCGTTGATAAAAATTGTAGAAGATTTTATTTATATTAGCTTAAAATACCTTTCTAATACAGTAAAAACATATTTACTTGTTTTGGGTCCAAGAAATATGTCGAGCTTCATAACTTTTTGCAAAAATTTTTGCGTATTACAATTCCCAGGTAAATATCTAATTTACCTGGACACTTGGGTGCAAAATAATATTTAAATTTTAATTGTTTTATGTTAGTGTCTCTAATAATACTTTCAATATTTGAATTTTTATTAATTGAAATAAAAACTGCATTCTCTCAACAGCAACGGCCTCCTTACGCTAGGTATTCTCAAAGTAAGTAAACAGTAGCGAGAGCAACCCGTCATGCCATAAGAGACAGTGACGTCACACAGAGGGTTATGCGAGTCGTTGTTATTTTAAAGGCTTTAGAGGCATCAGAAAATTAAAACACTTTTTTTTAGTTCGCATTAAAATTACAAAATTTAGAAAATGTAATAAAACAATGCAAAATAGTCCCATTACACCTCATAATACAGGTTTCAAGTTTTTTTCTCGTCAGTATGCCATAGGTGAGAGAACCGATGATCAACCGTGGCGGCTCGAATTCTGTCATAATCGACCAATGAGCCGCGTGACGCAATGCTGTGAGTGAATACGGCCACAGTAGATCAAGCTTGAAACCGATATATGTCTTATGGCGCCGCTAACAACTAACCGTGGCTGTTTTCTATAGGTTTATCCGGTGTAATTCAATTGTAATTGAGGTATAAGCTCGCAAAGTAGTTGTTTCTTGAAACTCCGCAGTTGCTTATGGTGAATCAAGTCGGGACTTACAATAGTACCCACAGTATGGGTCGCTTTCTGTTGGCCGTATTTAATTCCAGTATTGAGTAGCCGCTGATCACTATATGTATATAAACGCCTTCTACGTCTCGCGTAGATTGAGTGAACCTCATTTACCTAGATACCAAAACTCACCACAGGTGCAGTTACAACCCTAAAATGGAGGAAAAGAATATTGTATTGTATCAAATTTTGAAAAAAATTATATTTAAATATATAGGTAAATTCAAACACTATTTGCGTTTTAATTCCCGCCATATAAATGCAGCTACATATTTTAGAATCACCTTGTATATCTATGGATGATATAGTACACTGGCCTTGAAGGAAATAGACAAAAAGTGCAACATATTTAATTCATAACATCCATCAGACTAAATTTAATAGTAACTTTCAATATACTTCTATTTCCAAACTGATTGAACTTTTACAGCTCAATAACACTAAAAGATTTTTAATCAGAAACTCGTTTTGTTAGAGCCCAGGTGACACAATTTACTTCTTTGCCGGTATTTGAAGCTGAATAACGTAAATTCGTTTTTGCAGACATCAGAAAATAAATCTTTCGGTTTTGCACAGGTGTGCAGCGATTTCCATGATAATATCAGAGATAAATCAGTGAATGGAGAGATGGAAAAGAATGTGAGCAGCTGAAAAATTGTTTGTTTGCTATATTTGATTATTTACTCATACACTACAGTTCAACAAAATTGGTTTGCATATTTTATTACTGCTTCATCCCAACGTAAATCACGTGGACGGTAAATAAATTTATTACTTTGATAGGCATAGGACGGACTAGGGGACACCTATAAATTTCTTTTGATGCGACATATCGTATCGAGATCGGAAGTTCACTAGTGAAACGAGTCACACCACAGTGCAACCAAACGACGATATGGGATCCCATTCAATTTCCGCAGCCTCCAATTTATTTACCCATCGAAGCGACAAGCTCTATACAATGTGTTACAGAATGATGTTAAGAAAGTCTAGAGGCAGGTCCTTAAAAATAAGAAAAAAATTAACACAATGTCTCATTTTCGAGTTACAGGTTGTTTAAAATTTTCTGTCTACTATAACTTTCTTTTCTCAGAAATCGATCAAGATATTGAGATGGATTTGGTATACAACAGTGTATGATGAAGGGCTATTTTTATGTGTATAAATTCCTCTTGTAATATAATAGCATCAGTGGCGTTAGTGCGGTTAAATACTCGCCATTTTAGCAAAAAAAGTGTACGCTACCTACTGTTTTTTTGACTACATTCTGTTTAGAAATGAAAGAGAGTTTTAAAAGCTTATTATGTATGCAAATCGTAAATGTAGTACTGATGCTTATTTTCAATACGTTTATATTATGTATTATTGATATAGATGAGGTGTAGTTTTAAAAAAATGTTGTGTGATCGAACCGTACTAAATTATAGCAGGTAGCTAAAATTTAATCCCCGACAATCCGTCTTTGTCTATGCCGCTTCAAATTCTCGGTCAATTTCTCTTATAAGTAAACAATAATTATAAAAACAGGATTTCAAAATTAGAGGCTGATTTAAGCATCATAACCGGGTTAAGAGGGTTTTTAGTAAATCAAATAAAATTATTCAATATTATTATCAAAATATTTATTTAAATTTAATGAATAGACTTTTATTCCAGACAAAAATATGTGGTAAGTAAATGTAGTGTTGTATAAATGTACAATAAAGAAAATAAAAAAGTAGGTATATTAAAATTCATCCTCTGAATATTCTGATAAATTATCTTCGTCTCCTAGATTGATAACGATAGGTTCCACAGTAACGTCAATTAAATTATCGAGTTCCCACATTTTCTCTTCTACTTTTTGTACATGATGTATACATTTTTGCCAGTTATCTGCAGTTACTCGTTCCAAGGATTTTTTTAACACAATTTTCACGTCACTTAATTTAAACGTCGTATTATTTCGCGATACATCTCCTTTTACCTGCGCCCAGACTAATTCGATTGGGTTAAGTTCACAGTGATAAGGTGGTAACCGCTATTTGGCTATTTGTTGCCACTTCATCGATAACATATTTTTTCTGATCTTTATAAGATTGACAAGTGTCAAAAGTTCGTTTCTCACCATATATGTTTCAAAAGAAATGTTTTTTCCGGATAACCATTGAATTATTATTGATCGGTCAGTGGTCGCGCGGTTTAAGGCGTTAGTACTTGCATCGAGGTGACTAGACGGAGTTGGTTCGAGCCCAGCTGCCGGTAGACCGTATATAAGCTATATTCGTGGAGAGGATTGGCACCCTCTCTGTGGGTATGGTAGGGTGGAATAATATTAGCTTGGGTCAATGTGAGAGATTGATGCCGGTTGATATTTGACCACCCCCCTAATTAATGAGGTTTTCCAGGTTTCCCTCATTCCTGCACTGAATAGTGGTTAGGGCCTACCAACGTAAGTCGTTCCTGGGCGCAAATGCGGCCTGCTTAATAATAATATGCCGCCCCCTCTCCCGCACAAGTCTCCGACTTCTGGGCTAATCCCTGTGATTAGAATGAGGGGTAGAGATATTATTATTATTATATCGGCTTTCCTCCAAGCAGTCGTAGGCGTACGCTCGGTCTGCCGTTAATGGTAACTGGCATTATCCATGACAATTGCAAATCCCGGAGGAATAAGATCCAACATTTGTGTAAAATACTCTTCGAAAACATCTGAGTTCATGTTATCGTGATAGTCCGCTGTATTTTTAGATTCAAATAAAAGTAAGCCGCCATCTACAAAACCACTGACACTACTATGTGTCACTATTAATCTTCGCCCTTTACCTGAAGGTGCCTTGAACCCTGTTGAAAGTCCATCCAAAAATGCTTGTCGAAAACTTTATACATTTTTATCTTGCCACACTTTTGTTACAGTATATCCCCCGTTGACCCAAGTTTCGTCTAGATACAAAATATTTCTCCCGTCGTCACGGAATTTTCTAATTGATCTTCGCCAACAAATAATTTCATCTTTATCGATAAGAACTGACTTGCTGTTCTGCTTTTCCCAGCAAAAATTTAACTCTCGTAAGACGGCCCATAATTTGCTTCTACTGATTTTTGGCAAATCGTTGTCCTCTGAAAGTTTACTTAAAATTTTGTTTAGCGTTGGTATTTCTTTTTTAAAATAAAATGAGTGTACTTTTCTGCAAATGACATTTTTGAAGAAATCATCTATAACGACTTTTGACCTCCCTGTAGATGATTTTGGGGGATTTACAGTATCTTGTTCATTTTTTGTTTTCTTTAAAAGTCTGTAGATAGTCGATTTTCCAATCCCTGTCATTTTGGAACACTTTTCCACGATGTCGTTAACACTGTGCATTAAATACATTTAATATAACAATCTTCTCATTCTGAGACAGCGCACATCTTTTCACGCATTTAACATTACGTAATCTGATAAGCTCGACATTTTACCCAAACAATATTATATCCACTGGCACAATAGTCACTAAACACAAGTCGAATTTTACTCTACTGCACTTCGTCTTCGTATATTCAGCTCTAAGACTGGATTAATCTGTCACAATACACTGGCTCCTGCTCTATGATGTATCCAGTAAAATATACTAATGTACACCCATTACCTGTCAGCATTAGTGTTACCCGATAATTACCTGAAACGAAATATTACCACGCCCATGGCCGGTTCTTATCTCGGGGTTTTATTACTCTCTTTCATTTCCAAACAGACTATAATTGGTATCGCTCGCTTAAACCCAAGTTAATTCTGTTTAAAAAGTGTCTCTTGGGCTTTTTCCTCCTGACGTATCGTTTTCGAGATAAAAATTAATTTATTAATCATTACAATAGACCAACTTTGGAATGCTAATTAAAAAACACTAATCTAGGTGACATGTGTCAGTTTGTCATAAATTCCATGTCAGACTTAGAGAAAAAAGATAAAACAAAGTGTCGAGTGACTTGTATTTGAAGTGTTTAAGTTAGTTTTTAATACATTTTTTTACAAAATATTTACTTATTAATGTATTAACTAACTTAAACACTCCAAAAACAAGTCACTGGACCCTTTGTGTTATCTTTTTTGTAATATTCAACTTTTTCATTTTCAAGGTTGTGAAATCTGATACCTTTACATTGTTCAGCATAAGTTTTCCAATACAACTGCAAACAAAATTCTACGCCTACTAGATGCCAAATTTTCGTGGTCAAGTTTTGATTTTCTTCTGGTCGCCCTATTTGATTTTCATACCGCCAAAACAAGCAAAAAAAAGGCGAAATCAACTATATGTAATATGTAACACACTTTTTTATTATTTTTTTTAAATTAAGTTACCCTCCCAAGAAAATAATTTAACACAACTGTTACTTACCATAACTAGGAAATATCACTCTAACGAAAGTAAGATAATCTGTGAAAAAATGCGAATAAAATAAGCTTTTGAATGGGGCGGTAATTTTTCTAGGATTTAAATATTATTGTTTAGAATAATAACAATTTGTTTATTATTTAAATAGTACGTAATTTTTTAAACAATCTTGTCAAATTAATTGTAATTTATCATCTTAATTTTCACTTTTTATTTTATAAATGCCATTCCATTGGAAAGATTATACCGAATAATATATATTTAAGAAAATTCAAAATTACTATAAAAATAAAATAATTACAAACGAACATTTCAATTTTCAACCACTATTTCAGGAACTACACAAAATATCTCAAAATTGGAAAATCGAAATATTTCAATTTTTTCGAGTTTAAGCCCCCTGTGTGCAGGGTTTTAAAAAAGTACAGAAATGATACCAGTGAATGTAAAGCTAAAAAGAACACATTTTGCATAAATATGACCTCTTAGGAGTTTCCAAAAAAAGAAAAAATGGAATAGTGATTGTAAAGGGTATAATAATCACAATTTACACAAATGTTCTGCTTTCTCAGCAGAAGAAGGAAGACTCGGGAACTAGAAATTTACTATTTATTACTTGTTAAATAATATTTACAAAATAATTTCCATTTTGCTCTAAACACAGTCTAATATGCCTGTTAAAGTTGTGACGTACTTGTGCAAACATTTCGGGATCATTGCAAATCCCGTCAGCTGTCAAACAAATTGTTTCTTGTAGCTCTTCAACATTGATAATTGGAGTAGCATAAACAATACTTTTCACATGTCTCCATATTTTAAATTAAGCCATTGCCTAAGTGTTATTGTGCTGTGACGAGGAACACCATTAGGTATGCATGTATGTACCATGACTTGGCGTACATGTAATGTATCCTCAAGTCATGTTGGAAAATATTCAAAATTTTATATTGATTTTCAAATTTTGAAAGGCAATTCAGAATTTACATAAAGTCCTTAATTCTCCCAGATTTTTTCCCTTTCCTACGGTTCCCGCTTTATTTTTTTTATTTATTTATTTATTATTTTTTTTAAGTTAATATCTACAAACCAACGACAGCGATACAGCGATAAGAAAGATTTGCGTCAGATGACTCGCCGAGTAAATAAAGAAACACAGATGTTGACGTCATAGGTGGAAAATATGTAATTGCCAAACGCCCATCAGATAAAAGATGCCTCGAGATGTATTTGCCAAACTCACCTAATGAATTTTATTTTTTTGTCCACGACTATCCTATGAATTGTTCATTATACATGTATTTCCTCAATAATAATAATATTCATTATTCATTAGTGAATAATGAAATTATTATTCACTGGTTTCAAAGAATCCGAATGAACGAACAAAACAAAAACTCTCCGATGTCAGCAATTGAACCTGAACCTGAAAGCCAAACGCTACCCACTATACTTTACTAATTAAAGTTTAAATTGATGTTTTCAATTTATCAAGTGAATGACAAATGTCAAACTTGAAAGTAAGTTGTTTTGATAGTTTTTAGTTGAATGTTATGTCCATGTTAGTGTCAAAACATTGTGTAATGTTTTCAGAAAAAAGTTTGCTATCTGTAAATTCACTGGTACTATTTGTGCTACTTCTTTTGAAGACATCTTGTACATTACTGTTCCGAGATACTGGATATTGTAAAAAGGACCACTTTGTATAAAAAATGTTTTCACCTATCTTTTATACTCTCTATATTGAAAAATAAGCATCTAAATAAAAATCAGCTAAAGAAAACCTGTTATTTTCATTCAAAGAGTATATGCTAAGCATTTATAGAATATAACAGAATAACATTTATTTCCTTAAAGACAAAAATACAATTTGTATAGGAATTGTCAAAATAGAAAAATACAAACTACGACATAAAAAATTCGTCAAGAGTGTAAAAACATTTATCAAGTAAATAACTCTTCAAATTAACCTTAAAAACTGTCACATTTTTAGCATTTTGAATATACATACATACATACACTGAGAGTTCATATACCAATAGACAACACAAAGTTAAAATTCTATACTCTTTGTAAATATTCCTGCATGATACAGTACTAACAACACCAGCCATACACCTTAAAATTCTTTTTTGCGAAATGAAAACATCTAAAAATGAAGCTGAAGGGCCACACAGACATAAACCATATCTCAACCTAGACTCCACTAGGCCATGGTAAATGTTGAGAAGCTGTTCTTTAGTTAAAACTGGTTTTACATTACGAATTAAATATAATACAGAATTTAATTTATTTATTAATTGGTCACAATGAACTTTCCACTGTAGACATTCATAACTATTGCTAAAAACTGTATTGCTGTATTTTCAGTTAAAATGTGTTCTCCAATTGTTATATTTAAAGAATTACATATTCTCTGGCGATTATGAAATCTTATATAATGAGTTTTTTCTGCATTACAGTGTTGTTTGTAAAAAGTGTACCAGTTATTTAAAATGTCTAGCACCTTGTTACATTTAACTTCTACAGTTTCATCAGTTTTTTTCTGAAATGATAACTGATTGATCGTCAGCATACATGGTAATAAACATATCAGGTGTCAAAGTATCCAGTTCATTTGTGTACAAAAGGAATAGTATGGGACAGATTTTATTTGACAATTTTGCTTTCAGGTTACACCACCCAAACCATCCTTTGCATGCCCATCTACATTCGAGGATCCATCATCGGGGTGGTGCAAATGGTCAACAAACACTTCGGATCCTTCACCAAAGACGACGAAGAAGCTTTCGAGATGTTCGCAGTCTACTGCGGATTGGCCCTGCACCATGCGAAGCTTTACGACAAAATAAAAAAATCTGAACAAAAATACAAGGTAGCACTGGAGGTGCTCAGCTACCACAACACTTGCACTGAAGAAGAGTACGAAACAGTATTCAAAGAGGGCATTCCCAAAGAGATGATAGGAGTAGATGATTACTACTTTAATCCTTTCACTTTGGGAGACTACGAAAAGGCCAAGTGTGCTATTTATATGTTCTGGGATTTGTTTGGTTTGAACGGATTCGATCAGAATACGTTGCTGAGGTTCACTCTGACAGTTAGGAAGAACTACCGAAGGGTACCATATCACAACTGGACGCATGGTTTCTCCGTGGCTAATAGCATGTACTGTATTATAAAGAAGTCCAAAGGGATCTTTAAACAAATGGAGGTAAGAAATGTTTTCATTTAGTTAATTTGTTGAAAACTATTGCTAGCAGCCAGCAATGAGGTAACCTTATTTTCATGAAAGTATATGTAAATATATTTTATACTGAATGAAAATTGTGAAGATTTTTAAATGAATGAAGTAATTCTATTTTTTCTTCAATACGTAATAATATTGATAAATTTCAGTTTTTTTTATTACAACGTTCTTATTAATATTATTTTATATACAGGGTGTTCCTTAATGATATGCGAATATTTAAGGCTGTGATTCTACATGGAGTTTGCTTTATAAAATATGATCCAAAAATGTTCCGTTGCGACAATGCGGGGTGTTAAACTTTTAGGAAAAAGAAGGAAATTAATTAAATTTTTGAAATCGCTTGAGACATTTCAGTGATATTTAGTACGTAGTGATAATTAATAAAGGCGCATGATTATTTCCTAAATAAAATTATTTTTTAAATCCCCGTTTCTAAGTAAAAAAGCTTACAGAATGATTAATAATTTAATAGCAAAAATTTTAAATACATTTCAGATATAAATCAACAAATATTTTATTTTGCAATCTTTTGTAATTGAATGTAAAGTTATTTATTTTGTTATTCCATGTTTTGTATACAAGTATACTTTTAAAATCTGTTTCACACACTACGAAACTGCAAAGTACAAAATCACTACATGAATGAATTTGAAATGATTAGCATTGACCCGTTGTTTGAGGTTACGTGGCAGTTAGTTTTTCGATATTCTTCATCTTCTTCAAATAACTTAAGGGAACAATGTATGTCTCTTTCTAACATTGTATTTATTTATTTATTTAAGATACAAGAAACCAATTACAGGGTGAAGAAATATTGGCATTAAGTTATGAAATGTGGATAACTGTTTAAACACTTGATTTTTCAGCAAGTAGCTAAGCTTTTATGCACATTTATGTATTTAATACTTTAACTTGCAGTAACGAAATTGTTAAATTTTGGTTAATATTACTGTATAGCGTACTAACTACCAAATTTTACACTTTACTTATCGCTTGAAACAAGTATTTTTAAATTAGCTTCAATAGCAAAAATTTAAGCTACGCTAAAATAATAATAATAATAATAATATATGGTCTTTATTCACTGCCAGTAAAGCGTACAATGAAAAGGCGGAGTATCAGCCGAGGCTGCTTTTCAACCTTAATGTCACGCAACGTGTGTGACTCTATAGAAGGGAAGCCTGGGGCTTCCACCAAATGTCACAGAAAGTGTGACTGTCCTGCACCACCTCTAAACAAATACAAATAATACCTCTCTTATATTCTTGAGGTACTCGCTCGGCTCCTGCGAGAGGTAAAGAAACTCAACATTTTAATCAAAATACAGATTTATTCAAACAAACATAACAGCCATACTTACAGTAAGACCTTTGCGCTGGAGAGTATCTCTTCTAGAGATCAGAGCCAGCCAACGGCTGACCGCCGATGTTTGGCCATGGACTGCTCTGGCTGCTATTAGCCCAGTTTCAATAGTATTTATACACATTCGGAAAATGCTGACATCAGAATTATATTACCTATTGAAACAATGGGAACAGCTAGCAAATCTATCGCTTAGTTCTTAGAGAGAGCAAGAAGGATAGACATAGTTTGGTTTGATAGTTGATAGTTTGCAACTGAACACTTTTAATTGTTTTGAATTTCACTTGTGTAACATTGACACACTATCGATTGCAAATATGTTTATAAATTTGGTTCAATAAAATAATTTAATATTCGTGTGTATGTCAAAAGGTTTTTAATTTAGAATAATTTATTAAAAATATGTGTCCAGCTGTTACCATATCTCTAAGAGCCTCTTTGTTGACAATAATATATATATATATTAGAGGTTGTACCTTCAGCCGATCATATTGTTTATTAGGTTAGGTCAGTATCAGCGGTCTTAAAAATGTGGATATTTCAAAAAGTAATAACATATTCGGAAATATGTGCAATATTTAAAAATTACTTTCACTTCACTTATCTATATGACGAACTACACCTGCGGTTAAAATCTTTCTACTCATTTAAGATTCACCCTGTATAATCAAATAGTACCTACAGCAAATTTAAAAACACTTAGCATCATCAACATTTTAAGGTTTTCGGTGTCGATGTACATACTTCTGGTTGATTAAATTTTATGTTAATTCAGTGAGTTTTTACATTTATTTAGTTAAGTCGCTAGTCCAAGATTTTTTAATATACGTCAAACAGTTTTGTATGTACCTATTTGAATGTTTGCGATATTTTAAAACATCCTGTGCGTCGAATACGACAACCAGTGATGCTTACTTATAAGACATTGCACGTACGAAATCGTAAATGTAAATTGAAGGAAAATTAAAACTATAAGGACTAAGTAATAATATAATCAATTAGTTGAATGAAAAGTAATGCTATGATTAGAAAATAGTTTGTTGAAGTCAAATTTTAAAATAAATTGAATGTAATATACATAGTTAACTACGACTGAGTACATATATTTTACGAGAGGTTATAGGAAAATAAGAATTAGAGGAATCGCTCTTCAACTTATTTACAAAACCATTTTTTTTTCAAACCCATATTAAATTTCTATTTTCAATGATTCTGGCCGCCCGTCAGTCTCGAAGTTATGTTTCGCATAAGTTAAAGGTGGCAGGGTACCGCGTTGTCACGTGTCAATTTTTTAATAATTTATTAAATTTGCAAAGACTTTTCTACTTGCTGGAGGCCTCTCCGTCCAACGGGAAAACCACAAAGGATAACAAAGAAACACACGCAAATGTATATAAACACATTGCCACATTTTTACCGCCAAGGCAGTAGTTGTTCAATCTGATTGTCATAATATTTTATCTATTCAGAAAATGTCTTTGGTAATTACACTGCCACATGATAATATTCACTAGTTGCAATTTCCATAAATCAGTACCATATCCGTCCTCTCGGCGTTTCAATGCGACATATTTGTAAATACACAAGAAATACGGGAAAATGAAATATGCGAAGACCAAATACTGAAGAATTATTTTAAACATCGTTTGTGATATTTTGTGATCGACAGAATCTGATGCAGTCGCCATCTGTAGGTCACTAACACAAGTTGTACTTCACGCTGATACATTTTTGAACTGCTTATGTTGTTGGGGAATTAACTACAGTGCCTTCATAAATGATTACAAGCCACGTGATCAGGGGCGAGATTCTCAAACCAATCGCAGAGCAATTCATATCCTTTTCTTCACTACGGCAATTGAGACAGACAAGAAATCTATTTGCATTCGAGCTGTTCTTCGAGAATCACAGCCCTGGTCACGTGGCTTGTAATCATTTATGAAGGCACTGTACTTACTGTTAATACTAATAACAGCAAGAATATGAGTTATTTATTGTATAAGGGAATTATCAAGCCTTTAATGCACGAGAAAAAATGGACACTCGAGGTGCAGTCAGAGTTACATTTTTTCGAGATTATCAAAGACTGGTAAATTTCCCGAATGAAATTCAACGTTTTATCCACGAGCAACTGAATAATTTGAAAACCGTCATATTTGACAAATTTATTTTAATCAAATATATTGATTGTCAGCTGAATACTAGAAAGTATTGGAATCGTTTCTATGACATGCGTTTGTTTATTTGTGAGTGTGAAAATATTTGCAAAAGAACCAACATTACGTGTGTGACCTGCGGAAAGCAAATGTTTGTACAAGAAGGAATTGGTAGAATTCGATAACTGGCGAAAAAAGGGACATAGGAGAAGGAGCAAATATAGAAGAGGTGCTACTTTATCAATGTGGGGAAAGGGTTAGCTGCCTCTTCGATGTGGACAAAATATTCTATGCTAAAATCAATGTTGAAAGTGCAGAAAGGTATTGATATTTCGAAGTATGGTAAACTTACTTCATATTTGAAAGTAGAATCAAGAAATTATAAACCAAAGAAGGCAAAGATACTAGAGAAAAACCAAGTCAAAGAATTTCTGGAAAAAGCACCGGATGAGGAATATTTACCAAGTTAAGATAGAAAATACACGATTTAATATTTCAATGTATACATTAAGCGTTTTATTTTGAACTCAATACAGTCTGCGTCTGCAATGATCAAGTCGCAAGTGCTTGCCGATGTAATGAATTAACCTCCAATCCAAGCTATACGTACTCATTCCATATACGAAAACAAATAATTCAAGAAGAAACTTTTTCAGTCAATGTTGTAGAAATGTTTCGAAAATACAGTAATCTGCGACCTAAAAATGCCGGTAGGAGATTTTTCTTGCGACATGTGGCTAGAAAGTTCACTGCACGACAAGTAGGCATCAACACAATTTCGAAAACGTTTTTAAAAGTGGCGGCATTTCTTGAGCTCCCTGATCCGGTCATCGAATGAGGCGTCCTTCGGTCAATGCTGGAAGTGATATTGTCACTGTGAAGCGTCATAGTGGTTGGAAATGAACCACGGTAATTGCTGAAAGAAATCCAAGTCCTACCTGGTGAAGTTGTGGGCCTCTCCAGTCCTTCAGAAACTCCGTATTGAATGAATTTACATAATCCTGGTCAAAATGACAAGATCGTTCTTGTAATAATAATGATTCTAAATAAAATGTTACAAAATCGAAGCGTGCTATTATGAATTCTAATTCACAGTGTGTTAAAAGGCCTTTAATCCACGAAAAACAGACGTATTAAACCTTCTTAATATAGTGGTCATGAATAAAAATAATAATCAACGATGTTTGCATACAATTTCATATTTAACCGCTTTATAGTACTTAAATAAAATAATTTATATTGGATACGAATATTTCTTATAATACGGTTTGTGCTAAGCAATGTGCTGTTTGATTGAGTCGAAGGCACATCCAACTGAGCTACGGTAATCGTACAAGATTTTGTAATTAAAGACTGGTTCAAGTGCATTCCTTGTTTTCTACTAGTAGGTAGCTCTTTCAAGGAACATAGAATGAAAGCAAATTACTGCAGCTAACTGGATTAACTGTTTTCTGTCAAGCAGGTATTATTATTAATAAAAAATGTATTTTCGTTGTTTCTACATTTCATAACACTGTGAAAAACGACTGCCGATTTTCCAGAGGAAAATAGGGTTTTGCGGCATTTTTTAAATATCTCAAGCTACAATTCCGAAATAAATGATATGTACGTTAGGCCTTCTTGAGCACGTGGTTTAAATGTTTGTACTTAGTCGTGTTAATTCTGTATAAAAAGGGTTTATTTGAACATACTTTAGGCATAATATATCCGTCTGTACCCTGAAAATAACATAACATCCATGTAATCTCAGACGTGCTTTTAATTAATTCAGCTACACTTAGACCAAAGTTCATTTGGTTAGACGTAATGTTGCATATTAGATTAGACTAAGTTAACTACACCAAAACTGATTAGAGCTTACAAAATGGAAACGTGTGCGTTTAATCACCCTTTGACATAAACCTGACAGCGACACATCCATCAGACGCTGATAAGAAAATAGAAGTTATCGAAATTTTGCTAGATATAAAAAAGTTTTAATTACTTCCACAGAAATATATTGACAGGTATTGGATAAATTATCTGCGTTCATTAATTTTGTGGAAAAACGGGCCATTGGTAAATTTATAAAAATAGAATTAATTATAAATTAATCAGAATAATGTCAAGAGTGCAAGTCATTACTTCACCATAAGCCCCAATATAAAAGAAAATACACCCAAACAAAGAAATCTAAAACAAAACTTATAAAAAGACCTTACTTATTATATAAGTACAGTGATTTCGAAAAGTAACAAACAAATACATTGAGATATAAGTGGTCTGCTTACTTCCTGCTCGGCCTAAGCGGCTCGACTTACAGGAAGCGACCTACATTGCAGCAGGTACTTAACGCAGACCTCTCGCCCTGGGCGACAAGCCATTAAATCTGTAAATGATACTGCAGGAAACAACTACTCCGCGGACTAATGCCCCGACCGGCATTGAATTACTCCTGCAGTATCTGTGTGAACAGCCAAGAACCCTTGTCGGACACACCACCAGACATAGACCGGTTTCGGGCTTGTTAGCCCTCATCAGTATGCCATAGGTGAGATGACCGACAATTGAACTGGCTGTTCCTTCATATGTATGTTCACATATAAACTGAGTGCAGGTGAGATATAAGGTATAAGGTGAGGTAAGGTATATAATTCAATGCCGGTCGGGGCATTAGTCCGCGGAGTAGTTGTTTCCTGCAGTATCATTTACAGATTTAATGGCTCGTCGGCCAGGGCGAGAGGTCTGCGTTAAGTACCTGCTGCAATGTAGGTCGCTTCCTGTAAGTCGAGCCGCTTAGGCCGAGCAGGAAGTAAGCAGACCACTTATATCTCACCTGCACTCAGTTTATATGTGAACATACATATGAAGGAACAGCCAGTTCAATTGTCGGTCATCTCATCTATGGCATACTGATGAGGGCTAACAAGCCCGAAACCGGTCTATGTCTGGTGGTGTGTCCGACAAGGGTTCTTGGCTGTTCACACAGATACTGCAGGAGTAATTCAATGCCGGTCGGGGCATTAGTCCGCGGAGTAGTTGTTTCCTGCAGTATCATTTACAAACAAATACATTATTTTTGAAATTGAAAAATTTTCGAAAAAATCCCCTGGCACATCGATTTTGTTTTTAAAAAAGGCACTTTTTGACATACGACCCATATTTGTGACGTCATCGTTGTTTGAGACATGACGTCATCGACAATTTTTTTAAATGGCAACCCCCAATTTCAACCATGCCATTTGAAAGAGCGTGTCATTCTACATACACACATCATAAAAAATTATGGTGTTACAGAACAAAAATTTCAAGAAAATTATATTTGAAGATTATAAAATTTAATTTTCATCGAAATGTATCATCCGAAAAGGGAGCCGATTGAGTGGCCAGTCAGATCGCCTGTTTTGACACCCATAGATTATTTCTTGTGGGGATACTTAAAAAGCAAAGTACACATTACTAGACCGGATAATTTAGAAGATTTAAAAGCAAGAATTCGTCACGAGATACATCGTATTCCTCTTGAAGTTATTGATGTCAAAAAAGAATTTATTAATCGTCTTGGCTGCTGTCATGCAGCCGACGGTGCACAATTTGAACATTTAAATTAGTTGATTTTTTACATAATCATGATCATTTTCAGTATTGTGATCAGAAATATTCAACCGGTGAATTTCAGAACGAATTACCAGTGAATTTATCGCAACTATATCTACTAATAACCAAAAAAGAGGTAATTACTTCTTTCGGTTTTGCATGTTAAAATAATTGCAACATTGAAAACTGTGCTGACTGCCATAGAGTCCATGGAAATTCAATTATTCTCGAATGAAATGACAGAAGTGTTAAACATTTCCCGATTTAGTTCGTTGTCCTAATTTAAATGCAGCCCTAGAAACTCCGTGCCAGCTTCACCGACCAACAGTTGAAGCTTTCATACAGTATCCCTTTATAAATTTCTGGTTATTCTTGCTAGGGTTTGGATGGAATAATTTTCATGTGCTTTCAACTGCAACTTTATATTTAAACACAAGCAAACTGCAAGAAAATTACCATGATTTCTACATTCAAAATAATGCTAACAGCTTACTCGTCCTGTCAAAAATTTATAGATTATCCTGGTGTAGATTTATAGAACAAGTACTCGTTTATGTACAAAGTGATTCACTATATTTATGTTAATAGGGGGATCTCTATTAACATATTCGTTAAAAATAAGAAAATAAAAAAATGAGACTGAAAATTATATTAAAAAAAACAATTTCAAAGCTCGGCAGAGCTTTTTAAATTTTTGTTATATTTTTTATTTACTTGGAAACCCATGATAAAACAACAGTAATTCTAGGTTGTAATGATATACCTTAGGTTTAATGCTCTAAATATTGTGCCACTCTTTTTTTTATTTACAATCAAAATAGTGCGTCATTGTATTAATTATCAAAAAAGTACGTAAGTTCTGAAATTTTTAATAAATAATTAATCTTTGCAATTTTCTTTAAAATGGAATTAAGTGCTTATTTAAAATATATCTGCATTTCGTAGTAGTGCATGACTATTTGTATCAAAAGCTGAAGGAAACTTCAAAATTCCCTCTTAAAATTTTGCACCTCGCCATAATTTACTATTATGAGTAACATTTTGCTGTATCTTTAGCAGAAAAAGCGCTTTACCTGAAACCAAAACAATTTTTCCTGGGTGCATTGAATATTTCAGATAGGATTATTTCGAAAACGGTTATTCTTAACCACTTCAATAAGGTATACATTTTTCATATGAAAAAGGTAGAAGAATCGATTGTTTGTAATAGTCCGATATATACACTAAGCTGCAAAAAACGTCCGTCATTTTAAAGAAGCATGATGTGCCATAAGTGGTGCCCTCTACTGGTAGCGTAAAAATTAGAAACAAATTTGAATATTTGGTTCACAAAAACACTAATTACCAAAATGCATAAAAAATATTTGGATTTCAAAAAAATATATTTACAAATATCGAAAATATAATCATTACTTTGACACCCTGTACCTTTTTTCGATCAACTTTTGACTAAAGTATGTTCAGCTATATCACATTATTTTGTCTTCGGTAATCTACTCTTGCCCTTTCTTTAGTTTTATTGCGTTTTTGCCACACTTCTGAAAAAATAATAAAGATTAATTAAATAAGCCCTTGCGCCAAACGGAACAGTCAAGGGTTATTTTTGAAACTAAGTTTGCCTAACCAAAAAATCTCACACTGAAAAAAGCAGATAAGTAAAAAATAACAAAAATCACATCACTAACGCGCACTTCCGTATTATTGACGTTTCGAAAAACTCTGTTTTCGTTCTCAAAATCGTAGTTAAAATTTTTAAACGTATGTCAAGTTTGACAGTTTAAAATTTGTTTATCTGCTTCCATAGAGATGTTAAATGATTTTTATTTTATTGTTACTTACTTCTTCTTGATACAACTGTAGCCAACAATGATCGATGTTAACTGAACAGTTAGACACACACTTATCTCCGTTCAACAAAATACTCTTGCCCTATGGTGCATTAATTTCGGGACACCCTGTATTACTGAAGCATAATATGTCTCACCACGCACAAACTACGAAATACAGATAATTTTAAAGAGCAATTAGATACCTAAATACGATGCATTTTAAAGAAAATTGTAAAGAATAATTATTTGTT
The DNA here is from genome assembly GCA_025584915.1 of Monochamus saltuarius. NCBI lineage: Eukaryota > Metazoa > Arthropoda > Insecta > Coleoptera > Cerambycidae > Monochamus > Monochamus saltuarius. The sequence continues at coordinate 19,889,007 of CM046721.1, forward strand.
CAAAATAATCAAAATTTAGAGTATTTTACGTTTTTTATAATTAAGACAGTGGCGTACCATTTTTATTTTATATAGAAAAAGAGTTCCACGGAGTTTCTACTCCACTGGTGATAGTGGGAATATTTAAACATACTGAATAATTAGATTAAAGATACCTTATTACAACTTAGAACTATTGCTGTTTTATCACGAATGGTTTCCAAGTAAATAAAAAATATACTAAAAATTTCAAAATCTCTTACACCTTACATCTTGAAAACAGTGAACTGACTGTACAATCAGTCCTTCCAAGAATACCTGAGATACCCTCTATACTTAATTTTTGAACGAACTCATGGCTGTTTTTAGAGGAGATGCCTGAGAAAGAAAAACTATACTATTTTCATCACCTTTTAGCTTCTTCTACATGCTCTGAAATTTTGAATGAGTACTCACTTTAAAAACACCTTGTATGTTGATTGACTGGAAAGCAAATGTGAAAATAAAAATAGAAAACTTCAGGCATTGCTGATATGGCAATTGGCCTTATTTTTAAGAAAATTTTGATTTACTGGCTGAACAACTGACTGTAAATACCGAAGAGAACAACTTATGTACTTGAATTATAAAAAGTATTAAATAGATTTTGACTTGTTTCAGTGTCTGGCTCTGTACATAGGAGCGCTTTGCCACGACCTGGACCACCGAGGAAAGAACAACAAATTCATGTTGGACACTGAATCTCCGTTAGCTGCAATTTATTCCACGTCAACAATGGAACATCACCATTTTAACCAAACTGTTACCATCTTGCAACAGGTAATTATATAACTATTTACGTAGGTATATAGTAAACGCTAAGTATTTTGTACCGTAAGTTTCAACAGGAACGTGAAATATTCTCCTACGGAAATTTGATAATTTTCCCAGCAGTTCCTCTCTAAAGTTTTATTAGTGGAATGCGAGACAATACTCCACAGAAAATAAACATATTCTGTGGAATTTAAAAAATGATTTTACGGAAAAGTCAGTCCGCTGTGTATTACAAACATTGCCAAACAACCATTGTGCGTAGTATACAATTTCTAGAATATATGAATACAATGATTGCGTTCGTGATCACAACAAGATAAATATTTATTTATTTGTTGGTTAGTTTGTTTGTTTACTTATTTATTTATTTATTAACAAAAAAATAAAAACAGTAAAATTTGTAAAAAAAATTTGTTAAAACAGAACGACAAAATGATACAGAATAACAAACAAAAAATTAGATAAATAGTACAGAAAAACAATAAATAAAATATACGTATAAGATAAAGAAAACATAAATTTATCTGCTTGGATCGGATGGATCCAGAGAAAAATCCCGTTAAAATCCACCTGTCTCTTATAAGATTATGATCCATAAAGCTCCTTTCCTTCTTTGTATAAATTTATAGTCGAAATCACAAATATCTTTGGGACGAGCATTGAACCGTACCACGGCGATAATATCAGTACATGGTCATGTGTAGGAACTACTTGTGAACTGTTTGTATAGACATGCGCACTGAGTAATCTCGTTTAGATTTGACATTAAAGCTGTTCAATTTAGTCGTTTTTTTGATTGATAAATAATAGTACCTAAATTGAATTTTAAAATGTCCATCCATGACTCTAGATTTTAATTTTAAATAATGAGCATACGATGTTGTTTACAACTCAAAGTTAAACTCAGGGGTAGCTATATTATGTTTGTCTCCACTCATTTTCGGTCAATTAAACGTTTCAGACTTTCGCGATTCCATGCACGGTACAAACTTGACGCATGCGCCTATTATCAGTGAATATAATCTCGTGGCCGTACACAAGTATTTATTTGGAACAAACCTATTATTAGACTTACCGTTAACTCTAGGAGTTCTGTAGTTCATAAGTTGGAAATATTTATCGATATATTGATAATTATCGATATTATCTATCGATATTATCGACATTCCATCGATATTATCGAAAAGGTATCGATATTTCTCATAATATCGATATTATCGTTATAGTACGATAATATCGGTAGCTACCGATAGTTTTAATAATATCGATAATATTTTGACCCACGAAGAATCACGTTTAGCCGTAGCTTGAAGCCAATAATGATTTATGCGACTTATATGTGAACATTTTCGTAGGTTTTAGATTTGTTTATACCTTATCGAAAACTGTTCAGTGAAGAGTAAGTAACCTAAAATTTATGGAACAATCACGAAGTGGGCGACATCTGTTGAGATAGAATGAAATCCTTCCGGGGGTGAATAACAAAGGTCACAGATCTTATAAAGAGAAGTGACAACTTGTAGATAGAACGCTGTGATATAAATATTATTTGTACTTGAAGTTATTACTTCACTTCACTTTAAATAGTTATATAACACTTTTCCATAAGGACTGACAAATAACCACAAATTATCAATATATCGATATTGCCGAATTTATCGATAATATCGGTTTAATAATTTATCGATCCATGGTCGAAAATAATAGAAAGTGACTAATTCACAACACAGAGATGAGTACGGAAGATACGAGTAGCATGATTACCTAGGCGTGCCACTTGAGAAGAGTTCAAAGCACACAAAATTATCAAAAATAAGTTGACGTCGACTGAACTTGGCACATTAACAATTTAGGTACTTTAAATGTGCCCTGTGTGCCATCCTCTCTATAAATTAGAATACCGTCCTTTTGGACGGCGACTTACACCTACCTGATGCGCACTCCGCAGATATCACACTTAGGCCTTGTCCTTATGGACGCAAAATTCATGGATTTTCGCACAAATTTTGCAACTTCTGTTTTAATTATTTATGGCGGGAAAATCTCAATTTTTGTCAAATTTTGCGAAACAATAAAACAGTACAAATATTATTGCTACTTTAATTATTATGTGGTGTTAATGAATTTGTTTTGAGCTTCTAACAATCTACCAAGGCAGTTTCATGATGAAAATGATAGAACATGTTATACCTAGTTAACAAAATTTGTTACAAGTAGAGATTTTCCCACCATAAAATAAATCACGCAAATATTTGCAAATTCCGCATTCAAAAGGACAAAAGGCTTTAGAATGCTTACGCACTATTCACTATTGGTTACTAGCACTGTCACTATAACAATCACACATTGACACTCATTATATATCGTACCGCTTTCCTTCATGCATCCATGTTTCATCAAAATTTAATATATTTTTCGATTCAGATTAAGATCTTTTAATATTTATTTTAAATAGTTTCCCCATACCACTATTTCGTCTTTTTCTAGCAGTATACTCCTTTTGATTTCATTTATATAGAAATTCACCTACTATAATTACACATAATTCGCAAAAGCGCCCTTGTATATATTCTAGGTAAAGTATTCACTTGTTAAATTAGTACGATTTTGAGAATACGCTGTAGAACTTGAATTATTTTCCATTGAGAACACAAAATCACTAATAAAATGAATTACATTCTTAATTAAATTAGTGAAAAGATATTACCGAGATTTTGCCCGCCCGATCGATACCCGCTCATGATAACACTGGAAATGGAACAGGTGGATCCGTCAATTCGTCACAGCCATTAGAAAACTGCGGCGCATGCGTACTTACTGCAGCAGAAGCTATGTAATCGGGTGTTCACAGAGATATGCGGCACACGATTTCATAGGAAAAATATACGGACTGCATGCATGTCTAACCACCTATCAGTGCCGTACTCAGCCTTGAATTCACGGGGGAAAAGAGCACTACAGAGAAAACCCCGATCACAATTCAAAGAGTCGCTGTCGCTATTGTAATGGTAGTAATAATGATGACAATAATAAACATGTAACTGTACTTCAGTACTTGAATACACGGTAAAATAATCATCATTCTACATACAAAACTGGAGAGTATTTTGGTTAGTTAGCCGACTTGCGTCAGAAGGTACTGAGTAGTTGAGGGGTTGAACAAACATCTCACAAAGTACTGAGGTCCCATACGGGAGGCTACCCAGCTAGTAGTTGAGGGGTTGAACAAACATCTCAAATCATATCTCATGCCTCATGTGTTTTTAACGGATGTTTGTCCAGTCACGGGAGAAAATATTAATAGAATCACCAGGGCTCTTACACACATCTGACAAGCAATCGCTAATTCAAGTAATAAAGTAGTAGTCATAGAGGATTAATAATAACTTACAATACCATTTACAACAGCATAACTTCGACTCAAACTAAAGTTATACATATAATTTCAACAATAAATCAACAAGTACTATTTTACCTCCAAATTATAATAAAATATAATGAAGCTGTAATAAGATATTGAACAGATAATAAAATAATAAAAGGAACACAATGACAAACAAGATACTGACCTGTAAAATTAGAACAGATTCACTACTTATCACCATTCACTGTCGCCCAGTCAACCTCCACAAGTCTTAAAACCCAACACTACACGCCGAATCTCGCTCAGCGTTCCCGTGTTTATTATTCCTTCGTCTACAGTTTCCCCTCTAGCTAATGTGTATATAATATTCTATACAGTTTGATATTCATTCAGCAGTACAGATATGACCAAATAGTATTTAACTAAGTGGATTCCTACAATCTAAAATTTAATATTAAAAAAAAACATCAGTAAAATTTGATCTAAAATGTTAAGTAATAAGTTTGCCACAACAGAGTAAAATATATTATGGCAACTATTAATTCTTTAATAAAATGCTAATTTCTTGGTGTTTCTATATATTTTTATATTTTGCTTCTATTTATTGCCTGTCTCTGCATAAGTACCTACATCATAAACAGGGGAAAATTTTCATTTCAGGATTTTGATAAATTGCGAAAATCCGTATACCGTCCTACATTATCATAATGTTATATACAAGCTCCTCTGCATATGCAGGTTTATATAGATTTTTCTATAAGATAAAACGGAATCATAATTGTGCGCTTTGCTGCAACGTAATAACATTCTCGTAGGTTGATTAATATGCATATCTCGAACTCTTCGAAAGGAATATTTGCGTAGAACGAGATGAATTCTTAAAAACATTTTGCCCCTGTAATAAGGTTATAAAATGCTCTTTCTTCCCCGTTTCTTTAATTCAATATTCCAGTTAGAGATTATTAACCTTATTCCAAGTTTATTTTTAATTGAGTTTCTACAAGACGAGATGTTCATTCATAGTTTTTGCATGACTAGAATTTACATATTTTACGATGCTCGTTCGTTTGAAAATTAGCGCTTCTAATAACCAGTCGCATTTAATAATTTTTTATTCAAACGTACAAGATATAGAGTTTACAGAAAACAAAAATTTGAGAGTTTCCTATGAACATGTTAAATGGCGCAAAATTTAAACTATTGCTTCTCTCAAATGAGAAAAAACCAAAAAAACAAAAGAATAATTAAATGTTAGAGCTCCAAGTAAAACTTCTACTAAACTACATATTTTATAAGTTGTATTTTATCTGCATGAAAAATGCATTTAAAATAAAATGTTCTGAGAACTTATACAAAAGTCATACAATTATATAACAAACTGAACATCTCAACTTTCTAAATATATATCAATATTCAAATAGGTGGAAATGATTTTAAAGCCAAGCTGAGAAGATTTACGAATAGTAGAGAGTTTGTAGCTACCAAAAATAATTAAATTAAACAGTATTTTTTGCAATTTCGGTATAGAGGGGTCTTCAAAAACAGTAGGCTTAAATTATATCAGTGAATCCACAGCTATAAAGAACACGTTTTCATAAAAATTACCTTAGTAAAATATTCACCCTTTCAAAGTTTCCGAAGAAATATGGAATAGCGGTTGTAATTTGAAAACTAAATTAGGTATAATAGTCAAATTGAAATAAAAAAGTCGTTGATGTCGCCTTCCGGTATAACCGGAAATGCTGGATATATTTCTATATATTTTAGTTGCATTCGCCCCAGGGACTGCCATATTGTCAAATTTTAAAATATTTCGAATCAGTACTTTTCTAGCCAATGATCGAGAGAATTTACGATGAAACACCTTGTATATCAAAAAATATGGTTTCGCTAGAGGATTGCTAATTTCTACAGTTTGTGATACTGTCAATATACTGACCGTTATAAGGCACTAAGTATCTCATAAACCTTAAAAATATGAAAAAAGTAAAAACAAATAAAAAATAATTAACAAAAACCTTTTTGTTAAGATTTTTCAGAGGGTGACTGTCTAAAGTTTGATTCAGTGAAATAGCATTTAACGATGTATATGATGATGATTATTTCTTGATATCATAAACTGAAATAGTATGCAAAAAACTTTACTACTAACTAATTACTTGAAGAAATATAAATGTAAAACAAATTTTGTAGACAGTTCCAACTCATTACACTGTCTAGTAGTCAGCCTCCACCCATTTTTAGAAATAAGGAGAGAAATTAATGAGGTTTTCCAGGTTTCCTCATTCTCGCACTGAATGGTGGTTAGGGCCTACCAACAAAAGTCGTTCCTGGGCGCAAATACGGCCTCTTTAATAATAATATGCCGCTTCCTCTCCCGCATAAGGCCTAAAACACACTAAACCTAACGAAGCGGTTAATAAGTCGGTGTAGAAAGGATTAAAATTACAAAGTTGTCAGTAGTTCCTTAGCACAGCGAGTAAAATGAATTCATCAGATACAGAGGAAGAATTAATTCTGTTATGATTATTGTACTGCCAACAAAAATAAATAAATGAGCATTATTCGTACATGGAAACAACCAATAAACTACTGGCAACGTTGTAATTTTGATCATTTCTACATCGACTGTTTAGTGATTAACTGCTTCATGTGTCTTGTAGTAGGTGTCGGTCTAAAGCCTTGTTCTCATGTACGCGAATATTCACGCAAAATTCGACAATTTTTATATTATACGCACTCCTTTCAGATATTTTCTATTGATGAGTTTATAAAAAAATCTGAACCCCAACTTCGTCCTACCTTAGCTTTAACCGTAACCTTAGTCTTAATCTTAATCATAAGATTTTAACACTGTTCATAAATATTTAGTCGTAACTTAACCTTTATTTTATCTCCATAAGCCCCGGCCAATCGCCGACGTCGTAGAAGGAATGTAGACGGAAATGGAACATTTTTGCGCATGCATACCGATTTGGTCTCAGTCTTACTCTTAAGAAGTTAAAAGAGAGGAATTTTCAAGGTCAAGTCTTAAGACCTTGTTAGGACTAAGCCTAAGTTAGGATTTTTATAAACGTGCACATGGAGATATGTACATTAAACGTCTTAGGGTAAAGATAAAGGCTAAGTTAGGGTTAAGATTTTTTTTATAAACTCACCATAAATCAGCTTGTACATTCTTTTTCCAGGAAGGCCACAACATATTCAGCAAGTTGTCCAGCAGCGACTACAAGCAAGTCTTAGGACTGCTCAAGCACTGCATTCTAGCTACGGATCTGGCTTTATTCTTTCCCAACAAGGCCAAACTATCGCAGATCATCCAAGCGCGCAAATTCTCGTGGTCCAACAACGAGCACAGAGGCTTGATCCAAGCCATCGCAATGACGGGCAGTGACTTGAGTGCCAGTGCCAAACCGTGGGACATCCAAGTTGAGACAGTGAAAGTGATTTTCGAGGAGTTCTACCAGCAGGGCGACGCCGAAAGGGCTGCGGGAAGGAAGCCGATACCCATGATGGACAGGTATCAGCCAGACCAGCAGCCGTCTAGTCAGGTCGGGTTTCTGACGGGTATATGCGTACCTTGTTATACACTTCTGTACACGCTCATACCCGAAAGTAAGCCCATGTTGGACATGTGTCAGGAGAACTTGGAAAGGTGGAGCAAGATCGACGAGGACATCAGAGAGAAGGATTAATTTCGTATTCGATGTCATTTATATGTACTTAGGCTCTTGTACCTGTCGTCATCTACTGTCTTACACATCAACCACATAAATCTCAAAGGTGCTATCCAAACATAAATGTATTTATTGTAGTTTAGGGATCTGTTGTATCATTGATTGTAATTTACTTTCAGTGAAAGTGCAATATCTGGCTAAATAAATACAAATCCTTGAGTCTTACAGATGTGGCATCAGGTGTACATTTATCATGCATGTGAACTTGAATAAGCTGCTGTCCAATTACTTCAAACTTCAAAACGTACTTCCGGTGATAACTGAAAACTGAAACAAAAACATTAGAACATTTTCAGTATTGCTCTTTCTTAACTTTGCGAAAAATGTAACATTGATAAGTACGAGTAAATAAAATATTACAACGGCAATTGCAATGCACCTAAAATAGAAAAATTAATTAATTTGAAAATTTGTGAAAATCATCAAATAATTAAAAATACGTAAATGAATGAATAATCCTGTATTTGTATTTTTTAATTTACCTATAAATAATAATTAAAACAATTTTAAAAAAATGTTAATTATGTAGTTTTGTATTTGGAACAGGCTTGCCTCACTAATTTAAAAAGTCACGAACCGCCACTGTTTTCTTAATATGGCTGGCTATACAACGTTGTAAAATATTGAAAAACTTATTGAAAGGTTTCAAATGTTGATTTATTTTCAATGGCTATCAGAGCAGCACTGACAGTCTCCTAATTTTGAAGGCTGTAAATTTGGCACAATGACCAAATAGTAGCTGAACTTCATTGATTATCCAATTCAAAATAGGTATTTAACAGATGGATATATAACGTATTTTTTATACTTACCTCAAAATGTCTTTCCTACAAATCTGTTAACACGTCCGGCAAAGCTTTAAACTAAGTTTGCATGTTATAATAACATCATTTTTATCAAACAAACTTAGTGTTCAAAATACATCGAAAGAGATATGTGCCACGGAGTTAAGAAAAGATCAGAGAGAATGTACTATCGTTTGCAATATTAATGACACTCACTAAAATGAATTTTGCTATTTATTTTGAACTTGTGACGTATTCATATTGAAATCTGCTTTAAATTTTTAACATTAGTTATTAGTTGTTTCACTTACCAAGAGAGATTTAATGAAATATCTATTCAGAACTTCCAGAAGTTCAAAAACTGTTTTAAGAGAGTGTCATTATTATTGCAAACGATTGTACATGCGTTTGCAATAATAATGACACTCTATCAAAACACTTTTTGAACTTCTGGAAGTTCTGAGTAGGAATGTCATTAAATATCTATTCGTGAGTGAAACTAACTAATAATTAATGTTAAAAATTTAATGTAGATTTTATTACAATCAGCAGTTCCATAAAAATTTCAAAATTCATTTTAACGAGTGCCATTATTATTGCAAACGATTGTACATTACACCTCTCTGTTAGAAAATTTATCATGAACAAAGTGATACCAATATAGCGACTTTGACCATTTGGCCCAGGCGTACCATTAGCAGGAACATGGGCATTTCTTATAGAGGGAATATCAGTTACGTCAAATTGAAAATAAACACAGTGATACCAATATAGCCGATTTGGCGTTTGCCGAACCTTGGCAGGAATATTCACATTCCCTCTACTAAACAGAGTCCCAAAATCCAATACATAAGTGAAGTGCAATCATCGTTGGTCAGAAAATGTGAAGCCCGTTTTTACATGAAATACGTAATTTAATTTGAATTGGTCGCGAGTGAGGAGTATGAATCGATGGCCGTTTGTTATTTATTATTTAAAAAAATATGTCGTAAAACTATAGGTTATCAGGAGATATGTTATTGATGTATTGTAATTATATATTTTTTAAATTTGGCAGTGTGAGCGGCGCCCCTTAGCATTCCTACACCGACCGTACTGTTAATTTTATTGTAGTTTTCAACAAGTACAATGTTAAAATCTGGAGGACCTTGTATTGCTGCATTGCAATAGTATACAGAATTTTTCACTTTCACTGAACTTATTGTAATAACTGTACATAGGTAAATATTTATTTCTTATTCAATACCTTAATATTTTTAAACATACGAGTATAGCAGTCTGTTGGACAAAAGGACTTCATTTATTTTTATAGTATTGTTTTATCAAATAAGTAGATATTTACTTATTATTCTGAAATTTTACTTTATCTATAAATCAAAAAGGACGCTTTTAGAATGCAAGTCCAACAAATAACAAAAAATTGTTTACCCTCAAAGCATCACTTATTTATAATAAAAGCATATGTTCACTGCTATTTGTAAAATAACGAAATTTGTTTAATCTTTGATAACAAAAATTCTAAGTAGCTATTCTTGTACCTACATGAAAATTACCCAAGTACTTTACTATTATATCTATTTCTTTAATGAATGTATTTTTTATGAAATATATATTTATTAAGATTTCCTTGTATTTTTAATGTTTTCCGTATTAAATTATTCAGATTGTATGTTACTTTTTTAGTTGTGCATTGATTTTTTTTACATTATGATAATAAATAATAATGTGATGCTGAGCTTGTCGAAAAATATTTTTAGAACCCTATCCACTCAGACTATTGCAAATAATAAACACTAAAATATAATTAATGTTGTCTTATTTTAATGTTACAAAATGTTTTATTGCTTGCTATACCTATATGAGACAAGACGCTTTCTTATAACTATAACAATATAATGCCTAAGTTTCACTTATCATGTTTCTATATAAACTTATCAATAATCTGATAAATGAACCAAGTATTTTACGATTAATACCTTTTAATGTACCACCATTTCGTACCCGTTCATCTTTAATGTTTCATGTTCTTAGTATAGGATCCTCCGTCCGAGCCCCTCTTGTTGCAATGCTCCGACTAGCAAACTCAATAAATGTCGTTACTAATTTAAATTTTTCGAATTCTCAAAGACTATTTCAAAATTCTCTAGTTGATCATTTCCTGGCATTTTCTATTTAATTAAATACGCTTTTTGGGTATATATATTGTACTCGTGCTTGCTTAGATTAGGTTATATTTTATTTTTGTAAAAAAAATAGTACTCCATGTAATTAGGCTATTACAGCCTGTTTGGGTGTTCAATAAATAAATAAATAAATAATGCCTATAGTTGAGGCAAGAATTCAAACAACGTACGTCATACCAACAAATGAATAATTCATTATATATTTTCATAAAAAATATTTAAGAAACTGCAACTGAGAATATTAAAACTATATAGGTACTACACTAAATATTTGTACAAAATTACAAAACAATTATTATTTTTGACGCGACAAACTATCGAAAATTATGTTGGCAATAAAAACAATTGCGCAACGTCAGCCGTGACGTAAGTCGTCTGAATTCTTCCGCAACTATATAAAAAAGTAATTGAATATTGAATCATTATTAGAAATTATTAAACTATTATTGACTGAAATTGTAATCATTCTAGAAATGAGAAGCAAATCTAAATAATTTTACAAAAATATTAATTTTATTTTATAACTATTTGTTATATATGAGTATTTAAGATGTTAAGACACGAATGCAATACAACATTTAATCCACAATCAGAAGCTCAATAAGTTAGTCGAGTTTGGAGCTTAATCGAAAGAAAATGTCATTTTTAAACGTCAATAACAATGTTCTCTCACAAATTCGATGAGAATCGAATCCTCATTCTCTGAAGCTAGGTACAATCGTTTGCAATAATAATGACACTATCTTAAAACAGTTTTTGAACTTCTGGACGTTCTGGGTAGAAATTTCATTAAATCTCTATCGGTGAGTGAAGCAACTAATAACTAATATTAAAAATGTGAAGTAGATTTCATTACAAATATATCAGAAGTTCTAAAGAAATCGCAAAATTCATTTTAATGAGTGTCATTATTATTGCAAACGATAGTACGTATTTATTTGTGGCATAATTCTAGTTTTTCTCCGGTTTAATTGTTTTGCGACACTTCTGAAAAAATAAAGATTAATTTAATGAACCTTATTTGCACTAAAAGAATCTGTCAAGGGTTATTTTTGAAACTATCCAAAAACAAATCTGGAAAAGTAGACAAGTAAAAAATTACAAAAATCATATCACTATCGCACACTTCCGTATTTGTTGATGTTTCGAAAAACTCTGTTTCCGTTCTCAACAAGTGTAAAAGTATTAAAAGTAAGCAAGTTTGACAGCTTAAAATTTGTTAATCTGCTTCTATAAAGATGTTAAATTACCGACTATAGTTTTATCAAGAAGTAACAATAAAAAAACCATTTAACATGTCTAAGGAAGCAGAAAATAATTATTTTTATATTAACTGCGCAAAATTGATGTATTTTTAATGACGCTCGAGAATGTATATGTTTGGTCGAGACCGTAGGTCGAAACAAAAAATCATTCGAAAGCATCATAAAATATTAATTTCACACAAGAAATATAAACAATATTTTGTCTAACTCTCTAGTATTCACTACTACTGTATCTGTTTTATCTAAAGTTAATGGTCAATGTTAAAAATCCTTAAAAAACTTCAAAAAGTCCAAAAAATCCTGCAAAAGAACTGTGAAACAAGAAATTTGTTTACGATCGCATGCTTTTGGTTGCGTTTTGCGTCTCTATAACGATTAAAAAAGTGTATTCTTTTGACAGTTGGACAAGTGGCACAAAAACATTTTAAACTGTCAAACTTGACTTACTTTTAATACGATTACACTCACAGACAACAAAACTATTAATTACAAATATTACAATTATTTAGAACGAATACAGAGTGTTTTTAGAAACGTTAAATAATACTGAAGTGTGAAATAATGATGTGATTTTTGTTATATTTCACTTACCTACTTTGTCAGTAATAGATTTTTTGTTTAGGTAAACTTAGTTTCAGAAATAACCCTTGACTGATCCTTTTGGCACAAGGATTTGTTTAATTAATATTTATATTTGCGGAAGTGTGGCAAAATCTAAGAAAAAATCAAATTCATATTAACACAGTTTATGCAACCAGTAATACTTGGTGATCATTTTGGGGTTTAATTAGACTTGCAGGAAGTAGTAAATTACTTAATTTTGCATCTACAACTATAACTTTATTGGAAAGATAAGAGAAAAATAAGTAATTTTAAAATTTTTCTATAAACTACGAGTTTGATGTTCTATGGTTCCGTGACGAATACAGCATTCTAAGTAATGTCATTTCGTCCAGATGTCACTAGCATTCAATGCAACGTCACTTGCGTGGAGGGGGTGCCATGTGGACGTTACGATTTACGATTGCTTCCACGTAGAACCAGGTGGAGAGAAGAAGAGGTGTAGAAAGTCAGGTTACGAAGTGTGTCGGTTCGCCCGTTTTGTCATTTGACCGGATGATATTACAGTTAAATCAAGTACAAATTCATTCATTCAAATTCCGAAAATGAAAAAAATCTTCCTTTTCGTTTTGTTGGTGTTACCAGCGGTTATTTTCACTTTCGATAATGGTGAGTTTATTTTCGAAATATAAGGCACATTTTGTACGCGAAAATACGTGGCAGTTTTTTTGAATAAAAACTTCTAAAACATACGTTTTTCTTTGTAGAAGTGGGTTAATAAATTGCTTTCTTAATCCCTTTGATATTTATTATTGTCATTTTCATTGAATAAATTCGTGAAAATTAACAATATGTTTACTTTTAAGGTTGCAAAATGATGTCATATGCTGAAGAGGATCCCCTGGAAGATGAGGCTGAAGTTGAAGGAGAAAATGAGGCTGAGGTAGAGGAGGTTGGTGGAACAGAAGATGAGGAAGAGGAAAGTACGACTACGGCTTCGCCAGATGCAGACACGACACTGTTATTTGTTAAACCCGTGTCCACTGGAGCTTCTCAGATGGGTATGTAAAACATTTCTTCTCATCATTTGTGGCTGTATTCTCCAACTAAACTTAATATTACGATCTTTGAAATGAGTCAGATTTGTAAAGTCACTTAACGCTTCATTGGCTGAGTTACCGCCAAAGATTGTTAGTATTAAACCTGTTTCATGTCCAATAACTTCTTGTTTCTGTGAAATATACATATTTAGTTAATAGTAAATTAATTTAAATTGGTACAAATCATTTTTCAGAAGAAATTAAAGTAGACTATTTTTGTCTGTGTGCTACCATTTAGAACTACTTTCTTTTTGTAGAAATACCTGCAGGTTTGCCAGTAGAATTCTTAGTTGGTTTCCGCAACAAAGGAGAGCAGGATTTCGTTATAGAAACATTGGAAGCCTCCTTCAGATACCCCATGGACTTCAACTTCTTCATTCAGAATTTCTCGGCTATTGGTTACAATAAAATTGTAACACCCGAACAAGAAGCCACATTACACTACAGCTTTGTCCCTTCGGAGGCATTTGCCGGCAGGCCTTTCGGTTTGAACATCAATTTGGCTTACAGGGATGCTGCTGGTAACTCTTTCCAAGAGGCGGTGTTTAATGAAACCGTGCAGATTGTGGAGCTTGAAGAAGGTAAGTTTCATGCAAATTTCAAACATATTTCATGAATGGGGTATTTTTTGAATGTAAAATTTAAACTAACTACAGAAAAAAAGTAGAAGAAATGTATTCTTGTAAAGTAAATGATAGAAAAAGTGAAAAAAAATCGAAATGAAAACATCCAAATTTTAAGATGTTTTTCTTGTTTCCAAATCATAATTCATGTTGATAATATTGATAATATTACATAATTTTATTGATATTTTAATTATTTTTATTTGGAACAACATATCTTAACATCTGTTCTGTTCTGATCAGAAAAACACTTATTGATTAGAGATAATTTATATTTGAAATATTTTTTTTGTTTGGCCAATATTAGGAGAACTAGGTATAGTGTTTTCAAATTATTTTGAAAGGTGATTAAATATTGAACGAATTTTTTCTATGCACCATGGTCCACCTTTTATTTGTTGTGTAAAATTGTCAAATACAATTTTTATTGCATGTTTTAATCACCAAATTTTTGAAAAACATCTCAGACTAATAATAATTGATAAAATATTACATTGTTACAGTGTGATCTATTTCAAATGGAAACAGGTCTGTAAAAATGGTATTTATTATCTGATTTAGTTCGGTTCTTTTTTTTAAATGGAGCAGTAAAATCTCTATTCTGGTGCAGAATATTAAAATATGTTTTCCGTCTTCAAGGCCTACTTAAAAAAAATTTTCACCGCCAAATTTTACAAAAACAGCAATTTTTTTCTCTTTAAATCTAGAACTACATCACTGCATTCAGTTTCATTAATATTTATTTACCAAAGTTGGTATATAACCGTTTTAGGGCATGCTGAATCCAGTTGCATAGTTAGATTTGAATAAAAGCACTAGTTTTAGTAAAATTTAACATTGAAAAACATTTGAAGTAGGTCTTGAAAATTTTAACATTCTGCACCAGAGTAGAGTTCTTACTGCTCCATCTTTTAAGAGAAACCAAAGTAAATCAGAAAATAAATATCATTTTTACAGGCATGTCCCCATTTGTAATGGGTCACACTGTAGAATACAAAGCTACTAAATTTTATGGCGGTATTGACTGCCAAAAATAATCAGTCAGCTTATCCTTAGATATCACTATTTGTATCAAGTACATTCTGTGCTGCCACTGTAGTGGCTATACAGGGTACCACACAGATCTAAGATATTTACTGCTGTTGCTGAAGTAGTGTAAAAAAACAGGTTTAAGAGAATGAGGAATAAGAATACACGAGAAACCGATTTTTGTGGTAAAAAAAATCTGCAGCCACTAGTTTTGGTTATGCAACATTCAATTAATTGTTTTTTTTTCTTATGGGTGCTATATTGGATCTTGACTGTAAAAGATGGTAAATAAAATTACAAACACGTCAATATGTAACACTACTATTTTATTTGAAAAATAACTAATAAAATTTAATTAATAATTTTAATAAAAAATCTAGTTGTTTTTGTCACAAAAAAAAATACACAAACATTTAACAGATTTGATGTGTGCTAACTGTGTTCTTATTGTTGGAAGCCCTACTTTTCATAAGTATTTAAATATTTTAAGGATAAAAATGGAGGATTCACTAATAACCTTCCATTACGTTATAAAAAATGTTTCAGGAAGATCACTCAGGGCATCATAATTCTGCAGTGCCTCTTTCCAATAATTGACTTATGGGCTTGTTACTTGACCTCCACGGTCTCCATGTCCCAACCCATTAAATTTTAATCTGTGGGATTGCCCGAAAGATAAAATTTATTCGGTCCCTGTGAAAATGTAGAAATCGTACATGAGTTTTTGCTGCCTATTCCACAAAGTATGAAAAATGTTGCTCTGTGAGCAAAACTAAATTAACGACTGAACTTTGTGGGCACAAAAATGAATGAGGCTTTGAAGTGTTTAAATGTAGAATTTGTAGAATATTTGTATATTTTTTATTGAATATTAATTTTCGTTTTTGGTACTTTCAGAGATATCCAGGAAAAAAAATTAGATTTGAAAATTGATTTTTAATTTTCCCTGATATTTTGTTTCTTTGAACGTAATTTTTTAAATACGGATCCAAATGTTTTATTTCAGATTTCAAAAGAACTGATAATTTAAATACTGACATTTTAGACACTTTTAATTTTATTGAATGTTGTTATATAAAATGGTATATAAGACAAAATTTAGATCATGTTATTATGCTAAAGATGTCTGCTTATAACGTAAAGAGTATTACGTTAAACCATTATGTCGGCTTGTATTGACATTTTTGTTAATTACTGGATATTGTTGATAGATATCTTTTGTAATCAATTATGGGAAAAGTGCAATACATTGCATGCATATTTATGATTACAAAAGCAGAAAATATTTACGTAATATCTGCATTCCAATGACTTATGAATTATGACACATTTTCTCAGAACTCCCCCTATAAATTTCTTAATTTTTAATATTTAAACCCAGTTATTTTTTTATGAAACGCTTCTGCAATTATTTTCTTTTTAAATTAAATTATTTCAGTTTTTTTTTCCGCAATATATCATATTTTATAGCTGTTATATGTGCACCAGGATACTAACAAATAAATTGAACAAGTTGACTTACTTTATTTTATGCAGAAGTTGAACTACAATTTTATTGACTTAAATAAATTGTATACTGTTTTATACCTACCCTATAAAATAAATTGGTCAACTTGTCAATATACTGCAGAACAGCTATTGTATAATTCGACATGAAATATTTGTTTCTTTAAGGTCTGGATGGAGAAACATTTTTCCTCTATGTATTTTTGGCTGCTGGTGTCGTTCTGTTGCTGGTCATCGGACAACAGACCTTACTCTCTGTCGGAAAGAAACGAAGCGGTGGTAGCAGAAAAGCAGCCCCTGTCGAAACCGGAACAAGCAATCCTAATAATGTCGATTACGACTGGCTGCCAAAACAAACTCTCGCCAGTTTGAGTAAGTACAAAATCTAAAGTGCAATGGACCTGCCTACAAAATTTTAAAGTGTTGACTTAAATAGACAAACTAAAAATTTTTGGCTATTAAAAATGCGCTAACAAATAAATAGTTTCAGGAATGTTACAATCATTCATTTGCAAAACGGCACTGTTACAAATTTAACTTGATATTCCGCAGTTAATTTAAATTGACGGGGAAAAAATTATTAGTTGTTTTCCTCTATGTAACTGGAATTTTTGGAATTTGGAATATGTGGCAAAG
Source organism: Monochamus saltuarius (assembly GCA_025584915.1). Lineage (NCBI taxonomy): Eukaryota > Metazoa > Arthropoda > Insecta > Coleoptera > Cerambycidae > Monochamus > Monochamus saltuarius. The sequence goes on from CM046721.1 coordinate 19,906,588, forward strand.
CTACATCTAGCAGTCATTTGCTACTGTATACCGGACTGACAGTCATAGACACAAAACATTTTACATTGCAGTAGAAATCATTGAAAGGAAACAGCAAACACTGTGGACTAGTGCCCCGACCGACATTGAATTACACCTGGGCTAGATGTGATACTCATGGTCTCTACTTTTGAGTTAGACTTAAAACAGCTAAAGTTGTTCGTCGATTACCTCACTTATGATGATTAGAGCTAATAAGCTCGAAACGGGTATATGTCTGAAGGGCTGTTAACTAGTGACTTTAGCTGTTTGCTATAGGTTTTCCAGGTGTAATTCAACACTGGTCAGTGCACTAGCTTGCAGAGTAGTTGTTTCCTCGAATTTCATATTTGCAACATAATGTAGCATAATTATTTTCGATTGTGTATTGTCTTATTCTGAAATTATAATATAAAAAGTCCAGATGCCATTAAAACTTTTTTTTTATTTAGAGTACTGGTTTTATAGTGCAAAAACTACTAAGTTAAACTCCTCGGCTTTGTGAACTTAAAGATTAAATAAAAAGGACTTTATAAAATATTTAGACATTGAAAAAAAAAACCTTTACAAATATTTATAAATGTTTATGAAGAAATAGGCAAATATATTTAAGTAACATTGTTTTACTGTGTTACACACATATAAGTAATGCAATTGCATGATTGACGTCCATCTGTTTTTGTTTTTTTTTTCAAAATATGACCGCAAATATTTTTAATTTATTTATTTTAGTTTTTTTTTTTTTTTTGTTCACTTGTATGACATGTCCGGCAAAACAGATGCTACAGTTACTCTCAAAATTTATATGGGGTGAATCTTAAGTAATGGGACACAGAGCAGTGTTGTAACGTCTGTGTAAAAATAATACAGTTAGGTAGGTTAAAATTAAAGGTAATCAAGATATAGGGTGTTCAAGTTAAATACTGTTTTTCGTTTTTCTTTAATAACTTTTGCGGAAATAATTTTAATTAACGAAAATTGTCAAACGGGATTTTTAAGGAGAAAATTCTTGAAGGGCACCCCCTGCGGTACTTCCAATATAACGAACGAGTATCGGTGTGAAGTAACAAGTCCCCATATGTAGCATCTACTTTGGCCAAAAAGTCACGAAACTCTGTCAATTAAAGCATGATTGCCCCCTCTTATAATATTAGTTATTTTAACAACTACTTTCATTTGACATAAGGACTTTTCACATAGAGCATTATTGATGAACAATGCAGAGTATCACAGGACAGTTGAGATTGTTTTGTCCTGCAAATCCAATTTTAGTTCCTATCATAGCTCTAGCTCCATCAGTGACAATACAGGAATGTTTATAGAAACCCCCATAGTCTGATACCACCTTATTTACAGCTTTAAAAATATCCGCTCCCTTAGTTGTACTCGTCTCCTCATATTCTGAAGTCTCCTTGAATAGTCGGAACAAAATTTACAAATAGGCTGATGTCAGATAGGCAGAGTGAAAAATATTTACATTTTTCAATTGTGTTGTGCAATTTTTTTGGATACATATTGATTAATATGGTCTTCACATCTTGAAATTGTTTGATGCAACACTGAGACTGTTTTGAATTTTTAGTTAAATTTTGTTTCATTGAATTGTTTTGTCATTTTGATTGCACAATAATTCTTAAGTACTGCATATTAAAGGTTTTTTGCCTTGACAATTTCCACTGCTACGCAAATACTATATTTATGTGTGTCGGAATTTTTCAAAAAAAGTTTTTTTCTTATGATCCGTAATAGCATTTCTAGATTCCCTTGTATACTGTTGATACTGTTTCTCGTGTAACGTAGTGTAATGTCATTTCATTATACTCTTTAGGAATTGACAGTACTTCCACACTAACTAATGTATTGAAGTTTATTATTTTATGGTCATTATAAACTTGATGCTCGTTACTTTCTGCAGACATATTTCACTTGAAAAACCTTATAATCAAAATAACTACAATTATTAACAAATAAACTCTTGACCGCAGCAATTAATTTCACAAACTATATTCAAAGTTTTTCTGTGTATGAGTCTCTGTTTCCCACTATTAACTATTAACTCTGCTACCTTGTTGCCAATTATTTTTAAATAAATTTATTAATGCAAGTTATTAATGAAAAACGAGAGAATGAATTTAACTTTAACACTATATCTCAATTACCTTTAACTTTTGGACTAGCATAAAAAATAGAGCTGAAATGCATTATTTTTAATTTTATTATTTATTTATTTTGTGTTCCATTACTTAAGATTAACCCTGTATGAACCAAAATCAATGTTTTTTACTGTATTAGAAAGGTATTTTAAGCTAATATAAATCAAATCTCCTACAATTCCTATTAACGAAGTCATATGTATGTTCTCTGATACCAAACATCTAGGTATGCTAATGAACAATTCCACAGACAAAGCTCTATTCAATAATTATCTAAAGAAAATAATATATATAAATTTACTAACCTGCTTTAATGAAACACTCTACTAACTTCACTTTTTGGCAGTGGGAATACGATAATTCAACCACAATAGATGAGATCTGACCTATTTCTGCATTTTTAGCATTTTCTGCATATTATTAATTAAATCAAATAATTTTAATTTTTATAATAATTTTTATAGTTAAATATTTGATTCAATTCAAAGGAGGCCTGAAGAAGCAATCCTAAAAATGCAGAAATAGGTCAGATCTCATTTATTGTGGTTGAATTGTCGTATTCCCACTACCAAAAAGTGAAATTAGATATTTATAGAGTGTTCATTAAAGCAGGTTAGTAAATTTATATAGATTAATTTATTTAGATAATTATTGAATAGAGCTTTGTCTGTGGAATTGTTCATTAGCATACCTAGATGTTTGGTATCAGAGAACATACATATGAATTCATTGATAGGAATTGTAGGAGATTCGATTTATATTAGCTTAAAATACCTTTCTAATACAGTAAAAAATGTTACAAAAGCTAATAATAAGGAATATATGGGTAGATATTGTGGGTGTAATTCAACGCAGGTTGGGGCTTTTGTTCACTGAGTAGTTAGTTTCACACAATATTATTAATACCTAAAAATATATAAAAACTTTTCCAAAATCAATGGTTGTGACATTACAAAATTTTGAAACTGTTACAAAATAAATATGTTTGCAATTTGAATACTACCACTATTAAAAAAGAATTGTTTATACATACTAAATATTTGGAACAATAATATGAAATTGTACAAAGGTTAAATTTTACTATAGTTTCGAATTGAGCTTAATTAATTTGTTTTTTATTTTGATGCTATAATTTGAGTGGTGTTATAATTTTTTTCCTAAATTATTTAATTTTCTCCCTTACAGACAAAGAAAAATCGCAGAAGTCTCCAAAAGCCACCAAGCAGAGTCCCAGACAGCGCAAAGTCAAGCGTTCGGACTAGTGACTCGTACCGACTGATAAAAACATGAACTTTTTCCAATTCATCAGCATTTCATTTGTACATTGTACATCCGAGTGATACATTGACATCAGAACCATCAATATTTATGTATGTTGCGGTTAGTCGTTCATTATTATTTATAATTCTAATATCCTGTGTTGTGATCTTTTATTACTGTTGAAGTGTCACAGACAAATAGAACAATATATGTAAATACTGAGATCTCACCATAATGGTGGCACAAAGATACGAATAAATCGTAATTTTTTATAAATACCCTCGACTTTTATTTGCCTTCTCTATTTCAGGTTGAATATTTGGGGAATAAGTATGGGAAATGGGATGGTTAATACATGTAGACAGAGATCACTTGTATACAGGGCGTCTTAAAATTAATGGAACAGGGTGATTCAGAACTTACCTAAAAAAATTTTTTTTAATGTGCAGGAGAACAATTTTGTAAAAATAAAATCAAAAAGAGTAGTTCAAAAATGATTTGAAAGTACAGCACGACATGGAAATTGGTCCGCTGTAAAACCTAATAAGGTGTATAATAAACAACCAGACAAAAAATTTAAAAAAATTCTCAAAGAAAACAATAAATTACATTTTGCAACACCTATTTTATTGCCGCAATAGTGTCCAGTTCGATGCAATATACTTCATTTTTTATCCCCACAAAAATAAGGTCAAATGATTTAAAGTCAGGAGATCGTGGCGGCCATGGTACTGGTTCTCCTCGTGCAATCCCTCGGTATTAATACTTGAACATGCTGTACGTGGTACAGATATAATTGAGCCTCGTGTATAATACGCCATGGACGCCCTGGATCTCCATTTCTTTCACGATTCAGTTGCAAATTACCCGCGTCACGCCTGCGTTTGCACTCACTGCACACAGTTGTAAAAGTAGCTGAATTTGGCACATATTTAATGGGAAATCATTCTGCTAAAGCATTTTCAGTTCACCATAAATAAAACGATACCCATCAACTGTGAGTTGCTATACATAAGCCATTTTTGATATTTGAAAAACATTTAAATACTTGCATCACAAAAAGTTAGTACCATAAGTAATCGTATATTTGAAATTGACTGGCTAGAGATTACAGTAACCCAGAGATGATAAGGTTGAAACCACTAGAACTAATAATTGTTTTCTCGGAAACTAAAGATTTTACAAAATTTTTTTTTATGATATTGACACATCTATTCCCAATTTTTTTTAGATAAGTTCTGATTCACTCTGTAGACCAAGAGTAGATTCCTAATAAAAACTTAATGCGATGTAGCCAAACCAAAGTCAAAAGTTGATTGTTAAAAAGAGTGTAAAAGTCAATATTTTGTTTCTGATATTTGTAAACAACTTTTTTAAAAAAATCAAATATTTGCATACATTTTGGAGATCAGGTTTTTTATTTGGGGGGGCGTCACTAGTAGAGGGCGCCACTTATGGCACATTATGCTTCTTTTTAATGACAGAATTGTTTTGTCGAAGTAATACTATTTGAAATATTCAGTGCACCCAGTACCAACTGTTTGGTTTCAAGTAAAGTGCCTTTTCCACTGAAATTACAGCAAAATAATAGTTGAAAAAGTTATTCAGGCTGGTAAATTATTATTGTTGGGAAAACAGCTGTTTAGATCAGAAAGAAACCGCGGCGATTTGTACCTCTCTCGCGCAGTCCGTCTATTGCGCGCGCTCTACCATCGCCCGATGCCTCTGCTTAAAAAGCCAAGACGACGACACTCAGTGCCTACTCAGACACAAAATATAAAGTACTCAGAGTTAGAGTCGCATGCAGGCAAAACGCTGAACTCCACACTTCGTTCAACAAAAATTACTTTTAAGTGTCATTATTGTATATTGTATGGGAAGATATTATATGTATGTTGTTGTTGTTACACGTATGTGCAAGCAGTAGAATAAATAGTTTTGTTGTGCCTTTCGGACGTCTGCGTTTTATTTGATGAAACAACAGAAATACCACACAGCTACAGTCCACGATTAAATCTCATAAAACTCAAGGGGAACCTGCCGATAGGGAATTCATTCCCCAACAATTATGATGTGCAAAATATCAAGAAGATCGGTCTGCTTTGATGAAACTTGAAAATTTAAAGATGGTTTCATCAAAGCAGGCCAATCTTTTTGAAATTTTGTATGTCATAATTTACCATATTCCAAATAAATTTTTCAAGTATTTTTACTGTATTTTCAGCTGAAAAGGCAGTATACCTAAAACCAAAAGAGTTCTTATTTGAACAAGAATAGAAATAAAACTAATTAAACAACATAACAAAAAGAAAATAAAATATTAACAAACAAATAAAAGCTAAAAACAAGAGAGAACCAACAACAAAATACAAAGTGAGGCAAACATGAAAATGAAAAATAAAAATTAAATAATAATTATAAAAAATGCCAATTTTCAGTGTAATAATGTTCTAGAGATGGTTACAAAGGAATGTAAGTAAGGGAGAGAACTTCAAAACATTTGTTTTCAACGTGAGGCATGGGTAAAATAAAAGACACTAACACGTCTTTGATTGACTAGGCATTTACAAATTCAACCTTGATAAAACATCTCAACAGTCAAGGTTATCTATTATTATCTTATATACAACATTATCAGCATTAAGTACGCTCTGCGTTTTTTTTTTCAATTAAGAAAAGTTACACCTCGTGATCGATTCATCATGTACAAATAAGCCTTGTTCAGGATAAAAACCGATACGTCTAAAAGTCAAATACTTTAAAAATTTTCGTTGTATTCTTTCCAAGTTGTCAGCAAGAATATTATAATAGCCCATAGTCCAAAGTATTGCCGTGTGGCCGTATGTTCTATCATCGATAAGCTTATTATTACAGCTTTAAAAAATCGAAGAATAGACTTTATGTTTAAAAAGTAAATGGGTTTGTTGAATGTTTTTTTAAATATGAAGTAAAAAATTTGTCAGAGAGTATTATTCACCTAGTATCAATTAAGTTTACAAATTGTCTGTCCTGTATGTGATTATTCCATACAGTATATATTGGTTTGACTGTACCAAAAATTAGAGGATTTTGAAGTTATTGTAATTTCGTATTGGAACACTAATGTACAAGATTGTCTATTCTACGTGAAATATAGCACAGTTACATCTAGTGGCCACTTCTGGACTGAGAGGCCACAGACACGAAACGTTCTACTTTGAAGTAAATAATGTTGAAAGCTCCCAATCTCTATCGCGAATTGGCGATAACGATATCTGCAAAAACGAAATTATGGGAAACAACAGGCTAACGTCCCGACCAACATTGAATTACAGCCGAAAAGCTTATAACAAACAGCCAAAGTGATTCTTCAGCGGACCACCAGACATATACAGGCTGTATCACATAAGAGGGCCACTCTCAACGTAAAAAATCTTTAATTGTTTTTTGTTGCATTTATGCTCGTAAAACCAAATTTGAGCTCCATGGCCAACTTTATGAGTAATAACAAAAAAACCTGTAAAGTGCCCAAACTTGAAGGCTGTCTAACATAGAGAAAACTTATTGGTAATAAATTTTTATTGCAAAATTGATATCTTTAACCTGATATAAACAGATTTTAGAAATATTGTATGTGGTTTGCTGCGCCCTCTACGCGGATAAATTATTTTTTTTTATTGAAGCAGGCTATGACCACAAAAAATTGCCTGTTGTTTCGTCTTTCATGCAATATACTACATGTTGCCCTTATCTTTCGTATTTATTACATTTTTTTAAATTTTAGTTTAAAAAAAATGTATCTAAATATTTTGGTGTTGCTCAAGATAATGTAGAACCTGTTTTAAAGACGCCAATTGCAAAAAAATAATAAACAGAATGTACTTTTTTATGCAAAATACAGATTTTCTTATAATATTATTTTATTGGTTTTCACATTAGAAGCAATTGGGTCTTTAAAATTATTTTGACACAGACAATGTAATAAAATAATATTATAAGAAAATCTGTATTTTGCATAAAAAAGTACATTCTGTTTATTTTTTTTTCAATTAGCATCTTTAAAACAGGTTCTACATTATCTTGAGCAACACGAAAATATTTAGGTACATTTTTTTTAACTAAAATTGAAAAAATGTAATATATATGAAAGATAAGGGCAACATGTAGTATATTGCATGAAAGATGACAACAAGATGAACAACAGGCAATTTTTTGTGGTCATAGCCTAAAAATTTATTACCAATAAGTTTTCTCTATCTCTTAAAATAAAAAAGTTAGACAGCCTTCAAGTTTGGGCACTTTACAGGTTTTTTTGTTATTACTCATAAAGTTGGCCATGGATCTCAAATTTGGTTTTACGAGTATAAAGGTCTCCAAAAATGCAACAAAAAACAATTAAAGATTTTTGACGTGTCTCGCACATTAACCGAGATACATGGGAGTGGCTTTCTTATGTGATACAGCTTGTATAGATTGCTATCATCTAACAAACTTAAATTTTGCAATAGTTCCGAATATATGCAAAGAGCTGTTACTGAATTTTAGAATTCAAGGAGACAATATAAATTCTACAGGACAACTTAAAGAAGTGAAAATGCAGATACTTTAGTAGAAAAAAATCTAATTTTATTTAAAAATAAAATTGTGGTGCTTTTTAACAATAATATCACGATAAAAACAAAATATTGGTACAAGTAAAACACGAATATAAAATAAAACATATACTTTAAAAATCTTATATGAAATATATAAAAACTGGCGTAATATGCATAGGTATAAATAATTGGCAATACAAATTTATAATTGCTTTAATGTATATTTTGATCACTTTTTTTTCATTATTAAGAAGTATTAGGATTCAAGGGATCCGTTTCACAACGAACCACAGTAAATTTCTTTTTCCCAGTGCAGTACTGTTTGCGACTGTTTTGGGATTCACAACTAAATTCCGTACTGGATGTAGTTCTCTCGCTGTTGGTCTCTCTTATAATATTCAGCCTATCGTCGTCCTTGACAAATATTTGCGACAACCTCCTATGATAAACCTTCGACGTTGGTTGTGACTGGGTGAAATTTAATATTCGAGCGGTGTTGGACTTGTACTTCATCAAATCCTCGTACATGTCTTTGATTTCCCTCGATTTTTTCGAAAAATGCGTGCATGGTGACCAAGTAAATTCTGATCTTTTGATGTTTACTTTGATGTTGTCCTTGGCGAGGTCGGTGGAATGACAGAAATGTTCGGGGTTGAATGTGGATTTGTGATAAGCGGCTAATTCTTCCGATAGTTTGGTAATCATGCAACCCGCCTCTTCCGCTTCCAGGGTCTTGTTGTAGTCCCTGGCGATTTTGATGTCGTGCTTCCAGAACCTGCGCCTGACGTGGTCTTTCGACATTGGTGCTACTTCCTTAATCTGTAAGGTATAATTAAAGGCTTATTTACAATAGAAATATAAGTACTTTTCTTAAGGATTAATTTTATGGACAAAGAATCGCTCTTAGTAAGATAATTATGGTGGTGATTCAAAACTTTGAGGATATGTGGTCCCTTAAATAAAAAGTCGATATCATCAAAAAAAAAATATAATAAAAGTTTAAATGTTTAAAGTTCTAACATTGTAAAGAAGTACGCCTGGAGGTTGTGTTAACATGCCTGCCTGGCAAATAGGGTTGGAGTGGGTATATGCTCTTTAGCCGGTAGACGAATGAGGTCACTAGTGTTATTTTATTTATCGTGGGAGTGTCAATCTTTAAAATTTTAAAAAGGCTCCTGTGTACAGCAATGCTAAGTTGTTAATGGTTAATCTTTATTTATGGAGAAGTTAGACAAAACGCAGTGGCAGCTTTGTGCTAGTATGCGGATCTATTTCCCAATCGACACACGCCAAATTAAGACACTTTTACGGGAGGGGTGCAACGTGGTCGTGACTCGTGATACTGGTAATTTACGTACAAATCGTGGATGAAATGGTGGCCTCGGGTGACTAAAACATATTTTGGAAGCAGAAGAACAAGTACTGAATGTGGTCCGTGAAATATTGCGAATAAGTAAGGCAAATTGCTAAACAGATGCCTCAAGTATCCCAATCAACTGTATGGCACTTACTACACGAATCTCAGTTATACCCAGCGTATACAAGCACTGTTACCAGCGGATTATCCATTACGATTTAGGGTTTGTGAATTGTTGTTGCAGCGAAATGGTAATCTCCAATTTACTGCTGATGTATTAGTTACAGAATGAAACTTTATTTACTCCAAAAAGAATACAAAACATTCACGTTTGGGAGCTCGAAAATCTGCACGCAATTGAACGGGACCACTTCCAACACTAAAATTTATAAATGATACTGCAGGAAACAACTACTCCGCGGGCTAATGCCCCGACCGGCATTGAATTATACCTGCAGTATCTCTGTGAAACAGCCAAGAACCCTTGTCGGCCACTCCACCAGACATAGACCGGTTTCGGGCTTGTTAGCCCTCATCAGTATGCCATAGGTGAGATGACCGACAATTGAACTGGCTGTTCCTTAATATGTAGTTTCACATATAAATCGAGTGCAGGTGAGATGTAACTGGTCTGCTACTTCCTGCTCGGCCTAAGCGGCTCGACTTGCAGAAAGCGACCTACAATATCGTAGGTACTTAACCGCAGACCTCTCGCCCCGGGCGATGCGCCATTAAATTTATAAATGATACTGCAGGAAACAACTACTCCGCGGGCTAATGCCGAGCAGGAAGTAGCAGACCAGTTACATCTCACCACTTCCAACACTGTTTTAGACTGAATGTTTGAGCAGGAATTGTTGATGAGCGCCTATAAATTGAACCGTTCATATTGTCCAATCGTATCGATGGTTTACAATATCTCGAATTTATTTTCAATGATCCTTCTTCTTGAAAATGTACTCCTAATTTTTGGCTAGATATTCAAGATGTTCTTCATCAAGTGCGGTGGATTGGACGGAGTGCACCGGTAGCATGACCTCCGCGGTCTCTCTATTTAAATCCTCTTGACTTCTTTTTGTGTTGCCATTTAAAAAATGAGGTATGAGGTGTACCGTACCGAAGTGGAAGTCGAATAATTTGCGTTTACAAGAGCAGCAACCAGGATGAATATTCGCTTTAGTACGACAAAATTGGATAAGTTGTGCCGAAATGTGTGTACAAGCCGAGGGACAAAATTTCGAGCAGTGTTTGTTGTAAAGTATGTGCTCATTTTTTTTATAAATTTCATGTTTCTAATAGTGATCAAGTCTATTTTTGTTCATCATCGCCAGTTTGTATTTTCATTCCATTACAGTAGATTAGATTCCAGCGGCGTGCGATTAAATATTGTTAAACAGTTTTCAAAGTATTTGTACATGTATGTTGCACATTCCTATTTTTTGTTTTCGAATAAGTACTGAATCACTCTGAATACAAAGAAAATCCATCTATTATAGGAGATGGCAGTTATTATTAGCGCAAAACCAAGCTAAGGGGTGTTTTAGAAATAATTTTTTATTTCATCTATTAAAAATAAATATTCAGAATTTATATATACAAACTTAAATTTAGTATTAAAAGCAAACTTAAAGATTACATTTTTATTTGTGACAGAGAGTATTAAATAAGTGTGCACCGTTTACGTGTTCACACTCATTTAAAGCCTACTAGAAATCGCCGAATAAGTATTGCACGAGGAGTACCTAGTTGATTTCATTTCAAATTTTTTACTTCAATTTCCTGATACCTTGATATATCTTAGACCAAAAATAATGGAATCAGTTATTGCGAAAACGACTGGATTTTTTCAAGTATTATATTTTTACTCAAAAGTTTATATATTTATTGAAATTGTCGATATGTAACTAGCTGTCCATGAGCACAAAATAAACAATATTTTTGCTATAAAACTACACTGAAATTTTCAACTTTATTTATGCAATGCTTTGGAAACGATGCTCAAATTTGTCTTTTCATATTAGGTATTTAATCTTGCTCAGACTGAAAGGAAGCAATAGCTTTGACTCAATTACTTTATTTTGGCTTCAGGAGTCTCAAAATAGTGTACCAATCGTTCTTAAAATAATCATCTTGTATAAAAAGAAATTTTTTCAAAAAAAATCTTACTGTTACTGGAACAGCAATGCAGAGTTGTTTTTACAATGATCAACTACCTACCTTAAAGACAAGAATTGCAGCAGCATATATACACACAATGTTAACGAAAGTAAGACATATGCTAACGGCTCCTAAAGCAAGTAGTTCAGTAGCATAGTTTTGAGAGTAGTGATTTGTTTGTGTCAACGTGTGGTATCTAGTAGTTTCGTTGCCCTTTACGTAGTAGACAGATGCTAGCGACCATAGAAGGCCCTGAAACAGTTCAATAATACTGAAACCTTTTTAATCTTTAATTTGATTCGGAGCCGGTAATTTGGTTGCTATGGATACCAATTTTGTGTTTTTTAAATAGCGTCACTCTATATTTTGTTGTTATTCCAAATTAACTCGTTTTTTGTGTATCAACGAGTTTGTATTCAGGATTATGTTACAAAAGTTGTGAAAATCCCCGTATTTCAGTGAAAATAGAGAAAATCCGAATTCAAGATTTATTGAGAATTTACTGAAGAGAAGGTTGTGCTTAGTCCAAATTTTGACACTTTTGCAACTTCGCAACTTATCAGCGTGACATAGTCACACCACAAAAAAAAACTCTTGAGTTTTCCCAGTGTGAATAGTGTGTGTCAACATTTGGTTGGGAGTATAAGCGCCAAAACTTGAAAATTGCTGGGGAAGGGGGCCAAACGTTGGTGACGTAAAAAGTCTCTATATTACGTTAGCTTCCCTAATTGCACACGACGTCCAGTGGACGTCCAATTAATGCCCGTTTAACGTACAGACGTCCATGGACCATAAATGGGCATTCGATGGATGTCCATTCCTGGACATATTTTGATGCAACATATATTGGATATACGATGGATATCCTTTGTGGGACATATTTTGATAGTACACACATCCGATTAATGTCCAGTATTGTACATGTTCTGTTATAATTTGATTTTGCCGCTAAAATTCGTGCAGCGCATGTGTTTTAAAAAAATGGGTCCAGAATCTAGATGCAACACTAACCTCTAAAGTTTAAACAAACTGTTCTTTTTGATGACGCTGATAAAGTGATAAACGTTGATGAGTAAACCTTATAGAAGAATAAATTAGGAAACCGAACAATATAAATCACATTTTGTAAGTGAGTAAATTTATATTTTCTACTTTTAGTCTATTTATAAATAAGGCTAGGCTAAATTCATAACATCTTTATGTAGACAATTATGTCACAGTATAATTATGTACCAACAACTGACAACAGTCGTTTTCGTTTTTATATAAAGAAGTTTTCATATTCACTCTAGTTGTTGAGTTTTCTCGTCTTTAGCTATTCTATGTTAAGTTGAGTAATGTAATTGTATGGTTTTGTTAAAGAATTATATTATATGGTCTTGTTACGTGCTATATAGTTGTTTTATTTGTATCACTTAATTATTTATGTATTTGTTATTCATGTAATAATTAGAAAAACAATAAATACATATTATCAAAAAGTATTTCTATAATTCCAATGCAGACCTCCATTAAATGTCCAAAACAGGACGTCCATGGGTAGCACGGCGGACATCTGTGCGTCCAAAAGTGGTACTTTAGTGGGCGTCCCTGAGTTGCACGAAGTTGTGACATTTGTGCGTCCGTGGGACTTCCAACGGACGTCCATTGGATGTCCGGACTTCCGACTTTGGACATCCTTTGGATGTTCATAGGACGTCACGTCACGTCTATAAATCTCGCTAGCCAACTTCAACGATCGCCAAAAACAAGTGATGGATATTTTGTTGCTAATTTGTACCACCAATTTCAATTTTGTAGCTTTTGGGAACGAGTATTGTCAACTTAATTTTTGAGAGTTTGTGGCGTTAAAAACAATGTAATGTGAACCTTAATGTAAGGTTGCCGCGGGAGATCTAGTTCACTGACCGCGTTGCTAAATTTTGGCGAATAGAGCGATTGCAGGTTTGTAGTGAGACATTACTTATATGACCCAACCAACCCAACCCATGGAGGGGGGGGAGTTCTGAGCCCCACCCCCCCTGGCTACGCCACGTGCTGCAGAGAAACTCTTCCATTCACCGTTTAATGGTTGTAAGATCAGCACCTTTATTAGCCAATAGTGTTGTTGAGGTGCGCCTCATAAAATTGCAAGTATTTGCTTTTGGATTTGCGATATTCAGGAATGAAGCAACTATTGAGGGTACCTTCACCAATGTGTTGATTTCAACAGGATAAGAAGTACATTTTTTATTGATGTATCTTAAAAAGAATCTGTTTTGTGTTAAGCACTTTTTGTAATGTTCCCTGAATTTTGCTGGCAATAAATAGAAAATTTCTTCCTGAGTTCAAGAACACAATTACTTTCTTGCATTGTAATTCAGATAGAACTGTTTATTAAATAACTGATAAAAAATAATATACCATAACATCCAGTAGGTATAACAAAACCTACAATGTTTCATTGACTAATAAATATCAAATCGTGTGAATATTTTTTTTATTAAATTCCAATAATTCTGACTCCACAAATATGATTGTGATGTGATTCTATAACAGTACTCAACACATTCCTGTTTTTCTGGTATGAGTTATGTCACGGTGACAAGTTCGTGACGTTACATGTCAGAATTTTCACTAGATACCGCTTTTGAATTAAGAATTTTTGCATTTTTACTCTAATAACACTTTTTCCAAAAATTTTGTAGCGCCATACAGAAAAAGAGTTGATTCCAAATAGAAACAAAACGTAGTGTGGTGCCGTTTAGACAAACAAAACTGGTTGTCCTGACAACGAAATTACTGACTCCGAAACAAAATAAAGAGCGCAAAAAACTTTGATTAATATTTATTTATATGTATAGGGTGTTTTTAAATTTTTAAGCATTATTTGACACATATTGTGCATCCTATATTGTAGTATGTGATACTCAGGATAACGCTCGCAGTTTCAAATGTGCCCTTTATGGTCATACTTACGGCGTTGACCGCTGGAGGCGTCAATGACGTAGAGATTGCCACGCCGACGAGGGATGCTATGTTGTCGCTGAGAATTCCCAGAGCCACGGCTGCCCCCGACAGCAACGCGATAAGGCAGCCCACCCACAGAGAGCGCAATTCGCCTCTGCAAAAGATGTATAGGGCAAATTTTATTGGAGTCGTACAAAACAACTTATTTGTGCAAGTCAACTCATTAATTGAGAAAATGTATACAAATTGTACCGGTTGGAATTCGCAATTTCACAAATAATCTTATTTTATTGAGAAAACTTCATATGAACATACCGAGTTCTCCGTGTTTGAGATAAAGGGTGTTAGTGTTTTAAAAAAATGTTTTGTTTTTATTATTTTCTGCAATCTTTAAGGTATCCAAATTTAATTAATGAATAAAGGGTCATAAAAATGAATAATATGAAATATGAAAATTAACCAGAAGCAGAGATCGGAAATAGAAACAAATGAAAAAGTAGTACGGCCCTAGATAGAATGAAATCGAAATAAATTTAAATCCTACAGTTATGTTTTGATATTTCTTCAGAATCTGCCACCGTTCACGACAAACCGGATCTTTTCAATTAAAGTAGGTGTGAAAACTAGGTTGCATGTGACAATAATTACAGCCAATTTTGAAGATCAGAACTTCAGTTTTGTTTTTTCTATTTCATTTCTTACTACATTTGGAGATATTGAATTGCGATTGTTTGTCCCAACCACATGATTTCGGCTAAAATGTTTGCAAAAGAACTTGAAATTAGATTTAACTCAACAATAGTAGTAGTTCTATTAATCTATAGAATCCTTACCTTGATACCATCTCGTATGTAGGCCACGTATGGTTGCCATATTTGTCGGTAAGGACACATATCAACGTTCCATAACAAAAGCCCACGATTGTTGCAATTCCTAGGCCTATCAGCTCATTTTGGACGCCGATTTTCATCAACCTTCTATGTTCTATGACAGAACCGAACGTACCAGCCATAACTGGACCCTTTCAAGAAGATCCAGGTCTTTTAGAAACACCCAGTGCATCTTTACACATCCTGTACATCCAGTACAGGGTGCCTCTAAAAGATCTGGACAAAATGGTACCACATGTTCCCGGAGCCAGAGCACAAAAAGATATGACGATTTAAATATATGTGAAGTACTTTAGGTGAAGCTCTTTACAATTGACAGCAAATTCGTGGCCATATTTCAATTCCTCATGCCAAAAAACTTCCCTTACTTTTATGTGTTTACTACAATTTATAATGAAGTTATTGAGGAAAAACTAAAATAAAATTGTATCTAACTTCACCTGTATCTCGAAAATCATATTTTAGCTCTAAGAATATGTAGTAGCATTTAAAAAAAATAATTATTTAAAATATAAAGTTTTACTGTTCTCAATTTATCCTTAATGGGAATGACACATTATTTTTTTTAAATATACGCTAATTTGAATGCTAATCTATTTACTCCCCTCCCTTTCCTGTTATTATTCAAGATACGAAAAAGGTGTAAGAATGAAGGTTGTAGGAGCTTTTAAATAATTTTTACCATTTCCGAGATATAGGCTTCGCCTTTGTTTCTCTTTTAAATGGAACACTGTCAACTGAGTTTAAAAAATGTATTATATAGGATACTTATCTTTTAAGGTTTTCGAAATATTAGATACATAGATATTTATTGTTACTATGCAACGCCATATCACATCATAATGAAATATGATATCTTTGTAAAGATTTTAAATGAGAAGTGTGAAAAACAGATGAAATAAATTTATAAGAATGGTTCAATATTACGTCCTTCTTCTTTCAATGCAAAGTTAATATATTTTCATAAAATTTTGCATAGCCTTAAATTATATTGAAAATTTTTTTATATCTGGTATTTCAGGAACTATAGGTACCATTTCATATTTCTTTTCAGAAAATTGAAAGGCATATAAATAGGCAACGTTTTCCTGATTTAAGCCACCCTGTATATATTACCGTTTGTGAAATCCCTGTACTGGGCGTCGTAAGTGACCACCCTGTATTATACATATACAATGAAACTATATGATGTAATATAAAGGCGGATGAATTAAAAATATAATAATACTTACAGAACATATTAAATAAGAAGCATAATTTTAGGTTACAATATTTGCAAAAAAAATCTAAAACAAAAAAATTATTTCATACTTTATATTCCTTACCATCATTGGGCAAATCAGCATGCTAGACAGAAGGTAGACGTTACTATTTTCGACTAAACCAATCGCACACATGATACTAAAACACAATAAGTACGAATGATAATTTTATTAGAATTAATTTTTTAATTATAATACTATATTTTTTATTTCAGAAAATTTCCTGCATTATTTTTCTACTGACAAATTTTCTATTTCATTAGTCTATTCATACAATTAATTTACTCGTACTATTTTTAATAGTTACTTCTAATGAGTAATGAGCTTTGTACAAAAGAGTAAAGGAGGAAAGTGATAATAGTAATGCCATGTCTTTACTGAAATCAGTACAATGAAAAAATACTAATTAATTAAAAATAAATATTAGGACGACGTTTCTCCCGACTCGGCAGCCGAATCGGCACAACTTATACGGGATGACAACGATGAACGATTTTCACAGCTACGCCATGTGGTTCATATTATCATTGGTTAAGATTTTTTCAAAAAACGAGGCAGCAAAAACCGCTGTGTGTGTAATCGCCCTTATTGAAAGTTATTCATCTTAAAGATCGCCCACAATATATCTGCACAGACCAGCACTGCACGGTCATTACAACCTCCACGATTTGTCCAGCACAGATCAGCAACTTTTACTAGAGGTTTTATGTATGGCAACATTTTGAAGGTTTTAAATAGTACTTGAGTGTGCATGAATAAACATGAAAATATGTATCTCTTAAGGGGACATTTTTATTTTAACGATCTTGTGTAAAGAGGAGGAAAAGGAAAACTATAAAAAGAGAAGGTTTTTGGGATTACCTAATTTATTTATAAAAAACAGGGAGAATCACAGGCTATACAGCCCAAAACAATGTCCACAAGATACTTAAATTAAATATAGAAGTATAGTGAAAGATATCTAGATGACTATAGTTGTAATTTTTACATATTCTATTTATGGGAGAATTTTGAAGTCGAGATTTATATATGGAATATTGAGGATTCCATACTATAGAGGCAAAGTTGATTATGCTGTGTACACGTATGCAAAATAAATAGATTTAATAGAAAAAAAACTGACTTAAAATTTTTGCAAACTCTGATAATGAAACCAAGCATTTTGTTACTTTTTAAAATTATGTAATTAATATGCGAAGAGAAACTTATCTTCTATCAAAGACAACGCCAAGATCTTTTATTTCTTCAACTTCAATTAACATATTTTTACTAAAAATATAATTATAAGAGTATATGTTATGGTTATGGGTAAAACAAATATAAAAACACTTAATTAAATTTAATTGAAGCTTGTTTGTTTTACAGTAATGGAAACAAGAGTTTAAATCTTCCTGAAAA
Source organism: Monochamus saltuarius (assembly GCA_025584915.1). Lineage (NCBI taxonomy): Eukaryota > Metazoa > Arthropoda > Insecta > Coleoptera > Cerambycidae > Monochamus > Monochamus saltuarius. The sequence continues at coordinate 19,924,606 of CM046721.1, forward strand.
GCAAAACAATTATCAGAATACATTTTTAAATTATCTGCGTAAAGCAAATATCTACAAAATTTGAAGCACGATATCGTTGATGTAAATTAAAAATAGTAACGGTCCCAAATGCGATCCCTGAGGAACGCCTGACCTTGCAACATAGGGTAAAGATTTGTAACCGCTAATGGTTACCAATTGTGACCTATTGAAAATATAAGAGTCGCCTCAGTAAGTTACCATGTACACCAACTTCGAACTACTTAGAAATAAGTATGTTATGATTAAGTTTATCGAACGCTTTGCTGAAGTCAGTGTACACGGCATCCACCTGAGTCTGACTATCCATAGCAGTAGTAATATATTGAGAGTATATTACTAAATTAGAATAGATTAGATTGATCTATTTGGAAAAAATCCATGCTGCTCAGGAATTATTGAGTATTTAAACGCACTAAGTAAATCATTGTAACAAACACGTTCAAAAATTTTGCTTAGAATATTTAACTTACTAAATCCATATCCATAAACAAATTGTAACATATATTAAAAGCAACAACCTTTTAAATGATAACCAATCAGGGTTTCGAGAAGGATTTTCTTGTGAAACTGCATTACAGAGAGTGATAAATGATTTTAAATATAGTATAGATAAAGGACAAGTTGTAGTAGCGGTTTTCCTAGATTTGCGGCGTGCTTTTGAAATCGTTAATAGAAATATATTACTGAGTAAATTGTATAACTACTACGGTATTGTTGCAGATGCACATAAGTGGTTATCTTCCTATCTACATGAAAGATTTCAACAAACAAAACTCGGTAATGAAAAATCTCAAAAATTTTAATTAAAAGTGGAGTACCTCAGGGTAGCGTATTAGGACCACTGCTATTTATATTATATATCAATGATATTTTTATTTAAACACCAGTGACTGTAAAATCCATCTTTTGCTGATGACATCATTATATACTCTGCAGGATCTAATGTGAATGAAGTCGTCTTAAAATTAAATAGTTGCCTTAAAATAATTAGTGATTGGTACGAAAGTAATACATTGATTATAAATGCTAATAAATCTAAATATATTATTATAGGTTCAAGAACAGCTCGTATACCAACTAAGGTTAATAATAATAATTATAGTATTATATTTAGAAATGAAATGTTAGAATGTGTCTCCGAAGTGAAATATCTGGGGATTATAATTGACAGTAACTTAAATTTTCGTCACATGTCGGATATATATGTAAAAAAATTTCTAAGAAATTGGCATTTGCTTATAGAATTTGTAGAGATTTAAGTCCGTACTCAAAGAGGCTGATCTATAACTGTATAATTAAACCTCATTTTGATTACTGCGCAACAATATTGTTTATGGCTAATGATGGCGATATAAATAAATTACAATTACTGCAAAATAAATGTATGCGTTTCTTATTAGGCTGCTCCAGATATACAAATATAATAAACATGCAGAATGTTTTAGGCTGGTTGTCCGTTAGAACTTATATAAAATTTAAAACATTGATCTTTTTACATAAATTGTTAAATAATAATTTATTACATATATATTTGTTCAATGATTTGCAGTTACGTGACGATGTACATAATTACTATATAAGACAAATTAATAATTTGGACATAATTCGGACGAACTTAATGTCAACTAAGAGGTGTTTTTGATAGAGGAGTGGTAGAATATAACAAATTGCCATTCGATATAAGGAATTCTAATTCACATATATTTAAAAGGAAACTGTTTTCGTACCTTGCCAGAAGTTAAACTACTACTAATTACCTTATTAAGTGTTACAGAAATTTTATTGAAATATGTAGTAGGTTTACATTAATGTGTATTACCTATTTTAGTATATAGTTTAGCGTGTAGTTCTATTGTTATTTTTATGTTATAAGTATATGCTAGCATTTTTGCTAATAAAGCTCTCTCTCTCTCTCTCTCTCTCACTAATTGGTCGATAGTTTGAAACTTCTTTTTTACCGCCTTTTTTATAAATAGAAATAACAAATGCTTGCTTCCATATCTCAGGAAATACTTTTTCTTCGAGAGATTTGTTAAATAACAATGTAAAAAGGTTACGCACAGAATCTGCACATTTTTTACAAAAAATTGAGGGAACACCGTCAGGTCCGGCCCCGTTATTCTAGTCCAAATCAGTTAGAATGTTTAATACCTCATCTCTCGTTACTGTTATATTATTAATCTTATTGATATTAGTGAATAGAACACTGATCGTAAGGTTCATAAACACTTGGAAAAATGCGTATAAATGTCTTCACCATTGAAGATAAATTTATCGCCATGTTTAATAGAATTAAGGAAAGAAACTTCGACCTTTTTGAGAGGAAACTTATTGCCAAACTTTTTTAGTGTTTTTACGTATCGTATCTTCTACAGATTTTGCATAATTAAAATAATCTTTACTTATGAGTTTGTCCTATGCCTTAAAATTGAAAACGGTCTATAATCAATTTCATTTCTATAAATTTTCCATTTTTTTGTGAAATATTAAATTTTCTTTGGTAACCGTAATTGTATTGAAGAATCAAAAATCAATGAAATTATTAAGCAATATGATAAATGTTTTATTATTTATTTCCTTAACTGCATAGAGATCACCGAATCTTCCTTTAAAATGTCTTTTTTGAGCTCTAGGATATCATTATCATTAGAAATTGTAGGTCAAAATTGCCCCACGATACGGTCTACTCTTTAACATAGGCATCTTCATGAGTAGATTTTTCTGGTATGCGCCGTACTGGTCCGTGCAGGTATAATGTGCTCGATCCTTTAACATATTTGTCAAATATGTAATAGTGTAGAGAAACCTTGAATAGTATATGGACTTATTGAAGTGTGCAAGTATAGCATATAACTTATTATATTCTGAAATATATGATTGAGTTGCATTTTTATCATAAAGCATTTTGGATTATCCGATACTACTTACGTTGATATCAGTATAAGGAAAATAAAGTCAAAGGTCATGACAGCATGGGTCTTCACGTTTTCAACCACTTGCGCAACGGTTAATCGTGCCCTGACTGAAGTCAGGAAACGATTCCAAGCGCTATTTTTGTCATGATTTTCTCTGAAAAAAAATCTATTCAGTAATTCATATTTTCACTACAAAACAAAAACTAAAAATATTATTAACAATAACAAATAAAAGTTTAGTTTTATAGTTTGGGAAACGATTCCGCTTAAAAAGTAATGAATAATACTACTTTTTTATTAAAAAAAAAATAATAAGTCCGTAACTATGTAAACACTAAGTCGTATCAGGATCTGTGTAGCCAAACTGTCGTTTCCATTCATTATATAAAAACATTTTATTAGGAAAGGTTACCCATAATTAAATTTATGTCACTGATAAATTTAACGTTGAAGGTCATAATTACAATCAGTTATAATTATTAGTTCATGCATATTGGGCGCCCTTTATAATTAATAGGGGTTCAGGACCAACAAAAGAACCGGGTTAGCCAAAATTTTGCCGAAGATTATTACTTTATATATTTTTTAATTTCCATAGATTTATACTGTTCCTTCTACAAAATATAGAGTTAGAGTTACAATAGGCTTGGTAATTTTAGAAAAATATTGGTGTCGACTGAGATATATATGGTAATGCAAAGCAATATTTTCTGCAATAAATTTAAAACGCTCTGTAGAATTAGCAATAAGACCCACATCTGTAAAATGTCTAAAAGTAAAACCCATTTTCTTGTGTATTCAATGTTTTTTAATCATCTGGATATCTGTCAAACGTTTCTAATAAATGGCATTTGAAAGAGTACTCTATCTACTAAATTTTTCATGACAACAAAAAAAGAATGCTTCAAATTGCAACTATAACTAACCATAACTGAAGTAGCAAAAACAACAACGACTTTAAAGTCAGTTTTTAGATACCTAACGAATACTACTTTTTTAGCTCGGTTTGTGGTTTGCTAGGATAAAACTTTCCCACTTTTCGAACAGGGCTTCTCAAAGTTGTCCAACATTTCTAACACGTCGCCTTCTGACAAGTTTGCTTAACTTATCTTAAACGTGTACTATTGAATTCATATCCGGGTTACGAGTAGGCCAATTGAGTTGTCTGACGTAACGTAAGTGGAAATGTATTCTCTATTGTGAACCCTTTTGCTAACTCTACATGGTGATTTAAATTTAACGTAGTAGACATCAATATTTTTCTAAAATTACCAACCTATTGTAAACTCAACAAACACCTTCAACTTGACGAAAGAATCGTTTAATTCGATTGAGAAATTAATTAAGAAAATTTTGGGTGGCCTGGTTTTTTTGCTGGTCAGTGTATGTTGTACCGTTATCAAAATATATTTATCATTATAGACAGTTGGAGGCATAAAAAACTATAGAAATATAATACATTGTTTATTTGATACATCGTGATTTTCCGGGTTGTTATGCCATAACCACTGTAACCTAGGTCGTTCACAGAAACAGAATTAAAGTACACATCTCTAGCATTAGCTGGAATTTTTTTACCTGCCCTGGTTGTTCTCGGGCTAGGCTCTGTGGGGACAGACGCGCCATCGGTATCTCTGGGCCTGCCCATATAGTGATTTCGGCTCCTATTGTTGGTATTACGACTCCTACGATCGGAACCGTTCCTCGGATAGTGGTGGTTTTCCAAAGCGTCCCGTAGCCGCCTCTGGAATTGGTGGCACCACATGCTTCTAAACATTTCGCCGCTCATTACTGTCGGCATCTTCAGTGGTGACTCCACAAAAGCTTCGCCGCGACTGAGCAAAGAATCCCGACTGATGCTAGAGATGTGAACTTTAATTCTGTTTCTGGCAGCGATCAGTTACCGAAGTCCACGGCATAACAACACGGAAAATCACTATGTATTAAATGACCGGCCGTCACAATATAGAATTGTACCTTGCGCTTCCACTACAGGTCCAGAACACACTGAATAATTTCCATTAGGAAATTTTAAGAAAACTTACTCATTACTGTCTATCTTCCCATCTTCAACAGACACTGAATCTTTTTCATAGTCCGCAACTCCATGACCATGGTAATGCAATGTACAAGGAACAACACTGATGTTGGAGTTCAGTCGATGCCCTATTCCGTTTTCCCTCAAAATTCCTAAAATGTCCTCACATCTGTCACTGGATTCTATGGAGAACAAAACTTGCAAGTAATTATCTTCATCGTTTTTTGACCAAATGGAGTTCTCCACGTGAAGTTGCTTTAGTATATCGCGAAGAATCTGAAAGTGGCACTAGAAAAGCTGTTGTTTTCTTTATGAAAAAATATGATAATTTAACAAGTGGTTATGATTTACAATATTGCTCAAAATATGCGCACTTTAGTGTTGTAAGCATTTTTATTTGGTTTTGTTACAAGGAAACCACTAAAAAAGTTATCTAAAATGCACATTTAGAATTCTTAAAAATGTGTTTGTCCCTAGAAAAATGTTTTTAAATTTGTATCTAGTTTGTCGCAAAATTCCTGAAATTCGTCAATTTCTATTATGGAGCATTTTACAAAACGGTTTGTTTATTTTTTTTAATTATGTGGGGGGTCACAGCAAATCTAACGTTTTTTTAAAGGGAAGGATAGGTTGATTGTGTTTTATTTTAAAGCTTTTTAGTTGCAAATACAATTACGTATTTTTTTGTTACTTTTTATAAGCAATATCTCTGGAAAAAAAAATAAGGAAAGTTTACTGAAACTTCTTTAATGCAAAAAATGTTCAAAGTGCCCTCCGCCTTGTTGCTGATAATATCCTAATAGATAATAAAAAGCATTCCGAACATTTTGTAATACTTATGGCGTTATTTGCTTAATTTGATCCCTGATTCGTTGTAAAATCTTAGGGATGTCGTTATGTTTACTAGAATAAACCTTGTTCTTTAGATATTCCCATAAAAATTTAATGGAGCAAGATCGGGTGATCTTGCTGGCTACTCAATTGAGCCGCTTCTTCCAATCCACCTATTCGGAAACACTTGGTTGAGGTCCGTACATTTTGAACAAAATGTGGTGGCGCTCCGTCTTGTTGAAACCATACCATTTGTCAAATAAATCGGGATCCAGACTATTGGAAATACAACCATTAAATCAGGAACCAGTTTATCTTGAAGCATAGTTAGGTTACATTTTTATTGAAAATTACAGGACCTTTTACGCAATCCCCAATAATTGCAGTTGAGACGCTTGTTTCTTGAGGCCTTTCAGGCGAGTGGCTTCAGCCTGTGTTCGACGTCTGTCCCCATATCCGATCATCATTAAATTTCGACACGATGCGTTTCACTTAAACAGGATATTTTGTTATTTTTGGTTTTTAATTCACGTTGCAAACTAATACTAACAAATCAATTATATTCAGTTCAAAATGGCCAAAAAACTATTGAGCAGATGATAAGGTATGAAATTGTTATTGTGGCTTATCAAGTAAAAAAAATGTATACATTAAAGAAGTTTCAGTAAACATTTCTTTATTTTATTTTTTCCGGATCATTTCTTTAGTAACAAAAAAATTATTGTTAAAGTCTGCACGTTATTCGGAAATAACGTCATTATCAGGGGCGCACTTAGGACGCTGTCAATATCCAACATTATTCATATCAAGTTTATTAGGTTACAAAACACTCTACATAACTATGCATTTGTATGTAGTACTGGAATAAAATTTAGTAACAAGCAACTGCTGTAAATGTTCAGGCGTCAGACTGTGACGTTGCTAATAATCTATTTCAGTTTTGAAAACGTCCACAGAGATCAGTGGGACATTTTTAAAGTATATATAATTTTTCATAGATGGCATATTTAAGATGGATTCAGAAAAATCTACTTTTTTGCTATCAAAAAATCTACTATACGGCATAAAGTCAAACAATACCGGATTGTTCTGCAAAATGGTATCAATTTTTTTCTTCTTAAGTTCTCTCTGAGGGAATATGTTCCACTAAACTCGAGAATCGGGCCCCTGTAGATAAATAACTGGGATATTTCTGTCGATTAGTTGGCATGAATACGATTCCATTTGTTTTAATATAAATGAAGTATTAAGGTCGTCGCCAAGCCCAGGCCCAGACCTGAGATCTACGAACGAAGTGGGGGCTTTAGTAACTATATTTGCAATTGAAAAAGCTTTAAAATAAAAAAATAATCAACCTACTCTCTCATTTAAAAAAAAATTGCATGATTAAAAATATAAACAAACCTCTTTGTAATATGCCTACCTGAAAATAAAAATTGACATGTTGACCATGTTATTAGGAGAATGTTTTTCCAGAAATTTCCATCATAAGAAAGATATGCTGCTTAAAGAATGAAGAAATATATATTTTGATATCTTGAAAATATTTGGAAATATATTATTGAGGCACAGGCACTAATTTACACATCGTTTATGAAAATTATTCGAAATGTGTGGCGTTTTTAAATGTTTATAAATGAATGTATGCAGACACGTGATATGTCCACAAAACACATTATGAGGAAATGGAATAAATATTTTACTACTATTTAATATACATTTTGCTTTATTTTAACAATTAAAAATAGTAGTATGAGACATCTTTATCTCTAATAAAACCTCTATCATTTTTATGTATCACGCTACTTTGAATTATGAATAAAATGCTTGTAACTTCTAAACAACACCGAATCGGACCTATGTTCATTAAGAAACAAATGTTTGACATTAATCTTGCTACCACCTGCCAAAGCTTGTCATAGAGCTTGAGAACACCTTGTATATGTAGAGAGAGCAGACGTAAATCCAAACATTGTTTTACACAAGAAAAGTATGTTAATAATGATTGCTAACACAAATATTGCTAAAATTCCACTGCGATCGGCTTGGGGGCGGCTTAGGAGGCGGCTTCAGATGTTTGCGAAACCTTTTTTTGCCTATAGCTACCTTCCTATCGGTTTTAGGAGAAATCCGTTTGGACAGGGGGTTTCGGGGCTCGCTGAGAACGATGCACGCATTTCCAATTGCCTCTGGTGGTTGCCTGGTGGAGACGGTGCGGCGTCCCGATTTTAAAAATTATTTCGGCACATTCCCGAATGCGCCTCCGTCTCATCGAAACGTATACGTACATGAAATTTGAGGTCGATAGGATTCGATTTGTGGTGCTGACATGTCGTGAAAACGATTTTTGCCTCTAACAACAAACACGTCGCTACGTAAAGGACAGCTATGACACGAGATCGGAGGTTTTCGGACCTATAACCCTCTATTCCGAACCGTATCCGTTGGGTTCCTAACTGTTTCAATAACTGGGGGTGGAGTCTCAAATCGATCAATTCGAAAAATCGACCTTTCCTCCATTTTAAATACATATTCGTTTGCTTCTAATGAAAATATGCAAAAATTCTTATATACATTGTTTTGTACAGATACAAGGTTTACAAGTTCGGCGGAAAAATACCAGCGCCCCCGCAGCTTATTCCTTTTATTAGACGAGCGGATAAACCGATCGTCATCATTTCGGGTACGCACTATTACTTATTCGTACTGATTTGAAAGAATACTATGACATTCTCGCCGCCTCTCTGGGGCGGCACTTTACATGACAAAGGTTATCTAAAATCATTGAAAAATATTTTGTGGCTTCCTCTCGACCTTATCTATCGAAAAGTCTAATAATATTTTTTAATTGCATCAATCGTTCCATTAAAAAAAATATAAAACATAATTTGGGAGCGGAAATTTATTATCACAAAACTTTAATTTTTGGGGTTTTTCGATCCAAAAAAATAGTGGTATGGTCGAAAACGTTCTTTTATCGTCACTGAAGGGCATTAAAGTTTACGGAGGCTGATTAAAAACGAATCTATAATGATAATACAGTGCTTTCGAAAAGTAACGAATAAATTCATTATTTTTGAAATTGAGAAGTTTTCGAAAAAATCTCCTGGCAACCCCCAATTTTGACCATGCCATTCTACATACATACATCATGAAAAATTATGGTGTTACATAACAAAAATTTCAAGAAAATAATGTTTGAAGATTTTAAAATTTAATTTTCAGAATACTGAAAATGATAATGATTATGTAAAAAACCGACTAAATTAAATGTTCAAATTGTGCACTGTTGGCTGCCTGACACTAGCCAAGACGATTAATAAATTCTTTTTGGACATTATTAATAACTTCAGGAGGTATACGATGTATCTCGTGACAAATTCTTGCTTTTTTTAAATCTTCTAAATTAACCGGTCTAGTAACGTATACTTTGCTTTTTAAGTATCCCCACAAGAAGTAATCTAGGGGTGTCAAATCAGGCGATCTGGCTGGTCACTCAATCGGTCCCCTTCTCCCTATCCAACGATTCGGGAACAGCTCATCTAAATAAACACGGACAGATGTTGCATAATGGGGAGGTGCACAGTATTGTGAAAATTAAATTTTAAAATCTTCAATTACTTTCTTGAAATTTTTGTTATGTAACACCATAAATTTTCATGATGTTTGTATGTAGAATGGCACGCTCTTTCAAATGGAATGGTCAAAATTGGGGGTCGCTATTAAAAAAAATTTCGAAGACGTCATATCTCGAACAACGATGACGTCGCAAATATGGGTCGTATGTCAAAAAGTGTCTTTCTTAAAAATAAAATCGACGTGCCAGGGGAGTTTTTAGGAAACTTCTCAATATCAAAAATAATGACTTTATTCGTTACTTTTCGAAAGCCTTGTATATTTCAAATTTGTAACCAGGTACATAAAATCCCAGCTTATGTTATGTTCATTGCTACAAACACAAACCATCCCAGCTCAGATCAACTGCAATACAGCTTTCATTATTTTTGGCATAATGCCGTAAAATCAGTGTAGTTTAAACAAATTTGTAGAGGCATATATTTAATATATACTACGAAGTATAATTTTTGGTATATGCCAAGTAATAAAACTGTTTTGATGTCTTCAGACAATTACAATTTGTTTTGAAAAATTAGGTATCCTAAATCCATAGCAACATAATTTCTCATGTAATATTTAAAAAAATATTTCTGTCGTTTTACATGATAGATAGCTTTGCAACTGCCTAGTATATTTTTTTTGCTTAGATCTTATACTTTGCAAGGCCGTTGATATATTTAAAACATTTTGTCTTTTAAAATATTTTTCTCCAACTATACCCCTCACACTACCCGTATCCGCACCTCTGCTATTGAAAACAAAATATAATGTACGTTTTTCTTAAGACAGTTGACATTAATACGTGTACAAATTTGAATATTTAGCGCATTCAAAGATAATTAAGAAAACCCTTCGCAGAGTAAGAACTTTAACAGCCTAAACACGTTAACGTTAATTACATCCCTACTATTTTTCCAGCAAGGTTTTCTGCATTTTTCTAGAGCTGAAGTTTTTCCTAAACTAATCAATATTTATACAAACTTACCTTTTCCAGAGGCTGAATTTCTTTGACTTTGATATTCGCATCTGACTTAGTAGAATAACAAAGAGGTACAAAATCTTCATCAACATTATCAATAACACAATCACTTGATTTCCTTGTTACACACTTAGGGGGTTCGTCTATGGTGACCTTTTTTTTGACATTCTTTTGCAAACATTTTTCGTAATTTTCTGTGGGAACACAAATTATAAACACAACACCCGACATATTTAAACTAAACTAAAAAAAACGTTTAACTTTTTACACCACATAGACATATGGTATTTCTTTTATTAAATACAGAAAAACAGCAACAACACTGATTTAAGTATACAAAGTGTAACACACTAAGATGTTCGTTGCTTTAACCATTTAACCAAATGAAATTAAAGTATGAGTTTACATTAACTGTCACGTCAAAAATATTAACAGATTTGAAAGAAAGTACCAACGTCATTTCGATAGTTTGAACATCTATTTAAGTTTTCACTTTTAGGGCGCGTTCGCATGACACGGAAGACGGAACGGAATTACTGCAAGGAATTTCCGTCTTATTCTTACCACAGTTCGCATAGGACGGAACTAAAATCGGAACGGAACTTGCCAAGATTAAACTTGTAAACGTTAATACACCATTTTCATCTGTCACAATTTTATTTACATTTTCATCGAAATGCGAAAAGCAAGAATGTTCTAAATAGTTATTACAGATATTAGCAAAAACCCAGCCACAAAAGCCACATTTATTTGATTAATGTAAGAAATATAGCTCTGAAATGTTACACATACATTCATGTATACTACAAGGCTGGATGCAAGAACAATTTCACCTTATAAACAATCCGTAAATACATAATAATTATCATAATATACCTCTATTTTAAACATATTTGCAGTCTTACGACCTGCCGTTCCGCAATAAGTTCAAGTTGAAGCAACTAAAAACGGAATGACCTTGTTAAACACGGAATTGTCTCGCGACCAATCAATCCGTGCTAATTCCGTGTCATGCGAACGGGCTCTTAGGCTTAAAGTCCGAGAATGATCGGACTTTTCAATGAGCAAGTATTTCTTTAAGCCGAGGACACATCGCTCTGATGCCACGCCACCCGACGCGATGTGATATATGTACACTGTTACCACGCCATGCCATGCCTCGATACGCTACATTTTATCACTGGCACTGGTTAATGCATAATACAATTTCCGTGTTTCAAAAAGGCAGTGGCCAAAAATTTGAGCCACTTTCGTTTCCTGTACAGTTTATCACCCAATGTATAGCTGGAAATAAATTTATGGAACCAACAGAATGAGGTTGGAAACGCACTATCAACGGTTTACAGCCATTAACCACTGAAAAAGAATCTGCGCCACTAGCATTACTCAGATAATCTCTTGTAATTGTCGAAGTGTGTGCAAGGGCAATTGGGGCTGTCGTAAACTTAGACTGAGCTGTTCAATCACTTTTACCACTTGCGAAGGTCGAACTTGAAACGTTGATGAACCTATTGACATTGATTTAGAGAATTTCCTGACAGTTGACCTATTGGATGAGGAGAATTAAGAAGCAGAAGAAACTGGAGACACTGAGGAAACTGAAGAAAATAGAGAAAGAAGAGACTGCGAGCAACCAACGTCACATCACTTTGATGAGTACTGCAAATGTAAAAGCAGATATTAATTGAATGAAGCAAACAGTTCATGTAATATAAATTTGAATAAACAATGATGATTTAAATATGACAGTTGATATCGTGCAGTTATAATTTAATTATTTAACTATTCTATGACTTTATATATTGAAATGGTACAATCTATTCCTTATTTTATCGTAACACAAGTTATTCTTTCAGTGTTGAGACACGAAAAATAAAGATTTGTCCATCTAACATTAACAAAATTTCATCAATTTCAGTCGTTTTATGTGTTTGACATGAAATTCTGGTGCACACTGTTTCCACGCGACATTACGTTACCCCATGCCACATGATGAAAATCTAAAGCCGAGGCCACATTGCTCTGATCCCACGCCATGTGATACAACGTCAGAACGATCTGACACAGTGTATTCTTATGTATTTTCATATATTGTGTGCTACACTACGCCACGTCATGCTATCCAACGTGTCGCAAATCCCCTCTTGTTAGATTTTCATCACTTGGGTGGTCTAACCTGGTGTCGCGTGGTAGTAGTATGTACGTGAATATGATGTCACATGCATAAAATGATAGAAGATATTAACAAAGTTTTGTTATTTTAAAGATTTACAAGCATGAATGTTTCTATAGTATAAAACGTAAGCGCTATAGACAACAAATTATGAGATAAGCTTAGGAAAAAATTACACGGGAAATGTTTCTCACAGCACATTGTTAATGAAACAATATCAATTTTAACGACTCTAGTTAAATGGATTAGAGTACTTAAATGTATTATCTTCCATTCACAATTTGAGATTAACCTTCTTCTGATATGAAATATTCCTTAAATTGATAGAATTATCGATTGCAACGTAACGTGGAATCGCATGGTGTAGCGTGGCGTGGCATCAGAACAATGTGTCCCCGGCTTAACAAGTCGAGATTCGCAAAACGTCGAATGGCGTCGCATGACGTGGCGTGGCGTTTTGTAGCGTCAGAGCAATGTGCACATAATATATAAAAATGCATAAGAATACACGGTGCCAGATTCTTCTGACGTTGCACTACATGGCGTGGCGTGGTGTGGCATCAGAGCAATGTGCTCCCGGCTTTAGTTAGCCCAATCAACTGATTGGGAATATTCGTCAGATTTTAAAATGTGATTTCTGTGGTAAAAATCGTGTAATATACAACAGAAATATTGTATTTTGTGATAGTCAGCGATTATCTACGTTCATTGTTTAATTGTATGGGTAGGTTGTGATTCATTTTATATTAGTTTTTTGATTGGATATTGGTCCTTACAGATATCTAAAAAATGGAGGAATCTAGTTGAAGTTACAACAAATTGAATCTGATTTCATTGAATTTACAATGATTTGCTAAACTGAAAGTTTTGCAATATATTACTACAAATATATGTACAGAGTGTCCCAATTTTGTTGTATTGTAGGATGCCTAGAAAACTACAAATTAAGACTTAAGACGCCTTAAACAGAATGTTCATAAACCTCTTCGTTTTTGAGATAAAGGACGAAATTTAAAAAAAAACTGGATGACTTGTAATTTACTTACAGAGTATTTCTTTTAAAGTATGACCCAAAAACCTTTACATTTTTAACAGGAACACCCTGTACATTTGTTTGCTATTCAATTGCATTATTTTTCCTTCATATTTTTATATAATAGCTGCTAAAATTACAAATTTAAAACTACACATTTAAATAACATCATTACAGTTAATTGTTTTTATTACTCGACATATTCAGTGCAGGCATATAATCTATTTATTTAAAGAACAAGGCATCCCAACAGAATGGATTAACATTCCAATTACAGGGTTGCACAGATAATCAGCACAAATTAATGTGTACAAATGAAAGAATATAAGAGAAAACAATCTTAAAACTAAGTAAATCAACCTAAAAATAAAGTACAAAATTATAAAAATGTATAAATTGCTAAACGCTTAACAGAGGACAGTGGCAAATGGAGTATATCAATGGTAGAAAAGAATGAATTGTATACATTGTGAAATTGACATATAGGTGAATTACTTGCATAATTTGTGTTATAGGTATTGATATAAAACAAGGAGTTAGACTTAGCATAGTAATGCCAAGCATTAAATTGTAACTTTTCCAATATGACATTACTATCTACATTATTGTTCAGTAACTTATGTAAGAATATAACATAGCTTATGTATCTTCGTGAACAAAGTTTTATCATTTTATAATGGTGGTGGTGAATACAAAAGTCATATGTTTCGAACTGCAGATGTCTATTAAAACGATAATTAAGGTGACGTATAAGTTTAATCTGAATTTTTTCTAACCTGTTTATATAAACGTAGTACATAGGATTCCAAACTATACTTGCAAACTCTAAATGACTTCTGACTAATGAATTGTACAATGTAATAATTGAATAAGGGTTTCTAAAAGACACTTTAGAACGTACAATGAAACCTAATTAAAGATACGCTTTTTTAACAATACTATCAATATGTGACTCAAAGGTCAACTTCTTGTCTATAATTACACCAAGATCCTTAATAGAATCTACATTTTCAAGAACATTGCCATCAATAGTATATGGAAAGTTTACATTATTAAACAAACGTGAGAAGGTGATGTAATAACATTTGTTGAAATTTAAAAATAATCTATTATTTTGACAATAAGAAGCCAGATTATTAAGATCTTTTTGAAAAACTATACAGACATCTATTGTAGAAATTAAATTTTAAGATCTTCGGCGTAAAGGGAAAATTTTGTACTGTATAAATATCATTTATAAACAATGAAAACAACAAGGGTCCAAGATGGGATCCCTGTGGAATGCCTGATGTAACATTTATATAATTTGATGTACAGTTATTTATTTTCACACATTGATACCTGTCAGTCAAATATGATTTGATCCAACCGAGTAAATTGCCGTGTACGCCTAGATTTTCCAGTTTTACAAGCAATGATTGATGGTGAAGTTTGTCAAATGCCTTAGAAAAATCAGCATACACTGCATCGACTTGTTTTCTACTGTCCATGACCTCCGACACTTCCTGTACAAAAGGTAAAAGATTTGTTGTAACCGACCGCCCCTGAAAGAACCCATGCTGTTCGACACGTATAACATTTTTGAATCTAAAAAATAACTCATTTGTTATGACTGCCTCTAAAATTTTACCCGGTACACATAACATTGAAATTGGTCGGTACTTGGACACTAAATTCTTATCGCCATTTTTATGTATTGGTATAATATTTGATTATTTCCAAATATTAGGAAAAATTCCTTCTGAAAGAGATTTATTATAAATTAATACAAGAGGTTCAACAATAGAGTCTTTGCATGACTTAAAAATAAAGGAGGCAATCCGTCCGGTCCAAATCCTTTATTGATATCCAGTTTAGACAGTTGAGCAAGTACTTGGTCACGTAAAATACTGTGAATTGATACTGGGTTATTAAAATTGGGTGCCATTAGTCTTACATTTGACTGAGTATCAGAAGGTATCTATATTAATAGGTCTGTTAAAGCAAGGAATCCGGAATGGATTCAAACTGTCAGAAATATTCAACAAATAGTGTTATGAATTTATTTTCAGTAAACATCATGCAAAAAGTAACTGGACGAATGTTTTTGACAGTTTGGAACCAGCTTGGATTCCTTACTTGAAAAGACCTAATATATCATTTCATAAAGTTACAAACGATTAACAAGATGATAGTTACTTATACTTCTTTATTTTAAAACAAGCTTTTAGAGACACATATTACTCTAGCTTTGAGTCCAATATATTTTAATCAAATCGGCAGCTTTTTCTGCATACATGTAAGTTGGAGCATTAGTATTTCCGGAAGGTATTTTAGGCATAACTCCAGCATCCACTACTCTCAACCTATTCATGTGATGCACAAAAAGGTGTGGGCATACAACGGAATTTTTGCTTGAATTACCCATTCTTGTAGTCTCTACAGGATGATATAGAGTTGTAGTCAGTTGTTCTATCATGCAATACCAGTATTTATCAGAACCCTCTGCATAATTTTTGCAAATTTTATAAGTAGATACGTATCTAGCCTTTACAGATCTGAAGGCGTCTGTTTCTAAAAGTGTAAGGGTTTTCTTTATAGCTTTAAATACAGTTTTTATATCTTCTTCCACAGCGTAATAGTTATAATCAATGAAGGGAAAATCTAAGGGATTGCCCGATTTTAATGTAACACTGCCTTTAGACTTTGGATGTAGTAATACCAACCAAATTAACATATCGTTGTAAGGCATTCCCAGATCATCCATTGTTTTTTAAATTTCTTTTTCAAATTCAAAGTTCTCCATCCATCACTTCCTATACCTGGCACTGAACTCTTTCTATTATTTACGTTTATGAAGCTTATACAATCTGTGTTATAGGATGCTGTAAGAGGTCTATGGTTATAAGATAGTTTTTTAATAATACCTCCAAAGATTCGTTAAATAATGTTTGATTGGTTCTGATTGTTAAACCTATAAATTGTGCATGATCTTCCATGCCTTTTTCAACAGGTAAATCGACTAAAGTATCAATTCCTAATTTATCCAATTCTCCTTTGGGGCCTACCGGAAATTATTAATATTTTCGGAGTGTTTATGGCACCTGCAGAAAGTATAACTTCTTTTTTCGCCCTGGTTTTATATCTTCTTTCATCTTTTATAAATTCAACACCAAATGCTGCGTGCGTCTATCTATTAACAACTTAATAACAAAGGCATGTATATTATGGCTGAGATTTCTTCTCTTTAAAAATGGATCAATGAAAGCTCTTTCGCCACTAGCTATTTTGTTACCCTTGATTGTAGATTGGATTTGTGAAGCTCCTATTTGTTTCCTTCCATTGCAGTCAATTACTTCATAACCTAGTTCTTCCATGGCTCTTAAATATATCGGGGTAAATATAGTTGGATCAGTATAGTCGACATCTAGTAAGTCCGTGTTGATATCCAGATTCTCCATTAAATATATGAGAATTTTCTGTTTTTATGAAATATGGCAAAACATCTTTGTAGGACTAACCAGGATTGCTCATTTGTTCCCATGCATCGTAGTCTGCTTTGTTTCCTCTTACATACATTTTTACATTGATGGTACTACTTCCTCCTACAACTGTACCTCTAGTATAGACACATTTATTTTGTTCCATCGCTGAAAAAAATTATACAATTAAAAATTTTACATAGTTTAGAAATTTCAGGATGTTTCATAGGACTTTACGGCCGGTGTCAATTGAATGATGTACATTTTCTGGACTGCTTTGCCGCCGTCCATGATTAACTGCAGATGTTTCACAAAACTTAACAGATGGCATCTTCTGTACTTCTTGCGTCAGTGGCGGAGGAATGGTTACCGTGGCTTTGATACAAACCTGCGTGTCAAGGTTGGTTAGTTGTGTTTAGGTTACTGGTTCAGGCGTGTTACGGATGTACCCTCCGGTTTACTTGTTTCTTCTTAAGCAAAAACATCCAAGTCTGACTATTCTTCAATCCATCGTCCCTGTTCATGTTGTTCAGGTATTGCAAGATCTTCAGAGCCTCCCTTTGTGCTACGTCCTGGTCAAGGGGGGAAGTTTTGCGACAATACCTGAAAATATTGCTAGGGAAGAGATTATTAACGGTAATGAAGCTGGAATTAGAAACCAAAATGGCCAAAGACAGAGAAGCAGAAGAGGTACAATAGTTTGCAATAATATTAGCGTGGACTTTACTCATCATGCCGTTTTATGTTTATAATATTGGACCCGTCATGCATAGGCTTCGGGATTTAGGAAACAGGAAGTAACCAGCGATGTTAGATGGCATATTTCCGAAGATGTTGATACTCACACATTGCTTAGTACATTGACCCCCTTTATAGAATAAAAAAACCGATCGTGAGGGTATCTCTAGGACGCAAAATTCAGGACCAGCGACCCCAAAATCATAACTCCACGATGGTATGGTTCACTTGCATATTTGACTCAATAATAATAATCTTGGAGCTGATCTGATGGGTTTAAATGAGTCCCCTATTCAGGACCAGCGACCCCAAAATCATAAATGTACTATCACTTGCATATCTATCTCTCGATTTAACCTTGAACCTAGGGCGATGTGATTAAATGAACCTCGGATTCAGTATGTGAAAAGACAAGAATAATATATAGGTCTAGTCTGTCGAATATACCATTTTTTGTTGGCCTGTGTAATAATCCATAATTGTCTTTCACAGTATACTTGTGGTATGAGCATTAATTTTTAAATGAACTTTCTTTTAAACTGCTGACGTATTTGTAATAAAATATACTTTCAACTTTTAACATTAGTTCTTAGTTGTTTCACTCACCAATATTATTCAACAAAATGTCTACTCAGAGCATTCAGAAGCTTAAAAACTATTTTGAATTATTATTGTAAAAGCATGTACATTAAATTTTGATTATTATAAAAAGTACATAGCCGTTCATTCAACGAACACTAATCGTTCAACAATTTTCATGAAATCCATATAAATATGCCGCGACTCCAGTAGTTGGAAGCAACACATTTGGTAAATGGCCAATTGCTGAATTGTTGAGTTTCTAAATTTGCCTGATTCTCATCTTATGCTGGACATATTTTCCGACAATCATCACCTACATTGTTAATCAGCTGTTAATCATTCTACAATTATTAGGATACAGAGATTGAAGTCCAGTCCAGTAGTTGAGAGTTATATAGAAGCCTCTTTACAAAATAAGAAGAGCATAGCGATTCCAAATTTTGGCCAAAATTTGGGTAGATAATAATTTAGTAAATATACCATTTTCCAGGGTGAATGGAGGGCAGCCTTCTGAGTCTCCAGTAAAAAATCACATTCGACACCCTTGTGAGTTTTTTGCAGTAGGGGTAGTTTAATTTTTTGGACTATTTTTCCGGCTTGTAAATAATGACATTCTCTACAACTTATAAAACTTTTTTGTAACTTTCATATTTGACGCTGCACCGTCTATTATATGAAAAGAAATTATCATATTTATTTATTATGGTTCAGTAAAGATATAAACAACAGGTTGATGAGCTGGTTTTTGCAGGGTTCTTCGAAGACTCCTGAGGCCCAAAAACCACAGTCCAATCCTAATAGGGGTGGTTTTTTATTGTTGTGTTATCTCTAAAATAACATTGTTTAAGTACTTAATAAAAGTCATTAGGTACTATGTTTTCTTTAATGTTGATATTGACAAGTTAAGGCTATTAAATGAAAAATGTATTGTTTGTTTGTTTAGAGATGACATAATACTGAGAAACCAACTCTTATTGTGCAAAACATCAAAATTGTTGGACTGTGCTGTATTGAGTGGTGACTTAGGAGACAGCAATAACCAGCTAGTATGCCTCTTGTTTGTATCTTTGCTGAACCATAATAGACACATATGGTAATTTTTTTCATATAATGAGTGGTGGAGAGTCAAAAAAGTTTTACAAAGGAAAGTTGTAGATAATATTATTTGGTACAAACTGCGAAAAAAATCAAAATAAAACAAATAAAAACTATCCCTACTGCAAAAAAACCCATATGGGTGTCCAGAGTGATTTTTGGTTGGAGACTTATAATACAGTATTATCTGAAGCTATTTATTTGTGGCATAATTTTAGTTTTTCTTTAGTTTTGTTGGGTTTTTGCCACACTTCTGAAAAAATAATAAAGATTAATTAAATAAACCCTTGCGCCAAACGGATTATTTTGTTGAACGGAGATAAGTGTGTGTCTAACTGTTCAGTTAACATCGATCATTGTTGGCTACAGTTGTATCAAGAAGAAGTAAGTAACAATAAAATAAAAATCATTTAACATCTCTATCAAAGCAGGTAAACAAATTTTAAACTGTCAAACTTGACATACGTTTAAAAATTTTTACTACGATTTTGAGAACGAAAACAGAGAGTTTTTCGAAACGTCAATAACACGGAAGTGCGCGATAGTAATGTGATTTTTGTTATTTTTACTTATCTGCTTTTTTCAGTGTGAGATTTTTTGGTCAGGCAAACTTAGTTTCGAAAATAACCCTTGACTGTTCCGTTTGGTGCAAGGGCTTATTTAATTAATCTTTATTATTTTTTCAGAAGTGTGGCAAAAACCCAACAAAACTAAAGAAAAATTATAATGCAGTCCTCCATCCACCTTGAAAAAATCAGCTTACCGCATTTATTTCTTTGCCTCCCCAACCAGACCATAAATCTTTACTATACTATAACATTGAACATTGAACAATATATTTACATCTTATAATTTCACTAATTTAGTGAAATGGCCGACTAAGTTACGAGGACCCGTGTATCCACAATCGATTATGTTTTAGTAAATTTTGATAATGAGGAACGACTTGTGTATTTGACAACATTGTATCGGATCACAGATCGATATTTTCCGAATTGAGTATCGGTGTTCAAAAAAGTGGACGTTTTTCTTACTATAAAAGAAACTATAACGACGAATCGATGTTGAAGTTTGTTAATGATATCGGTCAACAAAACTGGAATAATCTTTACACTTTTATGATATTGATGTTGCATACACTTATTTTTATAATACGTTTAGACATCTCTTTGATACACATTTTCCTTTGTTTAAACAGCATAATAAGTCATACCACAAGGATAAAAATGGGTAGATTTCGAAATACGTCAATCTAGTAAACACTTAAAAACTTGCATGCACTGCTTTTCGACTTTCCACAGCTAAGACCGGCATATAGACGTGCTAAATCCAGTCATAATAGCTTAATCAGATCAAAAGAAGTTATATTATCGGAATTTACTTTCTAACTCTGACAATTTAACAAAACTGCATGGAATATTGTAGGGCAGATTACAAATAAGGCAAAAGGAGCAATGGTGATATTCAAATAAAAATGAAGGTAGGGTTATAAGTGACCCAAATAAAGTTGCTAAAATCTTCAACGATTATTTCATTCGAGCCCCGCTTGAGATTATTAAAAATATTCCATTAGTGAAGAACAACATTGATAAGAACTTTACATTAGTAGATATCAATTCTAAAATACTTAAACTTTGTCCATATACGGAAAATGAATTACACGCGCTTTTGAAAACTAAACTGAAAAACAAAAATTCTAGTGGCTTTGATGATATCCCAATGTCTTTTGTTAGGAATAATTTAAACTTTATTATATCTCCTCTTGTATATCTCGTTAATTTATCCTTTTGCACTGGTAAATTTCCTGACAACTTAAAAATAGGTAAAGTGATACCACTGCACAAAAAAAATGATGCAATGTCTGTCGAAAATTATAGACCTGTCTCTATACCAAGTATATTCTCTAAGATATTTGAATATGCTTTTTTGAACAGAATGATTCCATTTCTATCCAAGAATAATATAATTTCTAACATTCAGCATGGATTTATTTCGGGGAAATCAACCATGACAGCCACACATGCATTTTATATGGAAGTTATTAACATGATCGAGGCAGGGGAGTGTCCTGTTGGGATATTTTGCGATCTCAGCAGGGCATTCGATTGCGTCGATCATGAAAGATTATTAAACAAGGTCTACAATTATGGAATTAGGGGCACAAGTTTCGATTGGCTGAGATCATTTTTATGCAACAGGAAACAATTTACAACTGTAAGTGGTATTATTGATGATTGTAAAGTAAATTCTAATTCTCAACTTAGTAACATCAGTTTGGGAGTACCGCAGGGGTCTATTCTGGGCCCTGTGCTCTTCTTACTCTACATTAATGATATACATAAGACATCTCCAAACGCGCACTTTACACTGTATGCAGACGATACCTCAATCGTAATTACTGACAAATCCGATAGTGTACTAGAGAGCAAATGCAATGAAACACTTAGTAGTTTAACTGCATGGTTTAATCGAAATTTGTTATATCTTAATGCCGACAAGACCTCTTATTTGAGGTTTCATAATCCTCAAAAGGAGTGTTTAAATTTAAATTTAAAAATCAACAACTCTCTGTTGTCACCGCCTGACAATAAAGTCAAATTTTTGGGCCTATTTATAGATAAACACGTTTCTTGCACTGCGAGTACATTGTTTCAAAATTGAACTCACTTTATTATATGTTTAGGAATGTCCGTCACGTGTTGCATGATACGCAATTGCTTATGCTCTATTATGCTCAGGTGGAGAGTAGACTTAGGTACGGTTTGTGTCTGTGGGGTCTGTCTACCGGTTGGCATGATGTCTTCATTGCTCAAAAGCGTATTATACGTTGTATGGCAGGAGTAAGAAAAGTTTGTAGTTGTAAACCCTTATTTGGAAAATTTAAAATTTTGACTTTGCCTTCGTTATTTTTGTTTGAACTAGCAGTGTATGTTTTTAATAACACCGATAAATTTTGTAGACACAGAGATGTTCATAATATGAATACGAGGCACAGAGATGATTTTTACATACCATATAGTAGAATAAACGCTACTTTTAAGTCTCCCAATATATATGGGTTAAAAATTTTAACAAACTTCCACATCATATTAAGAACTCTGCCACTGTTGCATCTTTTAAGAATAGTTTGAAACTGTATTTACTTGAAAAATGCTTTTATTCTGTTGATGATTTGTTTTTGTGATATTTTTCTTTTTTTATCATTGTAGATGGTATTGTATTTTGTTTCTTCTCTTTTGTTAATCTTATTTGTTAATTGTTACTTTACACTCTATATGTATGACTGTACTTTACTCTTTATTAGTATAAGTATTACTCATTTGTTTAATTGTACTTTTGTGACTTTTTCAATACGGTTACTGTGTACCGTCTCCTGAAATAAAATTATTATTATTATTATTATTATTGCTTCCTATTACAGTACAAGTTTCACATAAATAATGACTACTATAGATACTAATGAGATTGGGCATGAAATTACTTATTATAATTTAGTTTCTCTTTCTGATAAATAAATATTTCGTTGATTTAAAATATCTTGCTTGATTGCTTTCTATTTTCGCACCAATGTTAAAATTAAATGACTCATTTACATTTAGTATCAATGCTAAAAACAAATTACTTTTAGCATCAGTGCCTTAAAATTATATTTTAGACTACACTACTTTATACAATACCATAAATTTTGTCTTGTTCAGATGGTTTCACAAAACTAGATTTGTTATTATTAAGCGGTAATACATAATTAGATGTCTGAGTCAAATTTCCTTGGACCATGTTAACAAAGTCTTTAAAAAACGAATCTTTGTGACCATATGTAACAATAGCGTTATTTAATAATAAAGCAATTATTATGCGTTGAAGATGATACATCATTCTAACTCACTATACAAACTAGACATTATTTACAATAGGTGGGTAATTTACAAATACTTGAATTAACTTCAGGTATTACCTATGTGTGCGTGTTGCATTCAAGGTAGGAAAAAATAGGCCAATTTCCATTATCTATTCAATGTAGATTATTTCCTTAAATAATAATAATAATTAGCAACATTCACCTGGAACATTTGATACCATTTAGTAAAATAAGAATTTTACGAATTATTCATATGCTAATATAAAAAAAATATCTTTAGTGTTATGACGAATGAAGAATAAAAAAAAACAAATTCATAAATGAACACATTTATTTAACTTTATTCTATTAAACAGAATAATGGTAGGTATAATAAAAGTAAGTAACAGTAGTATGTAAGAATTTGAATTCAAAAAATGAGTAAGCACAGACTGTATATATCTTCTAAGTTATGATACCTGCTACTTGAAGAAACGGAAGAAATGACCGTAATGTAAAAAAATATTATTAATAATTCATGTCAAAGAACATAAAACATTTTTACTTGTCGATGTTTCGGTATTTATTCTGACATCCTCAGGATAAAATTTTGAAACTATTTTTAAATTCAACGTTTTTTTTAACTCTCAACAATATGGATGAAGTAACCGCTCTACTACACTGGACATAGAAAAATTGATAAGTTTAATGAACCTAGGTTTCAAAAAGGAGAATTTTGTTTGCTCGCAGTTTCCGGACCTTGACTGCGTTTCACATCTGATTCCCATAAATAAATTGCATTTTTATTGCTTCAACGCACAAGTTTTTCATTCCTATTTGAGTAATAGGCAGCACTATGTAATTCAGGATAATATTTCATTAAATATTAATATTAATGCTGGTGTCTCTCAGGGTTCAGTACTAGGACCACTGCTATTCTTAGTTTATGTTAATGACATCTCCTCTCAGTTCAAAACTCGTTACTAACCATACAGTGTACCGATAATACTAGTCTCAGTGATCATAACATTGGAGGTTGACTCCATGTCGCGGAGAAATGATCCAATATAAGGAATTAGTAATGAAAGCTGGTTTATTTTATAAATTAATTAAATCTAAATATATCTAAAACAGAAACGATCATATTTACTTTAAGGGAAATAGAACAGTCAAGTTTCTTGGAGTCTACTTGGTCTTAAATTGTCATGGGATTACCAATTTTGTGTAACAAGGTCTCTAGAAATTTATTCCTGTTTAACTCAGGCCATAGTCTTACCCACTCGATAATATCTTACGCTTATTATCTCTGCAAGGAAAGGCAATAAGATTAATCTCCAACCTCAATCTTAGGGATGGTTGTAAATATAAATTTTTTGAATGAAAAATATTAACTTCTTCTATGCATTTACAGTTTAGATGCTTATACCACAAGTAGTGAGAACAAGGAGTGGACAAATGTTTCTTACACTTACCTTCGACTGAATAAAACGGGAAATGGAACTAATTGTTGGAGTATCAAATATTATAATACCCGAGCATATCAAAGTTTTGAATATTAATTCACTTAAATATAATGAGTTTCTCTTAAGTAAAGCATTTTATATCAATGAGAAATATCTTGGCAGTAATTTAAATTGTGTAAAGGCATCTGTTTAATTTTAATTTGTAATTTATATTTTCTATGTACAGGGGACTATATAGAATGTTGCCAAATAATGGATAGCTTCCTTGGACGAAAATAAGATGATTTAAATCAACTTACCTTACTACCATAGTTTACGCTAATTTATTTATTTCTTTGGTAATCGTATTCAAATTTTGTACAAGAATGTTTTTTTGTATGATGCACACGAATATCTTAATGATTTTTGTGTTAAATATACAAGGTGTTGTGAGAGTCTGTGCCACATACTTTTTCTTTTAGATTTTTTTTAGACAGACAAATTTTTGAAAAATAATTTTATTTTGAAGCAACATTTTATTATTTTAAAAAGCTATACTTGTTACATGACGCTAAAAGGCATAACTTCTTAACGGAGAAAAGTTGTACTAAGGTAAGTTAACTTAAATCACCTAATTTTTGTCCAAAGACGCTAGGCTTCAAATATTGCACACTATTTAATGAATACCCGAGATTGTAGAGTAATTCATACATTTACAATTCAAACTTTAAATGCAATTTTCCTTAAAATGGTGCATTTTAACGACATGTAATAAGTACAGCTTTTTAAAACTAAAAGAATGCTGTTTCAAAATAACTAATCATTTTTCAAAAATGTCTACAGTGGCACAGATGCTCGGAAAACCCTGTACATTTAACGCAAAAATCAGATATTCGTGTGCATCATATAAAAAACCCTTCTTGTACAAAATTTGAATACGATTACCCAAGAAATAAATTAATTAGCATTCAAAAATTAAATACCAAAACTACCTTTTTGGGCCTATAACTTTTTAAGAAAGCAAGATGGTACTAAAGTAAGTTCACTTGAATCACCTTATTCTCGTCCAAGAAAGCTGTGTATTTATACTATCTTATCTGTGTTATTATAGGTAGGTATGCATTTTAACTATTGAATTTTAACAAATAATTTGACTAAATTCCTATTAAGTAATTTTCATTTTGATATGTGATGTGTGCAAAGATTTTGCATATTATCTGACGTCAATAAAATTACAACTAATAAAACAGTTCCTTCGTATATTATACGTAATATTTAATGATTTTAGATCAAAATATACAAAAAATATACACATATAAAAATATATTAGCAATTAGAACTAATACACCATCTATACTTGTTGATATATTTTTGTGTGCATAGTTTTTATCCATTTTTATCTATTTTCTAAGAACATTATATGTGACATGTAACATGCAAATTAAAGAACGGTACACGTTTTTTAGTCTTTCTGAGGATGTCCCAGCAAATGACAAAACGTCGACAATTATTGTGTTTTATTTGACAGTAGCGTAACCACCATAAATAATTAAAATCAATACTGCTAATAATATATAGTAATAAGTCGAGGGATTTAATCATGTTGAACTACATGTTACGGGTTTATGCTGGATTTACTTCCAAGCCAATATTCTTTAATAAAGTCAGCAGCTTTTTCCGCAATCATGATGGTTGGGGCATTAGTATTTCCTGAAGTTATTTTCGGCATGACTCCAGCGTCCACTACTCTCAATTTTTCTATGCCGTATACAAACAGTTTTGAGCTTACCACGGAGTCCTTATTTGACTTTCCCATTTTTGTAGTTCCAACTGGATGATATAAAGTTGTTGTGACTTGTTCCAATGTACAGCGCCAGAAGTCATCAGTAAGTGGAATATAATTATTACAAATTTTAAGATTGGGGGCGAGTAGAGCATCGACAGACTTGAAAGCTTTGGTTTCTAACAGCTTTACTGTTTCCCTTACAATTTTTATCATAGTGTTCATATCTTCGTCTTCATCATAATAATTGTAATCAATGTTAGGAAAGTCAAGAGGATCTTTTGATTTTAACGTAACACTACCCCTTGATATTGGATGCAACAATGCTGTAAATATATATATATCATTGGTAGCAACTGATAATTCCTCAAGTTGCTGCTTATATTCTCTCCTTAAATTTACAAACCTCCATACATTAGGGCCAAAACCTAGGGGTGTAAAAAGTATCTGTTGGCCATCTGGTACAGAACTTTTCTTATCGTTGACATTAATGAAACTTACTGAGTCTGTATTGAATGCCGCTGTAAGAGGTCGATGGTTGTTTAAGTAGTCTTTTAATAATACCTCTAAAGGTTCTTTAAACAATGTTTGATTGGTTCTAATATTTAACCCAATAAATACTGGATGGTCTTGCAAATTTTTTCCAACGGGCAAGTCGACTAAAGTTTTAACTCCGATTTTGTCTAGTTCTTCTTTGGGGCCTATGCCGGAAATCATTAAAATTTGTGGAGAATTTATAGCACCTGCAGATAATATAACTTCTTTTTCTGCTTTGACTATGTACTTTTTGCCTGCTTTTATAAATTCGACGCCTCGCGCAATTTTCTTTTTTATATCTATCCTTACTCTAGTAACAAAAGCATTTATCGTAATATTAAGATTTTTTCTGTTTAAAATTGGATCTATGAAAGCTCTTCCGCCACTAGATATCTTATTACCGTTTATTGTAGACTGAATTTGTGACACACCCATTTGACGCTTGCCATTGTAATCAACTGTTTTGTCGCCTAGTTCCTTCTTGCCATTTATAAATGTGGAAGTTAAAATAGTTGGTTCAGCATAATTGACGTGTAGTAAACCATCTTTTCCATGATATCCACGGTCCCCGTCTTTGATGCCACTGTTTTCTGTTTTAATAAAATATGGTAAAACGTCTTTGTACGACCAACCGGGATTGCCCAATGCCTCCCATTCGTCAAAGTCCGCTTTGTTGCCTCTCACGTACATTTTTGCGTTCAAGGTACTGCTCCCCCCTACGACTTTACCTCTTTCGCAGTTACACATTTTCCCTTCCATTGCTATAAAAGAAATAAAAAAAATGTGAGATCTGCATGGCGTTTGTATTAAAGACATCCGTTAACCGAATATGATGGTTAACGGATGTCTATATGCAAAAACGAGAAGAGATAGGGCATATGAATTAAATATACAGGGTGTTCCATTTGTAATAAGAAAGTTAGTGGGCACTTTCGGTGCAAACGGAAGTTGCCAGGTATCAAAAATATGTTTTTATTCTCCCCCCTAAAAAAGTATAATTTTTATTTTAAGGAGACAAGCGAAAGTAGAACATACTAGGTTATCGGTTGCTAAGTGTGAAAAACTTTCGTGTCCTGGGCGACAAAAACATAAAAACATTAATTTGTTAATGCCAAATGTTTATTTAAAGTAGAAATTAAATGTAAAATTACAATTATTGTATGTTCCTAAAAGATCTAACAGCAAATGTTAATTGAAATCCTATTCTAAAACAACGTTCTTCGAAACTAGTGGACGGTGAATCATTTGGGTTTGAAATTTCAAGAAATTTAGTTGCCATACATAATTTTTGAAATTGGATGCTTTTCAACAACGTGATTTATACATCTGCCACGTTCATGCCGATAAAATAAGCATTCATCTTGAGCTTTTTTTAATCGGAATTGCATATAACGATTAACAAATGTTACCCAATCGTCTCTTACTACATATTGTCACGGATTTCCCAAACCGTCTTTTCTTTCACTACCAGAAAGACAATCCGTTAATTAATCACTTCTTTATTAACTGCTCAGTACACTACTGACTACTAATTACAGGTCAACTTAAACACTTATTTAATTAATCGCTATCTAAATCGCTTTGATCTCTCTAAATAAACACTTCACTTCAGACTGTAACACAAGACTAATACAAGACTAACTAACTCGGCCGTTTATTCTTCTTTTATAGACCCAACGAATGTTCCAGAGCATTTCTAGACCCATTTTCTCGAACGACTGGAACGCTTCTCGTCGTTTCCACAATTTTCCAGCAACGCCTCGATTAACGGCATGTTGTTTGTTTACCAGAATGGCGTAGGGGCGATCGGGACAATCTTAGGCAATTCGCGGTGCCACAGTCGTCGGTTTGGGAGTGAGTGGGGCAAATTCCGTGACAATATCTTCTTTGCACATTATTTTTTGTAGTAAAAATCTGCACTTTTAGATTATATAGCTCGTCAATTCGGCATGCCCCAGTCACTCCAAAAGTCGCCACCACTTTTTTTTATTAAACATCAATTAAATTTCAATTAGAGCATCTAACAAAAACTTTGATATATTATCCTTTGTAAATGCAGAGATTTTTGAGGTCATTTATTCTTTTCATGAATGCCTTCAAGCGGCCAAATTTCGAAATATCCTGGTTCTTATGTCATGAATGAGTATTCTAACCATAATGTAGCAGGAGACAATGTTTTTGATTTTTATGACCAATAATACTTCTTCGGCTTGATTGTACCGGTCTTTAGATTTGTCTGGTAACAAACTCGCAAACAATAATTGCTGTTTCTTCAATGGAATTAATTTTTAACTAAATTATAGCCAAATATTAAACTTAAAAGACGTTTATACTTATCAACTATATATTGAAGAATAATAATTATTTGATAACTGTCAAACTAATATTTTTTGCTGATATGAATGATACCAAAGTAATGTTAACAACACACTGTGATACTACTATTTTCGGGGTAATAAGCCACCTTATATACATTTTATTACGGTCTACAGAGAATTTTCAGTAACTTCAAATTTTGTATTTTATATGCAATCGAGGGGCGAATGAAAAGTTTCGTACATTACATGCTGCAAAAGCTGTTTCAAATCCTCGGAGGTATTCCAATAGCCTCGGTTACGTTACGCATCTAAAAGTAAGCTGTCGCAGCTAGTAATGTAAATAAATATTTTATACGACTGCCTTGCAAAAGTGGATTTTGCACACAGAAAACACGCTCTGAAAATGGTATTTTGCACACGCCGTGTGCTAAATATTTTGCATATGGTTATGTTATCTTTGCACACGCGTCTCCAGATTGTGATTTTTGTTTGATGTTGCCACCCAAATTATGCAATGTTGGCTGAGTTTAAATTAAAATTTGACATTTGTGGTCTCTGTTTGCAATCGTATAAAAGTATCGTAAACAACAAGGTTTGAAAACGACTCTTTGCACGGACCGAGTCGAAGACGAGGTCCACAAGTCGAGCGAAGCGAAGCGCCACTGTGCCACCCATATTACTGTACACCCATTTTCCCTTCCATTGCTATAAAAGAAATAAAAAAAATGTGAGATCTGCATGGCGTTTGTATTAAAGACATCCGTTAACCGAATATGATGGTTAACGGATGTCTATATGCAAAAACGAGAAGAGATAGGGCATATGAATTAAATATACAGGGTGTTCCATTTGTAATAAGAAAGTTAGTGGGCACTTTCGGTGCAAACGGAAGTTGCCAGGTATCAAAAATATGTTTTTATTCTCCCCCCTAAAAAAGTATAATTTTTATTTTAAGGAGACAAGCGAAAGTAGAACATACTAGGTTATCGGTTGCTAAGTGTGAAAAACTTTCGTGTCCTGGGCGACAAAAACATAAAAACATTAAATTGTTAATGCCAAATGTTTATTTAAAGTAGAAATTAAATGTAAAATTACAATTATTGTATGTTCCTAAAAGATCTAACAGCAAATGTTAATTGAAATCCTATTCTAAAACAACGTTCTTCGAAACTAGTGGACGGTGAATCATTTGGGTTTGAAATTTCAAGAAATTTAGTTGCCATACATAATTTTTGAAATTGGATGCTTTTCAACAACGTGATTTATACATCTGCCACGTTCATGCCGATAAAATAAGCATTCATCTTGAGCTTTTTTTAATCGGAATTGGATATAACGATTAACAAATGTTACCCAATCGTCTCTTACTACATATTGTCACGGATTTCCCAATCCGTCTTTTCTTATTCCCAGAAAAACAATTCGTTAATTAATCACTTCTTTATTAACTGCTCAGTACACTACTGACTACAAATTACAGGTCAACTTAAACACTTATTTAATTAATCGCTATCTAAATCGCTTTGATCTCTCTAAATAAACACATCACTTCAGACACAAGACTAATACAAGACTAACTAACTCGGCCGTTTATTCTTCTTTATAGACCCAACGAATGTTCCAGAGCATTTCTAGATCCATTTTCTCGAACGACTGGAACGCTTCTCGTCGTTTCCACAATTTTCCAGCAACGCCTCGATTAACGGTATGTTGTTTGTTTACCAGAATGGCGTAGGGGAGATAGGGGCAATCTTAGGCAATTCGCGGTGCCACAGTCGTCGGTTTGGGAGTGAGTGGTGCAAATTCCGTGACAATATCTTCTTTGCACATTATTTTTTGTAGTAAAAATCTGCACTTTTAGATTATATAGCTCGTCAATTCGGCATGCCCCAGTCACTCCAAAAGTCGCCACCACTTTTTTTTATTAAACATCAATTAAATTTCAATTAGAGCATCTAACAAAAACTTTGATATATTATCCTTTGTAAATGCAGAGATTTTTGAGGTCATTTATTCTTTTCATGAATGCCTTCAAGCGGCCAAATTTCGAAATATCCTGGTTCTTATGTCATGAATGAGTATTCTAACCATAATGTAGCAGGAGACAATGTTTTTGATTTTTATGACCAATAATACTTCTTCGGCTTGATTGTACCGGTCTTTAGATTTGTCTGGTAACAAACTCGCAAGCAATAATTGCTGTTTCTTCAATGGAATTAATTTTTAACTAAATTATAACCAAATATTAAACTTAAAAGACGTTTATACTTATCAACTATATATTGAAGAATAATAATTATTTGATAACTGTCAAACTAATATTTTTTGCTGATATGAATGATACCAAAGTAATGTTAACAACACACTGTGATACTACTATTTTCGGGGTAATAAGCCACCTTATATACATTTTATTACGGTCTACAGAGAATTTTCAGTAACTTCAAATTTTGTATTTTATATGCAATCGAGGGGCGAATGAAAAGTTTCGTACATTACATGCTGCAAAAGCTGTTTCAAATCCTCGGAGGTATTCCAATAGCCTCGGTTACGTTACGCATCTAAAAGTAAGCTGTCGCAGCTAGTAATGTAAATAAATATTTTATACGACTGCCTTGCAAAAGTGGATTTTGCACACAGAAAACACGCTCTGAAAATGGTATTTTGCACACGCCGTGTGCTAAATATTTTGCATATGGTTATGTTATCTTTGCACACGCGTCTCCAGATTGTGATTTTTGTTTGATGTTGCCACCCAAATTATGCAATGTTGGCTGAGTTTAAATTAAAATTTGACATTTGTGGTCTCTGTTTGCAATCGTATAAAAAGTATCGTAAACAACAAGGTTTGAAAACGACTCTTTGCACGGACCGAGTCGAAGACGAGGTCCACAAGTCGAGCGAAGCGAAGCGCCACTGTGCCACCCATATTACTGTACACCCTTTAAGGGTTAGGATGTTATGAGTTGATTTTTTTTAAAATGTTTGTCATAAAATTGCCTATCGACTCCTCCTTCTCAATTTTCGGTTTGGGTTTTCATTTTCGCGGATTTTTACTCCAAAAATGGGTTTGCATAGAAAGAACTAGATTGTTTGCACAAAAATGACTCTACGGAACACGAGATTGAGATTTTGCCGGACTTTTTTATGGAAGAATGCTCATCGGAAAGCCTTACAAGACCGTCCACTTAGATTTCAGGGATAAATTTTCCGTTCAACGCAATTTTTTGTTCAACACCGTTTTCCCAATACTATCCTAATTTTGAATAAAACGATTCTTGTGGTCTCTAAAGTTTAAAGCATCCAGTAGATGCTGAAGACTTTCACTATCATACATTTCCATCCGAACAGTTCCAGGAAAAATCAATTATTTCTCGTTAACAAAGAACTATTGTATCCGAAATGGCCACTTTTGTCAAAAAATTTAATTTCCAAAAAAGTGTTCAAAATCATTTATGGAACCTTTCTGACCTTTTTCAGAATTACGGGAAAATTCGGAAATTCTGTATATGGCCATTTTTGTGAATGTCCAAAAATGTGTCCAAAAGTTCTGGAAAATTTTTTGCGAATTTCTCGGATGTGTACAAATAATTTTTGTGGGATGACATTTTTTCCAGTACTTTCCCAGTTTCAGTAGAACGATTTCTGATGTGTGAAAATTTTTGGATGATTGTGGCCATTTTAAGGGCAACGGAAAATTTCTCCCCGAAATCTAAGTGGACAGTCTTGGAGGGCTTTCCAAGACGAGCACTCCCTCATAAAAATAAATCTCAATCTCGTGTTCCGAAGGGTCCTTTTTGTGCGACAAATCTAGTTTTTTCCATGCAAACCCATTTTTGGAGTCAAATTCCGCGAAAATGAAGACCCAAAGCGAAAATTGAGAAAGAGGGATCGATAGGGAATTTTATGACGAACATTTAAAAAAAAATCACCTCAAACGGCCCAACCCTAAGGGGTGTACAGTAATTTGGGTGGCACAGTGGCGCTTCGCGTTGGCGGCTCGCCGCGACGCGACGTCAGGCAGTAACGTTGGGCGTCTGCATTTTAAAAACCGTTTTCAAAATTCGAAAGTGAAAATTACCTATAAAAAGAGATTCAGAAAGATTTCCAGCATCGCTTTTGATATAAGGAGATCTTGCTGTTCATATATAGAATAGCTCTGCAGGCCTAGTAGGTCCATGGCTTGATTGACCACTTTCTTCCATTCCCGTCTGTCTAATACTTTTTCTCTCCACCTATACGCTCCAATTTGTCGCAAGTCCTCTTCTACTTCTTTCCTCCATCTCACTCTCGGCCTCTCCTGCCTCCTTATGTTTCCAATCTTGCAATTTACTACCCTTATGGGTACTCTATCGGGTTGCATCCTCATGATATGCCCCAACCATCTAATTCTTTGTGCCTTTACCAGCCCTATTATATCTGGTTATTTGAATAATTCTCTTAGTTCCTCATTAGTACGTCTTTCGCACGCATCATTTATTTTCTTCCCTCCATAGATCTTTCTTAATATTTTACGCTCCCAGACCCTTAATATATCTTACTTTTCTTTTCATAAAACCCACGTTTCACTTGCATACATCACTATTATAGGTCTTATCATTGACTTATAAATGTTTATTTTTAGAAACTGAGCTATTATTTTACTTTTCATTAGTCTTGCCAATGCATGCACGCATCTATTTCCTGCCATCAATCTCGCATGTATCTCTTTTTTATATCTGGTTTTCTAGTGAATACTGTACTGTAGATATCGAAATTCTTCTACTTCCTGGAAATTATATACTCTATCGTTTTCTGCTCTTATTACCAATTTATTGCCTACTTGCTGTTCATATAAGACGAAATTCACGAACTATTTCAATCTAGGAGCCGAGCAAAATATTACAAAATATCAATTCAAACCATTTTTCATTTCCATTTCGGTGGCATTACTCTAGATATTAATTTGATAAATATAATATGCACAAATAAGGTTACTTTTATATTATTGCGCTTACATTAAATAGTACTGTGTTTGGCATCCGCGTCCCTACATGTTTCTGAGCAGTCGAGCCGTAGCCGTCGACGGTCGGCCTCTGCACAGAATATATAGCTTTGCTTAGCCATACATAGCACAGAATATATAGCTTTGCGTAGCCATATATTCTGTGCTAATAGCCAGCCATATGCGAAGACTTCGAAATGCGTGTTCAGCATGGTACAGCTTCCGGAGAGAAGTGTTGAAACAGTACCATAGGAAAAGATAGATATAGAACGAGTTTACACGTCTGCGCCACCACTTTTTGGGACATAGCCTGCTGGTAGCCATATTTAGTCATATTTCTGTGGTTTATTTACAAATAAAACTGCGTTATGTGGTTTTGTTTATTTACATTTAGCTTATCTTCCTTTATAACCCTAGATAATTTATTATAACTTTTGAATAATATAGTGTTTGTAGTGTATATCTAGTTTTTATTTTCAGTTTATATATTATTTAACATTTATTAAAGACTTTTTTTATCGAAAGTTATTTTTCCTTCCTATTAAGGGGTAAATATATATTTGTACATATATATGTACCTAATACATAATGATAAATTGCATTTTATAGATATGTAAAATATGAACAAATTTGTAAATAATAATTATATTTATTTTAGACAGAATGTGTTGTACAGTCCCAAATTGTAAAAACGTCTCTCATCTAACAGATCCAAGAACTACTGTGATATTCTGTAGGTAAATCTTTAAACATACATATTTTTTGTGACATTAAAATCGAAAAGTTATTGCAAAATTTCCATAAATCTACTATTTTATTGTTACGAAAGCTCACCTACCTTTTTAGTTGTTAATTATGTTCCTGTTTGCGTTAGAATTGATATATTTTGTAATACCTTTATTTTGACATTTTCCGGAATATTCCCGGCTTTATTCTATTTCTTTCTCGAAAAGTTCTCGAGATCGCAGAAACTTCAAGAACTCTAAAAACCTAAATAAGCGGATCGGTTTCGCCGGCACAATCAGTTTATATTGAGAAGTCAAACGTGAGTGACAAACGTCAAAGTAAAGCACTGTCAATTGTGAAATTTTTTGAAGGATATTTCTTGTATAATCAGCAGTGACAATAAGGTTTGTTTGTCTACGTGACGTGTTTTCTACGCCAACCCAACCTAGAGGTTACAATATTATGTATAATAGGTATAGTGTAAATAAATAATTTACGTTTAAGAATAAATTCATTTACTTTTAGGTTTCCAGAGGTGAACGGTTTAACGTATTTTAGAAATAATATATCTTCCAAATATACAGCGGAATCATAGAAAATATATATGTTCAGAACATTTTCTTTAAACAGATTTTAATAAAGGCAAACGATGCACTTTAAAAATTGTTGCAGTTCCATCTTTACGAACCATAGAAGTTTCCCCTGACATTCATATTCTTTATCACTTCTTTATTTTGTTTAATTTGTCAATATGGTAAGGTTACAGCATATACGAGTTATACTGCTTTAAAGGTCATTAACTTTAGTAATTACATTGTAAAGCATACACTTGGTGCAAAATTTCATATACGTATCTGTAAACATCTCGGAAATGTTAAATGAAAACTATAGTTACATCATCAATTTTCAATACCCTGTATATTAAGAAATAAGCGCTCACATGTTTAAATGAACTTATATTCATAAACACGCTGTAGAATCACGTTTAATATTGTTTTTAAACTTGCACACTAATAGCGATCTGGTCTGGACTAGTTCTTCCATGCTGGACTTCAGAGGTTCAGAGTCAAGAAGCGCTCTACATTTATTTATTTATTTCACAATTATGCCTGTTGGCAATCATAAATTGTATAGCATTAGTCGCAAACGGAAATACAAAAAAGAGAGAAATGGAGGAGAGAAAATAAAAACAAACAATAACTTAACCTAAGCAAAATATTCAGACAGTGAATATAAACAGCGATTAATTAAATATTTTTTTAAGTTTCGCTTAAAAAGAGTCTGCCTTTGCACGTTTTTAGTTCCTCAGGTAATCGGTTGAATATCTTAACTCCTAAATAATTTGCTCCTTACCGGAGATATGAAGTCTAATATAAGGTACCCGTAGCTCATTTTTGTCGCGTGTTAAAAGAATGGTAATCACTGTTTAGGCAAAACTTATCTCTACAATTAAAAATATACAGCCACATTTCAAAAATGAACAAAGACGTCACAGTTAAAATTTTAAAATTAACAAACACATTTCTGCATGAATGATGTTGCGCAATGTCGGCCATATAACTTAAAATAGACACAGCACAAAGATAGACTGAAAACTTGTTTAATTCCCCCAAAAGCATATACCACAACGGAGACTGCTTTCTACCTGGGCATAATACAGATTCAACAATTATTGCCTTGCCGTCAAAATCTCCTTTCACACATAATATTTAGATGTCAAGGTTGACGCTAACTGCTTACAGTGTGGCTTCCATATAAGGCATTCGTCTATTCTTATACCCAAAAAGTTTACACAGTCTCCCACATTTCGTGTACTATCACCGTTCACCGAAACCATTGAGGTAGTATCTAGGGAGACGCTGTCACGTCATCAAAAGCGGCTTCAGCACCGCCATATTGATACGACACTTCTGTCAAAGAGCTGTCATCGACTTAAGTCAAGTTGTTTTTAGTGTTTTTGTGTTTCGGAAGTATATTATATACATTATACACATAAAACATCAAAAGACATAATGGTTTCGTGTGCTAAACGTAGCTGTAGTAGCAGAGACGGTGTTGATAAGAAGAAATTTCCGGAATAACATTTTATAGGTTTGTATTACAAAACAGTAAACATTATGCAGGGCCGTATGCGGGAAATTATAATTTATTTTTATTCAAAATATATTATTTTACGAAAGTGTCGAGCATTATTTACTTAAATAATAAGATTACAGGGTATCTTTCTTTTAGATTTCCTAAGGATCCAGCACGTCGGAAAATTTGGGTTCAGTTTACAAATAGAGTCTTATTAATAAAAGCTGTTGCAAGTAGGTACTCGAATGTTAGGATGTACTATTTTAGTAAACATAAAAGAAATAGGTCTGACAGCATAAGGCATCACAGCAATAAAATTGTTTTATTTAAGGGACAATAAATGTTTTCACTTGTTCTGTTTATTTTCCTTTCAAAATGTACTTAGTTTATATTAAATTAGTATACAATATAATAAATAACTGTTACGTAGAAGCAGTGAGTTTAACCAATAATAGTATGTAAGTATTTCAATTTTATTTTATTTTTCAAAATTATATTTTGGTGGTACGGAGTTCCTAATTTGTAAGCTGTGACTTATAACCTAAATAGTCCGGCCCTGGTGAGACAGCCATATTGTTACTACACTTAGCCACGCCCAGTGCTACCGTTTTTGCACGGGAAATAATGCTTATAGCGTCTCCCTAGGATATTACCTCAATGATCGAAACTGATAAGTCGTTATATTTTCTTTATTGAGTATGAAATCTAAGTATATGGGTCTTTTCACCATTGAAAAATAAACTGTTTCCGTTAAGCCAGTAGCAAAGCTGCTCTAAAGTTTTATCGCCATTTCTATTAAGTTCCCTGTCATCTTTATCGGAAATAATCAGAGCCAAATCATCAGCATACATTGTAAAAAATACATTACTTAAAACCGCCTGTATGGAGTTTATATATATAATAAACAATACGGGACCCATCACGGAACCCTGTGGGACACCCATGTCGACTGTTAAATTGTTAGAAATTATTCCACGAATACAGTTTTCCTGAATTGTCTGTATAGAGACGTACTGATTACGACCTTTGAGAAAATGAGATATCCAATTTAACGGCTGGCCACGTACACCATAATTATATAATTTTTCTAATAGTGTATCATGTTGGACGCAATCGAATGCCCTGCTGAGGTCACAGAATATCCCAGCAGGGCACTCACTTGCCTCAAAATGTTGAATTATCTCGTTATAAAAAGAATGCATAGCCGTTATCGTCGAATACCCCAATCGAAAACCATACTGCTGTCTGTTCAAAATCCGGCACCTATCTAGAAATGGCATCAACCAGGATAAAAATGCATACTCGAAAATCTTAGACATAGCACACACAGTAACAGGTCGATAATTTTTCAAGCACTGAGAATCTCCCTTCTTAAACACTGGGATAACTTTCCCTAATTTTAAAGAGCTAGGAAAAACTCCACTACTGAAAGAAATGTTTACCAAATAAGTAATTGGATTTATTATCAAATGAACAACTCTTTTGCATTGCATTAAATACCATTGAAAGTTACCGACCTCTATCACCATTCGGCGTTAACGATGTTTGCACGGAATTTCGTGAAAAAACTACTCTGCGGGCTAATGTCCCGACCAGCATTGAATTACACCCGAGAAACCTATAACAGAGTCAAAGTCATTTGTCAACGCCCACTAGACATATACCGGTTTCGAACTTATAATATCTCATTAATATGCCATAGATGAGACTAATAAATTTAGCTCAATAAAAGATAATAATGTTGCTTCTATTAATGTTAATATTAAAATAAATCTATCTCTTCCTCTAAGATGTAAAAATATATCCACGTACCTTGACAAGATTTCTTCTGCGGCGTGGTTAAGTAGCCCCAATTCATATCAGACATGCAAAGTTCAAAATTGTATCCTGGAATGTCACTGAAATCATTTTCATATCCTCCAGCTTCCAATAAAAGTACATTCCAGTCTTTTATCTCTGTTAACCTATTGGCTAACAAAGTGCCAGCTGAACCAGCACCCACTATTATGAAATCAAACGTACCATATTCTGTCACAAAAAATATATATATAGGTAAATGATACTGCAGGTAACGACTACTCCTCGAACCAATGCCCCGACCGGCATTGAACTACACTTGCAGTATCTGTGTGAACAACCAAGATCCTTTGTCGGTCACACCACCAGATATAGACCGATTTCGGGCTTGTTAGCCCTCATTAGTATGCCATAGGTGAGATGGCCGACAATTCAACTGGCTGTTCCTTCATATGTATGTATGTTCAGATATAACACAGTCACACAAAAAAAAATTGTGACCTGGGAATCTGACTATGATTGATGTTTTTGGGGTAAAAGTCTCGTAATCAATTCAACCTCAAACGTAACCAACGCGTACACAGTTACTACAATACACACGAAACATAGTCTCTTCTCTCTATATTCTGTATAGATTCTGTAGCCTCTTGCCATGAACATGCACCCAACAATATCAAATTAAATATCTAACATACTAGGTTAGAGTTGACAGATTTTTGGTAAAGTAGGTTATAGGGTTATCCAGTTATTATTTGTAAGTTTATTTTTAAGAAACAGATTCGCGTAGAGATTAAGCTGAATGTTTTAAGCACGTGGTCATTGGGTTTAATATACATTGTGGGTTTAAATGTGTTGTTATGTGTGGGTTACAGAATTATGGGGTCAAATGTGTCATATGGTTGTGAAATGAATTGGGTTATGGGGTTATGTGGTTTAAGAGCCTGAATTTTCTGATTACAACTTCATTCGTAGGGTTATATTCGTTTAATAACTTGAACTATGGGTTTTTTAGGTTGTGGCAAAATCCTGATGTGATGGATTAAATAGACCTCGGATTCGGATTCAGCGACCCCAAAAACATATAGTACCATAGTCAGACCCCCAGGTCAGAAAACAAATTTTTTGTTGTGTGGCTGTGTAAACTAAGTGGAGGTGAGATATAAGCGGTTTGAAGTACCTGTTGCAATATAGGTCGCTTCCTGCAACTCGAGTTGCTTAGCCGAGCAGGAAGTAGCAGACCACTTATATTTCAACTTCACGTGGAACATACATATGAAGAACACCCAGTTCAATTGTCGGTCATCTCATCAAGTTTTCTTGGTTGTTCACACAGATACTGCAGATGTAATTCAATACGGTTGGAGTAGTTGATTGCTGCAGTATCATTTATAGATTTAACGGCGCGTCGCTTAGAGCGAGAGGTCTGTCTACCTGTTGTAAGGGTACAGACAGAGTGGAAGCAAGTTTTCCGCTTACTGGTTACCAATGCCGAATACGTACTTATAAGCTATCAAATTTGTAATTGTATATTTAAATTGATATAAAAACATCAGTTTAAAACAGGCTAAAGCAAACACAATTGAAGCGGTTTCCTGCTTACTGGTACCCTGCAATTTATTTGTACGCGCGGGTCGCGTGTAGAAAAATGTACAAAGAAAACTGGTAATATCTTCAGTTTCTTGATGACCCATAAAGGACAAAATCCACAGCAAACCAATATACAGGGTGTCCGGATATAATGCGCAAAAATTTCAGGGAATAATTCTAGACCGAAAATAAATGCTACCTCTTTCTATAACTTTTTTTCCAAAACTGATTATTAACGGGGTTACAGGGTGTTAAAGTTATTTGAATTTCTCGTCCGCAAATACCCCCAATTTACAAATTTTATGTAAATATTTGGATTTCTTAAGAAGATATTTACAAATATCGAAAATAAAATTTTAACTTCAACACCCTATAACTCCGTTAATTATCAGATTTTGGAAAAACTGTTATCGAAAGAGGTAGCATTTATTATCCCCTGAATTTTTTTGCTCATCATTTCCGGACACCCTGTATAGTACACAAATATTGGAGAGAGATTAGTACTTAATGAAATTAATGAAAAGGGTAAGTATTAAAACATACAGGGTGTCCGAAATATGTGTGCCTTTATTTTGCTGTATGATAAATTGTACCAAACAAAATATATTTGATTTAACCATATCAG
Organism: Monochamus saltuarius; assembly: GCA_025584915.1. Taxonomy (NCBI): domain Eukaryota; kingdom Metazoa; phylum Arthropoda; class Insecta; order Coleoptera; family Cerambycidae; genus Monochamus; species Monochamus saltuarius. Next base: position 19,965,803 of record CM046721.1, read on the forward strand.
ATTTTGTACATAATAAATACAAGTACACGTAATAAACATACTTTGTGTGAGCGGTTATCTTAGTGCTCTTTTCACAACATACAATGAAATGTGAAATAATTATAAGTGTTAAAAATTATTGTCGGTGTTTGTCATAAGCGTTTATCGTAGCGTATCGTAGCCAGAGAGTTTGGTCTAGACTCGCTATAAATTAACTGGTCACGGTTACTATAAATTGTTTGAATTTCTCTTTACGTACGCAAATATCAAACAAACACTAGGTACAGAAAAGGAAAGGCACTAGCCGCATTGCTGTCACTACTACTTATAATAATTTGAGGTTAGCAGCAGCAGGCAATTGATGCAATGTTGTTGTACGTTGCAGTACATTGCAGTGTTAGGGATTTCTTGGTAAACCTCTATAGTTTACTTCATTAATTTTCCTTCACGTTTCTTAAATTTTAAATAAATGATAAATTCTCCATAATTTCTTCTATTGCGGTTAATGGGGTGTACTTGTTGTTTTCTTTTTGACTTAGTAATTATAGAATGCAAAAACGATCAGTTTATTGTCAGATGCTGATATTTTGGAAGGAAGTACCTAAGACGTATCGGATAAATTTTTGTCTTTTCCCGCTTTTAACAGCTTCTACTGTGTGCAGTCTCCGCGCGAGAAATCAACGCCGATACGCGTGCGTTGAGCGTGAGGTAAGCGGAAAACCTGCTTCCACTCTGTCTGTACCATAATGTAGGTCGCTTCCTGCAAGTCGAGCCGCTTAGGCCGAGCAGGAAGTAGCAGACCACTTATAACTCATCATAATAATAATAGTTGTTTATTCAACAGATAAATCCAGTTACAGGACAATTATAAAAGAACTGAATATAGATACAATTAAAATGAAGGTGAATAGAATAATGCACTTAATGTTGAAATGAATCATTATCATTAGTTCCAAACAACTATAACTTCTAACTAATCTGGTAGAGAAAATACAATATTAGCAGACAATTCTCAAGATAGCTCTCGCCTGAGGAGTCACATCATCTAGTAGCATTCGTAATAGAACTAGAAAGCAAATGGTTAAATTTTGCAATTAATAGTTTAAGAGGTTTGGTTCAAAATTGGGCTCAGATGAACGAGACCTTGTTTACATCTTAACTATTTATAACAACAGCATAACTAAATTCAGAGAAACACGGGGAAATTAAAAGTAATTTTTCAGTAACTATTCACACTGTACTACTCCATCTATATAAAAACGATATTTGTAGGGACTGTAATTTCGGTTGTCATTTTTATCCAATTACTTTTCTACCTAAAACAATATCTCACCTGATTTTATAGTTTACACATAGACTATATTTATTTTACTCATTATATAAATCAAGTTACTTACCATAAATTTTCTCTTGCTCAGCTGGTTTTATATAACAGGACTTTTGATTATTAAGTGGTAATACGTAAGTAGATGCCTGTGTTAAATTTCCGCGGACCATTTTAACGAAATCTTCAAATGACGAATTTTTGTGACTACATACGACATTATTCGCCAACAAAGCGATAATACCTAGAATATAATACTTCATTCTGAACACAGTATGCATACCTGTCAACATTTAAAATAAGTTGGCAATCAATAAAAACGATTTGAGTCAAGTTGTGATATATATATGTGCGTGTTATATTCAAGGTTTGAGAAAAACATGCCAATTTTTATTATCTATTCTATGTAGATTATTTCCTTACTTAAAATAATTATGCATAACAGCATTAAAGTAGAAAGCTTTTGATACCTTTTAGAACATACAGTTTTTTTGTAATTCATTTTTATCGTATCTTTTCTGTTGGTCCTATTCTGACACGCTTGACTGAAAATTATTATGGAGAAATTAATTTTGTGCAGGAGAGCTATACCTGTTCCATGTTGATAAAATGAACCGTTTTCGGCAAAAACGCGTTTGAAAATTTCCACATTAAAATACAAATAAATTTTCTTATTCGATATTTTTAAATTAATAGTTATTTATGCAACAAGTGCAAAAAGTAAGTGTTTATTGCATGCGACGTGAAATTGTCCAACGAGGCCGTCAGGCCGAGTAGGACAACACGTCGAGTTCAATAAGCACTTTTTGTACGAGTTGCATACAATATTTTTCCTACGTTCATGCAAAAACCAAAAAATTTTATTTAGATGACACTAAGTCTAGAAAAATGTGACGTCGATTTGAAGGTTTGTGTTTGTCATGATGACAAAACGCTGCAGTAGAATGACAGATGAGTGCAATAAAGAACCACTTTTTCCACTAAATATAGTTCAATAAAGTATTGTTTTTTGCATGAACGTATAAAAATAAAATTTGATCAAGAACCTGTCAGATATGCTAAATGTTGTACTGAGTTAGTAATTATCGTTGTGTAGTAGTTGTGTAAAGTGTAAATGTAATGTGTAAATGATTTTAAATTATTAGTATTAGCTCTTGTCCAACACGGCACCTGACTAGTTTGAAACCTGCACGAAGCCGTCAGTCAGTTTAATATTAGATACAACTCCGCTGCAGTAAGTCGATGAACGATTTGGCTATTCACTTGGGTCAGGTTTCCAACCAGTCAGGTGCCGTGTTGGAAAAGAGCTATTATTATGTCAAATTTTGAAAACATGCCTAGACAAAATTAGTTTTCCAACTCAGAAACAGTAGATATAATCGTTGTTTATTGTCAAAATCAATTTAATGGAGGAGCTGCAGCAAGAAGGTAAGTTTTTACTGAAAACGGCGCATTGTATTAACATGGAACAGGTATAGCTATTCAAGCGCCCTCTACTATGTGCGGCACTAGTTGCTCCTTCGCAATGCTTGTACAATGGTCGTCAGCTTAAAGTCACCAGTTCCATGGTCCATTCTTTTCTAGTGCCATTTATTATACACGGTGCTAGAAAGGGACAAAACATGGAAGTGGTGACTTTAAGCTGACGACCATTGTACCTACTTATCTAAAACATAACTGTACCAAATTTCAACATGATTGGAAGTTTTATTTCTTTATTATGCCCATAACAAGAAAATAATGTTTTTTCTTTGAAGCCCTGTAACTTCTAAACGAGGCACTTTTGGACTAAGCTAAGTTTATCTAAATCGATTCTATTTCATCACAGAAAGCTATAGCCATAGCTTAAGCTAGGTCTCATTACTGTCCGAATGAAAATGTAAAGTTTTATTTAATTTTGTCCAAACGGTTTGAAATTAGGAACTGACAGTTGGCATGACATTTCTCCTAAATGCACGTGATATTAGTAAATGTAACATTTGAAATTCGCCGATTGGGGTACCTTTGAATATACAATCTTCGCGCTCTTAAAGCCCTTCCCTGACATTCCCCATAAATGAAATGCATATCTCTGTATTCTTCATTCGAATATCGTACATTATCAGCCATTTTTGCATAATTATTAGAACTTATTCACTTAATACTGATACGAGTAAATTAAAAATGACGGGAAGCTACTAGATATTGTTGTGCAAAACCAGATATTGGAAAGGAAACTATGTGCATGTAGGGTCTCGAACTTATTTTTTTTACTCAAAACCTGTTCTATTTATCAAAGAATTGAAAGAGACAAAACAATTTCCAAATTTAATGGGAATTCAAAAACAAAATTTACTCCAAAAAAATCTAATAAAAGATGTAGAGGGGGTAGTTCATCTCAACGTCTTACAACAGGATAAGATCAATGAAAAATACTTATCTAGAAGAAGTCTCAGATGCCTAAATATCGTGCCAAGTTTCAGTTTTTGTTCTTAAGTTTAGGAAGACATAAAAAAATAATAGTTGTTTTTGCTATAATATTTTTTTCTATGCCACTCCATAAACACAAATAAAATTTCCTTTAAACATGGTATGCAGTAATCATAATATTGGTTGATATTTTAACGTGAATAACTTTTTTTTTAACTAAAACCAGTGGCGCAGGTATGGGGTTTTGTTCACTCTTGAACTCCCTAAACTTCTACGCCAATGATGAAAAGTATTTTTTCACTACCAATATAATTCATTATTTTTTTCTGGAAAAGTGCTCTTGAGGAAATTCGCTAAGCAGCTTTGTTTTTTAGATATTTTGATTTATTCTAATGAGGCTTATCTTATAAAAATTTTAAAATTGCAGTCAATCATTTATTAAACAACTAAAAACAACAGTTTGTAAAAAATTTAACTTAAATGGAACTTAAAGTGATTTTCGTCTTGTTCGAATTAGCATTTACCATAAAATCGTCAAATTACGATGTACGTAGGTAATAGATTTTTCTATTATACACCGTAGCTGCATACTGTAAACTATTTTAATAAATGAAACACGATCTCCGAGCAAAACACTATATTTCTAACAATCACCAAATGAAAACAATTATATTAAAGAACAATATAACGACGCCTAAATATAGAACGACCTATCGCCAAGAAGGTGTCTTTCTAACTGCCCTCAATTGCTTCTTCTATCACACAATTTCTTGCAGTTAATCGCCTTAGCGATTATACAACAGCTAGAGGTTCGCTTAGGGTTCCATTATAGTCGGCTAACCTGACGACCCTTCACGACCCCGTGAAGGATATTGCACTGAAACAGACAAAAATAGTTTTAATACAAGCGAATAACAGGACGAATCATTTTATTCGTCCTCAGCATCACTAGTTTCGCTTTCCAAAGCTCTCGTAGCAAAACGTTTCATTCTATCTGAAGAACAAATGCCCGTATAAGCAATCCTACAGCGTTTCGATTCTGGTAGATCGTCGTTATCGAGTACTTTATAGATTACAAAGGGTCCTTTGTAACGAAGTTCAAGCTTCCTATTCATCACGTCATTGGAGCTTTTATTTGCTTGAACTACTAATACGTTGGTGTTCCCGAGATGTGTCAGCAATCTCATCCCTCACCGTATCTAGGTCTTACCGTTAGTCGCATTCCACCTCCGATGAGATAAATGAGTCATTTACGCCCCGGCAAATCCGCGTAGCCAGGCTGACGTTGGCTCACGAAGCAGACTAACACCGGTATTCATAGTCGTGCTTCAGAGAGACTCCAGCTATCTTTCGGTAATGCAGAGACATAATCAGCCTTATTCTATAACTCCAAATCGAATACAAATGTGTTCCATTGAGTAGAGGTTAACTTGTCGAATCGGAATTCTTCGAAATCGGTATTCTGTAACTGTGTTTAACTCCTACTATCGACATGTCTAATAGAAATCGATTTCGACCGGGCAAACGTTGTCGAAGTGCAATTTCGATATCGGAATGTGATGTAGCGCATGCGCAGTGTCGATTATTTCTTTGACATTAGTATTATTAATTTAATGCTAAAATAAAATCTATCATATAAAGGAGCTGCTCGGGTGATGTTTTCTTCTTAGAAGGTGTAGCACAGGACATGTCTTCAGATAGTTCTGTTCCTCTTGAAAGAATATAACAAACTAAATTTCTCCACAAAACTACTTGTAAAACAAATAAAATTTTATAAATTATCTTATTTGGGTTTTTCTGAAATCTACATCTGGACAACAATTGAAGGGTGTAAAAGCTAGAGTGCCTAAGTGCCAAAAATCAAGATTTGATCTTCTTGCGTAAAACAGACCTACTTACTGATATCAGTGTCCTATAAGAGACCTAAGTAAACTCCTATGTAAATCGTCAATACATAAGTATAAAATTGACAGCGGACCTATCTCCAGGCAGGCAGGCCCAACTTGTGAACCTAAGTGCCAACGACGCAAAACAGTATTAATACAAAAACAGTAATAATACAAAACAGTATTAATACAAAAACAGTATTAATGCAAAACAGTGTTAATACATAATGTATTAATAATGTATTATTTTATGTAAAATTGTTGAAAATTTTAAGTTTTTTAACTTTAATTGGCAATTTATTGTGTGAAATGTCCAATAATTAAAATGGTACTTAGGCCCTTCAATTTTAAACCTTCTTAGCACGTAAAAACTAGAGGACCTAAGTGCCAAAACTTAAAATTCGCTGCCCTGTAAAATTATATTTTTGGCACTTAGGCTCTCTAGCTTTTCCACCCGTCCCCGCTGCATGTAAATATTTCAGTCATCAAGACGTATTTGCATTAGTACAAGCCATAAATGACCCATTTACTTTTACTATTATTTGATCAGGTTAGGTTCACTAAACGTCAGTTGGTCGTTAAAGGTCAAATTCGCATGATAAATGCGGGGTTGCCGTTGTACCAGAGGCGCGTCACATAGACGTTCTCCTTTACGATTTATTGGCACTTCTACATGAGTTACAGAATACCAATTTGTGCCAGGGATCAACGCAGTAGATACTGAACATTCCGATTTGTAAATATTACGATTCGATCTGTGCATTTCTATTCGATTTGTTAAAAGTTACAGGGAATAGGAAATATAGGAATAGGAATAGAATTGTATTTCCTAGTCGGCGCGTCCCTGAAATTAGCAGTCTCAATTGAAATTTAGTTGGCAAGTCGTCAGATTTGCTGTTAACCATCTCCAGCAGGCCGCCGGTTATCTATTTTCACAAATATTTAATAATGGAAGGCGATTTAAATATAATACACGCAATTCATCGTGAGTTTAATTACTTGGAAGATGTGATTTTTCTTGTTACGAAGAGATACGGTATACAGAAAATCCATTACATTCGTACTCCAATATTGCACAGTTTCCGGATGTAACAGGTTGCATTGACTGCACGCATGTATGTGCCAATTAAAAATCCTGGTGGAGAATTTGCAGAAGTATTCAGAAATAGGAAACGTACATTTTCCATCAATGTTCAAGTAGTTGGTGGGCCAAAGTTGCAAATTTTTGATATTGTGGCTCATTGGCCCGGGAGAGAACACGACAGCGTTATTTTTAACAACAGCTCTTTAAAAACAAAATTTGAACAAGGAGTCTTACAAGGGTATCTCCTGGGGGATAGTGATTATCCTTGTCTACCATACCTGATGACACCATTACAAAACCCAAATGCAAATGCAGAAGATAGATACAATGGTTCGCACATACGAACACGGAATACGATAGAGAGATTGTTTGGTGTATGGAAACGGTGTTTTCCATGCCTTTCAAACAGTTTAGGGAATACACCTGAAAGTTGTTGTGCTATTATTGTCGCATGTGCGGTTTTATATAATATAGGGCTAATGTCAAATGATGACTTTACTGTCGATAGTCTTCAAGATAATGATAATAATGAACAGTTCTTGTACCCGCTGCAAATGGTTTAGGATTTGTATATCCGCAATATTATCATCTACGGAATTTGCAGTTGTAACCTGTATGCTCAGGAAGATACCGTCGCTCTCAAAGCAGTTGGCTCATATCCCAAATGGGGTACCGCTTTATAAAGATCGGATAGATTTTTTTTTCAGGAATCGGAAGACCTCCCACTGTTGCCATTAGATTCTTTCGTTCTGCTGCCAATTCCTCCTTGCGTGATCTTTTAATCTTGTCCCAAATTTTTTTTAATTGGATGACCATTTGCTGAAAAGTAACATGCTTTAAGATTTCTATTGAATGTGGCCAAATTATTAATGTAAAAGGTCGGAATAACGGTAACATAACCTATGTACCTTTGTATTGCTAGCAATCGAATTGTATTCAACACGTAGCTTCTCCCAAGCTTCTGTTTTCCTCCTAATCGAAGTTGCATCTGTTTTCTTCTTCTCAATTATGGGATATTTTAGAATTAGTTGTATTAAAACTTCTTTCTCTTCTGCCGTATAGGCTATTCTTGACTTATTTTGTGCCATCTTCACTGTAAACTGTACGATGTTATTAAGACGTATAACACCGGTCAACACAAAATTTGACATATAAAAAAGTTTTACAGATTAGATCATATTTAAACGAAAAAAACTATATTGCATAAAAAAGTTTGCTTTTGTGTCCAGGAGAACGGTTTTACGATATTTTAAAAAATCTGTGATTTTATTTTTTTTTATGATAAAACAATACAAATATATTTCTATATTATTTTTATTAATTTTTACTATCAAAGTAGCTTACAAAAAAGTGGAAAATAATTTAAAAGTGCACAGTATTAGGTACTTCTTCTTTTATGTTCATAAGAACTTTATCTCAATAAACCCCAAATATAGTCGCCCATCGTATTTTCATTGTATTGGATTAATAACATTTTTCGAAGTCCATAATATCTTTGTAGAAACGTTCTTCTTGCTCTTCTGAATACGCCCCCATGTTATTTTTAAATTGATCTAAATGAGCATGCAGCATATGTACTTTTAAAGACATCCTGTAACCCATTGTCTTGAAGTTATTTAACTTATTTTCAACCAGATCTTGGTAGTCTTCAGCTTTGCTATTTCCTAAAAATCCAGACTACTGCTTTAAAACTGTTACAACTTGCTTTTGCTTTTTGAGCTCTATTAAGCAAGTTTGGAAATTCTTCATAGCCAAAAATTATTTTAATTTGCGGACCAACAAAAACTCCAGCTTTAACCTTTGCTTCTGACTTTGTCATTTTAACCTTTTCTAGACTTGTACAAAGCACCTGTTGTTTATCACTCTTTTGTGTGCCATCTGGACGCATTGTGTGAATGTAAAAGCCCCACTTTTATCAGGCGGTAAATTGGAATGTACTAAAATTAATTAGAATTCTTATAAAAACTCGAAAATGAATACAAACTTTCGCTCGCAATTCTTCAATAGGCGGCGCGCCGATTATCGTATATGAAATGCCCATGGCTAGCGGATCGCTGGGGAATTGTCAACTGAAACATCTCTGACGGTACGCTGGGCAACTAACTATGAATACCACGTCTGTCGACATCGGACTGCCTAATAGTCACGGATCCACAACCGGAGTCAACGTAACCCTTCACTATTTCACCATTAACTATGCAATCGATAAAATAACATTTATTCAAATCTTTACTATTTAGAATTTTAGGAATTTGTAACATAATTAATGACCTTGCTGTCGACGGCATATCCGGGCGTCTCCGCGAAATCACCTTGCACTGATTGGCTTCGTGACCCAATAGATGACATTTTGTTACACTCCATTATCTGCTTCGGACAGTCGGATTGGTAATGGACATTCTTCAGAGTTGGTTTTCCGGATTGACATTACGATCAACATAACGCGATTCGACCTTGGTCATCCGTCTAGAACTCCCAGATTGGACGTTATCACTTTCGGAAACTTGTCGTCACTTAACGTCGACAAGTATTTCTCGTAAAGTGCATCTGGAGTGTCGTAAGGACCGGCTCTAGCCCCATTGTGTAGCGTTACATTCATGATACCATCAATAAGGCAAGATACTGCATTCCTTTCAGAAATTTGGCAAGTCCTTAGTATCTCCATTTTACTAATAATTTGTGATCAACTAACTTCTTTGTTTCATCCTATTTAACATTCGCCGCAAAGCTCTTGCGCAGTTAATGTGATCGGGAAACATTTGTCTGGTAAGGGTCTTACATTCCGCCCAAGAACTCGGATAGCTCGCCAAGCTGTAGTACCAGTTTCGAGCCATGCCAGTCAGCCGTGACTGCACTTGATATATAGTTGTTATACCATCCCAACCATTTATATTTTTTATTTAGTCGACCTTATCTAACCATTTTACTGCAGATAAATTTTCATTGTTTGGGTTAAATTCAGTTATGCAATCATTTCCAGGGCTAAACGCCGATTGTCTGGTTGCGCCCCTTGTTTCACAATGATTTTCAGTAGCTGTTTTAACCGTCCGACTCGTGACTCAACCGAGGTAGTATTAATGAAACTTTCTTCAACTTCTTGTAATGTACGTTGGTCAGTTAAAGCCGTGGTCGTTGTATCCCTGCTAATAACGGCATCGACATTTTGAGACGTAATTGTCTTTCACTACTTATGATGATAGTTGAGGTTTTAGTCCCATCTCTTTTTGACTCACGTACGTTTACGACTCAACCTTTGATGTGCACTTTGAGATGATTTAATTCTATCTAAAATCTAATATAAAATCAGAAAAATATTTCACGATTTATTGTTCTTACTTACCATCACTAGACAAATCAACCTGCTAGACAGAATAATTTAATAATATCGTGTTATCACATATTTGCTGTGAAATTCGTAATATTAATATTAATCAACTGAGTTCGGTTCTGTTAAAAACCGTGAATTACCGGTCTCTAGTTATGTCTAATTGGAGAAAAAAACTTAGGTGATAATAGTCATTACAGTATTTTACAGTAATGTGTAAAAAAATAAGCGAAGCAATTATATAGGTAAAACTATGGGTTTGCAAGATTAAATAATAACTTATATAAAGAAAGTAAATTACTACACTTTATTGCAAGTTATCCATCTTGTCATATGTAACAAATATGTATAGATAAAATTGCATATAAACTTTGAAGGTTACATGCTCTTACCAAAATAGTAGCATGTGCTAGATTTGTGATCACTAACAGTTTTCAGTTATGCAATTCCTCAATTTTTTTGGGTGAACTATTTAAAGATATATTTCATTTTACATTTTTCTTTAAGAATTTATCTTGTACAAGGAGACATTTCTTTTTCCAGTAATCTAAACTCTTTAACGGAAGATGACAAGAAAATAACACTATAGTTGTAAGTGGTAATTGTTTTTATGTTTTTATTCTAGGGTTTTAGGATAAGGTTTAGTTATAAGCCGTAAATTTAAAATCTTTCATTTTGTCCTGTGGATGCTCGTATCCCTTAGTTTTATTCTAACCATTGGCCTTATCTAGTCTTGTTGTGAACTGGAATCAGTACATTACCTCATCAGTTATAAATTTTCCAGCCAAAATATCCTGAGTGAGAGTAAGGGACTGGATCACCTTCATTTTGATTCCTAAAATTCCCTGTTGCTACTCTTGGAGCAACATTTTATTTCACTCCCAGGATAGGTATAAAATTTAAATAATTTGAGAGCAATTAAAGCATCATTAATGTTTGCTTTATTTCTCATTTTACTTATTCTCTTTGAGACATTCTATATGTAAAATGATATTTTGCGTTACACATTACTCAAATTTCAAAATACAAGAGTTTGAAAACGATTGTTTATGGAAACACAAAATTCATAAAGAATAACTTTTACATTGGATGATTCAATAGTAATTAAAGTATCTTTCATGTTTGCCCCATTTTAGATTTTATATGTGTTAGAGTTATATATTATGTAACTTTTTGCGACACTCTGTATATAAAATAAAGATATTTTGACTTACACACTCCTCTAATTTCAAGATACAAGAGGTTGAAAACTATTGTTAATAGAAATGAAAAATTTATAAAAAAAATATTTTTGCATTTTGTTTTAATAGGAATTAAAACATCTTAAATTTTTGCTCTATTTCTCAAAACAGAAGTGAATTGAATTTTGACAGATGTGCATTTGTTGGGTATCATTAAAAAATGTATATGAAAAGGGCCAAGAGCATAGGCTTACGTTTTTCATATAGTATATCGGCTGAGATCATAGCTGGTAACGTGCCAATATCTTACTACCTTTATCATTCCAGGAAACAATATTTACTAGAATATATAGTTCAATTAAAAATTTCTACAAATTCTATACAATTGCCATACTTAGTGTTATCGAAGTATTCTTAAAGTTTCTAATATATGTTTTTAAGTATAATTATATAAATTAACTTTAAAATATTCTCTGGATATAAGCCTAAGTAACATTTATTTAACATGCACATATTATTACAGCTCAGAATAAAACAGCATTTATATTTTAGATATTACCTAATTAATGTTTGAACGCGTCCACAAACATGTTTGACAAATGCTGAATGTTTGGCTATTGACAGACTATTTGTCCAGCTATTCGTAAAGTCTCGAACTTACTTGTGTCACATTTGCCAAAATATATGTAAAAATCGGGAACTTCAAATATTTGCCACCATTAGTTTGCAATCATGGATGTAAAAACTGCAGCTGCTGTTTTTCTTTCTTATAAGTAACCATAGGGGGTGCTTGGGGACACTAAGCACCTCCAGAATAACACCCCAAAGAGAAAAATAGGACACCCAAATTGAAATCATTTGCATTCTGTAAATTAGCAAACAAACTGGAAGGCCATAAGAAAGCCTTGTCTAAAATATTTTAATTCTTTTATCGGAATACTGTACTGAAGACCTTTTTTCCGAGAGCACTTCGTTTTTGTAGAAATATGAACCTTGCCTCTTCCTCAAATTATATGTTAGTTACGCCTATGTAGGTAATAATATTTATTTATTACTGAAGAAAAGATATACAAATAAAAGGGCGCCAAATAACAAACATTTGCTATTTGGAAGTTATCAAACTTCACGTATCTGTGGCCGCCTTGATACAATGACTTTGATTGAGAAATATCTGCAAGTGAATTATAATATTTCAGTTTTTATTAAAAAAACAGGACCCAGTCTTTTTGTAAAATAAAATAGTGTGCATATTATTACTTTTCAATGCATGCAATTATTTCAAGAGATCGTCATCATTTATTCTTGTAAAAGTGTAAGTTATATTAGAGCGGCCCGTCAAGCCACGAAAAAAGCAAGCGCCTAGCCACGACTATTCAATGCATACATTCTTATCACATTGAGACTCACTCCTTCTGACAGCAGACCTCTAAGACTGTATCGTTTACCGAAAATCCACAAGGTCAATACACTTCTTCGACCAATTGTCAGCACCATTGGAAGCCTCACTTATAAACTAATACGTCAACTAGCTAACTTAATAAAGCCACTAGTAGGAAAGTCCGAACATGTAAGAAACCAAGCACACTTTGTGGACAATCGATTCCTAGGACATCATGGTCAGCTTCGGTGTGGAGTCGCTTTTCACTAACGCTCCGATCCTGAACAGCCTGCAATTGGGGGACAAAGAACTGAAGATAAGTCATACTTGGATGTCTTTGCTTAAGACCAAATAAGCGAACAAGAGCATACCTGAACCAGCCATCCATAGCAGATCTGAACCAGTCAACGTAAACACTATCCACCCTTGACGCACCGGCTAGTAACAAAACTCGTCTTAGACACCACGGTAATTTTTCAGCCACCGCTCAAGACACGAGAAGCACTGAAGATGGCATCTGTTAAGTATGGTGAAACGTCTGCAGTTATGCATCGACTACGGCAAAACAGCCCAGAAAGTATACACCATTCACCAGCATGACCAATTTTAATCCGCTGTCAGTACTTTGAAGTGTTTTCAGTCAGCTGGGGTGCCCTTGAAATGCATATGCAACACCACATTTGACGGAATTTACAGTGACTACATCGTATTACTTTGTCGGCATGAAGCTACTCTTGCTCTATGTCTGTATAATTTTGTGCCACCCTATATAGAGTTGTTATGTTACGTCTACGAAGGTTAATAAGTTTTTACTACGGCTTTATAAATCAAAAAATTAAGTTCCATTGTTTAACGGTTTCTAGTGGATTTTTCTCTTCTGACTGAAACTGAGTCGAGAGTGTTGGTGACTGCCCTAATTGCACCTGCTCTGTGTCGGTTCTGATGCGGAGCACTTTGTAGAGTTATGGTCAGTTGTTGACGCAATACCACTATTTGTCGAAATTGTCAGCGCAATTTGTGCACACTTTAAAAGAAGACACATTTCTACCATCTACAACCCTGAAAGTATCGGTTATGATTTAGAAAATAAAGCAGTATGTTTATGTAGTGTGATAAGTAACAAATTTAATAAGTTTAAGGAATAAATAATGATAGGCAATCAAATTTGTATTATTTTTATTTTCCACTACAAGTTAAGTTTTCATGTTAGATTTACTTCCAGCCCAATGTTCTTTAATAAAATCAGCAGCTTTTTCCGCAATCATGTATGTTGGGGCATTAGTATTCCCTGAAGGTAATGTCGGCATAACTCCAGCGTCCACTACTCTCAACTTTTTCAAGCCGTGTACAAACAATTTTGAGCTTACCACGGAGTCCTTATTTGACTTGCCCATTTTTGTAGTTCCAACAGGATGATATATAGTGGTAGTCAGTTGTTCCAATGCACAGCGCCAAAATTCATCAGTACCTAGAATGTAACCAGCACATATTTTAATAGTGGGAGCGATTGCCGCATTGACAGACTTGAAAGCTTCGGTTTCTAACAGCTGTAGAGTTTCCTTTATAGCTTTTATCATTGTGATCATATCGTCTTCATCGCCGTAGTAATTGTAATCAATGTTGGGAAAGTCTAGAGGATTTTTTGACTTCAACGTTACACTGCCTCTAGACTTTGGATGAAGCAATATTACGAATATATAAATATCGCTGTAAGGAACTGCTAACTCTTCAAGTTGTTTTTTATATTCCATCTTTAAATTTATAAACTTCCATGCGTTAGGGCCAAATCCGAAAGGTGTAAAAAGTATTTGTTGGACATCTGGTACTGAACTGCTCTTATTGTTGACATTAATGAAACTTACGGAATCTGCATTGAATGGCGCTGTGAGTGGTCGATGGTGGTTTAAGTAGTCTTTTAATAATACCTCTAGAGAGTCGTTAAACATTGTTTGATTAGTTCTAATATTTAAACCAAAGAACTCTGGATGGTCTTGCAAATTTTTTCCGACGGGCAAGTCCAGTAAAGTTTCAACTCCAATTTTATCTAATTCTTCTTTGGGACCTATTCCGGAGATCATTAAAATCTGTGGAGAATTTATAGCACCTGCAGATAGTATAACTTCTTTTTCGGCTTTAGCTTTGTACAGTTTACCTTCTTTTATAAATTGAACCCCTCGTGCAATTTTATTTTTTTTATCTATCTTTAATTTAGTAACAAAAGCATTTATCGTAACATTAAGATTCTTTCTGTTCAAAATTGGATCTATGAAAGATCTTCCGCCACTAGCTATCTTAATACCATTTATTGTAGACTGAATGCGTGACACTCCTATTTGTTCTTTGCCATTGTAGTCAATTTCTTTGTCGCCTAGTTCTTTCTTTCCGTTTATAAATACGGAAGATAAAATAGTTGGTTCAGTGTAGTTGACGTGTAGTAAACCATCTTTCCCATGATATCCAGGATCGCCATTATTGATGTCACTCTTTTCTGTTTTAATAAAATAAGGTAAAACGTCTTTATACGACCAACCGGGATTGCCCAATGCCTCCCATTCGTCATAGTTCGCTTTGTTTCCTCTCACGTACATTTTTGCATTTAAAGTGCTACTTCCCCCCACAACTTTACCTCTTTCGCAGTTGCACTTGTTTCCTTCCATTGCTAGAAACAAAAACATAAAACATGTTGATAATGATTTATTGTTATTTATTAAACAAATTTATTTTTTTATATATTTATTCCAGACAGATAAACAGTTGCGTAGTTATATGGCATTCTAAAATAATGTAAAATTAAGGAAATGCGAGATTGATTTAAAAAAATAAGCGTATATATAAGTATATAAGTAGAAACAGATTCAATAGTACGGAAATATCACTCTTACTACAAAACCTAACGATCTATTCTCTCAATATGAAGTCTGTAAGACAGTTGGGAATCAACTAACATCACTAAGTGTCAAGCTGTTCATGTGATAATTATTGTAAGTAATTGGTGTTTATTTTAAGTGAAAGTAATCGTATGACACTTAGTGACGTTAGAGACGAGTTTGTTTGTTATGCTCCAGTTATGAGCCGAGTTGATATCACAAAGAATATAAGAATATGTGCTGCACATCAGCTAAGTCGTCAATGCAAAACAAAAACAAAAACGGTCGCAGATTTGACCCTTGGGGCACACCCAGATTTACGTTACATTTTTCTGAAAAATGGCAATTGGTTTTTACAAGAAATTTGAGATCCTGGAGTTGACATTAACATATTTATTAACACATCGGCCACACAATCCTCAAAAAGCTCTTTTGTCAAGATGTCATGATCTACAGTGCCAAATGCTTCAAATTGGTATAAACAGTATCCACCAGCATATCTGACTCAAATGAATCTAATATATTAAGCGTAAATGTCGAATGATTAGTACCAATTGAAAGTTTTGGGTGAAACGATGTTGATTGCTGCTAACTGTATTACTAAAACTACTCCATAATACCGAGTACAATATTTGTTCAAAGATTTTCGCGGGTGCTGGAAGTACAGCAATTGGGCGATAATTGTCTATATACAGCGTAATTCATACTTATCCTAAAAAAAATTGGGAATAGATGCGTCAGGAAATATGTAGTTTCCGAGAAAAATTATTATGGTGTTTTCAACATTCACATCGCTAGGCTTGTGTAGTCTCTAGTGTCATCGGAATATAGGCGATTTCGAATACTGAAATCCGATTGTAGTACGATAGTATTTACATTAGTTTTTCAAGTGTCAAAAATGATTTGCGTGTATAGCAAGTCGGAGTTGATGGATATCGTTTTAATTTATGGTGAAGTAAGACAAAATGCTTTAGCAACTTCTCGTCTGTACGCCGAAAAATTTCCCTGTAGATATGTGCCAAATGTAGCTACTTTTATCGCGGTAGTGCAACGCGGGTGTAATATAGAAAATTTGTAACCGAATCGTGTAAGAGATGGAGGTCCAGGGCGTCCACGGCGTATTGCAGCACATTTTAGAGATTGTTGAAGAAAATTCTAGAATAAGTGCTAGGCAAATCGCTCAACAAGTACAAGGAATATCCCAATCGACAGTGTGGCGTATTATACACGAGGTTCAATTATATCTGTACTATGTATACCGTGTCCAAGCATTAATACCAAGGGATTATCCCATACGAGTTCAAAACGGGCAAAAATCAGAAACAGTCGAGTCAGTTTGTAAAACGGGATAAGATGGGCTCAAATGTGTTTACACATCAAAAAAAATTGTCGAAAATCATTGAAAAATTTAGAACAGTTGTTGTAACACCAGGGTTGTCAAATTATTTTACTAATCACAATCACAAATTAATTAATAATTATATATAGCAGCAAAAGCAGTTGATTTTGTTGGTACAAAATGGGTGTTATAGTTTTTCTTGGGAAAATCATTCAATTTTTTTGGTCCATTAATTTTCCATTGCACTTCCTTCTTCGTGCCGGTCACCGGCTGGTTGCTCTGCCTTGCACAAGGTCAAGTTTTACAGCGAATCAGTTTCCAGTGCCGTGCAGAAATGTATTTTTAAATCATTTTCGAACTGCTCTTTTCGACTGTATTTGTAATGGTCCCTGCACATTCAAAAATTGAATTTTTCGATAAGTTCTGAATCAAACTGTAGGTATAAGTATCTTTTTCAGTGCCTTCTACAGGATATTCCAAACATTGGAACAAACCTCAGTAAAAATTTAAATATACTCCATTTGAACACCATGCAGGAAAATTAACAAAACACAGCCAAGAAATGCGCCTGAATCGCGTGCTGTGTGCTGATACTGCGGACGTACTGTACTTGTACTTTGTACAACCAGTCAGAAACAGGGTGTTAAAAAAAGAGTGTAAAATATTTAAGAATGTAATGGTATGAACCAATACAAGCAGAAAAGTCTCAATAAACATGGGTCCTCAAAGTAACGGTTGAGGAAATTTGGAATGTTTTAGTTTTTTTACTTTGCAAAAACGTTGTGTATTTTCTTATAATAGTTGGTAGATGTTTAGTAAAATCAACAGTACGTATTTGACAGTTGTTCCCAGTGCACAACTTTTCTTTTGCTATGGCTGGTTTATAGCCTCCAAGATCACCTGATCTGAACCCTCTAGATTTCTTTGTTTGGGGATATTTGAAGACATTAGTGTATGGTACTCCTGTAAATAGCCTGGAAGAGCTGCAGCTACGGATTAATCAAAAGTGTCAAGAAATCCAAACCAAGGAGGATGTTTTCGAAAGAGTTCGAATATCGTTGAGACGAAGATATCCTGCCTGTGTTTGTGGTTGAATTTCGAGTTCCCACTCCAGAGGTTAGTAAATATATTAAATTTTTAGATAATTATTGTATAGAGTTTTGTCTGTGGATGTTCATTAGCATACCTAGATGTTTGGTATCAGAGAACATACATATGACTTCATTGATAGGAATTGTAGGAGATTTGATACATATTAGCTTAAAATACCTTTCTTAAACAGTAAAAAAATGGTACAAAAGCTAATAATAAGGAATATATGGGTAGATATTGTGGGTGTAATTCAACGCAGGTTGGGGCTTTTGTCCACTGAGTAGTTAGTTTCACACAATATTGTTAATACCTGAAAATATATGAAAAAATATGAAAAAGATATCCTGCCTGCTTGGAAATGGACAGAGAGTACTTTGAACATCTTCTGTGACTTTGTTTTTTGTTTGTTAAAAGCAGCCTTTGTCGGTTTAGTCGTAATAAAATAAAATGTTTGAAAAACGAATAGTGGTCCATATCTCCGCAACCGTTACTTTGCGGACCCATGTTTATTAAGACTCTTCTGCTTATTTTGGTTCATACTATTACCTCCTGAAATATTTTACACTCTTTTTTAACACCCTGTAGAATACAGAGATATAGGAATATTGATACATTATTGGTAAATATTACACAAATTCGTTACATACATAAATATTGAATGACACACTGGAAAATGTCTCAACAATTTTTTTGCAGTGTAAAGTTATATATTTTGTTACAAATTACCTCCGACAACAATTACGCAGGATTATTCTCTTCTTATAATACAACTAATATCATCATGCTTAATAATTTTAAATCGCTTTTGTGTACACCAGTGATAAAAAAACGATACTATTAAATCAGGAGATCTGGGAAGCCACTCTTATCTATATATTTCGAAGCTGCATATTAATTTTTTAATAATGGAGGAATATAGAAGAGCGAAATAACCAGTTTAGTTTCTAAAAATTTGTGTTAGGAATTTGTATCCTACCTACTGGGAAGAGAATGTATGATCCTTTATCATAAACTCTTATGATACATTTACTGAAAGCGAAAAGTGAGGTTGAAAATATGTTTCAAAAATGGCATTAGGATTCTTCTCAATTCATAAATGATTGTTGTGGAAATTTTGCGTTGAACTTCAAAAAGAAAAATAAATAGAATAGAAGATTTGCCTTAATTGAGCAAAACCAACATAAACATTGTTATTATTTGGATTATCACATTTTTTCATAAAATAACCTTAATTTATCTACATGTTTTTTTTTAAACGAGTATGCTACAATGATCTGGTGGAAGTTGGAGGATCTAAAAAATTTGCTAACAAAGGACCACCTATACCACATACTTACCCTGGCAAGATTTTTTCTGTGGCGTGGATAAGTAGCCCCAATTCATCTCAGACGAGCAAAGTTCGAAACTGAATCCAGGAATATCACTGAAATCATTTTCATTCCCTCCAGCTTCCAGTAAAAGTACATTCCAATCTTCTATTTCAGTTAATCTGTTAGTCAGTAAAGTGCCTGCAGAGCCAGCGCCAACTATTATGAAGTCATATGTACCGTAATCTATCACAAAGTAAAGTAATAAATATTATGTAAGTTTATTTCAAAATATTATAATATTGGGTGTGTGTGAATACAGTATTAACGTGTTTTATGTTGTTGGATGTTAAATGCCTTGGAGAATAATAGATTTACTCTTATGTATAACAAAAAAAGCATGCTTATCTACTAGTTGTATTAATAAAATAAAACATTCAGAGAAAAGGAAAGAGAAAATTCATAAAGTTTTTTATTGACTATTTTCATTGTACCATACATATCTACATAACATCTACTTAATGTTGAATATAATAGTCAACGATCTAAGAAATTTATATCAACATTCGATGTATCCCAAGGTTCTGTACTGGGGCCTCTTTTCTTTAACAACTTTATTAATCGCGTTGTCGTTGAAACTGATGTCAGTTGCCTTTTATATATCAACGATATGAAAATTTATTGCAAAATTGTTA
Organism: Monochamus saltuarius; assembly: GCA_025584915.1. NCBI lineage: Eukaryota > Metazoa > Arthropoda > Insecta > Coleoptera > Cerambycidae > Monochamus > Monochamus saltuarius. The sequence goes on from CM046721.1 coordinate 19,985,669, forward strand.
GCATTAATGATAATGAGATTGAAATTGTAATTAGTCCTTGATAAAATTAACACTTGGTGTATTAATAATAAATTGCAGCTTAACATAAAAAATGCCAAATCATGAGTTTCTCTTTGAAGCAAAACAAACTGGAGTTACTCCATTGAGGGTGCGTTTGACACTACATTATTTGTATATGTCAAACATTTTTTCCAATTAAACAGTTACGTATTTAGGTCAACAATTTGTTCAGGAATTTCAGGAAACAACTGCGAGCTAATGCCTCATCTCTCATCTCATCAGTACACCATAGGTGAATGGTGAGTTAACTGACGACTAATCTTGGTGCTCATGTCTCTCAAACTCGACATATCTAAGAAAGTAAAATATAGCACAGCTATATCTAGCGGTCACCTATTGGAAATTATTTTTTGTTTATAGGAAACAATTTCAATTTTTCTTTTCAAACAAATGCTTTTTTCGCCGATACGACTATATTAAGAAATTGAGTATTTTCAATTTACGGTTTTTCAAAAGATTATATAACCTTAGAAAACTTAATTTAAAAATTTTACAAAAATAAAAAGGTTACATATTTTCCTTTTCCACATCCGTCAATTAAAGATATGCATATTTGAACTAAATAAACGTATTATTTTATTCGAAATGCAGATTCATTTCGATCAATAGCCATTTTTTTGTGAAATTAAAAAAAATATATTTATTTGAAAATAATGTTTTAAAATTAAGTTTTCATAAGTGGTTGATATGAAATAGAAAATAAAACTTTCTTACCAAATAAATCAATTTATTTTTGACAAAAAGGTGGCCATTACTCTAAAAAGAATTGTTTTTTTTCTCGAGAATAAATAATGTTTAAATAAATTGATTTGCTTGGTGAATTTTGTCGGTGTAGGTGGAAGTTCTTATTAGCAAAAATATAATGCTGCTGAAAGTGACTCATTTCCTTTAACTTTTGTCGCTAAAGAACATGAGAGACCGTACATTGTACCTTATCACTGTATAAAATACACCATGAAAAATACTTAAGAATTTACATAAATTCAAATATCACTAGTTTTTAAAAAGAAATCTGTGGGGTGTGATATTGTTTATAATGCCATATACAAATTTCTTAATGTGCAGTTGACGTGTAAAATTTAGGCGACTTTTATGATAAAACATAACAGGTGAAAATTATGCTTTTTTCTTATTCTAAATGACTTGTTAGCCTGGAACCTGTGATTCCTAAAATAATGCCATTTCATTATAAATATGTATAAATAGAGAAGGCACGTATTGTTATAGACTATGTAGAAAACTTGTATAATTGACACACTAAAATATATTATTTTTAACTTAGTCAGATTTTTTTAGACTGTCTCGACAGACAGTTATGAATCCGTTGAAAATTTATGTCTAAAAACAGCGCCCTTAAGGTGAACACATTGAATATGGAATTATCTCATACAGTACATTTCAAAATTGGAAACATGTTAAGGAACAGAATTGAAAATTAATCTAACAAAAGCAGATTAATAATGGCAATAAATTGATAGAAGCAAGGCTAATAGTATGACATTAAAAACACATACAAATCACGTTACTTACCATAAATTTTATCTTGCTCTGACGGTTCCACAAAACAAGACTTTTCATTATTTAGCGGTAATATGTAATTAGTTGTGTGTGTCAAGTTTGCGCGGACCATGTCAACGAATTTTTCAAATGATGAATATTGCTCACCATATACAACTATAGCATTATTCGCTAATAAAGCAATGAGCCCTATAAGATAATACATCAATCTGAACATAGTATGCAAACTAGGTATTATAAATTAATAAAGACAACTTGAGACAATTTCAGATTTATACCTATATATGCTGGTTGCAATCAAGGTCGGAGAACAACGTACCAATTTTCCGTATCTGTTCTATGTAGTTTATTTTCTTACTCAAAGTATTTATACCTAACAACAGTAATATGAAAAACTGTTAATATCATTTAGAACAGTTAGTAATTATGTTATCTTGTAGATTCCTTTGTTCCTAAATAAAAAAACTTTAATCGAAAACTGTGTTAGTGAAAACCGAATATTTAATATCAGGGTGTTGCAAATTAGTAGGTCAAGCCGTTAACCACATATTCTCTGAACCAAAATAATGGGACTTTTCTAATTCCACTTTTCATTTTGGAGCTCCATTTTCAAAATACAGTGTCAAAATTAAAATTTAAAAAATTATTTTTCTTGAACTATCAATAAAAGTCAGTCGGTGATATTTACTTGAAATTTGACACATGGGGGGTTGTAATATCTGCGGACCTGCGGATTTTTTTTAATACACCTATGGTTGCAGAATATTTTAATTTTAGATAGAGCGTTTTCTATTGTATTTTTTTATTATTATAAGATTTTGATTAGAGGCTCGGTGTACGAGAGATTGCAACTTCTTTGCATGTGCTAAGTATTAAATTGTCGTTTCCATGTTATTCATTTAATTGAAATATACAACTAACAGCAAACAGTAAAAAAACAAAAATTTTACTCATTTAAACTTAATTTTCTACTATATGGGTACCACCTTCATCCACCCGAGGCTATTTTAATTAGAGATTAACGAATATTCTGGAATAATATCTGGTTTTGGCCTAAATTGCTCTCCACCTCGTATAATTCGTTCCTTGGACATATAAACGAAATGTTTCATAAAATCCTAAAAGCTAAAGTCCACCGGGTTGAGATTGGGGAAACGGGATGACCATTTAATATATGCAAGCTGTCCTCAACCAATCCATAGGAAAGATTTCATTTGAATGGTTCTGAACATTTTGAACGTAATGCGGAGGAGCACCGTCGAGTTGAAATCACATATTTTGACAAACCGGTAGAAACAAACCATCAAGTCAATGAAAGAGTTTTGTAAAAAATAGAAATTTATTAGAAATGCGGTTTTTTATATGATTCCAATACTTGGTAAACAAAAGCTAAGAAAACTAATTTTACTAGATGGAGAGAACTGAAGCTGAAACCACATATTTTTCAGAATATTAGTTAATATTTAAAAAGCCCCAAGTGAAGATAAAGGTGGTACCCATATTGAACATTACATTACTTATGCCGTTTATTTATTACAATTTAGTAGAGCATTCAGCCATAATGCCATTAAGCTTAACCGCGTATTCCAAAGGCCTAAGAAAGGCAGAAAATCGAAAAACAAATTTTTACTCGACCTTTTAAATTAAAGTAAATAGACCCATAATCCCCGATAATACCGCACTCCGTGTTGACAAGTGTCGCGTGATAAGACGAGCAACGTCACGTCTGCGTTGCCACACCATGGCTAACTGTTTGTGCTCTTTCATAGACTATTATCCGCTGATACCTACAGGGTGAGTCAGTCATAATGTCATTAATTTTAACCACGTATTCTGGAGGCCTAATAAAGGCAGAAAATCGAAAAAAATTTTTACTCGACCTATAAAAAATAAACAAATCACCCTATAAAAATCAGTAACACGACCTCCTGGTACGCTACGATGGCGCACCCGACGAAATTCTAATGTCACAGACTTGCCGTATTAACCATGGATGCCACATACCACACACATAATACATATATACATCTAACACATCAGCGTGTTATTCAAATTTACCTCCATTTAGCACTGCATTTGCATTTCTTCCCTCAAATTTGTAGATCATGCCACACATTGAGGGGGATTTAGAGAATACAAGCAGTAGTTTGTTTATTTCGGTCTAACCTCACGTATTTGGCGTAAATTCACAACGCATAATTTTACAAATTCCGATTATGTGGAAATGGTAGTGTTATACGGAGAATGTTTACGAAATGCGACTGAATTTTATTAATAAAGTGCTATGGACGGATAAATGCAGTTATCCTTATGTGGGCTGTAAACAGGTTAGTTACGAGTAATACTAAAAATTCATATTTATTTGTAAAACGTAGTGAAAACGTAATATCAAAATTATTAAACTGTAATAGCCTAGCATTCGAAAACATTTATTTATTATCTACATTTGTTTTTATTAACAAATAAATCAATATTTAAGGAAAATTCATTCATGTATCTAGATTAAAAAATAGTTTTACTCCTTCTTAAATAACAGTACAAAACTAGGTAATTCAGATTATTGACCTAATAAGGTCAAGGTCAAGATTAACTCTCGATTAGCGGCGTGCCATTTCGGTCTTGGACAGTTTTCTGTCGACAACACGATGGTTTTTTATTAAGTACTTAGTATTTAAACACGTAACACTTTTCAGCTTCTCAATAATTTACCCATTGGGTATAGGTTTTTTATGTAATGTACGTAAATGGTTTATTACTCAGTTTATTATTAGACACGTTGGAATTTTGTTGCAGTCATAACGGCTACATTTGCTCAGAGAAAAATCGACACGCGAGTGTACGGGTATCGTTTGATTGGGCCGTATTTTCTACGGAAAACCTGAGTGGACCGCGTTACTTGCAATTTTTAATAGAATTATTTGATGATTATTATTTGATTTTATTGGGTATTAACATTTTAAATTATTATTGGCTGAAGTTGAACTGAGCAAGAAAAATGATATTCTAAAATAGTCAGTACAACCGTTTATTTGTGATGTCTAAAACCTAGGTGGGTAGGTACTATATAGAAAATATTACAACTTGATTTGCATCATGTCGATATCGAGTTGAACTGTCAGCTGTAAACGACCAAGGCTGTGACCGGTCAGTGACAGTCTGAAAAGGGTTTAAATAATGATTTGAAAATATATTTTTTCGGCGTAAATATGCGTTTATATATTTTTTTAATCACGTATTCGCATTATACTCATTATTCCCTATCTCCTCTTAAAATTAATGACATTATGACTGACTCACCCTGTATATGTACGAAACCAATAAAGTCGAAGAAAATAAAGGAGCATGCTGAATTTTTTTATAATTGATTTTAACAACAATATTAACTTAGCCATGCAAAATGATTTGGTTAAGTACAATGGTCGTCAGCTTAAAGTCACCACTTCCATGTTTTGTCTCTTTCTAGCACCGTGTATAATAAATGGTACTAGAAAAGAATGGACCATGGAACTGGTGACTTTAAGCTGACGACCATTGTACAAGTTTCACACTTCCTGAAGTCAAGTTTCATGAAAAGGAAATAAACTAATATTTTCCTCTTTGAATTTGCATTCCAATATTCAAAACAGCACACCCCATTTAATTAAAAAAAAGGTCACAACACTAAATAACGCCCGAATATACACAAAATGTAACCTCAAATACACACACACAAAGTTAGAAAGCCACATTATATTTTAAATAGTTGCCTTAAAGGCAGGTGTCAGTATCATTTCCATTCCAATAGCTTTTAATTTCATCCGCAGCTTTTTCAGCAACCATGTAAGTTGCAGCATTAGTATTTCCAGAAGGAATTTTTGGCATAACTCCAGCATCCACTACTCTTAATCTGTTCATACCGTGCACATACAATTTAGAACATACAACTGAATCATTGCTGGATTTGCCCATTCTTGTACTTCCTATTGGATGATATAAAGTAGTAGTCAGTTGTTCTACCATGCAACGCCAATTCTTGTCAGTGCCCTCAGTGTAATTTGTATTATAACTTGATATACAGTATGCGCCAAAAGTATGGAATAAATTCAATAAAAACGAAACAATTATTTTTTGGAAAAAATCCTCGAACAGGTCGATTTTTAATTTAAAAAATACATATTTTAGCGTAAAATGCGATTTTCAAATGTCATTTGTTTTCGAGTAATGACGTCATCGATTTTTTTTTAAATGGCAACACCATATTTTTCCTTGATTCTGAAAGATCGTTTAATTCTCTGGTCCGAGGTCGTCACTTGTTTCTGCTATTCCTTTTTCAGTGTTGTCTTTGACCTTGTGTTGAAGGACGTAAAAATGATTGTTATCTTTAGTTTTGTTCATCATAAATTCAACTTTATGGCCAAACATGATTGACTATATATATTTAATAAAGAAAAAAGACTCATGTATCTATTTATTTCTATATTTACAACCGTTATTAATCAGTAAATATACAGAAACATTATTTATATTATCGTGCTAGAATACTTTAAATAGTTGCCTTAAAAGCAAGTGTTAGTATCATTTCCCTTCCAATAGCATTTAATTTCATGCGCAGCTTTTTCAGCAACCATGTAAGTTGCAGCATTAGTATTTCCAGAAGGAATTTTTGGCATAACTCCAGCATCCACTACTCTTAATCTGTTCATACCGTGCACATACAATTTAGAACATACAACTGAATCATTGCTGGATTTGCCCATTCTTGTAGTTCCAATTGGATGATATATAGTAGTAGTCAGTTGTTCTACCATGCAACGCCAATATTTGTCAGTACCCTCAGTGTAATTTGTGCAAATATTATAACTTGATACATATGTAGCATTAACAGACTTGAAAGCATCAGTTTCTAGTAGTTTTAAAGTCTCGTTTATACCCTTAAGCATGGTTGTTAGATCTTTTTCCTCTGAGTAATAATTGTAATCAATGTTTGGAAAATCAAGAGGATTATTGGATTTTAATGTTAAATTACCTTTAGATTTTGGATTTAATAATATCACCCACATTATAATATTATTGTAAGGCTCTGCCAGCTCTTCAAGTTGTTCCACTAATTCCTCCTTCAAGTTTATAATTCTTCTTCCGTTTTGAGTTGATCCAGGTGGTGTGATTAATATTTGCTGGATGTCTGGAACCGAACTGCTGTCATTATTTACGTTCATGAAGGCTAAACTATCGCCATTAAACGGTGCCGTATAAGGTCTATGATTATTTAAGTAGTCTTGTAAAAGTATTTCTACGGATTCGTTAAACAACGTTTGATTAGTTCTGATGTTTATACCAATGAATCCTGGATGATCTTGCAGTGCTTTTCCGACAGGTAGGTCGACTAAAGTCTCAACTCCAATTTTATCTAATTCTTCCTTAGGACCTATACCGGAAATCATTAATATTTGTGGAGTATTTATAGCACCAGCAGAAAGTATTACTTCTCTTTTAGCTCTGGTTTCATATTTTTTACCATCTTTTATAAATTCGACACCAAGTGCGGTCTTAGTATCGTTTTCTATTAACAGTCCAGTAACGAAAGCGTTTATGGTAACATTAAGATTTTTTCTATTCAAAAATGGATCTATGAAGGCTCTCCCGCCACTTGCTATTTTGTTACCATTGATTGTAAACTGAATTTGTGAAGCCCCTATTTGATTTTTGCCATTGTAATCGATTACTTTATATCCTAATTCTTTCTTTGCTTTCAAAAATACTGAAGTAAAGGCTGTTGGGTCTGTGTAGTTGACATCTAGTAACCCACTTGTTCCACGATATGCGGACTTTTTGTGAAGAATGTGGGAGTTTTCTGTTTTTATGAAATAAGGTAAAACGTCCTTGTATGACCAACCAGGATTACCCATTTTCTCCCATTCGTCATAATCTGCTTTGTTACCTCTTACGTACATTTTTCCATTAATGGTACTGCTTCCACCTACAACTTTACCTCTTGGGCAAGCGCACATACTTTGATTCATTCCTGAAAAAAGTAACAGAACTTGAATTTTTCCACAAATTTGTAGCAGATTTCAGATAACGTAAATATTCATTGGTATTGATGTCAAAATGCAAACCAGAACCAATTTTGTTCTTATTTATACAGGGTGTTAACGATAAATTTAGCCAAATTTCACCAACGTATGAGGACCCTTACTGCAAAAGGCAGCAAAGTTAGATGTGGATTCGACTGCTTTAATTACACTTCAAGAAACAGCCTAATAATTGTTACATTATAATACAGTTGTGAACAAAATTAATTTATCTCAACTGATAGTGACAGCTATGTTCTATTTTATTACAACTTGATCGACGTCCATGAACACGTATTAGGCGGACATGAAGTACATGAAAATGTTAATGAAGAGGAAGACGAGGAAGGAATGTCCCACTATTCACATCTAATTTTTTTTATTGTTTACAAATGCGGGTTTTTGCAATTAACAAAACTTAACAAATCCCATGCATGATTATTCAAAGGCGAACAAATCCACAAGATGTTATCAAAACTTAATAAATCATGTCACATGATTTTTTTTTTAATCAAAATTTTTTTATAATGGGCCTGTTAAGTTGTTTTTTTTTAAGTATAATAATGGATGTCTATAAAAATAAATTTTGACTGTTTTGGTGTCCAATCAATTATACTGTCTCTTGTAAAATTGATGTAAAAGGATATTGTTGATATTTGCAAAGTTTGTTATATATCAATTTTTTAATCAACGCTTATTAAGGAACTTACAGAGTACCTACCACAATTTTTTGTTTTGACAACTTACGTCATAAAATGTCGTTGCTTGGGAAATGCAATTTTCTTGAAAATAAATAGTTAAAAGTGTCACTAAGTTATGGTTCATAGCCTTATTAAGGATGTTTATTGTTTTAAATTATTGATAATGTTAAGCATTTTACATTATTATACATTTTAGGTATACTCGCGTCAAGAATTCAGACGTCTTACGTCACGGCTGACGTTACACATTTGTTTTTATTGTCAACGTAATTTTCGATATTTGGTCGCGTTAAAAACAATCATTTTTTTGCAATTTACTGCAATATATAACGCAAACTTTTAGTGTAGTATATAGTTTTATTACTATCAGTTGCAGTTTCTTAAATATTTTGATGAAAATGTAATGAATTATTCATTTGTTCGTATGACGTAAGTCGTCTGAATTCTTGTCGCGAGTATATTCTCTATTATTAGATTTTGCATTTTTTACTGTATTGTAAAGGTATTTAAGCTAATATAAAACAATTTTCCTACAGTTCTATCAATGAAGTCACATGTATGTTCTCTAATACCAAATAATGCCAATGATCAGTTCCATAGAAAAAGCTCTAATCAATAATTATCTAAAATAAAAATTAATCTAGCTAAATTTATTACAGAAAAGTAAATAAATAACGAATACATTAAGATATCCACCTACTTCATTGAAAAACCAGCGTTGAATTATACCCAAAATATCTACCCATATATTCTTTATTATTAGCTTTTATGAATTTGGGATTATATTAAAGGTACTAAAACTAATTGAAATCAATTTTCCCACAATTGCTATCAATGAAGGTATGTTAATACCTAATAAAAATGTATATACAGAACGATAACATAAAAAGTAGCAGTATGTCTTTATATTTTCTTGACAGATCAACATCACTTTTGACATGTCGAAATTTAATTCCAAATAATTTTAATCTATATAATAATTTTTATAGTCAGATCTCATATATTGTGGTTGAATTTTTGAGTTCTCATAGTTTCAATAGGGAACTTTAGTATTTAATGTTTATAGAATCATTAAATTAGGTTGACTGTTTTGTAATAAATTTGGCTAGATTAATTTTTATTTTAGATAATTGTTGAATAGACATTTGTCTATGGAATTCTTTATTGACATACCTAGATGTTTCCTATCAGAGAACATGCATATGATTTCATTGTTAGGAATTGGAGGAAAATCGATTTATATTAGCTTCAATACTATTCCAGTACAGTAAAAAATGTTAAACATGTTTCCTTTACCCGAAAACTTTTCTGTGTAAAATTGATCGGAAATTCTAAAATTATATATAAAATATAAATTTTAGAAGTGTCAAAGGCGTATTGACTTTTTATTAAAAAAAAATGTAATACTGCTCACCCAATAACTACGCCCCTGCAGTATATTTTTGAATTCATGAGTGATAAGATAAGATTCAGTGAGAGATAACTAATAGTTTATATTGGAAAATGTCACCGCTCAAATATGGTCAAATAATCTTTTGTTTTATTTAAGTTATGGATGAGAAAAGTAATAATTTATATAATTGTATTTGTTGTGAACCAAAAATTTTTATACAACAAAGCATCATTATTTTCATCGAAAGAATTGTCAATTAAGTTTGACCAAATTTTAACGTTCAAGATCCGACAAAATTTCCAATTTTGTTTTTGTTTTTTTGGGTAATCTAGAATGTCAACCACGAAAATAGAAACAAAATTCAAAATATGTAAAGAAATACTAAATATTATCTAAGTGGCAATAATTTTAAAGCATGCATATTTTATGCATAAAATAATGCATTTGAGTAAAATACAGCCTCTATTTATGCACATTTACCTTTACAGGCTTTCTTTTGTGATGTAGTGAAGTATCCCCAGTTCATGTCTGTTACATAAAGTTCGGTAGCCATTCCTGGAATGTCGCTGAAATCATTCTCCTCACCTCCAGCTTCTAGCAGGAGCACGTTCCATTCTTCGATCTCGGTTAATCTATTGGCCAAAAGAGTGCCCGCCGATCCTGCTCCCACTATAATAAAGTCGAAAGTCCCATAGTCTGTACGAATAAAGCACATTTGTTATTAATTACCCATTTTACAAAAAATTGGTCGCTTGGACTGAAAATATTATGGTTCAAACTATAACAAGGTGGTGCGTGGACATAAAATAAAATAGTCCTTTTGATAATATAAAAACTACTAATTGTATGTGTATTTAGAATATATTGACGCATCACGTTTGGGGTATAGAATAATTTTATATAAAAATGTCGATTTCAGAGTAACATGAACATAAAACTGGTTGGTTGTCAGGTGATCCATTACGTTTATAAGCGTAAAAATATTCCCTATTCTTGAGACTGTCGGCCGGTATACACACCTTTGATGGCTGAAGTGATACAATTCGATTTGTAAGAATTAGAGAGTCTGTCTGTAGCTGCTTTATTTCGATGATTTTGTGATCATGATCCTACATTACGTTGCTTGCTTTTTAAAATACACCAATCGTATTGCAGATTTTGTAATCATGATCATAAGATGCTGCGCGAAAAAAAAACAGCTTAATTGTTGCCATTGCCCACATATTTTGACGTGTCAGAACCTGTATCAGAAAAAGAGGTAAGGGTATCATAGGCTTTGGACAGGTCTAGGAACAATCCCAGTGAAAAGTGTCCTCGTTCTATTTCCAATAAAATTTCATTAACGAATCGGAACAGAGCTGTTAATGTTGACCTCTCTTTTAAGTATCCATGTTGTATACAATTCCACTGTCCCGTTTCTGTCATAAAACTAATAATTCGATTCGATACAACTTTTTCAAATATCTTTGAAAAGGATGATAACATGCTAATTGGTCTGTAGTTTTCAATTTTCGATTCATCCCCTTTTTTGTGAACAATCAAAGGCAATTTGAGTTTATCCGGAAATATACCAAAACTAAGCGAATTATCAATGATAAAGTTTAAGGGAATAATGATAGTGTCAAGTACATGTTTAATTATATTCATAGATATATTGTCATACCCAGAGCTACATTTATTTCTAAGTTCTTTAATACATTTTATCAGCTCTTCAATGCTTACCCCTGGGGAACTCACTGATTGAGGGAAACGAAGTAATCGCGATGAAAATGGAATTGGTTCTATATCTGTTAGCAAGTTTGTTGCTGCAAATCTCAAAAAAAAAAAAAATTAGTTTAGATGCTAAATCTTTAATATTACCATCAATTCGAACTTCTCCGTGTTTACCTTGTTTCCCTTTAATTTCGTTTACAATTTTCCATGCACTTTTTGCTTTATTATCTGAACTTTTTAACTTTATATTATAAATTCATTTGAATATCATTCCTGCAATTGTATTTTTGTTATTGATTTTTTATTTGTAACAGTAGACTGCTTCATCTGTATCTTACATTTACTTCAAAAATTATATTTTAGTTCTGCCAGACAAAATTATGGAGATTCGACTATTGGTTATGTTCAAGTTAAGAGTGGAAAGTAAATGTGGAAACGCACTAAGCGGTTGTGGTCCTGTAACGACGCGGACCAGGCTAGTCTCATAGTCGCAGTCGTCTAGTGAATAATCTTCTAATGCATTTTAATGTATACGTTTGCACTAGTAGATCACGAGGTGGCCTCTTTCACGTTACGGTATCTCCGAAAACTTTTAGTGAATTTCGGCCTGTCGCGCCAAATGGAAGAAGAGCTACTAAAATAATTCTACCACAGAACATATTGTTACGGAAGCTAACATACCTTTTAGTTTGTTAATTATGTTCCTGTTTACGTTAAAATTTATAATTTTTGTGATGCCTTTACGTTGACGTTTTCTGGAACATGCTCGGTCACATTTTATTTGATTGTTGAGACCGCCGAAAACTTCTAGAACCCTGAAAACCTATATATGCGGATTGGTTTCGCTGACACAGAGAGACAAAAGTCAAAGTAAAGCGTTGACAGTTGAAATGTGAAGTGTGATATTTGTTTGAAGGATATTTCTTGTATAATCAAGAGTGACAGTAAACTTTATTTGTCACGTGACGTGTTTTCACGCTAACCCAACATAGAGGTTACTTTGCTGTCAAAAGTGCGACGTTACACAAAGAAGACGTTTGGAGTAGAGAAGTGAATGCCAGTGACGAGATCAAGAGCGTCGGAAATGGAGGAAACATGAAACAGTTAATGAAAATGATGAAAGATATGAAGGAAAACTTAAAGCAAGGAATGAAAAACAACCAGGATGAAATGAAGAGTAGCCAAGACGAAATGATGGACAATTTAAAAAGGGAAATGAAAAAAGTCAGGAAGAAATGAAAAGTAGCCAAGATAATATGATGGAAGGTTTGAAAAAGTAAATGAAAAACAATCAAGACAGAATGAAGACCAGATACGACTTGCGTGCCAACAGTAGCGGGTTTAAAGAGCGAGATAAAGTGTGACCGTATAACCCAAAAAGAACCAAGAGTAAATCTCCAAAGCTGCAGAAATCGTGGGAAGGCTCTTAAACCGTAGTGTCAAGATTGAATGACGTAGTGTACAGGATCCAGAGAAATCCCCAAGCTAAGATGAAGATTGTCTCATTTGACATCATATAAAGAAGGCCATACGGGCAATGGAATAACCTGATCGGGAAGATCAGTTCTAAGAGGGGGCAATATTACGAAAGCTCACCTACCCACAAAGTATAAACTATTAAGAGCGTTATCTTGATTGCTATAGCACGTGAAAATTGTTTAGGGACAAGTTCATCCACTGCAAGCGCTGCTGTAGTACTTTAAGTAGATGTAGTGTATATTTATGGGTTACCTACTGATATTCAACTTACTTGTAACTTGGCAACGTTATAATTATGAATTTACTGTGACTGTTTGGTTTTGACCACAGATCATTGGCGTTTTGACAAGTCTATTTATTTAACTTATTACATATCATTCTGTGTAAGTTTATTAATGATGAAATTAATTCTGAAGAACACTAGAGGAACCAGGAATATGAAGAATATTTTAATATTTGTATTAAAAATAAGGTTATACTGTACTATAAGTACCAATATTTTATTCAATGTTGCCATATTATGTAAGTTCTTGTTTAAAAATAAATAATTTATTAAATATTCTATTTTAGGTAGGTATGTAGTATGTACATAACATTATATCTTACTGATAATGTATATTATCATTCTATTAAATAAAATATTTTCAAATTAAGAGCTAAAATATAAAAAAAATAGTTCACAGTCCATCCACCAGGAGCGCTGAAACTTTTATACAAACTCGATTCTAGAGATTCAACTCTATCTAGTTTATGCTTTGTGCACCTAACTTTTTAATTTGTTAATTATGTTTCTCTTTACGCTAGAATTTATAATTTTTGTGATGCCTTTATTTTGACTTTTTCTGGAACATTCTCGGCCACATTCTATTTGATTCTCGACACCACCGAAAACTTCTAGAACCCTAAAAATCTATATATGCGGATTGGTTTTGCTGACACAGAGAGAATTTATATTGAGCAGTCGAAGGCGATTGACAAACGTCAAAGTAAAGCGTTGACAGTTGTGAAATTTGTTTGAAGGATATTTCTTGTATAATTAAGAGTGACAATAAACTTTATTTGTCTACGTGACGTGTTTCCCCGCTAACCCAACATAGAGGTAACAATATTTTGACTTCTAAATAGTACAGTAAAACAAGTCGAAAGCACATAGAGAATGACATATGCAACTGATTTTGAAAAAATCCGTGATCAACTCAGCACAGAGCGGTCCGCGATGTGACGAGACCGCGACCTTATAGTGCGTTCTCGCCTTAAATGTACATATAATACGCCAGCAGGTGGTTCCTTAAGGTACGGATTCGCTGGTGCGACTGCGACTCGTTGCGGCAAATAGGCAGTCTAAATGCTGGAGTTGATGAGAACATTCAGACTGTCCATTGGTCGGCGACGAGTCGCAGCCGCAGTCGCAGTCGCAGTCGCACCAGCGAATCCGTACCTTTACGCAACACCATATTCTTTATTTTGATTATTTTAAAAATTTTAATAGTACATATTTTTGTGGCCTTTGAACTATAATTCGTTTACTCTAATTTAAAAATAGTGAACAAACGAATTATCTGACACACTATAAGACATAATTAAGTGTATTTAAAATACGTTGCACTCTTACATTTTCATTTGGTCTTGCTTAAAAGATGCAATAAAATTTTTATTATCATAATGAAATATAAATAAAAAAGTTAATCTACAACCAATAAATCTGTTTTATTTATTACAAAATTTTAAAACCCAATGCTCTTACGTCAAAAATTTTTATGTCAATTCCATGTTGAATGACATACCTATAAAGGTATTATTTATGGTAGGATTTTAACGGTTGATAGATAATCATTTGTTAATAATAAAAGTTCCTGTAAACGTAGGTCTTAGAATGCTTCGTTTGAGAAATATATATATTTCTAAATAGTCAACAGATATTAAACAGCAATTTGGCATTAATAACACCACATTAGTTATGATGCTCACTTTGAAAAAATAAATCGTACGCCCGTGGATTTTTTTGGAAAATTACATAATTTTTAAATTTCTCAATAAATCAATTCTAAACAAAACAGCTTTTATCATTTTTTTATAAAATGAACCATTTTTAAGTAAATTGAGCTACTGCTGAGCTCATGTCCTTAAATAACTATAATAGGCAAAATTATTATTATTTTGAACGCCATGTACCTAAATTTTAATACCAATATTAACTAAAAATTTATATATGTAAAACAATTATAGTAATTATTGCTTTATGATAATTTCCGTGACCTAACTAGTCCATAATAAACTAAACCGGAAACAATTAAACTCAGCTTAGGCATAATGTTTGCAAAAAATACAATTTTGGGCCCAATTTGAAGGGGATCCAACACTCTCAAAAATTATGGAGAACAAAAAAAATGCGGGTCAATTAATTTCTGTCGTAGACTATACACTCTATGTTTTTCGTAGTATTTCTGAATCACCCTGTACTTACTTATTTTTTACTAATCTTCTATATTTTACTGTTGCAGCAGGCATAATTATAACTGCAGGATATTAATTAGAAGAACAAATAGTTTACCGAAAGAAGAATATAATATGTACATATACTTTCCATTTTCTAAAACTTAAACTTATTAAAACATTTTAAAATAAAATATGTTTTATAGACCATTTTGCTTATAAAATGACAAAACTGATGAAATATTAAATATGAGTAACTGTTACTCATCTTTCTACCATTATGTACATTGAAACTAAATAAACTAAATTTAAGAGCAGTAAAACTATACATACATTTTTATGAAGATAATTTTTTCTATAAAATTATTATTTATAATTTTAAATCGAATTAGGTCGACTTCACAAATTTAAATTTTGACATACCTTTTAATTTTAACCAACATTTCTTAACAACATTTTTCATATTTCCACAAACAGATGCAACTATTGATTTTAAGTTTTTATAACGTTGCCAACACTTAATGCATTCAAACTAAAATTCTCTATGGTCGCCCACTTTGTTCTTAAAAAAAGATAATTCCGTTCTTCGTAAAATTAAAACCAAACATGTTTTAAATCGTGTTTACTCTATTCATAGTTACTACAGGTCGAAGAAATATTGATTGTGCATTTAAAATTTATCTGGTACTCACCGGAAATTACATCCTCTTGCAAAGGATCAACGTAAGTTAGCTTTGAGTTGTTGACGGGTAAGACATAACTACTTCCTGCAGTGATGTTGCCCAAAACCATATCAATAAAAGCATCAACGGTTTTATTTGTAGCACTAGTCGAAACTGCTATCAACTTGCAAGGGAAAATTAGCAGTACAGTTACTAGTAAGCAATACATTTTGACAATGACAATATAGATATTTGTAAAACACGATTCCTAGGTTTATGAAATTATCGCGTCTTCGATATGTTACAGGGTGTTTGGTGTACATTACTTTATAATATGTACTTACCATACCCGAGCTCTAAAATAGTAGAGAATGATGATTTTAAAGTACTTAGTTGAGTACGGGAAGTGAGGTTTGCAAGGGACAGGATTCCATAGCCGTAACACTGAGAAGAGACCAAAGATCATAAAATTGCCAAAAATAAGTTAACGTTAGTGAACCTAGCACTTATCTAATAGTTTACTTTAAAAAAATTATAATCATTCGTAGAATGACGTCCTCTTAGAGAAGAGGCGAGTTTATTTTGGATCAGGATATTAATTTTCACAAGAAAATTCTTTTCACTGATGAGGCTTGTTTCACACTCAGGAATTACAAATAATCACAACGTTCATGAATATTCCGATGTAAACCCCTATGCAATAACTCCTAGACATCTTCAACGCTACTGTAAGATAAATGTTTGGGCCAATATTATTGATTGATTAGACCAGTTAATTAAATGGTGAAAGTAATATTGAAGATTTATCGTTGCTACTTAACCTAGAGTTTTGGTATAAGCATGATGGGGCACGGCCTTATTTTGATGCCACTGTTAGAGACTTTTTGATATTGAAGTATTCAAATAAATGTTTAGGACGAGTAAATAATTGTCTTCAAAGTTGGCCACCATTATCTCCAGGTCTCGACATATTATGTGGTTATTTTCTTTGGGGAACATTGAAGGATTTCATTGATTCCTTACTAACTGAATCCCAAGAAGATTTGTGGAATTATATTACTAATAAGTATAACGTTATAAGAAACGATCATCATTTATTAGCCAGAGTAAATTTCTATTTTCGGCGAAGAGTAAATTTATGTTTCCTAGAAAATGATGTCTATTTTGAACAATTTCTTGTTTTAATTCTATTTTATAGTTTTATTACTGTCAAATTTCTTCTAATAAACACTATTAAAATCTAAAATTAATGTATTTCTTTCTCGGAAACCTTGGAGTTTTTTTAAATTTAACATCTCCTTTTACCTGCGCCCAGACTAATTCGATTGGGTTAAGTTCACAGTGATAAGGTGGTAACCGTAGTACCGTTATTTGGCGATTTGTTGCCATTCCATCGATAACATATTTTTTCTGATCTTTATTAAGATTGACAAGTGTCAAAAGTTCCTTTTTCACCATATTATTTGATTCGAAAGAAATGTTTTTTTCGGATAACCATCGAATTATATCGGCTTTCCTCCAAGCAGTCGTAGGCGTCCGCTGGGTCTGCCGTGAATGGTAACTGGCATTATCCATGACAATTACAGACCCCGGAGGAATAAGATGCAACGTCTGTGTAAAATACTCTTCGAAAACATCTGCGTTCATGTCTTCGTGATAGTCACCTGTATTTTTAGATTCAAATAAAAGTAAACCGCCCTCTACAAAACCACTGCCACTACCTATATGTGTCACTATTAATCTTCGCCCTTTACTTGAAGGTGCCTTGAACCCTGTTCAAAGTCCGTCCAAAAATGCTTGTCGAAAACTTTTTATATTTTTATCTTGCCATACTTTTGTTACAGTATGTCCCTCGTTGACTCAAGTTTCGTTTAGATAATAAATATTCCTCCCTTCGTCAAGGAATTTTCTAATTGATTTTAAGTAGGATCTTCGCCAACAAATAATTTCATCTTTATCGATAAGAACTGACTTCCTCTTCTGCTTTTTCCAGTAAAAATTCAACTCTCGTAAGACGGCCCATAATTTGCTTCTACTGATTTTTGGCAAATCGTTGTCCTCTAAAAGTTCACTTAAAATTTTGTTTAGCGTTGGTATTTGACTCTACTGCACTAGCACGTCTTCGTATATTCAGCTCTAAGACTGGATTGATCTGTCACAATACACTGGCTCCTGCCCTATGATGTATCCAGTAAAATATACTAATGTCACCCATTACCTGTTAGCATTAGTGGTACCCGATAATTACCTGAACCGAAATATTACCATGCCCATGGCCGGTTCTTATCTCGGGGTTTTATTACTCTCTTTCATTTCCAAACAGACTATAATCAATTAATTACAATCACAATTAACGGAAATATATACCCTAAATTTTCCCACCCGCACATTCATGGTTGCGCTGCAGATGGAAGTGGTGGATACGTTGTGGTGTCATTTATTGCCAATAGAAATCGAGTATTTTGATGTAGCGCATGCGTATTTGTTGGAGCAAAAGCTGTATAATCAGGTAACCTCTGCCAGGTATGCAAAGCAAACAGTTTTCTATTCTAACAATATCCGGATAGCATGTATTTCTGTTTGTGTAGACTGCTGTAAATTGTGAGCGGGTTTATAACGTGAATCTATTATTTTGGAATTCAACTATAGCAGGTACATGCTTTTGCAATAATGATCACACTCCGTCAAAACAGTTTTTGAACTTCTGGAAGTTCTGAGTAGAAATTCCATTAGATCTCTATTGGTGAGTGAAACAACTAAGACCTAATGTTAAAAATTGAAAGTAGATTTTATTACAAATACGATAACAGTTCAAAAAAAATCATTTTAAAGAGTGTCATTATTATTGCAAACAATTGTACAGTCAAGATGTCAAAATAACGTAGGCTAAATGATGTATCCACTTGTTATCGAAAAGATATACATTGCTGTAATAGATGCCATTGCTATGTACTTTGCTATTAATCGGAAAAAAACAAATGTCACAGCTTACCTACATATATATTTTTATGTATTGCTTTATAAAGCGACAAATATAACTAATTCTCTTATATTTGTCGAATATTAGACAGGGTAAGTTTGCTGAAAGTAGATTTGCTTCAAATTCCTAATTTTAAACAATTTCTACTGGGTGGCAAGTACGTTAATAGCACAGTTAATAGGGTGGAATTTAAAGATAAATTAAAACACGTTTTACATGAGTATAATGCCTGTGTTAGATACAGTATAACACAGTGTACGATGTACAATCTATTACAGCAGTAATAGCTCTCTCTCAAATCAGTTTTTGAACTAAAGTCAGTTGAAACAACTGAGAACTAATGTTGAAAGTAGATTTCAACAACTAATGCAAGTTAAATGACATGATTAAAATGCAGTTACTTTATGAGATATTATTCTGTCAACAACAGTTATCGCCTAAACGCGATAAAAGTCAGAGGCTTCTAATGGTGCCTACTAGAGATGGGAAATCCGGTTCATTTCACTGATCCGGTTCACCGGTTCTGGATCTTTGTAGTGTACCGGTACAGTGAACCGGCACATTAGAGCCGGATTCGTCCCAAATCCCAAACTCACAATAGATCCCTTCCCTCTACCTTGTAGTGTTTGTACGCAGACGCATGTATCTGTTTTATGCAGGCCACAGCACACAGCGCACAATCTATACCTGCATTGTACAAACTGTCCGGTGCAAGTTTGTTTTCCCATGTCGGTATAGAATTTGATATAAATTCTTCCCCTTAAGCGCGAGCAAAAATTTTCTTGTAGCATTACAACTTCTACATAAAATGATAAAGATTAAAAAATAATAAATGTGTACAATCGTTTGCAATAATAATGACACTCTTTCAAATGAATTTTGCGATATCTACTGCTGACATATTTGCAATGAAATCTACTTTTAACATTAGTTCTTAGTTGTTTCACTCACCAAAAGAGATTTAATGAAATTTCTACTCAGAAGTTCACAAACTGTTTTGAGAGTGAGAGTTGATTATTATTGTAAAAGCATGTAAATACCTACTATAAATCATAATAATATATAACTTAACCCAACCAAACGATCTAATTTGCATAAGATATATTTTTCAAAATTCGGGGACACACTAAATTTGCAGACTTTAATAAAGGCTTAGTATACCAACAAAAATAATAATAACACAGAAAAACAATGTTTTTATTCGAGCACTTGTGGTCATCTAACCGTCGCGTCGGGACTCGGAGCTGCTCGCTCAACTCTTCATTTCATGACTTCGGTACAATACTGCACGTTAACATTCTGTGCCTACAAAGATCTGAGATCCGAGTCGGATCTTTAGAAGGAACCGGTTCACTCAGAGCAGTTCTAAGAGCCGGCTCAGTGAGCCGGGTCAGTCATGTTCCGCCCATCTCTAGTGCCTGCCTACAGCATGGTAGGATGCTTGCTTTATGGCTTCTTAGGTCCAGCAAGAGTGGTAATAGCCACTAGATGTAGCTTTGATATATTTAGCGTACTCATGGTCTCTTATGTCGGGCTTGACACATACAAACAGCAGTTACCCCACCTATGGATTACTGATGAGAACTAATACGTTCGAATCCGGTATATGTCTGATGGACCACTGACGAATGAGTTTCGCTGTTTTCTATAGATTTTCATGTGTAATTCGATGCTGGTCATCAATAGTCATCAATATTTACTGGATATCTGGTACTGCGCTGTTAATTTCATTTACCTTAATGAAACTGAAAGTGTATGTGTTCAATGTTGCAGTGTAACATCTGAAGTCAATCAAATATCTTTCAGGTGTACTTCTATTGATTCGTGAAATAAAGTTTGATCATCATCTAAGGAGTATCTCCAACTGTAGCAGCCGTAATATCAACAACAGGAACCGAAATCAACATATGGCCGAAGGAAACCAGGAGTGCTGATAACGGATATACCTCCACAGTCTAACTGAGAACAAGAAGGACAGATAAAATAATTCTACCTTTAACTAGATACTGTACGTTAATTTTTTTGTTGGTCCATTGACCAGGACCAGTTACCTAAGTCAGGGCATAATAACCCAAAAAGACACTATAGATTAATGTAATGTTCTAGTGTTTTGACATTTACAACTGACAATTTAAAAAGCAGCAATTGTACAGCACATTTTGCCATTAACACATCTACATTCTTCAAGTGTTATATTGTACTTACACTTATTACACATTTGTTTAAAAATAACTGGTATGACATTTGTTTGACATTATCTGTATTGATATCATTCGAGATAAATTGCAGTTTCTCTTTTCAAAATGCTTAATAATGGGTAAATTTCTAATGTACATGTTATACTACCCTAAGGAATGAATTTCCATTTACAGTAACTTAAAAAAAGTAAATATTGGAAAATAATGGACTAATTTCAAAGATATAGTACATTTTAATATATACACTATTTCTAGTTAGAGTTAGATACAGAGATTTCCTGATAATAATAAAACAGACGAAATCAACGCTGTTTATACAATAAGCATCGATATACAAGTGTTATTCAAAAGACATCCGCATTTCAGAAACTGGCAATTTTTTGAAAAAATTGTTCGAACAGGTGAATTTTGTTTTTGTGGGTCATGAACTTTGGTGAAGTTCAATTCTTAAAAATGAAACCAGTGGCGGCAGAACAAGGATAAGAATGTTTTTTCTTTTTAACGGCAACCACCTTTTCTATAGAACCATATGCAAACTTAAATTCTTCTGATTAATTTGGTGTGCAGTATGTTGGAATTTGGTAGGAAAAAGTAAGGAGAAACATCTAAAAACCAGTATGTCTTAAAAGTCATATGCATTTCAGAAATTAATAATTTTTGGAAAAATAGACAGGTACTCTTTGTCTTTTTGGGGCATGAACTTTGATGAAATTCAATTTTCAAAAATGTAGTCTCCCAAAATGACCTTTAAAGTACATTGCATATGACAATATATTAATTTAATTCGCTTTCTTAATGCCAGTTGTAAAAATAATATCCAACAATTGTATTTTTTATACAATCATTATAATATTTAAATTGTTATGGACAGAATTTGTAAGCTGTCCTATCTAACAAATGATGTGACATCCAATATTTCTTAATCTCATCGGCAGCCTTTTCCGCGATCATATAAGTCGGAGCATTAGTATTTCCAGAAGGTATTCTAGGCATCACTCCAGCATCCACTACTCTCAGTCTCTTCATACCATGCACGAGTAGTTTTGAACTTACCACGGAACTCTCGCATGAGTTACCCATTGGTGTAGTTCCAACGGGATGATACAGAGTAGTAGTCAGTTCTTCTATCATACAACGCCAGTAATTGTCAGTACCTTCGGTGTAATTTGTGCAAATATCATAAATAGGTGCATATCTAGCATTAACAGACTTGAAAGCATCAGTATCTAGTAGCTTTAACGTATCCTTTACAGCTTTGATCATGGTTTTCATATCTTTTTCATCAGCGTAATAATTGTAGTCAATGATAGGAAAATCACGAGGATCTTTTGATTGTAATGTGACGCTACCTTTAGATTTTGGACTTAGTAATATCAAATATATTTGTATATCGGTGTAAGGGCTCCCTAGCTCTGAAAGGCTTTCTATTACTTCACTGTTCCAGTTTAAAGTTCTCCATCCATTTTTACTGGATCCTGGTGGTGTGGTTAACATTTGCTGGATATCTGGCACTAAACTTGTGTTATCGTTCACATTCATGAAACCTATGGAATCAATATTCGTTGCTGCTGTATAAGGCCTATGGTTATTTAAGTATTCTTCCAAGAGTATTTCTATAGACTCATTAAATAAGGTTTTACTGGTTCTGAAGTTTAAACCACTGAATGATGCGTGATCTTCCATGACCTTTCCAACAGGCAGGTCGACTACAGTCTCAACTCCAATTCTATTTAACTGTTCTTTAGGACCTATTCCTGATATCATTAAGATTTGTGGAGTATTTATAGAACCAGCAGAAAGAATCACTTCCCTTTTAGCTTTGACCTTATACTTTCTCCCGCTTTTTATAAATTCAACACCGAGTGCTCTTTTAGTTATCTTATTTATTAGTAACTTTGTAACAAAAGCATTTGTTGCAACGTTAAGATTTTTTCTGTATAAGAATGGATCTATGAAAGCTCTTCCACCACTAGCGATTTTGTTACACTTGATTGTAAACTGAACTGGTGAAGCTCCTATTTGGTTTCTGCCATTGTAGTCAATTATTGCGTCGCCTAATTCTTCTTTCCCTTTTAGGAATACAGAAGTAAATATAGTAGGTTCAATGTATTCGACATCTAATAAACCACCTCTTCCGTGGTAACCAGGTTCTTGATTGTCTATGTGGGAATTTTCTGTTTTTATGAAATATGGTAAAACGTTGTTGTAGGACCAACCATGATTGCCCATCCTTTCCCATAAATCGTAGTCAGCTTTGTTACCTCTCACGTATATTTTTCCGTTGATGGTGCTACTTCCTCCTACAACTTTACCTCTTGGACAGACGCATCGACTTTGATTCATTGCTAAAAAAGAACGATAAAAATCTGTAGAAAATTCTAGTAAGTTGTAAAATACTAATTCCAATAATATATCTATTTTTAGAAGGTTATACAAAAAATTAATTTGTATGTTGATAAAAGTATAAACTGTATAAGAATTAAGAAAATTTGAAGAATAAAGTAGCTTTATTTTTTTACAAAAAATCTGGCATTGAATAATAATTGTTTGTATGTATTTAAATAATAGGACCGATTTGAAGTTTGATCTTCCTATTAAAATTTTAGATTTCAATGGCAGTATTACACAATAGTGTAATATTGACCACACTATATTTAAATTTATTGTGTATTAATTTATTATTTCTGAAATCAGTACCTTTGTAAATTCATAATGGCCAAATCAGGTTTTTGAAATACCAAGCAGAAGTAAATATCTTCTCATTTATTTGCTACCAACTTATGACGTAATCAATTACGAAATGGAGGAACTATTGGATTGACCAGTGCAATATACCGTCGAAAATAATTTTTTAACAGAAATATCATTAGGATTCAGTTGTTTCCAACTGATATTGCTCTTTCTATCTAATTCCTTTCTCGTAATTATATGAAGAAATTCGATTGGACGACATGTAATATGGATAGATTTAGTTATCAAAAATTTAAAATTGCCAACATTTTGCTAGATAAGGTAAACTTAGCGTTTGGAAGAAGCTAAAAATAGATACATGGTAGTGTATGTCCATTTAGATCATGTCTTGCCTGTACGTGTTGTTGCATATTTAAAAAGCATATAAGTTTGGTCTCTATATTTAAAGCAGGTTATTTCTTTGTATATTTCTTTAAGATCACAAGCATAATTCTTAAAATTTTTGGCATTACAGTTTTTTCTAGATATAGGTAAGATCGAAACGGATAGAAGATTATATGAATATTTCTGTACATTTAATTAATTCTAAAATGTTAGCATAATTCGAAAATAGCATTTAATATACAGGGTATTACAGAATTATGTTAACAAAATCTAGGGGTAAGTTCTATGTTAAAAATAAGAAAAAAATGTATATAATCATGGATCCGGAAATGCCTCTCTTTCAAGATACAGGTTGATAAAAAAAATTTTGCTTAAAAAGTGTCTCTTAGACTTTTTTCTCCTGACGAGATTTAAATAGTCTCTTACATTGCGACTAAAATGAGCAGGTTTCCCGTCGTGCAAGCACCATAAATGACAGCCAACATTAAAGGAACAGCTTCTACAAGGATATATAGATTTTCCTGTAAAAAATCCATGTATGTTCGTCCATCTAACCTTCTCGGCAAAATCCAAAGGTCCAAACACACTACAATTTTCAATAATTCCTGCCCACACATTGACTGAAAACTGCTGCTGATGAACCCAAAAATGGTCATTGTGGCAATTAAAAACACCGTTTCTGGTAAATAAACCTTCACTCGTGAACAAAATGAAAGAAATAAATTGTATATCTCCTGCATATTTTGGCTTATCCATTGACAATACTGCAGTCTGACTAGAAAATCAGCTTTAGCTAGGGCTTGATCTCTCTGCGTATGATAGGGATATAGCTGCTGCCCCTAATTCATTTGCCAGGCGCCTTGTACTTACTACAGGATTTTGTTCAACCGCTTGTAAATCATTTTCCTAATTTTCCATGTGCCATTCTTTGCGCTCCACAATCTTCAAAATTCGTTACTTTTCCCGTTTCCCTCAAAATCCATGAACATTTGAAAAAGTATTTGCAAAAAGTAATTGACGTTCAGGGGATGCATCTTCATAGAGACGTCTTGCTTCATTTGAATTTCCGTTTCCTTTTCCATACATAAAATGTATGTCGGCCAATTCTTCCGACCCATATTTACGTATTCTATAAAAAAATATCAAAAACAAGTCACTTGACACTTTGTGTTATGTTTTTTTTAGTCTGACATGGAATTTATTACAAAATGACACATGCCACCTAGATTATTGTGTTTTAATTAGCGTTCCAAAGTTGGTCTATTGTAATTATTAATAAATTAATTTTTTATCTCGAACACGGTGCGTCAGGAGGAAAAAGTCCAAGAGACACATTTTAAGAAGAATTAACTTGGCTTTAAAATAGCTATAACAATTTGTCCAAAAATCAGTGGCGCACATTTTTTGCTAAAAATAAGTTCTTATCTGCACGAACTCCACTGATGCTGGTATATTACAAGAGAAATTTATACACGTAAAAATAGCCCTTTACTGTTGTGTTTCAAATCTTATCTCATTATCTCTATTTATTTTCGTGAAATGAGACTATAGTGTTTAAGACAGAAAATTTTACATATATACAATTTGTCTGCGAAAATAAGGCATGTCCGGACCTATGTTTATATAACCTTTTTTCTTATTTTGAAACATAGAATCTGCTACTAGATTTTCTTAACCTCATTCTGTGACATCCTGTATAATAATAATTAAGTTATGCAAATTCATTACTTTTATTTAAAGAAAAGAGGAAAAGAGACTATGAGGACAATTGACTAGTTACCTTTACAAGCTCTTTTTTGTGGTGTACTCAAGTATCCCCAGTTCATATCTGATACATAAAGTTCAGTCGCCATTCCAGGAATATCGCTGAAATCAGTTTCTTGACCTCCTGCCTCTAATAGAAGCACTTTCCACTTCTTAATCTCTGTGAGTCTATTGGCTAGAAGAGTGCCCGCCGATCCTGCTCCAACAATGACAAAGTCAAATGTCCCAAAATCTATACAAATAAAGCCACCGAATTAGATAAGTTAGAAAAGAAAAGAATTTTTGGTGTACTCAATCATTTATTATCAACGGAAGAATATTGAATATTGTCGTAAAAATCCACTCAGTTGAGCAAAAACATGGCCACCTACCTCTCCCGATCTGACACCATTCGATTTTTTTGCTTAAAGGCATTTAAGTAATGCTTCTCCGTTCAAAACTATGTGTGGAGCAATTGATAATAATTGTAGCAGTTTATGGTTCGGTTTTTAAATAGAGAGAATTATTATATACTAATCAAAAAGAAATCAGTATCAACTCTTTGGAGAATAAAAAGTGACTAAAAGTTTCTTGTTTTGGACATTTTGAACATTTGTTAAATTATAGTTATTTATGCAACTAGGCAAAAAGTAAGCGTTTATTGCACGCGACGTGAAGTTGTGGACAACACGTCGAGTGCAATAAGCACTTTTTGTACGAGTTGCATACAATATTTTTTCTACGTTCATGCAAAAACCAAAAAATGTTATTTAGATGACACTAAGTCTAGAAAAATGTGACGTCGATTTGAAGGTTTATGTTTGTCATGATGACAAAACGCTGCAGTAGAATGACAGATGAGTGCAATAAAGAACCACTTTTTCCACTAAATATAGTTCAATAAAGTATTGTTTTTTGCATGAACGTGGAAAAAAATATGAATTGCATTTTTCAAATTTAATTAAATTATTTATTCATAATGATGTGCATTTAATAACTAAATCCTAATATTTTAACGCCTAGAATTAAATTTTGCTTTTTAGCGCATTTTTTTATGTAGGTACTCCTATTTAGTATGTCATGAATTAGGTTTAGAAATCGTTTGGAAACGAATATCTCGAAAACGGCTCGTTCTATCGGTTTCAAATAAGTATACCTATTCTACGTAGAAATAATCGGTCTATCGAATCCGTTACTCTAAATTGTGCTAGGACGTTCCATAAAAAAGTTTTAGCTGAAAATAACACCAGAGTCACGCATAACTAGCGCCCTCTAGCCGCTGTAGCAAAAACGACATCAAATTCGACATTCTCGCCACCCAAAACCCTCAGTACCAAAATTTCATATATTTTCGATGATAATTACAGTAATTATTAAATAAACTTTAAAAAAAATGACACCCTGTATATCGAAGAGGAGCGATATTTTATTAAAACATGTTTGGTGGAATCCTAATATTTTGACGTCTAGAATCTAACCTTATTTTTGGCGCATACTTTAAGGAACACCCTGTATAAATGGTAACAGGCTTTTCAAATTTTTAAAGAAACAGATATCCGTTTATTATAAATGGGTAAACTAAACTGATGTTTTAGTAGTATATGCACAAAATACGTGGAGAAATTAGAAAACTTGGTCAGATCATCACATATTATTTACAAAATATGATAATGTCGAACTCAGTACTCCCCCAATATAGTAAATTATTTTGGAAAATTATTTTAATATGATTTTTTAAACAGTCACAACGAGTATTTAAAAAAAGGATTAAGCATGAGAGAGTAATTTTGTAAAATTTTTGAATCTGCATTATACAAAGAAATCTGTTATTTTACTAAACAATTAATATCTACACATTAACATGGATTTATAGAAAGAAGATCAACTGTATCTAATCTTTCAGTTTTTCTCAATACATTTCTGATGATTTAGATTACGCAGAGCAGATTGATGTAATATTTACTCTGCACTTGGAATGTATAAATTCAATAAGTTACTACTCCTTAAGTCTGCTTAATGGTGTGCAAAATTCGTTTGGTAAAATACTTGACCTTGTTCTGGCACCAAGTACAGAGTTAGAACGTAGGTACTGCAGTTCTTAAAGAAAGTGGTCCATTATTACAGGAAGATAATTATCATGACTGGAAGACGGCATATAATGAACCAGATGTCAATGTGTCGTTAAGCAATTTTTATTATATCCTTAATACTACAGTTAATAATAATGTTCCTAAGATTAGATCCCGCTTTAAAAACCGTTTTCCAGTATATTTCAATAGAGAAATCATAGATCTTATCAAATATAAAAATAAACTTAATAAATTACGGAAATATAGTTAATGGGGTAAAACTGCTCATAAGGCGTGAATACAAGACGTATTATGTAAATAGCATTGAAAATAGTATTATAGCTGATCCTTCGGAATTTTGGAAATATGTAAATTAAAAAAAAAAACAAGAGAGTTCTGGAAGTTTACATCTAAAATACCAAAATGTTGCTGTGCCTCAGGGTAATGATGCTAATTTTTTTGCCAATTTTTTTCAACTAACCTATAACACTGAAGTACCTTCATATAACCGATTTTTACTAATTACAATTATTACAATGGAAATTCCGGACCTTTTGATCTAACACCCATAACTACAAGTGAATTTGTTAATGCCACTAATAAGTTAAAGCCTAAGCTTACGATATGCAAGATTTATGATACCACTGGTGTCATATTAAACAAACACCATGTAATTTTACTGACTCTTAACAAATGTACACTTTACCCAAAAAGTACCTAGGTCTTAGAAATGTTTTTTCAGTAATTGCGGAAATATATACTCACGCTCACACAGGAGCACCCTATATATGGCTGTTTTGTTTATTTTTATATACAGGGTGATTCAGAACTTATTTAAAATCTCTCGTTGAGTGTACAAATACAATTTTGTAAAACAAATCAAAAAGACAGTTCGAAAATGATTTAAAAATACACCTCGGCACGGCACTGGAAACTGGTCCACTGTAAAACCTGGTAAAGCGGCTATCTGCGACTGGGCAAAAAATGAAAAAAAAGATTCCAGGAAAGGAATAACATTTTATAACGTCGATTTTATACAGCAATTATTAGATTTAATTTGTGCCCGCTATATTACCCAGTTTCTACAAACTAACACAAATGTATTTGCTTCTTGTCCGTTTTGAACTCGTAAGTTATTAACAGCAACTATGATACGTTTCCGTAAATCATCAATAGTATGTATTCACTTCAGTGCAATACACTTCATTGTTTAAATATCTCCACAAAAAGAAGTCCAAATGATTTAAAGTCAGGAGATCGTGGCGGCCATGGTACCGGTTCTCCTTGTCCAATCTCTTGGGCATTACATGGTACGGATATAATTGAGCCTCGCGTATGATACACCACACTGCTGCAGTTCGCCGTGGAAGTATTGGACCTACATCTCTTCCACGATTCGGTTTCAAATTTCCCTCAAGTTGAACTACACTTGCACTTACTGCACACTGCGGTAAAAGTAGCTGCATTTGACACATGTTTACAGCGAAATCGTTCTGCTAAAGCATTTTCATATCGTCATAAATCAAAATGATCAATTTCGAGTTGCCACTATACACGTAAGTCATTTTTTGACACTTGAGAAACTAATGTAAGGATTGGTGTCACAAAAACTATAGTGCCTACAAAAATTAATCGGATTACAATATTCAGAATCAGAGACTACAGTAGCCCAGCGATGAAAAGGTTGAAAATACTATAAATTCAATAATCTTTTACTCGAAAACTATAATGATTTTACAAAAAAATGTTTACGATATTAACTCCATTTTTCATGACGCATCTATTCTCCTTTAACATCCTGTATAAATCAAATGCACAACTGTCTCACAAAAATTCTGGAATTGGGTAAAAACAAAAGAAACAAAATATTTGGAATAAAAAAAATAACAAAGTACTAACGATCCAAACTAAGTTTCCTAAATCGCCAAACATCATTTTAATTCACACCAACAGAGACATTTCTCCCTAAAATTGGAAAGACTTATATAAACCAGCGATATTACTGCTATAACTGTTGGCAAACAAAAGTTTCAATGGCAAAAAAAAAATATTTATATTATAAAAGATTAACTCACCGTAGATAATATTTTCTTGCGAAGGAGAAACGTAAGTTAATTTCGAGTTGTCGGTAGGCAAGACATAACTACTACCTGCCGTTAAGTTGCCAAGAACCATGTCAATAAAAGCTTCAACTGACTCGTTTGAAGGACAAGATGGCACAGCAAAGAGGTGGCAGGTAAAAGTCAGCAGCACACATAGTTGCAGGTAATACATTCTACTGATAGTACTATTAAAATCCAACGTGTCACTTATATAAACTCTTGGAAGCCGCACGATAAAATTTTGAATATACAGAGTATTAAACGTAATACGTTGAAGAATTTATTGCTTTGCAGTCAGTTTTTATCTACTAGAATATTTTTTCCATGGTTTCTGAATTCTTCTACAAACAGTAACCGTACAAAAATAAATATTGTTAATTGTAGGTTAAATATTAGTAGTTATTATAAAAAGATGCAGGATCTTTGTTTAAGTAAAAAAAGATTAGTTGACCTTAGATACGGATATTGTTTACAATGACCTTTTTATTTATAATTTTTATATATGTATAGTAGAATTATTAATTACAGAAAATTAACATTAAAGCCTAAAGGCATTGACAGAACTGTTCCACAATTTAGTCACTACAAATATATTTACAACTCTCTTTGTGGAATATAAAAAACAAAGATAGTAGGCTGTTAATAACACATTGTCGAAAAACATCATCATCAACATCAAACCAGTAATATTGGTTGCAACAGGATAACATACATAAATTTTGTCAGCAGGTAGAGGAGGCTGAATGCACCCCACGATTTCGAAAGTCTAGCGATGTTGCGGAAGGAAGTAACCGAATACTGATATATATTTATTTATTTTCCTAATAGACTTACCACACTAAATGAGGAATGAATTTTATATGTTTTTTGAAATGTATTACAAGGTACCTACCTAATCATTTAAACATGTTGCCACAAAATAGTAAGCAAAGCCGCGTGGTCGAAATCTACTTATATATTTGCGTTTTTGTGGCATTTGTGGGTCATAAATACATAGTGTAAACACTGTGTATTACCTACATGCCATAATTATTAGTGGTGATGTGGTAAACTTATGGTATTGTTAAACCCAAGTTATTCCTTTGTTTACAATATAGATCCGTATTTTTTTTGCCCGCTGAGATACACTTTCTGTGCCCACAATCAGAAATATGGATTTTTTGGCTACTTGGACTACTTTCACATTATAATTTATCTGAGATAATAGCTTTATTATCTAAGATAATAGCTTTGTCTGTACAATACCAGAATTAGATTTCCATTCGACAGATGCACGCGCATTCCAGTTAGAAGAATGCATGTTTAACCTTATGCAGGAATTAAATTTGAGAGTGCGTCTGATGTTTCCAACCATAAAATTTATAAAATATATGTTCTAGGTAGAACCATCTATGTTATGCACAATATGTTATTGTTTTAAGAATATATACTCGTAATAATAATAACAACAATAAATGGCATATATTCATTGCCAGTAAAGTGCAGAACGCAAAGGCCAAGGCTGCTTTTCAACTTAACCTAGGTTACATCATTAGTACATATTGATAAATATTACAGATACTATAAAATGATATAAATATAACTACGACTTAATTATAAAACTAAGGAATCCAAGTGATATCCGAAACTTAGCAAAGGACCCCGCACTTTTTATATGGAAAAGTGGTTTCAGTCGGGAGGTCTAATTTTTGGTGGAAAAGGTAGTCCTCAACATCCTGAACAAAAAAGCTAATGGGCACAAGAAAATCTGTCGTCAGGATTTTGCGTTACGGCGCATACAAGGTACCTGGGTTTTCAGGAGGCGGGTTATTTTTATCAAAAAAGAGTATGTTAAGTGATCGATTATGGAGACATGCATGCGTGGGGGTGTGTTGGAGTGAATGAGTACTATATATATATACACTAGCGGAAAAAATTAAGGGATCAAAGAAAAAATCTCAATTTTTTGCGATTTTTCAAATGGCTGTATCTTTGGTAAAAATGGTCGTATGTGAGTGAAATAAAAATCAGTTTGAAGCTTGAAGTATCTAGTTTATGGATCTTGCGATAAAAAAAATTTCCAAGCAACAATTAGCGCAAAATCCTAATGAAAATCATGGAAAGAAAATTTTTCGAAATTTGTTGCACTCTTATTTTTAGTGTACGAACTTCAAAAAATTTTGGATGTGTTGTTCATTTATCTTCAATTTCTTTTTTTGTCGACCTCGATACGACCATTCCTCGCTGAGTTATCAGTCTTTGAATGAAAATGCGTCATTTTCTCTTCCCTCAGCAATATCTCAGGAACCAATGGTCGCTCAGAAAATGGAAGGGGGGTTTCGGTAACTTGGATCCATTCTCTACAATGTTCAGTTTTTTTCGTTCTTAACATGACTGAAAAATTTCGAAAAACAGGACTTTTTGAGATCTTTCAGAAAATCACGCGTCACATTGAAAATATCGGGAAAATGGCTAATGTTAAGTGTGCATCTTATAGGCCATTGTACCCTCAAAAGCCCTACAAAGTTTCAACCTGATCCATCAAGCCGTTTTATTGTTTCAATCGATTAAATTCTTGAAAAAATTGAAGGACCGCGTTTTTTGCCTTTAGAGCTCATAATCTATAAAAAAAAATAAGAAAAAAAATGTATCCTAATTTTATTCGATAGTTTTAATGCGGAAAGCGTTTGAAGTCATGAAAAAAAATTTTTTTTTGAAAAAATTAAAAAAAAATATCTTTTCGTACCGATTTTCAGAAATTTTGCAAAACCGCCGGCATTAGAGTTACCCCAAGCGTACCACGTGGAAGTTTCACAGGCGTATTTACGTTTCTTTGTGTGTGCGTGTGTTTCTTTAAGAGAAATCAGACCCGTTCGTGGTTCCACCGGATTTTATGAGTCCAAGTTCATTCTCTGAAGAGTGTGCGTGTGTGTGTTTTAATCCATTCAATAACGGATATTGCCACCCCTGTTCTCTATAACAACCCTCAAACGTTCAGCCATGTTGATGCATCGAGTGAATGGTGTTCCAAATTCTCTGAAGTGCGCGCTCCAATTCCCTCTGCAATCAACGGCCCATTATATCCCAAACATGCTCGATTGGGTTCAGATCTGGACTCATTGGCGGGTGTGACAGCAAAGTGATGTCATATCGTTGAAAAAAGCGTCTGGTGACATTGGCCGTGTGTGGGCGTGCGTTATCCTGCATCAAAACAAATGATCTCAGGTGTTACCGGCGGGGCAGAACAATTAATTGGCCTTAAAATTTGGTCAATATAGCGTCTCGCAGTCAAATATCCGCGTACAATTACCAAAGGTGTCATCCAATTTCGCGAAACACCGGCCCAAACCATGACCGATCCACCGCCGTAAGCCACAACCCGACGAAGTTTTGCCTGAAACGCTCTCCACGGCGACGCCAAACCAGAGAACGTCGATTACTACCATGGAGATTGAAATGGGACTCGTAAGTTGTTGTGTTGTAATTGTATAGATTTTTAGAATTTCACGTGATAGGTACTTATTTTATTGTTCATGTACATAATAATATTAACAAAACTATATTATATACTGTAATATAACAAATACAAAAGAAAATTTGTGTAAGTCTGTGTATGTTCTTGACTCGACTGTCTCGCGCACTAGCGGACGCCGTCCCACTTCTCCACCGCACAGTAGGGAGGGGAGCAAAACCGCACTGCTCCGGTTTTCAACCACAGTCGTTTCATAGTTTTTTGTCTGTTGGTGGACAGGCCCGTATTTGCGGCAACATATAGCCCCCACCTTGAAAGCATTCAGGGTTTCAAAATAGAATGTTCACAGCAAAGTTTAATTTTAAGAATGCTAATTTAAAGATTGATTGGGTAAAACACACACCTTTACTACGGGTCGCTTTATCTCACCAGAAATAGTTT
This sequence comes from Monochamus saltuarius, assembly GCA_025584915.1. NCBI lineage: Eukaryota > Metazoa > Arthropoda > Insecta > Coleoptera > Cerambycidae > Monochamus > Monochamus saltuarius. The sequence continues at coordinate 20,019,737 of CM046721.1, forward strand.
TTATAGTCACAGATCTTATGATACCGTCTAGTCCAGGATGCGTTTTTATAATTCTGCCTAGCTGCCACTTAAGTGGGGGAAGTCCATCTTCTTTTACTAATACCAACGTGTCGGGCTTTATTAATTGTTGTGAATTTTCCTTCCATTTAACACGTTGCTGTAGGTGTGAAATATACTCTTTGCTCCACCTCGTCCAAAAATGTTGTAAGAGCTGTTGCATTCTTTGAAAGCTAGATAGACGATTTTCTTTAACACCAGAAAATGAGTGATCTGGTATGGTGGTTAATGGTTCTCCAATTAACAGGTGTGCAGGAGTGAGAGGATTCATGTCATTAGGATCTTGAGAAAGGGGGTAGAGTGGTCTTGAATTAAGGCAAGCCTCTATTTGGTATAAAACCGTACAAAATTGTTCGAAAGTCAATACTGCGTCACCTATTACACGTTTTAGATGGTACTTTACTGACTTGACACCTGCCTCCCAGATGCCACCGAAATGTGGTGCGCGTGGAGGAATAAAATTCCACTGTATACCGTCATTTGATAGATCTTGAGCAATGGTGTCTTTATATTGATCAAAAAATCGAAGTAATTCATTATTTGCCCCTCTAAAAGTGGTGCCATTGTCCGAATATATTTCACAGCATTTGCCGCGTCTGGCCATAAAACGTCGTAACGCTGCCAAAAAACATTCAGTTGTTAGGTCGCTGACAACTTCAAGATGGATCGCTTTACTAGCAAAGCAAATAAACAATGAAATGTACGCCTTTGTGGTATTGTAATGTCGACCTTTCCGATCACGAAGTAGGAAGGGGCCGGCGTAATCGACTCCAGTCGTAGAAAATGGTCTGTTAAAAGCAACTCGTTTGGCGGGAAGGTTTCCCATCAGATATTGCTCTGGTTTGAGGCTAAATCGGTAGCACCGTACACAATCATGTACAACTTTTCGCACAAGGTTACGTCCAGAAAGCGGCCAAAACTGCTCTCTAATAGAAGCGAGAAGAGCTTGTGGACCTGCGTGCAAAAGTCTTAAGTGCTCGTGTTGAACAATCAAAGTTGTTACATGGTGTTTAGAAGGCAATATTGCAGGATGTTTCTTAGAAAAGTCAAAGTTGGAGTTCTGCAATCGTCCACCAACTCGTATTAACTTAGTTGTCTCATCAAAAAATGGGTTTAGTCCAAGAAGTTTGCTTGTTTTTCCAAGGGGTTTAGAATTCGATAGTCTGAAATAGTCCTCTGGAAAAGATTGTCGCTGTGCAATTTGGATTAAGATAAGCAATGAAGAATTTAACTCTTCAACAGAGAGAGACCCAATTTGACGACACTCTTTGCCCTTAGAAATGTTGTTTTTGAATCTAATTACGTAAGCAAAAACTCTCTTTAGTTTTGTTAGAGAAGAATATTTGGTTATTTCATCGAAGGTTAAACTGTGAAAAACCCTTGTTTTAATGGAAGTCTCTGGCAGCTCCTTGAAATCAATAGTATGTGCTACAGTTATATGAGAGGGCCAGTCTTTTTCAGGAAGTTTAAGCCATGAAGGGCCGTGAAACCAATGATCGGAATTTGACAGGCTTAAGGGACTTATGCCGCGTGATAATAAATCGGCTGGATTATCTGACGTATTGACATATCTCCAAGAATCTGGTTTGCATAATGCCTGAATTTTAGAAATTCTGTTTGCTACGAAGGTCTTTAGTAGATGAGGAGAGGTTTTAATCCAAGCAATAACGATTGTTGAGTCCGTCCAATAGACAATATTTTCAAATGTGATAGAAAGTGCAGAAATTACTTTGTCTGTAAGTTCAACGAGCAGAAGAGCCCCACAAAGCTCAAGTCGTGGAATGGATATAACCTTTAATGGTGCTACACGTGTTTTTGCACAGTAAAGATTAGTAGAGCAATTTCCAAGTGAGTCAACACAACGCATGTAAATACAAGCACCATAGGCGGATTGTGAAGCATCACAGAAACCGTGTATTTGAATAGATGTCGGATTGCTGGATAAAACGTGTCTGGGTATTTTTAAATTGTTAATGTGTGATAATTCCGCCCGATAGGTAGTCCAGCGGGTGTACAAATTGGCAGGGATCGATTCATCCCATGAAAGTTTTAAATTCCACAGTTCTTGCAAAATGATCTTAGCCGTAATTGTGACAGGAGAAAGAAGACCTAGAGGATCAAAGATCTGTGCAGTACAAGATAGAATTTGCCTCTTGGTAACCTTACAAGATTGCTGAGAGATACTGATGGAGTATTGCAGACAATCATTAGTTGAGTTCCAAAGTAAACCTAGTGTTTTGTTGCTTTCTTCGCTGCCAATATGCAAAATATCAGAGTCAGAATCTTGAATTGTTATGTCGTTTGACCTCCATTTTCGTAATGGAAAGCCGTATTCATGTAAAAGATTAGAAATTTCGTTTTTAATATGCTTTAACTCTTCAAGTGTATTGCAGCCAGTTAATAGATCGTCGACATAGAAATCATGTAAAATAATTGAAGCAAGTTTTGGGCTGTCATGCATGTGTCGATACGCTATCTCATGGAGCGCTCTGATAGCTAAAAAGGCTGCAGAGGTAGTTCCGTAAGTGACGGTGTTTAAAGTAAATACAGAAATGTTTTCACTAGCATTGAATCGCCATAGTATCTTTTGTAGAAATCGTTGTTCTGTTCGTATGAAGACTTGCCTATACATTTTGGCAATGTCTGCACTTAGGACAAAGTTGTGGATCCTAAACCTTAAGAGAATAAGGAATAGGTTGTCTTGTATATTGGGTCCAACTGACATGATGTCGTTAACAGAATAGCCAGAAGAAGACTTTGAAGAGCCATCAAAGACGACCCGTAGTTTGGTCGTTGTCGAAGATTCCTTTAGGACACAATGGTGAGGAAGGAAAAAACCTGAATTATCACATTGATCATCCAAAATGGACATATGACCAAGTTCAATGTACTCCTTCATGAATTCGTGATATCGAGTTTTTAAATTTTGGTTTCGGTCAAGTTTTTTTTCCAAATTAAGAAAACGATTAGTGGCTATGTCTCTCGAATCACCCAAGACTGAAGGAGGGAGTTTTAGCGGGATTGTGACAACGAAATGACCATCAGAATTTCGATAAGTATTTTGTTTGAAATGATCTTCGCAGAAAACTTCTTCGTCTGAAAGAAATTTAGTTTTAGGGCATTCCTCAAGCTCCCAAAACTTTGTTAGTTGTGTTTCTAGTTTTGAAGTGCTTGAGAAGTAGCAGTTTTGTGTGGCCTTGTTTTGAGAATTGCAATAAATTGGACCAGACACAATCCATCCAAGCTTGGTTTTATGTAATGTAGGAAGATTTGATCCAAGTTTAATTTGGCCAATACTTAGTAAATCCCAAAAGGTGTCAGCTCCTATCAGTAGATCTACTGGAGCAGGTTGTTCAAAGTTTGTGTCGGCAAGTACTATATTTTTTGGGATGTTAAGCAAAGAAGAATCAAATGACATGTATGGCAAATTTCCAGTAATATGTGGTAATACTATACAAGATATATTTCTCTTGAAATTGTTTATAATAGAATGGAATGTGACATTAATAAGTGAATTTGCCGTGTGATTTGCCTGGTTGATACCAGTAACAGTAAAATCGATTTTTTGCGTAGGCAGTTGCAAAATTTTAGAAAGGCGTTCAGATATAAAATTTGACTGACTTCCATTGTCAAGTAAGACTCTACAATCATGTGGGTTCCCAAGTCTGTCAAGAACCTTGACTCGAGCCGTAGAAAGCAATATTTGAGGCTTTATAGCAAAATCAGATGTAGAATTAACGTGACATGATATGGAATCATTGCAAGCACTGTTTTCATTATGGTTTTGCCTGACGTCAGTGGGTTCAGAAACTCCAGCTGAAGTCTTATTTGAACTAGAGTCTCGAGTACTTGAATTGTCGTTTGTGTTATTCGTAAAATGTAATAATGTGTGGTGGATTTTACCACATTTGCGACAACCTGCAGATTTGCAATCTTTTGTGCGATGGTTATTGCAAAGGCAGTTTATACATAACCGTAAACGTTTAGCAGTGTTTAATCTTTCCACAGCATTAAGTTTTGTAAATTCAGGACAATTGTATATGTTATGTTCTTTATTGCATAAAGAGCATTTATTTTTGTTAGAAAGAGTTAAAAAAGATCTCGAAGTTTTGTTACCCTGTGATGATTTGAAAGAATCTTGTTTTTGTTTGGTATCCGAATTAGTAGCCATGGATTCTAAAATGCGACAACGATCTTTCAAAAAGTTCAGTAAATGTTCCATTGTTGGTAGCTTACCTGAATTGTTTTGTGATTCCCAAGCACGCCTAGTTGTGTTATCAAATTTAGTGCTTGTTAAATATACGACTAAATCATCCCAATGCTTAGTAGGGCATCCAAGTACGTTTAAAGATCGCAAATGTTTTTGTGTACCATCTAAAAGTTGTCTGAGACCCTCATGTGACTCTCTTGTGAGAGTGGGCAAAGTAAAAAGGGCTTTCATGTGATTATTTACCAGCAAATGTTTATTTTCAAAGCGTTCTGTTAAAAGTTGCCAGGCCAGTTCATAATTAATATCACAAACTTGTAAAGATTTAATCGTATCAGCAGCGGCACCTTGCAATGAAAGGCGCAAGTAGTGAAATTTTTGTACATTAGTAAGCCTGGAATTTTCGTGAATAATAGAATTAAAACTGTCGCGAAAAAATAACCACTGGTCAAAAGATCCATCAAATGTCGGTAGATTTAGTGTAGGTAATTGAATATTACTTAAATTTAAGTTATCTAGGGCTTGTGAGTTGTTGCCCTGTGATTCAACATCTACGTCACTGCTACGCGCATTGCGTAACTCTATAAATCGTTTAACTTCTGAAGTTATTTTAAAATAAGAATCTTCAAAAAATTGTCTTTCGATAGCATGCACCGTATCATAATTATTTTCATAATCAGGGTCGTCAGTCTCGATAAGCAATTGAGCTTGGTTAAATGTTTCTAATAGTTGCTCAGCGTTAGCCAAGCGGCTTTGTAAATCTATTAAATCAATAGTGTCATCTGTTTTAATATTGTTAAAATGATTCATAAAACGTGTAAGTGAGGCTTTAGCAACTGTACGTTTAACTTTATTGGGGTTAGACATTGTAAAATGACGTGTAATTAACTTATTAGTTATTTTTAGTTATTAGTATTAGGAATTTAGGAATGCACTGACCTGTACTGCTCTATAAAAAGCTTTCTAACCTCGTATCGTATTACCAAAGATACAGCCATTTGAAAAATCGGAAAAAAATTTAGATTTTATTTTTGATCCCTTAATATTTTCCGCTAGTGTATATTTGTTCGTACGCTTCCGCGGGTGTTATATGTTACAATATCTGGCAAGATTACTGGTTAAACAGTTACAACCATACGCCGAAGAAGCGAAATCTTACGTCAAGAACGCGAGCCACTTCATCGAGCGTATTAGAAACGTAAAAGTGGATCCAGAACATATGCTAGTAAGTTTTGATGTAGTGTCCCTATTTACAAACATTGGAATAAGCACTCGACATGATCCAGAAGAAATACCATGTAAGAGAGGATCTAATCGAATTGACGAAACATTGCCTAAAGAACACTTACTTTGTCTACAAAAGCCAAAAGTATAGGCAAAAAGAAGGAGCACCCATGGGATCGCCTTTGTTACCAGTCATAACCAACCTATTCATGGAGGAATTAGAAGAACAAGCAATAGAAACAGCAGAATATAAACCATCTATGTGGCTGAGATATGTCGATGACACCTTTGTCATATGGACACATGGCGAGGAGAAATTACAAGAATTCTTAATTCATTTGAACAATAGACATCCAAAAATCAAGTTCACTCTGGAACTGGAAAAGGACCAACAGCTACCTTTCCTCGATGTATGTATAAATAAAAAAGAAGATGGAGGTCTAGGTTATACCGTATATCGGAAATCAACACACACGAACAGGTATCTACACGCAGAATCTCATCACCACCCATCGCAGCTACAATCAGTGATCAAAACACTAATGACAAGGTCAGAACGACTTTCTGACGACGACCACAAAGAAGAGCTTTTTTATAGTGGTTCTTCGCCAATAGCTCTATACTCCACTGATGTTCCACAAACTATTCCATCTCACTTCGATTTCAACGTGATTATTGGCATTTGCTCTGGCATCGCGGACGCGATCTAATCCTCATTTTTGAATCTCGTTTTGAACACATAAAAGGGGGATATATATAGTACCTTTCACTCCAATACACCTCCACGCATGCATGTCTCCATAATCGGTCACTAAACACGCTCTTTTTTGATCAAAATAATCCGACTTGAAAACCCAGGGTCCGACCTTATATGCGCCGTAGCGCAAAATCCTGACGGTACATTTTTTTGTGCCCATTGGCTTTTTTTCTTCAGGATGTTGAGAACTACCTTTCCACCAAAAATTAGATCTCCCGACTGAAACCACTTTTCCATATAAAAAGTGCGGCGTCCTTTGCCGTTAATACAAGTATCCATCCTAAATACAAACATATTCTTTTATTCTGTTTTAAAATAAAAAATTTGATATTCTCTAAAATGTGGAGGCAATGTGTTATTTCCCTTGCTAGATATATATGAGAAGCTAAATTTCATGCTGGCAGAAGAGTGTTTAGGAATGCGTAAAAATGTTTCTTTCTAGTGTAAGTGTTATTAAACTGCAGAAGTACAAGTTTATTAAACAAATATTGAGGTTCACGCATAACCAAAATTTTATGCACTAGGCAAAGACTATGAATACCCATTTTATCAAGTTTCAGCCAAACGACTTCAACAGATTGGACAGATAATTAATGTGTTTAGTAAATCTCAAATCCGAGTCGATCTATATACCTAAGTTATTACAGCAATCAACTACAGGCAACATTTGTCCACTCAAACAGATATTCATTTTATTGCGAATTATATCTCTTTTTTTCTTGAACCTAAAAAGGGGAAAGAATAATACACCTGCGTGTTATCAGCATAATGATGTGTATTGCAACTATTTATGGATGTATGGAAACCAGATATATAAATTGAAAACAACAAAGGACCCAATATGGAACCATGAGGTACCCCAAATCTAAGTGACAGCGGATTAGAATTATCGGAATTCAATGGAACGCTATAAACACGATTGTTTAAATAATTACGTATAAGAAAACGGCATTTAGATCAAATCCAGAATAATTAAGTTTCTTGCAAACTAACTCATACTCCACTAATTTACTGGCATTAGTAGCACGAAATAAGTCATTCGTAATATTTAAAAGAGCAGTGGTAGCTATGTTGAATGTTGAGCACGGAAACCAGACTGTACAGTGGGTATTATTTTGTTGTCACATACATACGAACAGATTTGATCTTTCATAATATATTCTAAAATTTTTGACATCGTAGATAGTATGCTGATTGGTCTCAGGACCGAATATTTGGTGGAGTGGTATGATAAACGCATGCTACCAACTAGATGGAAAACTATTAGTTGATACTGCAGTATTCAAGATGTAAGTTATATGATGTAGGTAGTAAATGAAATGAAATCATTCGAATTATTCTCAGCGAAATACTATCGGAACCAACAGAATTGCTTTTCAATTTATTAATAAATCTAACAACTTGCCATGCAGCCGAACTAAGGAGAACTTAAAAACATTCCCTATATTTGAAGGTCGGTCATATTTCGATAACAAATTAAAACAAGTTTGAGTTTTATCGACACTAGGGACAGTATTAAAAGATAAATTTATTGAATTCACATCATTAAATGTAGATGGAACATCAGAGATTGTTTTTTAGTAACAATTGTAAGCCCTCTAAAAGTATTCCATAGCGCTTTACTATTTTTCTAGCGGATAGAAAATTGAATACAAGCTTTTTCAAGCTTGATTGCACCGGTGACATAATCGCGAATTTGTTGGTAAAAAGTCCAATGAATTTGAGCCCTAGGCTGTTTATATTTACGAAAAGCATCGTCAAACATAGTCATAAGCAGATATAATAGTCGACAAACTATTTTTCAGCCTGTTTAAAGCCTGCAAAATTAGAGAGGGGGCTGGTACAAAGCTAAATGCAAAAGATCTACCTAACAAAGATATGCAAATATTTCAAAAAATACGTACAACATGCATAATATATAAAATATGCGTCTGAATAATTGGGTTGGGTTACGCTATTCATCAATTTTGTTTTCATTTGCCTATACTATATTTTAGTTTCAAATCACATATGCTATTGCTAGAACACAATAACAAAAGCATATTTTAATGTTGCATTGAAATTATAAAATAAAGCAACTGCCATAAAAAGTATAATTTACAACTGGTATTGCAATATGTAAACTAGTACTATTTGCTAATTAAAAAAACTCAGATCTATATTCAATAGAAATTCATGTATTACATATGTTTTATATCATATCTAAATTTTTAGATGCTAAATCTTATTGGAATTAAGTAATTACTATAAACTTCATGAAATGTTTTCTATGATGCTCTAAATGTCCCTAAGCTCTTGTACGACAATACTTAAGCAGCTAAATTTCAGAAAATAGTTCAAGCGCCATAAATTTATTCAACAATTTTGTCATAATTATTGCTAAATTTATGGTAATTATTATTTTAATCGTGTCATATACTTTAGCTTCTGGTAATAAGTATATGTTATTCTAATATTTTTTCACGGCTAATTTACGTCCTACTTAGATAATGAAGTACAATAATGTAAATTTCAAACAATATCTATTTCATGAACCTTAAAACGTACACAATTTGTATAATTTATTGTTGAATATAATTACATATTGCAAGTTTTGGTTAATTTAAGTAACGATTACACACATAATTACATAAGATTATAAAACAGTAATATATAAGTGTAGATAAGATTAATTATATGTTCATCTTATCTAATTGAGAACTCTTCGTATAAATGATGCTAGACTAAAATTACTTGATTTATTTATTTACTAATTTAATTATTTATTTATAACCTAAAGATCCTTTACATAACTAGGCCTGCAAAGAAGAGAGTCACCTAATTTATATGCAGAAGTGAAAGGGTTTGTTTTCCCAGTAAATGTCATACTGTTACATATCGATGCATTTAAGGGTATAGCTTCTAATACGCTTTGTAACTTTTGACAGTCACTGACGGTATTTATTTTACATAGCATATATCAAATAGTGCACATGTAACTCAGACACAGTATCATTCAAAAGCATAACAAATAAGAGGGTCCCAAGTGTTTAACCCTGAGGGACGCCAGGGACTTGTTAGAATTTTTTAGAAAAATAATCAAGATACTGTACGAACTGATATATATTTTGCAGGTAAGATTGTAATAGCGAGTTACAAAGACCAAACGTATCCAACTTGTGTAACAGAGGTCAAGTCTGTCAAATGCCTTTGTAAAGTCAGTGTATATTACAACAACTTGAGCACATTGGTCAAATAAAATATTAATGAATTGAGTCTTACACATAAGGTTGATGGACCTACCTTTTATGACTTTGATTGTCTCGAAGGAGTACAAAGAAGGTTTCTAAAATATTTACAATTTAAATCAGTTGGTACTTACCCCGAACAAGGTTTTAATCACAGAACTCTATTAAACATGTTTGACGTTGAGGCATTGGAAACCCGCATATTCATTTATATTTTTTCTAGATTGATACAATGTGTAATTTAGCTCTGTAACTGGAAATTTGTATTTCTGTTGGGTTAATAAATGATAATTATTAAAATAATGAATTGTGCAATCCAAGATTTTAGATAAATCGAAGATAACTGAGAAACTTTCTGATAAATATACTGTTAAAGAAATATCAGCTTTGCATCCTAGGATTAGAGTTGTCGGAATTTCGGAGAAGTTGGAAGATGATGTCCTGAAGATTTATATATAAAAATAAAATAAAAATGTATTTAATACCCATTCTGAATGTAAAATATTGTCTAATGTACTGTTAAAGAAAATATGTATCAGGCAATCATCCAAACTGATAGAATTACTTATAAAAATGTCATGGCCCAGGGTAAGTTATTTGTTGGCTACGACTATTGTAATATTTTTGATGCTATAGATGTCCGTCGTTGTTATAAATGTTGCGGATTTCACCACCTATCAAAATACTGTACTTCCGCTGTTGATATTTTTCCACGTTGTGCTGGGCACCATAAAGTAACTGATTGTAAATCTGATGCTTTGTGTTGTGTTAACTGTTCCAATTTCATTAAGAATAACAAGGGCAATGCTGTTTCTGTTGAGGTCAACCATGCTTCTTGGGTTAACTCTTGTTATGTTTATAAGACCACTCTTGAGAGGTTTAAAAATAGTATACTTAGTCTGCAATAGCAATCACAGCAAAGTAATAAATTTTTACAGTGTTTTTACCAAAATTGTCGTGGTATTTGTACAAAAATTAAAGAATTGTTTTATAGCATTAATACCTGTTCTTTTGACATTATAGTTCTTACAGAAACATGGTTACATAAAAACATTGATTGCACGGAATATTTTGACATGGATTCTTACTCCGTTTATCGCAAAGACCATAATTATAATCAACTAATAAGAAAAGAGGTGGAGGTGTTTTACTTGCTATAAATAAAAAAATCCAGTCAGATTACCTTGATATATGTTCTTTTTGTGAAGTCTTCTCCGACATTGATTTCATAGATATTGTGGCTGCTAAGATAAAGTTTGACCGTGATCACTTTTATGTTTTTAATTTGTATATACCACCTAACATTGATTGCGATGAGTATGATTGCTTATTTGATGCTTTTGAATCTCTGTATCCAATTTGTGGTTCAAAAATACTTATTATCGGTGACTTTAATATTCCAGAATATTCTCCAAGCAGTTCTAATAATAATTCCTCCAACCGATCTATTAACTCACTACAAAATTTATTGTGTTTTTTAAACCTGTTTCAGTACAATTTGGTTCGGAATCTCAATAATAGAATTCTCGACTTAGTCTTAAGCAATGAAACATGCAGTGTAATACATGCTCCTGACATTCTACTCCCTGAAGACAGTCATCATCCAGTTCTTCTAATTGATATATATATATTTGCCTTTTATGAAAGCAGCTGATTGTTTTCCTTTTAATAGTGTGAAATATACGTTACCGATTCTTGATTTTAGGAAAGCTAACTTTGATTTATTGTATCAAGAAAAATCTACAACTGATTGGGCATATCTTTCTTCTGTCTCGGATGTAAATCGGGCAGTCGATGCTTTTTATGAAACGTTGAATAATATTTTAATTAAGCATGTTCCAAAAAAAAATCAATATACAATTTAGTAGGCAATTTCCTAAATGGTTTTCTAGAGATACCATTCAGGAATGGAAATTGAAGCAGAAGGCCTATAAACAATACAGAAAGACGAATATGCTTGCGGATTATAATGCATTAGGGCATCTCTTAAGACTAAAGTTCGAGAAGCATAACACTGAAATAATGCTGAAAACTAACCCTGATAAGTTTTGGTCGTTTATAAATTCTAAAAAGGGTACCACTTCCATTCCATTTACTATGTTTAATTACGGCCAAAATATAGATGATCCACAAGCAATAGTTAACACTTTTGCCAATTTTTTTTCTGGAAACTTTACACTTTCTAGTAATTTAAAACCTACTGCCAATTTTACTACTGCTAACCTTCTCAGTGCAGTGATAGTTTCTGAGTCTGAAGTGTTAGATGCTATCAAGAAACTTATACTATTAAGACAATATGTGTATTTCCAGCTTTTTTGTTAAGAGATTGCGCTATTATTTTCTGTAAACCTGGTTACCTTGTACAATCTAATTTTGAAATATGAAACGTTCCCTGAAATCTGGAAATCCTCTGGAATAACTCCCGTACTTAAAAAAGGTTCTAAACATGATTTTGCTAACTATCGTCCTATAACCATTTTAAACAACTTTTGTAAAGTTTTTGAGATAATACTTCACAACCATTTATCGCATCATGTATCTAATATGATTATTCCCGAACAGCAGGATTTTATAAAAGCTCGTTCAACCATATCCAACCTTGTTTGTAAGACCCAGTATATATCTCAAGTTATTGATGAGGGAAGTCAGGAAGATGTTGTCTACACTGAGTTTTCTAAAGCATTCGATAGACTTGATCATGAATTGTTAATAAATACTCTTAATGCATGTGGCCTTTGTGTTAGTTTGTTAAATTTGTTACGGTTTTACCTGTCAAGTCGTTTTCAGTTTGTTCAGTACCGTGGGTTCAAATCCGATCTGTTCTGTCAGACTTCAGGTGTTCCACAAGGGTCGGTATGAGGCCCTCTTTTATGTATACTCTTTATCAATAATATTGTTAATGACATGAACGTTCGCTACTTACTGTATGCAGATGAGCTTAAACTGTTTTGTAAAATTGCTACTTTGGCTGACTGTGTTAACTTACAAAATAACCTGGAAATGTTAAACGACTGGTGTAATAATAACAAATTACCTTTGAATTCATCTAAATGTAGAGTTATGTCGTCTTATCGAAAAATCCTACAATATTTGATTACACCATTGGTTGTGATGTTCTAGAACGGCCGTCAGAAATTGCAGACCTTGGCATTATTTTTGATCCAGAGCTGAATTTCTCGAAGCATATGGATGCATGTTTGACAAATGCGTACAAGAACCTCGGTTTTATTCTTCGAAGTTCTCAGGATTTTACCAATCCTTCAACATTGCGTTTGTTATTCAACGCGTTTATGAGATCTAAACTCGAATATGGGTCAGTGATATGGAGCCCTGCCTATATGACTTATATCACTTTAATAAAACGGGTCCAGCGGCGATTTTTTAAGTCGGCTGTGTTTTTGTTAGACGGAGTCCATCCTGCTAGAGGCACATGCCAAAGCGATTTTTATGAACGCTTTGGCATGCAGAGCCTAGAATCAAGACGTAAGATGCATTCTTTATCTTTTCTTTACAAAGTACTTCGTCATGATATAAAATGCGAGGTTATTTTATCTGAGCTTAATTTTAAAGTCCCGAGTTACAATAACCGACACAACAGACTGTTTCTTTTACCACAGGCGCGTACAAATTTATTGCTAAAGTCACCTATATATAGGATGATTAGTAATTATCTCAGCGTGGACCACATCCTTGACATATTTTCTTGTAGCATGCATGATATTAAAACACTTCATTTGTAAGACCTGATTTATATTTTTACTCTGTTTGCTTTCTATGTTGTTTTGTTCATGTAATTGTTTTTATGTAGTGTTTTCTATTTATTCCTCATACAGTATATTTTTCCTGTTTGTTTTTAGTATTTTGATATCGTAGCTTTATTTATATTTGTTTGTAATTTTATGCTTTGCACTTATCCTGTAATTGGGCATTTTAGCCCGTTGGATATTTTATTGGTTATTTTTTATGCACAGGACATATCCTCGAAAGTTTCCGTAAATTAGGGAAGCTTGCTGTTCTAAGTATCAGGTTAAAAATAGCAGTTAGCGGACTCAAAAGTAGAAGCACAATCTGTAATGCCGGTATGAAATCTGATCCCATTGTCAAATTAGGATTAATTTGCTTTATCGCAGATTCAACTTCTAGTTTCTAAAAATTAATGATGTTGATCAAATTGCTACATGCATGCTAATTCCCTTTGTTTTATTTTGAATATAATTTTAACATTAAACCATGTTATAAAAGTTTTTCTGGATTATAAGATTATATCTACTAATTTTTTAACTGTAGGGACCATGCTTTGTTCGTCAACCCCAGGAAAACAGAAATGGTTCTCTCCACAAGGAAGAGGAAAATGGGGCCCATAATACAACTCTCCTAAACACTACGTTTAACTTCGAATCGGATGTGAAATACCTTGGAGTCACACTTGATCCGAAGCTAGCATGGAATCTTCATTTGAGATAAGACTAAATAGGGCGTACATATCCTATGAGCAGTGCCGCAATACCGTTGGTAAAACCTGGGGAATGAAACCAAAGGTGGTCATGTGGATATACACTGCCATTGTGAGACCAATGTTAACCTATGGAGCTGTTGCCTGGATTGTATGCCTAAGCATAACTGGAGCTGTGCGTAAGACACCATAGCAATGAAGATGATGCTACCTTTAGATATTTATATAAAAGAAGTAGCTGCAACAACTATGCTTTGCTTCAAAAATACTGGTATTACACCTAATGCAGGATGTGGAGAAGTTAGGAGTCGCCTGTGAAATCGGATCGTCAGAAAGATGCCCCTTTTGCATGCAGAGTATGACAGTATTTCTCCCAAGTTTGTATTTGACAGACCCTATACGGTGCTTATCAGGAATAAGGATACCGCCAGCGAAGATGTAATCAATAGACGGATCAAAAATTAAGGGAGGTGCAGGATGTATAATTTATTCCTGATCCTTAAATGTTCGATATCAGTGGTTAATGAAGAGACATGCTCCACCGTGGCACAAACGGAATTAGCAGGTATAGGTAGGCAGATATAGCCGCCAACGAAATTACATGTAAACATACAACGGGCAAAACCATTAGAATCTACACAGATAGTAAACAATCACTACTGATCTTAGGTAATCATAAGATAACAACTAGATCAGCATGGGAATACCATAAGGCACTTGTTGTGGCCTCAACCAACAACAGTGTATCTGTATACTGGGTAAAAGGACACAACCGGTGCAATGGCAATAAAGTGACTGAAAAGCTGGCTAAGAATGCATCGGGTCTCAATATTTTGGACCTGGTTCCTCCTGTACGATTCCGTTGTCAGCATTTGGCGATATAATCAAAGAGTTTGAGAAACATTGGGATGGATGAAACAAATGGCTGTCAATTTGCTAAGGAGTTTCTACAGTATCCCTCCAAGGATACAGCCAAAAAGTATCTGGCTATGTCTAGGACAAATCTTCGCCTGGTGACAGATATTCAAACTAGACATTGTTGATTAAGGAATCACCTCAAATACATGAGAAAGTGTGAAACACCTCTTTGTAACTTAAATTTTATTAAAAATGTGCTACCTGACTTGTTGGAAGATATTCCTTTGGTCACAATTCGGATAATATGATTACACCATGACGAGGCCCAAGCTCATTTGGCACTTAAAGTACGTAATGACTTAAATGTAGGATCATGAACAATCAGGGATAGGAACGAATGTCCTCTGATCCTTTCACCCAGTCAGGATCCGCTCAGCTGAAAATCCGGATTAAAACTGTAGAAGTTTGCGATTTTCTACATGATAAAAGGACTTCGTCTTATCCGAGCTTAAGAGTTTCTTTTATACCTTTGTGCATGGGTTTCATATCGTCTTCCTCAGCGTAATAGTTATAATCGATGTTAGGGAAATCTAGAGGATTGTTCGGTTTCAACGTAACACTGGCTTTAGATTTGGATGTAATAATATTACCCACACATGAATATCTGTGTAAAGATCGGCTAATTCCTAGTATTTATATTTAAAGCCCAAGTTCCGAGATTACCTGTGAGTAGAGGTACCCTAAGCACCTGTTCAATGTCTGGTACTGAACTTTTCTTATCGTTTACATTTATGAAACTTACTCAGTCTGCGTTAAATCCTGCTGTATATGGGTTTTCGTTATTTAAATATATCTCTGGTAGTATTTCATTGGACTCATTAAATAATGTCCGATTGGTTATGAAATTTATACCAGTGAACACTTCTTCCATAGCCTTTCCAACAGGTAGGTCTATTAAAATCTCAACTCCGATTTTCTCCAATTCTTTTTTTGGACCCATACCAGAAAATATTAATATCTGTGGAGTGTTTATCGCACCAACAGAAAGTATAACTTCTTTGTCAGCTTTAGCTGTATACTTTTTTCCGTCTTTTATAAATTCAACGCCGAAAGCAGTTTTCGTTATCTATTAATACCCTGGTAACGAAAACGTTTATAGTAACATTAAGATTCTTTCTTATATCCAAACTCTTCTTTACCTTTCACAGGTACGGAGGTAAATATAGTAGGATCGGTGTAATTAACATCTAGCAAACCTCCACTGCCACGGTAGCCAGGATCTGGGTTGTAAATTTTACAATTTTCTGTTTTTATGAAGTAAGGTAAGACGTCCTTGTAAAACCATCCGGGATTACCCATTTTTTCCCAAATATCAAAGTCATCTTTGATCCTCTTGAATACATCTTTGCATTTATGGTGCTGCTACCTTCTATCACTTTGTCTCTAGAAAAGATGCATTTATTTTTATCCATTCCTAGAAAAAATATATTTCAGTTATAGTCCGGGAGCCAGGTCAAAATTTGGTCAGTTATTTCCTCTCGAACGATAATTAGTGGGACACATCAGGGAGTTGTATCATAAAGCCTCGTGAACGTCAGTTGCGCTTCCGTGGATGGGATGAGCAGCGGTAGCCTCCCACGTCGGAGAAAGAAAAATTTTAGTCATTTCCTGCTGACTAAAAATTTACCTGATGATAGCTCATATGCTACTGTGAGAGAATATAATTGTCATCTGACTGTACTTCCGTGAAAGGCCGATACCTTAAAATTTAAACGCAGAAGTTAGACGGGAGCATCTAACGCCTATTTAAATGCACCAGCTGACCAGTTTTCCCTCGACTTACTGCTAGCTGATTGTTTTATTAATTACAGAAGTACATTAGCAATCAGGTTACAAATGTTTATTCGGGAGGAAATGACGTATCTTAAATTATTCGGTATGACGCTCCGATATGCGTGTTTTGATTAACTCCGTATTCTGTATAGATACTATAACTAAAACTATATAATTGAATAACTGAATAAATATTTAGATAAGTAAATTAATCAACTTATAGTTAATTATGTTCGATAAATAACATTCATTTAAAAAAACTGATGATAATAATAATAATAATAATAATAATAATAATAATAATAATAATATAATTTAATCATTTTCGTTCTCGCTTTGGCTTGTGTCACTCTTATCTCTCTCTGATTCACTGTCAGAGTCGCTGTCAGAGCTGTCTGCCATCATATCTACATTATCAGCATCATCTGTACAAAAATTAAAAAAATATCTTTAAATGCATATTTAGTGCAACATAATCAAAATGATCAACAAAATTTTACCTTTTTCGGGCTAAATAGATATCTCTTCAATCAACTATGGTAACTGAGTTTCGGAAAACCAGGTGAATTCAAATCTGTTGTCAATTTCTACCCAGCCATAGTCTGAAGGTTCATCAGTAGTTGGGACTTTCAGGTGTGCGTGCGACCAAATTTGAGCTACGTAACATAATCTTAAAAATTGCTGATATAGCTTCTCTTTGCATGGTGGTAGAGAAGAGCCATCAATACCCTTTGTGGGCAACTTAAACGCATCATCGTTTTCCAATAATTTGTATGTTTTTTGAAACAACACTACGCTTGCCTCATTAATGTTTTTCAAACGATTAAAGCTACGACAAACAAACTTATGCATGTTGGCAAAAAAGTTTTCTTTATTTTCCGACGGCTTTTGTATGAAACAGTTGCTGAATTCTTCAGATTTAGTCATTATTGAAAACGGACGCTTTTTGCCTTTTCTAAAAAAGCCGAGTTGGAATCGCACCTCGTTAATGCGTAAAATGCCGGAAGTGCTGCGCTCAAATTAGGTTCTAACATACGGATTCATCAACAAGGCGTAACGTTAGTCAGACTAGCGGAGGTTACGCGAAAAATTTACGCATCTGTTGCACTAATTTAAATAAAAAGCATACTCCTATTCACTACTATGTATAATACTTACTTTATGATATGTTAACTAATCCGTAGTACTGAAAAGTACAGTTTTTGAATATAAATACTAAATATACAATGGGAAACGCAAGGAACTAGAGGCCGAAGTTACGCGATTTTTAGACAGGTACAATACTGGGTCTAACTTTTGGCGCAAATATGGACGTAAATAAACAGCCTACCTAGCAACGCATGCTTCGCTACCTAGCAACGCATGTTTCGTGAATGAACGCAAAGCTGGTTAGGTCAACTAACGTGCTTTACACGGGCGTAAACCCGTTAGTCCGACTAGCGCTACGTCCGTTTCATGAATCCGGCTGTAAAGCTTCATACAGTTGACTTACATTAATAACAAAAAGCATTTAATTTACAAGCTAAGACATATAAGGAAATGGTTCTAAATTGAATATAATTAAAATAAAGCCTTAATTTTTTATTAGAAGTAATATCTCTGATTAACATGTGTTACTCATTGATTTTAATTCCATGGGCAATTTAGCATCTTTTTATACAGGGTCCCCGGAATATAAGTGCCGTAATTTTAAGGGTATATATAGTGTGTCCCGATTTTCTGGTTAATGCCTTTGGAAATGTGAGAAGGCTGTGGAATTTTTGCAAGTCATTTTTATTTTTAAATTAGTACCTTGAAGGGAGGTTATAATCTGCTAACCATTTTAATGATGTGACAAAAACCTGGCCTACTACGATTTTTTAAAATTGTCGTTTTCCGGAAATATTACCAGGCTATTCAACACCTATCAAAATATCCATATAGATATCTAATTTGATAGATAAATGTCTATTGGGTGTCTTTCGTGCCAAACTTCGAAAAATTAGAATTAAAAATTATAATAAGGAGATAGATTGCCATGAAAGTGAAAACAAATAACACTCGGACACATAAAAACCGCAAATATTACAAATTTTAATTGTGGCCTCAGTAAAAATAATTAGCGTACAGAAAAATGTAATGAATGATGAGTACTAAGTCAAAAAATTACAAGACGTTAATCTAAACTAAATTTTAATTTTCTCCTTTATGCTTTACAGATTTTTTTCTGAAAAATGAGGTCGTTACTTGTTTCTGCTATTCATTTTTCAGTATTGTCTTTGACCTTGTGTTGAAGGACGTAAAAATGATTGTTATCTTTAGTTTGGTTCATCGTAAATTCAACTTTATGGCCAAACATGATTGACTATATATGTTTAATAAAGAAAAAAACTCATGTATTTCTTTACCTCTATATTTACAAACATTATTAATCAGTAAATATACAGAAATAATATTTATATTATCGTGCTAGAATATTTTATTAACTATTTAAGTTGCCTTCAAGACATGTGTCAGTATCATTTCCATTCCAATAGCCTTTAATTTCATCCGCAGCTTTTTCAGCAATCATATAAGTTGCAGCATTAGTATTTCCAGAAGGAATTTTTGGCATAACTCCAGCATCCACTACTCTTAATCTGTTCATACCGTGCACATACAATTTAGAACATACAACTGAATCATTGCTGGATTTGCCCATTCTTGTAGTTCCAATTGGATGATATATAGTAGTAGTCAGTTTTTCTACCATGCAACGCCAATATTTGTCAGTACCCTCAGTGTAATTTGTGCAAATATTATAACTTGATACATATGTAGCATTAACAGACTTGAAAGCATCAGTTTCTAGTAGTTTTAAAGTCTCGTTTATACCCTTAAGCATGGTGGTTAGATCTTCTTCCTCTGAGTAATAATTGTAATCAATGTTTGGAAAATCAAGAGGATTATTTGATTTTAATGTTAAATTACCTTTAGATTTTGGATGTAATAATATCACCCGAATTAAAATATCATTGTAAGTGTCAGTGAGCTCTTTAAAGTGTTCTATTAATTCCTCCTTCAAGTTTAAAATTCTCCATCCGTTTTGAGTTGATCCAGGTGGTGTGATTAATATTTGCTGGATATCTGGGACCGAACTGCTGTCATTATTTACGTTCAAAAAGGCAAAACTATCGCCATTAAACGGTGCCGTATAAGGTCTATGATTATTTAAGTAGTCTTGTAACAGTATTTCTACGGATTTGTTAAACAATGTTTGATTAGTTCTGATGTTTATACCAATGAATCCTGGATGATCTTGCAGTGCTTTTCCAACAGGTAGGTCGACTAAAGTCTCAACTCCAATTTTATCTAATTCTTCCTTAGGACCTATACCGGAAATCATTAATATTTGTGGAGTATTTATAGCACCAGCAGAAAGTATTACTTCTCTTTTAGCTCTGGTTTCATATTTTCTACCATCTTTTATAAATTCAACACCAAGTGCGGTCTTAGTATCGTTTTCTATTAACAGTCTAGTAACAAAAGCGTTTATGGTAACATTAAGATTTGTTCTATTCAAAAATGGATCTATGAAGGCTCTCCCGCCACTTGCTATTTTGTTACCATTAATTGTAAACTGAATTTGTGAAGCCCCTATTTGATTTTTACCATTGTAATCGATTACTTTATATCCTAATTCTTTCTTTCCTTTCAAGAATACTGAAGTAAATGCTGTTGGGTCCGTGTAGCTGACATCTAGTAACCCACTTGTTCCATGATATGCCGACTTTTTGTGAAGAATGTGGGAGTTTTCTGTTTTTATGAAGTAAGGTAAAACATCCTTGTATGACCAACCAGGATTACCCATTTTCTCCCATTCATCATAATCTGCTTTGTTACCTCTTACGTACATTTTTCCATTGATGGTACTGCTTCCACCTACAACTTTACCCCTTGGGCAGGCGCACATACTTTGATTCATTCCTGAAAAAAGTAACAGAACGTGAATTTTTCCACAAATTTGTAGCAGATTTCAGATAACGTAAATATGCATTGGTATTGATAATAGTAATAATAATAATAATAATAATAATAATAATGCATATATTGTTTTATTGTTTAAGATAATGTTTAGTAGAACTAAAATAATAATAATAATAATAATAATAATAATAATAATAATAATAATAATAATACATAATAAACTAATTGCTTACAAGCATGATAAGTATTAAAAAGACAGAGGTCCTAAAGTTAACAAGTCATTCAAGCTGCAAACGTTAATATCAATGTGTTCACTAATGTAGTTGAAATTATTGGACATTACATATATAGGAGACTTCAAAGCAACATTTGTTCTAACATTATGACAATAAAATAAATCATTACTTCGAGAACCAGAACGCGGAACTCGAATAGTGAACAAACTTAACAAAGCAGGGGAGTCAACATTGCCATGAAACAATTTATGTAAAAACGATAAACTTGCTAGTGCTCTTCTAGTGCTAAGTGATTGAACGTTAAATCTTTGCAAAAGTAAATTATAATCGTGTCCCCTAATTGGATAAAAATGGTCAATTCGGAAAGTCAAGAATTTTAAAAATCGACGTTGAATTTTTTTTACCTCTTGGATACGTAAATTATAGTGAGGATACCAAATTAGACTAAAATATTCAAGCTTAGAGCGCACCAACGAAAAGTAAAGACACTTAAGGGCGTTTATATTATCAAACAATTTTGTGTTTCTAATGAGAAAACCTAGCGCTTATAAGCACTATTAGCTACCTGAATAATATGCTCAGAAAAAGATAGTTTATTGTCAAAAAGTATACCCAGATCTTTGACATTACTGCAACGCGCTAACGGTTCTGAATTAACTGTATAAACAAATATGAACGGCTGTAATTTAAGAGTAAAGGAACATACTTTGCATTTACTTATATTTAAAAGAAGGTTATTGTTCACACACCACTCCTCCACAACATTCAGAATTGATGTCAAAATGCAAACCAGAACCAATTTTGTTCTTATTTATACAGGGTGTTAACGATAAATTTGTCCAAATTTCACCGGCGTATGAGGACCCTTGCAAAAGGCAGCAAAATTAGATGTGGATTCGAATGTTTTAATTAGTAAATTTCTACCATCATTCGGTAAAATGTTAATAATGTATTCATTATACTTCAAGAAACAGCCTAATAATTTTTATATTATAATATAGTCGTGGACAAAATTAAATTACCTCAACTGATAGTGATAGCTATGTTCTATTTTATTACAACTTGATCGATGCTCATGAACACGTATTAGGCGGACATGAAGTACATGAAAATGTTAATAAAAAGGAAGACGACGAAGAAATGTGCGATTGTTCAGTGAGAAGGATCCCGCTATTCACATCTAATTCCATTTTATTGTTTTCAAATGTGGGTTTTTGCAATTAACAAAACTTAACAAATCCCATGCATGATTATTCAAAGGCAAACAAATCCACAATATGTTATCAAAACTTAATAAATCATGTCACATGATTTTATCTGTATCACAAATTTTTATAATGGACGTGTTAACTTGAATTTTATTTAATAATAATGTATGTCTATAAAAATAAATTTTGACTGTTTTGGTGTCCAATAAATTATACTGTCTCTTGTAAAATTCATGTAAAAGAATATTGTTGATTTTTGCAGACTTACGTAATAAAATGTTGTTGCTTGGGAAATGCAATTTTCTTGAAAATAAATAGTTAAAAATGTCACTCAGTTGGTTCGTAGTCTTATTGTTGTAATTAGAATGTTTATTGTTTTAAATTACTGATAGGTAATGTTAAGCATTTTTTTCATATACATTTATTATTAGGTATTCTCTATTATTAGCTTTTGTATTTTTTACTATATTGTAAAGGTATTTAAGCTAATATAAAACAATTTTCTGATACCAAATAATGCCGATGATCGGTTCCATAGACAAAGCTCTAATCAATAATTATCTAAAATAAAAATTAATCTAGCTAAATTTATTACAGAAAAGTAAATAAATAAAGAAAACATTAAGACATCCACCTACTTCATTGAAAAACCAGCGTTGAATTATACCAAAATATCTACCCATATATTCTTTATTATTAGCTTTTATGAATTTAGAACTATATTGTAAAGATATTGAAAAATATAAATCAATTTTTCTACAATTCCTATGATTGAAGGTATGTTAATCACAGTTTCGACAGTAAACTTTAGTATTGAATGTTTATAGAATCATTAAATCAGGTATGACTGTTTTATAGTAAATTTAGCTAGATTAATTTTTATTTTATATAATTGTTGAGTAGACCTTTGCCTATGAAATTATTTATTAGTATACCTAGATGTTTGATATCAGAGAACATACATATGATTTCATTGTTAGGAATTGGAGGAAGATCAGTTTATATTAGCTTAAATACCTTTACAGTACAGTAAAAAATGTTAAACATACTTTTTTTACCGGAAAAACTTTTCTGTGTAAAATTGATCGGAAATTCTGAAATTATATATAAAATATAAATTTTAGAAGTGTGAGAGGCCTACTATATTTTATTTAAAAAAATTTAATACTGCTCACCCAATAACTACGCCCCTGCAGTATGTTTTAAATTCATGAATGCATAGATAAATAATAGTTCAAATAATCTTTTCTTTTATTTAAGTTATGGATAAGAAAAGTAAAAATTTATAAATTTGTAACTCCATGTGGCTCTCTTATTAGTTGTGAACCAAAAACTTTTATGCAACAAACCATCTTTATTTTCATCGAAAGAATTATGTCAATTAAGTTTGGTCAAATTTTAACGTTTGCACCCTCTTTTCAAGATCGGACAAAATTTTCAATTTTGATTTTTGTTTTTGTTTTTGGGTAATCTAGAATGTCAGCCACCAAAATAAAAACAAAATTCAAAATATGTAAAGGAATACTAAATATTATCTAAGTGGGAATACAGCCTATATTTATGCACATTTACCTTTACAGGCTCTCTTTTGTGATGTAGTGAAGTATCCCCAGTTCATGTCTGTTACATAAAGTTCGGAAGCCATTCCTGGAATGTCACTGAAATCATTCTCCTCACTTCCAGCTTCTAGCAGGAGCACGTTCCATTCTTCGATCTCGGTTAATCTATTGGCCAAAAGAGTGCCCGCCGATCCTGCTCCCACTATAATAAAGTCGAAAGTCCCATAGTCTGTACGAATAAAGCACATTTGTTAGTGAAATTAATAACCCATTTTACAAGAAATAATATCAGAGCATTCCCACATACGAATATAATACTGTGACCTTCCGTAAAATGCAAAGAGTTGGTTCCTCTAGTGAGTTTTTAGGTCAAGAATAATAAAACAACAATGTTGAATCTCAAGCTCGAAATTCAACATAGTTGTTTTATTATTCTTGACCTAAAAACCCACTAGAGGAACCAACTCTTAGAAAATTATGGTTTAAACTTTAACAAGGTTTGGGTGGACATAATATAAAATATTCATTTTGATTATACAAAACTACTAATCGTATGTGTATTTAGAATATTTGACGCGTGACGTTTGGAGTATAGAATAATTTTACATAAAACTGTCGGTTTTAGAGTAACATGGACATACAATAGTTTGGTTGTCAGGCGATGCATTCCCTTTATAAGTGTGCTGACGGCCGGTACCCTTTTGGTGGCTGAAGTGATACAATTCGATTTGTAGGAATTAGAGGGTACATCTATAGCTGCTTTATTTCGAACATGATTTAGTGATCATGATCCTACATTAGCCAATCACATTGCTTGCGTTTTAAAATGCACGAATCGTATTGCAGATTTTGTAATCATGATCACAGGATTCTGAGCGAAAGAAAACAGCTTAATTTTTATTACCCACATCTTTTGACGTGTCAAAATCGACGGATTTCAAAATCTGTATCAGAAAAAGAGGTAATTTGTTACTTATACTATTTTAATAAGTTAGTAATGGTTCTAAAATGTAAAAATAATGATAATAAACAGGTTTTATATAAGGGTTCTGTTCTGAATGCAGAGTAGCTTAAGTAGGTTTTTAACAAAATGCAACTTTTAAGAGTTGCAGCAATATACAGGGCGTTCAGTAAAGAATGGGCCAAACTTTAGATGTAGATAGTTTGGATAAAAATAAGCTGAATTAACTCAATTTACCTTAATCCAAAAGTTGA
Source organism: Monochamus saltuarius (assembly GCA_025584915.1). Classification (NCBI taxonomy): domain Eukaryota; kingdom Metazoa; phylum Arthropoda; class Insecta; order Coleoptera; family Cerambycidae; genus Monochamus; species Monochamus saltuarius. The sequence goes on from CM046721.1 coordinate 20,044,516, forward strand.
TACTAACGGAGCTACTGGGTGTCAAAGTTGAAAAAATAAACATTTTCTTTATTATTTTTCAACTTTTCTTGGACTAGAAGTTCGAATATGTCGACGATTTTGGTGTATCCGCTAGAGGGCGTCACCAACGATGGATTGGAAAGCGCTACGACTTTTTTGTGCTACACTGTATCCCATTTTGAACAGGAAAAATTGTCATACCTATCTTTTCTAGTTAAAAGAAGGTACACCTTGTTGATGTCGCTAGAAGCAATGGTTTCTGAGGAAAACACATCTAAATCTCATGATGCATGCAATTTATCTAAAAGTAAAGTCAAATTGTTGCGTAAGTAATGGGCCATACTGTAACAGCATAATACTGTTACTAAAATCAGCGAAATTTCGTGAAATTTACTCCAAGAGATCTAAAGATAAGAAAGAAAATGTGATTTATTTCTTCAATTTTGACAAACTGTATCTTTGTTATTATTGATTTTGGTGGATATTTGGATGGATAAACTAAAGTAAATCAACTTATTTTGGACGCAGCATTATGCTGTTACAGTATGGCCCATTACTTAGATGATTTTATTTTAAGAATTTTGAGAAAACATATAGGAAACAATTTTATTTCAAATGCGAAACAGAACTAAAGAATTATATCTGATTACTGATATTTATAAGATCGTATTAAACTGATTATCTCTGCACTTTTGGTCTTCATTATTCGCGTCAAATAGAAGAGCAAATAAAAATACCAATTTCCACTTTTATTAATGTTTCGTTTCAAAAATTAATCTACAACTAATAAAACTGTTTTATTTATTACAAAATTTTAATACACAATGCCTTGCATCAACAATTTTTATGTCAATTCCATGTTGAATGACATACCTATACAGGGTGAGTCAGTTTTTTATGGCACAATGTTAACGGTTGATAGATAATCATTTTGTAGTAAGAAAAGTTCCTGTAAACGTAGGTCTTAGAACGCTTCGTGTGAAAAATATAATTGAAAACATTTTTTTGAAGAATCTTCCATAATATCTCTAAAACGTCAACAGATATTAAACAGCAATTTGACATTAATAACACCACATTAGTTATGATGAATAAAGCAACATCTTATCCATTTTACCCACCAGCGACGTGCCTGCGGCGGGTTACTGCTGACTTGAAAAAAATAATTCGCACGCCCGTGGATTTTTCTCGAAAATTACATAATTTTTAAATTTCTCAATCAATAAATTCTAAACAAAACAGCTTTCTTTAAAAACATTATATAATATAAACCATTTTTAAGTAAATTCAGCTACTACTGAGCTCATGCATGTCCTTAAATAACTATAATAGGCAATATTATTATTACTATTTTGAACGACATGTACATAAATTTTAATACCCATCGTAATTAAAAACTTATATCTGTTAAAACAGTTATAGTATTTATTGCTTCATGATAGTTTCCGTGTCCATAATAAACCAGACAGGAAATAACTAAACTCAGCTTAGGGTTTAATCCCAGTTTGAAGGAGACCCAGCACTCCTAAAAATTAGAATTAGGGAAAACATGAAATACGGGTGAATTAAATTCTCTCGAAGACTATATAGGTACTCAATTTCTTTCCTAGTATTTCTGGATCACCTACTTAGTTACAGCAGACATATATATATAATGACTGTGCTATGCTGCAGCTTGACATGGACTCTGTACTGCGCTGGAGTCGGGAAAATAAACTTCATTTTAATATTAAAAAGTGCTGCAATATTTCCTTTACTCGTAAAAAGAACGTTATTAGATATGCATATAAGATGGATGGTACTCAGTTACCTAGTACTCATAATGTTAAAGATCTGGGAGGTACAATAGACAGTACAATTTCATATAAACTTCATTTCGATAAATTTATATCAGATGCTTATAGGGCTCTTGGTTTTCTTATGAGGGAATTCGTGAAGTTAAAAAACTCGCTACGCTCGTTTTTTAATCATCTTCACTCACAAAATAAAATCTTTTAACACGTATATCATAAATAGCTATTATACACCATTTCGATTATAAAATGGCAAAACCGATTAAATATTATATATGAGAATATCTTACTCATTTTTGTATCATTATGTACATTGAAACTTAAATATACTAAAATTAAAAGCACTAAAATTATACATATATTTTTATGATGATAATTTTTTCTATAAAATTATTATTTATAATTTTAAATCGAATTAGGTCGACCTTACACATTGAAATTTTGACATACCTTTTAATTCTAAACAACATTTCTTAACAACATTTTCCATATTTCTACCAACAGATGCAACTATTGATCTTCAAGTTTTTATAATTTTCAAAACACTTTGTTCTCAAAACAAGATAATTGCATTCTTCGTAAAATTAAAAACAAACATATTTTCAATAATGTTTACTCTAACCATAGTTACTATAGGTATGTCTTTAAAATTTATCTGGTACTTACCGGAAATTACATCCTCTTGCAAAGGATCAACGTAAGTTAGCTTCGAGTTGTTGATGGGTAAGACATAATTACTTCCTGCAGTGATGTTGCCCAAAACCATATCAATAAAAGCCTCAACGGTTGTATTTGTAGCACTAGACGAATCTGCTAACAGCTTGAAAGGAAAAATTAGCAGTACTGTTACTAGTAAGGCATACATTTTGACAGTGTCACTATAGATATTTGTAAAACACGATTTCTAGGTTTATGAAAGTATTGCGGCTTCGACATGTTACAGGGTGGTTGGTGTACATTAGTTACTATACCCGAACCCTAAAATAGTAGATAATGATTCTTTTACAGTACTTAGATGAGTACGCCATTGGAACCATTACCAGCTATATCATGAGAAAACAATTTTCCATTTAACGAGTCTAACTGAAGAAGAAATATTAAAGTCAATTATGAATTTAAAAGACAAAATGACGTCAGGTCATGATAAAATACCATCTTTTCTTGTGAAAGAATGTGCAAGAGCTTTTTTACAACCATTGTCTGTTGTGTATAATTTAATATTAAAAACATCTACGTTTCCTGACATATGGAAATTGTCGAAAGTGTGTCCGATTTTTAAGAGCAGGATGAATACTGAAGTCAAGAACTATCGACCGATTTCAGTGTTATGTAATTTTTCACAAATACTTGAGATAGCCATATATAATCGTATGTAATATAATTTATTATAAGTAACGAACATATCAAAACACTGTACATACTACAATTACTATAACAATTACAGATATGCATGATTGTAATATATGTAATAGATATAATTTACTATAATTAAGGATCACGTCAAAGCATTGTACATACATCAATTGCTATAACAATTACAGACATACATGAAACTAATTTACTTATATATGTAATATAATTTATTGCAATTAACGAACATGTCAAGGCACTGTACATACTTCAATTGCAATAACAATTACAGAGATACATGAAGGTAATTTATTTAATAAGCATAATTTACTTTAATTTACGAACTTGTCAAGACTATGTACATACTTCAATTATTATAACAATTACAAAGATACATTAAGGTAATCTATGTAATATAATTTACTGTAATTAACGAGTATGAATGTCAAAGCATTGTACATACTTCAATTACAATAATAATTACAGATACACATGAAGGTAATCTGTGTAATAAAATTTACTGCAATTAACGATCATATCAAGGCACTGTACATACTTCAATTACGATAACAATTACAGAGATACATGAAGGTAATCTATTTAATAAGAATAATTTACTGTAATTTACGACTATGTACATACTTCAATTACAATAATAATTACAGAGGTACATGAAGGTAATCTATTTAATAAGAATAATTTACTGTAATTTACGACTATGTACATACTTCAATTACAATAATAATTACAGAGGTACATGAAGGTAATCTATTCAATAAGCATAATTTACTGCAATTAACGATCATATCAAAGCACTGTACATACTTCAATTACAATAATAATTACAGAGGTACATGAAGGTAATCTATTTAATAAGCATAATTTACTGCAATTAACGTTCACGTCAAAGCACTGTACGTACTTCAATTACAGTATCAAATACTGATGTGTATGTCAATGTAATATGATGTAATGTAAATAACGATAATGTGCATTGTACATAATTTAGTGCAATTAAGGATCATGTCAAAGCATTGTACATACTGGAACGGTAAGGCAGGTTGTTAAACTAGTATATGATTCTAGTCCACAGACCCTTGTATTATATAGAAATGATTTTATCCCCTCTAACTTTCAAACATATACATCAAGATATTCAATGTCAAATGGCTCCTCCCATATGTGGAGGTCAAATGAATGTCAGTCACTGACGTGACCTCTCAATGTCAACCAGGTCACGAATGACGTCACCCAAGGTCGACCCAAGGTCAAAAGTGGTGGGGGGAGACTCAGTTCCGGCTAAAATTACCTACTACTATCTATGCTGCTACAAAAATTTTAATATCGTGGGATCAGCATGGTTTTATGCAGGGACGTTCCACGATATCTAATTTATGCCTGCTAACACAATTCATATCTAAAGAAATTGACTTGCAAGAACAGGTAGACGTAATATTGCAAAAGCTTTTGATCGTATCAATCATGAATTTGTTCTACATAAATTGAGCATGTCTGGTTTCAGTCATAAATTGTGTAACCTTTTCGAGTCATATCTACTAAACAGAAAGCAATATGTTTCGTATTTTGGACACAATTCCTATATTTTTACAGCAACATCGGGAGTTTCTCAAGGGTCCAATTTAGGGCCTCTGCTTTTCTTATATTTTATTAATGACCTCTAGTCTGAGTTGAGTTGTAAAAAGCTACTATTTGCTGATGATTTGAAGCTATTGCAGCATTGTTTAACTGCTAAATGGTACAAAAGAAAATAGCAACCGAGGTTTCTATGTTGTAGTATTGCGAAACACGTTAACGTTACTGCTGCGACCGGACATGCGTGGAACCCGCAAGTTGATATTAAGTAACCGGTTTTGTACATTCTCTAATGCAGCAATGTGCCATAAATTGGGCTCCAGACAGATGCATATTTGAATTTAGAACGTACAAAAGGTATATAGAGTAATCGAAGAGTAGAAACATTAACAAATCCGTTCCAGTTCCTTATAATAAAACTAAGGCTTTAAATGCTTCTATATGTTTTGTAAACGATAGTTTAGGATCGAAAATAAGCCCAAGATCCTTTGCATATAGTATATAGAGTAATCGAAGAGTAGAAACATTAACAAATCCGTTTCAGTTCCTTATAATAAAACTAAGGCTTTAAATGATTCTATATGTTTTGTAAACGATAGTTTAGGATCGAAAATAACCCCAAGATCCTTTGCATAACTAGGCCTGCAAAGAAGAGAGTCACCTAATTTACATACAGAAGAAAAGGATTTGTTATTCTGGTAAATGTCATACCATTCATTATATTTCGATGCATTTAAGGGTAAATTATTGCAAGAACACCAACTGGCTATAGCTTCTAATGCACTTTGTAACTTTTGATAGTCACTGACGGTATTTATTTTACATAGCAACTTAATCTCATATATCAAATAGTGCATATGTAACTCAGACACAATATCATTTAAGAACATAACAAATAATTGAATCCCAATTATTGAACCCTGGGGACGCCAGAGACTTGAGAATTTTTTACTTAATAACTGATATCTATTTTGCGGGTAAGTTTGAAATAGTTACAAAAGCGAGTTAGAAAGATCAAAGATATCCAACTTGTGTAACAATATTGTGATCAAATCTGTCAAATGCCTTAGTAATAGTAATAGTACGTCAACTTGACCAAATTAGTCCAAGGAATTATTAATGAATTGAGTCTTACACATAAGGTTCGTCACGGTGGAGCTACCTTTTATGAACCCATGCTGTCGAGACGATAGAATTTCAGACACAGAGCTACCTATATAATGAATTGTGCAGCAGTATTTCCAAGATTTTAGATACATTGGAAATAAATACTATTTTTTTACTCACAAGACATATCCTCGAAATTTTCTACAAGTCGAGGAACCTTCTTGTTCTAAATATCAGATTAAAAATAGCTGTTAGCGGACTCGCAAGAGTAGAAGCACAATCTCTAAAAAGAAGTGCTGGTATGAAATCTAATCCCATTGTCAAATTCGGCTTAATTCGCTTTATCACAGATTCAACTTCTTAGTTGCTTAAAATTAATGATGTTGATCAAATTGCTATATGAATTAAGATGAACATGAAATGGAGCACTTGGACAAGTGAAGGATTCTGCAAAAAAAAACTCGCAAAACTGTCAACAATCTCTTGCGGATCGTCTATCTATTGTACATAAGCATCGATGGTATAAACGAAACTTTCATTTTCGCATTTAGAAAAAAATAAAATTTCTTGCAGTTGTTCTTTAAATCTTATTCAAAAGATCCGAAATATAGTTTGTATAATACGTCTATGTCTTGCTTAAGTGCAAATTTTTATATTTATATAAGAAGTTAATACCACAGGTTTCTTGGTACATCTTTAGTGTCCAACTATTTGTTTTATTTTGAATATAATTTTACAATTAAACCATGTTATAAAAGCTTCTTGGTTTTCCATAGCAATGGAGGTGATGCTATGTCTGTTGGCAAACCATAGCCGCCATACAACTGTAATAAAACGAGTCAGCGAAACAATATAATAAAACTCGGGCCAAGGATGGGAACGAAAATGGAGGCGACATAGAGACGTCCCAAATAGGCAAAAACCTTTTGTGCAGCCAGATTTCATTCGACACATCAGACGATATATGGACCATTTAAGTTTAAAGGGTAATTTTTCTAATAACCACTGGACACGGTTGAACGCTAAATATTAACTAACAACTTCTTAAACATAATTCATAAGTTTCGGGTCGGAAAAGAAAGTCGTTTCTAAAAAGCTCTATTGTTACAACCAAATGTTAAATAAACCAGATGTGGAAGCTAGCAGACTATACGCTTGGGTCAGACCCCTCGTGGTGAAAGTAACCTGGGGCGGCTTCGCCAACGAGACACGGAATCCATGGACGCGACGACCGCGAGACATAGACCAATTGAGACGTAGGGAACCATATAATTATCAATCCATTATTGTAATTGTCATAGATTCGCCGCTAACGTCGATCAAGGAGTTTTTCATTGGGTTTTCTCCTTTAAATTTAGTAAATCAAAGGAGTACAGATACCGCTAGATAGAAGAACTCAATCTCTGTATAAGCGCGGAATATTAATGATCCTGGTAGACACGGAAAACCAATTAATTAAGAAATATGTTCAATTAGTTCCTCTAAGCGCCTTTAGAATTGTATAGCCACAGTCTGTCGGAACGCGAGACAAGACTATAGGCTAGGGAGTGACAGCCAATCCCCGATCCTCACTGAAGTTAGGGAAGTTACCGACCCTCTTTGACCTTAAGGCACATTTTTACCAAAATACCTGTGATGGCGTTGACCCTAAGCACAAAAGGAGAGGTTCCCAAAAGGTTGCAAAAAATCGCAAGAGGCTCCTTCACCACGGAGGACCGGGAGATTTTGGCTGACATTCGTCGTTTCGTTATTTCATCCGTTTTGTGATCTAATATTTTTCACTATTTTCTGATTATTTTTAACTTGTCCAACTTAGTCGCTGCATCTTGTGTTGGGTCGTCCAGGTCTAAACATTAATTTAGTTCACTGTGTTGTATAGAACCATCGTGCTCTTTGCGTAATCGTGTGGGAATAAAATCCAATACCTTCCTCGAATTTTGTGTTTTATTTCTTCTGGTGAAACAGAGGTGTGTCTCAATTTAAGGGATTAGCAGCCGCCAGGTCCAAACCAGGAAGTAGAACCCGGTAAGTGAGTAACCTAGGTATAACACTCGCAATCTCACCTTTAAAGGGCTCGCGCATCTAAGCTTGAACGAGAGTAACGACAATTTCCCTTTCGAGATATGATGAATTTGTAACATATTGATGAAATAATAATACCTAGTCATTTAATTAACGGCCAACTGACAGGTTTATTACACAACGTAGACATACAATGGTCAAAACTATTAGAATCTGCACATATAGTAGATAATCACTACTGATCTTACGTAATCATAAGATAACAACTAGATCAGCACAGTAATGCCATCAGGCACTGGTAGTGGCCTCAACCGACAACAGCGACTCTGTATCCTGGGTAAAGGGACACTACCGGTGCAATGACAATAAAGTAGCTGACAAGCTGGCTAGAAGTGCATCGGGTCTCAATATTTTTGGACCTGGTTCCTCTAGTACGCTTGTGTTGTCAGCATTTGTTGAAATTATCAAAGAGGACACTCAGAAAAAGTTTAGAAAACTATGGCATGAAACAAATGGCTGTCAATTTGTTAAGGAGTTCCTAGAGTACTCCTGCAAGGATACAGCCAAAAAGTACCTGCCTACGTCTAGGACAAGTCTTCACCTGGTGACATGTATTCAAGCTGGGCACTGTTGACTTTTTTAGCACTAGATATACGTAATTACTTAAATGTAGCATCATGAACAACCAGGGATGGGAGCGGACATTCTATGATTCTTTACCGAGTTGGGACCCGTTCAGCTGTAAGCCCGGATTACGACTGTAGAAGTTCATGATTTTCTGCAAGACACAATAAAAAACGGATTTATGGGACCTTCTAGCATCATCTTATAGACTTCGGCTTACCCGGAAAGCTAAAATTTACATATTTTTTGCAGCTATGTGACACCTGCTTTTGGCTAATAAGTAAATCATGTATTTGTAATTTAATCATCTTATATAGTAACACTATGTAAAATAAATAAATAATTGGAAACTTTGTTTAAGGTTGGAATGCTAAAAAATTCTAAATAATGGACATGGTTAATGTTAGAATAAGTAACTATTTCGGTAACAGCCATCATGTGTGTGTGAAAGTTGTTTCCGAAGTACCACAAACTTTCTGTAAACAAACTAACCCCCGGTTTAGTTGAGTATAGATAAAAATCTATATCTAAGAGGAAGAAGGAGAGAGAATAATTATTACTCATGTATTTTTGATTTTGTCTATAATGTATGATTTTTTACAAATCAAGTTACTAATATTTTTTTTATTATATAGCAATTCCTTATAAATTTGCATTCAAGATAAAAACATTAAAATGATATATAGTAATTATTCTAAAATATACGGAAGTACTACTTAATTTTTGATTATCTTCATTTTTAAATATTTATTTTATTTAAGATTCTAAACAATATTAACATATCCTAGAAGTACAGAAGTCATGTATAATGTGTAAAATCACAATGAGAAGACGTATATCAATTTATGCATTATTAATTGAAAGAAGGTAATAAATCTAAAATAATTCATTTGTATTTATTATTTCAAGAAGAGGCATGCAATTTTTTAATATCATCAGCAGCTTTTTCTGCAATCATGTAGGTTGCAGCGTTAGTATTAGCAGAAACTATTCTGGGAATAACACCAGCATCCACTACTCTTAACTTCTCCATTCCATACACAGTTAGTTTTGGAGTTACTACAGCGTCCTTGTTTGAAGTACCCATTCTAGTAGTTCCCACTGGATGGTACATAGTCGAAGTCAAATGTTCAACCATGCAATGCCAATATTCTTCGGAACCCTCTGTATACTCTGTGCATATTTCGATGACAGGAACGTAGGTAGCATTAACTGATCTGAACGCTTTTGTTTCCAATAGCTTAAGAGTTTCTTTTATACCTTTGTGCATGGTTTTCACATCTTCTTCCTCAGCATAATAGTTATAATTGATGTTAGGGAAATCTAGAGGATTGTTAGATTTCAACGTAACACTGCCTTTAGATTTTGGACGTAATAATACTACCCACACACGAATGTCGGTGTAAGGATCGGCTAATTCCTTTGTAGGATTTATATTTAAAGCCCTAGTTCCGAGATTACCTGTAAATGGAGGTACACTAAGCACCTGTTCAATGTCTGGTACTGAACTTTTCTTATCGTTTACATTAATGAAGCTTACGCAGTCTGCGTTAAATCCTGCTGTATATGGTCTTTCGTTATTTAAATATCTCTCTAGAAGTACTTCAATGGATTCATTAAATAATGTACGGTTGGTTTTGAAGTTTATACCAGTGAACACTGCATGATCTTCCATGGCCTTTCCAACAGGTAGGTCTATTAAAATCTCAACTCCGATTTTCTCCAATTCTTCTTTAGGACCTATACCAGAAAGCATTAATATCTGTGGAGTGTTTATCGCTCCAGCAGAAAGTATAACTTCTTTTTCAGCTTTAGCTGTATACTTTCTTCCGTCTTTTATAAATTCAACACCGAGAGCAGTTTTCTTTTCTTTATCTATTAATAACCTGGTAACGAAAGCGTTTATAGTAAGGTTAAGATTCTTTCTATTTATAAATAGATCTATAAAAGCTCTTCCACCACTGGCAGTCTTGTTGCCGTGAATGTTGAATTGAACTTGAGAAACACCTATTTGATGCCTCCCGTTGTAATCATTTAATTTATATCCAAGCTCTTCTTTTCCTTTAACGAATACGGAGGTAAATATAGTAGGATCGGTGTAATTAACATCAAGCAAACCTCCACTGCCACGATAGCCAGGATCTGGGTTGTAAATTTTACAATTTTCTGTTTTCATAAAGTAAGGTAAGACATCCTTGTAAGACCATCCAAAATTACCCATTTTTTCCCAAATATCAAAGTCATTTTTGTTGCCTCTTGAATACATCTTTGCATTTATGGTGCTGCTACCTCCTACCACTTTACCTCTAGGACAGATGCATTTATTTTGATCCATTCCTAGAGAAAATATATTCCAGTTAAGTATCATGCCTATTTTTAAAAAATGAAGACATATATCCAAAAGCTCTTTCAGATAATACATTTCGTCTAGTGAATTGTTATTGAAATAAATTCTTCCACATAAATTTTATTAAGTTACAGATTGATTGATACCCACCTCTACAAGCCCGCTTCTGTGGTGTACTTAAATAACCCCAGTTCATGTCAGTAAAATAAAGTGGCATGGCCATTCCTGGTATATCACTGAAGTCGTTCTCCTGACCTCCAGCCTCTAACAAGAGAATCTTCCATTCTTTGACCTCAGACAATCTGTTGGCCAAAAGAGTACCAGCTGAACCAGCCCCCACTATGATAAAATCGAATGTTCCAAAATCTACACATAAATTCAATAAACATACTTAATGAATATCTAAAACGATTCTGAAAGTCAAAAATAGTTATTTAAGCATCAAAAGCGGTAAGATATGTTCCCTGGTCGAAAGCAAATGTTTGGTGGTCGAGGGTACTAATTTTCCCTGAGATCGGTAACCGTTAAGGTTTGTGATGCCTATTAAGTTTTTTGCAGGATCCATGTAATAACCAAATTATACGGTTTAAATTATTTAAATTTGTTTAATGCCAAAGTGACAATCCTGTGACATCACATAAGCCACTTATTAAAAAATCTCAAAATCCCACTATATAAAATGGCAATCGTGGCAGATATAATGTTTGGCTGTGGAATTGTTCTTTAGCATAGCTAGATGTTTGGTATCAGAGAGCATACATGACTTCATTGATAGGAATTGTACGAGATTTAATTTATATTAGCTTAAAATATAATATATAATATAATATAGTAAAAAATTTTACAAAAGCTAATAATAAAGAATATACGGATAGATATTGTGGGTGTAATTCAACGCTTTAGTCCGCAGAGTAGTTAGTTTCACACAATATTGTTAATACCTAAAAATATATAAAAGAAAGTAATGTTTGGCTGTTATACCAGAGAAGTCGAGATAACGGTATGAAAATAAAATTATATATTTTTCATATTTCATCACTTACTGCCCTCTGATCCGTGACTGTTCTTGCCGATATGACCTTTGTAAATACAACTTACTATTTTTTCTAATCGAACCAGTAAATACGTTTAATTGACAAATCGTGCAAAATAGAATACCTATTAAGTATTAAGAACGGTAAGGGTAATTTACTGGACTGGGGTCTGAGAACGGTATAACCTTTAAGGTTTGTGATGCTTATACTATTTTTTACACAATCGCAATGAATAAAAATGAAGTTATACATACAGGGTGTCCCGAAAGTAAACCGCCATGCGGTAACCATGATTTCTACATCGAAAAATAATACTAGTTTGCTAAATAAACTATAGCCCAAAAAGGCTTCCTTACGGTTATACAGCGTGTTTAAATTTAAAGGCACAAACATAAACTTCTTCAGGACCCTTGTAGAATGAAATTTTAGAGATATCTATAGCTATGGAAGGCGCATGCTTTGCAATGCAAAGTGATTTTTTAGTCTTACCAGTGGCGCGTAACGGAATGCCACTGAACGTTTTTGAAGAATGAAATGGTACGCCACTGACTTTTCTTAAAATATTCATTTTTTTATTCTCTGTTCAATTCTGAAGTAAATAGTTCCCTCAACCTTTTATTGTACAACAAAATTGAACAGAAAATAATATTTTTAGAAAAGTCAGTGGCGTACCATTCTATTTTTCAAAAAACTTCAGTGGTATTCCGCTACGCGCGCCACTGGTAAGACTAAAAAATGTCCTTGCATTGCAAAGTATGCGCCTCCATAGCTATTGACACCTATAAATTGCATTATAATATCTACGATTTTGAAGAAATTTAAGATTGTGTCTTTTTCCCATTAAATTTTAACACGCTATAGTTTATACAGCAAATTAATATTATTTTTCGATGTAGAATTCATGGTATGGCATTTTTCGGGACACCCTGTATATACGTAATTAATTTTTCATGTAATGTCAAAAAATCTATTGATCTTTATTGTTGTCACAGCATTCTTAATTGATGAAATTGACTGGTAGGCTATGTTGTTATTTATCAATAATTGGTAGTTCTTAAATTTTATGACGCCTTGTTGCATTTACGAGAATTTAAAAGGGCAAAGTGTTTCTAAAATGAGCGACTCGTCCTCAGAAGCAGAGTTAGAAGAAGCGTAAAGTGTTGGATGTTCCACATTAATTCATGAGAAATCAAGGAAACGATATGATACAAGGTTTTCAAGAAATGGTATGTGACAGAAAATCAACATATTACCCGGAAAGTTATGGTGGCGTACTTTGTCCAAAGGAACCAAAAATTAACAGTTCCAGGAAGCTTATGGGCGGATCATTCACAGTTACAAAGTACAATTTATGTTCATGACTTGACATTTCCAAATTTTCGACATTAATTGGGTACCTCAAATAGTCTAAGATCCAAACTAAGGTCCTCCTGCGCCCATCTGCTTACCGAATGAAAAGTATTTTTTATCAAAAATAATATGTAAACAAATATATCGCAAATAGGTTGTCTGATGAAATATGTTTATGGCTACCCTTAATTAAAAATACTGTAATTCATTTGTTTTTCAACATTGCGCTCACGTGCTTACCAAACGAATTTAATGGACGTCGTGCGTGCAGGTATTTAGAAAGTTACCCAAATAGATTACAACCAAATCACAATTTATTTAAAAATCTTTATGACTGGTTAGGAGATACTGGATCATTTTGTTCTAAAAGACGAGATGCTGGGCGTCCAACAACTGTTACTTCAGAACAAGAGGAGGATATGTTGCTTCGTGTAACAGAAAATCCTGAAATAAGTTTACGACGAATATCTGCGGTTGTAGTGGTACCAAAATTATCTATTCATAGATTATTTCATAATGAAAAACTCCGTACCACTTTAGCCCAGTGCAGAATTTATTACCTGCAGATTTTCCAGATAGGGGAGAATTTTGTCTTCGATTCTTAGACCGGCACAATGATGATCCACACTTTTTAAGCAAGGTGCTGTTTACAGACGAAGCCACATTTACTCGTCGGGGCGTTTTCAACTTCAGAAATAAACATGTTTGGGATAATGAAAACCCGCATGTATTAAGAGAACGTCATTTCCAACATGAATTTAAGATAAACATTTGGTGTGGTATTGTTGGAAATCATGTGTTGGGCCCTGTTGAATTGCTATATAATCTGAATGGCCGTTGCTTACATATTTTAGAACATAATTTTGAGGAACTTATTGATGATTTACCATTAAATGTGAGACACAATATGTTTTTTATGCAAGACGGTGCCCTGCCCATTTTTTTGTACAGGTGCGAAACTATCGTAACATACAATTTACCCAACGGTGGACAGGTCGCGGCAGCTCGTTTTCATGGCCCTCACAAAGCCCAGATTTAAATCCCATGGAGTACTGAAGTATTTGGGGTGTTATGAAATCAAAAGTTTACAGTGACCCTATTAATACACGGGATGAGCTGTGGCATTTTAAATGCTAGGAGTTTATTAACAAATCAAGAAACACTATTAAATATCAGACAATCATTCATCAAACGAATAAGATTGTGTATTAATGTAAACGGGGGTCATATTAAGAATTTAATGTAGCCACCTGAATGTAAATAAATTACTATTAAAAAAAAATCTTTAATTTTTTACGTAAGTAACTACAAACTTTTATTTTATTTTATATTATTGCATCCAATAGAAAAACAAAAAATAAATCGATAACGGTTAAATTTATCGACCTAAAACAAGTATACCTTATTTGTGAAAAATAGATAGGAGAACAATATTTTTCTATTAAAACTTTCGTACACACACTAATAAAAAAAGTTATAACCAGTTTTTATCAACCAAGAGTACATTTCGTAGCGCTTTCTAGTGTCTACAGCAAAATTAAGTACGGATTCGTTTTTCTTGTCCCAGAAAACCCCCTAATTCAAATTTTCAAAATAATCATTTGATACCTTTCTAAAAATTTTAAGAATTTCGAATTCAAAATTTGAACTTTAACGCCCTTGCACTTGTTTATTAGCCACAAATGGACTAAGGTAAGTTTATCTTAATCGCATTATTTTGATGTAAGGAGTCTACTCTTGCACTGTATCCCATTAATTTCGGTACACCCTGTATATGCACTGTAGGAATTTGTCTTATACAGAAGTTTGATAGCTTCTAAAATACACTTTCACCTAAAAAATAAAAAGGATTACACCATAAACTACATCGTCTCTGGTAATTAAAAGCTTTATAATCTTTAGCGGAATTTGGAAACAAATTGTTGTTCACACCTATTTCCGACATTTTGAATTTTACAGCGCCATCTAGTGGTTTGTAAATTTCGCGAATTCTGTTCTAGAATGATTAAAATTGTGTTTTACATCCCACATCGAGGATTCGGAGAACCCTTACAACTTGATCATTTTGACGAGTGAACACTCGCTATATTAGCTGTAATCATGTTAGCCATAGAATTATTTCTGTATTCACAAATGTTGTCAATAAACCACCTAGGGTTATATCACCCACGTTATTTAATTGTATTATAAATGACCTTCCAGTGAATAATCTGATTAATGATAGGACAAGATTTAGGTATATTATACGCTGATGATACTAACATAATTTTTTCCGAAACCGATCGAAATGCTATTTCAGGAACTTCTTGTATAGAATATGTGAGTGAATGGTGTAAGCAGAACGGCATTAAGCTTAATAGCGAGATATCAACATTTGTACAGTTCTGTACCAAAAATGTAACATATGATTCATCATTGTTATTTAAAGTAGAGAGCAAGTCCATTGAAAATGTCGATGCTACAAAATTTCTAGGGCTACTCACATTGATAAGATATTACCAAAGCTTGCTTCGACATGCTATTTAATTAAAAGTATTAAAGACACAGTGTCTATTGATATTCTAAAACTTTTGTATTTTGGTGTTTTCCAATCAATTTTAACATATGGACTGATTTACTGGGGGTCATCTGCGTCAGTGAGTCGGGTTTTTTACACTCAAAAGAGGACAATAAGATATATGATGGGCAAATCAATGAAAACATCATGTAGAACATTATTCAAGGATCTTGGTATAATGACTTTGCCGTCCCTATATATTTATTCACTTCTTATTTTTGTGAGAAGTAATGTCTCAGAATTAGAAAGAAGGTCTAATATCCACTCACATAATACACGTTTCGGTCATGCTTTACAATTACCTTATTCCAGGCTGTCAGTAGGCCCACAGAGCCCTGGATGCATAGGAATAAAGGTATATAACCATGCAATGCTACAGCATAAATGCTTTGAAGAGGGAGACAGTATGATAATATTTAAGAAAAAAATCAAACAGTTTTTTATTATGAAATGTTTCTACAGTGTAGACGATTTTTTCTCCACACATATGTAAAACGGAATTATGTTCTATTTTTCTGATGTGTTTTATGTTTTTGTATTGTTTCATTTTATGATGACATGACGGCTCTACAATATACAGTTTTTATTACTTTTATGTAAAATTGTCTGTATGTTCTAAGACAAAATAAATGTATCTATCTATCTATCTATCTATCTACCTACTACTTACCATGAATTTGTTCTTTTTCTGAAGATGAAACAAAGCATAGCTTTTCATTATTCACAGGTAATTTATAATTTTCAGAAGCAGTCAGGTTGCTGACGACCATGTCGATAAAAGCTTGGACTGTCTTATTATTCGTCTCAGCTAAAAGACTCCATGGAAGAACAAGCAGCAACCATAACTGCAAACAAATCATTCTCGTTACCAGTATTTTAACACTGTAAAAGCATGTTAGGAAAGCTTATATATATTAAGTAGTGTATGTAGTAATAATTGGTCTATGATATACTGGGAAGATAACGCATGTGGTTTCGCTTATTATGTGGTAAATAATTTAAAAATAGTTATTTACAATATAAATGTAAACATTTATATTACAACACGAGGTATTACATTTTATAGATCGAGAGTAATATGACATTACAACAAAAATTAATATTGTACAAAATTTGATCTACTTTCATTTAATAATAGGAAAAAAATATATTAGTTATATATTTGACAAAAATTGTCAATTGACGCGACAAGAAGCTGGTGTATTTTCTATGGATACAACGAGTACCTGCTATTAAGTTTTTGGATCGAGTTTTTAATGGTACCTTTCATATGGTTACTGTCAAAACTTTGTCAAATAAACCCATAAATATAAAAAGCGCTTTTCATAAAGAGTGATTATAATGGAAGTTTACCTACCGATATAGAAGCAGAGGCCAATGGAGCGATCTCAAGTCTATTTCCGACAAAATTCAAGGCGCGGTATGAGTTGAAGTATCAAATGTTTGAAATTTGGTGTAAAGCTAATGAGGTAAAGGAGGTGTCTGAGAAAATCCTTGCTTACTTTTGTTGAAAGCAACGCTACTAGAAACCATCTACACTATATGGACTTACTACTCAATGCAGAGAACTATAATTTCAGTCAAGAAAAATTAATATATAAGCAAATTTTCTCAACTAATCTCATTTTTGAAAGAAGTTCAGAGGGTTATGAAGCCAAAGAGTTAAGAATTTTTACAAAATTAGAAGTATATAAGTTTATACTTACTCATGAAAGTTATGATAATTGGCATTTTTGGGTCACAAATATGGGTCGTATGTCAACAAGTGCTTTTTTTAAAAACAAAATCGACGTGCCAGGGGATTTTTTTGAAAACTTCTCAATTTTAAAAATAATGAGTTTATTCGTTACTTTTCGAAAGCACTGTATAAGCTAATGTACTGTATCATATCTTAATCAAATTATTTCATTGACTTGACTTGACAGAGATATAGACAAAAATCGCGTTTCTTTTAATTTTCAGTTAAACACATTGTAACATGAAATGAAGCAACTTTGACTAAGATATATTTGGCCCAATGGTTATATCTTAATAACATTATCTGGTAACGTTTGCGCTGCTTCATTTTAAACACACCCTGTTCATTGTATAAGTATAACATAAAAAGTATATGACACTATTCAAAAATATTTCTAAAAAATGTATAACTATCCCAACTACTGTTACATTTCATAATCTAGTAAAAAAATAATAAGGATGTGTTTACCATAAAACTGCCAAAACAATTTGAAAAGTTTAATTGGGCTGTCCAATATTAGAACACACTTTCAACGACCGATTAGGTTATATTTATATACAAAAATAATGAAGTTTTCTAGCTAAAAACTAATAATGGATA
The DNA here is from genome assembly GCA_025584915.1 of Monochamus saltuarius. Classification (NCBI taxonomy): domain Eukaryota; kingdom Metazoa; phylum Arthropoda; class Insecta; order Coleoptera; family Cerambycidae; genus Monochamus; species Monochamus saltuarius. Next base: position 20,062,631 of record CM046721.1, read on the forward strand.
GGTAACTAACTGTTGCATACACACTTTTAAAACTGATGAACTATATGAACTCGATGTCTAGAAAAGGTATTGCAAACTCGAATACAAATGTCAAAAATCAATCTCACACGGAAAAATATCTGATCTGTATTTAAGTATAATAATATACATACTTTAATAATTTGAAAGTTCATTCAAGTGCAAGTATACTTGTCATAAATATTTACATATTCTTGACATTCAAGTGTTCTTATACTTAAGTCAACACTTGTCTTTCTTAAAATGATACTAAATTTAAGATTTACTTAAGTAATAATATTTTTTTTGCTGTTTAAGAAAGGTATTTTAAGCTAATATATATCAAATCTCCTACAATTCCTATCAATGAAGTCATATGTATGTTCTCTGATACCAAACATCTAGGTATGCTAATGAACAATTCCACAGATAAAGCTCTATTCAATAATTATCTAGAGAAATTCTAAAATGCAAAAATAGGTCAAATCTCATCTATTGCGGTTGAATTTTTGAGTTCCCACTATCAGAGGTTAATATATATAGAGTGTTTTCATTAAACCAGGTTAGTAAATTTAGATAGATTAATTTCTTGGTAGATAACAGCTAATCTGCTTAGCTGCAGTATTTTGTATTCCTTCTTTCGTTGCACACTGCCAAAACTACATTTTCACTCCTTGCAGATTCATAATAATTATCCACTAACATATCCGACATAAAATACATTATTTAATTACTATAAGACGTTTAAAATTAGTCACTTAGCTGATTTAAAGTAACAGTAAGTTCTAGGTTATTTTCTTCTTCTTTTTATGGCCTTCGTCCAGGGGACATGCATTGCTAATTGCATACCCTCCATGCTCCAAACCATCCAGAATACTTTTTAAACCACATCGAACAGCTGTTTTATGCCGTGGCGGTAAACGTGTGGCAGTGTTTTTATGTATTTGTGTACATTTACGTGTATTTTGTCGTTATCCTTTGTGCTTTTTCCCGGCGTAAGGTAATCGACCAGGTCAAGACCGCCAAACCAAGTAGATACCTCGCTTTACACAAAAAGAACGATCGAGGGAAGGAGAGGTCCACAGGAAGTACAAAAATCTTTGCAGGTTTTAATTTAAACAAGTAAGAACACAGAAGATGATTCTTAATATCTCTCCAAGCATCAATCCTGGAAATAAATATTAGTAAAGTAGGTGCTGTCTCTCTGTGTTACCATACCGTATTTCTCATTAAATCATTAAATAATAATCTACATTTTGTAAAGATTTTTTTTTCTTTCAAAGCGGATTAAACTGACTGGACCTGTCACTATACTTGACACCTTTCACTGGCAGAATCGCAGAATATACCTAACCTCGCAGCTGAGAGAAGGTCAGTGACGGCGATAAATAGGGATTTAATATAGTTTTGAAAACATTGTTTTGGCTTTATAAGTTTGGAATTTTTTTGAAGGGTGATTCCATTGAACCTTATTTTTACCTATCCCCTCTTAAAATATTTGTACTCAGTCATAGTTAACCCTGTATAAATAATTAAATTTCATTACTATTTATTATAAGGTGGGTAGAGTAGTAACTACTCTATTTATTTCTTTATCGATAAGGGAATACACAACAGGCAAAGTAGCCTAAAAAGTGTTGCACAAAATAGATTACAAAAACTTAAAGAAATTGGTGTACAATGTTGGAAAGAGAAAAGATAACAACACAAAAAAATATCACCAGTACACTTATCAAGTAAGAGAAAAAAACTACTTTATATTAGAAGAAGATGAAGTAGTTACGAATTTGTAAGGGCGAGTCTGCATAGCTATGGAGCACTTTATAGTACTATGTACCTACATCATGTCACTCAAATTCAAAGACAAAATAAATTCCTTTTTGATGACTATATGAATAATGTTAGGTCCGCTACAGACTATGCGTGAATTCGCGATTCGTTATGCGCGATTCGTGGTATGCGAGGAATTCCCGAATAGTGTGTAGGGTCTTGTTCGTTAAAAATCCATTCATAAAACCCTACACACGATGCACGAATTCCTTACAAACCACGCATCGCGAATCGCGAATTCACGCATAGTCTGCAGCGGGCATTATATGCTCAATTGACTTTATAATCCAACAATTTGAAAAACTTGTTATGAACTGATTCAATCTGGACATGTAGATGTTATAGTTAGGGGACCAAATAACAGAAGCAAAACTTAATTTACTTTGCACATATGCGAAATACAATATTTTCAAAAATTTGCTATTTCTGATAATAAAACTCAATATTTTACTGCCTTGTGCAACAACATAATCAATGTGTGTGTTAAATATAATTTTAATATCAAACATTATATCTAAACCTTTGGTACATAAACTTATTTCAGATTAATTTCATTAAAATTATAATCATGTGAATATTTATAAATGTTCTTAGTGAAAGTAATAAACAAGAATTTTTCTATAATAAGAAACGATTTATTCATATTACAGTATGCAAAAAATCTATCAGGATCGATTTGGACAAGTAAACAGTCGGCTAAACTATTTATTTCAGATAATATCTTTGTCATCACCGTACATTAAAAATTTGCTATGATGAAAACATAAATGTATATCATTAAAGTAGGTAATAAATGGCAGTGGCCCTAAGTGCGAACTTTGGGGCACCCCAGAAGTAGTTACAAAAGGAACTGAGTGAAACCTATTTAACAATACAATTTGTGACCTGTTGAGCAGATAGGACAAGCCAACGAAGCACGAAGACTTCCGTGCACATCAATTTTCATTAGTTTAACAATGCATATATTATGATTCAAGTTATCAATAGCTTTACTAAAATCATTGTACTGGAGTCCATCTGTCTGACAATCCAGTACAGACATAATGTGATCAGAGTAATTTATTAAATTAGACTCTATGAATCTATTAGGTAAAAATCCATATGCTCAGTCACACTAAAATTTACTTTACCTACTAAAAAAATTATACACTATTTGTTCAAAGACCTTGCTAAGTATATATTTTTTATTAAATGGCCTATGGTTAGTAACATTTTCATTGCCATTTTTGAAAACAGGAATTATATTAACCAGCTTCCATAAGCTGAAGAAAATACTTTCCTCAAATGATATATTAAAAATAAAAGTCAATGGGGTATATAAATTGTTGGCACATTTTTGAAAAAAAAACGACGGTATGCCATCAGGACCAGCGTCCTTATTTTCATTCAAATGACTCAAAATTTCTAAAGCCTGTTCATATATATTATTAACTAAATAAAGTATATAATTGTCAGAAAAGTTTGGAATTACTAGGCAAACTATTTTCTATAGATTGTGTATAGTTCTTAAAATCAGCGTAAATAACCTGCTTACATTTTTTTCTTAATAAACAAAATAAATCATAATCAGTTCGAGTTTTATATTTTTTCATTCAGTATGTACCGTATACGTTTATTCTGAGATGTATTTAATAGTATTAAATGTGAAATAAACAGAAAATTTGCCATGATTATCAATAATACCTATCAGTAATTTTATTATAAACAATGTTCACTGATTGATCTACAGATGTATTTTGAAGTAAATTGTCCCAACAAATATTTACCAGTAGATTATTAATACTCGTAACATAATTAGTTTTCTTAAAATATCTGAAAAATTTATTAGTTACAGATAATAATGTAAACGATTTCAACGAAATTATGAATTCAACAGAATTGTGGTTGACATATTCATCAGTCTGTGGAAACTGGTAGTGGTTAACATTTTTTATGGTTTTTTCATGACACAAAACCAAATTCAATAAATGGTTATTACTGTTAATAAACAGATTAAACTGCATTCAATTACAAAAACGAAACACGTCAATTATGTACTTCAGTCTTTTTTAATGCAACGTTATTTACTTATATTTAAAATTATTTAATATTATTTAAAATTTTTGTAAATTCTTTCAAGTCACTTAAAACTTCAAATAAAGAAAACATAACTTTATTTCATATTAAGTATAGCAGTTTTCTTGAATTTAAGTAATTTTTATTCTTAAATGAAGAATATATAATCTTTATTATTATACAAGAATAAGTTAATCTTTCAATAAAGCATTACTATACTTGAGAAATCGTGAAACTTCGCTGGAATAGGATACGCACCTTTATTTAGTATCAATGATCATTTGTATAGGATGATTCAGAACTTATCTAAAAAAAATAATGTACAGTACAATTTACAATACAATTTTGTAAAAAAAAATCAAAAAGTGCAGTTCGAAAATGATTTAAAAATATACTTTTGCACGAAACCGGTCCACTGTAAAACTTGTCAAGACAGCAAAGAATGCAATCGACGACCGAATAACAGAAATAAATTTCCAAGGAAAGAAATAAATAACATTTTATAACATGTATTTTATACTGTAAATTCAACTGCTTTTTCCGCTTTTGTTATTAATTATTAATAGAATTAGTTTGTGGTTATAATTAATAAAGTAATTTAACATATCTGTATAACATTTTTGGCCCGTCTTACCTACCCAGTTTCTACAAATTAACGCAAATGATTCTGTCTCTTGTCCGTTTTGAACTTGTAAGTTATTGGCAGCAACTATGATACGTTTGCGTAAGTCATCAATAGTAGGTATCCACTTTGACGTGATACACTTCATTTTTTAAATATCCCACAAAGAATTCCAAATGATTTAAAGGCGGGAGATAGTGGCCGCTATGGCACCGGTCCTTCTGGATCAATCCCTTGGTATTAATGCTTGCACGCCACACGGCTGCAATACGTCGGGGACGCCCTCGATCTCCATCTCTTCCACGATTCGGTTTCAAATTTCCCTCGTGTTGCACTACACTTTCACTCACTGCACACCACGGTAAAAGTAGCTGCATTTGGCATATCTTTACCAGGAACTCATTCTGCTAAAGCATTTTCACATCGCCTTAAATTAAACCGACATCCATTAATTTCGAGCTGCTATGCATCTAAGCCATTTTTGACATTTAAAAACTAATGTAAAGGCGGACATCACAAAAACTTTAATATTTACAAAAAGTAATCGGATTACAATATTTAAAATCGCCTGGCTAGAGGCTACAGTAGCCCAGCAATGTAAAGGTTTAAAATACTATAACTTCAATAATGTTTTACTTGGAAACTGTAAGGATTTTACAAACAATTTTTTACTATATTCTTTTTTTTTTAGATAAATTGTGAATCATCCTGTATTTACAATACCTCTTATTTTAAGTTTATATTTTATTTATTTACTATACAAACCCAACAGAATGTACATTCCATTTACAGGGTCGGAATAACAACATAACAAGAAAAAAACAAAAATTACATAAGACACACATATACAATTAACAAAATTTGCAGAATAACAACAAAGAAAAACACAAGTAACAATTGGCTAAAACAAAGACTTAATTTGACTAAATTTACAGTTTAAAATATCAAGATTATTTTCAATATACTGATAATTACGGCACATAGTATACAACGGTGAGTTGAATAATACATTAGTCCGGGCATTTCCGAGATAAAACAGTGATGTAGAACGAGTTGATCTGGTAGATGCCTTAAAACTAATCATCTCAAGGAATTGCGGACAGCCAATTAGGCCTATCAAGTATTTGTATATAATTACTACGCTTTGCATGTTCCTGCATTGTTAACTTGCACCCAACACGATTTAACAATGTATCATGATCGAAGCCAATTGGGGGGTAGAAGTGATCTATTTTGAAGCTTAAAAATTTCAAAAATTTTCTCTGAATAGCTTCGATACTGTTTATATGTACATCGAAGTAAAGGCTCCAAACAACACTAGCATATTCCAATTTAGGTCGGACTAGTATTATACAATATCATAAGGGTACTCAAATCACCAAAATCTTTAGAGTTGATCTTTAAAAGAAAGATGGGCGTCGAAGGTTACTCCTAGATCTCTAAACTTATCTGCTCGAATTAAATTGTTTCCATTGATGTTATAATCAAACACAATTGCATTAATTTTCCTGGTATATGAGACAACTTTGCACTTATTTATGTTCAGTTGTAATTTATTTTTATCACACCATTTTTTAATATTATTTAAATCATTCTGAAGACATAAACAATCAGCATAGGTATCTACTCTATAATATAACTTCATATCGTCAGCGTAAAGAAAAGATTGGCAATGCAGTTCATTAACAATATCATTAATAAATAGGATGAACAGTAAGGGCCCAAAAACTGAACCTTGAGGAACACCTGACGAGGCTGTATAATAATTTGATCTATCACCTAAGTATTGAACTGATGTTAACTTCGATTGGCCGTTCTTTGCTTACCTTTACACTTGAAAGTTTTACGCAATCAAGAGGCTAAAGCCATTAGTGGTCGAAACAAAGTATATTGAGGTTTAAAAGAAATATGTCACATCTTTCATCCTTGCATATTATTTCAAATATATATAGTGGAATTATTTGTTAGAATCGATATTCAAACTTTCATAAGAGGAAAACTCAATATACTGTAAATGCTCAAATTGTTTTTAGAACATTTGTCGTGAATGCTAAACATGCTGTTTGCATAAACGTTATATCTTTGTTGAAGTCACGTGCGTAAACATCCAGGAAAACAATTACAGTGCTGCTGACAATAAAAGTGTGTTTGCGCAATCATCAATATGTAACAGCTTCACATGGCCTGCTGAGGGGGGAATTCAGCATCGATTGGAACTGCCAAGCTACGGACAAAAATATTCCACCTGAATTCACAGTCACGTGGAAACTGTGAATCTTTCAATTACGCTATACAAAGTGTTTCAAAGTTCACCGTTTCCCAGAAACAGAGGCCAAAGATTTCGAAATTTTTATTATATTTTTTATTTACTTGAGAACCCTCTATAATAAAACAACAATAATTCTAGATCGTAATGGGATACCATAGGTTTAATTATTTAGTATGTTTAAACATTCCCATTACCACCAGTGGAGTAAAAACCCTGTGCCATTCTTCTTTTATTTACAATAAAAATAGTACGCCACTGTCTTAATTATAAAAAAATCTTACATACTGTAAGTTTAGATTACTTTAAGCAAATAATTTTTCTTAGTAATTTTCTTTATAATATAATCAAAAGCAGAAGAAAACTTGAAAATCCACACTTAAAACTTTGCACATTGCTATAATTTGCCATTTTGAGTTCTCACATGCAGTTGGATTGCTGAGAACCATATCAACGAAAGAATCTACTGTTGCATTTTTACATGTGCACAAAGGGAGGTGGAGTTGGTCTGGGTTCCTGGCCATAAGGGAATCCCTGGTAATGAGACGGCTGACTTTCTAGCTCGTCTTGGATCTGGGGCACCTTGCCAGGGACCCGAACCCTTTTTGGGAATTACGCGAGGTAGTATGAATAGTCCCTTAATAAATGGGCCTATCAAACACTAGGAGGGAATTGAAGGAGGAACGGGGGATGTAGAAAGGCCCACGACTTCTTCAATGAACCTAATAAATCTAGGACGAAGTGGCTGCTGAGCCTTAGTGGAAGGTCCCTGAACCAAATGGTGGGGGTCCTGACAGGCCACTGCAGACTCAGAAGGCATTTGAATTTGATAGGTATAGAGGATAGTCCCGTATGTCCGGAATGCGGAGAGGGGGAGGAGACCCCTATCCATTTCCTAGGATATTGTGCGGCTCTTGGAAGACTAAGATATAGGATCTTTGGCACCGAGAAGCTGCAAAGGGAAGAGATGAGGGGCCTACCATGGACCAGGATCCTGGCGTTCATTAGGGCGGCGGGTAGGCTCGAGGAAGGTCGAGGGCAAATAGTGGAGGGGTGATGGGATGCCAGGGTAGGCAAAAAGGGCCCATGTGTGGCCTAATTGCCAGGCTAAGGCCGCCCCTACTTACTACTACTACTTCACATGTGCATGATGAGTACTCCATAAGATTATAAAGTACAAACCGGAAATATACAGGGTGTCCCAAAATTAATGGGCCACAGAGCAAGAGTAGATTCTTTAGATCAAAATAATGCAATTAAGCCAAGTTTACCTTGGTCCATTTGTGGCTAATAAAAAAGTTACAGGGCGCTAAAATTCAAATTTTGAATTCGAAATTTTTAAAATTCTGAGAAAGTTTTCAAAGGATTCTTTTGAAAATTTGAATTAGGGAGTTTTCTGGGACAAGAAAAACGAATCCATACTTAATTTTGCTGTACTTTAACTTCTGACAGTGGGAACTCGAAAATTCAACCACAATAGATGAGATCTGACCTATTTCTGCATTTTTGGGATTGCTTCATCAGGTGGCCTCGTTTAAGTTGAGTCATATATCTAACTATAGAAATTATTATACCAATAAATTAAAATTATTTGAAATTAAATGTCAACAATGTCAAACTGATTAATCTGTCAATGAATTTAAATATCATAACGACCTAATAAAAAAAAAATAAGAAAATTACCCTTTATGTATCGTTTTTTATATATTTTAATATATATATTAGCTTAAAATACCTTTCTAAAACAGTACAAAATGTTACGAAAGCTAATAATAAAGAAATATGGGTAGATACTGTGGGTGTAATTCAACGCTGGTTGGGGCTTTAGCCCACAGAGTAGTTAGTTTCACACAATATTGTTAATATCTGAAAATTTATAAAAAACGATACATAAAGGGTAATTTTTTTTACTACACTATATATGTTACCATCTTGTTTCGATGACAGTTTTTACTTAAATGTATGCAAAATGTGTCACCTGACTTGTTGGAGGATATTTCATTAGCCACAATTCGGAAAATGTGGTTATACCATGGCGAAGCCCAAGCGCATTATGCGCTTCAAGTAAGTAATCAGATAAACGTTGGATCATGAACAACCAGGGATAAGAGCGGACATCCCCTAATTCTTCTTTTCAATTCAAGTTACTAATTAAGTTTTCTTATAATATTATTTGGTAATTTCTTATAAATTTGCATTTAAAATAAAAAAATCCAATGGTGTATAGTAATGATTCCAAAACGTACGGAAGTACTAATTAATTTTTGATTATCTCCATTTTTGATTATTTATTTTATTTTAGATACTATACAATATTAACATATCCTAGAAGTACAGAAGTTATATACAGGGGTGTCCGGGATAATGTGGGAAATCTCTCGGGTGCAGTTAGAACATAAATAAATAAGATGAAAAGTTTATTTTCCTACAGAATCTTCATATATGTGTCCCTGAAGAACGCGGCTAGATTTTCTTTAATAATTTTTAAATTACTCGATATAATTTAATAAAAATTTAATTTCATAAACACTAATAAGGACCTCTTAAAATAATGTATTTGAAACATATTTAGCTTTTTTAGTTTACCGGAGACGGGATAAGACATACAAATGCCTAAATTTTTAACACCCTGTATGATAAAGACTTTAAAATAATAATAAATCAGGGTAGCTTCAACCTTAGACTAAAAAAGGTACTCTTATTTATTGTCGACAAAATGAACCGTTTATCAGAAAAAGTTCGACATAATAGGCGGCTTTTAAGAAATGTGAGCCATCTCTCCCGGAATTACCCTATACCGGTTTCGTTATTAACTCTCATCAGTATGCCATAGATGAGGTGATCGACAGTTTCTGAACTTTTTCTGCAATACGACTCCATCCTCTGCTCTATCACTTCGGATGGATCGTAATGGTATTCCAGAAAAAGTTCGAAAGCTCCCGACTGCCGGCAAATTTAGTCTTGTTTTAAAGCTGTTTAATAGCCGAATCATTAAGTGAAACAACATTTAAGTTTCTGTTTAAGTTTGTACCGCCAGATGGCGTTGTTTGATATCTTTAGAAGTTTTCTTTGAAAAGTTAAGTGTATATTATTCGTTTGGCTTACAGGTTGCAGCTATAATGGGTATACTTGAAACGTACCGTTTGGATGTAGCACATATTAGAAGTTAGAAGCATCAACGATCGACAATCTGTAATGCTTGTTTCTCTTCTAGACACCAAAAGCAAGAAAGATCGGTTATTCTGTATTACGAATGAGAAATCTGGAGACAGCGTCTTAAAGATTTATATAGATACGAGAATACAAAGCCCTACGCCCTCAGAACGTGCTCAAAACAAATTCCTCACGCACTGTTCAGCCTGTGGAATAGACGCTATTTATAAAATTCCTCAGAAGATAGCTGAGTTTGAAAAGCTGCCAAATTCAGAAATGTATGCTGGACATTGCTTCCGCCGTTCTGCAGCTACAATGGTTGTAAATTCTGGCGCAGACATGGTAACAGTAAAGCGGTTGGGTGGTTGTTTGTTTGTTTATTTTTTTCTTATGGACAGTTTTACACTGTATAAGAAATGGTCAATACATAAACTTAAATTCTAAAATTAAATTAAAGTAAATAAATAAACAACACACTAAATCATACAAAATCACATAAAAGAAAAACAAAAATCGCAATTTTAAACCTTGAAATATTCATTTAACGAATACGGACACATATCAATTAGGTACAATTTTAGTCTTTTTTAAAACGTTCAAGTGTACAGCAAGTCTTTATATCACTAGGTAATTTATTATATAGCTTAAGACCCAGACAGTTTGGTGAATTCATGGTAAGCTTTAATCTCATTAACGGTATATGATATTCATTTTTTTGACTAGTATTAATATGGTGAATTTCCTTATTGGTATGAAATTTAGATCTGTTACTGAAAATATAATTACACAATTCAAATATAAAGAGTCCAGGTAAAGTTAAAATAAAATATTTTTTAAAAATATCTCTACATGAATGTGAACTTGAAACATTAAAAATGCATCTTAGTATCTTTTTTGGCATATAAATACATCAGAAGACATAGTGGACCCGCCCCAGAAACAGACACCATACATTATTTTACGGCCCAGCTGTGCATGATACAGATTTATAAGCTGCGGAGTTACAAGCACCGTACGCAAATTTCGGAATAAATAGCATATTGAATTCAGTTTAGAACAAAGATTTGAACAATGTGATTTCCAGGACAAATTACTATCAAATTCAATTCCTAAAAATTTTACAGAAGTCTCATTATTAATTGGTATGCCATTTATATCAACATTCAATTCTACATCTGTCCGTTGGCGATTTTGAAATAAAACCGCATGAGTCTTTGTCACATTAAAACATAAGTTATTATTACAGAACCATGTATATAATTTATTAAGTAAAATATTACATTTTGCTTCTAAGTCATAGGAAGATTTATCAGAAATTAAAAGAGAAGTATCATCGGCATATATAGTAAAATGAATATTAGAAGCAATGGTGTTTATGTCATTAATGTATAAAATAAACAGCAAAGGACCCAGTACAGAACCCTGTGGAACACCCATGGTTAAACTTTGTATTTCAGAATTTACATATTGAACACTCAAAGAATCTCTATGCTTAAGGCTAACATATTGTCTCCGGCCATTCAAAATGAACTTATCGAATTCAATGAAATACCTCGTAATCCATAATATGATAATGTTTAAGTAATATGCTGTGATTGACGCAGTCGAAAGCCCTGCTAAGATCGCAAAAGATCCCAGCAGGGCATTCGCCTGCTTCCACAGATTTTAAAACAGCCTCATAAAATGAATGAATGGCGCTACTAGTTGATTTTCCTGATTGAAAACCATGCTGATGTTCTATTATAATTCTATGCTTATTAATGAACGATATAAGTCTGTCCAAGAAGGAATACTCAAAAATTTTTGAAAACGGTGATGAAATCGTTATTGGTCTATAATTATTTAACGAAAAATTATCACCTTTTTTATAAACAGGAGTGACCTTCTAAAGTTTCAATTTTGATGGAAAACAACCGCTTTCAAACGATAAGTTTATTAAAAAGATCAAAGGTTTTTTAATGCTAGGACATATATTTTTTAATATATGCATCGGAATATCTTTGGGACCAGTGGACCACTTAATTTTTAACTTATTTGTTATAATATCAAAAAGTTCATTAGAATCTATAAGTTTCAAAAACATAGTTGGATAAGATGTGAAGTTAACGGAAGAAGTATTGCTATTATTATCTTTAGACATATTTTGAGCAACTCTAAGAGGCTCATTGATAAACTCACAGTTAAAGAGATTCGCTAATTCCTGGGGATTTAGTATTTGTCTACCATCGTAATTTATTGATATATTATTATGATTCATAACTTTGTTTGATAATTCAGAGATTACCTACCAAGCCATTTTAGCTGGATTGTCTGAGGAAAATATTTTATTCTGATAGAAAGCTTTTTTTGTGTTCAAAACAAGAAATTCATGTTTCTTTTTTGCCAATTGATATATGTCAATTAACTCTGGGTATTTATTTTTAATAGAATACAAAGTTTTTAAATTTGCACTAGACAATTTGACATCATGGTTCACCCAATTTTTATTTAATGCTTTAACGTTACCATTTCGTCTAGTAAACTGAAAACAATTATTATAATGAGACAAAAACACATTTAAGAAAAAGTCATACGCATTGTCTATATTACTGATATCATATCAAGTAGATCAACTTTCAGTATTAAGTGCATTTACAAAGTTTTTAATATTATATTCTGAAAAATTTCTCGACTAATAAGCACATAATTCGGGTTCGTTAGCTTTGAAAATGCAAGACTCAAGAAGTACAGTGCGATGATCTGAAATGAAATTGTCAAGAACACAGCACGTGTCTGAATATTGACTATTTGTAAAAATATGATCAATCCTGGTTGCAGTGATGTCCGTTACTCGAGTAGGCCACCCTACAATAGGCCTCAAATTGAAGCTAGACAAAGTACTACAAATCATATCAAAATCATTACTACCCACATACTATCCACATTCAAGTCGCCACAAAACATTAATCTTATGTTAGGCCTATACATAAAGTTTAAGATATTATAAATCACGTCAAGAAAAATATTAAAATCTCCAGACGGTAATCGGTAACAATTTATGATAATTGCAGTAGAATGCAACTTGTCAGATATATTTACTACACACACTTCAACATATTTTTCTATGCAAATCAATATTGACGGCATTAAGTTCTTTTTTAGTCCAAATCGCAACGCCACCAGCTTTAAAATGTGTGCGACGGTAAGAGCTGCTTAAATTAAACTTATTAATATTGAACGAGTCAATCGAGTGTGGACTTGCCCAAGTTTCGGTAAGACATATGATTTTTATTGTACTAAATTTATGTAAGATAAATTCAGCCTCAATAACATTAATTTTATAGTAGTTTAAACTTTGAATATTCAGTAACAAGAAATCAGGTTTATACATCATTTGTTCACTTTCTGTTTCTTCCCAAAATGAAAAAATTCACCAATGCAGGCACCACGAGGCCACTCAGCGGGATCCATGGCTCTTTTAAAATTTTGTTGATGGATACTTACTTTAAAAGAAGCATATCTATCTGGATATTTAGCATTTATTTGCTCACAAATTACCTCTGGGAAGCTGTCTTTTAAATTATTAACCAAAGTAGCTGCAGTTTCATCAGGATGAAGTCTATATACGTGCAAGTCAATAAACTTTGGTACCGTTTTTAAATTACACTCTTTACTTCCCACTATTTGTTTGCGGATATTGTTAGGTCGTTTTTTATTACGCACAGTTTTCCAATCACTTTCTCGATGTCCCTGTTGTGTTTCAGTCGGAAGAGATATAACTTCATTAAGTTTTGTTACTGCTTGAGCTTGATGCACAGCAGCCGTAACCTGTCCTAAAGTTATTTCATTCTTAGTTACATTTTTATTGTTATTTCTGCTATTTTGTTTCGAAGTTGAGCCACTTGGTATATTGACATTCCGCTGTACTTCAACGGTGTTTACTTGTTTTGCTCGCTTATCTTGACTTGTTCTTATGGTTTCAAGTTTTTGTTGGCTAGGATCATTATTGTCACTTAATATGCTTAATTTATTATTTAATAAATCTATTTTGTCACTTAGTTGTTTTATGATGATGTCCTTTTGACGTATAATATAGTTAAATAAAAAGAGATCTACCTTCTTATCTGTAATTTCTACTGCGTCGAAGAAGGGTCCGTCAGTATCAATATTTTTATTTTGAACGACACTATCACTCGCACAACAAATTACTGCATCTTCACTAATGTATATTACATTATTACATAACTTGGCGCAACTGTTATGAATTTTTAAACCACAAACTTGGCATTTAAATCCAGTAATGACATTGTTTTTACATCTTTTACAATTCGCGTTACCCTCAGTCGGCGCCATTATCGACCCTGGTTGGTCTTCTTCCGTAGTAGAGATGTGCAGAGTAGTCCACTTTGGAAACCGGAAACTTTAGAGGCAGACAGAGAACCACAAATTAATATCAGTTTGTATTATAAACTATATTCGAAAAATGCTTCGTTACAAAGATACAGGGTGTCAACATTTTTATCAAAAGTTCCAAATTTATTAATATTTTTAAAACTACTTTAGATATTTAAATGAAATTTGGAACCTTTTATTATTTTCTTCCACCAGTGGCGTGCGTACGGACAGATCTTAGGGAAATTTTAATGAAAAAAATGGTACGCCAATGTTTTTTAAGAAACAAAAACTATTTCTAGAATCCTTGTTTAATTTACAACAGAAAAAAGCTCCTTACTTTTTTTCGTTTGACACTTCGTTTGCCAGTAAAAAATTAAAATTCTTTAAGCAACTGGAATTCAAACAAATTTTAATCTGTCGTAATAGGCCATAAAACAAAAAAGACTACTATTGCCAGTGTTTTTGCATTTTATAATGACAGTTAATTGAATTGTGTCAGGTAATTTAATTTCGAGTCGTATACTACGTACTTTTGATAACAATCCGAGGCAGCTCGGCACCTTCACATTGCTAAGTCTAAAATACAACACTACACGATGACCACAGACATGCATATAACCTACAGCCTGTTCAGGATTTGCACCCTGGTGATGCTGAAAAAAGAATAAGATTTTGCCAGTGGCTTTTAAACTCGACGGAAAAAAAATTCTGACTTCTTACATAAGATTATTTGGACAGACGAGTCCTCATTTACCAGACGTGGGTAACAAATTACCATAATGTCCATATTTGGGCACATCAGAATCCTCGAGAAATTCGGCCAAGATCATTTCAAAATGAATTTTCCGGAAACGTTTGGTTGGGCGTTATTGAAGGTAATGTTTCTGGTCCACCCATTAATTTAAAGTATGAGAGTTCTATACAACTGGATGGAGCTCCCCCGCATTTTGGAATAGCTGTAAGAGATGACTGAATACCAATTATCCTCAACGATGGATTGGCCGGCTAGTAAGGAATGGCATGAATAATGACGTGATTAATGGTATTGGACCAGTGGTGACTTTTACGTTGGGGTCATGGTTAAAGATAAAGTATTATAGTATTATCCCTTATTAAAGTATATAGTATTATCCCGTATTAACAAGGGATGATTTAATTTTAAGAATTCAGCAAGCCTGTAATAATATGCGGCGAAATCCACAAGTATCTGCTGCAATAAATGCGTTAGTAAGATGTCGAAAATGTATTAAGGTGGGTGGACTACATTTCGAGCAATTTTTGTGATTTTACCCTTAATTTTCTTTCTTTTTGATATTATTGTTGAAAGCCACTAATTAAATTTCTCATTTTAGTTTTTGTTTACTTCATTGTTTTTCAGAAGGTAATTTAATTTTTTACTGGCAAACGGTGTGTAAAACGAAAAAAGTAAGAAGCTTTTTTCTGTTGTAAATTGAACAAGGCTTCTAAATGTAGTTTTTGTTTCTTAAAAAACATTGGCGTACCATTTTTTTCATTAAAATTTCCCGAAGATCTGTCCGTATGCACGCCGCTGGTGGAAGAAAAATAATATTTTTTACGTAAAAATATATATCTAGATTACATATTCAAAGGTTCCAAATTTCATTTAAATATCTAAAGTAGTTTTAAAAATATTAATACATTTGGAACTTTTGTTAAACATTTTGACACCTGTATTTTTGTAACAAAGCATATTTCGAATATAGTTTATAATACAAACTGATATTATTTTGTGGTTCTCTGTCTGCCTCTATAGTTTCCGCTTTCGAAAATGGACTACCCTGTATATTAAGGAATCAGTGGCCAACAAGATTGGTGCATCAGAATGCATCTTAATAGCGTGTAAAATCAGACCATTGGCGCCAATACATCGGTATCCTGGTCAGAATAAATAATTATTATTCCCTTCCCTTCCGGGACGTCCGGGGGTCAATTGTAATATTAATATTTGTATTTATAAATAGTAGGTAATGGTAAAATTAGTGGTTATAAGTACTTGTTTAAAAAATAAAGACCTTTATCTATTCTTGTTGTTAAAGTATCATTTTATCTATCCTTGTGGTTAAAATATTACTTTATCTACGATTTTTAGTAGATGAAAGGCAACTCGAACATTAGCTATAGAAAAGTAATGATTTTTTAAATTAATTGATCGGTCAGTGGTCGCGCGGCTTAAGGCGTCAGTACAATGGAGGTGACTAGATCGCTGTGTGGTTCGATCCCCGCAGCCGGTAAACCGTATATAAGCTATATTCGTGGAGAGATTGGCACCCTCTCTGCGGGTATGGTAGGGTGGAATAATGCTGACTTGGGTCAATGTGAGAGATTGATACCGGTTAACATTTGACTACCCCCCTAATTAATGAGGTTTTCCAGGTTTCCCTCATTCCTGCACTGAATGGTGGTTAGGGCCTACCAACGTAAGTCGTTCCTCGGCGCAAATGCGGCCTGCTTAATAATAATATGCCGCCCCCTCTTCCGCACAAGTCTTCGACTTCTGGGCTAATCCTCGTGATTAGAATGAGGGGTAAAGGTATTACTATTATTATTAATTGGTTTGATTTGAGCGCAAAATGCAATATCAGCTGTTTTACAGATGCAATTAAACGTCTTTATATTATCTATGCCTTATTCGCCACTATTAATCTTGAAAATTGTTTTAACCATAATAATAAAACATACAATAACTTTGAGTTCACTTTAGGTGCTTTATTAAGAAAAATATCATTTGAACCTAAAGAATCCTCCAAGGAGTGTTAGTAACAGATACTTGTCTGATAAGTATGAT
This sequence comes from Monochamus saltuarius, assembly GCA_025584915.1. Taxonomy (NCBI): domain Eukaryota; kingdom Metazoa; phylum Arthropoda; class Insecta; order Coleoptera; family Cerambycidae; genus Monochamus; species Monochamus saltuarius. Next base: position 20,079,734 of record CM046721.1, read on the forward strand.
GTACCATATAAAACCAGTCCAGATAATCTAAGAGTTCAAGGGCGAATTTGTTAAAGCTACACGCACGGGTGGGTCGGATAAACTCTGTAACTTTCCTGGAGGGAAATATAATTTCTGTTTGAAAATCATTTCTTTTAGAAACCGAACTTCACGATTTGCTTTTCAACACAAAGAAAACATTTCGAAAGCCCCGAGTCTGGGGAGTAAAAAAAAGTGAATAATTATTATCAGTAAAAATTGAAATTAGAATTTTATCAAATAAGTAAGGAATGGGGAGAAGATAACTAACTATTCCATATTCATTTCTATTCAATCATATAAAATACAAAACAGATTAAAAATTGCAATTTACTACTTGGAAAACGTTTGGTAAAGATTTATGAATTATAATGCAGACGACAGTACAGCTATAGCCGTATGATGGCCATTATTATTATGGTAGTGCGTAACAAACACAGTGCATAATAAAATCATGAAAAGTATTCACTAAAAGAACAAATTACCAGTTAAAGTAGATAATAAGCAACATATCGGAATATCTGTTACACAAAATATGGTATCAATATTATTAACGCAAATGTTAGGGGAAGGATTTCCATCCAAAGAAGGCCCATGTAATGATAAACAATAATAAAATTGAGAAAGAGCTAAAGTTTCACATAAAATTTTCTTTATATCAAAATTTAAATATCTATCTGAAAGCTACATAATATGCTATCTAACAAGTAACTAAGTGTGACTCACCAATTAATTTCAAACTTTGCAAATCAATAAAACACGAAAAAATATTAAACCCGTGTTTTCTTATTTTTCCTACATTTTCTTTTTCGGGGTAGAAATCACCTGTGATGCTATAAAACGATTTTACCAGTAATAAATCACAATTTTTAAATGAACTAGTAGTGCAACGTTACTCTTAATCTCAAAACGTATCTTAGGAGGATTCACTTCCTAGGAGGGGGAAAGTTTTTTAACTTTTAACACAATCGCTGACAATTTTTAACTCTGTAGTGTCCTGAAAAAATCCCTCGTATAATTTTTCTCTAATTGTGTTTATAGTTTTGTTCGATCCATGTTTTGTTTTATTTCATAAAAAAGAAATAGGGATGGATATTTTATAGAGATTATGAAAAATGAGATGATTATTTAGAGCGTTTGCATAAGAGTCTTGAGTAACCTAAATTCACAAACCCAAACATATACAGGGTGTTAAAAAAAGAGTGTAAATTATTTCAGGAGGTAATAGTATGAACCAAAATAAGCAGAATAGTCTTAATAAACATGGGTCCGTAATGTAACGGACGGAGATCTGGACTACTATTCGTTTTTCAAACATTTTATTTTATTAGGAATAAACCGACAAAGGAAGCTTTTAACAAACAAAAAACAAAGTTACTGAAGATGTTCAAAGTGCCCTCCGTCCATTTCCAAGCAGGCACGACATCTTCGTCTCAACGATATTCGAACTCTTCTTCCAGACTATTTATCCCCAAACAAAGAAATCTAAACAAATCCAGAACCCTAGCTTTAACTGAGATTCTTCGACCTGCCCTGGTTGTTTTCGGGTTCGGCTCTGTGGAGACAGACCCGCTGGCGGTATCTCTGGATAATTCGTAGTGCGAAGTAAAGACTCAAATTGTCCTCTCTGGATTGAAAATACAGGCACGAAATCTTCTTAGGAAATTGAATCTAACAAGCTGAACAATTTCATGTTGAATTTGTATGGCATCGAAAGCTTCACCAATACGTTGCCGCAATTCTTTAATAGTAGTCACAAGCGTAGCATATACCATTCTTTTCACGTCGGACCATAAATGAAAATCATTCGTATTTAAATCCGGCGAACAAGGTGGCCATGGGGTAATGTTGACTTTTACGACCATTCGTTTTTTGCGGGAATGATAGATTTTAAAAATTCCGCACTTGCCGAGCATTATGTGGACGAGCTCCACCTTATTATGCAAATTGATAACGCAATCTGGTGTAAAACAATCCTCATCGGTAAATAAAATATTTATCAGTGCCACATTGACAATATAGAATCTGTTGGTGAGATCTAAGTGGCCTGCTTACATCCTGCTCGGCCTAAGCGGCTCGACTTACAGAAAGCGACGTACATTGCAGGTACAGCAGGTACTTAACGCAGACCTTTCGCCCTGGGTGACGAGCCATTCAATCTGTAAATGATACTCCAGGAAACAACTACTCCGCGGACTAATGCCCCGACCGGCATTAAATTACTCCTGCAGTATCTGTGTGAAAAACCAAGAACCCTTAACGGACACACCACCAGACATAAACTTATTTCGGTATTTAGTCCTCATCAGTATGTCATAGGTGAGCTGACCGACAATTGAACTGGCTGTTCCTTCAAATGTATGTTCAGATATAATTTGAGTGCAGGTGAGATATATGTGGTTTGTTTACATCCTGCTCAGCTTAAGCGGCTCGACTTACAGGAAGTATCATTTACACACAATGTAGAATCTGTTCAGAGGCGTTTTTTGAAATACCTTTCTTTTAAGGAAGATGACATCTATCCTGCCAGAAAAATTAATAATCAAATATTATTGCGCAGATTTGATATGACTCTTCTTCATGTACGACGAAAATGGTCAGTTATTTTATTTTTATATAATTTGTTACACCTTAATATACAGGGTATCCCAACGAAAATTTGATCCCCCCTATAATTGGAAAACCGAATAATATTTCAAAATTTGCCGGGACCCGTCGATTTTTGTTCATGGGGGGAGCTTTTTTGACAGTCAAGCCAACTCGATATGTTCATCCCCAAATGCATAGCAACCCCAACTTAAAAATTTCAAATGCAACTACCCCATTTGTGGCACATCATTTTAAAGCACTTTTCATTGCGAATACGGTGATGTACCGTTTTTAGAAATCGGTTGAGATTTGACAGAATTATTGGTTACAAACGAAAAGATGACAAACCAACTTACGCGTAGTAATTTCTACACAAATGCCCACCACTAATAAGTCTTTCATCTACTACACATGACCGCATTACCTAATTGTTATTGATGTGTCTATCAGTTTACAAAAAAGTCAGAAATACCCTGTAGATTGTCATAGTCTTCTCAGTAAGATAAAATTGTTTGTGCCACGTGCTGGTTTAAAGCCGCCGAGATGTCTCGACGAGAGCAAGCGAGAGTGCCATAGCGAAAGCAGTACTCGACGAGTGCTGCATCAACACCCTCGTGCTCGCCCGGTCTCGGACTGCCTCGTCGATAGTGTGAATGCGGCATAAGATATAATGAATCTTTTTATTGTGATAGGCCTAAAACTGATATTTTACTTAAAGCACCTATATATAACGCATGTGCTAGTTTTAATAATATTTGTAACTACTGTGACATCAACTTTGCGTCATTGAAACAATAAAAACATGTGTTTATTATGATTAGGTATAATAAGTATAAGTTATATAGAATTGTAATTTATTTCTTGGCATGTTATGCATTTCCTGCAGCTGGGTTACCTGTTGGAAATATATGCCATTATTATTATTTACTTTTTTTGGCTATATTTTTACTGACTTAAGTTTTGTACAACTCTTCTGGTGCTTGTGAAGGAAGGATTTTTTTGAGGTACCTATAATATGTCATGTTAAAAGGAAACCCTCTACTTAAAATTCTCCATGTGTTTATGTATTTCTTACCAATAAATTTCATTTTCTTATGAATGTTTTTTTATCGACGATTGTCCCTTAAAATGTGCAAAATATGAATTTCGATTCCCAGACTTCGTGTCAAAATCTGTACCAGGCCATACAATCATTACCGGACTAATTTATACGCGCCCGTGGAAGGGCCGACGGCATCGACGAACCCTCCGAACGCGGCGCGCGCCACGTCTGCGCCGACGTCGCGACGCCGCCGTCAGCTGGACCCGCCGCCCAGTCTTGCAGGTGCACGGACCGGCAACAGACTGCCCATGGCAGTCCTCCCGCGCCTCTAGACCATATGCGATGCATTCGCTCCAGCACGGCGTAAACCTGTCCAGGCGGGCCTGCAGGGTCGCCGCGGTGCTCTTGGTCATCGCGGGCAGCTGTTGGGGGCAGCCGATGCCGCCCAACCAGGCCTCCAAAAGCGACAGTCGCCCGCCCGCTATCCTGGAGACGTCCGTGGACATCAACAGCTTGCGCCATTCCATCCCGACGCCTGCCGCCCCCACGAAGACCGCCGTGCCGACGGAGCCTCAGGATGCCGAGAGCACGGTCCCCATGCCGGCCCCCAAGCCCACGAATAAGACGGTGACTAGATACCCCGTCATATCCATCTCTTTCCACCGGGTCGAGACGCCGTTCATCATTGGGTTATGGATTTTCTTCGCGAGTTTGGCGAAAATTGGTAAGTTGCGAGTTGCATGAAAATACAGAGTGTATCGGCTTTATTTGCGAGTTGAATGAATATACCGGTTTGCATTTCTGCTTTTTCCGTTGTTAAATTTTGTATTGGATGGTCCATGAAAAAATAATAAGGGTTGCACATTTTTTGCTGAAACTACTTTTTTATTTTTCAGGGGAACATTTTTTGAGTAAGAATTTTATTGTACTTTTAATTAAATTAGAATTCTATTGCATACCGTGCTGGATAGATTTAAGGACGTCGTATTCTTGAAATAGTGTTTTCTACAAATACTAGTAATTTTAGTCATTTAAGAACAGATTAATATAGAGTTTAGCAAATAACAGGAATGTTATCTCATGCCACCTGCTAATATTCAAAGGTACCGAAACAGAACGAATATATAACGATAGCAAGCCGTCTAGATAACATTTTTTTAGGGACAGATATCTTTCATAGTACGTATGTTTTGAAATTTAACTGTAGATGTAAATATTGTTATAACATACACTTTACATAGTTCAGCATATAAGTGTTCACTTTTGTTTATGTGAAAACAATTGTTAAAATTTGTGGTTAAAATAGAAAAATAATGTATATAATTTTTGGAGAATTTAAATAGTAAAAATTAACAAACCATGTAAAATAACAAATTTTAACAGTATTAACTTGTACATTATGCCTCAATGAGAACTGTCGATAACAATTTAGTCAATTAAAAATTCAGATGTCGTATAGCAACATTTTGATGCAAGATGTTTTTTTATTTCCCTTTCAAATTTTCTATATTTTTAATATACTCAGGTAACTTATTATATGCATAGTTTTATACCTATATAATTTGGACATTCTTCATACTTAGACAACTTATGCAAAGGAATAGTTAAATTATCACCTTTTCTGGTGATATAACTGTGATTACAGTCATTTGTTAAAGAAACACTAACATTATTTTTTACATACATTACTACTTCTAAAATATAAATACTGGCGAGTGTTAACACATTTAAGTTTTTAAACAAGTTTCTACAAGATGTACTTGGAAGTTTACCCACAATGTAACTAATGGCCTTAAAAACCCTCTCAAAATGAACCCCAAAATATAATACTTTTGTATCAAAAATTTTTTTTTCAATGAGTTTATATGAATCTCCCAATTTAATGCATTGTCTATGTATATACCTAATAATTTTGTACTACTAACTTGCTACATAGACTTTCCATTCAATTTTACCAAATAGCTGTAGTCACAGGGACTAGTTCTAGGTGAGAAAATAATGAAAACAGATTGAGTGAGCTTTAGCAGAAGACAATTCGATTTAAAGTGATTGTTAAATTTCCTTACTTGTAACTAAGTTTGTGATATAACTTCATCAAGAGTTTTTCCGCAACATAGATACGAATTATCATCTGCAAACATAATCAAATATTCATCAAAGAAGCCAGGCATATCATTTATATAAAAAAGAAACAACAATGGTCCGAGTACAGATCCTTGCGGATCTTGTAAAAGTGGATAAACAAAACATTAATAATTTTATTTCTGATATTACTTTGGCTCTACGTATTTTATTTTTCGAGATTTCTGTACCTAAAGAAACCACAAATTTAATCATTTTATGGCGAGAAATACGGCGACCTTAAGAAGCAAATTTGTGGTGTCATTCTGATTTAAATAGCTATAATATACATGGGGTCAATTCCCTATGGTTATATGTCAAGATGCCTGCGCTGCTTTCAATTTTTTTTGTACCATTGTTTTGTTGCCATTTTATTATTGTTATTGCTGCCAATAAAACATAGTAAAATTTTAAAGTCTGTGTACATAAAATACTTATTTCTAAATTTTAAAGGTTCATAGCTGGGTAACCATAGAGAATTGACCTTATAGCTTTTTTATTTAGATTGAGTTTGCCCAATACGTCATGGATTCTAGGGTCTGCTACCCTAGAAGATATGGGAAAACGTGTACTCACTGACTATTTTTCCACTAGGATTTGATATTTTTGTACAAAAAAAAACAATCGAGCATCGCACTATAGAGATATTGATATCAACTTTTTTCTTATGCAATATTCTATATATTTTTATTATATTTTTTAATTCTCCACTTTTTCCTGTGCCTGTGTTCTATAAGATAGCAACGATGAGAAAGAGTCAAATTATCTGCAAAAGGAGACTCACGGGAAATTTTTCTAAATACGTTTTTTCAAAATTTAATAAAATATGTTATTAATTGCACAGTGAAATTACATTTCACCGTTAACAAAAAATTGGAAAGTTTGAATGTGATTAAACCTATGAATGATTCACATATAGAAAAATATCGTATTTACCAAAAATTGTTTAGATAGGCGTGATGTTTATAGAATAGACACAGTTAAGAAGTATTGTTTGCGGTTTTTATTAATCCAGTTTCTTTCAAGACAAACACTTCTTTCTAAAATTTTGTTTCATAATCTTACTCACAATGAGTGTCCTCTAGAGGGTGATTTTAAATAAAGCAGCAAAAATGAGACCACAGATTCCTTAAATGAAGGTAAATCGATTTAACCTAATATACCTATATCCCAAGTCGCATTATAAAAAAGATACAGGATGCCAAAGTTAAAATTTTATTTTCGATATTTAAAGATAACTTCTCAAAAAATCCAAATATTTGCATAATATTTGTAAGTCGAGGGTTTTTGCGGGCGAGAAATTCAAATTTGTTTTTAAGTTTGACGTCAGTAGTAGAGGGCGCCACTTGTGGCACACTATGTATCTTTAAAATGGCAGAACTCTTTTGCAGCTTAGTGTATCCATCTGACTATCGAAACAATCGATTCTCCTACCTGTTTTATATGAAAAAGCTGTACTTTACTGAATTCGGTAGGAGTAACCATTTTTGAAATCTGCTGAAAATATAGCAAAATGTTACTTGAAAAAGTTGTTCAGAATGGTAAATTATGGAGACGTGCAAAATTTCAAGAAGATCCGCGAGGTCTGATGAAACCATTTTTCAATAAAGTTGGTACAAGTTGGGATCGGTCAGTGGTCGCGCGGTTTAAGGCGTTAGTACTTGAATCGAGGTGACTAGACGGAGTTGGTTCGAGCCCAGCTGCCGGTAGACCGTATATAAGCTATATTCATGGAGAGGATTGGCACCCTCACTGTGGGTATGGTAGGGTGGAATAATGTTAGCTTGGGTCAATGTGAGAGATTGATACCGGTTGATATTTGACTACCCCCCTAATTAATGAGGTTTTCCAGGTTTTCCTCATTCCTGCACTGAATAGTGGTTAGGGCCTACCAACGTAAGTCGTTCCTGGGCGCAAATGCGGCCTGCTTAATAATAATATGCCGCCCTCTCTCCCGCACAAGTCTCCGACTTCTGGGCTAATCCCTGTGATTAGAATGAGGGGTAGAGATATTATTATTATTATATTACAAAGGTCAAAGCAGGCCGATCTTTTAGAAATTTTGCACGTCTTCATAATTCAACAATTCAACATTTTTTTCCTCGTCCTAACCGTTTATTTGGAAATTTAAAATTCAAAAAGTCTGTAAAAGTAGCAGTAAAGTGATGCTCCGTCATAGATAGGTAAACCAAAACTTTAGTCGAAGTTGCAACGGTAAATCATCGATTAAATCAGGAAAATTATTTTGCAAATACTCCAAATAACTCGCTATATGATTGATTTGGCAACTGGTTCAATCAAATAACGATCAATAATACAGTCCCAAACATTTATCTTAAATTCACGTTGATAATGTCTAGGTATTACACAGAGGTTTACATCGGAATATTAATAAAAGTTATGAATATTTGTAATTCCCCTACGAATAAGCCTCATCATAGAGAAGATTTTTTTTGTAAAAATTAATATCCTGATGCCAGAGATAAACTCGCAAAAGGTCAATTCCCGATGGATATCTTGAGGCAATAGTTTATGCACTTTTTTAATGTGATAAAGATATAATAGATTATGCTTATAAATTCAGTCTACAAAAGTTCTTGATAATTCAGTTTCTCAAGATAACAGGTTTGTACTTATTTGAGGTTGATTTTCAACTGTTTGTAAAATATTTCCATCTTGTACCCTTATTACACTAGGACGCTCTCGGATATTATTGAAAAACTTTCCTGTCTCTCGAGCCCGTCTCTTATAATTAGAAAATGTTTCTCTATGGGACATCCTTTGATATAGAAATCTCCTACGATATTCTTCCACACTTCTGCTACAGCAGTTTCCTTCACAGAAACCTAGCACAAGTAATATGCCAAATTGTTCGCTGAATGTAAATTTTTCAGCCAATTTCAACAACAAACAGTAGCAGAAATGAAATAGTTTTATTACTAACTGGCAAGTAGACAAAACTTACTACTGACAATTTAATTTCTTTTTTCTACGTTCATGCAAAAAACAATACTTTATTGAACTATATTTAGTGGAATGACAGATGTATGCAATATAATGTTTATTGCATACATTTGTCATTCTACCACAGTCATCATGATAAACATAAACGTTCAAATCGACGTCACATTTTTCTAGACTTAGTGTCATCTAAATAACATTTTTTGGTTTTTGCATGAACGTAGAAAAAATATTGTATGCAACTCGTACAAAAAGTGCTTATTGCACTCGACGTGTTGTCCTACTCGGCCTGACGGCCTCGTTGGACAATTTCACGCTATATCACCCCGTACTAGTGCAAACGTTAACTCAAAACAAAAAAATCTATTAACTCGTTCCTACTTGTAGCCGATCGAGCAATCGTACACGTCTGCTTGACCATGTACGTGTGCTGAGTATCGCCTGTTGATTTGGCTCGTCTTCTTTATTTTCTTCGTTCTTCGCGTTTGACTGCTCAGTATTGTCATCTGTTAACACATGAGCGGATTTCACACGTTCTACATTTATTCGTGTGTCTCTTCCTTTTATACGCACCACGAAGTTGTGGGTAGAACGACTTTTCGCTTCGAATGGTCCATCGTACGGTGACTGTAATGGGCCACGCACTGCATCGTTTCGTACAAAAATATATTAGTGGTTAACTCTTTAAAGAAGAAAGTTTTTCTCGTCCCGTGTCTTGTTGCCGATACTGGTCTCAACTTGTCGATGTGACGGCGAAGCTGTGCAACAAAATCCACTTTGCTGACTTTTTCAGACTGGCTAAAAAATTCTCCTGGTAAACGAATAGTTGAACCGTAAACCATTTCTGCTGGTGAGACCTTAAGGTCCTCCTTCACAGCCGTTTGGATTCCGAGTAACACGATGGGTAAAACTTCGACTCACCGCTCCGTTTTGTGGCATTTAATTGCGGCTTTCAGCTGTCGGAGAATCTATCTGCCATGGCGTTGGCTGCAGGGTGGTATGTTGTCGTTCGCAGATGAGTTGCTCCTGTCAGACGTAAAAGTTCCTTAAAGAGTTTCGATTCAAATTGATGACCTTGATCTGTCGTAACTCTGAGAGGTACTCCAAATCGTGCTATCCAGGTATCAAGAAAAGCACGGGCTTCGATATTTGCAATGGGGGTTACTTCTGGCCAGCGCGTATATCTGTCTACATACGTAAGACAACAGCGAAAACCTTGTAAACTCGGTAGAGGTCCTACGATATCTATGTCCTGGTTTTGTAAAATTCCCCACCGGTGCGATCACTTGTCGCGTAGTTTTAGCTCGCTGGCATGGGATACAGCTTCTTTACCGTTCGTGACAATCCTTTTTGATTGACAGCCATACGAAATGTGACGTTACTAGCTTTTGTGTCGCTCGAACGCCAAGGTGTGAAAGTCCATGCAGCGAGTTGAAAACTTGGCGTCGTAATGGTTCAGGTACATAGATTCTTGCCGTTTTTGTATCACAGTCATAATATAAATGCAATTGAAGTCCGGCGTATGTATTTTTCGTAATTTCAACGAATTTGTCTTATCGAGAAGAATTGCCTGAATTTCTGGGTCATTCTTGCGAGCTTCAGCCAGTGGCTGGTAATCGACGGCCTGTGAAACAGCTTAGACTCGCGACACCATTATCTGTTCCCGCGATGTGGGTTATGTCTGTAGAAAATTGTCCAATGAAATCAAGGTATCTAAATTGCCTTGAGGAACTTTTTTCTGGTTTCTGTTGGAACGGAAAGGTTAGCAGTTTGTGGTCTGTAAAAATTACAAACTGTCGACCTTCTAACGTGTAGCAGAATCGTTTCACGGCGGAGTAAATTGCAAAAAGTTCTCGATCGTAAGCACTGTACTTGCGTTGGGCTGACGTAAGAGTTTTTGTAAAGAATGCTAATGGTTGTGATGTTGACTTGTTGTTGCAGCGTGGCGCCTATGGCGTAGTCCGAAGCGTCGACTGTTGTGGACAATATAGCTTCAGGAATAGGATGGGCGAGCATTGTAGCCTTTGCGAGGCCAGTTTTAATGTTTTCGTATGCTCTGCGACTTCTGTCCATTCTACTGGTGCGTTTCTATTTTTTGGTTTATTCAATAACTCGTTAAGAGGTTGTTGTAGATCTGCGGCTTTTGGTATGAAACGTCGATAAAAGTTTATCATACCGAGAAATCTTCGAAGAGGTACTGTTACTGGTTCGGGGCACTCCGTAATTGTCTATACGCGTTCTGCCAAGGGCCTAGTCCTTTGCTGGTTGACGGAGTTTCCCCAAACACACATTTTGATTGGTTAATTACTAGTCCGTACTCACTAAAACGTTTGAAATGTTGCTGATGTTCCTCTTTACTTCTCGAAGCAATTAATATGTCATCGATGTAGGCATAACAGAAGTCCAGTCCTCTGAGTACGTGGTCGATAAAGCGTTGAAATGTTTGCGCAGCGTTGCGTAATCCAAACGGTGTTTTCAGATATTCGAACAGTCCAAGCGGTGTAGTAATAGCCGTTTTTTTCTACATCTTCTGCTGCTACAGGTATTTGGTGGTATGCTCTTACTAGATCAATTGTAGAAAAAATTTACTTGCCGTGAAGAGCATATGTGCGAAATCCTCTATATGTGGAACGGAGTACTGGTGGGGTATTGTGCTCGCGTTGAAGAACTTTATATTATTTTATAATTTGTTTGCTGCATCCGCTACAGTGTTTTAAATTAAATTCTGCACAGGATATTATATATTTTTTAATGCGATCAATGGAAAAACAAGTATAATTTTAGGGATTACTCATCTTCAATGAACACATTGTAGTGTGTTAATTTACCCTAATTTATAGTCACAGAAAACAAAATAATAAACCTGATTCATGTACTAAATTTAGTTATTCCAAGTTAAAGTAATTCCGAGATATTAACTTTTTTCGAAGTATTTGGTCCCACTTTGAAAGTTTGCAACTCCGCCTGGATGCAACTTTGTATAAGATAAATTTGATTATATTACTATATTTTGGGACTCTCTACATGTACCTTCTCTGTGTCTTACGGAGAACACCCTGTATTGAACTCGAGCAAGGTTCAACAAACTCTTGAAAATGGAAACAGTGTATACAAAATCCAAATTGCTCCCAGAAACACAAAACAAATAACAGTCAATCACAGATTACTTGGAATAACAGTGTAATAAAGCTCTACGAAATTTCATTCTGGGCCATTCTCAAGGTACGTACAAAGAGCGCTTTAAAAAAATGTTCACCCTCTGAAAATTCTCTCTGCACTTATATGGTCGTTTTGAAGCGTATGTATAGAATAAGGATTCTGACCAATAAAAATAAATGCCAATATAATTTCCAAAGGGGCCTACGTCTCAATGGACATTTTTCCAAGAAGTTGTAGTTATGAATTTGACCACCGCACATATTGTAGCCAAACAAGGTTTCGTACTGCAGAGTTTGAGGTCAGGAAATATCGATTTCAGCGCGCCAGCTTGATACACTAACCTGTACCGAGCGTGAATGTTATTATAGCTTTATGTTTTTATTTTTTACTGTGATAGAGATAATTTGTGTTATTACAAAGGTTTATTAATAAATAAATGATATGGTTTATCAAATAATCTTTACGAGTGCTGCTGCTTTGGCTTTCTTTTTATGTGGTAGTATATATAACTCGAATCAAGAATTCAGACGTCTTACGTCACGGCTGACGTTACACATTTGTTTTTATTGTCAACGTAATTTTCGATATTTGGTCGCGTTAAAAACAATGTTTTATTGCAATTTAGTGCAATATATGATGCAAACTTTTAGTTTAATATATAGTTTTATTACTATCAGTTGCAGTTTCTTAAATATTTTGATGAAAATATAATGAATTGTTCATTTGTTCGTATGACGTAAGTCGTCTGAATTCTTGTCGCGAGTATACATACATATAATAAAACAGGTGTTACAATTTTTATTCATTATTAATTTCATAAATGCTTTAGTAAAAAAAGAATTAATCTAAATGCCAAATTCTCTCTTTGTAGGTTCAATGATAATCTTAAATCTATGCGTGACATTTTGTCCTCGGTTCATACAGTAGCTAAAGTATCGAAAAATCCTTCCGATATTCTGATTTACAAATCTGTAAGAGCACAATATAGAAAATTAAATTCGAGATAGTAAAAAGGAGTCATATAACAATTTTATCAATTCATCTACAAATAAAATGGGAGATTACGGGATGCTTATTAATAGTAACCGAATTTCTGGTAATCAAAATGCACCATCGACTATAGCCAGCGGCCGAAATTGTAGAAAGTGACTAATCGCTAGCTTGTAGACTAGCGCGACGGGCGAAGCGTGCGGGGAACAACATTTCATAGGCGTACTAAATTTGAATGCGATCAGATATAAAAAATATGCAAAAATGACAAAAATAATTGCATTACATAACACCCATTATTTTTAGAGTAGAAACAGTGATATAACAGTTTTTACAAACTTTGAAGCGTTAAATAATAAAAATAATAAGAATATTTCAAAATTTAAAGTTTTTATCTTGTATCATCAATGTCGAAAATAATAGAGAGTGACTAATTCACAACACATAGATGAGTACGGAAGATACGGGTGGTATGATTGCCTAAGCGTGCCACTTGAGAAGGGTTAAAACACAAAAAATTATTAAAAATAAGTTGACGTCGGCTGAACCTAGCACATTAACAATTTACTTTAAATGTGCCACCTGTGTCATCCACTCTACAAATTAGAATGCCGTCCTTTTGGGGATATCACACTTAAGCCTTCTCGTGGACGCAAAATTCACTGATTTTTGCACGAATTTTGTTTTAATTATTTATGGCGGAAAAACTCAACTTTTGACAATTACAACTTGCGAAACTGTCAAACCCTACAAATATTATTGCCCCTTTCATTATTATGTGCTGTTAATAAATTTGTTTTGAACTTCTGATAATCTACCATGATGAAAATGATAGATAATGTTATAGGTAGTTGACAAAATTTGTTACAAATAGAGTTTTTTCCACTATTAAATAAATCGCGCAAAATAATTTTCTAAAAATTTCCCTGAATAGGTAATTTAAGAACATGTAATATTCTTTGAAAGCAAACTTAAAGAAATTATTGTGAATTACTAACAAAAAATCAAGCCCTTAATTTTAAAGTCGAATAATTGGAATCAAAATTGCAATGAAATCCGTTTGTATGATTATTTTTATAAAAAGAGAACTATTTGTTTTTTGCGACTTCTATAACATTATTGTTTCCTGGAATTCCGTGTTTGCAAAATATAGTTCTCGTCGAACCCGATAGATGTCGATAGCTTTCAATGGTGTCTACTGCTATGTAGAACGCTTCGTGTCTGTCATATATCTCACCTATGGCATACTGATGAGAGCCAATAAGATAGAAACCGGTATATGTCTGGTGGGCTGCTAACGAGTGACTTTAGTTGCTTGTTATAGGTTATAATTCAATGATAGTCGGGGCATTAACCCCACTGAAATGTAATTTTATATTATGATGACTGGAATGCGCTAAAAGCTGCGCGAATGGATTATTTATGATCAGCGCCATATTTTGTTTTGTGCCTCTAGCAATGGCGGAGCAGTAGGGGCTTAGCTGATTGTGAATTGAAATGGAATTGAATTCTGAATATGAAGAATTATTTCATGCTATATGCTGGTTAATTTTACAGTCCCTTATAAAACATGACATGTTCCAACAATAACACCCACAAAAATACACAAAGAATAACACTGAGATACAAGATAAAGAAGAAGTCGCACTGTACGCCAATGACGTGTTTACAAACAAAATAATGGGAAATTAAGAACACAATTCATATCGTACGTGCAGACGGTTGTCTCTCTCTCACCCACATACGTAACCAATGAAGTATGTCTTTGCTGAGTTTCATGTGCCTCCTTTTGTCTGCTCCTAGGGTTGGTACCTTTATTTAGATGCGCAATGGGACTTCACGCATTCCATATCGTATATTTCAGTGATTAACCCGAAGAGTAGTTGTTTCCTGGCATCCGTGCTTGTTCTAAGATCATCAAATTCGAAACCAAAACAAACATCTACTTAACATATTAAAAGATTATGAGTAAAGTTTGATAAGCAGTTATAATTTAGAAGTTCTCGTACAAAACGTATATCAATTATTTCTGTGAATGCAGCATCTTCAAAATTATTCAGAATTATTTATTTATTTATTAAACAACAACCATAACAGGCATTACTGCCTAATTACAAGAGTTGGGATTACTAACAATAACAACTCAACTAGTACATACAATCGTGACAATTCAGAAGAATATAATAAGTACAATTAACATAATATACTTAACATAATATCAGTCAGTTCACATGTTGAAGTAAAGTAATTTAGTTAGCAAGAAAAAACTGCTTAGATATTGTCTTTTTAAACTTATTTGGCATATAGGAGAAATCCAGATCGAGAAGGTAATAATATTGATTTATCAGTTTGAGCATCTTTAAAAATGGTGAGGTATTTGGCAACAAAGGCAAGGAGAAAACTGTTACATAACGAGTAAATCTAAAAGTTGAATAAAAGGGCAATAGATTCACAAGTTTCTTAGAATCTACAAGATTATTAACTAATTTATAACAAAAAAGCATAGCATTTAGATTCCTCCTATCGTACAGGCTGTGAATCTGAAATGCATTTCTCAAATGTGCCGTTCTGATGGTTTGATAATCAGGATACTCATTGTGCGTACGAAAATAAATATATCGCAGAAATTTATTCTGTACTTTTCCATTAAATTTCCTAAAATCTTTATTAAACATTTTATAAATTGCTTCGATAATTGTAATTATAAGACCATGGTAATGTTTTTATTTTATAAGTACTTTCAAACCTTAGCTGACTTATCAAGTAGATATCAAATTTACCTTAAAAATGGAGGAATGAATATATAAAAAAAATATTACTACTTGTCAGTAGCAATTAGAAGAAATTACTTCTTTAATAAATTTACATATACCTACTTATAGATATGCAAAATTCTTGAAGATTGCCAAAGTATTTGGTGCTTACGTTTCTCAGCAGTATAAATAAATTAAAGAAAGGCACATTTTAGACTATCCTCTAAACTTATCAAATGCTTGGTCTGCCTAAATTGTCAGTTTATATTATGTCGTATAACTCACGAAACAGAAATGTTATGAACGATTTGAAAATAGAATTTCAGCTATGCATGGATAATCTATAATGCAAAGAAATTACCTTGTGAGGTATTTGGAATGCCTCAGGAATTTCTGGTATACTAGAAATACTTCTCATTATTAATTGTATGGCGTTCTAAATATTTCACCTAACCCAGTACGTCATACAGCAAGTTTTATTTTCAGAAGTGGCATAAAAATTAATATTTGCAGTTTATATGCTGAAAGTCCTACATACAGGGTGATTGAGGAGGAACTCCCAATATATGAAAGGGATGTTCAGGGGGCAAAAGAGAACAAAAAAGCCTAATAAACATATGGTCGAATATCAACGGTTACTGAGGTAGCAATGAAATATTATGTATGCTCTCTGATACCAAACATCTAGGTATGCTAATGAACAATTCCACAGACAAAGCAAAGCAAACAAATTTCCTGATTTCGCTATAAAATTATAAGATTTATTCATTATACGAGCTGGACAAGAAATAGTCGTAGCAGAAAGAAAAGAAATAAAGTAAATAAAGTAAAGAAGATCTCAATGAAACATTATCCACCGTTTTAGTAAATTGGAATGAAATTTACGATTGTAGCATTATATAGGTTTGAATGTGAAGGACGATCTCTAACAACTTATTAAGTTTTCAGCTACAGTTTTTGGCCTACAGCCAACTCAGCTCGAGTGCAATTTCTTAAACTGATCTTGTTGGTGTCAAGGTTATTTGTAAGAGCATCTTATGCATTTCAAAAGGGTGATTCCTCCTCCCATCTACAGTGTTAGATACATTTACACAACTTCTAAAATGGAGAACGAAAAGCATTTTGAGAACGCTGGGATATTAAATTGCAAGTTCCAATTAATAGTTTATAACTTATTTGATTTCTTCAATTTTATTGATATACGTATTAGCTTTGCATTGATAAAACACGTTCACGGCCTTCTTAGATAAAAAAAACGTAAATATAAATCATGTGAGGTTTGATGGCAGTATTGTACACAAAATTAAATAAAAAAATCATAGTTTGAACATATTTAATAGATGCAAGCTTGGCATATACCTGAACACACGGTACAATCTAAGAAGGGAATCCTAAGCGATTTGGGTTTATTTAAAAAAATTATCTCGCATACCTGGCTTAATGTCATATGAAAATGAAAAACCGGCATTCCCATGGGCTAGCGTTGAAGGCTTTGCTAAACATTTGAATAGTATTTACCACAGCACTTCGCAATAAGTCTTGTTATGCAGCTCTTAATATAAGTAGTTATCTTAATACTAATCATATCGCAAAATGTATAATCACAGCTAGTAAAAAATTGAAGGATTAGTTGTTTTCTGGATCAGATAATATTCCCCTTTTAGTTATTAAAGATTGTATAGAAGCCTTTCTAATTCCTTTATATTACTTTTTAATTCTAAAAAACTGGTATTTTTCCCAATTTTCAAAATTATTGGAAAACATATTATATGACTTAATTAATAAATGTAAAACCTATCATAGCTACTGAACATGATTTTGTTAAATACCGCAACTTATGTATTTTTACCATGTTTTGCAAGTTTCGACTTGAAACAACGGAAGTGGATATTGTTTATACCGATTTTAGCAAAGCTTTCGATAGAGTTTCATATAACATACTGTTGGATAAATTATCCTTATTGGGTATATGTTCTTAAATTATATCTATCTTTAATTAGGTCTCACTTATGTACCTAATAGGAAACTGTCTAAATTGATGGTATCCGTTCTGGAGTACCCCAGGGCTCAAACGTGAAACTTCTATTGTTGTTACTGTTTATATCTGATATTTCCAGCTTTATTGCTTTAAAAAAATATTTTTTTGCTGATGATATAAATATATTTAGAGGGATAAATTTTTGCATGATCGCCAATTAGGTATTGCAGCAAGATTTGATTTGTTTGAGTGATTGGTGTCATAAGAATAATTTAGATCTCAATAGTGAGAAATGTAAATTCATGACATTTCATACAATATTTAGTACCATCAGTTATGATTACACCTTAGGCAATGTTGTACTCAATCGAATTTATGAAGTTAAGGACTTAGCAGATGTAACTTTTGATGTTTGTTCTTGTAAAAGTTGTTTTTTTTTCTCAGAAAAACCGCATACGTTTATAAAAGTATATTGTTTTCTAAATCTTTTTTTTTTTGCGAAATAGTATGTTTGATAAACTGACTACTTAGAAAATTAAAAACCAGCAAATGTGTGACATTTTTGACAAAATTTATTAAATCAAAAATAATAACAAAGCAAGTTCTCTACTTTACTAGTAGTCGGTATGATCTCCACCACGTTCCAATAGCATATGGAAACATCTGTGCATTGAGATAATCAAGCGTTTAACGATCTCTTGCGGAATATTATTCCATTCCTCTTCTGCCGCCACGACTGACTCATCTGCAGTCTGAGATGGAGGAATATGATTATGAATGGCTCTAGCAACGAAGTCCCATATGTTTCCAATAGGATTCATGTCAGGAGAGTTGGCTGGCCAATCTAATCTATTATATGTCCTGCTTCGAGTATCTCTTGAACCCTTCTTGCGCGATGTGGTCGAGCGTTGTCGTCCATAAACGCAAAACTTTCACCTAATTCATTATGTATGGGGTAGATAATGGGCGTAATAACTTGTTCGATGTAAATTTGACTGGTCATATTCTGTGGTATGTGTAATGGTACCCCTTTCATACGGAGCAACTTCACGGGGAAAATGAAGTCGCTGTTGATGACCTGGTTCTTTCCAGACTTTGTCGATTGTCATCAGTAACCAGCCCAATTCTGGTGTCGTCTGTAAATAAAACTCACTGCCACTGGCGTAAAACCCAACCCCTATGCTCTCGCGCCCATTGGAGACGGGCAGCACAATGCCTTGGAAGTAGAGAGGGGACCCGTAAAGGTCTTCTAGCACGTTCTTCTTGCATTGGTGTCGATTAACACGGCGAAACGTACCTTGAAAGTGGGTGAGAGCTAAAGTTAAATATGTGCGGTGTCTACGGGCATATTGCACCAAATACCGATTTTCCCTTTTCATTAGATACTCGAAGACATCCACTACGTAGTTTGTTTTCCACTGTATCAAATTCCTCACATCTGTATACTATTCGTACAACAGATGATCTAGGAATGCCCAACATATTAGATACATGATGATTAGAATGTCCTTAGAAGCAGTCATTATTGCTCGGGTAAACGCAGAAATTTCACGTCCTGGCATTATAATGTACAAAAATTTAAAGGAACACTTGGCTGAATACACTGCCAAACTGACTAGATTCGTAAAAACTTTGGTAATAAAGGAAAGGTTCACAGTCTGCAATTTTTTATTGTCTTTTTTGTTCCCTAAGTGCATGTACTTTTTTACCACATTAAGAAAAACCACTAGGTTTAATCGGATCATTTTATATACAGGTCCAAGACTTTTGACTTGTGTGTATATAGTATGGTTGACTCACCAGAATTACTGACACATATATGATTTCATACAGCTAGGTTTACTTCAAGGAGTAGTACTTTTTATATACCTAGGTACTCCAAATTCTCTCCACCATTTCAGTAGTCCTATACATATCGCTAGTAGATTTTTTTAAATCTATGTTACCACTGATATATTTTGTATTATCTTAAAATAATTTAAGAACCATTTATTTTCTAACTGAAAATATTTTTCTTCTTCTTGTTCATCTTTAATTTCACTTTGTCTTTTTATATATTATTAATTTTAGTGGTATTCCTATTTTTTGTGAATATTATTGCTTTCTCTTATGTACTTTTTGATGTACTCCTGCAAATGGGCATCTGGCTGATGAATGTAGTTTATTCAAATGAACAAATAAATACGTAGTATCCTGCGTGTGTACTACAGTTACAAAAAGTAAATGAACTCTAGTTGAATAACTCGACTTGTAAAATTTTTCTGAGGTCATTGATTGAAGGCACGTGTCTTTCTTACAAATATGGAGTGCTGCCTGACCTACTTTCATGTTAAGATGTGTGTCCTAGTTTGCCTAAAGATGCTCCATAGTCATCGAAATGACGTGACAATAATAAGCAGAATATCGTAAATGATAAAACGACGAAATATAAACTTGGCATAACGAGATAGCCTCGAAATAGCTTGTAAAACACAATAATTTAATAGTCTAGAGGCTATTCGAACCTCAGGGTCATATTATTCTTTTAAGGACGTTATAAAAAATTATGGATAACCTACAGGAGAGACCAGAAATAAATCAGGCTTAGATTACAGCTAAACGGGAATGAGAACAAAGATATTTATGAAGAATACAAAGATAACGCTGTTGATTATGCACATGATCATGATCAGTAACGTTACATAACACAGGTTTACAAAATTTAGACTTTTTATATCGCACAAACACCAATTTATGTTTCAAAAAGATTTTATTGCGTTGAATCAGAATCTCATCATCAGAATTGTTGCATTACGTCAAGTTTTCAAGATATTGTAACCTAAAATCAAAAAACACTCTTTCTCACTATATTTGAGGTTAATTTAGACCGAAAGATAAAATTCCATCATAAAATTTGTATCTTAAAGTACCCTCTTACATTAATTTGAGTCAGTTCAAATCCATAAATTACATTCCCCAATTCCCCGCAATTCTTATGTGCTATGATCACCGAATGGAATAATATCCAGGAAAAGACTGTTGGAAAACGACTCCTAGTGCAGCGGACACTGAATGAAATAATCCTGTCAACTATCCTGAAAAGAAGTGTTGTTAAGCCATCTCAGATTCGAAATACATATCGGATACGTTTTTTCCTCGGAAAATAGTCAATTAAGTTATTTTACAATATATTAATGAACTGCACAATTAACAAATTTCAGTGTACGATATCTCGAAGAGAAAAAAAGATATTCGATATAACTCGATTTGATTTTGAAGGAGAATAATAATACTTAGAGGCAATTCTTATTTTCCAGACAAAATTCTACCTTTTGCCGTAAAATGACCTAACTTGTAATATAACAAAACAGCGTTTTTGCCCTTTTAGTTTAAAATATATCGAAAATCAGATGTGAAAATGTAATTCTGAGGTCACATTCAGATTCAGTGCACCAAAATCTATTGCGATAAATTTATGTAAACCTGTGTAATTTATCGTCGTTGTGCCTGCAAAATCAGCCATGTACACTTTTTAAAAAATTTACAGGAGCAACAAAAAACTTTGTATTACATTATTTACTGAAATCATTGATCTTTATGAGTTTTTTCTGTCTTAAATATATCGTTTGCAACTGCTGTTTAATTCTGGGCTATTTTAGCAAGCCGATTAAGTGCCCATTTCATCAGTAGTCTCTTTTCTAATATGGCTTAACCCAAAATAAGAAAAAAATGCGAAATAAAAAATAGGTATACATTAATACAATACTTTTTTATGTCAAGCGTAGAGAGGAAAAAATTCTATAAACTCTAACTTTTGTGCCCTCAGCAGTTGGTAAAAGGAATCATAACCATATTCCTTTTTAGCTCATTGGTTTCTTTTCTTCTTCTCTTTACTTTTCTAAATTCCACAATATCTTTCAAGTGTGCTTTCTTAGCCTCCCATGAACCTAAACCACAGAAACTTTTGAAAATTTGTCTGCGACGTCCGTCATCTAATAGTACACACATATAACTGCGATTTGATTTAGCAGTTGATTTATCAATGTTCACTATTTTTCCTGTTTGTGTTTTTCTAAACTCTTGGTATTTCTGGCCAAACAAACGTAGTTTCTTCTTTAGCTCTCTTGGACTTTCTGTTAATAGTTTCACTAATTAAGTTGCCAGTTCCTTTACTATTGTTTTCGACATCACTATCAGGTAAACATTCTGGATCATCCATATGGATGTTTTGATTTTCTGGGCCATGATCATTGTTATGTCTACAAAATTAACTTGTACGTTGTTCATATTAATACTATTTTCCTCAGCATTTTCTATATGAGATAAATTATCCATTGCTATATGTTCACACATATTACTATCCATCATTTCTATTACTTGATTTACATTAATATTATTTTCACCAATAACATCAGCATTTTTCACATCAAATATGTCTTTACACATATTATTCTCATGCTCCTCCACATCAATTACTTCTCTTTGCACATTATCTATAGAATAACTCAGGCTAGGAAAAATATCTGCAGGTAACTCTAGTTGTAAACTGCACTCTACATTGAAAGCTTGTTCTGGAATCATTTTAATATTATCATTCGAATTATTGTCACTGCAATTTGTATTGCTATAGGATTTGTTTCTTTCCAGATTTTCTTTGTTACTATTAGCAGTATTTAAAGAAGTACACATGTCTACTAATCTTTTTGCTCTTGAAAAATGGGCCATAATAAATATCTATTGAAAAATGAAAAAAAAAATTATAAAACAATTATCATAAAATGAAAAATTATAATAAAACAAAAATATTATGTGATATTAAATGAACCTACATTATAAAGCTTTGCTGGAAATAAAATAAGATATACAAGATAAATTTTTAACACAGCACACTTTTGACACCAACTACTAAGCTATTTTAATAATATACTTCACATGGCAGATTTTGCAGGTACAATTTTTGTACAAATTACATAGCTGGTTTTAATTATAGTGCTTTTATCCTAATTACTATATTAACATATAGCTGGTATGTATGCCTTAATAACTGTATGCATAAATATCATTTTGAGCGAAAATGTCACATAGCTGATTTTGTAGGCGCAACGACGTTATAGTAAATATAGAAAAAACTGTAAGAATTATTAATAGCTATTTAAGAAAAATAATACTGCAACAAACTTTTCAAGCCGATTTATCTTACTTCCTTTCTTAAAATTTGTGAACAGTATTAGCAATTACACCATAGATAAGATCTGACCTATTTCTTGCACCGCATTTGAAATGAAAAAATCAACATCGAGTAACCACTCAAACAATTAGGAAATGCCCTTGTGCCCACAATTTATAAAAAATGCAATCAATAATCCAATTTCGTTTCATATCCCTGAAGGATTCGTCCAATGCCAGGCAAATGAAGAGCGGAAAGCTAAGTAGAAAATGGTTGATCGTATCCTTATTATCTTGTTTAAAGTAAAAGAGATATGCATGCAAATTACCAAGTTATGTATTGATTGACTTTGAAATTGAGTTGAAAATATGGGGATAAATTCACGGCCTTGTACTTTAAAATGTGGTGTACGAGTAGCCGCCGTTCGATACAAACATAGAAGTGATATTGTAAATAAGAAATGGAGCGAGGCCGGAGTGAACTGAATATTTTCAAGGGATACCAAGAGAGAGATATAGTTTTTTTTTAATCGAAACCAAATCTTTTTCTGTTATGTACCTATTAAAACTAACAATAAATTAAATATTTACGTACATTTATTTATAAAAAAATTAAAATATCAATTACTAGAGAAATAAATTTCAACAAAAGCTATCTACATTATTTGTAGAAATTGAAGCATATATAGAATATTTCTGTTTTGTCCAAAATTGAATTAATAACGAATTAAATTCAAATAACACCTCATGCCATTTTATATCACGCCAACTGGGAAATTTTAGGAATATCGTTATTAAATTTTACGCAGATGTAAATATTTTTTTTCTGAAATTGTTCGAGAAAAATTCAGACTTCAAAATACCGCACACCAGTATTTTAGTTTGCTGCTAAGTAAGTCAGCAAACAGTAGGGGAAAGTTGTATTTCATACTGTATTTTATACAGTAAATATAAATACACGCATGCAGACCAACCCACATCAAAAATGCATTATTTTGTACAGTGTACAATTATTAAACATTGGCTGAACTACTACTCGAAAAGTAGGCGAAATTATTTCTGTTAATTATTTCTTCTTCAACAACATTATTCTACGTATTTTATCTTCTATGTATTTGTAAAACAATATAAAAGAGAATACAGATTCGGAAATTGCGGATCTTTACAGAGAAAGTAGAAATTGCCGCTTCATTCCAGAGAAGGTACGAACTTTAAGAGGGGCGGCGACGTGCATTGGTCTAGCATTCCCCACTACTACCATATCTAACTGTCCGGTCAACTGATGCCAGTGTTGTCAGGTCTCATGCTTTTGCATGAGATCTCATGTTTTTTAATAGACACAAAAAGAAATAATAAAATTATTAAAATTACTCTTTGAAATCTACCAAAACAAAGACCTAACGAGAAATAAAGGCAAAATCGAGAGCAAAATTGAATAGATTGAGGTAGGTATCTACAATATTTGGGTACTTGAAATGTCCTGTATTGTAGACTGCTCTCTTAATAATTAGCAATGAATACATAATCGGGTATGACAGTCTACGGATATGCGGTGTGTGCGCTGTATTCACGCTGTATTGCAGTGATTCTTAACTCTATTCCGTAAGGGTACCTACATTTTCTGGAAACAACATATTTTACGACCCGTGAGTCACCCTGCGTCACGTCAACTGCGCCTCAACGTTAGCCCGGCCTAACAATAAAATAATTTAGAAAGGTTACGTGGTTAATAACTTTTAAGTAAGTACCTGTAACTACCTACTTACAATGTAATATTATGATGAAATAGCAGAACATAATGCTTTTTAATGAAATAAAAATGGCATTACAAAAGTAATTAAAAATTAAGCTGTGTCAAGAGGTGTTTGTTGATAAATGAAGCCATCTCATGCTTTTTTCTCCAAACCTCATGCTATTTTGATATTATTCTCATGCACTGAATTTTTCCCACCTGGCAACACTGCTTGATGCAAACACGCTGTGGTCGAAGTATGCGTGTAGCATGACACAAATACACGCAAGCGGCAAAATACAATTCACCATCAAGATCCTCACTTTCCAAATCTGTATATGAAAATCTATACAAAACCGTCGGAGAGTATCGACGGAGAAAATGTCATTTGCATTTATCGGTATTTGGCAAATTTAAATTAATTATGAAATTATTCGACAACTTGAAGCATTTTGCGAAGCTACTGTATTCCCATTACTTGCCTACAGCACAATATTTAAAGAAAAAGCGGCAAAATGTTCAATCAAAATTTTCTAAGCGACTTAAATTGTTTCGTTTATCACAAATATTTTTTTTTGTTCTACTATCTAATATTTTAATCAAAAGCTTTGATAACAAGTCATCTATATCATTCATATTTAATTGATACAGTTCGTCACGGCGACATGCATCAACAGCAAGTATCAAAGTTGGAATTTAAAAAGTGATTTTTTGTAATAATTATACTGTGTTTGTATCAACTTTATCTGTATCAACATGGGAATAGATGTTTTTGGATATGAGAAATCATAATCTCAACATCCGCCATATTTGTGACGTAAATGTGAGCTTAACTTTTTGGTTGTAACGTTATCACGTATTTTATTAAAAAATCTTAAACCTACATTGTTTTTGAGGAAAATAGGTATACTTGTCATTAATCTCAGAAATTGGCCATTTTCGATATAATACCTATTCAATAATCAGCTGTATCGTTCATTGTACAATATTTTAACGTAGCTGCATTGTAAATTGGATATGATGAAGGTAGATCGACACACAATAACATTTGCACTAGTGTAGCATGCTGTATAATATTTTTCAACATGCAACGTTTTTGAAATGGTAGTCATATTGATTCTTGCAGCTCCAGATAGTCGTCCTGAATTAGTTCGTGGATAATCCACAATGTGAACAAATTTTCCGTCTTTTTTTCTATAAATTCCTATACAGATTTTTAAATTATTGATTATCAGGTTGTAATCTATTTCGAAATCTTCCCAAATATTCTAGTTGTCCAACACGTCCACTGAAATTTAATTGACAACAACAGTATCCTCTCATCTGTATTCGAAAAATTATTGTCTCACAGTTTTGTGAATATGTAAAGTAATTTATTTTAACCAAAACTGGATAAATAAATACCTTACATTTACAAATACTTATTAATTTTAACATAGGTACATTTTGTCTCATAATAATAAATTTATACTACTATATTTTAAAATATTGTACAAGGAACTATGCAGCTGATTGTTGAACTACCTTTTTTCAAAAACAATGTAGGTTTAAGATAAACGTGATAACGTTAGGGCCAAAAAAGTTATGCTCACATTTACGCCACAAATATAGCGAATGTGACGCCCTCTAGGAAATACGCCGAAATAGACAAAAGTTATGATTTCTTATATTCAGAAACATCTATTATAACATTTTTAAGTTCATACAGTCAAACACAGTGTAATTATTACAAAAAAAAAATACTTTTTGAATTCCAACTTTGACACCCTGTATATTTTTTATTAAGGCACGTTGGCTTAAATCCTAATATTTTCAAGTGAACAATCTAGTATTTCTACATGGATCATTACTTACGAACCACCCTGTATACATCGTTTTTTACCCATAGAGCCACCATTGTTACTCTCTTACTGGATATTCAATTATTCTGAATTTTTGACAGCTTAAGCATGCTTATAAAGTAACTGTTTTGACAGTGTGAGGTGTTAATCATAGGCGTCCCACGTCCCACGTCGTCGAAAAAGAGAACCAATTCTTGAAAAAATGATATTAGTGTTTTTTTAAGAAATTATTTTTAGCGGATTCTTGTTTAGCATCGTTAGAAACCCCTCTATGCCAAATTTTACCAACCTGCCTTAAACTTTTTCTTTTTTTGGGACAAAATATTTTTTTCGATAATGTGAAATGAAGCAGTAACATTAAACCGTTTATCTAACTATACCTATTATAGTTGACAGATATGCAACCGTAAAAAAAAATTAATTTTTGGCTACTCCAGATAAGAGTCGACACCCAAAAAGTTTATGGTAGATTGTCAAAATTTGACGCCGATCGCTAATGTGATTTTTAGTTGGTATTTTTTTTGAGACTCTTTAGGACGATATTGCTTATAATTTTTAAACGGGAGGTGATACAGGAAAAAATCTCTAATAAAAGTTTATTAGAAAATAAAGGTTTTTTTAATAGGAAAAATATTTTGGTATGTTTCTGGAAAAAATATGTCATTAGTCGTGTCTGTCAAATCCCAAAGATAATACTGAAATACTGATGATTGAAAATGGATATTACCTCATCCACTACGTGTCCAAATCTTATATAAGTTTTTTGTATCCTCACAGCAGACCCCCCAGAGTAGGTATCGAGTTTGACACACCCTGTACTTCTAATTTTTTTCTCACAATAATGTCGAAAAAGGACGATTTGACTTTTGCACGAAAAAGTGATTTCTTTTATTTGAAAAAATTAATCGTCAATGATTAAGAAATCGCTATAAACTAAGCCAGAGGACTATCATTGTTTTATTAGATTTCGAATGAACCAATTCATAAAAAAAAAACTAAAAAAATATCGATGATAATAAATTCCGCGATTATACAATAAGTTCATATTTTTACATTTTTCCTGTAATGTCACACGACAAATGCCAAAACACAAATGCATTATCAAATCAGTCAAAGAACAATGGCCAAAAATAGTATTATCAAAATAAATTCAAATAATCGTTTTTATGATTATCGACTGTCATCAAAAATTATTAAATAATAATAAATTATTCAACTAGCATATAATGATGCTCGAACGACAGGTGAGTGTCATCAATCTCCCAAGTGAATTACAGTGATTATATTCAAGTTACTATCGGTCAGTGGTCGCGCGGTTTAAGGCGTCAGTACTTGAATCGAGTTGACTAGATCGCTGTGGGTTCGACCTCCGCAGCCGGTAGACCATATATAAGCAATATTCGTTGAGAGATTGGCACCCTCTCTGCGGGTACGGTAGGGTGGAATAATGCTAGCTTGGGTCAATGTGAGAGATTGATACCAGTTGACATTTGACTACCCCCGTAACTAATGATGTTTTCCAGGTTTCCCTCATTCCTGCACTAAATGATGGTTAGGGCCTACCAACGTAAGTCGTTCCTGGGCGCAAATGCGGCTTGCGTAATAATAATATGCTGCCCTCTCTCCCGCACAAGTCTTCGACTTCTGGGCTAATCCTCGTAATTAGAATGAGGGGTAGACATATTATATATATTATTACAAGTATAATAGTATATTTTGTCCAAAACTGACTGTGGACTTTTTACTGCAGAAATTATATCTACCATATTTTGACATTAATAATATGAACATGACATAGAACATATAATTCTAAACTGACAAAATACCTTATTTTTTCGTCGTTCACTTAATAAATTAAAAAAGCAAATAAAACTTTAATTAGTAAACTTCTACCATCATTCGAAAAACTGTGAGTATTGCCGTGGCTGGTATAGTGAGTAGAGTGTTTGACTTCACAGGAGGTTTGGCTTCAATTGTTTCTGAATACGTGCAAAAAACTGAGTATCAATAAAATAATACCCTAACAGCACAAGGACGTCCTATGAACATCCAAAGGATGTCCAAAGTTGGTCCAATGGACGTCCGTTTTTTGTTCGATGGACGTCCATTGGAAGTCCCACGGACGCACAAATGTCACAACTTCGTGCAACCCAGGGACGTCCACGACTGTACCACTTTCGGACCCACAGACGTACGCCTCTGTACCAAATTTGTGCTACCCATAGATGTTCCGTTTTGAACATTTAATGGAGGTCTGCATTGGAATTATAGAAATACTTTTTGATAATATGTATTTATTGTTTTTCTAATTATTACATCAATAACAAATACATAAATAATTAAGGGTTGTTAGTACATAATTATACTGTGACATAATTGTCTACATAAAGATGTTATGAATTTAGCCTAGCCAACAAATAATTTAATTATTTATAAATAGACTAAAAGTAGAAAATACAAATTTACTTACTTACAAAATGTGATTTATGTTGCTTCGGTTTCCTAATTTATTCTTCTATAGGGTTTACTCATCAACGTTTATCACTTTATCAGCGTCGCCAAAGAGAACGGATCAGTTTAGAGGTTATCGTTACATCTGGAGTCTGGACCCAATTTTTTAAATACACATGCGCTGCACGAATTTTAGCGGCAAATTCAAATTATAACAGAACATGTACAATACTGGACATCCATCGGATGTCCACATATGTACTATCAAAATATGTCCCATAAAGGATATCCATCGGATATCCAATATATGTACCATCAAAATATGTCCCATAAAGGACATCCATCGGATGTCCAATGTGTGTTCTATCAAAATATGTCCAGGATTGGACATCCATCGAATGTCCATTCATCGTCCATGGACGTCTGTATGTTAAATGGACATTCAATGGACGTCCACTGGACGTCGTGTGCTATTCGGGTAAATCAGTGATTTCAAGTAAGTATAAATAAAAATCAATAGGATTAAGGTTTAAAGTGCGTGGTGGTTATGTTACTAGTTCTCCATGGTTGCTAATAACGATGATTTAAATGTCGAACAGGCATACACAAATTTATTACGCGGTGTAGCAAAGCTACATCTAGCTACTGTCATTAGCTGTTTGGCTCTAGGGTTTTCAGGCATAATACAATGTTGGAGGGGGCATTAGCCCGCAGAGTAGTTGTTCATGGAATTCCGTATTTGCAAAATCGCTGAATCGAGATATTGGGCGAGAACTTCTGGAATCTAGAAATTTGGGGAGGGTAGCAGAAAGGCTACAGCACTTAGACCTCATTGGACCCTTTGTACCTCCTCCCATTAGGAGATCAATCCACCTGAGTCGCCAACCAACCTAATAAGGAGAAAAATGAGGTGACGTTGCTCAGGGAGTTCTCTCTAATGTCATAGAAGGCCATCGTTCTCCCAACACGGATTATCTTTTTGACGAGATGGCAGTGCATAGAGTGCATGAAGTACTGTCTCGTTTTCCTGTTCGCAACCCCTACACTTCTTCATGTAGTGCAGGTGATTCCTTAGTCCAGTTTGAATATGTTTCATAAACTCTTTGTGGGTGTCCTCTTTGATACTATCAACAAATTAATGCTGACAACGGAAGCGTACTGGATCTGGACCTGGTCCTTGATCCAAAAATATTGAGACCCGATGCAGTTCTAGCCAACTTGTTAGCTACTTTATTGCCATTGCACCGGTCGTGTCCCTTTGCCCAGCATACAGATACGATATTGTTGTTGAGGCCACTACCAGTGCCTGATGGCATTCCCATGCTGATCCAGTTGTTATCTTATGAGGTCGAGAGCTTTAAATGGTGTCTACTGCTATGTAGAACGCTTTGTCACTATGACTTTTCAGACCAGCATGATGTAGCGAATGGCCGCTAGATGTAGCTTGGTACACCGCACATTCATAATCTTCTTCTATCGGGTTGGGAAAAAAAGACTTAAAACAGCTAAGGTTATTCGTCGGTTACCTCACCTATGGCATACTGATGAGAGTTAATAAGCTCTAAACTGGTATATGGCTGGTGAGCTGCTGACGAGTGCCTTTAGCTGTTTGCTATAGAGTTTTCCAGGTGTAATTCAATGCTGGCCGGGGCATTAGCCCGCAGAGCAGTTGTTTCCCGAAATTCCGTGTTTGCAGAAACAAATTGTAATAACAATTCAATATTTGTTTCACGCAAATGGAACATATTTCTAAGCGTTAAAATAACAAATTTTAACCGTGGAAAGTTACTGTGTATTAAATCCTTAATCAACCTAAATTGGGACTCACGAAATCTTTAGTTCAAATAAACCAGCTAATTAATCATCCCTACAAAAGAATAATACGCAATGACCCACATTTTGTATTAACCACAAAAACAACAAATCTGAAATTGAGTATAAATGTTTTCCCCCTTAATAAATACTGTAATAAATGTTGTTATTCATATTTGTCCTTATAATCTGAAATCAAATTAACAGGTATCTTACAGGATGAAATTTGTAGTCAACCTACGAGCTCCTGTTTCTATATTACGAAAAGAGTCACGTTATTATACCTTATTTTTCTTATATTAATATAAAAATACGTGATGACTGCCGCCGGTACAGATAATCTGGTTATTAAAGTCTTTAACCGGAACATATAAACCAACTTTTTACATTACAAACGAACGTGAACGTGAGTAGACGTGTTCTAATAAATCTCTACTAATTGTGTGCTAATTGGTTATTGTAATTACATGCTATAAGTCAGTTTTATACTGCAGGCAACAGTGCTCTTTTTGTGTTAATTGAAGAAATATTGATAAATACTTTTTGTGAAGAAACTTTTTAATTGTCGTATTGGAATGTATAGTTTTTGAACCCTGACGGATATATACCAGGTATATGTTTATATACTTACACATTGTCGATTTATTGCATTCCTAGTTCGACAATTAATTATTCGATATGCCCTTACTAAAGTGCGCCTGCTGCGACAAATCTAATGAAGAACATAAAATGATATCTTGTTCAATTTGTAACGATACATATTTTCATACGTGTGTTGATCTGAATGTTTCGGAAATCAGATCTATCAAGAATAAAAGAACATTACCTGGACATGTCAGAAATGTTCTGCGTTGGGAAATAGTATTCAGGAACTCAAAAATTAATAGTATCAATGCAGCGTGAGATTGAAAACCTCAAAACAATTAGATCTGTACCTAATTCATCTATAGAATTTGAAGAGGTGGTTAAAGAAGTCTCTGAAAGACAACATCGCAGGAATAATATTATACTTTATGGTATTGCTGAAAATTCGTCAACGGAACGTAACATTAGAATTCTTCATGATCAGCAACAAACGTCGAAAGTTCTGCAATATTTGTTGCCTGAAACTGAATTTGAAGCTCCTATTAAACCATTAAGATTGGGTAAATACGACAACTCTAGAACCACGCCCCGACCATTAAAAATTGTGCTGCCTTCTGAAAGTCTTGTTCATCATGCAATTCGTAAAGCATATACACTAAAAAATCTTCGCGATCCTGGCAATGTTAAAATATCCTCAGATAAAACTCCTAAACAACAAGAATATTACCGTCAACTTAAGGATGAACTAGCTAGGAGGACTGCAAACGGTGAAGATAACTTACGTATTAAGTATATTCGTGGATATCCTCAAATTGTCAGTTCAACAAACTAGAAACGCCCAGCAGAATTAGTGACTTTTCCATCTATTTTCAAAATACTCGTGGACTTAACACCAAATTGTCAGATGTTTTTATATCTCTCTGTGATATGAATTATGATTGTGTTGCCTTAGTGGAAACATGACTTAAACCTGATATTCTCAATAGTGAATTTTTCCCAGAATTCTACTCTGTCTTTCTAAAAGACAGAAATTTTAATGAAACTCATACAACCCGCGGAGGAGGTGTTCTACTTGCATTCAACTCGAATTACCACGTGGTATTGCTTGATTATGAACATATTACCAATCAGTGTCCATCTATTGATCTGATAGCTTGTAAGATTACCCTAACTAATTTAGTTTTATATATATTTCTAGTTTATATTCCCCCACAGGTCAACAATATAGATGTTGAATTATTTCTCGAATTATTTGGGCTTATACTTGTAGACATGAAAAATGTGTTAATTATTGGGGATTTTAATTCTACTCACTTTACAGTGCCGGATTTTATGGATTTTAAATCACGGGTAATTACAAATTTTATTCAATTTAATAACTTTCATCAATTTAACAATATCAAAAATGCTTATGGAAGAACTTTAGATTTATGTATTTCAGATCTTGAATGTGTTGTTAACAGAGACTATAATCCAATTGTTACTGAAGATGTTTATCATCCTTCCCTGTTAATATCTGCTAAATTAAACATATCAAGTACAGATATCTTTCCAGTTAATCTTAATGATAGGTCATACAATTTTAAAAGAGCTAATTTTCATGAGTTATATAACGCACTTCTCTGCATCAATTGGGAATTTCTAAGTAATTACACTGACATTAATTCTGCTTGTGAAGCTTCTTATGACACAATTTATAATACCCTTGATCAATTTGTTCCCTTATACAAAAGTTTAAACGCAAATACCCTCCTTGGTTTTCATCGGATATTATTAAAAATATTAAGCTTAAGTCATATTACCATAATAAATTTAAAAACTCATGCCATCTATTATTACAATGAATTTAAACGTCTAAGAAATGTAATCAAAACACTCACATCAAATGCTTACCGCAATTACCTTACTTCTGTTCAAGCTAGCTTCATAACTGACCCAAAAAGATTTTGGTCATATATCCAGAGTAAAAAACGTTCAACTCGTATACCATCTAACTGCTTTATGGATGACGTTCACTACGATTCCCCCTCTGAAATTGTTAATGGTTTTTCCACATATTTTTCAAGTGTTTTCAGCAGTCAAAATTTTCAACCTCATTTAGATTTAAATAGTTTTCAAACTTCTATTAATATTGTTAGCTTCACCGAAACCGATGTTTGTAATGCCATTTCAAAGCTAAAAAATAAGATGACATGTGGAGATGACCAGATACCTAGCTTTTTTATTAAAGACTGTTCTGTGATGTTTTCTGCTCCATTGTGTGCTTTATTTAATCTTATTCTGTCTACTGCTACTTTTCCGGAGCAGTGGAAATTATCAAGAATTTGTCCGATACTAAAAGATGGTAATCCATCTGATATAAAAAATTATCGACCTATAGCTATTCTATCCAACTTTGCGAAGGTATTTGAGATGGCTGTGTATACAATTCTTTTTAATAAAGTTAGAAATTTTATTTCTCCGAATCAACATGGATTTGTTACGTCACGCTCTACGTTAACAAATTTGGCTGAATTTACCCAATTTGTTTCAAGCAACATTGACAATAGAGGTCAAGTAGACGTGGTATACACGGACTTCTCTAAGGCATTCGACAAGGTTAATCATGAATTATTAATATATAAACTTGACCATTTGGGTTTTAGTAATAGTTTACTTGGACTATTCCGATCATATCTTTCGCAACGTAAATTATATGTTTTATACAACGGTTTTAAATCTAATACTTTCTTAGCCACTTCGGGTGTACCCCAAGGATCCAACCTTGGACCTCTTCTTTTTATTTTATTTGTTAACGATTTGTCTCTGTCACTAAGATCTAATCATTTGTTTTTTGCTGACGATTTAAAACTCTTCTTAAATATACATTCTATAAGTGACTGTTTAAATTTACAGGTAGGTATTGATTTAGTTGAGGAATGGTGTTCAAAAAATCAATTGCCAATTAATGTTGACAAGTGTAAAATATGCTCATTTACTCTTAAAACTCAACCTATTTTATTTAACTATAATCTCAACGCTACAGTTCTTAAACGTTGCAATAGTATTAAGGACCTTGGAGTTATCATGGATGACAAATTATCTTTTTCCAATCACATTAACCAAATGGTTAACACTGCATATAAAACATTGGGCTTTGTTATTAGAAATTCCTCAAATTTTAATGACGTTGCTGCTTTAAAATGCCTCTATTATTCTCTAGTACGCTCGAAACTTGAATATTGTAGTATTATTTGGTACCCGTTTTATAGAACACATATTGATTTAGTGGAATCAGTTCAAAGGCGTTTTCTAAAGTTTTTGTCTTATCGTACTGATGGTTACTATCCACCTAGGGGATATAACCACAGTTTGTTGCTGCAAAGATTTAGTTTTGATTCTTTACATACCAGAAGAGTGCTTGCGAGTTTGTCACTGTTATTTAAATTATTTCACAACCGAATTGATTCAGCATCTATGTTGAATATGTTTGACCTACGAGTTCCTAGACTTGGATCACGGGATCACTGTATGTTCTATTGTCATAATGTAAGAACTAATTTAGGCATGAAATCTCCAGTATATGTTATGTCTATCAATTTTAATCAAATATCCAGCTTATGTGATTTAAATACCTGTACTCTTAAAAATTTATTATTGGTGGGATCTCAATTTTCCGTGATATTTAGGTTAATTAATACTTGATCTGTAGTTGTGTTGTTTGTTGTGGTATAAATTTCTGTACAAACTGTTAGTATTACTTACACTTATCACACTGACGTATTGTATGTAACTTATTAAGTTACCTTTATTTTGTTAGAAATATTCTCACACTTTTTTTATTTTGTCCTGTAAATGGATTATTTCTGTTGGGCAATAAATGCATTATTATTATTATTATTATTATTATTATAAGCTTCTAGAACAACATATACAGAGAACATATTTTCTGACTTAAAATATGTTTTACAGCTTACACGAGGTGAGTTCATTTGCAATACATCTTTGGTCCGTATAAAAATTTATTCAGATATATAAATGCAAATAATTACCACTATAATTAAGTTTGCTTGCTTCACCAACTGATGTATAATACCTTATTGTTGTTGTAGAAATGCTGTTAACAAACAGTACTCAGGTCTGGTGACCTATTGTACAGTTATACATAAGGATATAAGTATTTAAAATTTTAAACATCATTCAAATTTATATGTATTAATTAAGTATATTTGATATAAATATTTTCATGTTCTTAATCATCATCGTCATCATTCGCCTCGCCTCCTATGGTATACTGAGGAAAGCAGACAGGTTCAAAAGTGGTATAAGTCTGTACCACTAGTGAATGACTTTAACCGTTTACTACGTGTACGTGGGTAGAGTAGTAACTACTCTAGAAGGAAATGCACAATGTAGCAGCAATACTGAAATACTAATTATATTATGTACTTCAAGTTTATTTTCTGTTAGTGCAATGGTATTATTTACTTTACTCAAAATTATTTAATATTATTAAAAATATTTGCAGTAATTGTTTCAAGTTACGTAAAATATGAAATAAAGAAGATGATTGTTGATTCAAGTAATTCATATTATCTGAATAAAACAAAATATTTTTTTAAAGAGACAACTTTAGCTCATATTAAGTATAGGAGTTTTCTTGATTTCAAGTAATTTTTAATTTTAAATGAGGAATATATAGTTATATTGTATTTGTTTTATTGTATTGTATTTTGTGTCTTCCCGTATGTTAATTTGTTTAAATCTTTATAAATTCAATATTAAATTTCAAAAAATTTTAAGTTGATAACATAAATTTTATCTTTACTTACCCAAGCTAGATTTTATATGTTTTTTTTTTGCGGAGCGATTACTGATTCGCTTATTTAATTTCTTATTTTTTATTCTCTATTCATTGCTCTTAATCTTTTGTAATTTAGTTTAGTAGGTTTTTTTTTGTGAAATTTTGAGTGTATACGTGTGGAGAAGAGGAAGAGCTTGATTAATAAATTTGATTGCCTTTATCTTTAATTTATATTTAATTGTTATTGTTCACTCGGTATAATATGTCTGTTCACAGTAATAATATAATCATAGCTCATTTCAATATAAGGTCTCTAGTTCCAAAGATTGATTATGTAAGAGATCACTTATTGCAAAATAATTACGATATCTTGTGTCTTACTGAGACATGGCTCACCCCTGCTATAGGTGATCATTTTATTTCAATTGCAGGTTATACTCTGATAAGGAAAGATAGAAGGCTGGGCAGAGGGGGTGGTGTAAGTATGTATATTAAAGATTCTATTCCATTTACAATTGTTGCCTCTGATCATAATATGGAACAACTATGGATCACTATAAATAACAAAATAAAAGCATCAGTTTGCGGTAGGTGTCCTGTATAGACCCCCTGATTTCCGAATCAATGAATTCGTTGAAACTTTTGAAGTTAATTTTGCCAACTTACTTCTTAGTTGTAATGAAGTATTTTGCCTTGGCGATTTTAATGTTGATATGCTGTCTGATACTGCAGTGTCTCAAAAACTTAATTCTCTTTTTGAAACCCTCAACTTGCATCAACTAATTAATTCCCCAACCAGAATTACCCCCACGTCAGCCACTTTACTCGACCTAATTTTAACTACCAATGAAGAACTGATTCGCTCAGTCAATGTACTTTCTCTCGCTCATATGTCTGATCATGAGTTAACATATTGTGTTTTAACGTCCACTCACAAAAGTAAACCGGAATATAAAACTATTCAAAACCTTTAACCATAATGAATTTTTATTACAATTAAGAACAATACCATTCTAAGTTATTTTTGATTTAGATGATATAAATGATAAGTTATCTTTTATTAATGACAACCTATTACAACTTTTTAACTTACATGCTCCTTTAAGAACAATAAAGGTCACAAAAAACTATAATCCTTGGGTTACTGATAATGTTCGGCTCCTTATCTCGCTTCGAAATAAAGCTCAAAATCGATGGAAACGCAGTAGAAATCAAAATCACTATAATTACTATAAAATGTTGCGTAATTATACCACCTTAGTTTGCAGACACGAAAAGAGAGCTTATCTAGAGTATAAATTAAGGTTAGATGGTATAAATACAGTATGGAAAAACTGAAACTAAATTCACGGAAATCTGATATTAATATTCCTGCTCATTTAAGTAATGTTAATGATCTCAATAAGTACTATTGCACTTGTGTTCCAAATTTGCCCGGAGACCAAGACGTGATCAATTATTATCTGAACAATACCTTTAGAGAAAATATAAATCCTTTTAATTTCTGTACTGTCTCTGAAGATGATGTACAAAGGCATTTATATAAAATTAAAACTGCTTCTCAAGGTCATGATGGATTAAATATCAAAATGTTATTGTATTGTTGCCCTTTTATTGTGCCCTATTTGACTCATATCGTCAATATATGTCTCACACAAAATGTTTTTCCGGATGCATGGAAACTGGCTCTTGTAAAACCTATCCCGAAAGTTAATAATCCCCAAGAATTTAAAGACTTGCGCCCTATCAGTATTTTACCCATCTTATCAAAAGTTTTAGAAAGGGTGGTGGATTCACAAATTCGGGCCCATGTTGAAAAATTAAATATTATACCACAATATCAGTCAGGATTTAGGCCACTTCATAGTTGTGAAACTGCGTTATTAAATATTGTTGATGACATTTTGAAGTATAGATGAAAGAAAATTAACAGTCTTGGCGCTCATTGATTTTTCAAAAGCATTTGATACCTTAAATTATGAGACTCTTTTGCTGTGCTTAATTATCTTGGTTTTAGCAAAGAATCCATCAAATTTTTTCGTAGCTACTTTCATAATAGATATCAAAGTGTCAAAATTGGTGAAGAAGTATCTACTCCTCTTGAAATATGCTCAGGTGTGGCACAGGGTTCGATTGTAGGTCCTTTAATATTTATGTTGTACACATCTACAATACAAAAAGCAATTCATAAATGTAAACTCCATTTATATGCAGACGACACCCAAATCTATTATTTATTTTCACCGAAAGATTGCGATTTAGCTTTACTAGATATAAATGAGGACATATCCAGCATAGTAAAATGGTCAAAAGAACACAGCTTAAGC
Organism: Monochamus saltuarius; assembly: GCA_025584915.1. Lineage (NCBI taxonomy): Eukaryota > Metazoa > Arthropoda > Insecta > Coleoptera > Cerambycidae > Monochamus > Monochamus saltuarius. Next base: position 20,118,021 of record CM046721.1, read on the forward strand.
ATTAATCCAAAAAAAACATCTGTTTTAATTTTTGGCCCTAGAAAAGCACGCTTAGATTTTACCCAACGCATAAAAATTAAGTTTGGTGACGAAGAAATTGTACCTGTGAGCAGTACTAGGAACTTAGGATTAGTCATTGACCCAACCTTAAAATTCAAGCTTCACATAAATAACTGCATACGTAATGCATATGGAAACTTAAAAATGTTATATAACAACAGGCACTATATCAGTAAGAAAGTTAAAACCTTGTTATGTGAATCTTTAGTTTTGTCGAAATTCAATTTCAGTGATACAATTTATGGACCTTGTATCGACTTTGAGGATGCTAGAAGAATTCAAGTAGTTCAGAACGCATGTCTTCGATTAATATTTGGAATTAGGAAAAGGCAAAGTATTTCCCATAAACTCAAAGAGCTTGGGTGGCTTAATATGGCCGACAGGCGGCTGCTGCATGCTGCTTGCTTGTTTCATAAAATAATTACTAGTAAAGCCCCGACATATTTATATCATAAAATATCATTTAGAAGTGATGTCCATAATGTCAATGTAAGATTCAGAGGCAGGCTGTCTCCTCCTGCTCGACGTACTGAATTATTTAAATGTTCATTTACTTATCAGATAACGAAGATATATAATAACCTGCCTAAATCTATAAAATCCCTAACCTTATATGCTTTCAAAAGAGCTCTAAAAAAGAAATTGTTGGACAATGCTAAACAGTAACTGTTCTCTCGTTTACTTATTTTATCGTAGTGCTCTCCTTCTCTTTTCTCCGTCTGTATATACTAATTTCTCTACAATGTAATATTTGCTATACCTCTCAATTATTAGTTATTGTATAATTGTTAGTGCTTAAGATTAATAACAGAGATCATGTTCGCATGATCAGCTGATCTTCGGCATTTTTTTTTTCCAGATTCATGTACCTATCTACCTGTATTTATCTTATGTGTAATAATCTGTTAATTTTGTGTAATGTGAATCGGAAAAGAAATAAAGTCCTTATTATTATTATTATTATTATTATTATTATTATTATTATTATTATTATTATTATTATTATTATTATTATTATTATTATTATTATTATTATTATTATCATTATTATTATTATTATTATTATTATTATTATTATTATTATTATTATTATTATTATTATTATTATTATTATTATTATTATTATTATTATTATTATTATTATTATTATTATTATTATTATTATTATTATTATTATTATTATTATTATTATTATTATTATTATTATTATTATTATTATTATTATTATTATTATTATTATTATTATTATTATTATTATTATTATTATTATTATTATTATTATTATTATTATTATTATTATTATTATTATTATTATTATTATTATTATTATTATTATTATTATTATTATTATTATTATTATTATTATTATTATTATTATTATTATTATTATTATTATTATTATTATTATTATTATTATTATTATTATTATTATTATTATTATTATTATTATTATTATTATTATTATTATTATTATTATTATTATTATTATTATTATTATTATTATTATTATTATTATTATTATTATTATTATTATTATTATTATTATTTTTTTTTTGTTTTTTTTTTTTTTTCCAGTAAACACACCTTCCGAGGCTCCGACACACTCGGAGATGTTCTGAGAGTCAAGCAATGACCACTCTCACTCCGTGGAGTCAGTAATCATTGCGCCCGTAAATCGTGTGTTCTGTTCGTGTGTTATTATTATTATTATTATTATTATTATTATTATTATTATTATTATTATTATTATTATTATTATTATTATTATTATATGCACCTTTCTGATGATCAACTATTATTACTATGTTGTTTTATATGTCTACTAATTTTGATTAATAACAATTTTGGAAATTAACTCATATCCTTTTATAATTCTTCATCTCAGTGGTAGGTTCAAAACAGGATTAATATTGACTATTCAGATAAACTTTACTAATAACTTTTATAACGTCAACTTATTAATGAGATGTTCAATTTTAACTGATTTGCTTTTATTTAAAATATTAAACTTTAACAATTTGATTGATTAAATTCTCCTACTTTACCTAAATCCAGCTCTATCTTATCCTCTAATCACAATAAATTCTACGAAATACTAAGTTTATATACCGATTTTTCTTCTTAACTCCTTCTTCATTAAATAGAATCACTGTGTCCTCTTTTTTTTATAGATGTCCGCTCCTTTTCTAATTCCCTATAGTTGTCTCGGTTTCCAGGTTTCTCTTTTCTTTATTCTGAAGTTCAACTTCTAGCGACTGCTCCTCGTATCGTACTTATCAATCCGTCATCCGTGAATTAATTTTGTGTAATGATGTTCTCCGGATATGCTCTATGATAATTGAATAACTTGCCTAATATTACTTTTTTAATGCCTTTTATCCTTCTTCTCTATTTCTTAATTATTTCTGGTAACTGTTGAACTGCTTATTCCTGTTTTATTTTCAATTTTTAATTTGAATTTTCAATAAATATGTTCTTATTTCTCCTTTTATGGACGTTTTCATAATTTTCTGTCATATAAGTTTTCTTTTACTTTTTTAAAAACTTATTGTTATTCCGTTTCCTTGATTACCTTTTTCTTTTATTATTTTTTTTTCAATGCACCCTTATTTCTACTTTACATATATATGTTTTAAATATTACATTCCCTTCAATCAATCAAATTAATTTTTGATATTTTATAAAATTTACATATCATCTACTTAATATCTCTTTAATTTAAAAAAAACCTTTTATTTTCATTATTTCCTTGCTTTTACCTTCCAGTGAACTTCATTAAACTCACTATAGTTTTAATGCCTTTTATCACATTTATTAATTCCTCTACCCCTTTATTAACATATGCCTTTATATTAATACATTTTCTCAATTTTTAAAAATTAATCTATTTATACCTATTACAATATATTATTATACAAGAATTACTTAATCTCTCAATAAAGTATTACTATAGTTGAGGAATAATGAAACTATGCTAGCGTTATAATAACTGTATTAATCTTGATATTAGTAAGTATAGCTTTCTTTCTGTGTAGAGTAGTAACATTAAAAGAACTTCTTAGTGGTGTGCTTTGCATTTACAAAATGTGCAAGGTTTCCAAAGACAAATTAACGTCACGCATTTTCCTGACACTTCAGAATTTAAATGAAAAGTTTATTTCTACAAAAATTTAGACAAGAAGTCGGAATCAAAATTTAACCATCGCACAAATAAACTTTTAATCATTGGGATTTGAAATTAGAACACTGACTGGGCATAAAACAAGTGATAAGAATGTTCATAAACTTGCACAGTGGCAGAGTGGAGGGGGTGCCCAACTCCTTTCTTAAACAGAACTTCTAAGCCAAAGATTATTTATAAAAAACGTTTATTTTCATTATCTACATACAGTTCACCAAAAATAATGTCCCTTCTTCTGCTTGAAAATCCTGTGCGTTTCCGAGTTATTTTGATTAACAATTATTGTTATTAATTCCACAATTGTTAATTAAATATTGTCACAAATTCAAATTTTCTCCATAAACATTAACATCAATGTTCATTCAATGTTTTTTTGTAGTTTAGTTGGAGTACATTAGTATTTACGCAGCACAAAATAAAAAAAGGATTGTTAAAATTTGTGTACTAAACGGATTTTGACTTATAAATGTCTTGTATTTGAGTATGGCTTGATATAACAAATATTTATTTTGACTACATTGGAAAGAGATAAAGAATAATAGATTTCGGCTTTTCGGCTTAACAAACCATATTTAGGTAGGTTTCGTTGAAAGAATTAAATATAGCCAATAATTGATAATAAATAAATTACTTACTTTAGTACACATCAAACACTAAAAATCAAAATAACTCGGAAACGCACAGGAATTTCGAAACAGAAGAAGGGACATTATTTTTGGTAAACTGTATGTAGATAATGGTAATAACAGTTTTTTTAATAGTCATTGACGTAGAAGTTCTGTTTAACAAAGATGTTGAGCACTCTCTCCACTCCGCCACTGTGCTAGTTTTGTAACATTCTTATCGCTTGTTTTATGCCCCTTAATTAATAGGCATTATCCCTCAAATATGAAAAAAATCTAAGCATTCATTTATAAGTTATAATGAAAATTCGAGAACAAAAAATTATATTCAACGCCCTGTATTTCGGAAACGAAGCCTTCTACGACATATGTTTATGGAAACTTTTTTTCTTAAAAAACATGTGTTTTATCTTCTGTTAAAGTTTGTCTATAAAAAACTGACACCCTGTAGAATAAGAAAACGATATCAAAGAAAATCATGTGGTCAAACACGGGTTTAACGATTGGAAATTTGAACTTAAACAACTCAGTCACATCTACTTCTGGTATACAAATTATTTCTATCTGCAAAAAGTGTATTATTAATGTTTATAATAAACCTTAATCTGTATAGTAAGTTTTTTTAATAATAAATAAATCATTCTTCTAAAATATCGGGATTTTATTTAACAGAAACATTTTAATAAATCATATTACTAATTGAATGTAGATAAACATTATTAATGTCCAAGATTATCCTGACAGGGGATGCATAGATTTGAATTGGACGAACACCTACATAATGTCAAAGCATTGGCACATTAGGTACATAAAGAAATATGTGTTTCTATACCGAGCTCTTATGGAAGCCGAAGAAAATTCAGTTCAATTGTTGACATAAGTAATGTTCGTCTGCGTGTAACTCTAATATGTATTTCCCTTTTCCTTACAAAACCGTAAAGCTCTCAAGAGCACTTTAGATCTCTGCAAATTGAAATGCTGTTCCCTATACGAAACACTCTGGAGACTAGAATTCTTCTTTACTTAGCCTCTGGGAAGATATTCTGTAATGCAGTTTTGATCTCACATGATATTTTACTAGATATCATGTAAAAAATGCAAACATACTACGTTTCATTGAATGTACAAATACTTTTAATTTCCATATTGACATGCTACTTAGTTTTCTATTGCATGTGAGTTTTATTTATACTTTTTATCTATGTGTAAGTTTATACATATTATGGTGATAGTACTCATTGATTAAAATAATAAAAGTTCTCGTGTTCTAAAATGTTACTTAAGGAAATTGCATACCTTTCAATTTATTGTTAAAAATTGCCTTAGATCAGTTCTTTAAATTTTCGCATTTTGTTATTTCATGGAATCAACTGGTCAATAAGCTTTATTTAATTTTCCTTAAAAAATGTACATTGCATGGATTTTCAATCAGTATACCTACCATTTTTCCATAATCGTTTGAGGTCTGCAAAGATATTTAACAAATTTTGACTTTTATCGTATTAATTCTCAATGAGACTAACTCTAACTCGCCACTAATATTGAAAACTAAATGTTGTTACAGTTGAATCGTGAACAAATTTTGACCAATTTTAACCAATTTAAAGACTCCTCATAACAAAATTATCACCCTTTATCTCAAAAATACAATGTTATTGACAAAAAGGTTATATGATTTACCCCGACTATTTATTCAAGAGTTCTCTTTAATGTTTTTTAAGTATAAATGGGATACCTGTATATTTTCCAGAGCTTTACTCTTGCGCTGTTTATTATTCAGGGTACTTGCTTTTTATTAGGTGCTAATCTACACTTACTACTTAACTATGCATATTTACGATGTTGATGAAAGCCTAAACTCAATTAAAAGGAATTTTCTTATAAGATTGTGCATGGAAAAAAGTATTGCAATGAAAACTTTTACAACTTGGACCAAAAGCAGTTTAAGCATTAGTTAACCTTTATTAACCAAATTAACAAATTTTAATATTATAATATTTTTTCAAAATGCCCACCTTCGCCCTCGGCTCAAATGCAAGGTTCACATCGACGAACTAAAAATTTCGTCACTCGACGGATGACATTTTATTATTTCGTTAGCTGCATCCTCAATTCTTTCAAGTAAATGCTGACGGCTAGTAATTTTAACATGGTAGGCAAGCTGCTTCAGATGTTCCCATAAATAAAATCTCGAAGGGTTTATATCTGGAAAACGCGGTGGTCACGCTATTGGATCTTGTTCATTTCGGAAAATGATCATTTGATCAAACAATTACTTGTCTCCCTTTATGTGTTAGTGCACCATCGTGCTGATACCATATATTTTGACAAAATATATGATCACTTAGAAGCATCTCCATCATGTAACGCTTGTATATTATTACGATGAAACGGACATTTCTTTGTTCAACATACGCCATACAAAATTCGGTGATAAATGAAGATTACTTGCTATACGATGAACACTAGTTGAAGATTTGTTAATGACATCATCTATTATATTTTCTTAATTTTGCACATTCACTTCAGTAGGACAAATCGTCTTTTTTGGAGCGGTGTTACATGTCTACGAAATGATAAAGGCTGTGTGTAGGTTGATGTCTATTTGGGTATCTTCTTCGATATTCTTGGAATGCTTGTCTGGCATTCCCATTGGAGTACAAAGACAATATCTGCATACTCTTCAGTTTTAAATGAATAAACAAAATGACACAAATAATAATTATTGTTATAGCAACGATCATTTTTATTCATCACACTGTTTTGAGTGAAATATGAAAATATACATATATTTTAAAATGCTTGTAATATCTAATCAAAAATGAATCGGACCTATGTTGATATAAAAAAAATGCTTGACATTAACCCATTTACCACCTGCCAAAGTTTGTCATAGAGGTTGTAAAACATCCGGTATATGCTTATACAGCTTATACATATACAGAATCGGAAATTGTGGTTCTTTACAGAGAAAGTAGAAATTGCCGCATCATCCCAGGGAAGGTACGAAGTATAAGCGGCGCGGAGTATAATAGAAAACTAAATTTTATTTGTATATCTGCCCTATTCTTCTCAAAGTCCTTTTATTGCATTTAAAATGCTGACGTGTATTAATTTATTTGGAAGGAGTAACGAATAAAACACGGCGTGAATACGATCTTTAAATTTTGAATGTCCATTTAGCGCGTCTACAATCTCCGATAACGGCCGATGGTAGGCGAGAGCTAAGGAAAGCCGCACAACAAAAACCGTATCCTCACAGATTACAGACCTCAATCCGGTCACCTGATGCCAGTGTTGCCAGGTCTCATGCTTTTGCATGAGATCTCATGCATTCCGAGGAAATCTCATGCTTCCATATTTTGATTACAAAATATCATGCTTTTTAATAGACACAAAAGAGAAATAATAAAATTATTAAAATTACTCTTTGAAATCTACCAAAACAAAGACCTAACGAGAAATAAAGGCAAAATTGAATAGATAGAGGTAGGTATCTACAATATTTAGGTACTTGAAATGTCCTTTATTGTAGACTGCTCTCTTAATAATTAGCAATGAATACATAAACGGGTATGACAGTCGACGGATATGCGGTGTGTGTGCTGTATTCACGCTGTATTGCAGTGATTGTTAACTCTATTCCGTAAGGGTACCTACATTTTCTGGAAACAACAGATTTTACGACGTGAGTCACCCTGCGTCACGTCAACTGCGCCTCAACGTTCGCCCGGCCTAACAATAAAATAAATTAGAAAGGTTACGTGGTTAATAACTTTTAAGTAAGTACCTGTAAGTACCTACTTACAATGTAATATTATGATAAAATAGCAGAACATTTTGCTTTTAATGAAATAAAAATGGCATTACAAAAGTAATTAAAAATTAAGCTGTGTCAAGAGGTGTTTTTTGATAAATTAAGCCATCTCATGCTTTTTCCTCCAAACCTCATGCTATTTTGAAATTATTCTCATGCACTGAATTTTTCCCACCTGGCAACACTGCCTTATGCGAACAGTGGAAGCACGCTATGGTGGAAGTATGCGTGTAGCATGACACAAATACACGCAAGCGGCAAAACACAATTCACCATCAAGATCCTCACTTTCCAAATGTGTATATGGTATAGTTTAACAGTTGTGTCAATTTTCATGACAACGTTTTTTCAGTGTATCTTTCGTGTAGTTTTAAAGTAAATAGCAATTAATACAATAAAATAATAATATTTACGTATGTTTAAGATAAAAGTTTTATAAGTTAATACTTTCTTACTATTTTAAAATAATTCAATTTGATCAACATGCATTTTTCGGGAACTACCAAATGTTATAATAATATTGTTACGAAAGCTCACCTACCTTTTTAGTTTCTTAATTGCGTTTCTGTTTATGTTAGAATTTATAATTTTTGTGATGTCTTTATTTTGATGTTTTCTGGAACATTCTCGGGCCATATTCTGTTTGATTCTCGAGACCGCCGAAAACTTCTAGAACTCTAAAAACCTACATAAGCGGATCGATTTCGCCGCTGGAGAGGCTGACAGTTGTGAAATTTGTTTGAAAGATATTTCTTGTATAATCAAGAGTGACAATACAGTTTGTTTGTCTACGTGACGTGTTCCCACGCAAAGTCAATTTAGAGGTTACAATATATAGCCACGAATAGATTTTTCGGTATTGAAAATATGATAACGGTTTACTGTGCAAATTAATTATTGTCAAAGTTGCATTATGATATATCGATTTATTAGTTTCCTTTATTTACAGATATAAGTTAAAATAAAAAAGTGAATCAGGAGATATTTTGATATTAACTTTAAGACACTTTCCTCTGAAATATTTTTCAAAAGTAATAGATATAATAAAATTACTTTATTACCAAAAAAGTATGCCACGTAAAAAAGAAAGGTAAACACCCAATATATCACTTTTTTAATATTTTTTGCATGTTTATTTCTTTCGGTGAAAGTAAAAAAATATTAAATTTGCAGGTTTACCTGTTTACCTCGTACTTTGATAACGTTTCAGAAATTTCTTGCAAGTGTTGTGAAGCTTGTTACAAACGACACTTTTTTACAGTTCATTGTGCCTAGAGTATGTAGATTTGGACATATTTGCCAGTTTAATAACTTAGAGAGGGGAGAATTGTTGGGTTGCGCGAAGCAGGTTCGTCGGCGAGAGAAATTTCTAGAAGTACTAACAGATTCTTATCTACCATAGGCCGGTATTACCAGGCGTGGACTCAGGAAGGCCGTGGACACAGAGCGAAAGGCACCGGCCGTCTTAGAGGAACTACATAGCGTGAAGATAGTCGATTGCGACTTTCAGCTCTCAGACACAGATTTAGCAGCAGCCGGACTATTGCAAATCAGTGGTTTGAGGAACATGAATGGATGGTCGGTATGGGTACAGTATATCACCGAAAACGAAGTACTGGCCTCTTGCCTTATCGTCCACATTGGGTGCTCCCTCTTACTCGTCAAAATCGTGCTAACCGCTTCCAATGTGGAACCAAAACTAGAATCAGGTGATCTTTAGCAACAAATCCCTTTTCTGCCTAGATATGCACGATGGTCGTGCAAGATTGAGAAAGCGACTTAGTGAAAAACACGATTTATAATTTGATAGAGAGCGTCATGTCCATTACAGAGAAGGCGTTATTGTATGGGATGCTATCGCATATAGTAGCAGATTACCACTAGTTTTCATTAGAAGCAACACGACAACCCAATGTCACATCTAGGAAGTGGTAAGATATCTCATTCCAAATCTTCACACTTCACACCATCCACAACGCCATTTTCAGCAAGACAATACTTGACTTCATGTTGCCAGACAAACAATAGCCTTTATGGATCAACATCACATCAACTGTTTACCCTGGCCACCAAGAACGTTGGATCTGTCACCTATTGAACATGTCTGGCACATGATTGACCGCAGACTGCTGCATTTACAACACCCCCACAGACTATTGTAGCTCTTGCCTATGAAGTTCAGATAACTTGGAAAAAGATACCCCAATAACTTATCGACAACCTTATTAGATCCGAACTCAGTCGTATCAATGAGTGTATTAGGAATTGTGGGGTCTCAACACATTATTGAACCAACTTTTGCAGTAACTTATCTGATCTTGCTGAAAATGTAACCATTCAATAAGAGGCCTTGAACTTGTCTACTAAAATTTATAAAAATATAATAAACATATATAGGTGTTTACCTTCTCTTTGTCACGAAGTATATTAATACAGATTTATACGTACAGCGATGAAACTGTGCACGCAATAAAGGCAGTCCATTATCAACCTGAATTCAAAATTACGCGTGGTCAGGTATCATTAACAATGCGATTATTGGTCTAGTCAGTTTACCGCATCGATTAAATGAGTAAAGCTACTTAGTTATCATTCATTGCAATAGAAACTTCAAGATAGAGTTGAGTACTGTAGAAGTGGTACCGCTTTACTACTGATTATACAAGGGTTTTTTTATTGTTTTTAGCTTAATTTCAATATTTCTCAAATACAATACGTAATACTTTATTGAAAGATTGACATATTCTTGTGTAATAAGAACATATATTCTCCTTTTAGGAATAAAAATTACTTGAAATCAAGAAAGTATATGTTTAATACGAAGTTCAGTTTACTTATATAAAAATTGATTTGATTTATTTAGACAATAAGAATGACTTGAGACAACAATTGTTCAAAATAAAATTATGTTCTCTCTAAGATTCCTCTTTGTACAACCATTCTCTTTTCGGTTGTTTACCATACTTAGTTTTAGAACAGTATATTATATTACTGATTGCCAAGCAAAAACGCGTCGGTTAAGTAAGTACTTACTGTTCTGCTTTTGACAGCACTGAACGGTAAGTAAATTATATTATTTATTGTGAAAAATACAAAACGCGAAATACAAATGTTTACAAATCGGATTTATGTTTTTACTACTAAAAAATAATATTAACGTACTTTATGAATCAGAAATGTCGCGTCTGGTGCCTCCATTAAAATTATACCAGCAAGAATTTTTCATTTATATTCTATCCTTAAATCCTTTTAAACCACTTTTTGAAACTATCATTTGTCTTTTCGCAACGTTCCTTAAATTTTTCAGTCACTGAAGAACATCCTATACCCCTGGCCTCTTCAATATCTGAATTATTTTCGTTTTATAATTCGCTTATGGTCAAACTCACTTGTTTGACAAATATATTGTTGTTATAAAAATAAACATACTGGCGTAGCTATTGTAACCACAAATCCTATTTAGTTTGGCGGATGTAGGAGACACGAGACAATAACAATTTTAATAGAAACAGGTGGATTTTAATGGCTACAAGATCCAGAGAAAACAGAATTGAACAACGAATCAACTGCGGACAACGTTGTTCTGGGTGTTTGCCCTTCATCAGCGTAGTGCAGCTTAAAAACAAGATGGAATAAGAAGGAAGGGCAGAGGACACGAACACAAGGGAATGACAAGTAGAATGCCTATCTCTATTTGCTGTCAGGGTCTCAGCCAGGATAAATACAAGAAAGAAAGGAACTTATTGTATCATAATCTTACAAAAAAAACAGGTGGATTTTAATGGTTACAGGATCCAGAGAAAACAGATGGGAGAAATAGGATAATATAATTTTTGTTTTTATTTCAATACCTTATGTATCTGCTTTGTCCGAGAAAATTTTTAGAATGTTTCAAAAATACGATATAAATATTGCACATAAATCATATACGACAACTAAAAAATTCTTTACCAAATTTAAACCGGTTATTCCAAAAAAATTCTCGTCAAATGTCGTCTATAAAATAAATTGTAATAAATGTAATGAAATTTATATTGGTCAAACAAAACAATATTTGCATAAACGTATTTATAATAATAAATATAATATAATCACAAATATAATATTTCTACTAAAAACACAAATTCTACTGCCCTTGCTAGACATGCAATAGAAAGTAACCATAATTTTAATTTTGATAACGTTGAAATTCTTAATAATGAAAAAACGTTCTAATCTTGAAATGAATCAGATTAAGAGGAATACTAATTCTATTAACGATAATACTGATATTAATGGTTTGTCACATGTACAATATGACTTGATTAACAACTGAGTTTTTGTTTGCAGATTTTTTCACTACCTGTATATACTTGTTTTTTAAATTTAAATTTACTTGTATGTTTTTAATTTTTTTCACCGACGCTCTTTTGCAAAGAAAAAAATGTTTCTGACATTCCTAAATATGAACTCGTCTTTCATTCTTAATATCGCGTTCAAATATTTATTTCAATTTGTACCGCAAGACAAACTACAATAAAAATTTATATGTTTTGAAATCTAAATCTAAAATAATATTTTTGGAAACATAATTATGAAAAATTAAAATTCTTATACAATGTTAAACTAAATGCCATTATGTTTTCTGTTTGTTTTTTTTTTTAAGTTATTTACATGTTATTGTTACTCTGTTAGCAGAAGAATTTTTTTCCGAAGATGGGTATTACGAAATAAACCCGAAACGTACGTAAAATTCAAGTTAATGTTGTGTGTTGTTTTTTAATCTCAAATGACCTACTATCCCATAATGTTGAGATATCTTGTTAAAACTTTTGTATTCATATAATAACCGTACAAAAATAGTATAAGCATCTCGAACCGTAAAGAGTTTATCAATCTCCTCCAATATTAGCGACTGAGCGAAGCGACCATTGTCGTCGATCGGTATAGTCCATTGAAAAGATACATTTGGGGTTGCATTTTTTAGAGGACGAGGGGGGGGGGTTAAAAAAAGCTTAACTTGAAGTTTGTGGGGTCGCAACCCTCCAACTTCGGCCGCCATCTTGGAAAAAGGAGGTTAAATTGTTTTTAGCATTTATCAGGTAAACTATTGGTCATACAAAATTTTGTATAAATAACAAAGATATTAAACAAAAACAATCAAAATTTTTGGACAAATTTTCTTTTGGACGCCATAATTTGTTTATTTTTTTATTTATAAAGAAATGACATCAGAGCATTTTTGTAGAGTGGTTTTCAACAAAGAATTTTTATTATATACTTTTTTATATCATTCATAAGTTTGGGTTTTACAGCGCTGTGAAGTGAACACTAATTTTCCCTGCTGATAAGTATAAATTTATATCAATTATCTGGCATAGTTTTTAATTATTTTTATAATAATATTTTTTATTATAGACATTTCAATATTGGTATGCTCTGATAATAAAAAAATAAATAAATTTTGATTGTTTTTCTTTAATATCTTTGTTATTACAACAAAAAGTTACTAGACTAAATTGTTGAGGATTCAATTTGCAATAAAACATGTTTTGTATGACCAATAGTTTACCTGATAAATGCTAAAAACAATTAACCACCTTTTTCCAAGATGGCGGAGGCGGATGAAGTTGGAGGGTTGCGACCCCACAAACTTCAAGTTAAGCTTTTCTTGACCCCTCGCTCACATTTAAATAATAAAATTGCGTCCTCTAAAAAAGGCAACCCCAAATGTAATTTTTCAATGGACTATAGGGAAAATTAGTGTTCACTTCACAGCGCTGTAAAACCCAAACCAACGAATATAGTAAAAAAAGTATGTAATAAATATTATTAATTATTTTTGATTTTACAAGAAAAAGTTACTGGACTAAAATTGTAGAGGATTCAATTTGCAATAAAAAATGGGTTGTGACCCCACAAACTTAAAATTAAGCTTTTTTTGACCCCCTCCCCCCTCACATCTAAACAATAAAATTGCGTCCTCTAAAAAATGCACGCTAAGGACAAAATAATGTAACATTTCAATGGACTAATACTCTCCTTACTGTTCTTGATATTTAATATACTATTTGTTGACATCATACAACTCGTATTATCCTAATTTATTAACTATCGTATTCTCTTGTTTCAGGTTTCCATATGGCTCCTAGATTAAGCGAAATATTTCCCGAATCGTGCCTACTTATTTTCGTGGGAGTTGTCATCGGAGTGATTTTGGTATACGTGACCGACAGCGTCCACGTGTCCCCTCTTACACCGGACACCTTTTTCTTTTACATGCTTCCACCAATCATCCTAGATGCGGGATACTTCATGCCCAACAGGCTCTTCTTCGACCACCTTGGCACTATTCTACTCTTTGCTGTCGTCGGCACTATCTTTAATACTTTAACTATAGGTAAGTGGTATCAGTTTTATTCACCGACACACAAAAAAGTGGTCTGTAGTTTTGATCAGACTCACCTATTTTTACGTATTCGGCTACGCTGAATCCGAATCTGAAGTCCGTTTAACTCAAACACCCCCAAAATTTTGGGTAAATCGCAAAAATTGTGAAAAACGCAAAAAAATCGAGAATTTTTTTCTGACTTTGATCAAGGCGAAAAATTATTAAAAATCGCGAAAAGTATATATTAGCAAACATGATAAATTTTGGAAAATATATTGGTCTTGATCAAGTATGTTCCTGTGCATTGATGTATTCAATCAAAATTTGCAGTCTGTTTAGCTTCGGCAAAAAAGATTTTGCGAAATTCGCAAAAAATAGCTGAATATGGCAAAACATATTAATGAGATTAAAAAACTTTAGAAAAATGTTTTCAAAACATGATAAAATTCGGAAAATATATTGGTCTTGATCAAGTATGTTCCTGTGCATTGATTTATTCAATCAAAATTTGCAGTCTGTTTAGCTTCGGCAAAAAGGTTTTGCGAAAATCACAAAAAATAGCTGAATATGGCAAAACATCATATTAATGAGACTAAGAAACTTTAGAAAAATATTTTCAATACATGATAAAATTCGGAAAATATATTGGTCTTGATCAAGTATGTTTCTGTGCATTGATGTATTCAATCAAAATTTGCAGTCAGTTTAGCTTCGGCAAAAGAGATTTTGCGAAAATCGCAAAAAATTTCTGAATATGACAAAAAATATATTAATAAGAGTAAGAAACTTTAGAAAAATGTTTTCAAGATTGGATCAAGTGTTTTTCTTAGATATTTTGGCCAGTCGATATGTGACTCACCCAAATATTTTGCAAAAATCGTAAAATATCACAAAAAGAAACTAGCAAGTATTCAACATTCAGTATTGTGTTGACTTTCTTCTTCTAATGGTTCGTCCAATGGGGAAGCTGCATACATTTTATATTGACTTCAAATGTATTACAGGATAATCTTTCAAATATATTGCAAGGTACGAACATGTGTCTGGCGGCAAGAATCACATAATAATTAAAATAATTCCAATAATAAATTGCCAGGGATTGTAAACAAAACCAAGTGTGACAAGCGCGGCCATCTTTCTTATAATTCTATAGATATACGTGCAGTGCTACGGTGTTCGTGATGTAACTAGGTATCTGTTTCTTGTATATTTCCGTTTTTCGTGGCATTTTTGAACCATAGATAATGTAAATACTGGGTAAGGTAGTGCGGTGCAAACGATGAGGGAAGAGGATTTTGTGCAAGCACAATCGGTCACTTGGCCACGAGTGGATTCATTTATGCATATAAACTTCATTGGTGCGAATCTCAACTTCATTAATGCAGAAATACCTGGAGTCAAGAAGGTGTGCCAATCTTCCGTTTTTAACATTGGAATAATTATTAGTGGTGATGTGAACACACGGCTAGGTATTTTATTTATTTTTTTGGGATATAGATCTTCTTATGAAAATTACGTCGGCAATCCTGTTAGTTACATTCAGGTTAAAAGATATGAAGGGAAAAATCAGAACATAGGCAGTACTAATAACTTGTAAAATGCCTTTGTAAGACTCATTATTTTGCTATTCTATCCCCACACTTATTTTCACATATTTATAAATAAAAGCGAACAATCTTATATGTAATAATATGTAAGTAAGTTTATGTTATGGCAATATTTATATGAACAGTTAAATTGAACAAAATGCATATTTTCAAAGATATCTGTACCTAAAAATTTGTTGTTAACGATATGTTGAGAACACGGAATTCCAGGAAACAACTACCTACTCTGAGGGCTAATGCCCTGACCAGCATTTAATTACAACCTGGAAAACCTATAGAAAACAGTTAAAGTCAGTAAAGAACACTTCGTGTCTGTGATTTGTCAGTCCGGCATGGAGTAGGAAATGACCGCTAGATGTAGTTTGTCTAGACTGTTCATCTTTTCTATTCTCTATCAAACAACTTTAAAAAAATAAAGACGCATCTGCATTTGAATCTGCAAACACAATTTGAGACAAAACACCATCAATTTTCAGCACCAAATACAGTTTAACGCTCACGCGTTCACATTGATTGATCCAAAATTCAAGCATGATGTCTGCGCAGGTGTAGCAGAAATAAAGGATTTAAATATTATTTATTATAAACATCACTTCATGTGTTCAATTATTGTTACTTAGAGGTAACTACTTAGAAGTACAGAGGAACATCCAAGCATTTTTTAAAAATTGTCTTAAACGAAAGATACACAGAAAATTTACCAACTTAAATACCCAACAAGAAACTTATTGGCATTATGTGAAACAGTATCGACAAGTAAGTGGGGTATCGACAAACGTGTCAAGGTACAAGCTGTGGAAATGAATTATTTGAGAAGGGTATGAGAATAAGAGATCCATTTAGAACAAATAAAATTGAAGGCAGTAAAAGGGGAATTAGAAATAAGCTTCGATTTTATACTAGCGGCTTCATGCCAGTGAAAAGAGAACTAAGGAAACTCACCGATAACTTGTGATAGGGTTTTCAAAATCGGTAATTGATTAAATAGGGCTAAAGGAATACTTGAACAAAACGTCTTTAGTAGAAATGTTTAAATTCAAATACTTTAGAGGAGAAATGGCATAATATTATATTACACTGTAATTCTCTAACATACGGATTCATCAACAAGGCGTAACGTTAGTCAGACTAGCGGAGGTTACGCGAAAAATTTACGCATCTGTTGCACTAATTTAAATAAGCATACTCCTATTCACTACTATGTATAATACTTACTTTATAATATGTTAACTAATCCGTAGTACTGAAAAGTACAGTTTTGAATATAAGTACTAAATATACAATGGGACACGCAGGGAACTAGAGGCCGAAGTTACGCGATTTTTAGACAGGTACAATACTGGGTCTAACTTTTGGCGCAAATATGGACATAAATAAACAGCCTACCTAGCAACGCATGCTTCGCTACCTAGCAACGCATGTTTCGTGAATGAACGCAAAGCTGGTTAGGCCAATTAACACGCTTTACACGGGCGTAAACTCGTTAGTCGGACTAGCGTACGCCCGTTTCATGAATCCGGCTGTAAGTCTTTACATTAGATTTATATTTTATTTATATAGCTGAAATGTCAGTAATGTGTGTCAGAACCGACAAATACGAGGAGCATTTCAAATGTGACGGTTGATCGGCTATAAAAAAAATCAGAAAAATAATGCTAAATGCATAATATAGCCTCGTTATTTTATTGTATAGCGGTGATAATATCAGAACATGTGTTGCAATAACGAGTTAAACAGGCCAAACATATTCAACATGTGTAACAGAATATCGTGATCAAGTTTGCCAAATGCCTCGGTAAAGTCAGTGTATATTACGCCAACTTGACCATATTGGTCCAAAGACTAATGAATTGAGTCTTACCGTTGAGTGAGAAATTATAATAGAGGCGCAACCTAATGGCGAAATGCGTATCCACTTTTGCACCCAAAATAGAATTAGGTTAGGTCTTAGGTTCTAAGATTCCTCAATTTATCGACAACTTATTGTTCACGGAGGTTGTTCAACAGTTCTCGACAGACGGACAAATCTCGGGCGCAAAAACCCCTACTGTAAAACACGGTGTAACATAACGGAACGTCAAACATGAAGGCCTTTATTTCTTGTCCGACTTTAAAAACATTTTGCCCTATAGATATTTTCTATTAGGGCCTTTGTTTTCAAGATACAGGGTGTTAAACTTGTAGATCGAATACGCATTTCGCCATTAAGGTTGCGCCTCTTTCTAATTTCTCACTCAACGGTCTTACACACAAGGTTTGTGGCGATGGATCTCCCTTTTATGAAATCACGCTACCGAGGCAATATAATTTCAAACGCAGAGCTATATTTAGCAGCAGTATTTCCAAAATTTTAGACAAGCTGGAGATAATATCTATAGTTTGATATTTCGGTTTTACTATTTCTTTATACACAGGATATATCCTGGATATTTTCCACAATTCAGGGAACCTTCCTGTTTTAAGTATCAGGTTAAAATTAGTTGTTAGCGGACCAGTAAGAGCAGACGTACAGTCATTAACAAACCTGCGAGAATGAAGTAGGATAAACATGAAATCCATCGCTTCGATGAGTGAAGGGTTCTGTAAAGAAATTGGAAAAACTGACAATAATCTCATACGAATTGTCTATATCTTTATTATTGTACGTAAGCATCAATGGTATAGATGAACCATTCACTTTTGCACTTAGAAAACACCAGAATTTCTAGAGGTTGTTCTTTAAATCACTTTCAAGAGATCGGTGATATAGTTAGTATGACACATCTATGTCTTGCTTTATAATCAATAATTTCAGTGGAGGATATATGATCATCTACTCTATAGTTTTAACCATTCCCTTCTTCTTACTCCTTAGCATTCTATAAAATTGAAAAGTATATAGCTAATGTTCACCTTAAAACTAGAACATGGTATCAATGTCAGTCGGTTAACATTCTAGCAGTTTAATATTTTTGCATCTAAATTATCTGCCAAATAATTTTCTGCCTAGGTTTTAATCCTTTCGTATTTGCACATACGATTAAAATTTATTAAACACCTTTAATCTGGCTTGGGATTATTCCAAATATGTTTTTTTCCAATTGGTAGAACTGTAATCTCTGGTTTCTATAATTTATTCAAAATCTCTAAATATCCATCTGGCAGAGACAGACATACATATTATGTATTTTCTTAATAAGAGTAATCTAGAGAATTTCTTTTCTTACATCATTTTGAAATGTTTATGAAGAGCCATTTTGATTTTTGGGATTGTCATTAAACTTAAATATCTATCATCATATCCAGTAGATTTGGCTCCTGCACTTGTCATAATCAGACATCTTAATATACGAAGGGTAAACGAAAAGTTACCTTATGCATCATTAGATGCCTTCCTCAAGAAGTTCTTTGTTAACATTATACGAAGTAAATAATTGAGATGTTTTTTGGTGCACTACATGTTTGTGTATGACGTGTCAGAAAATCGTAAAAAGCACGTACATTAGTATGTACAACATATTTGAATTGCATCATAAAAGAAGACAATAAGTCAATTTGAATCCCGGTGAAAAAATGTATTAGACAAGACCAACATATTTCATTACATACAAGGGATACAATTGAAATGGAGTCATAAAGTATTTAATTTCGGGTAGTGTTGTTTGTACCTACAATTCGCCAAACAACAAACCAATAAAAAGTTTCCGCCAAATATTTGTATGTCTTTGAAGACTTCAGTCAGAATAAGAGTCTATTCTACGAAGAAAATAATACAAAAAATTTAACTAAGCATGTATTATGTATTATAAATTGGTGCATTATCATTTAACAAACATCTGTTAAAAATAATAGAATTGACACAGCTCCCTATTATTACTAACAATGCAATATCTCTATTATAATAAATATATCATTTAGAAAATTCAAATAAGTCTGTAACAATTAAATATATTTTAAGAGTGGTAACATCTTAACAAGTAGTTCAAAGGTAGCATTCCATGGCGAACTAAACCCTTCAAAAAAGTAATGTCAAAATAATGATAACTTTCTGACTGAACTCTTTTTGATGATGGTAGGAAGTAGAACATATAAAACAAAAATCAAGTTATATTTAGCCCAGACATAATAATTAAAATGTTTTTAATAACCATTGTAATTAAAGCTATCTAATAGAAAGCAATTTGATATCTACAATCTTAATAGTCGTATGCTTTTGAGGTTGCCGTTGGCGTTGGAAATGGGATTAATTCTGAACCACTGAGTTTATGATGTATGAAACTCGATGCTAGATTAAGAATTTTATTTGTCAAGGATTAAGTCAGCAAAGAGAATATAATAAACTAAAAAAATAACTATTCAAGAGATAAATAAATATCTTATATCTACAGGGTGTTCCTAAAAGGTATTTACAACGCCCCACCGGATACAGTGTGGCTCAAAATAAGACGATTTAGTTAAACTTACCTTAGTTCAAAGTTGCCCCATTTAGGCTGTATACGACCCTGAAGTTGCAATTTTGAAATCGTTTTTTTTATAAGTTTAAAACGCCTTATACGATTTTGCTAAAATTTGGTAAGTTGACCTTGCTTTATAGGGCAATAAACCCCATATCAAAATTATTATTAATATCAATCCATTTGCCAAAATTGCTGCCAATAATTGTAATTACAAATTTCAAATAAACCACGTGAGTAATCGAGTCTTATCAAGAGTATCTTTTTTGTAATAAATAATTTACTTAATCTAAATTTTATACTGAAAAATATTTTCTTCCATTAGCGTAGAATTATGGAAGGTGTAGTTACCAAATGAAAACAAATTCCACGCCAATGGATTGATATTGCTAATAATTTTGATATCGGGTTTATGTACATTAAAAATTACGCATCAAGCATTACGAATCACGAATTCAAGCCTAATGCTTGTTGCAGACGCGTGAATTTGCGATTCGTAATGCACGGTTTGTGTGGAATTCGTGAATAGTGTGTAGCGTCTTGTTCGTTAAAAATCTATTCATGAAAACCCTACACACTATGAATTCCTTACAAATCACGCATCGTGCATCACGAATCGCGAATTCACGGAGAATCTGTACCAAGCATTAGTATTCTTGTCGTTTTTTAAATCTGCCGTATTGCCATATATTAGGTAGCATTTTTCTTATACCGACGGAGATGGATGTAATCATAAAATATATAAATAGTACGACGATGTAGGTACTTATCTTTCTTTGAGCAGCACACGTTTAAATGAAAAGCTGCCACCACTGGTCGACACTGTGTTAATTGCCAAATATTTTTGAAATTTTATTGATGGAAATGAAACTACTTGGAAGTGGAGAATAGAATTGTTCTTCAAATTTTACTGATAGATTTTTTTTTATTTTTTCAGGTGCTTCCTTATGGGCAGTGGGACTAACAGGCCTGTTCTCCTGTGATACACCCCTGCTAGAGATGTTTCTGTTCGGGTCCCTGATATCTGCCGTGGACCCTGTGGCTGTGCTAGCAGTATTCGAAGAGATACAAGTTAACGAGATATTGTACATAGTGGTGTTTGGTGAGTCGTTGCTGAACGATGCGGTTACTGTTGTTTTATACCACCTGTTCGAATCCTACACGGAGATGGGACTCGAGAACATTCTCTATGTGGACTTGGTGTCGGGCTTGATGAACTTCTTCGTGGTCGCCATCGGCGGTACTGTGATCGGTGTGATTTGGGGTATTGGCACAGCCCTTGTGACTAGATTTACGAATGAAGTGCGCGTGATCGAACCTATTTTTATATTCGTTATGGCCTACTTGGCGTACTTGAACGCCGAAATTTTTCATATGTCAGGAATCTTAGCGTAAGTATTGTCAAATATTTATGGTCTTGTTAATGTCAGACATACATCGCTAGTGACTGTTTATATTGTTATAGAAATTGCTATACATTTGTGTCATGGATATGATTGTGGACGACATTTCTCAATGCATTAAATTTGCAATAATTATATTATAACCTCTACGTTGACAGCCTTGAAATATGTCACGTAGATAAACAAACTTTATTGTCACTACTTAATTACAGAACTAATACACTTTATTATTATTATTATTATTTAACTTCCCCAGCAACTGATCTTTATGATTTAATTTTTTTCGACAGTTCCTCTTTTTTAACCCACTGAGCATATTTTTCTTTCATTTGCCCCTGAATTAATTTTATCTGGTTGAAGAGATGGGCATTAGTAGCTTCTAAAGTTGTATTCAGGTGTTTTCTTCTCCTTTTCCAAGTCCTATCTCAATTTAAATAATTAATTCTTCTGTGTCTCAATATTAGAACTCAGTTCTGGCTGGACTCTTTTCCTGCTTGTTCTCCAGTTGTCGGACTCTTTCCAATTTTGATTGAAAATAATATTAGGGCATTGATTCCTCAGATGTCCCTTTGATCCACAGTTCCAACACAGGATGGGCTTTTGCCTCTTGGACATAGTAAAATCTTTACGGATCGTCCTTTATAAAAGTTATCCAATAAATCTTACAGACTCTTCACAAACTTATTTACATTCTTTTGGACTTCTCGTCGTTCTCCAGTTTGAAGTTTTATCCGCTTTGTCCTACCTTAATTACTTTTAGATGTTTGTCGAGCCGCTTCGATTTCCAGCACCAGGACTGGAGCTTCAGATATATTATTGTGTCTGGCTAACATTTATGCTTCACTAATTTCGGAATCTCGTAGACCATTGATGAATCTGCTTACTGGTAACTGTTCTTGGAATTCTGTCGGTGAGGTGGGGCAGGATGGCTTCACCATAAGTGCCATATCTGCCTCAAATTATTGCAGATTTTCTTCGTAGCGTTGTTTTCAGTCTTTAAGTTGAGCTTGGTAAACGTGTTGTGGATAAGTTTCACCGTACCTTATTTCCAAAGCAGTTAATAACGTTTGATAATCCTTTCGTTTTTCCGCGGCTAGCGTTCTTAAAATCACCATAGTTTCATCCCGTAGAGCAACTATAAGTGATGTGGTCTTTTATTTTTGTGACGAGTTGTTTGCTAAGGTAACTGCTTCGAATGTTGATAATGGAAGAAAACTGATTTCAGTCTTAATGAGCTTCTTCGCGGACAACTAGTATATTAGATTTGTAATCTCATATTCTAATTTTATTATAACTTCTTCTACCACTTTGGTGACTTCATTCTGTAACTTAAACTTTCTTCTACGACTTGGTAATAATAATACTAAAATAATAAGAATACTATCCTTAACATTTTACACCAATATAAATTTTATTACTTGTGGATCTGCTTTCAACATATCCAATTTGCAAGGGAGTTAGGCAATTTTGGTGCATATTACGTTAAAATATTGTACAATGAATTATAAAGCTGATTGTTGAAAAGCTATTTTCTCGAAAATAGTAAATTTTCCTCAAGAACAATGTAGGTTTAGGATTTTTTAATAGAAAAAATGATAAAGTATAGGCCAAAAAAGTTACGCTAATGTTTATTTAATAAATATGGCGTATGTGGCGGCCTTTAAGAAATACGTCGAAATAGAGAAGATATTATGATTTCTCACATCCAAAAACATCTAATCCCAAATTTTTAAGTAGATAGGTACATTCAAAGACAGTATAATTGTTACAAAAGATTCACTTTTTATTTATATACAGGGTGATTCATTAAGAATGGGCAATCTCTGAACTGGAAGTAACAGATTTCGAAATAATCGTATTTGAAATATTCAGTGCACCGATTGAAACCTGTTATCATTTCAGGTAAAGTGCAAAAATACAGCAAAATTTTACTTGAAAAAGTTGTTCAGAACGGTAAATTATCGGGACGTGCAAAATATCAAGAAGATCGGCGTGGTTTGATTTTGAAACCATTTTTCAACAAAGCACAATCATCCTCATAATTTATCGTTCTGAACAACTTTTTTAAGTAAAATTTTGCTGTATTTTCAGTAGAAAAGGCACTTTACCTGAAACGATAACAGTTTTCAATCGGTGCACTGAATACTTCAAATAAGATTATTTCGAAAACTGTTACTCCTAACAACTTCAACAAGGTATACCTTTTTTAGATACAACAGGTAGGAGAATCGATTGTTTTAATAGACAGATGGATACACTAAACAGCAAAAAAGTTCTGCCATTTAAAAGAAACATGCCGTGCCATAAGTGGCGCCCTCTACTAGTGACGTTAAAATTTGTTCAAAATTCTTATTTGTCGTGCCAAAAACATAATTGTACCATTTTTTTAATACTCCAACAGGTTTCAAAGTTATTGAGGTATTTCAAAATAAAATTCTAGCATTGAACACCCTGTATTTTTTAAACCAGTAACATTTAGATAAGGCATATTTGGCTCAATCGCCATATTTTAGTGTGTAGTATCTCCAGTACATAGATTGCCCATTCTTAATGAATTACCCTGTATTTAAATTCCGTATTTGACACCTCGCATCTTTTTTATTATCAAAATTTTTTAAGGCAAGTTGGCTCAAATCGTAATAATTTGAAGTAAAAAATATATTATGTCTTCATGAGCCATTATTTACGGACCACGCTGTATAAGTACTTAATTCAACCTCACAACTGCTTCCTCATTTTCGAAGCTTCTCTGTTAAATACGTTAATTCTCAGTTAATAATGAAAGCAAACAGATATTGTGGTTGGAATTGTACTTTGCTTGCCTTTTCAGCAATTCTTGTTTATTATGTCCTATGGGAGGGCAAAAGAAACACCTACGCAAAATACGTCAAAAGTCACTAAAACAATCCCAACCTAAATCCCACATCACTTTAGGGACAAATTATGTAGTGCCTAGAAACTAAAAGCAAAGTTTCAAATGCTACAAAACAAATTACAGATTGCAGTTGGGATGTCTAAATAAATTACTTCTTCCAGTTTATTTCACTTGGAAAGTTTACTAGAAGTACAAAAATAGTCGTACAATTAGCTACATAACAAGTCAGAGTGCTGGTGTTCATGTGAGTTTATTAGGCTTTGTTTTACAACAAGCGATTGCAGCCATGAACATTTCACATACAGGGTACTTTACATCTCGATTTTCGGGCTATAAAATGAAAATGTGGGAAAACGCTCGGCTATACATTCGGGTTCTCTGATCCTATAATTTCTCGTCAAAATTTTCATTGATAACGAAGTGGCAGCTGAAATAATGAAAGGGACAATGTGGAATTTATCTCAAGTATATTATACTTATCAAACTGACATTTGAGAGGTACCTACTTATTTCTTTGTTATATCTTTGTAAAAAAAAGTTTGTGGACGCACCACGTATTTGATCTTAGTTCATTGTGAACTTTTAAAAACGTTACAACCGTGTCAAATTGATTGTTAGTTTTTAGTAGAAATAAAATTATGTATTCTATAGAGGAAAGGGTGGAAATTATAAAAATATTTTTTAAAAATAACGACTGTGCACAAGTAACAGCGGCTTTAAAACAAAAATTATCCGCCGTTTACGTTTTGCAACTGGTTGCTAAATTTAACGCTTCTGGTTCAGTCAGAAATAAAGAGAAGGTACATGAAAGGGACGAAGCGAGGGAAGTAGCTGATTTAGGTCATATAGCAATATAAACATACCCTCCGAAAAAGGGCAACATATGGTGTATTATGCACAACAATCAGGAGAATCCTTAAAAACATAAGTTCCATCCTTTCATGATACAATGATTTTGATCGCCGACTTCAGTTCTGTGAAGTGGTCAGTTAAAGTAATCAAAACTACATATTCGATATCTGTTTTTCGGATAAGTATTCATTTTACCTTAACGGCATTGCAAATAGGTATAACTGTCGGTATTGGTCAGATGAAAATCAAATCAAATCAAATTTATTCAAAGCAACATTTGAGGTTAACATTATTTTATAATTTTTTGATGAAAATCCGAAAGTATTTTGTGAAATACATAGTCAGCATTTTTTTTTATTGTTTATGAAAGGTATTTTAAGCTAATATGTATCAAATCTCCTACAATTCCTATCAATGAAGTCATATGTATGTTCTCTGATACCAAACATCTAGGTATGCTAATGAACATCCACAGACAAAACTCTATTCAATAATTATCTAAAGAATTTAATCTATTTACTAACCTCTGGAGTGGGAACTCGAAATTCAACCACAATAGATGAGATCTGACCTATTTCTGCATTTTTAGAATTGCTTCATCAGGTGGCCTCCTTTAACTTGAGTCAAATATCTAACTATAAAGATTATTATACCAATAAATTAAAATTATTTGAAAAACTATACATAACAGGTAAAACTTTTTTATTTATTTTAGTAGGTCGTTATGATATTCATTAACAGTTAATCAGTTTGACGTTGTCGACATTTACTTTTATTTTGACACTGTCGACATTTAATTTCCGGTAATCCCCTTTTTATTTCCGGTAATCTCAATGGAAAAATTTATCTGGAATTATTAGAGAATGCTATGTATCCAGCCCTCGTGAAAGTATTGGAGAATGTAGAAAGCCATCATACAATCATTTTCCAACAAGATGGCGCACTATCCCATTTCGTTCAACCTGTATGACAATTTTTAGATGAAAATTTTCCTCAAAGCTAGATTAGGAGAAGGGAACATATTGAGTGCCATCCAGGTCACCTGATTTGAATCCACTGAGGCTTTTCTGAAAGGTCCTCTGAAATCTAAGATTTGTGCTACTCAGCCCGCATCACTTGATAATTTACGAAATGATAATTAATGAATGTCATCAAATTCCACCCGGAATGTTTCCTATTGTATGGAAACGTTTCGAACAACACTTATTTTACTGCATTGAAGAGAATGATGATTTCAAGCACTTAATAAACTGATCACAAAAGTAAGTAGTATTTGTGATTAAGTAGCCATTTCTTCCACATTGTCTCTTTCACTATTTTAGCTGTCATTTCGTTATCGATGAAAACGTTAACGCGAAATTATAGGGTCAGATAGTACTCGATGAGATTCGCTAAATGAGGTATTGCAGCACTCCTCACCTCTATTCAAAATCAGGTGGTTGTACTTCCCCCGGTAGGGGGCTGAAGTTACGAGAATGAAAAAGTTACGGGAATGAAAAAAGTAGACAAGTAGTTCCCTCTCGAATCAGAAATCGCACACTTTTTCATTTTAAAGCCCGAAAATCGAGGTGTAAATTTTTTTTTGGCTTACCCTATATATATTCTGCTATAACTTATTAGTCCCTATTTTCAAATAAAAGATGTTCCAAACGAGGAAGTTAACTATTTCTATTAGCAACTGCTTACAGTTAAGTGAAAACTATGTAGAGCAGAAAATGGCAGGTACCCGAATTGATAAATGCAATAGATACAGTTCCATGAAAGAGTAATTAATTTTTATTCTACAATATAAAAATACTCCAATATACCTGGAATCTGACTGGTTCCCTGCAATATACTTAAATATAGTTTGCAATAGATTTATATTTTTATTCAGAATTGAACCTAGTCACTTTTATTAAATTTTGTTTGTGTTGAATTAAAAATATATATTCATAAATAACCTGCTCTTTCATATTTAGTATTCATTACAATGCGCTTTATTAAATTCAACGAAACATAGTTTTGATATTTTACAGACTGCTGGTTGATTATTCAGGATAGCAACTATTTTTATAGAAAGAATTCAAATTGTATTTAGAAATATTAAATTTAATTAATTTCAGTGGTTTTTAGATACAATTCAGTTTACAAGAGGTAGAGAAAACGTCTTAATCAATTGCTTTATTAGAATTTACAGCCTAGTATTTTTTTAAAGTGGTAAAAAAAGTACATGTACTTAGGAAACAAAAATACATTCAGCCAAGTATTCCTTTGAATTTTGTTACATTATAATGCAAGGACGTGAAATTTCTTCGTTTACCCGAGCAAGAATGACTACTTTACATGATGCAGGACATTCTAATCATCAGATATCGAACATGTTGGGCATTCCTAGATTATCTGTTGTACGAATAGTACACATATATGACGAATTTGATACAGTGGAAAACAGACCACGTAGTGGACGTCCTCGAGTATCTAATAAAAGGGACGATGGGTATTTGGTCAATATACCCGTGGACACCGCACATCTTCAGCTTCAGCTGTCAGGATCGTGTTGTCCGTCTCCAGTGGGCGCAAGAGCGTAGGGGTTAGCTTTGACGCCAGCGGCGGTGAGTTTTATTTACAGACGAAGCCAGAATTGGGTTGGTTACTGATGACAATCGACAAAGAGTCTGGAGAGAAATGGGTCGTCAACTGCGACTTCATTTTCCCTGTGAAGTTGCTCCGTAGGAAGGAGGTGCCGTAATGTTTTGGGGTGGAATAATGTTCAACTGCCGCACCCCATTAATTCGCATCGAACAAGTTATTACGCCCATTATCTACTTCCTACGTAATGAATTAGGAGAAAATTTTGTGTTCATGGACGACAACGCTCGACTACATCGCGCAAGAAGGGTTCAAGAGACACTCGAAGCAGGGCATATCAATAAATTAGATTGGCCACCCAACTTACCTGACCTGAATGCTATTGATAAACATTTGGGATATCGTTGCTAGAGCCATTCATAATCATATTCCTCCACCTCAGGCTGCATATGAGTTAGTCGTGGCGGCAGAAAAGGAATGGAACAATATTCCTCAAGAGACCGCTTGATTATCTCAATGCACAGACGTGCCAATATGCTATTGGTACGTGGTGGAGGTCATACCAACTATTTGTCAAGTAGAAAACTTGCTTTGTTACTTCTTTTTGATTTAATAAATTTTGTCAAAAATGTCACACATTAGTCAGTACTCAGTTTATCGAACATACAGAGAACAATATATTTTTATAAATGTATTTAGTTTTTCTGACAAAAAGATTTCTTTGACAAGAATGAAGGGGAGTCCAAGACTTTTGACGTTGTGTGTAGTTCTATAATGTTATTAGAGAGATTAATTGTATATTTAATACCTAAATGTGTTAATAATTTAGGCCTGTAAAAAGTATATTTATTATCCTATTTAATTTGGGTTTTTTTCTAAAATATGGAGCAGTAAATCTCTACTACGATGTTTTCCATTTTCAAGGCCTACTTGGATTTTTTGCTGCAAATTTTTCCAAAAAACTGTTTAGTTTATTATCCTCAAATACTTACGGCATTATATTCAGCATCCCCTAAAATGGTTATATACCAAATTTGATAAATAAACTCTAATGCTTATTTATTTATAAAAATTCTAATGAAGACATAATTTTATTAAATTTATTTATATAAAATATATAAAAAATGTTGGCTATGTAAAATTAATTAAAAAAGTGATAAATTAATTTTTCGGTTGTAGATAATCGCATTTAATGTAAAAATTTATAATTAATTGTTAATAATAATTATGTATTTAAATAAATAATCATTAACACCTATTTATTTACCCACTCTGGTATAAAACCGTTTTAGGAGATGCTGAATTCAGTGCCGTAGTTAGATTTGAAAAAAAAATCGTTAAATATATATATTTTTTATTTTACAGTGAAAGGAATTAGAAATAGGCTTTGAAAATGGAAAACAAATTTTAATATTTTGTTCTAGAATAGAATAAAAAAAAATTAAGTAAATTTTTTACAGGCCTGTTTCCATATCAAGTGGGTCACACTGTATAGGGTATTTAATGGACCATACTTCCAGGGTAGCATCCTTGGAGAAGTATAATGTGAATTAAATCAACTTACCAACAATTTTTGTTCCTTAAGAAGTTATAGGCATGAGTAGGTACGGTTTTTATTTAATTGTTGTGCGATAATTTGCTTATTATTTGGATAATTGTACTGAAATGTTAGAAAAAAGTTTTTTCGTGAGATAAACACGAATATCTAATTGAGTTTTTAATTTTTAATAATTTATTGAACTTACAGGGCGTTCGGAGTATCTGTGTCACTAAGTTACGAATATGTCAGCAGTTTCAAAGAAATTGCAAAATTAATTTTAAAGTGCCATTATTATTGCAAACGATTGTACCTATTTGTTAAGCTTGAAAATCAAAACATAAATTCCAACAAATTATTAATTAAAACAGTTATTACAGTTGGAAATGTTCTTATAAAACAATATAAAACACAACAGAGACAAATAAAACAACATGAACGAAATAATTAAAAAGGTAACAAAACAACCACTGAAACCTAACTGCAATAGCACAAACAAAATTATTTATTTAAAATTTATTTTTAAAATATCCGCCAGACAGCTATACATTAGACATTACTAACTGTAATAACTTTTTGAATTAATAATTTGTTGGAATTTATGTTTTGATTTCCAAGCATAATAAATACGTTGAACATACTTTTCTCTAAAATGATATATTTTGGAGACATGCAACAAGTAGGTATACCAAAACCAATCGAAGGCAGTTTCAAAATAAAAAAATCTCTAGGGAATAATATAGTGACACGGGCGCAGAACATCCTGTATAATTAACTCAAAAATCAATTAGACATTTACAAAAAAAACTTATTTTGAGTACAATTAAGTACCTACTCAATTAAAAGAAAATTGCTGTAAAAAAATTAAATGAAAGAAGTACCTTCTCAAGCCCATAACTTCTTAAGGAAGTAAAATTGTACTAAGGTAAGTTTATTTAATTCACATTAATTTTGTTGAAGAATGTATGGCACATCCTTTACTGGACATATTGTATACGTGTACTATATTTAGTTTATAATATTTTTTTATTCATTTATATTAAATAAAAAGAAAATTTCAATTCAATTTTATTTTATTACAAAGCAACAAACTTTATATCTTCCTAGGTGACCCGGCAAACGTTGTGTTGCCATATGAATTATTTCTAGTGAATATTTTGGTAGTCGGCTTTGTTCTTATCCCTACACCCTGCTGTTTACAGGGTGAGAAGCACATACGTAGAAAAAATATAGACTGTGCCAGTATCACATTGCCGGCCACCGCTAATTTATGGCTGCCCTAAAAGGTCCAGAATCACTAAAACTTGGTTTTGATGCCAATTTACGTTGGTTGCATCGTAGCGTGAATCTCATTTGTTTACTGTGATTGGTCACATTCATGTCACATTCTTTAATGACATTTAAAATGACAGCAAGTTAGTTAATTTCATATTGCAATGCAGCCATCATATTTGCACAACCGCCAACATAAAGCACCTGTCACGTGACCTATATAATGAACCGACGCTGTCTATATTTTTTCTAGGTTTGTGGTGAGAAGTGACACCGGTAGACGCCTGGCGGGGATAACTGATCTAGTGATAATCGATCAGTTATAAGGTTAAAAATGATTAAATTACTAAAATGGCTATTAAAAAATAGGGATTTGTCATAGAAGGGTGAAAATTAAGGGTTGTATGTATTTCTTAATGCCACATCATAAAAAAATAAAAATAGAAACTTTTGTCCAATAAATAAAAAAATGTTTAGGGTGGACCACAGTTATCACTTAGGGGTATGAAAAATAGATTACAACCGATTCTCAGACCTACCGAATATACATATAAAATTTCATAAAAATCGGTCAAGTCGTTTCCGAGGAGTATGACGTCTAAAACTGTGACACGAGAATTTTATATATTAGAAGATTTAAAAACTCTCCTGTGATTTGAAATCATTTCATTATTTTAGATTTCCGTAACTGATGCAACACAATGTCAAAGTTTTTTTACTGTTTAAGAAAGGTATTTTAAGCTAATATGTATCAAATCTCCTACAATTCCTATCAATGAAGTCATATGCATGCTCTCTGATACCAAACATCTAGGTATGCTAATGAACACCCACAGACAAAACTCTATTCAATAATTATCTAAAAAATGTATTCTATTTACTAACCTGATATACTCTATATATGGAGTGGGAACTCAAAATTCAATCACAATAGATGAGATCTGATCTATTTCTGCATTTTTTAGGATTGCTTCATCAGGTGGCCTCCTTTAACTTGAGTCAAATATCTAACTATAAAAATTATTATACCAATAAATTAAAATTATTTGAAATTAAATGTCAAAATGAAATTAAATAATGTCGACAGCGTCAAACTGATTAACTGTCAAGTATCATAACGACCTACTAAAATAAATAAAAATGTCAAAGGTTAAAACGGAAACCTATAAAAGTTTCCTTCCATATCATTATTTTTTTTTATATTAAGCTTAACAAGTTTTAAAATACTACAATATCTTTTCAATTTACTCCCATACGAAAAATGTATTTTTTTCCATTACTTATTGAATGTTAAAATATTTTGTGTTTCCCTTTTATAAGATAGCTCACAAACACTATTTCTTCCCATAATTATTCTTAAAATTTTAATTCCAAACATTATTTTCATTATTTAAATGTACAGTGGTTTCTAATTTATATAATTAGTTATTCAGATTAACCTGTATAAACTTCTACTTCTACTTTTTCTCGGCCATGTACTAATTCTAAAGTGATTTACCACATAATAAAATGTATTATTCAATAGCAATAATATGAGTAATCAACTAGTGCCCCTTATAGGAATTTCCCTTGGGGTCTAAGGAGCTATGTAGGGATTTCCATATGGAAATGCGTCATCAATAGAATTATTAACAGAGGAAAAAATAAAATCAAATTACAAATGGAAATTGAAAATGACTGGCTAGACTTCGAAGTCAATATTTCAACTTGGCCTTTTCGTTGCTAATGTATTTTCTAATTTAAAGATTTTATTACTGAATGAATTTAATTAGGAACAAATTGTATAGAAGTTGGGAGAAATAATTATACTTAGAATTTTGATTTACATATAATTTTGTTCATACATTTTAGTATATACCTTCTACTTACGTCGAAACTGTTCAGAATTTAAGGTCCCATCAGATTTAACTCATTCATAATTCATAAGCGGTAAACTCGAACAGGAAAATCAATAATTGTGTAGTTGATTATAAATTTATTTATACCTACGTAGCAAGTTATTGCCTAACTGATTCAAATGTTACGAAATGTAAAATAAAAAAAATTAACTATACCTACCTACACACGGGGACGGTGGATACTATTGTCGTGAGCTTTGAAGAGAACAAGTGTTGTTCTGTAACTCTATGTGATCTAACAAAGGCTTTCGATTGTGTTTTACATGATATTCTTCTGCGTAAGTTATCTTTGTATGGTATTCGGGGCATATCGTTGAAGCTAATTGAATCCCGTAGGCAAACTGTTTGTTTTAGCAATTCTTATTCAAGTTACGAATATATGCGTCACGGAGTTCCACATGGATCTGTCTTAGGGGCCTTACTTTATTACAAATGTTAATAATCTGTTTCGTAATACACTATTTGCTGATGATACAACCGTCTTTACATCAGCGTATAATTTGACTGACCTCTCTCTCTTTTCTAATGAAATGATTGAGAAGGCCAATGCATGGTTTTCAGGAAACAGTCTAAAATTAAATCAAAACAAAACATAAAATTTGATAATTACTTCTCATACGGACATGGTTACAGGCAAATCTGCAAAGTGCAAACGTTCTTGGTGTAATTCTTGATGACTCTGACATGGAATTTTCATATAAACTATTTCCATAATAAGCTTTCCAGAATAATTTTTTTAATTCGTAGAATGAGACATTTTTTAAGTCAAAATTGTTTGAAGATTTCATTCCTTTTTATGTATTCTCTGGGGAAACAGCACGACATTTCATAAAATATTTACTTAAATTGCAACAAAAATTAAACGTTTAATAACTAATTTGTATTGTATTTATACATACTTTATCATATTGTACTATATCTTATTTGCCATTCTTATATTTTTTAATATATTTATTTTGATATAATATAATACAATATAATATAATATAATATAATATAATATAATATAATATAATATAATATAATATAATATAATATAATATAATATAATATAATATAATATAATATAATATAATATAATATAATATAATATAATATAATATAATATAATATAATATAATATAATATAATATAATATAATATAATATAATATAATATAATATAATATAATATAATATAATATAATATAATATAATATAATATAATATAATATAATATAATATAATATAATATAATATAATATAATATAATATAATATAATATAATATAATATAACATAACATATTAGAGTAGATACTACTCTACACACCTTATACAAACAATTAAATACTATTCACGCATTAGTATTTAATTATTTATATAAGGAAAGAAAGACATATAGCAAACTGTCAAAGCCATCTATTAGCGGCACACCAGACTTACACCGTTTACTTGTTAGTTCTCCTCAGTGTACCACAGGGGGCGACGCAATCGACGACTTATCCGACAGAACCAGACAGAACCAGGTTTGTGGAACCAGAGTAGACGCGATGCAACACGTAACTACATCTTTTGGCCACATGCTGAACTGAGCGATCCACCTGCACACACAATTTTAATAAAATTTGTAGTAAATAATAATACAATTCTGGCTCTACAGTTTTGGTAATGATCAACACAAGTATTGTAGTAATATCATCTATAAATATTTGTTATATTATTTTAATTCGCGCAAATCTATAAACCCGTAATTTAAGGAATATACTTTTCTTTAATTAATAATATTTGATTAATATTTTATCAAAACATTATTCTATAAGTAAATCATAAGTTTAGTGTAATGTGATGTCAATAATATGTAAATATTTATATCACGTATACTTTATTACTGAATTAATACATATGCAGTTGATTTAAGTTTAAAATTTTACTATATTATTATACTTAAATACATATTAGATTTTTTGCATGTACAAAAAACATATTCTCTGGTTTAGCATTATTTTTAATATTCTTCTTCTCTTCTATTTTATGCAAACAGACATGCATTAATTATTAAATTTAACTGTGAACTATTATTTTTATTTGTTCAAAGAACAAATTTTTACGAGTTTATTTATTTTTCAGAATTACATTTTGTGGAATAACAATGAAAAACTACGTAGAAGCAAATATATCGAACAAGTCCCACACCACAATAAAGTATGCCATGAAGATGATGAGTAGCTCTTCAGAAACCATCATATTTATGTTTCTGGGAGTTGAGACTGTCAACAAAATCCACGATTGGAACGCGTGGTTTGTTATCCTAACCATTATCTTTTGCTCAGTGTACAGAGTTATAGGTAAGTAACACACATGAGGTATAATTGGTAATGTCACATTTTTCGAGTGGACGCAAAATTATTTATGAGTGTTGTTAACTGAAACTTAAATTGAATCGAGTTTGCTCATCCGAAAAGTTACATTTACACTAAGAAAACTATAGTTCTTAATTATGCAAAACAGTAGGATTCATAGTTAACGTTCTGCTGACATGATGATATACCCGATTATGCAAAAGAATTTCAAAGACCTTGCAAAAATTAGAAGTAATAGATATATGTATGAAATTCATAATATAAGATTTATCGCCTTTTTGTAGATAGGACAAACCTTGGACAATTTCCATATTTCAGCAATTATGACCTTGTTTGTTCATGGTTGAAGTAAATACAGGATCTGCGACTAGCCTCTATCCCCATGTACATGATTTAAAAGTTTCCCTGTATCTCTATTAATAAAATAAAATAAATATTTTATAAAATAAAAATAAAATATTTTATATAACAAACTGGCAATATGGCTGCTGATGTTTGAAGTTTGTTCATTAAGAGTCTAATAATTTTCGTAAAAGTATAATCAAAATATAATAGATGGCCCTGCACATAATCCAATTCGTATGTATGGAAGTATATAGAATAAAACAACAATTAATCATGCCTGACTGCTGCTGAATTGTTTTTACTTCCTCTTTGTTGTCTGTTAAATGACTAGTCTGTAATATAATACACTTTTCCGGTATCATTCATCACCTGAGAAAATGTTCTAAGAAAATAGATTTTCTCGCAGACTCATATATCTCAATATTGGGTTAATATACTTCAATAGAATGATTCTTGTTTTCCACAGTGTAACATAAAATCACAGCTAATCAAGATTTGTTGGACAATTGTCTAGTGAATTGATATAATCTGTCGAGAATAATGCAATAAACATTTACAATTCTTGTACAATTCTTTGTTAAAATATTGGCAATACCTCACTCAAATTAAAGAAACATACAATATCTAAGAAACAGCAAATTTTTACAATGTTGGGCTAAAATATATGATTGAAACTTAAATTTTTCTAGTAACGTCAACATATGCTTTCAAATAATACTTGTCCTGCACTGAGATAACCAGCGTGGCAACTCTTTAGATTCAAAAAAATCTTCCTTTGAATTTATGTTCTACATTAATTAATTTTCATTATAGAAGGTGCCAAAGCTTTTGCAACATATCTATGCAATTTAGATTAATATACCTAAGTTATGTCCACAACTGGCTAATATTCTAGAATACTTTTCTAAAGGGTTTGATAGGCTCGACTACTCTAACTCTTCACAATTTTGTTAAATATACTCAGCAACTCTGTAATAATCTAGCAAAACTGTTTTAGCAATTTCGTGGTTTCAAATCCGACGTGTTCCTTCATACATCAAATGTTTCTCAAAGGTCCTTACTTGGAACTATTCTATTCAACATATTGTTACGAAAGCTCACCTACCTTTTAGTTGGTTAATTATGTTCCTGTTTTCCTTACAATTTCTAATTGAAGCTCACCTACCTCATTAGTTTGTAAATTACGTTTCTGTTTATGTTAGAATTTACAGTGATGCCTTTACTTTGACGTTTTCCGGAATATTCCAGGCTATATTCTATTTGTTTCTCGACACGTTCTCGAAATCTCAGAAACTTCGAGAACTGTAAAAACCTATATAAGCAGATCATTTTCGGCCGCTGCAGTTAGTTTGTATTGAGCAGCCAAACGCGAGTGACAAACGTCAAAGTAAAGCGTTGACAGTTGCGAAATTTGTTGAAGGATATTTCTTGTATTATCAAGAGTGATAATAAAGATTATTTGTCTACGTGACGTGTTTCAACGATAACCTAGTTTCGAGGTTACAATATTTAATAATGACATTGCGGGAGATCTTAATATACTCACGATGTAAAAGTACTCGTATTCTGAAAAGATAACTCTATTTTATAAAAAATTATACCTTGATAACTAAGGTATCTTAAATAATAACGAAGATATCGGCCTGGGCAGTTTTAAGTGGCACACTCTTTATATTGGAATAAGCAATATCGTCATAAAAAGTCTCAAAAGAAATACCACCTAAAAACCAGCGGTGGAAGGATAAAGTAATCGTTGGAAAATAATTGAATGTTCGTTGTTTAAAGTGCATAAATGTCACAAAATACTTGTCATCATACTTGTACTCAATATGAACGTCAAACGTATAAATTTTATGCTCATAAAATGTTTTCTCATTCAGAAAAAGTTGATATGTTCCTAATTTGTGGAGCACACATGCAAAAGCCGATAAATCCAGTTCAAACCATTTTGAGATATTTGCAAAAAACGTGTAGAGCAGAATTCCAAAAGTTTTTAAAAAATCTTGGAATAAATTACTTATGCCTCTTAAAATGTAAATCCTAAATTGTGATATCGTTACTTTTTTCAAACCTTTTTTTTTTATTGATTTTTTTTTGGATATATCGGGTTTTGCATGAAATTTAAATTTTATCGGTTTTTGCATTTCTTCTAGATTTCCAAATGTGATATAAAGTAGACTCTGCAAACCCCCATCCTACCATTTTTTGTTATCCTATTTAATTTTGACAATAAAAATGTATTAGTATTTTTTTACAATATAGTTTGCAAACTAATCAAAATAACTTTAAGAAATATAAAGAAAAAGTAATGTACAAAATCAGAATCTTGATAAAAAACAAAATCAAGTGTGCAAAGCCTCTTCCTCTTCAAAGCAGTGGCAAACTGCATCCTGGCCATCAACTTCCTCCTCATTTCCAGCTAGAGTAGTACCCTGAAGTATTGTGTAATACCATTTCATATCCGGTAACTCTTCCCAACCCTTTTTAAACTGCTGGTCTATTAAATCTTGCAGACTCTTTTATTTTTTCGGGAATGCTCCTTTCTAAACCTTTTTTATTATTGTTAAGTCTGTGTCACTAAATTTAGGTTTTAGTAATTTCAAATTTTTCTTTACCACTGGTGAAATAGTAATTTTCAAATGTACATATTTTTAGTAAACGACCCATATTGAGTTAGAACTACCTTTTTAATCTCTGAAAGTCCTTTGACTTATTTCAAACAATTTTGAAGTTGTTTCCAATCAAAAAGACCCCAGTCACTGCCTATTTGCTTCACCACTCCAACTTTCTGGTAAATTAATTCATACGCCTCTCTTGATAATATTGAAGCTTCTTTCCTGAGGAGTTTCTCTACTCTACCGTAAACACACGATCTGCCGGTAAAAAGGAGTGGCCCCTCACTGGAAATATAAGTAGTATCTCTGAAAATACCACAAACAAAAGAATACACTGAAACGTTAAACTAAAATTCTACCATGTAGGTATTGTATGTAACATGTAACCATAGTCCGTACCGTACAAACCTGCGAACAGGAATAACTCAAAACACAATAAAACCTAGGGACAAAGTGCAGCCGGTAATATTGTGCAATGTAATGTGTAGTACCACGTCGTAATATTTGCACAGCCATCTTTGTATTTTAGAAATCATTAGCAAACCAATACAATATTTAAATTACAGATTTCTTCCCTTGCGAAAGATTTTGTACAATTTAAAACTTAGACAAGATAATTTGTCTAAGATTTAAAATTTCATCGGTGTTTGCTTGAAAGTTGGATTTATCGGTAGTTGCTTGAACTGTGCACATTCAGGTACCATTTTCAATAGGATTGATCGGTTTTAGCTTGTATCTGATGTGCTACATCGAAAGAGCTACCGCAAATTAGTAAAAATCGATATTGACCTTAAAAGGTGCATAAAGTGGATTTAACGGTTTTTACATGTGTGCTCCACATTTACGGTGAGTCACAAAAAAAATTCAATAAGAGCTAACTATCGAGAAAGGTATCCAGAGCGCTTCATTCCTGATCATGGAACTTTTACAAGATTGTAGATGACCTTGCGACGAAATGAAGATGACTTTTCTGTTCAGAAGAATCAAATAATTGACCGATGGATAAGAAACAATGTTAGTACAGCTAGACTGTTACAGTATTTCGAACAAAATCCACGAAATTCAATACGGCAGGCTAGCCTAAAATTGAATTTGGATAAATCAACCGTTTAACGAATTTCAAAGACCAATGTTTATCATGACTACAAATTTCATAATTACACATTGGAAACAGACTTAATTTTATAGCTCAAATTGCAGTAAATCTAGAAATTGCTGATCAGAACCTTTTTCGATGCGTTCTTTGGACGGACGAAAGTCGTTTGTCAGTAATGGTTTACCAAACAGGCGCAACGAACACCACTGGTCCTCTAAAAATCCATACAATCCAGTCCAAAACCAAGGCCATTTATGAGCAAATGTATGGTGCGGCATCATTAGTAGGCATTTAGTTAGGTGTTATTTTTATGAACATACATTGAACATCGTGAGTTACCTAAATACCTACAAGAAGAACTTCCTGCACTTCTGGAGAATGTGCCTTTGCAGCAAAGGAGAAACCTATGGTTTCAGTACGACGGAGCTCCACCCCACAAGGCCAGGGATGTGCAGCAATATTTCAAGAACCCTTTCCCAGAAAAATGGATTGGGATTAATGGATCTATTCAGTGGCCTGGAAAGACATCAGATCTAACACCCCTGATTTGTTTGGGGGGTTTTAAATTCTGAGGTTAACAAAACACCTTCACAAGATATTAAAAGAAAAAATAAATGAGTTGAACGGTGAAATTTTAATAAATGCAGCCCACAAAGAAGTCAGGCAAATATTGGATATGTGTCTTGAAATGAGAGTGGTCACATAGATAATAGATTATAATATGCATGTAGTATCAGGGCGTTTGCTTCATTTTTTATGTTTAGTTGTTGTTATCATCACCTTTTGTTTTAACTGTATTAAAGAATTTTCGAGTTGAATCCTTTTATTTATTCTGACATTTATGCGCTTTAAACAACAAACGTTTTATTATTTTCCAACGACTCCTTGATCGTTCCACCGCTAATATGATTTTTAGGTGGTATTTCTTTTGGGACTCTTTAGAACGATATTACTTATAACTTTTAGGGAAGTAATACAGAAAAAAATCTTTAATAAAAGTTTATTAAAAAAAGATATTTTTTTGGTATGTTTCTGTTAAATCTGAAAAATAATACTTTCCAATGATCATGATTGGCATGATTCATTCCATTTGATACTACGTGTCCCAAATTTTATTTAAATTATTTGCATCCTCGGAGTAGGCTCAAACTATCGAATTTGAGACACCCTCTATATGCTACTCTTTATGTCAATATAAATGACTTTAACAGGACTTTTTGTAGTACGAGACATATAATAATAATATAAAAGCATATTTTCAATAAGTGTGCAGTGTATTATTGTTCCTATTTTATTTTTTGTTTGTGTTGTATTTTTAACTATTCTGTTCCTATTTTTGTCGTTTAAGAATCTAACTGTTATACCCATTGTTTAATGCTAATAGTTACATTTTAATTGTGTCTTTTCTACAACTTATCCTTATGCCCCTTGGATATTGTTACGTAGCATCTCTACGCACAAGGGGGTAGCTACAGATGTAGATTAATAACACCAAAAAAACAGTAACAAAATGGTTTATTCAATAATTAGAAACATAGGGGCGAGAAAATATTGCCACCAGCTGGAGGTTGTACAGATATCAATATAGGTCTTACCTATTTCCAACTTCCATGATCTAGGGGAGATACTGCTATTCCAAAAAAAAGGGGAGAACTTCCACGTTAACTACACTGCCACCGACTGACTTCCCTTACCTCCACATTCAAGTTCCAACCCTTGGTTCATGATTTTTGTCAGATCAGCAGTGGCCTGAGGGACCACCGCCAATCAGAGCTTTGCAGAAAAAACGTCACTGTGGTCAACGTACCTGGAAGTGTTGTAATCTGCCGACTGTACATTTTTATCCACAGTAAAGGATATGATTGCGAAATTGAAATAAAATATCGTTTATGCAATGATTTTAAACTAGGTTGGAACTGGATTGCTTTGGAGTTTTAAAATGATTTTATTTTAAATTAGACTTATTTTCCAATAACTATTTAATTAAATTTCCATTCTTGACATATCTCCCTACCTCATGAAAGCTGGCCTCCAGCTTTAAGCTCGCCAGGTGTACTAAAAAGTAATGAAAATAATAAAAACAGAAAAACTTGTAAATAAAAAAATTCCAATCCCTTTTACATAATGGGATCCTAAGGGTGAAGAGAATATAATCTTAAAATTATAAAGTAATCTAAAACATGCCCTCCTGTGGGGATTAAAAATTAAAAAAAACACACAAACGGGATAAATTAAAGAAATAAAGAAATTTCTATAGTATAGTTAAACATTATTAATCATTTAGTACTCCAATGTTAAGGTAAAATATAAAAATTTCTCTATTTTATTATCTAAGTTTGAAACAAAATAAGTTCGTCATGTTGTAATAATATCCATGGAGCACACACACACAGAAACACATCACATTCAGTTTTTATGGGCTGACATAACTGTTCATCTATGTCGGGGAAAATTGTTCGTTTGTTACTCACTTCGTTGTTTGTCACAGTTGTAGTACAGATTTGCATACTGTAGAACCTTACTGCAAGGTTGGGACGTGGCAGATGTCAACAGCTGGGCTTTCTTTATCCTACGGGTACATAAAATCATCTGGTTTGGAACTGGTCAACCATTGTATAGTCTATTTTCAGCGGATGTATGTTAGCCTGTAGCTAGGTGAACTACTCTCCTTCATTCCCTCGCATAGAAAATTGTATGGTTGGACGGAGCCACCATTTTATATTGTGGTAAAGGAGATGTTGCGTCTTCCTTTCCTGTGCCAATTGGTTTGATGTCGACCTTACTATTGCATATATATATATATTTGGATCCTTCCAGGATCGTGAGGATTTAGGTTCGCCACTGTCTTACTGCCATCGTCCTGCCAAGGAGTAGGTGTCCGGGTGTAACATCTAAGTTGTGAGTTCTTGTAGAATTGTGTTGCTAGCCCACAGTGTGCTCCAGGTATTCCATGTACATGTAACAACAATTCACATATAAGTATACTTTTAAACAAATCTAAATCTTTAACATATACCCAAAAAAAAAATTATAAACTCAATATATATAAAGTTCTGTTTTAAGTCTTCTCTTCCCCTTTTATTAGGTACTCGTTCATATTAATAGAGAATAATGGTAATTGTTATAAATGACTAAGTACTTCCTTATCCCCAAAAAAAAAATAATAAACCAATCTCTATATATTGTCTATTCTGTGTATCTAAATCAATTATAACTATTATTAAATTCTATTAGTTAGATATTATTTTATCTCATATCCCCTCTATATTTATGAAACAAAATATTAATTCATATGCCTGCATTTTGTTAATTAAAATATTTGCTACCCCTGTTACTATACTTCATTATTTTTTAATTCTATAATTATTTTATTTCTATTTATTTCATGGTGTATCGACCAATAGCTCACTTTCTAGAAATTTAATCACCTTTATCATAATATTTTAAACATTAATAAGTTTTATTGCACTACTTATACTTTTATGTCCCTTTTTTTTTATTTTTTTATTTTTTTTATTTAATTAATATAAAACCCTTTCTATTTCTTATAAGAAAAATATATCTTGTATATCTATATATATCCTTTGTTACCCAACTAATCTCTATGTTTAATACTAGCTAGTTTTTCTCTTTACCTCATGGTTTCAATATATTATCGTATCTTTAATTCTTGTTGCTTAAAGTATTCATTTGTACTTCCCTTCAATTGTCTTTATAAATTATCACCTTCAATTTTATTATATTTGTTAATCTCAATCTCAATTTTCCATATTTATAAGCGTCTCTTATTTAGTTTAAATTGTCAGCTGTATTCACTATTTTATATAAATTATATTTCCTACATTTTTTAAATGTTGCGTATCATGTCCCTTTTATTTTTTCAAATTTTCATTTCAATATATTCATATCAATTCACATTCAATATATTTATTTATTATTCTTTATTTTTAATATTTCATTTAATTGTCTCTCATTGTTTTATTTACATGCTTCAATATTTTTCTTGATTACCATGTATTTATTCGCTCATTGTTATATTATTTTCGGTACCTATGTTATATATCAATCTCATTTGCCCCTTTAACATATTACCTTATTTTACTTAAATCCCCCTGTATACTTTTTATAAACATTTAGACGTAGATTTACTTTACTCTCACTTTTATCATTCCCATCTTAATCTTGAAGAAACAACTCATTTATTTTATTAGATTATTATATAGAATGAGAAACACAAAAATTCTAAATTTTACTAACATTAGAAAAATTATCTTGTAATAAGGAAAAATACTATAATTAAATA
The DNA here is from genome assembly GCA_025584915.1 of Monochamus saltuarius. NCBI lineage: Eukaryota > Metazoa > Arthropoda > Insecta > Coleoptera > Cerambycidae > Monochamus > Monochamus saltuarius. The sequence goes on from CM046721.1 coordinate 20,161,218, forward strand.
TGTTCTCCAGTGTCCAAATTTCCCTCTTAGCAAATATATGCATATGTATCTATTTTCAAAAATTAGGTCAGTCTTCAATATTTCACCTCTCACTTTGATATTTATCTAGCAGTCCGCGTGTATTAACTGCCAGCTTAAATAACCCAGCGATAACGTTTCATTATTTGAGAACTGCATCGTAGTTTTTAGAAAAATTAAGAAAGAAAAAAAAATACTAATAATAATAATAATATTAATAAAAATAAAAATTAAAAATATACGTATCTACAGAAAGAAAACTTAGACACTTGATTCATCAACTTGAACCTCAGTTTCTTGCAGGACACATTCTAGACTATGTCCTGGTTTCAAGGAAGTGAGATCCACATTACTTCCCATATGCAAAATGAGTCGTTTCCCTTGCGGAAAAGGATTTGTACTAGAGGGGTTTCCTCTTTTCTTTCATTTTGTGGACTCTTTGATTTCCTTTTATTTTTATAAATTAATAATAAAATTTTGATAATGAAATATCCGATAATTATTATGACTCCTATACATATTAACCCAAACTGTATGTCATGTTCAACATGATAGTTCCCTTCACTACGCACTGGACTCACCACGGCCGGAATTACCCCTACATTATTTCTTTGACCAAAAATTATATAACCAATTGCAATTGATAAAATAATGTTCCAAATAAAAATAAAGTATCACTATGTTGTCCATAAACATCTGAATATGAAACTCCTAAATTAGCTTCAACGTTTTCTAATATCCCTTGCATATTATCTTTTACTGAAGTGAAATTAAAATGGGGAATATCTAGTGTCCAATTTCTATTAAGACAGTCATCAGGTTTTAAAAATTTTGGTAAATTATCATGATCATTCGGTTTCAATACAAATGACTTTAACTTAGACCAGGCAGCAGGAATTATATGCGTAATTGTAGATTCCCAAGGCATCGATTCCGAACATGGGAACCTTTTCGGAATTACTACTTCCTGTATATTAAGTTCGCAATGACAAGGTAAATATAATTTAATTGAACCAGGTACTGTATAGGCCGAGTCCTGTAATGATTGTGAAAAATTTTGACAGATTAATTTTGTAATATTTTTTGGATGTGTAATTACATAAGTTTCTTCAGCTATTTCAGAAATAACCGTATTAATTGATTTATGGCAACGCATAGGACAATTGTGACTTATTTCTTCGATAGAAGCACCATAATATAACATTTTTGCACATACGTGACCGTGTAACATATCTGCCGAAAATCGGGGCAAATAACATAATTTATCTTTAAAAGGTTGACAGTGTCGTAAACCTGATCCTGAAATTTGTCGTACTTGTGGTTTAGAATTTGGAAAAGATTCTGTAACTGCTAAAAATAAAGTTTTGTGTTCAATAACACAAGTTTGATTTTCCCATGCAAAAGGAGTTGTCGTTAATTCAAATAATTGCCATGTTCTTTGTTTTTGTGTAGTTGGGATTCGAATAGTAACTACAAGCTTGTTTTCACTGAACCCACAGTCACATATTGGTAATTGAAAATATCGTGATAAATCTTCAATTGGAATAGCTAACTTTTGATTAGACGAGGCCAATTCAGCCCCTAATTTGTCTAAGTCATGTCTAAAAACAGCCGGATCTAAAATTGCAATAGGAATTTGATGCTGGCGGCAAGAGTTTAAAATACTTTGACGTTTAATTGCACGTGTTAAATAAATTATATGCTTCAAATTCTGAACTTGATTATGCCAAATAGATGTGAAAAAATATGTTTCTTCCTTTTGTGCTTCTCGTGAATTTTGCAAACTTTTACTATGTAATTTTCGAGATTATGAATTCTTTCCTCTGTGTCTTTAAGTGCTTTTGATACAGAGTTTTCATACTCCGCAAATTTTTCTGAATTTTGAGTAACAGTTGTTAGTGACTTTGACATACCCTGACTTAATTTTATTAATTGACGCTTTAAATTTTGTTCATCCATTGTAAGTACATCTAATTTATGCTGTGTTGCTACTCCGCAACACCAAGAAAGAGCACCCCCTAAAAAATCTAACGCTCTCTTACGCCTACTATTTATTTGTGAACAATTTTTTAAATATGCCGGGCTCCACGTACGAGTGAGGGAACTAAATTCGTTTTCAAAACTAACTCTTAAATGTTCTAGTCCTTTTATCATAGTACACTCATGGGGCCTATTACAATCACCCTCAAATTTTGAACCTTTCACCTCCTCCTCTTGCCATATCGTTTGGTATATCATCGGGACCGTGGCTTCATACGTTAAGGCTGAGGGCAAAGCCTTCCAAAACCCTCCACCAGTTACTTCCATATGGTGGGACATAACTTCTTGGGCACATTGCACAGTAATCCATATAAAAAATAACCTATACCTTTAAACAGAGCGAACATTAGTATATTAGACAACCACAACAAACATACGTATTCATATCATCATATTCATATCATATTTAACATAAAACTCTTTTTATTTTCCCTTTTATACATCATTATTATCATCCCTCTAAGATTTTTTCTACATATTTTACGTTCCTATTTACCCTGATTTATTCATCTTTAACTGGTACTGGTATGGGAGTCCAAGGATCATAATAGGGCAAGATACGGCTTACATGAACTACTTCTGTTTTTGACTTTTTAGTCGGTCCTTTTGAACCAAATAATCTACATCACTATTCTTTTTACGATATAGTACGGTCCAAACCAGCGAAGTAAAAGTTTCTCACTTCTTCCTACTTTTCTTACTGGAGTAAAAACTTTTACTTTGTCACCGTCTGAAAATTCTAAATGGCGGTGCTTATTATCATATCTAATTTTGTCATACTTTTGCTTAGCGTGAATATTAGCAGCTGCCTCTGCTCTGACCGCTAAAGCTCTTTCCCTTATTTGGTGAGCATCCAAATTATTACTCGTTTCCATCAAATTAGCCTCTGTTGGCTGTACAGCTTCTCGCCCATATACCAACATAAACGGGGAGTATTTAGTGGTATCTTGTGGCGACGTATTATATGCAAAAATTACGTGAGGTAAATATTCATCCCAATCTGACTGTTGGGTGTTTGTATATAACGAGAGCATATTAGCTAGCGTTTTATTAAACCTTTCAGTCAACCCATTACAACTAGGGTGATATGCCGTGGTGTACTGACTATATGTACCCATGCATTGTAACAGTTCTCTCACTAATTCTGACCTAAACGTTTGTCCTCGGTCACTTAAAATGTGCCTAGGAGCTCCATGCCGTGTTATTATCTTTTCTAAGATAAACTTGGCAACGGGTTTTGCTTTTCCCGAGGGTAAGGCTTCAGCCTCTACCCAACGAGTAGCATAATCAGTGGCAACAACTATCACAGTTCTTCCATTTCGACTCCTTCGAAATGGGCCTAAAATGTCAATTCCTACTTTCTCAAAAGGTGTCCCCACCGCTATCGGTTGGAGAAGACCTACTGGCTTTTTGTTTTGTTGACCCTTCCTGGCCTGACAATCTGGGCAACCCTTAATAAATTTTTCTACATCTTTTTGTAGATTGGACCAATAATATCTCGCTTTAATTTTACCTAAGGTTTTCGCCACTCCTAAGTGTCCTCCGAGAGGTTCCGAGTGATGCGAGTATAAAATTTCTCCACGTAACTGTATTGGTATGACGAGTAAATTTTCCCGTCCCACAAAAGAAGGATTAATTTTATATAAAACTCCATCAACAATACGAAAATTTTTCGCTCGTCGAGCGACACCAATAGGCGCGTTCTCGGGATTTTTAACTGCTTGTATCAGTTCTTCTATTTCTGGGTCCGCCTCCTGTTCTTTAGCAAGATCTTCGGGCAACATTAGATATGTCGGTATGTCCTCGATATCTTGTCGATCATTCTCGACCTCTAATACTGGATTTCGTGATAAAGCATCCGCATCTGCGTGTGCTTTACCACTTTTATGCACAATGGAGTAGTCAAACTCCGAGAGTTTTAGCGACCATCTCGCCAGTCTACCTGTCGGGTCCTTTAAGGATCTTATCCAACAAAGGGCATGATGATCGGTAACAATTTTAACGGGTCTTCCGTAAATTAGGTGTCTTAAATAGCCTAGTGCCCAAATTGCAGCTAGTGCTTCAATCTCGCTGATCGTATAATTACTCTCAGCTTTCGAGAGGCTCCTACTAACGTAGGCTACGGGATGTTGTTGCCCGTCTTCCCCCTCCTGAAGAAGTATCGCACCGATACCTATAGTACATCCATCCACACGCAACTCGCATGGTTTATTTGGATTAAAATGTTGCAAAACGGGCTAGTTAATAATTTGTCCTTGAGTGTTTCAAATGATTTTTGTTGGTCATGGCCCCAAACAAAATTATTTCCGTCTTTTATTGTTAAATGTAATGGCCTAGCTATAAGGGAAAAATCTTTTACAAATTTTCTGTAATAATTGCACAATCCTACGAAACTTTGAATGTGTTTTATCGTCTTTGGTTGCGGAAATTCTCTAATAGCCATTAATTTATCTTTATCTGGCGCAATACCATCCTTGTTTACTATGTGCCCCAATAGTTTTACTTCTTCTTTCACGTAAATACATTTACTCGGTTTTAAGGTTAAATTAGCCATTCTCAGCCTTTCGAAAACTCTTTCTAATTTTTCCAAGTGTTCGTCCCACGTTTTTGAAAATACAACTATGTCATCTAAATATATTAAAACATCTTTCCATTTCATCCCTTCAAAAACTTGATCAGCTAGATGCTGAAACGTTGCGGGGCGTTGCATAATCCAAAAGGAAGGACATTAAACTGAAATAGCCCTTGTCCTTGTGTTATAAAAGCAGTATACTCCTTAGATTTTTCTTCAATTTCTACCTGCCAGTAGCCACTAAACATATCCAGCGTTGTAAAATATTTAGCCCCACCGAGGTAAGTAAGAATATCATCTATATTCGGAATGGGGTACGTCGACTTCTTTGTTACATTGTTTAATTTCCGATAATCCACACAAAATCTTGTGGATCCATCTTTTTTCTTCACTAATACTACTGGACTCGCCCAAGGGGAGTGGCTAGGGCTTATAACGTTATTAACTAACATATCTTGTATTTGCTCGTCTATAATTTGCCGCTCTTTTGAGACACCCTGTAGGGTCGGCATTTTATAGGAGCATCGCCAACATCTATGTTATGTTTCGTTAAATCTGTTAAACCCATTCCCTGGTTGATTTGGAAAAACATCGTTATATCTCTCCAGTAATTTGGACAGTTCATTTCTTTGTGACTCATCTGTAAGATGGTCCAAATCATGATCTGCCAAAGTTACTATGTCTTCCTGTTCCTGCAGGTATAAGACCATAGCCTCTGAACTGTTTCTCTGGGGCACAACATAACCCACTGTTGACCCTTTAAAAACTTTTACTTTCCTACTACTCATATTTTCTACCTGTATGTAAAATTTTCTATTTTGTTGAGTACTTTCTAAAAATCGATCCGTATTAGTCCTCTTGATGTAAAAATGCTTCATTATCTTCATATATCCAATTTTTATTACCCGTTTTATCTTCATTGTATAACGATTCCACTTCTAAATTATATACGCCACGAGGTTCTAAGACATAGTCTCTTTGCAGTACTACTTTATTAAGTTTTTCTTCTATTTCCATATTTCCCATAAAGTATTCATCTTCTTTATGTACTATCGCTGTATCCCATTTATTTTCTGTCGTAGTGTCAATTGGCCAGTGACAAATAATTATATCTATTTCAATATCTTTAAATAAATACAAAATCATATTTTTTACAAGTCTCCAATCTAGTTGATCTAGACCACATCCCAATCTTGGGATTGCCAATTTTCTTATATTATTATCCAATATAAAATTTCTAAATTATACAGTGTTGTCCAAAATGTCTCTAGTGACGGCTTCTCCCAAAAATATTCTTTTGTCACTAGGTAAATAATCCATCTATTACCTTCCTTTAACAATGCCAATCCTCCTGGCTTTTGTTTTTGATTTATGAGTTCATTTACTCTTCCAAATTTTTCTTTAAATATTTTTGCTATACCTTTGCCCATTCTAAGGTCAGCTGATACACAGTGCGCTAAACAATAACTGTTTGTGTTATTAAATAAATCTTTATTCTTTTCTTCTATTTTGGCCCTCATTATGTCATCTTCAAAGTTCCTTTTTGTTTCCATGAAATCTTGAAATAACTGTTTACATTCATCCTCGCCATTATTTTTCTGTATATAATTCCTGTTAGTATTTATCCTTTTTTCAATTTTTCTCTCTGGCTCTGCTATCCTACCAGTTCTAGAAAAATCTGTGTATTTATTTTTCTTTAAAATCTGTACTTTTTCCAAATTTCCTTGAAGTGATTTCCTAATTTGCATTTCCTCATTATTACTGTTATTTTTCTTTGAACAGTATTTATTTTGAGTCATTTCATCCTTTTCATGTACTATTTTGTAATTGTCAGTATTTCTCCTAATTTTATTGTTATTTCTTCTTCTTAAATAGCCTGTAGTATTTTCATTTCCATTTGGTTTTTGTTCTATATTATCCATGCCTTGGTTTTCCAAAACCTTTTTATTTTGAAACTTTTTATACATTCCCTGTATTATTTCACCGCGTACAGTTGCTTTATTACCGCCACCTTGTATACAATTTCTAAATTTTCCATTAAAATTCTCCTCCATCTTTTACTTATTACCACTGTTATTCTTCAAACAGTCGTTGTAATTTTGAGGTCCCCCTGTATATTTTGATTATTAAAATTATTCTTACAAGTATCGTATTTTATATTTGAAACAAAGTGTTTTCCATTTTCATTCATAATTGATTCCTTTTATGCATTAATACTTGCTCATTTCATCCTCCAATCATTATTATTCTGATACTTTTGGGCGCCCCCTGTATCGTATCATTATATGATATTTTTCTATCACTATTGTTGCTATTATTCTGCCAATAGCCATTATTTATTTTATTTCCATATACACCCTGTAGGAATTTATTATTTCTTCGGTTATTATTTTGAAAATGATAACGATTTACATATTTTTGATGGCCACCCTGTATACATTTTTGATTATTATTATTTTTCTGCCAAGAGCTATTCCTATTTTGCACAATTTGATTTGCCTGTATATTACCTTCAATATTTCTGCGTTTATTTTGGCTATTTGCCATATTAAGATTAATAATTTCGTTATTTACAAGTAACGATACCGTACCTTGCCCAATATCAATGATGGCGTCATATTTTTTTAAAAATTCCATTCCGAGCAACAATGGGTAAGGGAGGTTTTCGATAACATTTGCATCACAATGCAAAGTTATCCCTCCTATTCTCAGATTAAAACTTGCGCTACCTAGAACTGGAATTTTTCCACCACCAGCCACAATTAAATTTTTTGAGTTTGTCCAATCATGCTTAGTGTACTCGACAATCCCCGTTGCGAGTACACTTTTCTCAGCACCTGTATCTATGATAGCTTTAATACCATAGCCATTTATTGAGCAAGGTACCATTACCACGGTACTTGTATTTTCGCGCCAATAGGCCCGACTATTAGATAGGACGACGTTGGGCCTTAGTTTCGCCGTCCGCCCCCATTTGGGTGTTGATTAGTTACCTTACTCGGACAGGACGCTGCATAGTGACCTGTTCCATTACATTGGAAACAAATAGGTCTCCCGTCCGTAGTCCTTGTATTAGGCTGGCCTAAATTAAATTTTTATTATTTGACGACATAGAATTATATTGGGCAGGGGTTTTCTTTGAAAAGACGATTGTTGTCCACGAAAATCATTTCTTGGAAATGATTGATTCATTTGGAATTTATTTGCTCCAAAATTTTGACGATTGCCTACTTGTACAGGGTGTTGTTGGTAATGATTCTGTGTATTTCCATTTCGGTAATTATTTTGCGGATATGACTGCTGTCTTTGAAATTTATTATTAGGTAAAAAATTTTGTTTGCCATAGTTAATAGGGTTACTATTATTGTATCCATTTCTATAATTGCGCGGGGTTGTGTTATTAAATCCTTGTTGTGAATACTGTGGTTTAAAATTTCCTTGATGCCTACTAAAATAATTATTTCGATTTCGGTTTTCTTGTCCGTACGCCTGTGAACAGGTACCGCAATGTTTTTCTTCTCTCATAGTAAGATTTTGCGACGCGGACGAACCATCTACCGATCCACCAATATCTTCTAATCTTCTAACTATTTCTTTGAATTTTTCCCATGTTACGTTCGTATCCAAAATAAGCCGGTAGCTTTTGTAGAGCTCTTTGCTCATACCGTTTTCAAAAAATTTTCTGAATTCTTCTACGTTCAAATTCGGGTCATAATCTGCAAAGAGCGTCTGCAGTTCATAGAAATATTGTTGTATAGTTTGGTTAGGGCGCTGCTTCGTTTCGTATAATTTTCTCTCTAACGTTCTTTTCACGTCAGTTCCACTAAATTCTTTGGAAAAATCTTCTTTTACATTTTCCCATGTCTTGGATTGATTGCCTGGTGCATTTTTATATAGTTTGAACCATAAATCGGCCGCCCCTTCCAGGAACGACCCCAGGTACGTAATTTTTAACGTATCATCCCAGCTATTAGCCGCTGCAGTACGTTCGTATGATTTCATAAACGTTACGGCATTGCTTGTCGAGGGATCAAACGTTGGTGGGCATAAAAATTTGGGGACTACAGGCGTTTTGGGATTTGCCAAACTTGTAGAAATTGTGACGTCCATTTTCTTACTTCTTGTAACACGTTGGTATTTTCACTTGAAATTGACGATTGTCGAGATATAGGGTTTGGAGTTTTTCTTCTATCTTCTTTTACTTGGACTATTTCCGGTTTAAGCCCAGGGGTTCTTTCTTCACTTTTTTCACTTGTAACTGATGCCCGTCGCGATACAGAACTTCCAGTATCAATTCTTCTTTCTACAGAAATTGGTTTACTTTTTATCTTCTTTTAGTTTGGTTGTTTTTGTTGCAGCCCAGGGACGTCTTCCTCACTTTTTTCACTTGTAGTTGACGACCGTCGGGACGCGAATCTCCCAGTATCCACTTTTCTTTCCACAGTAACCGGCGTATTTCTTCTAGTTTCTTTTGCTTCTTCTAGTTCCTGTTCTCCAGGTTTCTTTACTTCTTTTTTCTGCGTACCACTAGTTGATTCCACTTCTTGTCTTGGTTTTCTTACTTCCCGTTCTGGCGATCTTGGGGTTGAAAAGGAGCGAGCAAACGGGTTAGCTTCTTGATCCTGGTCACTAAATAATTCTGTACTTCTATGTTGAGGCCTAAAATCTACCGTATCTTCTTTTTCTAATAATTTTGCAGTCGCCCTAGTTTGGACCGTTCGTTTTTGTTCACTCATAAAAATTACAAAAATTTACCTATCTTACCCTATTATACGTGTTACTTTCCTCAAAAATCAATGTACGCTTACCACGTACCTGTATTTTGTTACGTAGGAAAAAATCAATTATTTTGCAAGACAAGTAAAATATCACATAAAATTATATACCTATATAATTATATTTATTCAAAACCCTTAATAATCTGTTAAGCTCTCATTCATAATAGAGCTTAGATACTTTCACTGAATATTGAGTCGGCGGCGTAAAGTTCCCTATACTTAAACAAACTTCTCTCAAAAATCTCAAAGAGAAAATAAAATAGAAATGTAATTGAAATTAAATCTGATCACTTTTATATCAGAAAATCATAAACATAAATAAACTCTCCAGCTGGTATCATATCATAAGAAAAAAAAATGTATCAGTTAGAATTATCTTTTCTAAAAATTATATCTGTGAAAAAAAAACATAAATTCTAAATTAGTCGTAATATTTTCTCCTCCTTATAACGTACTGAAAATTATGCCACTCGCAGTTATTACCTATTAAAAATAATTAAATGAAAAATACTTCCTTTTCCTTAAGTTAATCAATATCTTTTTCCAAAAAATGAGAAAAATGTACACCTCTGTTTAAATCAAAATTTAGTGTTTTCAACGTTAAAAATGGTAAAAAAAAAATTTAAAAAAAACATTAATATGTCTGTATCAAAACAACAGAAATCAGTGCATCCATCACATATATTCATATATTTATCGTAATTGTACCTCAATTTACGAGGTAAAAAATTTAATTACGATTTAAACAAAATATGACTGAAAATGACCCAGTTTATAGATTGCGAGGAAGAATGGGGAAGAATTAGAGATTAGAGGGCCACTTTCAAAAATAAATATATATATGTTAAAATTTTACAACTTAGTTGTAAATCATATAATAATTGGCAAGTTCTTTTGGTAATTCATGGAGTAATTGGAATGATCCAAGAATATACCTATCTAACAATGCACAATAAAAAAAAATAAAATATGTGCCAAATGTCGCCTTAATAATGATTAGAAGTATTCGGCGGTTTGGCGTTGGTAAGGAGGAGATTGGATATGGCTCACATAGAGGAGCCAAAAAAAAATGTGTTAATTTCAACAAAATAAGAGAAATTACTAAACGTACTGACATTAAGGTTTGGCTTACAAGCTGGAGCCAAAAAATCCAAATATTCTAAATGAATTTATGTTTTTCGTAATGAAAATAATATATGGGAGAATTATTTTCAAACTGTTAGTTCGTAAGTGAAAATAATAAATGGGAGAATTATTTTCGAACTGTTAGTTCGTAAGTGAAAATAATATATCGGAGAATTATTTTCAAACTGTTAGTTCGTAAGTGAAAATAATATATATAAAATTCATATTGGCATTAAAAATAAAAATATACGTATTTTTCATATAAGATAAAATATGTGCTAAAAATATTGACTTTGAGCTTATCACACTCATAATATGAACGAATACAGATAAAATGACACACTGAAAAATGTCGATTGATTATTTTTACTTAAAACAAAAAAAAAGAAACAGACTGTTTTATAATTAAAACAAAATTACCAATATTTTCTTGCAAAAAAAATTAATATCTTTAAATTTTCTAGTTATCTAGTGACAAAAATATTTTTAAGAAAATATGTCGTGTAAATTATGGCGTAATTATTTTTAAATATTATAAAATTATAACAAAAATATATTAAAATATATCATAATTTTCTACTCAATTTTTGATTTTAAGGAAGTTATTAATGTACTTTATTTCAACTAAAAACAAATTTTTAAAACATCGGCAACCAGAAAAAATTGACCAACGGCGCCTCCACCATATGTTACGTAGCATCTCTACGCACAAGGGGTAGCTACAGATGTAGATTAATAACACAAAAACAGTAACAAAATGGTTTATTCAATAATTAGAAACATAGGGGCGAGAAAATATTGCCACCAGCTGGAGGTTGTACAGATATCAATATAGGTCTTACCTATTTCCAACTTCCATGATCTAGGGAGATACTGCTATTCCAAAAGGGAGAACTTCCACGTTAACTACACTGCCACCGACTAACTTCCGTTACCTCCACATTCAAGTTCCAACCCTTGGTTCATGATTTTTGTCAGATCAGCAGTGGCCTGAGGACCACCGCCAATCAGAGCTTTGCAGTAAAAACGTCATTGTGGTCAACGTACCTGGAAGTGTTGTAATCTGCCGACTGTACATTTTTATCCACAGTAAAGGATATGATTGCGAAATTGAAATAAAATATCGTTTATGCAATGATTTTAAACTAGGTTGGAACTGGATTGCTTTGGAGTTTTAAAATGATTTTATTTTAAATTAGACTTATTTTCCAATAACTATTTAATTAAATTTCCATTCTTGACAATATTTTAATAGCAAATAAATAACGCATTTGTTAAAAACGTCAATATATTGCTGACGCTGAGAATTTTAAAAATTTTATCTGACAATTTGCTTCCTATTATTGTATGGAAAATAACATCTTTTCCAAATTATTTGCAGTCAGTATAGAGATTTTTTTGATGTGAAAAGTGACAGATGCATAAATTGAAAATTGTTTCACAAAAAAAGTTTTTGTTACAATTATATTAAATATGTACTCTGACTAGCACTTACTAAAACCTATATTTTATTTCCAGGTGTTATAATATTTACAGCAATAGCGAACCGTTTCCGACTCAACCAACTGAGCACGGTGGAGAAGTTCGTGATGTCGTACGGAGGCCTAAGGGGGGCGGTCGCATTCGCCCTAGTTCTTCTCATTGACCCCAAAATCGTGGAGCTGCAGCCTATGTTCATGACTACAACCATCGCCGTGATCTACTTTACTGTGTTCTTCCAGGGCATCACAATAAGGCCGCTGGTGAAGATACTCAACGTCAAGACAGCGGAGAAACGGAAGCCTACAATGAACGAGAGAATACACGAGAGGGTGAGTGAAAGTAGTACATCTGCATAATTGGAATAAGTCACTTACAGGTTACAGAGGATTTTAGAAGGACTACGTAGTACGAAAGGCCGATATTGAATGTAAACCCTGAACATTTTCTTTGCAAATTTGATAATGGTATATGGAGCGTTTTATAACTGCTCATACAATTTTAGGACTTTATTATGAAATGAGAAGTCGATTTGTTAAAAAATATATGTCTTTCACTTGTTCAGTCCTATTTACAAGATTGCTTAAAAATAGTCAGCCAATCTGTCAAACTACCTAAGCCTAGATCGATGTGCCCAGGTGTTCCCCAAGGCTCCATGTTAGGGCCAGTCTTATTAGCATTTACAATAGTCATTTTGTCAAATATATTAAACACGCTTCTATTCATATGTATGCTGATGACACCCAGCTTTATTATTCATTTAATGTTAAAAATTATGTCGCATCTAGTGCTAAAATTAACAGTGATCTACACAATATTCATAACATATCTAGAAAGCATTCTTTGATTCTAAATCCGACAAAGTCGGCTGCAATTCTATTTGGAAATAAAAATAATGTTGAAAATCTAAAACATATTATGAACATCGAATTGATGGGGATAAATTTACCTATATCTGAGAGGTGGACACTGGTATAATTTTAGATAGATCATTGAGATTTAGAGAGCAAATAAGTAAATTTATTCAAAAATCATATATGGCATTGCGATGTTTATATCCTCACAGAGATTATCTCAGTTATAATATTATTAAAATTTTTATGTGAAAGTTGTAGTGACTGCATTCAGCGCGTTAAAAATTCGTGTATTCGTTTTACATATGGTATTAGGAAATACGAAAATATTTCAAATAACTTACATATCAGAACTCGCTCAATATGGCGAATCAAAGACGTCTCCAAACTACATGTACTGTTCACAAATTGTTGCAGACAAAAACTCCTCCTTATCTTAATGAGATGTACACACTCTAAGCATCAGAACGAAAGGTTTGCTAACTCCTCCCTCACATAGAACTACCTTTTTTGAAAGAAGCTTTAAATACAATACAGGGTTAGCTATGACTAAGTACAAATATTTTAAGAGAGGACAGAGAAAATTAAGAATTAATGGAATCACCCTTCAGAGTTATTTATAAAGCGAAAAAAGAATCAGAGTAGGTAGTGCAGATACTTATTCACGATATAGTTGCCGGTTTGGTTTTCTAGGTTATGGGACAAGACTGCCGCGGGTACATAATAATACATAAGTTTTCTATTTCTTTCGTTTAGTTTTGTTATAATAAATAGGTATTTTATCTAGCTGTACCTACAGGAAGTGTGTTTTATCGGTAGTGAGTACTTATAATGAATAAAAATGTTGTAGTTTTGCCAGTGTGTAACGAAATAATGAAAAACGACTGCAAAATAGTGGATCTAACTGGATTAACTGTTACCTATCTATCAGGTATTACTAATAAGAATGTTAGTTTTTGTCGTTTCTGTATTTAACAATGGTGCCAAAAAAACGACTGCATGGTAGTAGATATTGGTCGTATTCCATATAGGCACGGTGCACATAATGGATACGTGTATTGTATTCCAATTAGATAGTACATGTGTACCAGAACTACACTAAGTGTCCCTGAACTGTACCCAAATAAACTACCGGACACTTCAGATACATGATGTAATAACCCAAAAATTATTGTGTACTGGGATGTTTTACTCAGTTATTTGTTGTGTATTATATGTTTATTTATGTTTTTATTGTTTTGTGGTTTATTGACGAGTATTGATGGGTTAATTTAGCCCAATCCAATCTTACATGAACATAACATAACCTTTTCAGCACTGATAATTGGCAATTGACAAGTATCTGGTTCTACCAGATTTCATTTTCTATTCCAGTATGGCGGTACTTTGAGTACACGCCGGGCACACTTATCGGGTGCCTATCTGGAATATGACCATTGTTGGTAGAAATAAGCTTTATCTATGAATCTAAGCCATCTCACTCGATGATTATCGCGCCGACTTTCCGTAGGAAAAGAGGATTTTGCCCCATTTTTTAAATATCGAGCTAAAATTCTGGAATAACTTTTTATTGTCTTTTAGGTCTTCCTGAGCACGTGGTTAAAATTTTTGGACTTGGTTATAGTTAACCCATTGTAAATAAGTATTTTTGTTTCTTATCCGACTTGTAGCTGTGTGATGATTTTTGGTTGAGTAAAAATAATGTCATAAAAGGATGTTTTTGACTGATTGATTTAATTTTTAACGTTTAAGTACTAAAATGAAGAAAAAATAATAAACAGGGTGTCCGGAAATGATGCTTCAATAATTATATATTTTTGCAAAAACTCTAAACTAGCGGAGTTACATGGCGTCAAAAAAAAATTTTTTAAAAACTTCTAATATCGTTTTTATCAATGTAATGTTTTTTTGCGCGTATTACTACCGTTCCTTTATATCTACGTTCTTGTTTTCAAGACGTGATTTGTTAATTTTGAAAAATAATTCCTTTGGGGGACTGTTGTAACAAGAGAACCTTTTTTAAAGATTTTTTGGCGATCTTTAATAACGTTTAAATATAAGTGTAAGAATATTGAAACAAAAAAGGTCTAGGTTATTATTCGAAGACTAAGGACAGTTTAGGCCCTTTAACGTTGGAGGATATGCGTCAAATTCAGAATATCAATATAAACGGACGCTAGTGTGTATTATTAGGAAAAAAAAAGGTAGAGGCATAAAAAGAGCTTTTTGATTCTCTGTAGTGTCCTAATTTAGAGTTTTCAAATAAATTTAGAATTTTGAGGCATTAGTTATTCGTGTATAATCCAGGAATATTGACGCAGCATTTCCGAACATCCTGTATAGTCACAGTAACGAAGTAACAAATTTTATGTAATTATATATTCCCAAAGCAATAGGAATATGACTAGTAATTAGTCATGCAAATTAATTTTTCCTGTTAATCCTGTAATATTTACATTTCCACGTAAGTTGAATACTTATTTACAAATCCTTACAAATGGTAATTTGTGGCATTAGTTGCTACACTAATTAAAACTTTGTGGTTAATACTCCTTTTAATGATGTCTTGTAATTAAATGCACTGTTAGATTTACTGTTCCACCTCTGTGCAATCCTGTAAATAGATATTTATTGTATGCTGTCATTAACTGTATAACTGTAATTAACTTTTAATTACGCTAGCAGTCCTCGAAATGTTCAACAACACGTGTTTAACCCTCAATAGCTACATTTCAAAATTTTTAAATTATTAGTTTTTGTTGTTATATTCCTATTCTAAAGTACTATATTCTATAATACTCTTAATTATAATACAAAATTAATCTCTTAAGTTTTAATAATTTCTGAGATACCAGTAACAGTACAGGATGTTTCAAACTCGATCGTATGGGCCTACTAACTGTGAGGATACAAAAAAAAAAAATAAATAAAATTTGAGACAAGTGATGTTAAGTGGGATGAGGTAAACTCTATTTTCAATTGAAGTATTTTCTTTGAGATTTGACAGAAACGAATAATATTTTTTCCGGAAACACAATTTTTTTTAAAAAGCTCTCTCTGTTCTAATAAAATTTGTTAGAGACATTTTCTGCATTACTTCCAGGTCTTTGGAAACTAAATGACTGTTGTTTAAAGTGCATAAATGTCATTAAGAATAAATAAAAGTATTAACTCGAAAATTGTATAATACAGTTAAAACAAAAGGTGATAATAACAATAACTAAATTTAAAAATTAAGGCAAACGCCCTCATACTACACACATCTTACAACCTACTCTCTATATGACCTCTTCTTGTTTCAAGACACATATCCAATCTTCGCCTGACTTCTTTGTGGGTTTTGTTTATTAACATTTCGCCGTGAATTCGCGATTCGTGATGTGCGATGCGTGATTTTTAACGAACAAGACCCTACATCACATATTACGAATTGTGAATACACGCATAGTCTGTAGCGAGCCTTACAAGCGTTTGTGATTTTCTTATAGAATTCCACAGTATTTAATAACAGGTTACACATTCCATTCCCCGTGAACCTTCACTTTTTTTAATATCAGTATGAACAAATTATCTAGTCAATCATATTGATCATCATCCGATACTCGACTTCCGAGGAAAACATTGCTTTTTGATAAAGGTATACAACCAGGTCCTCCGGAGGATTTGGATATTTTGTCATCTCTTTGTATAAATATCCACGAATTATGAAGGATGACATCAATAGAAAAAATAGGCCCATACCATTCCTTCTCTAGAATTAACATTCGATAAGACGAAATGTCTTGATGCATCATATCTGCTTCTCCAATATGCTTTATATTTTACGATTACATATTATGGATGTAACCTCTACGTTGACTAAGCCTTGAAATACGTCATGTAGAAAAACAAACTCATTGTCACTACTTTATTGCAAAACGAATATCCTTCAAACAAATTCACAACTGCCAAACCTTTACTTTGACGTTTGTCACTCGTGTTCGACTTCTGAACATAAACTGAACTGAGGAGACAAAACTGATCCGCTTATACAGGGTTAACTATGACCAAGTACACAAATTTTAACCACGTGCTCAGAGATGTCTAAAAGACAATAATAACTTTATTTCCGAATTCTAACTCAATGTTTAAAAAATGGGGCAACACCTTCATTTCCTACGGAAAGTCGGCGCCTATGATAATCAATCATCATCCGAGATGGCTAGATATGTTAACTACTTCGCTACTTAATAATAATAATGCTTAAGTACTAGATAGATAACAGTTAATCCGGTTAGCTGCAGTATTTTGTATTCGTTCTTTCGTTGCACACTGCCAAAACTACATTTTCACTCCTTGCAGATTCATCATAATTATCCACTAACATATCCTACATAAAATACTTTATTTAATTACTATAACATGTTTAAAATTAGTCACTTAACTGTTTTAAAATAACCTAGAATACTGCATCTCTAGTTGCATACTCTCCAAACCTTAAAGACCATGCGGTTAGTTATATTCAAAAGGGATAAGAAACATTTTTAAGGAACACTTGGGATGTTATAGTTTAAAATATTACTAATTATTTTATGCAAACATCGTCGATTACTGTTAATATTCTTTCTATTATTAGAATTAACAAAATTAAATTCCCCAACAACACAAGAAATTAAAAAATCAGATACATACAGATACATCTGATTAGTTTGAGTTTAATATTTCAGTACTTGCTTTTCGCAAATTTAATTGTTCGCGTATTTTTTGTGTATTTGCTAACAGGTCGTATTCAAATGTCTAGATGACATATACACAATACACATGCGATCACGGGCGTAGCCAGGATTTAGTTTTGGGGGGGGGGGGGTTAGTTTGAAGTAAATAAGACAACAAAAATATACTTACATGAAATTTAATATCTATATATTCATCGGAAAAATTAGGACATAGGTATTTATAAAGAAAGTTCTTAACTTTAAATGAAATGGTTAAATTAATTTCGTTCCTCTGCGCTAAATCTAAAACCATTAAAGTAGATATCTTCGGCTTTTTCTTTTAAATATATCCACTACTTCATCTGCATGAATTTTTGTTCCATAGTGAATGTTCATGAGAGCCAAACCATTAAGTCTGTTTTCACTTGTAGTGTTTCGTAGATTGTTTTTCAGTCTCCTTAGGCTGGAGAAAGACCTTTCTGGGGTAGCAGTGGATACAGGAATGGTAGCCAAGATTTGTAGTAAAGTGTAAATATTAGGGGAAAGGTTTTTATCGCACATATCTAGGCATTCCAAACTAGATTTTGGGGTAGGCGAGATACTTGTCATCCCTGTTTTCCATACTTCAAGTTCTGCTTTAACCACTGATATGTTGCTTTCGGGAAGCAGTGACAAGTACATGAAAATTGCTTTTTCAATTTCAGAACTGGCAGTAAAATTTGAAGGTAGCACACCAGATAATGCTGATACTACTTTACGATGTTTGGTAAACCTTTCAACCCATTGTTGAATTGTATGATCAAGAAATGGAATGAACAAATTAATTTTGTAATACGTGCATACATCCAATGCAGGAAGGTTTGGTGTATTTAATTGTCTTCCGACGACGCGTGGCATTCGCAATATACCACCATTTTCTTCCAGTAAAACCTTTGCGTCTTCATAGAGATGAAGATATTCGAGGAGTTGTAAGACATTAATAACATCATCTACATGTTTGAATGCCGTGATGAGATCGATGTCAATTGTTTGTAATTGTTTTGATAGCGACAATGTATAGCTCATAACTTTTTGAAGAATCTCTAAACACATCACAAAATCCGAAGATCGAAACGTACTTAGCAATTGGACGGCTTGTTGCGATGTTTCCTTATTGTGATTATATTGGAGTTCTTCGAGAGCATTCATAATCGCTGAATAGATTTCCCTGAATCTTATAATATCTTCATGTTTGTGGACCCACCGTGTTTCACACATTGAGAGCAAGCTTTTTTGGTTACCGACGGGTAGTAGCTCTTGAATTTTTTCTTTCAACAAAGCAGTGCGTTGAGCAGAATGTCGAAAGTAGGAACCAACAGACTGCACAATCCCAATGCAATTTCGGACATTTGCTAATGCACATGAATCAGGTTGAGAGAGTGTACATAAAGAGCACGAGGACATTCTTATTTTGTAGGGAAAAAAGCACTCTAACAAAATAATAAGGTTTGCAAATACTGTTTTACCATTTAAAAGAAAATCAGATTTTATGGATCTTTTCTCATATTTGTTTGCAAACAATAAAATGTTGCTAACAGCGCTTTATCTTTTATACAGATTTCTAACATGTCTAACCATAGATAAAAGAAATTACTAACTTGAACTTGGGCAGGCAGCGTAGGGAAATGTATTGTAGAGTAGGGAAATTTCATACTTCGTAGGGAAACAAATTTTAAGGTGGATGTTGGACCCCAAAAACCCCCCTTGGCTACGCCCGTGCATGCGATTATATTGTTAGTGTATATAAAGTAGTGTTTTTGTTGCCATATGACAACGATAGGCTTGGAAAGGTTAATATCGATTTGGACAATAGTAGATATAAATAAATTTATTAATTTTGGTAAAATTCATATAATGAGAGAGGCGAATCGAGTTCGTCAGTGACAATGAAAGACAAGTGAAATTTCTATTTAAGTGGATTTTCCTCAGGTTTTGGTTTGCTAATCTAGTTTCCCCCTAATAAATTGTAAAACATTCCTTTTCCGGCATTAATAGGAAAATTCAATAAACGTAAAATTTAGCTAAAATCTGGGACAGATTTATATGCAGAGTAGTTGGAAAACGATTTACGAATAGCAGGGAAGTAATAGTAACACTATCGTAAAGTAATCAATATCGAAGAAGGATTGGATTCTAAAGTTTTTGTACCACTTAAATTAAAAAGAAAATAAATTGATGTAGTTTCTATACAAGAGATGCATTATTAAAGAACTATACATTTTACTGTTTCTAATTTGTATTAAATATATTCTGAAATTGAAAATTTGTTAACAACTATGAAATTGCCTGTGTACACACTAAAGGATAGCGCGAGAGGTAAATACAGTTCTTTATACGATGAATTATATCTATTTCTCGAAAGAACATTTCAGCAATATTCAAATTCATATAAAACTTTGTGAAAAAAGTTCATATAGACGTAGATCAAAATATGCTTCGTTTTCGAGATACAATGGTAAAATTTTAAATCATTTATTTATTTTTATTAATTATTTCAAAGAGTTTTAAAGATACTGATTAGAAATATTAAACACGGTTTGAAGGGATACGAATACTTCTACATGCACCAGTGATATTCGTGTTAGAATTCCTTTTTAATAAACAAAATGGTACGCCACTGACTTTTTTTGTTTTGATATATTTTTAGAAATTCTTGAGATGTGTTGTTGGTATTACGACTGCTAGGATCGTAACTGTTTCTCGGATAAAGGTAGTCTTCCGAGAGCCCGTAGTCGCCTTTGTAACTGGTCACATCCCATGCTTCCAAATGTTTCGCTGCTCTTTACTGTCGGCATCTTCAGTGGTAATTCCGCCGCGACAGAGATTCTTTTCTCAACCGTAGAAGACCACCATTATTTGAGTTCCGACCGTATTAATCGTAATACCAACAAGAAGAGCCAAAATCAACAAGAGATATCAATAGCGGGTCTGCCCACAGAGCCTAGCTCGAGAACAACAAGGGCAGGTAAAAGAATTCCAGCTATACCTAGAGATGTGCACTTTAATTCAGTTCCTGGCCGCTGCCAGTTACTGAAGTCACGGTATAACGACCCAGAAAATCACTATATATCAAATAATAGCATCAGTCGTGAAAACCTAATAAAAACTACAATTGAGATAAAAAGAAACTTACTGAGAATATCTTCATAGAACTTTGAATCACTTGTTTAAGTAGACGCTGGCCGACCAAGCTCACAACGATATACTTCTACTTAGATTTGCCCATGTCAATGGAAGGCTTCTGCGTTGGATTGAATCCTGTATAATAGATCAGAGTTTGTGAATAAATGACTGTAAGTCTGCATTAGTTGGTACGTCCTCAGGTGTACTGCAGGGATCCTATCTGAGGCCACTACTATTCGTTAGTTATATAAATGATATATAAGAAAATTGTTTTATACGCTGTATATACCGATGATCTTAAGGTTCATTCCAGAATTGATTGTCCAACCAAACCAAAGGTTAAAACAACGAAAAAAATGTCGTGAGAGAAAATGTTATTTTAACTAGACTTAAACGTTTATGAAACAACATTAAACTACGGTTAAATTACATAGAAAAACAATTAATAAACATTTAATTTAGAGTTTTATTAACGGTTATAAAATATTTACATCACGTTTTCAAAATGTATTCTTCAACAATAATAAAAAAAATTACCTATAAGTAGTACAATTATGTTTTCAAATTATTAATTAATAATAATTATTAATATATTATTCAAAATACTGATTTAATAATCAGGAATAACTAGATATATTGGATTTACTACTCTAAGGGATAATGTCCCGACCAACAGTGAACTTACACTGGAAAAACCCAAAGAAAGCATCCAGATCCAGAGTGTAAATGGACCAGACATATACCTACCAGTTTCGAGCTTATTAGATCGTTAGGCCGACGATAAGCGTGCCTGCTTGATTCTATATCTAGTCGATAGAAGGGTAGTTGTATCGAAGGATAAGAGTGCGCGGAATGTAAATGTCTACATCTAATGGTCCTTATTTTATATTTTGCCAATTTTTATTACACAATAAATAAATGTTACAAAATAAACGTAATTTTTTAGTATTCACTTCAACTTTCATACGTTTAAGTTTTTAACTAAAAATAAACATTAAACTTTCTACGCAAAACGTTTAATCAGCCATTGTCATGTTTAGAAACGTTATATAAAGTACATCTATACTTACACTACATGTAGCTATGTAAATAAATAATGGCGCTGGAGAGTGACCAATATTTGGTTGTATTTAAGTATTATCTAGTATTGTATAAAAAACGTTGCACTTAAGGTACGATTTTATATTATTCAATTATAAAAATGTGTAATAAATTGAAATACATTCTGAAAAAAACTTTTTTATGTTCATTTCTACCTTCAGATGAAAAAAATTATGTTACTAAAACGTTGTGCAGAAAACGTGTTACAACATTTGGATACCACGTTTAATATATTAAATTTATATATTTCAAACGTTTAATAAGTTTTACTAATGTTTTACTTAACGAACAGTTAAATATTATTACAATATAAACTTATATTATGTTTGTATATGTCAGTCGAATAAACATTTCAACATTTGGATGCAATGCAAATATTAATAACGTATTTTGAACGATATATTTTATAACGTTTTCTACTAAAAAAAAACGTTGAAATTTTTAACGCAAAACGTTTCAACAAGTACAACGTTTTAAAAACGTAATATAAACGTACGTGTATTGGGTAACTTTATCTTATAAAATTGTCAAAAAATTATGATGCGATGCGATTATTGTTTAATCGTGTTAGTATCCTTAAATGTATAAATAAAAAAAAATAAAGGAAATTACTGCTTAGATATACAAATATTTGTTGTTTTATAAAGGATGAAAATTGAATGTACATATTGTTACAGCTAATGGATCATACAATGTCGGCCATTGAAGATATCCTAGGTCAGCATGGAAATTACCATACTCGAGACAGGTAAATAATGTTGCTTCAATTGATTTTTTTTGCTTAAATTTACATACAGGTGCCTACATGTATATAAAATGTTTAATCAATTTTTTTCATGTTTGTTTACTATAAAAGAACTGAAAAATAATGTAATGAAGACCACCATCAAATCGTATTTGCTTTATCTAGTATTGAAATCAGTAGGTTGTGCCAGTTTCATGAAAGCGAATTTAATTATTTATGAGACATTAAATTTAATCTAAAACAAATAAAGATCCAAAAATCTCCTAATCTACTAATTATCAGTTTTGTATATATCTCTAATATTTTCTCAGATACTGTAACGATAATCAAAGTACTAAATTCCTTGTTCATCCACGACCACTATTTTAAGAAGGTTTAATACGTCTGTTTTCGGTGGCTTAAAGACCTTTTAACACACTAGTGGATTAGAATTCATTATACCACACTTAGATTTTATAGCATTTTGTTTAGAATTATTAACATTAACATTTATCTCAAGAATGATGTTATTTAAATTCCCTCCATAAGGAGTTAAAGTTGAAGGACTAGAGGGTCCAACATCTTGCTGGACAGTGATTCTTTAATATAACTTTCTGCTACCGTAGTCGATTTCCAAACACCATGACCCTTCACAGTGGCAATATCATCCCCAGCATTGGCCAGCATTGCCGAAGAATGCCTCATTCCATGTCCGGTAAAACTTTCTGTATCAGGGAGCCCAAGAAATGCAGCCACTTTTGAAACCGTTTTAGTAATTATGTTAATGCCTACATATTGTGTCGAATATTTCCCTGCCACATATCCCAAGAAAAATTTGCAGCGGGCATTTTTAGGTTGCACATTGTATTTTCGACACACTTCTACAGCATTGTCTGAAAAAGCTTCTTCCCATGGTCAGGTGATTTCCGGGCTGGTTGCCACGTCGTCGGTTTAGAACACTTGACGTTTCGAGAGACATATCGCTCTCTTCTTCAGAAGTTACTCTGAAACTGGAGATCTACTGGTCATCGCACTATTTATATCAGGGGTGGTCACTGATCCATGATGTTCCGGTGTGGTGGTTACTGATCCATGATGTCCTGGTGGGTTGGTCACTGATCCATGATGTTCCGGTGGATTGCTTTCACGGATGAATCGTTTTCAAATACCGGGCAGATCCACGCCGCCGTCCCTGTTGAAATTGTTCGGATTTTTGTGAATTTCTATAGCTTCTCTGTATAGTCGGGGCCAAAATCTTCTCTCTCTTACTAGCATGCTGGCTCCACTTAGCTCTACCGTGTGTCCCGTGTCCGCTCTATGCTCTGCTACTGCCGATTTTTCCCAGTTGTTATTTTTGAGGTGACTCTTGTGTTCCTTTAACCTTGTGTTGATGTGCCTTCCTGTCTGTCCTATGTAAACCTTTCCACATGAGCAGGGGATACTGTACACACCGGGGCCCTGGAAATGGTCGTTGTTGCAGGTCTTCGGAAAAGCTGCCGCCACTTTTTTCACAGTGCTGAATACTGTGTTGATATTTCTTTTCTTCAAAAGACGTCCGATTTTATCTGTCCATCCTTCCTGGGTTGGCCAGACACTTGGAGGAGGAACTGGAACACCTACGCATGGCCCTGAAAGGAAATGGCTACACGAAAAGAAATATTGAACGAGCTATCAGGAAAAGACATACGCCCAAGGAGAAAAAGGAGTACCTAGCGACGACATATCTACCTTACGTGGAAGGATGTACAGATAAAATCGGACGTCTTTTGAAGAAAAGAAATATCAACACAGTATTCAGCACTGTGAAAAAAGTGGCGGCAGCTTTTCCGAAGACCTGCAACAACGACCATTTCCAGGGCCCCGGTGTGTACAGTATCCCCTGCTCATGTGGAAAGGTTTACATAGGACAGACAGGAAGGCACATCAACACAAGGTTAAAGGAACACAAGAGTCACCTCAAAAATAACAACTGGGAAAAATCGGCAGTAGCAGAGCATAGAGCGGACACGGGACACACGGTAGAGCTAAGTGGAGCCAGCATGCTAGTAAGAGAGAGAAGATTTTGGCCCCGACTATACAGAGAAGCTATAGAAATTCACAAAAATCCGAACAATTTCAACAGGGACGGCGGCGTGGATCTGCCCGGTATTTGGAAACGATTCATCCGTGAAAGCAATCCACCGGAACATCATGGATCAGTGACCAACCCACCAGGACATCATGGATCAGTAACCACCACACCGGAACATCATGGATCAGTGACCACCCCTGATATAAATAGTGCGATGACCAGTAGATCTCCAGTTTCAGAGTAACTTCTGAAGAAGAGAGCGATATGTCTCTCGAAACGTCAAGTGTTCTAAACCGACGACGTGGCAACCAGCCCGGAAATCACCTGACCATTAACGACAGCCACGGAAGCCTACAAACTAAGCTTCTTCCCATGATCGTGAAACTTCTTGAAAAATTTGTTTTCGATTCCGAAATGAATACGTAGATAACTGCTTTTGTCTTGGATCCAAAAAGGTTAATTCATTGCATCGACAAGCACCTGCGACTCCCATGACCGTTGCAACCAAAAAGTTCAAAATAAAACGCTCAATATATAAATTGAAATATTAAAATCGTGTATTTTCTTCTATTTGGTTCTACTTTCAAATATGAAGTAAGTTTACCATAATTCCAAATATCAATACACTGCACTTTCAACATTGATCTTAGCATGGAATATTTTGTCCACAACGAAGAGGCAGCAAACCGTTACTCCACATTGAAAAAGTAGGATAGTAGCACCTTTTCTGTAATTGCTTCTCTTATGCCCATTTTTCGCGTTATCGAATTCCACAAATTTCTTTTCGTACACACTTTTTTGCTTTTCGCTGGTAACAGAGGTAATTTTGCTTCTTGGGCTTCTTGCTGGATTTCAGCCGGAGTGAAGAAATTCTCAGCAATCTCACTCATTATTTGTGTCGATTTGTTGACAAATAAACAAACGCATGTTATAAAAACGATTCCAAGGTTTTCTAGTATTCAGCTGACAATCAATATTCTTGATTAAAATAAATTTGTCAAATATGACGTTTTTCTAAACCATAATTTCTCAGTTGGACTCACAAGGCTTTCACTCTTCTAATTGACCGGTTTTGACCGTGGTACTGGATAAAAAGTTGAACTACATTCGTGAAATTAACCAGCCTTTAATTCACTCGAAAAAATGTAACTCTCAGCTGCGCAACTATTGCCCTTTTTTTTGGTTGGTTAAAGGCTTGTTAATTCCCTTATATAATTAATAACTATAATTATTATTTTTATGTTTCAATATGTTTATTTTTCATATTTAATCAAACAAGTAGAATAGTCTGTACAAACCGTTATGTTTCTAAGATCGTAAATAAGAACATTATGAAAATGTGTATTTTTATTTACATTAATATATTGACCATATTAAGCCAATGGCTTAACGTCAGCTATTAACATTAATGCGCAAAGACCATAAAGAGTATTGACAAACCACATAATGTAAATTGTATATATTTTATGGAATTTTGCTTTAATAGGGTCACTCCTATTAGTACTAATAGTATTACATATCATCCAGAAATATATTAAATATCTTATAGGCAAATACTTTTATTGTATAACTATCTACATTGATAACTGTGATTAAATTTACATAAAAATTGTTCAGCAAAACTACATATTTAAAAATGCCTGGTTCTTCTTTTATATGCTACATAATTTAAGTATGCTTTTAAGTAACAGAACTGAATATTTTAATTATTTTTATTATGTTTTAAGTAGAAAAGAATTGATCTGCATTTTCAGTAAATTTGTTACAATTATTTTTATAGTCCTGCCTGGGTAGTATATTACGTATACTTGCGTCAAGAATTCAGACGTCTTACGTCCCGACTGACGTTACACATTTGTTTTTATTGTCAACGTAATTTTCGATATTTGGTCGCTATAAAAACAATAATTTTGTTTTGCAATTGAGTGCAATATATAATGCACAGTTTTAGTGTAGTATATAGTTTTATTACTATCAGTTGCAGTTTCTTAAATATTTTGATGAAAATATAATGAATTATTCATTTGTTCGTATGACGTAAGTCGTCTGAATTCTTGTCGCGAGTATAAACAATTTGTTCATTTTATTATATTTTATTTATATTTGGTTAAAAATTAAATAAATGTTACAAGAAATAGGGCTGAGTCCTATTTAAGTTACTTATCAGAAGCTTCAATATACACCCTGTATATGTGGGAAATCTCTCGGGTGCAGGTAGAATATAAAGTAATAAGATGACAAGTTCTTATAACTTTTTTTCCTACTGGCCCTCTATACGGAAATATGCGTCCCTGAAGGACGCCGCTGGATATCAGTTTTTCTTGAATAACTTTTAAAGTACTCAATATGATTTAATAAAAATTTAATGTGATGGACACTAGTAATGACCTTTTAAAATTGTGTTCTTGAATTATAGAGTACATTTTCTTGTTTTCTTACTTTATGAGCACACTGTATATCTGATCTAAGACGTTACTATGGCAGTGTCATTTTTTCGAAAAGCAAAACTTTTTATAAAGAGTGACATTTTTCGATAAAGTCAAAAACAAAAGCGTTCCTCCTTCTGCTCCATCCGTGGACACACTGTATTTAGCTTTTTTAGTTTACCAGGGGTGGGCAAAGCTTTACAACTTAATTCCCAAATTTTTAACACCCTGTATGATAAAGACTTTAAAATTTTAAATCTGGGTAGCTTCAACTTTAAACTAAAAAGAAGGTACTCTTGTTTATTGTCGATAAAATGAACCGTTTACGAGAAAAAGAAAAATAAACGAATTCATCTTTTTCATTTTCCTCGACAACAAAGTGCGATACGAAAGTCATTCAAACATGTGACGGTTCATTTTATCGACAATAAACAAGAGTACCTTTTTTAGTCTAAGGTATAAGCTACCCAGATTTATTATTTTGAGGTCTTTATCATGTTGTTAAAAATTTAGGCATTAAGTTGTAAAGCTTAGTCCGCCCTTGGTAAATTAAAAAAGCTTAATATGTTTCAAGGACACTATTTTACTACTATCTGTCTATCACATTCAATTTTTATTAAATTATATTAAGTACTTTAAAAGTTATTCGAGAAAAACAGATTTCCAGCGGCGTCATTCAGGGACTCGTACCTCCGTAGGGAGAGCCTGTAGGAAAAAAGTTTCTAGGAACTTGTCATCTTATTTTATCATGTCCTATCTGCACCCGAGAAATTTCCCACATTTTCCGGGATACCCTGCATATACAATTTCATGTATAAAAAATAGCAATTTATTGTTAAATATGGCGAAGGTGCCAGTAACAAATACTGATTGCAATAGTCTGAATTAACTAATAGTGCGATATATTGCACATATTATTTCACTGAGTTTTATGAAAATTATTGAATGATTAGTGTTCGCTGGACAAAGGATTATGTAGTTTTCATAATAGTTTAAATGTAACGTACCAGTAAACACGAAAGTTCATTTCACATTAGTCTTTGTGTCTGGTATACGCCAACTAGTAAAATTCCCAAGTTATCGATATTGCTGAATGTCAAATTGAACAATTCTGTGTGACGACATACTCCAAATACGCGAAAATTATGGCAACGTTCTACATGTGACATGTTTCATCCTGCGCCTTTGTGAGAAATTTGTCGGTTTGCTTCCTAGTCAATACTTTCAAATTTTTTGATCGAGCTTATAGCATTTGCTTAAGTCCTGATTCTTTATGTTCATTATCGCGTTCAACATAGAGTAATTTGATCAAAGCTTTGACGATATGCATATTTTGAACTCTTCTTAAAAGTATGCTAAAATATTTTGTAACAAGATGCTAAAAAAGTGCGTTTTAAGTACAGGACGCAATATTGTCCATCGAAGCGAAAGCCGTGTTGGCCACGCGTCGATGCGTAAAACACATCGATTTCGCAACGAATTTCATACAAGATTTTTTGCTAAAGCGCAGAATTTTATATTTTTCTGCGTTTATGTGTATTTTTAAACATTTCAAAGAGGGCAGGCAATCTGCTTCTAAGGCATTGTTAAAGCATTATTTAATGTCAAATTCAAACATCGCCGTATTTCCTACAAAGTTTTGAGAAAAAATCGCCAAAACATGAGTGATAATGACGAGTTTTTGTATATTGAACAAGTTGCTGAAGCAGCGCTACCCACGTTAGTGCCTAAAAAACCGAAAAATGTATACGAAAACTTTGAAACCTAGGCCAAAGAAAAACATATTGAGAATTTTGCAGAAAAGGTATTACTAGCCTATTTCCTAAATCTATCCAATACGTTAAGGTCATTAACTTAGTGGAGCAAATATTCGATGCCCAACACCATGATTTACCTGAATAAAAACGTAGATATTAGCATACTTACAAACCTAATCACATTTTTAACAGTAGATGCCGTAAAAGATTGTCAGTCGTTCATTAGTGTCAAAATTTCGAACATAGTAACTCATGTCAAGAATGTATACGATTACTGAAGGATCAATGGATGGTATCAATTTTTTAGATATATTTGGTAAATACGCAAAACCTTGTCTACTCAATACGACACATCAGCAATTTTTCTTATCATATCGAAGTGATAAATGCTGTACTCTGCCAGTTGGAATCAATATAATTGGAGGTATTTCAAAAAATAGCCGAATTCCTTGAACTCGTCAAAGCCAATGAATACACTGGCCATTATTTGCCATTGCATATTGGCCTATTCTGGAGCCGACGTGACACTTTTAAAGCGACATGGAGGTTGGCGATCAAGTTCAGTTGCCGAGTGTTATATCGAAAATTCCATTGAACAGAAAAATGAAATAGCAAAAAGAATCATAGGTCAGAAAGATACACAAAATGAATTAAAAGAAATCACGCTTAAGCAGAAGCTAGCAGTATTGTCACTCCTCTGGTAATTTGTTCATTGCGATTACTATGCTTGCATTGCCGTTAAAGAAGAGAAGCTGGATGCCTCTAGTATTCACTTTAACACTTTACATAATTGTACCTTCAAAATTTATAATAAATAAATATTTTCATTGTTTTTACTGTTCCATTTTTACTTTTAGGCACTAGTGCCCGAAGGAGTGTCATTTCAAAATTCTAGAATCAAAATTTGTCAATTTCTAAACGCTTTCACAAAAATACTTTTTTTTACTGAACTTGCTACTGCAATTTTTCAGATCACAGCATTTCACGATTTTCATTCATTTTCAACGATTGTACTAAAGCTCTTACCGTTGCTTTGAGTTAGTAGTCAATAACTCGAAAGTGGCTTTATTAGCAGCTTCTTTTATTTCCGCCGGAAGAAACTAATTTCGTTGATCACTTCCCATGTCACGAGATTTCAAGTTACTTGTCAACAAACGATAGAACTTTCATTACCTTAGCAACAATAAGCTTCATGGACAATTGGATTTCAAAATGATATTTTATAAATTTAATAACATAAGAAATCCATTGATACTTTTAATGGTGTTTTAGCGATAAGTTATATGCGCTAAACGTGATTTTATTTTGTTCAAAGGGATGGGTCTTCGGTGTCTTATCCGAAACGTCCCTTCTGTCAAAATACAATGCCACTTTTATCAGTTATATTATAAATAATTATTTTCAGATTTAAACGTTTCGACAACAACTTCATCCGCCCGTACCTTCTGCGCAACTATCAAGCAGGAGCCGAGCCCAAGATCCTGGAGACTTACTCCAAGCTGGCCATGAGAGATGCCATGGAGTATATGCGCAGGAACGCTTCCACCATCGGCAACATTTCCGGTACGGAGAGCATGTCCGCCATCTTCAAGAATTACACGGCGGGTAACCTCAATGGCAGGTGCGCCTCCAAATTAATCACCTGGTAAACTAACTCGGCAATGACCGCTACTTATACCTACTATACTAAGAGTAGCAGTTGCATGCCTTCTTTTTTTCTTAGCGTGGATGTGTTGTGCACGTTTATGTTGGAGTGGCACGCGAGGCCACGACAAAAACCACACACCGGACTGAACGTCAAGTTCGAAGACAAGACTAAAGGAGTGCGGCAGTGTTTATGTTGGAGTGAAGCGCCAGGAACTCTTCTAGTTTATAAATTTCAATGTTGTAATAGTTTGACCACGATTTTAAGCTTAAAATCGTAGCAATATGTATACCGAATCATTGTCTTCATCAGATGATGAGAGTTTATTAGAATCACAGACAATTAATGGTATTTTCTTGATAAAATATTAAAAACAAAATATTTTGTGTAGAGTGGTAAAGTTACGTTTTTTAAATATAACTCCATGTATTTTATCTCACGATTGGATAGCATATTTCATTGGCTTTCCAACAAATTAATATACCTTATATTTCTTAATAGCAATATGTGCGGAATTTTTCCTTTTTCTATGGTCAACTTCTTCTGTTAACTAGTTTGTATTTTATTTGTTTACAGTAAAAACTATAATTAAAAGCATTGTTATGTACTCTTAGTAATGAACATGTGTCATCCGTTTAGCTTAATGATATACTATAGAATAAGCTGTTATTAGTATTTTATTTTTGTTAAGTATGTATTGGTGAAAAAAATGTATCCGGCATCTAACAGCTGTCAAAAAATTTTAAAAATGCTATGGTTTGTATACGAATTTAATTGTTTTTCAAAGCTAAGTAGAAAATACGTGGCAAATAATAATAATAGTATTTAATGTCACAAATATAACATAATAAATTAAAATTGGATGTCATATTGTATACAGGAGACTAGTTCTAGCAGATTGGCAGCAAAACGTCATATGAGACCTAATCGAACAACGTGGCACTAAAACATTAAGTTGTGATAAAATATATAGAGAGTCAATTGAATTGTACAAGAGATTATATAGAAATCTGATCTGAATCAGAATCTGAGTATATAAATATCCTTTTCTTTAAAGAATGAAGGTTAAACCTAGATATTATACAAGTTGTCATCAAAACCTTGTACCGAATAAACACCATCACATTTAAATGAAAGATATTTAAAAAATTTTCTCTGGACAGATTCAATATTATTGATATAACAGGTGTAATAAGGATTCCAAACTATAGAACAGTATTCCAGCTTGGATCTTACAAAAGCATAATATAATGTATTCGGGTTTCTAAATGATTTACTATTTATAATAATAAATCCTAATGGTTTTGAGGCCCCCTTGACAATATATTGCGAGAAGGTTAAAGTACTATCTAATATAATACCCAAATCCTGTGCAGAACTGTGACGACTAAATAATTGCGAATTAATATGGTAATCATATATAACAAGATTGGATTTACGAGTGTAGGTGGCAACTTTGCATTTATTAATATTTAGGCTAAGTTTGTTATTAATAGACCAAGCTACAAGTTTATTTAACTCGATCTGAAGATTATGGGCCTGGTCTGCTGAAGAAATGCAAGTAAAACTTTTGACGTCATCAGCGTACAAAAGCTTTCCACAATCCAACACACTGTCAAGGTCATTAATGTAATAATCGTATTGCTTATCACATTTACACAGTAATTTTTGTTATGGATATAAAATGCAACTGGAAAACATTTATTTAGATACATAGTAGTTAATAAATTAATACAGGGTGTTTTTGTACCGTCGATGACTTTTGAGACATGCAAATCTTTTACCAATACATGCTTAATAAAAATAAAATCATAGTGACAGGTTATCCTTTAATCTATCATTAAGCTAATCGGATAATGATATACCATTACTAAGATTACTCCATCACGGTTTTCATTACATTGTTGACCATAGATATTATTATAGAACTGAAGTATAAACTGGTTAAGTTGACCATAGAATTGGAAGACTGTGATTTCACACAGATTGCTATAAAGAAATATAAAGTACCTAAAAAAACTGCGTACGCTATTGAAATTTACGTAAAAACTGAATAAATACAAAAATCTAAAATATTAGAAAGCAAGGAAGTTATGTCATAGAAGAAGCAAAAAAATGAAAAATGCCCTGTATCGTTTAAACGAATGGAGATATCGAAATGCAGTTCTAACCTTTCAATTTTTCTTAAAAATCGAGCTCGTGCGACCTTAAATACTTTTATTCTATCTCCTCAGGAGATACCCTCTAACATTGTCGAAATTGAACACTCTACACAAAATATTTTCTTACAAAATATTTTCTATCTTGTATTTTATTAAGAAAATACCGTTAAATGGCTGTCGATTCTAATAAAATCTCATTATCTGATGAATGCAACGATTCAGTATACATATTGCTGCGATTTTAAGTTTAAAACTGTAGTCCAACTGTTAGAACATTAAAATTTATAAACTAGAAGAGTCCCTGGCGCTTCGCTCCAACATAAACACTGTCGCACTCATCCTAGCTCTTGCCTTGGAGCTTGACGTGGCTTGTAGCGCGGCGTGTGGCTTTTGTCGTGCCGCTTCAACATAAACGAGCACTTAGATATGTGTGTAGATGTTGCACAGGTATGAAAAGTGAAATATTTCGCATAAACAAAGTTTAAAGAATAAATACTAAGGTTTTCTACAGTATTAGAAAGGCATTTTTAGATAATATAAATCAAGTCTACAATTCCTATCACTGAAGTCATATGTATGCTCTCTGATACCAAACATCTAGGTATGCTAATGAACAATTCCACAGACAAAGCTCTATTCAATAATTATTTAAAAAAATTAATACCTCTAACTAAGCTGGTTTAATGAAAACATTCTATAAATATCTAAGTTCACTTTTGAACCTTTAGGAACTCCAAAATTGAATAACAATATTGTTAATACCTAAAAATATCTAAAAAACGATTACATAAAGGGACGTTTAAAAATTAAAAAAGGCACTAAAAACTGAAGAAGAACACAAAATTACAACGTAAACACATGGTAAACACAGGAATTAAATTATGATGTGACGGGGAATGTTACCGTCGTATTGCTAGTTGCCTACTCTGATTCTATAAACGTGTGGCGGACAAGTCGTATAAGCGGCGTTAAACAAGGATTTAATATAATTTCGAAAAAAATTTTTCTCGCTTTATACATAAGTTTTAAATTTTTTTTGAAGGGTGATTCCGTTAATTCTTAATTTTCTACACTATTTAAAAAAGGCATTTCATTATTAGTCTAGTTTTCAATTCTTTATTAATTACCGTAAGAATTCATGGCAATACTTAATTATTTGAACTCTATTGTCACTCTTAATGTGTCCAACCAACAAAAATAAAGAATAAATAAAACTATACATTGTATTATATGTCAGATGTCATACGTCAATTACCAGAAATAAAATAAAAATTTCTGGCAACAAAAGGCCACTGTTACATTTAACGGC
This sequence comes from Monochamus saltuarius, assembly GCA_025584915.1. Classification (NCBI taxonomy): domain Eukaryota; kingdom Metazoa; phylum Arthropoda; class Insecta; order Coleoptera; family Cerambycidae; genus Monochamus; species Monochamus saltuarius. The sequence goes on from CM046721.1 coordinate 20,195,135, forward strand.
AGGTTATTTCAAGCAATTAAGGAAATAAATAGACAAAAGTGTCAATTATACGATTTTCTGATTAACCTACCCGTTACCTTTAACATGCCTGTTAGTGACAACTGGATGTGATCAATCATAGGTCTGATATTTAAGGCAAATTTTAATATTAAATTTATGGAAACGAATATATTTTCCAGTGTACCGTTATCATTAACGGAACAAATTGAAAAATAATGTTTCTATTTTTACCAAATACATATAATAATATTTGAGGTCAATATTTTATTGTTGGAGAACTTTTCATAAAACACAATTAATGGGAATAGCTATTACTACAGCTCCCTGCCAATTTAGTTTCGATAACAACGTAACTTATATTAAATTTTGGAACATTAGGAGTTCTATAAATAAATACAGGGCATTGAAAACGATCAACGATACATATAATTATATTGGTAAACTTAATAGACTCCATTAAATATTTACAATACAGGGTATTAGTATACATTGTTAAATCATATAGCTAGAGAAAAATAAATAATAATCTCATCAGCTCAAATAACGCTAGGCTTTAGTTTCCTTTTTCATAAAACAAAAATAACAAAGAACTGAATTTTACAAAATACATTTCTTGTTCTTTAAACAATATTAAATTGTAGTACAAATAATAGAACTGTATCAATACAGTTGCCATAAGCGTGCAATACTATTTATTAACATAATTAATGTTCATTATACGGGTGAGTCAGTTTTTTGTAGACAAACTTTAACAGAAGAGAACACATGTTTTTAAGAAGAAAAGTTCCTATACACATATGTCGTAGAAGGCTTCGTTTCCGAGATACAGGGTGTTGAATATAATTTTTTGTTCACGAATATTCATTATAAGTTATAAAGGAATGCTTAATATTTTTCACATTTGGGCGATAATGCCTGTTAATTAAGATTCCATATCTTTTATCATTTTTGAGATAAACTTATTTTTCATAATGTGTGTAATAATAATTCATTTTATTAATAATGAATGAAAGAAATGAGCTGTATAAGATTTTAGAAAAATTGGAAGCCATCAAGAAGATAAGGAACATGATATGTCTAAGATTGAAAAAGATCGAGAATAAAGTAAAAGAAGATATAGAATAGAACCAAATAAGTGTTTGAAGTAAAAAAACGTATTGAGGCAAGGAGAACACCCATTGTCATCAGTGTTATAAACTATAAATGGCATCAGTGTCTGGAATTTGTACATAATCTTGTAGTGCTAGCAAGAAATAGAACAGAACGCAAAGAGATAATAAAAATAATATATGAGCAGTCAGTTAAAAGGGGACTATATATTAATGAGGAAAATACTAAATATATGAAATGGACTGGAGAAATATATCAAGAAGGCACGTTTTTGAAAATTGACGCAAATCAGTGGAAAATATACAGTTTCGAAGAAGTAGAATAGTACACATATTTAGGAACTACATTTGACAGACAACCGAAAACAGGAGAGGTAGTTAAAGCCAGAATAATGCTAGGAAACAAATGTATAGAAGGACTGCAAAGAATACTGAGAAATAAAAATATTTCTTGACAAACAAAGATAATATTATACAAAACAAGATCAGTAGTGACATACACCAATGAAACATGAACGATTAATAAAGCAGAACAAACAAGACTAAACGTGTGGAAGAGGAAAATTTTTGGAGGAAAGGGAACAGAACAAGGACGGGTCAGATGAACGAATAGGGAAATAAAAAATGTATACAAAGAGGCGAGCATAGTAAATGTGGTAAAAGCATAAAGGTTAAGATGGCTAGGGCATATTGAGAAGATATGAAACAATTATACTAAAAATGATAATGACACGAACAATTAGGGGTAAGAAGAGGAGAGGGCGGTCGAAAGCAATATGGAAAATAGAGGTGAAAAAAGATCTACAACAACTACAAATTGTAAGATGGAAAGATGGATGGAAAGAAAAGGCAAGTGGTAAAATAAAATTAAGAAGGATAGTCAACGAAGCCATGAGCCATGGACCTTGGGTTCGCAGAGCTAGATTATATATAATAATAATAATGAATGTTTCCAGGCAAAAAAATTACCGTAATATTTGACAATTTTAGGGAATTTGTAGACTCAAGGTGTCAATACTGAACGTACCTTAATATTATTCATTATTCTATTTTTTGCCTGAAAATCCTAACATAATTAATAAATCCATCATTAAATATGCCTTTATCTCGAAAATATGCAGCATTTTTGCTGTTGATGGGGGAATTGAGCTGCGAATGAAAAATGTTAAATTTGAGAACACCGTGAAGATTGTACAAATTCTAAATCTTAATATTGATCGTAGGTACCTATATAATAAAGCATGCCTACTATGAGTGATTCCTATCACTCAAATTTCGAGGTTGCCAAGATAATAGTTTAGAAATTATTACTGAAATTCACTTGGAAGCCCTGTATATCCGTAAGGAAATCACATAGGACAAAAATGTATATGTAGTACTGATATTATTTTGATTCCCCCATATGCCCTATCATCTTTGACAACTAGTATAAGTTGAATTTACCTCAATGTCTTGGGAAGATACATTGATTAATAAAAATTTATATAGGCTAACTACACGTCAGATAATTTATAAAAATACATATTAGATATTTATGACAAATGTTTAATATTTGAAATGTTTCAGTAAAATTTAAAAAGGTCTACTGTATAAATTTACTTTTAATTAAATCTCACAGCGAGAAGCAAGTGAATTTTATTTACAGATATACGAGGTAAACACAACATTCAATTTGCTCTTTATATCGATTTTCACTGCCACAACAGTTGTTGGTTAATTAAGTATCGACAGTTTGCATTTAGCAAATTAATAACTTCAGCAGGCTTATGAAGGTTTGAAGGACTTTGCTTTTCATTATTTTTCCTAATCCCAACACGTATTATTGGCTTCTGATGAATCACAACTTATCCTTCCCAAATCAAAGAGGAGTTTTTCCATTCAAATGATGTCAGAAGGATTTCCATTTAATTGAAATTGTAGTTTTATTCGATTGAAAAGTTTCTGCATCATTAATTCAATAGAATTATAAAAGTTTGCTGCAGATATTTATACAGCTGTATACTCCAAATAGGAACTATGTACTGACATTACGTAAGAATACTTTTTTGTAGTAAAAACGGCTAAATCTGAAAAATGTATAAATATTAATATTAGTCAGTGGCGCAACACATTTTTTTTATCTTCAGTTAAATTTTTTACACTTTTTGATTTACCTTGTATACATTGAAGCAAAAGAAAATCAGTTACTATTATACTGTGTACTGCTGCTTTACTACTTTAGTAAATTACGCATATCGTTGTTTGGACTCAAACGAAACAGTTTGGCTCAATCCGAAGTGAGAAACGTTTCACATATTACTCGTAATATCCTGCAAAGTACTATTCACTGGCTTCTTTTTCTGTTAGCTTCTAGACGAAATATTTTTGAAGTATGTGTTCGATAGTAATGCACTGTAGTTGTATGAGGTAAAGTGTGATTCTGCTTTTAAAAATACATATAAAAGTTAAACATAACCGTCTCTTTCAGTTCTAGCTTTAGTCAATTGGATTCGAGTACGTGGAACATTGACATGCAGGAGCTGGAGTACAATCCGTCAAAAAAGGATTTAACGGATGCTAAGATTCATCACTTGCTGGCGGAAGAGCTAGTAAAGCCTTATAGACGGGTAGGTTGTATGTTTTCATATTGAGCCATACCTCTAGATTTTGATCCACGTTAGCCACTCACATTTTAAGTGCCATATTCTTAAAGTAGAAGATAAAGTAACACCACGCTGTTAGGTAGGAAGCTAATCATATTTATTTTATAAAAGAATAATCTTTTATGAAATTTAGACGGAAATGTAATTTATATTACGAATTTGGTTACAACTTTTTCGTTTAAGTTATGAAGATAAATTTACTATACTAAAGTTTACAAAATGTTTATGGTGTTTAACCAGTGGCGAAGCGTAGGGGAGAAGATATATATACATTGTTTACCCAAAATATTATATTGTATTTATAATTGTATTAGCAGCCAAAAAAATATTCGGATCGAATTCATTACCTGAAAGGCTGATAAAAATGCATTCGAATAATTTAAGTATACATTAAAGACCGACGGAAGTGACGCGACGTTAAATAATAGCTAGTTAAACATTTCCGAATTTGTCATTCCCGTGACCAGCGGCAGGCGACTGCACCGCAAATCTCCACTGCGTAAGCAACCAAGTATTGCAGATTATATTTACAAATATACGGGTGGAAAAGACAACTATTTATTTTTCCTTTTTTACTCCCAAAGCTTACATCAAGGAGTAGATCAAGATTTTTGCAACGATTAAAAAATGTAAGTGTTGAATATTTATACAGAGTGGTCAATTTTTCATGGTTTACCATAGACCTCGGAAACCGCAAAATATACAGGGTGACTCATATTTCAAAATGTTCAAACAGATCCAAGATATCTGCTGTCGTTGCCAAAATATTATAAACAAATTGAAAATAGGGACTTTAGAAAATGGCATCTAACGTTAATATTTCTTAACAAATGAGCTGAAATTTGGTACAGGGGGATAAAAATATACGACACATCGATTGCCGCTGAAAAACAATTTCTACTGTCACAAGTTTGACTTATGCAACATTCAATTGTTTTTTTTCTTATGGTAGTCATATAGCATTTTGACAGTAACATAATATGTAGTATAAAATTACAAGTCGATATGTAACACTACTATTTTATTTGAAGAATTTGCCATAAATTTTAAAAAGTACAATAATTTTGGCGTTTTTGACGGTATAAAATAAGTTAGAATACTTTAGAGCAAGTTAGAACATTTGATGAGATGTAACTGGTCTGCTACTTCCTGCTCGGCCTAAGTGGCTCGACTTGCAGAAAGCGACCTACAATATCGTAGGTACTTAACCGCAGACCTCTCGCCCCGGGCGATGCGCCATTAAATCTATAAATGATACTGCAGGAAACAACTACTCCGCGGGCTAATGCCCCGACCGGCATTGAATTATACCTGCAGTATCTGTGTGAAACAGCCAAGAACCCTTGTCGGCCACTCCACCAGACATAGACCGGCTTCGGGCTTGTTAGCCCTCATCAGTATGCCATAGGTGAGATGACCGACAATTGAACTGGCTGTTCCTTCATATGTAGTTTCACATATAAATCGAGTGCAGGTGAGATGTAACTGGTCTGCTACTTCCTGCTCGGCCTAAGTGGCTCGACTTGCAGAAAGCGACCTACAATATCGTAGGTACTTAACCGCAGACCTCTCGCCCCGGGCGATGCGCCATTAAATCTATAAATGATACTGCAGGAAACAACTACTCCGCGGCCTAATGCCCCCACCGGCATTGAATTATACCTGCAGTATCTGTGTGAAACAGCCAAGAACCCTTGTCGGCCACTCCACCAGACATAGACCGGTTTCGGGCTTGTTAGCCCTCATCAGTATGCCATAGGTGAGATGACCTGTTTCTACGTTTGGTTTTACAATAATACTCCTGAGGACTTGGATAATAATTTCAAAAATTTAACTTTAACACCCTGTATCTTTTAAGGGAGGCTTATTGTATATAGATAAGTAGTGTTAAATTATCATATTTTGCTGCCAAAAATACGCAGTTAACGAGATGACCTGCTTTTTGTTACACCCTGTATAATTATATTGAAAATTTGTTGTCATAATATAATGTTGGTAAATCTACAGCCGCATCCGTTCTCCCCTAGTTTAAATCTTTTGTGAATATAACGTTACTGAAGTTTTTAATGTAACGAAACTTTAACACCCTGTATCCTTTAAGGGAGGCTTTTTGTATATAGATATGTAGTGTTAAATTATCATATTTTGCCGCCAAAAATACGCAGTTAACGAGATGACCTGCTTTTTATTACACCCTGTATAATTATATTGAAAATTTGTTGTCATAATATAATGTGGGTAAATCTACAGCCGCATCCGTTCTCCCCTAGTTTAAATCTTTTGTGAATATATCGTTACTTAAGTTTTTAATGTAATGAAACGCCTGCTACTTATTTATTAAAGGAATAATAAAGTAAATGTATCTAATTACTCGTTTCACAATATACGTAGGGTACTAATATATTAATATCCGATGACAGATTTAAGTACAGAGTATTTGAGAGCACCTATATCATTTAGGTAATGACTTAAACATATTGTAGTATGAAGAATTTGTTCTATGATTAGCAAAATTATGATAAATGATACTTTATGTGGTTTGTTACCTTCATGATTAGTGTTATTATTGTTACTTTTATTTTTAGTACCATATTGACAAAATGTCAAATAATGCAAAATAATAAAATATATATTACAGTTTTAATATTTTTCATATCAGAAATGTTCTAGTATGAATTTATTCAAAAAATAAATACATAAAATAACTTATGTGCCTATACAGGCTGTTCAGAATGATGTTAAGAAAACGTAGGGGCAGGTTTGATGTTTAAACATAAGAAAAAAGTTTATATAAAAATGGGTCCAGAAATGCCTCGTTTTCGAGATAATCTGTATCTCCTGTGTTTAAAATTTGTTGTCTTGAATACTATTGTCTCAACTATAGTCTCATTTCCCGAAAGCAGATCAAGATATTGAAATGAGATTTGAAACACAACGATATTCGAACTCTTTCGAAAACACCCTCCTTGGTTTGGATTTCTTGACATTTTTTATTAATCCGTAGCTGCAGCTCTTCCAGGCTATTTACAGGAGTACCATACACTAATGTCTTCAAACATCCCCAAATAAAGAAATCAAAATCAGGCGATCTTGGAGGCCATAAAACAGGTCCGGCCCTTCCTATCCATCTATGTGGAAAAGTTTGGTGTAAATGCTCTCTAACGGCCATGGAAAAATGAGCTGGAGCACCATCATGCTGGAACCACATTTGTTGCCTCTGATTCAAAGGAATGTCTTCCAAAAACTCATACAGTGTGTTCTGCAGAAAGTTGAGGTAAGCAGCCCCTGTTAATCGGTTTGGTAAAACAACAGGACCTAGAAACCTGTCACCTACAATACCCATCCAAATGTTTAATGAAAAACATGCCTGATGTCCATATTCTATTAGAGCATGAGTATTTTCGTCGGCCCAAATATGCGTATTGTGAAATTTAAACACTCCATTTCTTGTGAACCCGGCCTCATCAGTAAAAAGAATGTTTACAAGAAAACGAGGGTGTTCAGCATCATAACGTAGCAACCAGCAGCAAGAAACCAACGTGCTTGATGATCATTTATTGGATTTAAGGCCTCGTTGCACATGGTATGGATAAAGCAGTTGCTCGTGAAGGATTCTCCAAACAAGAGGACCACTAATTCCTACCTCGGCTGATATTCTCCGCACACTCGTACCTGGATTCTGCTCTACCAGTGCTAGAATTTCTTCTGCTCTAGGAGTGGATACCGACCTTGGTCTTCCGGATAAATGGCACTGTTTGCTCAAGGAATCGGTATCACGCAATCTTTGGTTAATTCTTCCAAACATGTGTTGTGAAGGAATCTGGCGATTTGGATAAGTGTCAACATAAAGACGTCGCGCTTCGGTGGCGTTCCCATTAGCACGACCATACATGAACTGCATGTCTGTTAATTCTGCGTCAGAGTAACCAGCCTTACCGAAAGAAAACTTGTGCACTGAGAACAACTGTCAAATACGTACTGTTTATTTCACTAAACATCAACCAACTATTATAAGAAAATACACAACGTTTTTGCAAAATAAAAAAAGGTGCTAAAAAACATAAAACATTCCATATCTCCGCAAACGTTATATTGCGGACTCATGTTTATTGAGACTTTTCTGCTTATTTTGGTTCATACTATTACCTCCTTAAATATGTTACACTCTTTTGTTAAAACACCCTGTATATCTCGATCGGTTTACGAAAAATGAAGACTATAGTATTTAAGGCAGAAAATTTTAAACTTAAAATATAAACTTTTATCTTATTTTTAAACATAGCACCTGTTCCTAGATTTTCTTCTGATTTCATTCTGTAGCACCCTGTATATTAGATGCTCTAAAAGTAGATTGATTGATCATCAATAATTTTCTAAGTTAATTTATCTTCTACAAATTAAAATTAGAAACAAGTTTTCACTAAGTGTGGCAAAATAAATATTTTGTAATGAACTAATAGATCTAAGTCCTTGCATACCGATGATATCTAAACTTCAATTAATTTTACGACTGTTTTATAATTACTTATTAAAGTAAACATATTTTAATGTTCAAAGATGAACTTGTTTTTAATTAAACGCATAACACAATAAAAGCAAAAAGATCCAATTCAATATAATTTTCATTTAGTTGATTAATTTTTTTGCATCGAGGCAATTCCAATATAAACATTTTTTCTGCTATTTTCTTACTCTTTTCATCTTATCCTTGGCTTACTGCTCTTGGTTTCGAAAATTACTTATAAAAGTTCTATTGCATCGTTGCGCTCCATTTCTGCAATCCTTGACCAACTCATTTATATCCTAGATAAACAGCAAAAGTTATAATAAAAACATAATACACAATGTTGCATAATAAAAATAAGCCGATTATTTTGTATAAAGTTTTTCCCGAAATTAGTCTTCAAAGTTTTACCAGCGCCATTACGACTATAGTAAATGGAAAAAGGTGAATAAATGTCTGCTAAGGAAACTAAAACCGTATCACTAAAAAAATTCAAAATATCTTTGAAACCATTTCAGATAAAATCATGAAATTTGAAACGTGATATAATTATTGAAATTTTAGACAATTTAGCAGTTAAAAACTACGCACCACATTCAAATGTAAACTGAAACTTGCATTGAAATTAGCAAATTTTGGAACTGCCAACTTCACTGCCCACCTTAAACTGGCGGTAAGTTTGAATTTGATAAAATATGTTTTCCAATAATTTTTAAAATGAGCAAAGTATAATTTTGTCTTATTTACTAACATTTTTTTTTACACTTAAGAGAATCATTGTCAAATTAACTGTTTTCAGACGATTTCCATATGATTATTTATTAAGTTTGTAGTCACTTATGCAACGTAATTCGCCCTTTGAAAGTCCTAAACAAAAAAAATATTTACAAGACAAAGAAGGGCCCTCAAAAGACAAACTACGTCACATGAGTGACTAAAACTGTAGTCTCCTTAGGAAGCATATTCATAAACACTTTTGCAGTTATTGAAAATGAATCGAATCTCGAAACTATTAAATCTTCGTCTCCATAAAATATTTTTGGAGAAGGAAAGATATACTGTATCAAGAAATTTACGCTGAATTTGGGATTAATTAAATGAGTTGGTGTAGGTATTTGAATCACATTCACTTTTTTGCATTTTTAGTAATTATACTTTTCGTTATACATAACAGCGGAACTGTCACAGTGACAGCTGAACTTTCAGGGTGTCTAGAAATTAGTGGTAAAAAATGAAAAAGCATTCAGGCATACAATTTTGGCCGATCTGGCTTCTTTACAGATATACAGAGCTTCCAAGTAAGAAGTTGAATATTGAATTTTAGGCATAATTTCTAATAATATAACTTTCACTACTTAAATTGAAATTTGACATGCTTCGCTATATAGGTACGGTCAAAATTAAGTTTTAGAATCTATACAAATTTGACGGTGTTGCCAAATTTGGCAGTTTGCATTCGTAGTTCGTTCCCCGGTCAAATTGCTGCAAAAAAGCTATAGGTACGTTGTTTTATTCGATATATTTTACCATTTTTGAGATAAACGCATATATAATGATGTTTGTATTAATTTTTTTTTAATAAAGTTAATATTTGCTGACAAAAAATAAAATAATTAATAAGGAACGTTTTCAATATGATCACCTCGAGTCTCTATATATTTTCTAAAATTATTACATGTTGGGTCATTTCTGATGAAATTACTCATGAAAACACGATGTAGAAATTCTTTACTGGTGCCAACAGGGATAGAAGTGACCAATCCTTTTAGGTGTCCCCAAAAAACAAAGACATAGATAGAGGATTGAGGTCAGGAGATCGAGGTGGCCATAGAAAAGGACCATCTAGACCCATCCATCGGTCTGGACATGCATTATTTAGCTAATCCCTGACTGATCCATCCTGTATGTTTTCATTTCTCACCACTACGTTCTGGACACTCTGTATGTCAATGATGAGATATTGTTCCAGAAATAACTTACCAAGGTTACCATCTTCAGGTATTACTGGTATCCTTGGAACAAGCGGTTGTACAGCCAAAATAAATGAGATTTAGCCAAATATACCTATATCTAAAAGTTCATCGCTTCCGAGATACAGGGTGCCTATCCTTTGTGATAAAACAACAATAATTCTAGGTTGTAATAAGGTATACTACAATTATTCAGTAAAAGTCAATTCAGTTAAATATTCCCATTATCACCAGTGGCGTAGAAACTTTGTTCTTCTATTTACAATAAAAATAGTACGCCAGTGGTTTACTGTCTTAGTCTATAGAAAAACGATAAAGATATTTTGAGTTTTGATTATGTTGAACAAATAATTATTCTTGGATTTTTTTTCAAATGCATCGTATTTAAATCCAATTAAAATACCTCTGCATTTTGTAGTTTGTGCATATTCAGGCATATTTGTATCAAAAGCTGAAGGAAACTTGAAAATCCACAGTAGCAATGGCACCATAGTGGTTAAGTAATTTTTGAAAAGACCTTACCACGGACAAACTACGAAATGTGAACAAGTCTTTAAAGAAGAAACAAATTTTGAAGTATTTGACACCCTGTTTCTTAGCAATGGTGAACAGTTAGATATAGGTATATTTGGCTAAATTTAATTAATATTGGCTGTACAATGACCCCTTCCAATAATGCCAGTAATATCTGACACACTCTGTATAAGCAGAACCCTATCCAAAAAATAGTTTCTCTTAATTCCACCAAAGCCAAAATCCCAGACAGACTGTCTATCTAAATCTAAAGCTGTATAAATGTTAGAACCCTTCGCATCATATATTGATCTATTTATCTTAGCAGGGAAAGTATCTCTTAATGCAGTCTGTCTAGCTTCTATTTGATTTCAGCATCGAAAGTTCAGCTACAGCAGACATGCAGTCAATGACCGTGACCTGTCAATCCAAGTCAATTATCGAATGCATTACAATATGAGAAGGCTGGTAGCGGACAAAAAACACCACCACAAGAGGCACAGCAAGAAACTGAACAAGGTGAGGATTATATTAGACGGTTGCAAAAAACCGAACGACTTAGATTGATGATATTACAATCGAATTTTTTTATCGGGTATCCGCTGCACTTCCTACTAGTGCAAAAAAGTGCTAGGTCAAGAATATTCGATCTGTAAACCAGAAGGTTATTTAAGGTTGCGATAAAAACGTTGCGGCCACCGAAGGATCAATCTGATGCAATACTGAAATTGTGAGATAAGGAATTACTGGTGCAAATAAATTTCCTGGGGTGGAACTGAATTGAAGAGGTTGATTAAGTAATGGTCTTAGTGCCAAATATTCCAAATAGTTATTTACGTTTTAAGTATTATACCTTTTTAACTAAAACAATGCGTATTTTGAAATATACTTTGGTATCTAAGATGTCAAGGTAATACATCGACAAATAGACATTTAAGCACAAATTTAAATGCAATATAATTTAATAAGTATTTCAGGATAGGAAAACCGGAAAATTCAGTAATAATATTTTAAGTGCCATGGATTAAGTATTCGCTAAAAGTCCCTTCTTCATGGGTAAACTATTCAATGCTTCCGTTTCATTTTTCTCTTTCTTTTTTCACTGTATAAATAACTGTTCACTATTGTGTTTCATTTGATTATCTAGGTATGTACTTGCACTTTTCTGGAATTTTCTTAACCGTTTCTAATCCGCTTATATCAAACTTTTGGGTATTGAGGTCTAGGTCAGAAGTCTCCCTAAAATTATTACTTCCTTGCATCATTTCTACTAAATCTTTTGGAACCACTGAATATCTTTTTTTATTACACCATTTCCCTATTGTACCTAAAATAATGTCCCGAGATGAAAAATTTGCCTTGCTCTAAATTAAATCCACCTTTAATATTAAGGTCGATAGCATTATAATCATTGCTACGCTTCTTTAATTTAATCTTTCCAGTATACTATTAGCTTCATTTCATGATATATGTAGTTGGCTGTTCTCTACTACACACATAATTAAATTTGCAATTGTTTTTCTTTCCCCAACTTCACTTTCTTGCTTCTTTTCATATTCTTCAATTGTCTTCGATTCCTAGATGAAATCAGTAAAACGTATTAATAAAATAAAATAGTAGTATCATTTGCTGAGTATAATAATATAATAATTTACAATAGGACATAACGCAATACATATGTCAATCTTTTGTGATTAGATTTAGGGTTAAATAAATAAAATAGCATATAGAACGGTATACAAGGTGTTTCAATTACCCTTCGAAAAACTGGGGTATGAGTTGGCTTTTAAAAAATAGTGGAGGTGGTTTATACATATAACATTTTTCTGTTTCAAGTCGCGAGATATAGGGTGTTAACATTTAAGATGGGTTTTTTAAATTACGTATCTCTATATCAACTAACAACAAAATGTTTCAAATTTGTGCATAAGTAAATGTTACCGTATGTTAGGAAAAATTCAAAATTTGTATTATTACGACAATCAAGGACGTGTGCGCGGGCAGTTTAATGGCTTTAATTTAGAAAATAATATTTTAGACTATTAACTTTTCTTAATGTGACAACTTTAATATTTTGTATCTCGGATTTGCAACTTTAAATTGACTCAAGGCCAACGCACTCCTCAGCTTTTTTAAGTTTCATTATTGGGTAACGAATTCTCACGAGAATTGTTTTAGTTTTAGCTACTTTCTTAAATTTTTGCACTAAGACCGTTATCTGATTATCCTATTCGATGTTTCGCCTAAAACAATAAAACATGATTTTAGTGAAAATATGAAAAGCTATATATTCAGGCAAACAATTCGATGTCGATACAATGTGGAATCCACTAATCGTAAAATGAAATTGAAATGTCAATTCGTATCGAATCTGAACATGCATATGTAGCTTTAAATTATTCAATTTTTATTTACTTTTATATAGTGGTCATATTTTTGTTTGTGACATTTTAGTTTATTAAATATTAAATCATCTTCAGATACATTTACATAACATTCATTAGTTATGAGACATGTAAGAAGTGACAGTTACACATGGTTGTATTCAAAATTAAAAGTATGTTATTTCCCTTGAGAGCATGCCTAACTGTCAATTAAAAAAAATTGACTGGACAATTAGATGTTCCGATTCGATTTAGTTCGATTTTAATTTATCAACTATTCGATATTTCGATTTGATTTTGTCGTTAGATAGAATCAAAAATACAGTTCAATTCGAATCGACGTGTCGTTATATTGCTAAGAATTAATTAATTTGAAACTCGATTAAAAAAATTATACGAATTGATTAATCGATATGAATCAATTTTGTTGACAAATTGATTTGATCGCTCAGGCACAGCCTTCTTCATCTTCATTATGCCCCTGCCACACACTCGTCGAGTGGCATGGGAAGTATCGTGGAAAGGAGGCAGATGCGTAGTGTGGCAAGATTACTCGTCTTGCCGCACGTCATGCTCTTCGTCATGCCCACCACTCCCTGTTTTGTCGGTTTTTTGGGCGCGAGTCAAAGGGCCGGCAACAACATGAGTGCGACTAAATGCGAAGGGTGGCGATTAATTGCGCGAGTAGAGCAGTGTGTGGGCAGCGAGGGCAACATTGCGGCAACGTGAGGAGTGGAGCGATGAGCAGCGTGAGGACCATAGTGTGGCAGGGGCATTAGATGAAAAAGGCTTAGGCCTAGTCTTGAATTTACTGGCATGTAACGGTCCAATCCTTGATGTGGATGCATTGTTTCGAAATTCTAGATAAGTCTTCGCCTCTGTTCAAATCATTTCGACTTTTCTCGTTTTCTATTACCTTCATCTCCTGTTGAATAATCTATATCCGCCCTGTGTTCTGCAGAAGTTGACTTTAGACTTTAACTCTTACAATATATTCTCTTTTGTATATGTAAGTATATCTAAAAAATGCTTCTAGATGTATTATTATTTACTTGATTTCAATATTAATTTAATTTTCCATTTTATTTGAATTTTGAAATGTATATTCATAATTCTAACGATCCCTCAAACGTCCCAACTCGAAATTACTACATTAGGATGTTAATCTCTAAAATAGCTTGGTATTTAGCTCCCCTTCTCCCTGTCCAGTGATATGTAGCTTTATTTTCTACTCCTACGTATGGACAAACAAAACAGAGAATCGTCTATTGATCCTACCAGACATGTACTTGTTTCTTTTTTTGTTTATGCCATTAATATATCTTTACTGATGCTATTACTTGGATGACATTGTCTGGCCTGTCTACATGGTCCACCATTAATGAGTAGACGCAGGACAGCTCCTAAGCTTGCAAACATATCAAAATGAAATGTTGTCCAGTGGCGTACATCTATAGGGAGCATATTCTAAAATTATTTTCATTTTTTGTACTAATCATATATCAAGTGTTGACACAAACTTGAATTTTTTTAAATGAAACAACATTGTATATTTGTATAGCTCTATCAATATACAGCAAATTTATCGCGGTTTTAATGGGCTGTTTTTATATTAGAGATACATGCATCCTAAAACAGACTCCTATGCAGCCATTTGTAAACACTCAGTATGATGTAGTATTAATCTACGACATAAACAATCATTAATAGTCTTGTAGTTTCTAGAAACCATCAGAATGTTGTTGCATATTCTTTAGTTATACAGAGTGATCGAGGTTTGCAAATCCAAAAATTCGTGGAGAGAATTGGCACGCTTTCTGCGGGTATGGTAGGGTGGATAAATGTTGGCTTGGGTCAATGTGAGAGATTGATACCGGTTGATATTTGACTACACCCCCCTCCTAATTAATGAGGTTTTCCAGGTTTCCCTCATTCTTGCACTGAATGGTGGTTAGGACCTACCAACGTAAATCGTTCCTGGGCGCAAATTCGGTCTGCTTACTAATAATATGCCGCCCCCTCTCCTGCACAAGTCTTCGGCTTCTGGACTAATCCTCGTGATTAGAATGAGGCATAGAGATTATTAACAGTTATCCTTCTTTAACATATTAATGGCGGATTCTATATAGGGTGCTTTTACAAAAAATGGAGTTCATCTGAAACTCATTGGAATTTGATTGTTGGTAATGAGGTTGGTTGAAGTGATTGAAATCAAGTTTGACGGGAGTCATTTTCTACTGGGTGTCAGAAGTAGGTGTAAAACATTTACTGAAGATTTTTCTCGCCTAAAGAAAGGTTTTATTCAAATACATTTTTGTTCTATCATGTTTCTTTCCAAAGATACAGAACGTTGAAATCTAAGAAAATAGAATCATCGCAATGGTTTATCTTTTTACAAAAAAAATATGTTGCGCCATTGACTAGTCTTCAAACTAATCAATTTTTTATATTAAGTAATTTTTTTACTACAAACAATTTCAGTAGTGAAGTAAATCAACTATTTACGTTAAAAGTAGTGACCGGAGTAAGCCATAGTTTTGTGTAAAAGATTCAGATATCAGTCAAATAAATATTAGTTTTGAAATGATCTTAAAATTAAAAAAACGATACAGAAACTAAACACATCTATTACCAAAGAACTATGCCAGATGCTGGAAAGGCCCACTTCTAGCCGAAATATAGACTAGACAGTGTCATATTAGCGATGCATACATATGACGAATTTTCAAGTTACCGCAAATTTCATTTTCAGCCGTTATAATTCATTCTTGCAATTGTTATTTAGTGTTAATTACTTCACTGTAAATCGGTTGCTTTAAAAATCTTCATAAAAAGAAATCTGGCAGATTTAAGTCAGTACTTCTTAGAGGCCACCTCACAGGATGAAATCGACCAATCCATATATCATGAACATTTCAGCCACTCTGTCACAAATTTCCCATTGTGAGGAGGTGCACCATCTTGTTGCATGTACATTCGTTGTCTGATATTCAGAATACCTTCTAGTAAATCATACAAATAAAGTCCATATAACTATTTGCGTTCATACGCGTTCATTCATTGTTCCTGCAACTCCAAATATTGACATGTGGTTCTTCAATGAATAATGATGCATGTTTCGAAAATTTATAATGTCATCTCTAGTAAAAATGACTTCATGGTCCATAAAACACAGTAAACAAAATAGGGATTATCATTTATTCTTCTAATAAGCCACTGATAAAAATGTAAGCGTTGCTAGGCATCTCCAGGATGAGGAGCTTAAACATCTCTATAGTGGTAAAAGTGTAATAGCTCTTTACGTACAATTGTCGAAACAAAACTGTTTGAAAATCTTAACTGCACAGAAACTCTACTCTTACTTATAGCTGTTAGTCGTCTAAAACTGCATGTATTACAGCTTCCTAGCGATCTGCAACATTTTGTCTTCGTGATGCTCCGGCCCTTTCAAATTCCAAGCCAACGCAATCATCGGAGGAGTGATGCAAATACTCGATGATTTGTGGTTCTTCTCTCGCGATTGTCAGCCATTTCCATTACAAGAGTTATATACGCAAACGATGTCAGCAAATTTTCGTATAGTAAAATCAGCTATTTAAAAAATGGAGGGTCGTAAACATGCGTAAATGAATTTTAAAATAATTATTTACTATATTTAACAAACAATTACTTTTAATGAGAGCAACAGCTTTGATTTGCTGAATATTTAGTTCAATTACTGAAAATACATACAAGAGCACTTTTTTATATTAAATAAATCTAGAGAACTGATTAGTTGTAATATTATTCAGTGGCGCAACATAGTTAAAAAAAAATAATCACCATAGTAATTATTCCTACATCTGAATCGCCTTATATATTGAGCCATTGAGAGCATTGAAACCTTGTTTATGGTGCTTTATATTATGTTCTTGATCAGTTATAAAACGTATAAACTATAAACTGTAAATATAACTTCAAAGTGTGAAAAGTAACATTTAATTTATGCCATGTCTAAATTGACCTTAATCTTACTGTGGGAGTTCTTACAGTGGGAATACTGCTATAGTAGAATCTGATAAATAACAAAATCTTGGATAAGTTGAATTTGGACAAGTTAAAACACCTTCATCTTAGCATAACCGAAAACATTATGCCGTACTATAGATTATCTTTTTCAGGATGGAAAGCAGAACCACGTCAGCTTTCCAGAGTTCCAGCAAAACGGAAGTGCCAAACAATTCTGTCACGGTAAGTGGTTCTACTTGAAATCAGGTAGTCGTTTCTTCCCAGTAGTATAGTCTTCATTATTTCTTTCATTAGATTACATAAGTGAGGTTCTGAATGAGGATGATACTGAACCGAAATCTAGTAGGGAAGAATGGGATAGTCCAATTACCTTTACGGCTAAATCTTCTCGTAAGTAACTGCCATCTTCATGCATCTGTTAGGGAAAGTTCTGAGTTGGCTGGTTGTGTATCTTGGCTTATGGATGTAAACAACTGAGGAAAAAGCATGGAATAGACACTTGAAGTTTTATATACGATGAAAATACTGATCTAGTATAATTATCAGTGGATTTAGGATCATTATCAGGCTTAAATAATGTCAAAAATTAATAATACAACATTTATTTAAAATGAAATGCATGCTCTTTCTTTAGATATTTAACAGAACTGATGGCGAATAACAACTAACACTACCATTTAAAAATACAAGTATTATTAATATTCATTTTAACTACAGATTTGATTATGATAAAATTGATTTAATAATATCCTCATTAAAAAGAAGAAGGAGCAAAATTTTAAGGAAGCAATACATGTATTTTTAGAACAATATCATGAAGAATATATATGTATGTAGAACACATTAAAAGCAGAAAATTAGTTGCTTAACAACATTAGTGGCTCAATAATTCGTCAAAATGGTTATAAGATCACTTTGTGAATAATTACGCTATAAAACTTGCAATAGTTTTTAATCTGGATTCAAGAGACTTTGTATACAGACCAATGATTTTATAAAAAATTTACAGTTTCTTGAAATATATTTGCTTAACTGTCACATTTAGACAATTGTTTACATAGTGCAGCGCAGGGTGAGTGCTGCAGCAGGACCGATCCTGAGGTATTTGCCGCCCCGCGCAAAATATAAAAAAGTCACCCCTTCTTCTGCAAGTTCTGTTAGTGGTATAAATTGTTTTAATTTATAGCTGTTTATAGGTTCTTTTCTAATAAATCTATATGTTATTTTAAAATAATTATCATTAGTTTGGGTTTTACAGCGCTGTGAAGTGAACACTAATTTTTCCTACTGATAAGTATAAATTTATATCAATGATATGGCATAGTTTTTAATTATTACTAATGAATGTAATAAAAGAAGTATATAATAAAAATTCTTTATTGAAAACCACTCTACAAAAATGCTCTGTCATTTTTTTAAAATAAAAAATGGCGGCCGAAGTTGGAGGGTTGTGACCCCACAAACTTCAAGTTAAGCTTTTCGTGATACAAAAGAATACGGAACTAAAATTAAAAATTGACATGTCTGAATATTTTTCCTAAAATTATTATGGTATTTGTGTGGTATCCACTGTATGAAACTTTTTTATTTCAAATGTTGTCGAGGAGCTGTAATAATTTTTATCGTCAACCGTCGATAGAGTCTTGCATTACCATTGCGGTTTCCGGATGTAAACAGAAGCTGTATTTTACTGTAAAAATCAAGCATTTTGCCTGACGCAAATATTTATCAACATAGCCATTGACATTAAATATAACTCGTTTGTCACTTTCACAGCCCCAACAGTAAAAACTTTGTAGCAAATTATTTGTAGAAAATGATGGAAGAAGGCATTCAGTGCACGTCGCCTGAAATTCGGGAAAGATCGTTTGAAACATGTTTCGAAATTTTATCACAAAAATCAGTCGAAAAATTTAATCGCCAGTATGACATATTCATGGAATGGTGAAAGGCGCACGGAATTAAAAAAAGATAGTGAACATGTTTTACTGACATTTAAGCTATCTTCAGAGAACGATGCAGTGTTGCCAGCCACACGAAGTCACGTGATTTTCAGCCAATGAAATTAATCGTATTCCTCTCTTTTAGCTGTTGAAGTCGGGTGAAGTTCAAAATATAACCAACAAAAACAAAATTCATGGAAATTAAACTGGTGGTGGGGACATTGTCAGCAACACTATATTGTTTTCTGAAGAAGGCTTTACCTTTCTTTTTCAATGTGGTCGTATTATTCCATGGTGAGAGCAATCCTTTCAGCAAAAAATGACAATAGTAAATATAAAAACTTAGGGCTGTTTTTAACCAAAAAGGAAGAAATCATATTCCATGTATCAGAAGTGTCATTAGTCATTATGAAAGTATTCTTCTCTCTTTGTAAAGATATTTTTTATTAATTTATATACCAAACTAATTTATTTATTGCGTAATTATTCAGCGAAAGTGTTTCTTTACCATGGGCTAGTAATACTTATTTGGGTTGAAGCCTCTGGTACTATTTTGCAATTAACGAAACACCTAGAATGTTGCAATAGTCGTAATGGAACCACATTTAATGCTAAACCAGCGTGTTTTTAGCAAGCACTGGGACGGATGTTAGTGGAAGTCTCGCTAGTCAGACAGTTCCGCTGGTGGGACCAAAAGTAATAAAAACCACAGCTGCCGAGGGTAGCCTCCCTTGGCGCCGTGACCGCCAAGGTACGGCTCAAGTAGTACCGCTTGCTAGTACTTTGTTAGACAATTGTACCATGTATTCATATATGCCAAGTAATTTAGTATTTATTAAGTATTAAAGAATGATCTGTCAACTCAATCCATTCTCCTCCAAAAAGATATGGACTGAATAAATTCAGTGATTTAAACAGAAAATAAGTTTTAAACTCCAAATTTAAATATGCTAATAACCTGATAACTTTTTGTAAATCAGTTCACTCTATTGCAACAAAAACATGAGTTAAATTTTTTAATAAAATATCCAGTGCGCCCCGAGATGATATTCTGCACTGTTTTCTATTCTACTAGACTTATTTTTGAGAAAAGATAATTTTGACAATTATTCCCCTCATGTATAAAAAATCCCATTGACGAACGCAAAAATCGTAAAAATAACGTCAGTTTAAAATTGTTAGATGTCAAAATCACAATCGTTATTTATTTGTGAAATATAATTATTGTTATCAGAGACAGTGGTACAATATAATTTGGAGTGATGAGTCCAAATTTGATGTTTGTGTGGGCGACTTCCGTAAAAGGGTGTTACGAACATGCAGCGAAGCATTCGATAATGACTGTCTAGTAAAGAAAGTAAAGTTCCCAGCATGAGTTATGATATGGGGTTGTCTGTCTGCAAAGGAGTGGGCAAATTACATTTCACCGATGGAATTGTTAACGCCCAAAAATATAAGGAGATATTGGAAGCAAGTTTTTTACCGTCTATCGCACAATGTGCAGCCGATGACGGTGACTTCATGTTCCAACAGGATGGTGCACATACTGCGAAAACTGTGAAGACGTGGTTTCAAGAACATAACATTCCTGTTCTAAAATGGACGTCTTCTAGTCCAGATTTGTCTCCAATCGAGACACTATGGCACAACATAAAGAACTTCGAAAAATCCAGCGCGTACAGTGCCCGAATTAAAAGCTACTTTGCAAAATGTATGAAATAATATTCCACCAGAAGGGTGTGCATGACTTGTGGATCCAATCCACAGTAGAATTAAGGCGGTTATTGCTAGTAAAGGCGACGTAACGCAATATTAAGTTTTGGCCGAACTATTATGACCCATCACGTAAAATACATTTTTTGTTATACTGATTTGTTTCTTTACGTAATTTAATTATAGTTTTCAGTTTCATCTAGTTAAAAATATAAATTTGAATATAGTTGTAATAGTTTTGACTAAATTTTACACCTTTGTTTTAAGTTTAATATTATCTTCAAAAATATAGTTACAAATTATTACCGGCCGAACTATTATGAGCCTGCACTCGTATGTTAAGAACATAAGAAATGTTTCAGAGAAATATTTTTATAAATTTCTCACACTGAATAGACTTTCCTCATCTGAAATCTTTTTTGTTCATAACTTCTATGGAACTTTGGACTTTAAAATCATTGACGCTACCGTGGTGTAGAAAATTACAATTAAACAAATGCGCAGCAAGATTTTTCTGTGAATGGCATTGATACTTATGCAGATGACGGGACAACAATAGGTCTATTCACACAAGAGTCAGGAACTCTCGGAAATGTTCGTCCAACTTGTTCTTGAGTTACATGAACTGAAAACAACTAATACAACTAAACTGATCGAATATTTCTAACGGTTTACAACCCATCAGACTCTTGTGGGAGCAGACCTAATATTGTCAACCAGTTAATTAACAAACATTTACTTGTTATGTGTTATTTCTACTGGTTGTACTGAATAATTTCAGAAATATTGATAGTGGAAAGTGATATAACGATATTATTTATGAGAAACATTGACGATATATTTTTTACGTCAAAGTATATAAAAAGCAGTAAAAGTATTTTCTTCTAAAACATTTTATAAATACTCCACGATCATCTAAAGGTTTTACTTGAAACAATGTGTCCAATAAAAAATAATTGAAGATAGAGACATTAAACTTAGTATCATATAGTTTCCTCTTTGTTAACAAACAACTGTTACACATTGAAAGATTCAGTTTGCAGTTAAAATTTTTATTTCTTTATGCCTCTAAACAATGGCAATATTAAGGTTTTTTAGAAGCAGATTACAAAAAAATTAGTCAATTGGAGAAATCAGAAATCGATTTAGGAAAATGTTACTTTTCCTTTTATTTACTTCGAGAATAGTTTCCCATTCCTGTCATAAATTATTGTTACACATAAAAAGTGACATATCATTTTTTAATATATCAAATTGATCGAAGTCGTTGGTATTTACAGAAACATTTAATCTATTTACACAATATCTGATACATGGTACAATCCATCTCTCGAAAAGGCTTTAGCCAATTTTGAATATTTATATTTAATTAATACTTTCAGCACAGACTACTACATAATAATAATAAACAAAACTAATTCCAGTAGACCTAAATTGACACAAAAAGAACAAGATATTTTAGATTTAGTCTCCAAAGATCCAATCATTATCATAAGAAAAATTTCTTTACAGAGAAAGCAGATTTTGTAGCGTGTGAAGAATACCAAAATAACAACAATTGTATCTGTACCATTACAGACAAATTCCGGAAGTGTTACGGAGCACCTAGCTAAAACATTCCCTAAAGTGGGCTGCTGATATAAGTTTCCATTAATATTATGTAGTGAGCTTAACAAGCAAGCACAATAAATTCTGAAGAAGTTTATAACATTCACTAGAAGAATAAATTACTTATTCAAATCAGATAATAAACAATATACAGTTCTGTTATACAAAATATGACATATCAATGGAAGAGCTTGGGGTTTGATATATACGCACTTGAAAACAAAGACTGTTACAGAGATAGTTTGGTTGACTTTGTCACAGTTTTTTTTGCAATATTCCTCAAAAGACGGTGCATTAATTTTCAGTAAAATGTAAGTTTTACTTAATATCACGTAATTCATAGTGGGGAAAAACTTTAAAAAGTTACAGAATAAAATGTCAGTGGAACAAGCGTCCTCTACTTTGTACAAAAAAACTGATAACACCAGTGTAATTCAGTCATAGTGTCATTAATTTTAAGAGAAGATAGGGAAAATTAGTATAATACGCAATTAAAAATATTTTGAATGCATATTTATGCCAAAGAAAAATATTCAAACTATTATTTAAATATCCTTTTCAGACTGTAATTCAAGTCGATGTCAGCCTGACGCGACGTTGCCAAATTTAAATATTTTCCTAATACTTACGGTACTGTTAAAATATGTAGTGAATGCATAAATATATGTTCTTAAAGTATGCAATTATCATGTTACGTTTTAGTTTAAAAAATATTTAATAGTTATTGAAGTTCAGCAACAAATAAAAAACAATTTACGGTTTGTTACATAAACAGTGAGAAAAAAACCAATACTCACTAGGTCAATTATTAAGAGATGCTGAAAAGTTTTGCGTATTTAAATAATGAAAGTAATACAAAAAACCCTATTGCTGTCAAAAAAAAACAGTCCGAGGCAAACACAGCGATAATAATCAGACAACAGTGAATCCTGACCTACCATATTTCGGTCAATAACCTTGTTTTCAATGACTAAATGACACACTACATAGCTGCAGAACCGCTAAATAATAATAAACAAATTAAATTCACAAAAAAATAATTATCTATAAAACATTACTGTTTACTAATTTAGTACTGTATACTATTTATGTAAATAAAAAGTGAAATTGAAGTAGTGTGAAACTAAATTCCACACACTTTCCTACCAGGAACAGTGGATAGTGAAAGACCGCGGTCGTATCCTGTTGAACAAAGTCGTGGAATTTATAAAAGACATATTAATAAGGACATATTTTAAGAAACAATTGGATTTATAGCTGTTCCGAAAAAATGCTTATTTCTTGGGCGCCTGCTCATGTGTGTTATTCGGTAGGTCAGTTCACAATGAGAAAGCCTGGAGGGAAACAGAAGAAAGGGATTTGATTCTGATTCATATTCATAATCAAGTGCGATTTGCATTATTTGGGACGTACAAGCTCAACTTGATTTCGCTCTCATGAACATGACAAATATAGGTGTGTTTATCCAAAATCTGTTACTGAGTAAAACGGAGCTTCTGAACTTGGTCTATGAGGACATAATGAATTTGAAAATAGGATTTTCCTCGAATTAGTAGATTTTACTTTAGATCTTGATTAAACGCTTAATGAATAGCTTCAAAATGCATCAATTTTTAATGGCACCTTAAAAAATATACAAAATGTAAAAATTTTAGATTGCATACTAGAAGTTTGTCTTTAAAAAAATCACTTTAGTATCGAATTGCTATTATTATGTATGTGGTCCTGAATGGCAACGCTTCTATATAGCTTGAATACTTGAACGCGTCATCAGAAAATTAGCGTACAAGGAACACTGTGTTACCAATTGCTATGGGTTGACTGTATGTTTTGCAATATCGAGTAAAAATGTCTTTCATTCGATTTTATGTCTTTATTAGGCTTTCCGAATACGTGGTTAATATTAATGCCATGATGACTAAATCACCCTGTATATTGTGTCTTAAAATAATGAAACTAAAATTTGATTTTCTAAAATTGTTTTACACTCTTTATTAGGCTTTCCGAATACGTGGTTAAAATTAATGACATGATGACTAAATCACCCTGTATATTGTGTCTTAAAAAATAAAACTAAAATTTGATTTTCTAAAATTGTTTTACACTCCTTGCATCTCACAAATTAGTGGCTTTATTGCATAGGTTTATTAAGGGAACTCCACTTATTTTTCAATGTTTTATCAGTTTTAACAATACTGCCATATCGTTTTGACACCCTGTATTAATTAATTATTCCTAAAACAAACAACTAAAAATAGTTTCTAGTATGTTATGTACAATGCTCGTCAGCTTAAAGTCACCAGTTCCATGGTCCATTCTTTTCTAGTGCCATTTATTATACACGGTGCTAGAAAGGGACAAAACATGGAAGTGGTGACTTTAAGCTGACGACCATTGTACTTTGTATCAATAGTTTTAAATATTTGTCAAGGCATTTATTTCTGGCTATACATTTTCAAACATACAACCGTCTTCACATCATATAACCTTTTCGAGAGATGTGGTAAATAAAAGAAAATCACCCACCTATAGACATGAAACAGTGCCTTGCTTTATCATAGATCCCCACACTAGCGTTCATGGCAAATCATATTAGTAATTTTTATGACAATTTCGGTAACAGATATTATAAGTGAAAGAAAAACTACCGGAAACTTTTCACATTTTACTAGAGAAAATTACTTGCACATAAAACTGAAGTAACTGCAGATGTGAATGACTGATTATGCTAGATTATGAATGATGCTATTTATACCAATATTTCCATCTAAAATAGTTCTCTATAAAATGTGAAATTACCCTATTTAAATCAGGAAAAACCTTCTCGTTTATGGGCAATAAAACGGGGAAGTTATTGCAACAGGTTTACCACAGAAAGTAAAAATTACTGATACATAGGTTGTTTTAATAGCCTTTTCAATCTTAGATCCATGGATTAGTAATTAATTAGATAATAGTCTTGCACGCTACAGCGTAATGCCTCACTAGTTGTTCTTAACTATATACAGGGTGTTCAAATTTCATTGTAATTGCAGGGCTTCTCGTACACTACTAGATAGTAAATATAAATATTTGTTATGACAACAGTGAAGGATAATTTGTCCAATTTTGTTAAACACTATATTTATAAAGTCTCAGAAATGTTAGTCAATAAATATAATTCTTTTACCAAACCATTTCAACAAATAAATATCAAAATGTAAGCTTTTAATTTGAGCATGACACTGTTTTGCGAAATACGTATAATAAGCAAGTATTTTGTTTGATAAATATAAAATTTGTCAGAAGATTCAATAAATATTAAAATGCGATCTTGGGTTTACAAAGTCGGCAAGTTACACACTGTCACGGAGGCACCTGTCAAAATAGTGCTTATTTGGGTGCTTCCATATGCAAAACATAACTTTTGAAATATTCATATTTAAGATAACCATTTTAAGACTCTGTATTTGTGAATTAGAACGTTATTGATAATATGTGTAATATAAACTACCCTCACTATTTTTTCAAGAGCAACTCGCTTCTTAGTTTTTTAACTATAAGCTCGACATCTAGTATATTTTTGCGCAAAACAGATTTTTTAAAATCTTGAATATATGATTAGTTGTAACATTCAAGTAACGTTTATGTACAGTATAATTTTCAATAGAAGGTTTTGTAAAAAAATGTATTATTAGTCATTAAAATATTTCAATAAAGTTGGGATTACTAATGTTTCTTCGGTATCACTAAAATATGTTCTGTTCAAGTAATAAAGTTACACCTAGAACATGTCTGTACAAATATTTCCTGACACTATTCGTTATTTATTATAAATACAGGGCATAATACTACGAGGTGTTGATCAAGAATGTAACTGTTGTTTACTTATTCAGATATTAAAATATCTTCTTATATAAACATTTGCCCCTGAAGCCTTCGTTTTCTAGTTAGAGGATTTTTTCAAATAGACGCCAGTGGCTGGTTGGTTAAATTTTCCTCAAAAAAAAAAAATACATTTTATGTCAAACATCAAAATTTTATTATCTGCACTGTAAAAATTCTTTTCATAATTGGTTTAAATGTAACAGAAATATAATTACTGCACTATATTTTTTCACGTTGAAATATTGTTATTTTATTATTATTCCTCCGTATTAAGTTAGAACAAAAAATATTTATTCGTTTAGGTAATAATTATTTAATAATATATATTTTTTTAAAGTTAAACTCCCTGTATCATGGAAACGAAATATTTTATAGAAAAATGTTATAGAAAACCACCCCCACAATTTTGTTACACTGTATTCTTTACTAAACTTTTGAACGAAAAAACGAGGACACCTCGTATAAGAAAATAGAAAGTATTCTTCAATTTAAACAAGAAACATTCTGCATCACTTTTCACAACTTCGTAGTGTTACACCCTCTATAAGCTAATGACATGACATCAGTAATGGCTAAACTTATAATTTTAAATATTCAAATTAATACAAATGTTTACTCACTGCAAGTAAATTCCAGTCCAGCTTTAATACTGCATGTAAACGGCTTAGTGTAGCTTGAAGTATACTAAAAACACTATACATACCCAAATACTATTGTGTAATAAAATGTGTGTTCAGTTACAGATGACAGCATTTTCTCTGATTCTGGAAAAAGATTGTCCAGAGGATCTATTGACGGTAAGCTGACATAATGTTATGTCTGAGGATTTGTCATTTCTTTCTATTTTATTTTTGTTGTTGAATAATTCTAGACAATTAGATGTGATTATCAGGTAGAAATCTTAATTAATTAGGCAATTTAGGCATTAATTAAAATCTTTAAAAAATGCAAAAGAACATGACTATTCCGATAGGACCATAAGTGCTGGTATAAGTGTTAGTACTTATGTTTGGAAAATATATCACAGAAATGGTCAAGCAACAGAAAAAATTAATTGTTCCTTATGTAGATCAAATGTATCCATGTTGTAAATGAATGTAAAAAGTGTTAACGCTATGTTTGGCCAAACTTGAATGAATTCTGCCGATGAAAATAATTGAGGTACTTTTCTACAAACGTCAATAAAAATATAACTTTTGCATGCTGCAAGGGTCTAAAATATAATTTAAAGTAATTTACTTTTAGCACTGCTGCTAAAACTAACTGAAATGATTTACTTTCAACTCAGATACGGAAATAGAACACAATTAAGAGATCTTAAATCAAAAAAATATTTATTTACTGAATTAAATGTACCTAACTACAGTTAGATAAAGCACAATTAGAATTAATAATTCCATGGTTAATCTCATTAATAGCTGAAGTAGTTTCTGTGAAACTTGTACCAGGGTAGGGAGCAATGTTATCCGCCGATATTTTTGACAAAAGATAGCTCTCGATGCTCTTCTTGTTTTGTTCTATATAACCCTCCATACTGTACTGCAATTTTATCCACCGTGTCTCTTAATAGAAGTAAGAAATTTTTATTTTTCTTCAAAGTACTTATTCAACAAATTGAAAGGGATATGCATTATGGTCAGTATATTCCATTTTAAATGTACACTGAATGCCAAATAAATTAATTCAACTCACTGCAATATCGACACTTTCAATTTACGTGTGGTGCAAAATAAATTGTAATCGTCCTGTTTATAATAATGTAGTAATAGTGTTTTATATTGAAATATTATATTACTTAAAATGTATATTGTTTAATTAATAACACATAAATAAGTTTAGAAAAAATACAAATTATTTTGACATTTGTTTTATGTTCTAGAACGAAAAAGACTTTGGCGTTCTAGAACATAAAAGTATTTCGCAGCTAGGTGGCAAAAAGGACACTTTGTCAACGAAAATGTCGATTTTTGTCACAGTTTTTGAAAAAAATATTAATAAATTTGATTGCCAAAAACTACTTTATTATAGGAGTTTTCGGAAAAAACGAAAGGTTACATATTTGGTACTTCTCCTCTACTAAACAGCGTATAAAACAATGAAAACATTTGCAACTCTTCCAATTAAAATGAAAATGCCTGGAAGGTATGGATGATTGGAGACGAATTCAAGTTGTGTCCTCTTAAAAGTATTATTTGACTCTACTCCAATTTTTAACAAAATATATAGTCACCCAACGTGGTTTATATCTGATAAAAACTCACGTATACTATGTAGTTTCATTACATCTACAGTGAATGTCTACAATGCATTAGCCTGTTATATTCCATTAAACCTTTGTCATACTAAAATTGAAATACCTACTTTCAAAGTATTTAACTAGTTTCTAAAAATAAACATTCAACATTTAGAAATGCGATATCAGAATTAAGGAACTGGAAGCAGAGATTAATGTCTATTTATAATTCTGCAACTTGAAACCTTCATTTAAACTTGAACTTATTGGATTTTCTACACCCACGCGAATCTTGAAAAATTCATATTTATTGGAAATTAGAAGAATACTGTGACAGATATGAATTATTAAATAATATAGATAAAAGCAGCGGTTTGGTATATACAGGGTGACTCATATACGGTTCAAACATAATACCCCGTATTTTTTATGAATTTTAAGGAGATTCTTTCACATAAAGTTTTTATCTGGGACGTTTCATTAAAAAGATACAGGGGCGTTAAACTTACAAAATTATATATTTTTTTTATTTTAAAAACTAGTGAGTGAAATAATTTCAATTTGGCACATGGATTTATGTTTTCATTCATTTTAGCAATGCTAAAACATTGTAAAAATAAAAATATATATCTGTCACTGTACTAAAATTAAAATACGTTAATATAAGGTTATACGTGGTGTTTGGTGCATCGTTTACCCAATTGAATTGGCCGAAAGAAGAGGTGATTTGCAATCTCTTCACAATCGCATTTATCAAATAAAATAATAAAAAAAATATATTTTGATTGCTAAAATGTCGTGGCCTATCTAGCGTGTTTTGAATTTATTTTGTTGGAAACCGAAAAACAATTTGAAGTTTGAACAATTTTGTCAAAACTGTGCTTATAATGGCTGATACAGACGATTTAGACGATGAAAAAGTCTAAGATGCCTTCAGGAAATGGTTGAATCAGAAGAAAACGGAGATATCTGAAAAAACTTTGCTGGCTTATTTTGTTCAGAGAAATTTAAGTTTGAAGTCTCCGGGAAGCTTATGGGCAGAGTACTCTATGCTTAAAAGTACGATTAACTTAAATAATGGTGTCGATATATCGCAATAAGAAGTTAGCAGCATTTCTAAAGAAGAAAAATATTGGACATCATGCGAAAAAATCAAAGGTATTTTTCTTCTCAGTTCGTCAGGGAAAATATGTAAGTCAACTTGTGGGTATAAATACATTACGACAAATACCACAAAAAATTGCCGAATATTTAAAACTGCAAGATCCAAAATCGTATACTGGACATGCTTTTAGAAGGACGGCCGCGACTTTGTTAGCAAATACTGGAGTTGATGTTGTGGCACTCAAACGTCATGGGGGCTGGAGGTTTTAGTGATAACGTTAATGTAATACTTGATTAACAGAAACTATAATTTTAGGTCTTCTGGTGGCGCTGAGGGATATGTTGCAGAGTCTTTAATAAAGAAAATAGAGTTCTTATATACCAACAGCGGCAGTGATAATGAATTTGACTCCATTCCAGTGTTTGAAGACAGAACTACTGAAGTTTATTCTAATCCTAACATATCTAACTCAATAAGTACTACAGAAAATTCAATTACTGTAAAAGCAATAGATAAAAATGAGGGAAAAACTATTACGTTTAAGAATTGTACAATTTTTACCTTTTTACAATAAATTAGCCCAGCATTTGTTGGAGAAAAGAATTACTGATTTTTACTAACCGCATTAATGCTGTTATGAACTCAAACAACACTATTATTTTTTTGATTGTTATTGAAACAAGTCACAGTGTTGTATATTCAACTTACAGAATGTGTCAACAATAACAGTAAGTGCATATTTCAGAACGATTGTGCGAAAATTAAATATTCGTTACTAAATGGATTGCGCCTGTGTTGGTGTAAATGGAGGATTTTTGAAAAAGTTGTTTGCAAAGACATTTAAATTCGAGGGGTTTTCAGTTAGTTTATAAAGTGTTACTCAAAGATCAGGATTGAAGAATTGAAAAACGAATACTAAAATACTTATTATGATTGTTAAAATATAGCAGTGGCGTACTATTTTATTTTGACCATGTATTTGCTCATTGCAGCATTTAAATTTAGAAAAAAGGTTCAGATTTTACATAACATTTACATAAATCCATGTGCTCAAATATAAATTATTTCGCTCACTAGTTTTTAATATAGGTACTTACTAAAAAAAAACAAAAATAATTTTGTAAGTTTAACACCTTTATAACACCTGTATCTTTATATCGAAACGTCCTAAATATAAATTTACTAAAGAATATGAAATTTAATTTTTGGCGACCGTTTGTGAATCCCCTGTATATCTAAACTTTATTGTTTCAGCTGAAATTAATAGCATAAAATACGTATGCAGTAATACTCCTTATTGATTACATTGAAACTATTTCTATATATATATTTTTAATCTTGCAATGCTTTCATAATATTTTAATTCTTTTATTAATTTTACAAGATGAATTTAAATTTATTGACAGCAAATACTTTAATTTTCCAATTTTCATAATACATTTCAAATTTAAGTAAGTATTGTAAGAATATTTCAGCTAATATAAATAAATGTTCTTACAATTACTATTAATGAAGTTATATGTATGTTTTTTGATACCAAATATCTAGGTATGGTAAGAAACAAGGTTGGATTCAATAATTATCTAAAATAAAAATCCTAAAATAATATGTAATCTAAATCTAGCTAAATTTACTCACAAAAGAGATATACCTGGCTTACTGAAAACATTCAATAACTTTCAAAACTCAAACTCACTTTTGAACATTAGGAGCACGTAAATTCTATCACAATAGATGAGTACTGGCCTATTTCTGCTTTTTTAGGATAGCTTCTTCAGCTGGAGTCCTTTAAGTTAACTAACTATAAAAATTAATTCTTATATAATTAAAATTATTTGAACAGCTAAATATTGAAACGACAATGTCAAAGGTGCTGACATTATGTCAAGATAAATATAAAGTAAAAACAATCACCTATTTAATTCATACAATTGTGCTTTACGAAATCGTTTATTTATACATTTTTTATTAAATATTAATAATATTGTGTGGAGCTAACTACCACCATACGAGCTAAAGTCCTGACTAGGGTTAAATTATATCCACAATATCTACCTCTTCTTTGATAACAAAGATAAACTAAGCTAAACAGCAATTCCATACACAACGTTGAATTCCATAATAATTGTCTAAAATAAAAAATAATCTAGTTATATATTGTGGGTATAATTCAATGCTGGTCGGGGCTTTAGTCCATAGAGTTAGTTGCCAATATTATTAATATGTAATAGAAGATGTATTAAAAACAGTTTATTATAATTGTGTAATCTTCATTTCGTTAAAAAAAGAGGGTTACTATCTGCCCAACAATTTTAGTATTAGTGCGTTACTATCAAAATGACATAATAAAATAATAGGTACACAAGTTCATTGCTCCCGCAACACGCTACACTTTACACATTACTGAATAATTTATAGGAAGAGGGGTGCACAATATGTAACCGATTTATTCCATTTCAGGGGTTTCCACCCCGTTGGGAGTAAATTTGGTGAGGGATATGTCTGCTGGATACAAAAAATCTATAAATCTGTAAACAATACAGTGTGTCCACGGTTGGAGTTGACAAGAGGAGAAAGTCTTTTGTTTTTGACTTGATCGAAAAATGCCACTCTTTATAAAATGTTCTACTTCTCGAAAAAATTAGATTCCCATAGAAACGTCTTAGATCAGATATACAGGGTACTCATAGATACAAAAACACAAAAAAATCAAAACAAGAATACCATTATTTATTATTTTACACAAAATTTCTATAAAACAAATCTGTTTATAACCTCAAATACAATCCTATTAGAAATTTTAAAATCAAAATTGCAATTTTGAATTTTACTCTAAATAACTACCGCCCACTTCAACACAATTTTTCGCGGACTTGATAGATTTTTCGTACACTTTACCCCAAAAACAAGTCTAAAGGTGTAAGGTCAGGTGGTCTAGTAGGGTAATCCAAATCTTTCTATTCATCTTTAGCCAAAATGATCTGCTAACCATTGTCTGAGCAAGGCTGTAGAATGAGCAGGACAGCCGTCCTGTTGCCAAAACAGGTTATTGCGTACTTCTGGCTCTAATGTATTTAAAAATGGTAAAACAAATGTTTCCAAAATGTGCTTTCGATAACCCTGACTATGTAATTAAAAGAAGAAGTCAACGCTACAAAAAAGTTGTATGCCGTGGAATTTTTTTTGATCGTATAATTGGGCCTTATTTTATAGAGGAAAATTTAAATCAATATGTGTATTTGAACAATTTCGAAATATTTTCTTTACTATTTTTAAATAGTTTAGAGTCAGAAGTACGCAATAAGCTGTTTTGGCAACAGGACGGCTGTCCTGCTCATTATGCAGCCTTGCTCAGACAATGGTTAGCAGATCATTTTGGTGAAAGGTGGAGAGGAAGATTTGGCCTAATCCTGACGTCACACCCCTTGACTTTTTCCTTTGGTGTGTCCTAAAACAGAAGATTTATTAAAATGATGTGCCACATGATAGAGAAATATTAAGAGAGCACATACACGAAAGAATACATGAAATAATGAGCCGCAAACTATTCGTAAAATGTACGAAAAATTTATTAAGTTAGCTGAAAAACGTGTTGAGGTGGGAGGTAGCTATGTAGAGTAAAAGTTAAAATTGAAATTTTGATTTTAAAATTTGTATGTATTATGACTCTATTTGAAGTTATAAACAGATTTGTTTTATTAACATTTTGCCTAAAATAATAAATAATGGTACTTCTGTCTAGGGTATTTTCGTGTTTTTTAAATTTATGATCACCCTGTATATCGGATATAAGACGTTTCTATGGTCCTCTCATTTCTTCGAGAAGCAGAACTTTTTATACAGAGTGACATTTTTCGATAAAATCAAAAACAAAATACTTTCTCCTCTTGTCAACTCCATCCGTGGACACACTGTATTTCATTGTGAACTATATTAAATAAAATCAATAAAAAATAGGTTGACCAATAATTAAATTAGTAATTGCAATTTTTTCAGTTTTAATTCTATTTTGAATTTTTTTATTGAGATCATAAAGAAAATAATAATAAGTTTAAGTTTTTTCCTTGGGTTTCATAAAGTTGTAACACATTTATTATTATGGATATTATTTATAGAAACTGTAAATAACAATGACATTTACTAGATCAGTGCATGTTTTGTCAAAATTGGACGAAAACGATGATATATATGTATATTTTTTGTATATTGTGTTATATTTAAAAGAGATAATAATTATTTATAACTATATTTCTGAAATCCATCAATAAATCAAATTGACTTTTGACTGAGAAGATCATTAAAAACATTTGTTTTCATCTAACAACAGTGAAGGCCTCAGACACTTTGCTCTTTAATTATATTCGCTGTTGAAACTAGCTTTTTATTCAGCTTTCAATTAGCTTGAACATAAAAGATGCTCTTATTTCATTCATAATATTAATTCAAGAAATATAAAGAACAATTTTGGACTGCATTAATTTTAAAAAAATTGACAGGGGACAAATGTCCAAGTGTATTATTCAGTAGGTATGATTTTATTTGATAATGATGTGGAGGTGCAAAAGAAAATAATATTTTGCATAATTCTTAATTATTCAAACGCAGATTGACCGGAAGAACTTACTGTAATAACTGAGAAACATTATAGGCACAAATTTTCTGAAGATATAAAGTTTACTCTCAACTGGACCAGGCCTTTCTTGATGTTGAATCAAAACAAATATCGCAAAGTTTTGATGATCTGAATAAATTAAAGTGGTGTATACCTCTGCCAAAAATTGATCCCTTGAAGAATTCCTTGAAGAAATGTTTTATGCCTAAAAGATTTATTTATTTATATTATATTTTAAATTTAAGACACTCTATTGTATTTATTTAATTGCTTTTTATCATTCTCTTGACAAGTTTAGCTGGTGCTTTGGCACTTAAAAAAACATGGAACTTAATTTCTTAGGTGTTGATATATTTTTTTTTACATGAAACACTTCATCTATAATCGGCTAAAGATTCACTGTTTTATTTTCCTCAACTATTTTCAAAATACCCTATATAACCTGGTATATTTTATCATGTTCAAACTGGAACACTTTGCATTGCATATGCCCATATATAGGGTGTTAGAAGTTTGATTGCCATAATTTTAACATGCGATAGCATACGTTAAAACAAACAGAAAAGGTCTATACGGGTTCTTAGCTCATTTTCGAGAAAAAAATCAAAATATCGGGTTTGATGTGCTAAAGTTTAGGTAATTTAGGAATCACTTCTAAATTTTCTGCATAGCATATCATAAAATTCAATATTTCTTACCTATGACATTTGGTTTAATAATGTTTTTCTTAATTAAGTATATAAGTGAGAATCAGCCTCGTTGTTGCCGTATTGCGCGACCTTAACTCCATCCAACTTTATTGATTAAGAAATAAATTATCTATTCTAACTAAAACTAAATAACAGAGGTAGTAAACACTGCATTTTATGATATTCTATGCAGAAAATTACGTAGAGATTCTTACAATAACTGAACTTTTGCACATCAAACCAGATATTTTGATATATTTTTTGTATATATGTTTATGTTAATATACTGTGAAAAATTGGGAAATCTCGGAGCTGGAGATACTGGTGACCAAATAAAGTCGATTGAGCCAAATATGCCTTATCCGAATGTTGTTGGTTTCATAAATACAGGGCGTTCAATGCTAGAATGTTATGTTTAAATATCTCAAGAACTCTGAAACCTGTCGGAGTATTAAAAAAAAATTGGCACAATTATGTTTCTTGGCACGGCAAATAAGAATTTTTAACTAATTTTGACGTCACAAGTAGAGGGCACCACCCACAATGGCAGAATTTGTTTACAGCCTTGTGTATCCATCAATCGATTCTCCTATCTGTTGTATCTGAAAAAGGTATACCTTGTTGATGTCGTTAGGAGTAACAGTTTTCGAAATAATCCTATTTGAATTATTCAGCGCACCGATTGAAAACTGTTATCGTTTCAGGTAAAGTGAATTTTCTACTCAAAAAAAAGCAAAATGTTATTTGAAAAAGTTGTTTAGAACGGTAATTTATGGGGACGCGCAATATTTCAAGAAGTTCGGCGAGATTTGATTTTGAAACCATTTTTCAACAAAGCACAATGATTTTATCAAAGCAGACCGATCTTTTTGACATCTCCATAATTTACCTGAACAACTTTTTCAAGTAACATTTTGCTGTATTTTCAGTAGAAAAGGCACTTTACCTGAGACGATAACAGTTTTCAATCGCTGCATTGAATATTTCAAATACGATTATTTCAAAAATGGTTACTCCTAACGACTTTAAGAAAGTATACCTTTGTCAGATATAACAGGTAGGAAAATCGATTGTTTCAATAGACAGATGGATACACTAAACAGCAAAAAAGTTCTGCCAATTAAAAGAAGCTGTGCCATAAGTGGCGCCCTCTACTAGTGACGTTAAAATTAGTTAAAGAATCTTATTTGCCGTGCCAAAAAACATAATTGTGCCAATTTTTTTTAATACTCTACAGGTTTCAAAGTTATTGAGATATTTCACATAAAATTCTAGCATTGAACGCTCTGTATTTTTGAAACCAGCAACATTCGGATAAGGCATATTTGGCTCAATCGACTTTTTTTGGTCACCAGTATCTTCAGCTCTGAGATTTTCCAACTTGTATACTATCGTCCGTTAAAATTATGGTAGTCAATCTCTAACGCCCTGTATACAGGTTGACTCACAGTAATGCATGGACTGTTTGAAGTTTTCATACTCGCAATGGCTATTTTTTTTTCAGATAATTTGACTTTCTGTATTATCTAAAATGACCCTTTCAATGAAAATACTTTGAAGATGTTACTTCCATCCTATAATTTGAAAGGAATGAAAAATGATTATTGTCTGAAATATTATATATAAATATCTTGAAAACAATACGGATTAGTTATAGGAAAGTCTTATGATACTCTAATTAAAATAATGTGGGGAGTCCAAACATTTAATAAAACTTACCTGTATCATTTTCTTTAAAGTAACGAAGTGACAAATATTTTCATTGAAAAGGTCATATTCGGTGGTCTTTTTAAATTATAACTTTGACACACTGTATCTTTTTATTATTAACATTTTTTGAAGACAAGTTGGCTTAAATCATAGTTATTTTATGAAGTGAAAAGTTCGGAATGTTTCCATAAGCTATTACTTACGGAGCACCATGTATGAAAAATAAAATTTTCAAAAAAATAATAATAATTACCACAACCAAGAAAACTTCTAACGGTTCATCGCCGTGAATCAGCCTATATATTTCTTTAAAAGCTATTATTAGTTTTTGATATTTAAGTACCTATATAGATTGTATTATGACATTTTAATAATTAATATCATTTAAAGAAACAACTACTACTATTGATCTGAAATCACCTCAAAAGTGTCTACCTTTCTGATATGAAATATGTATAGCAGGAGACCTGATGCGGGTGACTACGCCGACGGCGACTGAAACGATGCTGCCATGGAAACGGGAAGAAGAAGAAGGGTCGGCGCCTCTTCAACAGAGCGAATTCCCCGCCTGGGCGTCAAACAAAGAGTACCTCGCCTACAATTCGCCCTCCGCCACGTTTTTAGGTATACATAATTCTTTAATCGATAGGGGTAGAAAGCCATCGCACTATAATGAGATTGCTTAAAATACAGTGTCTCCCAATTACAATATACCAGTATGGGTCTTGAATTTATTTCACCGAAATGTAAATTTCTCATTTGTTTTTTCAATAACACCTGAAATGTTCATTTGATCGGTATTGAAATGTTACTGGTTCTGTACAGAGTAACTTTTTAAGAATTTTTGCTATTCGAACTAAAGATATTTTATTGTGGAATTACACACACTGACTATCTTTTTTTTTTATGGAAACTATGTTGGGTTATTTCCTCATGTGTAACTAGATTTCGGATATGGCTTTAAAATTAACACATTTTGAGAAACGTGACATACGGTTAAAAGCAAAAATTAGTTACAATAGCAAAAAATAATAATAAACATGACAACATAATTATATATTTCTAAAATAAAGTGATACATTTATTGCTCGAGAGTGACAGTTACCGGTAACCACTCGCGAGCAGTAATGTATCACTTTTCGCTCGTAATGCATACGTTACGTTAAGTTTCATCTACCACCACTCAACAAAATAAAACTTTTTAATGATTAATTTTATTACAAGGAGAACATTAATCATAACAAATAAAACAAAGGTAAGAAATTCATTTGTTACGATTCGTAAATTTGGATGCCGAAAGAATATATTAGGAATATGGTAAAATTCTCATCACTGCGATTGATACATTCAATTACTTGCCCATTATTTGATGGAATAGTTAAGTTTTGTATTGATCTATGTATCCTTCTGCAACTGTAGAACTCTTCCATCCCCCATGTCAATTTAATTGTATAATGTATTTTAGCAGCAACATTTATCTCTACCACTTGATTAAAACACTTGCATTTATTAAATTTTAAGAATAATCGTGCTGGTGTGTTTTTGTTTCTAGGTCTCAAAGCATACTTCCTATAGAATGACAAAAGTTAAAGGTCGATAACTCAGAAATAATGTTGTTCGCAGTTGATTCGTTGTTTCTTTCCACCTGTTTTCTCCTGATTGTGTAGACCTTAAATTTTACTTGTTCTTGTATGATTACGATCCATTAAGTTCCATTTCCTTCATGTATTTATCCTTACTGAGACCCTGACAGTAATTGATGAATTCTCTTCTCTTGCTACTTGTCATTTTCCTGTGTCCATGTCCTTTGCCTTTCTTGTCCACCTGTTTTTTCTGGATCCTCTAGCCGTCAAATTTCTGCTGTTCTTGTTTGATTACGGTCCGTTAAGTTTCCGTTCCTTTTTTATGCTTATACTCAACACAATGATATCTTGAACATGAATTCTCGAATATTTGACTTAGTTATATCGTCTTCACATGGTCATTGTTCTCTAAAAATATGTGAAGAACCTCATGTGTGCGAAGATATGCATCATCCAGGTCTTCTGTGTGATTTTAAGGTCGATGCATCTGTTGTTGCATCAGATTTAAACAGTGTCGTAAGCTACAGCTTTAGTAAAACAAATTTTCCCATGTTGTACGCTTCTTCATCTGAAGTAAACTGGAATAATCTACTTGCTCTGCAGAATGTAGATGATGCATGTGGCTGCTTATACGATACTATTCACAAATTATTTGTTTCTCATATTCCCACAAAAAGAATATTTTCTGTTAAACGGCGTTATCTAGCCTGGTTGCAGCACAGATTGTATAAGACGAAATTATAATATCATAAACAACGTTTTTCAAGCTTACGGAGTACAGTTAAGCGAAATATTAACAGTATATAATAATTACGTTAATACTGTAGAAACTAATATTCGTAGTGATCGGAGCTAACTATGGAACCATATTAATGCAAAGAAAATGACGACACGTATACCTGGGCATATGGTTTACAATGCTATAGAGTGCAATCTCCCAAAGGTATTGTTTACAACTTTGCAAAACATTTTAATTCATTTTTTGTGGATGTTCAACATGATGACTACTACCAGGGCCATCCACTGTGCAACTATAATATGTTGTCAATTTCTGAAGTGGGGGAAAAGTGATGTGTTGCATGCTGTGAAGGCTATTAAGTCTAAGTTTACTGCTGGACCTGATTCGGTATCTGCCTTTATTGTAAAGGATTGTATTTCCAGTTTCGTAAAACCATTATTTATTAAGAATAGTGTTTTCCCGATAAGTGGAAGGTATCCAAAGTTGTCCAGATCCAAAAGGCTGACAGTAAGAATCAAATTGTAAATTATCCTCCCATTGCAATTATTCACTATTTAAGCCATCATGTCAGTCATTGCCTTGCACCGGAGCAAAATGGATTTATGAAAGGCTGGTCTATAAGTAATAATCTTTGTAATTTTAGAGGCTAAAGAGATTTATCTACAATTATTTATTATTCTTCGTTCTAGGTGGGTTGGAGAATCCTCGCTCTTCAGTTATAGGTCTCTTCCGGAGAGAAAGCGTCGGATCCGAGCCGCATGTCAGCAGCTCAGAATCCACTCCACAAAGGGAGCGCAGAGGTTCCGCGGGTCGGAACGCGGTGCTCCTCATAGAAGACGACGAAACGGACCCCCTGGGCGTCCTCCAGAAGCAGATGTCCATTCCCCCATTGCCCCAGCCACCCCAAACGCCTGGACAACGAAGGCCCCCACGTCGCAGTTCCATGCTAGAGCTTAGCGGGTGTGTTAACGAATCCTACATTAATCATATGTGAACGTGTAGGCGATGAAAATGTAAGAAATTGAATTTTACTGTTACCTGGCTGCTCGGTCTGTCATCCTGCACGTCTTCTCTAACAACTGACTAACCAATTACAATGCCGCACTAGCTGTCATGACCGTCTGTGTCGATTTTGGCGCTTTACATCTCTCCGCAGTTTGATGGATAACAGTTTCTTTACATCCTTATCACTGTGTTGTGCCAGATGTTAGTAGTTGTTGCTACTGTCGGTATCAGTTTTTCGGATCGAACTGGATCTGGAAATTTTCCTTTACAAAATGAATTACAAAAAGTATACAAGGTGCATTTTAAATCCATGCCAGAAATTTAATGCGTGACTCCTTCGTCACTTTATGCCCAAATATTTTAATAAATCAGACCTGAACTCGGCCTAAAGTTACTGATTTCCAAGAGAGAGGATGTTAATGTTTTTGAAAAATATCACATCTCTGAAGTTGATTGACGTAAATTGATGGAAATGATATAACTAATTCAAGGGAATAACTGGGTAGATATATATCAATGTAAATATGTAAAACCGATGGCGTAGATCTGGGAGAGTCTTTTCAGTAAAACATTTAGAAAATTACAGCACTGGGTTTTCAGAAATTTTATAAATTTTTTTCTCTTGCATTTTCTTCATAGTATTTGTTAGAGTTATTTTTTTAAGTTGACAAGATAGTTACTCATTCAGTTAATAAGTTCAATTTTCTTTTATGTATTCTGGTTACAATTACAAAGAGATAAAATTATGTATACCTATTTAGGAATGACAGACACTTATTTTATTTATAGTAACGCAAATGGAAATGCAAATAGAACTACCATCTTGTAGAAAATATATCGTTTTCATATCAGCAAAGACCGGAACATCTCTTTACCGTTGGGTTGCGCGAAACAGCTTTGTCGGTGAGATTAATTTCTAGAAGGACTAACAGATCTTTACGTACAAAGCGAGAGAAGACACCGTTCGTCGCAGAGAAACCATAGAGCGTGAACGATGAGCAGCCTACTGTTTCACATTTTGATTGTCATAACATCAGAATTGAGTGGCATTGAAGTGAATTTCTTAAACAACAAGAAATTGAAATTATTAAACTAAGTGTATAAATTTCTGATTACCATAATTTATTAATATAAAGAAATGGATTGGTACACGCGAGTGGATATTTTTTGTTTCTTATGAAATAATCATCTACATTTTGTAAACCAACAGTTTTTCTTTAAATGCACAGTAAATTGATATACGTATCTTTTGACGCAGAATTATTTTTCTGCTTTATAAAGATTGAAAATTTGTTGAATGGATTATGTCCATTCTTATTTTTCTCTATCTCTTCTCTATCATAGTTCATCGTAAATAAATATATAGGTAGCTTTTTGTTTTCTGCTTCTTTGAAATTTTCACTACTGATCGACCGCTTTATATAGAAATATACTGAATTAATTAACATTAACATTGTGAATATACGTCAAACAACTTCAGATATAAATGAAAAATGTGATATATTTTTTTGAAAAACGTTAACGCTCTCTCTCTTTTAAGCAAGTAACTTCATGCCCCTGGTTTTTAATAACATTTTGGAGTTAAAATAGCCTAAGGAATAACTCCTATAACTGATGACATGGACTTAAAATAGTCCCTAGTATACATGTGTTCTACATAGCAATCCAACAGTTGATTTTTTTCTCTAGTTAAGTTCTTACAATCGTTACCTTTTACCTTACGTGATTCACCTGAAACCTTTTACGTTTTATTACCCTGTAAAGAAAATTATTATTTATTTTCTGAATAAAATGATATGTAATTTTACATCCTCTAGGTTAAAAGTACATCAAAGTCAAAGTCATAAAATTTGATTACAGAAAGTTTTACCGTTTTCAGTCATTCAAAATCATTAATTAGAAATTAAGTACTACTAGTTCAAGACGAAAACTCTGCTGATCATAACTCAGTTTTGATTTAACTACAAGCGGAGCTTAGTTACCGAAAAGGAATGTTTAACTTATACATTTTTTACAAAATGTCTCTTTGGTTTAAAAATACATAATTATTTAAATTATGGATTTGAATGGTTTGACACGTACAGAATATTTATTTCATATAAAAAAGATGTAGTGTTGTAAATAGAGTGACCAGACATGTTTTTTGAGGACACGTTCTTTTTTATCTGTTCGGCTTAATGCCCTCTTTCATTTTTATACATAAGCCTCTTGTTATCTTTTTTATCAATAGTTCTTCCTCTGAGAACAAGGACTTGCGTAAACCGCTGTATGACGTCACTGCCTTCTATAGGATGCCGGATTGCACTCAATTCAAATATTGGAGATATTAGAGACACTGAAATAAAACAATCAAACTTTAGATGTTGTATTATATCCAAATGTCCCAGTAGGTACAAAGAAAAAATGCTGAGATAAATTATTTATTAGATTACCCCGAAATCCCAATACGCGAAACTTATGCAAAAAGCAATGAAGCGCGTCATATTTCTTGGATCCAAAACAAATAAATATCTGTGTTGCATAATAATATTTATAAAAAAAAAAACAGTTTAATAATAATTTATAATATGTATACTTATGTAGAGTTTATTCTTGATTTTTAGTTTAGCTAAGTTAAAATTCTTAGGTACAGGGTGTCCAGTGTAACGCTCTCACTCGATTTGTGGCTTTAATGTCATAGTTACAAAAAAATGTCAAATACAATAATTATGTCATTTTCATAGATGATTCGACGTGTCTTAGAAAAAAAACAACATCGAATTAAAACAATTATTTACCGAAGTTCAATTTTTTTAAATGCAACACTCTATGTATGTTTTTAAATTCTGAAAAAGCATACAATTCTAATTACATCCATATGATATACTTACATAATTGTTCCAGTGGTTACTGAGATATAAAGGGAAATGTATTGATATATCAGATATATTCGTAATTTTCCTTTATATCTCAGTAACCACTGGGACAAATATATAAGTATATCATATGGATGTAATCAAAATTGTATGCTTTTTCATAATTTAAAAACATACATAGGGTGTTCCATTTAAAAAAAAATTGAACTTCGGTAAATAATTGTTTTAATTTGATGTTCCATTGATTTTTTCTAAGACACGTCGAATCATCTATAAAAATGACACAATTTTTGCTTTTGACATTTTTTTGTAACTATGACATTAAAGCCACAAATCGAGTGACAGCGTTACGCTGGACACCCTGTACATATCCATATGTACTTTATTAGGTAGTATCTTCAACATTGAGTTTATAAATCGCTTAATTTTTGGTTTTACAAAACGGCTCAATAAAATAAATCGTACTACTAAATTCTAATAAAGCAATTAGTAAGTATACCTACAATTTAAATTGGAATAATAGGATTTATAAACTAAACATTTACTGAGCTATTTTTATGTTTATTGTGTGAAATTGTTTTTTTTTAGTTAGACAATACAAATTCTTTTTTAATTTAAACAAAAAGTCCACTCCGCATTATCTTCATTTATATTTTCATATACAATTTTAAATATTTAAAATAAAAAAAAATAAATTTGAAGATATATTTACACCCCCTGTATAATTAGTGACCTTTAAATTAACTAAAATTTAAAAAGGTTGGCTAATAGTTAATAATAATATAATAAAATAAATACTTTGCTTTGTTGTAGGTACATACATAAAACTTTCATTTTAGAAACCATAACATTTAATTTTATTATTAATGTTCTAACATAATAAATACATATTTATTAGTTATTTAAATACCTCTCTATATTATTTGAAAAACCTAGCTGATATTCACGATTCCGTTTTAGAACTTATCGTTGCATTTTTACATCTGTTGTTTCCACACTTACAAATTGACAATTTGTATTAAAATAATTATACCATCGGTACATTAAACGAATATACTTTTAAATAGCATGTTGTGTATTTTAAAGGTAGTGTTTTAATTTGTCACAGAAAGCGCCTTGCCCGAGTTAGAGACGCACGAGTGCTGAAAAGCTATAGGAGGCAGTGACGTCACGTTTCGCAATCCAGAACGAGCGTTTAAGTCCAATTTGACCTCGTATATTTTGAAAACTACTTATTAGATCGACTTCAAATTTTCTAAGTTGATTAT
Organism: Monochamus saltuarius; assembly: GCA_025584915.1. NCBI lineage: Eukaryota > Metazoa > Arthropoda > Insecta > Coleoptera > Cerambycidae > Monochamus > Monochamus saltuarius. The sequence goes on from CM046721.1 coordinate 20,239,195, forward strand.
ACATCATAAATACTAGGCTAATTGTGCAATTTGTGGTTGACCAAGTGGCCCTATTTAGGCCCAAGGATATTTAGCTTCATGGATGCACAATGACCTGATAAAACCATTGAAAAGTCAATTTAATAAATTATATATTACTGACTAATATATAAATTATATTCAACAGGAAATAGAACTCTTAGTATTCGTTATGGAAAGTATGGAAATGGATGTTATCCTGATTATTTTTATATTTAATTTACTATTCAAATGGAGGTGTCACAATGTTCGGTAACTGCAGTTAAATTGCATCGTTAACAAAATTAATGTAAACAGATACGTGCCCCTCAGTATCACAGGAACATTGTTCAGTAGAATGAACTTATGTGCTCCATACCGTCGTTTCATTAGATTAGCAGCTACAATTAATTTTCCTCCATGTTTCCAATGTTGATAACGAATTTCTCCATGAAATACTAATGCTATATCAATAATTAGTATGACGTTGCTTGAAGTTTACAGGGAAGTAGGTATATCTATACTTTATCTAAATTTGAATTATTAATATTTTTCAGAAATTATTATCTACCATTTGTTTTAATATTTCCTTCTTAGTTACATAAAACTCATATTTTAATTAAGTTCCTCTGTCGCTTGTAGTAGATCAAACATATAAAGCTCGTCTCATCAGCTAAAATCATAATATTCCACTCTACATTATAGTTCTTCTTTATCCTTTTAATTTAAATTCAGCTGAATAATGGGTTTAATTAAAACTTAGATTTTAGTCATTTAGCTTTGCCTGTATTACTTCCGGCTCAGTTGAATTGGTCTGAGCATATTTCACGTTGTATTTGATTGGAGACGTAACTAATGCTATCTTTAGGGCTTCTTTACTACTTTGTAAAATGTAGAACGTAATAGTTATAGCACAATCGTTCTGAAATATGCACTTACTGTCATTGTGGACACATTCTGTAAGTTGAATATACAACACTGTGGCTTGTTTCCATAGAAATCAAAAAAATAATTGTGTTGTTTGAGTTCATAACAGCATTAATGCGGTATGTAAAAATCAGTAATTGTTTTCACCAACAAATGCTGGGACATTTATTGTAAAAATTAAAGATACAATTTGTACAATAATTCTGAAACGTAATAGTTTTTCCCTCGTTTTTATCTATTGCTTTTACAGTAATTGAATTTTCTGTATTACTTATTGAGTTACATATATTAGGATTAGAATAAACTTTAGTAGTTCTGTCTTCAAACACTGGACTGGAGTCAAATTCATTGTCACTGCCGCTGTTGGTATGTAAAATCTTATCAGCAAACTCTATTTTCTTTGTTAAAGACTCTGCAACATATCCTTCAGGGACTACAGAAGACCTAAAATTACATTTTCTGTTAGTCAAATAATACAGTAATGTTATCACTAAAACCTCCAGCTCTCATGACGTTTGAGTGCTATAACATCAGCTCCAGTATTTGCTAACAAAATCGCCGACGTTCTAAAAGCATGTCCAGTATAGGATTTCGGATCTTGCAGTTTTAAATATTGGGCAATTTTTTGTGGTATTTATCCCAATGTATTTATACTCACAAGTTGATTTACACATTTTCCCTGACGAACTAAGTAGAAAAATCGACTAGAGTTAGGCTCCTTAGGTCTTAAGCCTGTATATTTTCGCAAAATCGTCAAAAAGGACTTTTTCATTGGCCTTGTCAGTGATTGTGCAAATTCGACTAATATGTGTTTTGGTATCAGGCACTTTAACAATAACAACTGAACTTTCATCCGTAATGTCATCAAATGTCATCTTCATAAGTTCATCACGCCTAAGACTCCCATTATCATCACTGCTTTCATCATAATATAGGATTCATCCAGCAGGAATTTGTTAATTTCCTTACTGGTAAATACCTCCGATTTTTTCGCATGATGTCCAATATTTTTCTTTTTTAGAAATGCTACTAACTTCTTAAATTGCGATATATCGACACCATCATTTAAGTTGATAGTACTTTTAAGCATAGAGTACTCTGCCCATAGGCTTCCTGGAGACTTAAATTTCTCTGAACAAAATAAGACAGCAAAGTGTTTTCAGATATCTCCTCTTTCTTCTCATTCAACCATTTCCTGAAGGCATCATAGACTGGTTTCCAAGAAAATAAATTCAAAACACGCTAGGTAGGCGATTTCAGCAATCGAAATATTTTTTTTATTATTATTTTATTTGATAAATGCGATTGTGCGAAAAACGTTATACACTACTTACCAACCTAATACTGTAATATACTATTACAATATAAGTATTTTAAAGAATCATATTACAACACGAGATGTTAGAGATGTTAAAGATACCAAACGAGGTATCAGCTGAGTTTGATAAAACATCGAGTGTAGTAATATCAATTTGCAACAATAATGTTGTACAAATTAATATTTACTTTCATTTAACAGCACAAAAAAATATACATACAAAAAATACGATAGTTTTACCTATACAGGTCGCCAAAAATAAGTTTCTATTCCAATAAATTTTGTGTTAACGTGCCTTCTTACAGGGTGTTGAAATTTGGGAAAATGGAATCTTCACTATGTGATTAAAACTAATAAATTTTTTGGACCAAGACATTTTTTACTACACAAAAGTAGTATGACATAATTTCAGTAAATAGTATTTTGGATTAAATAAACTTTTTACGAGAATATTCACATAAGAATGTATTTTCGATAATCAAATTAAATACCCACCAAACTAAAGCTGTTGCTGCTATTATATGCTTCAAAATTCATTTATGTCCCTACATTTTTTAATTCGGTGACTTTACTGCACAACTGTTTTTGTAATGGAAATGACCTGGCAGGTGTGAAAGAATATAACGGTAGATTTCCTAGAAGATGACCATCACATTTTCAAGAATTTATATCAACCTTCCGAAGATTGAGTGAGCCTAGAATTTCAAAGGATGAAAGGGTTAGAGCATCGCGAAGACAAAATGTTGCGGATCGTCAGGAAGCTGTAACTGATGCAGTTTTAGACAAGCCTGCTACAGGTACGCGTCGAGTTTCTGTGCTGATAGGATTTTCACAAAATTTTGATTCGAAAATTGTACTTAGAGAGCTGTATACCCTTACAGATGTTCAAGCTCTTCGTCATGGAGATGGTGAACAATGCTTGCATTTTTTAGTGATTTATTAAAAGAATAAATGATAATTTAATAATCGAAAGAACTTACTGAAGTTCGATCATAATTATATGAGGATCCAGTCCGAAAATATTTCACAATTGTTTACCAAGTAGTACGCATTTGTGATATTAGATTCTACTAAAAGTAATTTTGATTCATTCAACTTACATTGAGCGGCACTGTCATGAATTACTTCAATAAAACTTGAAGACGATCAACACATCAAAAGATTCTCGAAAGATGTTTTTAGATGTCGACCGCCTAAGCCCCGGTATAATTTTACATTGAATCTGCAGCAAATGCTGAAATACTTAAAGAATTCCTGTGAATCTACCCTTCAATTTCTCTCTAGCAAGTTAGTAATCCTATTTGCTCTCACTTAAGGTAAAACAATCCAAATCATCTCCCTGATTAGATGTTCTAATATAAAATCATCTGCTTCGAGATTGGCAATACTCATCCCAAACATTTAAAACAACGACAGCCTTGCTTCGAATTATTGTAGCTAGCACAAGACCCCAAGTTATGTATAACCTTGTTAATTGAGAAATACCTGGCTATTGCATAAACCCTACGAAAGTCAAATCACTACAACAGAGCTCTTGAAGAATCAGGAATATTCCTAGAAACAGTCTTATATTAGCTGGACTAATGTTACATTTTCTTCCTTAGTCTAGTTTGTTATAACCAACATGTAAGGTTGCATTGCAGTTATTGTTAATGTACGAAATGATCACTTTGTGGTGTATAGTTGGCTTATTTTATTAAATAAAGTCACTACACTTATTACTAAATTTTGCAGCAAATCTACAATGTAAACAATTGTGTAATATTGAGGACTGGACCCGAAATATAATTTAACGATCGAAATAACTTACCTGAAGTTCGATCATAATTATATGAGGGTCCAATCCGAAAATATGACTCGCCCGCTCATCCCTTAGTTCCCCTGCTGTAAAACAAACACTTTAAACAATGGCTACTAGGGGGACGCAACGAGAGAGTAGTACCAGTTGGACAGGACCGGTTTTGAAACTCTTTAAACTTTATGCACGTAATAGGACAAACGCGTACTACATGGTAAACAATTGTGTAATATTAACGATTGGATCCGAAATATAATCCCTATTTTGTTTCTTCTATTTTATGGACAGATGAAGAGACGGCATTGCAAATTCTCGAAACTTTTTCATCATTATTCATAGAACAACCCACATATTCAATGACCTTGTATTGGAGTTGCAAGAACTTAATAATTGCATAAACACAAATAGTCACAGAGACTTTCTCGAAAACCATTTGTATGATTTACTAGACGACATTCCGTTGAATATTAGACAACAAATGTACTTCCAACAAGATGGTCTCAATAACAGACCAATCCACAGAGTGGCTGAATAATAATTTTCATGATATATGGATTCATCGGTTTGGTCCTGTGGGGTGGCCTCTAAGAAGTCCCGGCTTAAATCCGCTAGATTTATTTTTATGGGGATTTTTTAAGCAACAGATTTACAGCGAACTAATTAATACTAGAGAACAGTTGCAAGAACGAATTAACTATTAAATATGCGTTATGGGTGTGCTAATACGATGGTGTCAAGCCTTTAGGTGCAGTTGAATATAGATACTTCGAAAAAAGGAGCTACTTACTGAAATTATGTCAGAATACTTTTTTTTAAAGTAAAAAATGGATTAATCTAAAACAATATTAGCTTTAAAGTTAGTCAGTGCGCAACATAGTTCTTTTTTAAATTACTTTTCCTAAATTTCAACACCCTGTAACATTGCATGAAGGCGTATTAAAACAAAAATCTATTTGAATAAAAGATTTTGTTTTGGTTTTTAAATTTTTTACACCTACTTTTGTCTCACTCTGTACACAAAATGTTAAAATAGAAACTTAAAAATTGTCATCATATAAACAAGAGGCACAATTATTTAATAATAAAATCCAGTTACTAGTTTCGCTAATAAATATTAATGATAATTATTACAAATTTCATTACATGTGTCATTCATATGGCGGAATGTTTCTGATTCTGGGGGGAAAACACCCCTTCCTTGGATGCGCCACTCTTGGTGGAGTACGAAATTCCTTTCTGCTCACTCTGTGTCAAGCAATGGTAACAGGTTTTAGGTGAAACACGTTGTATAAACAACACAATCTTTAGTACGTGCTGTAACAGCAGCGCATTCAAATAGACAAAATGATAAATGAAATGTACCTAAAACATGACTATCTATACGTGTCGAATTAAACGCAACTATTTGGCAAGCATGATTTCCTATTTGTTTGTGGTAAAAGAGCATGCTGACATACGATTTGACTAATCTTACATTTTCATAATAACCTAAGAACAATGTAGTAATAAACCTCGGTAGTGTTTGGTCTGTATTATCAACTAATCTTCTCGTAAATTTTAATTGTGTGAAGAACAAAAATACCATTTATCTGCACCAGCTAGTTCGTAATGTATTAAGCATTATTAGTAAATTTCCCAGAAGTCGCAATTGGGCAAGTTATTGTTTATATATGTTACGACTAAAGTATAAACCTGGTTGGTTTGTAAACTCGCTGGTTAATATACAAACTAACTGAACCGTTATTTTGATAGAAAATGCATATTCCACAATGTTAGCGGATACTTAATAAACTAATCCACTTGCTTAGCTAATTTACTTGAAATAATCGGAGATACTAAAACAGTTTTTTTTCCTTGGTTAACTGGAATGAAAACAATAATTCTTATAATACAAAATATCTAATTCATTGGATCGTATATACACTAGCCAACTATTTCTCTATTTTTCCTAGTTAATTTCATAAATATGATTTGGAAGCTTCCTGTTTTATTAAATATAAAAAACTAGCTAAGCTAAGCTAGCTAATTCAAAGATATATGATAATAGTTACTATAAACGTATTTACGTTAAATGTATCTCTATGGAATACACATGCAACAGCAAGGCCTAGAATCAGGCAACAATAAATAAACTAGTTAGTATTAGTATTTATTTGTTCTTTTTCTAAATTTTACATTACTTTTTACGATTATCTGTATCTAACAATGTTTTCTACAAAGATAGGTATATTAATATTATTTGTATTTTGTTACACTGTTTTTATATTTATTTAACACAGGAAACTTTCAAAGTTATTTTATTTAATCGATTTTGTACCTAGAGAAAATAGACAAATACACACATCAAAAGTCTTGGATCTCCCCTCATTCTTGTTAAAAAAATCTTTTTATCAGAAAAACCAAATACATTTATAAAAGTATATTGTTTTCTAAATCTCTTTTTTGTGAAAAGGATATGTCTATTAAACTGAGTACCTACAGAATTAGAAAATTAAAAACCAGCAAATGTGTTATTTTTGACAAAATTTATTAAATCAAAAAGAAGTAAAAAAAGCAAGTTCTCTACTTGACTAATAGTCGGTATGACCTCCACCATGTTCCAATAGCGTATTGACACGTGAATTGAGATAATCAAGCGGTGAATGATCTCTTGTGGAATAATATTATTCCATTCCTCTTCTGTCGCCACAACTAACTAATCTGAGGTGGAGGAATATAGTTATGAATGGCTCTAGCAACGAAATCTCACATGTTTTCAATAGGATTCATATAAGGAGAGTTGGCTGACTAATCTAATCTACTGATATGTCCTGCTTCGAATGTCTCTTGAACCCTTTTGCGCGATGTGGTCTAGCGTTGTCGTCAATAAACATAAAATTTTCACCTATATTGTGGTATGCGAATTAAAGGGGTGCGGCGGTTGAACATTATTCCACCACAAAACATTACGGTACCCTCTTCATACGGAACAACTTCACAGAGAAAATAAAGTCGTTGTTGACGATCTGGTTCTCTCCAGAATCTTTGTCGATTGTCATCAGTAACCAGCTCAATTATGGTTTAGTCTGTAAATAAGACCGACCGCCACTGGCGTAAAAGCCAATCGCTATGCTCTTGCGCCCACTTCAGACGGTCAGCATGATACCTTGGAAGTAGAGTGGGAACCCGTAATGGTCTTCTAGCACGTAAATTTGCGTCGTAGAGCCGTCTTCGAATAGTAGGTGTCGATATAACATGGCTAAACGTCCCTTGAAGATGGGCCCTGAGAGCTGAAGCTGAAGATGTGCGGTGTCTATGGGCATATTGCACCAAATACTGACCCTCCTTTCATTAGATACTCGAGGACGTCCACTACGTGGTCTGTTTTACACTGTATGAAATTCTTCGTATCTGTGTACTATTCGTACAACAGATGATCTAAGAATGCTCAAAATGTTCGATATCTGATGATTCGAATGTCATGCATTATGTAAAGCAGTCATTCTTGATCGGGTAAACGCAGAAATTTCACGTCCTGGTATTATAATGTATAAAAATTCAAAGAAACAGTTAGCTGAATACACTGCCAAACTGACCAGATTTGTAAAAACGTTGATAATAAAGCAAAGGTTCGTGGTCTGCAATTTTGTATTGTCTTTTTTGTTCCTTAAGTACATATACATTTTAGAAAAACCACTCTAGGTTTAATCGATTCATTTTATATCCAGAGGGTCCAGGACTCTTGACGTTGTGTGTAGTTAGCTAGTTTATATACCATCCAAAGTCCCTGGCTATTTTGTGTTACTAGGATGATAGTTTTTATTCCGGGTATGTTACAGCTAAAGTGTAAACTGACTGAACCAGTGGTTATTTTGATATACGCATACTCTACGTAAGAGCAGATACCTAATTTATAATCTAACCCATTCTCTTGGCTAATTTACTTGAAATACTCAAAGACACTGAATTAGCTTTGGTCTAGGTGGAATGAAAACAATCATTCTGTTAACACAAAATAGCCAGTTCTTTGGATAGTAGATAAAGTAACCAACTATTTCTCTGCCTCAGTGATTATTTCAAGTATATTAACCCATTTTTACTGTTTAAGAAAGATATTTTAAGCTAATATGTATCAAATCTCCTACAATTCCTCTCAATGAAGTCATATGTATGTTCTCTGATACCAAACATCTAGGTATGCTAATGAACATCCACAGACAAAACTCTATTCAATAATTATCTAAAGAATTTAATCTATTTACTAACCTCTGGAGTGGGAACTCGAAATTCAACCACAATAGATGAGATCTGACCTATTTCTGCATTTTTAGGATTGCTTCATCAGGTGGCCTCCTTTAACTTGAGTCAAATATCTAACTATAAAGATTATTATACCAATAAATTAAAATTATTTGAAATTAAATGTCGACAGTGTCAAAATGAAATTAAATGTCGACAACGTCAAACTGATTAACTGTCAATGAATATCATAACGACCTACTAAAATTAATAAAAAATATTAAAAAATTTGTACCTTTTATGTATAGTTTTTTCATATATTTTCAGGTATTAACAATATTGTGTGAAACTAACTACTCAGTGGAGAAAAGCCCCAACCTGCGTTGAATTACACCCACAATATCTACCCATATATTCTTTATTATTAGCTTTTGTAACACTTTTTACTGTTTAAGAAAGGTATTTTAAGCTAATATGTATCAAATCTCCTACAATTCCTATCAATAAAGTCATATGTATCTTCTCTGATACCAAACATCTAGGTATGCTAATGAACATCCACAGACAAACTCTATTCAATAATTATCTAAAGAATTTAATCTATTACCACCTGATGAAGCAATCCTAAAAATGCAGAAATAGGTCAGATCTCATCTATTCTGGTTGAATTTTGAGTTCCCACTCCAGAGGTTAGTAAATAGATTAAATTCTTTAGATAATTATTGAATAGAGTTTTGTCTGTGGATGTTCATTAGCATACCTAGATGTTTGGTATCAGAGAACATACATATGACTTCATTGAGAGGAATTGTAGGAGATTTGATACATATTAGCTTAAAATACCTTTCTTAAACAGTAAAAAAATGTTACAAAAGCTAATAATAAGGAATATATGGGTAGATATTGTGGGTCTAATTCAACGCAGGTTGAGGCTTTTGTCCACTGAGTAGGTAGTTTAACAGAATATTGTTAATACCTGAAAATATATGAAAAAACTATATTAACCCAGTTGGTAAGTAGTTTATAATGTATCCGCTAATAATAATGTAGAATATGCGTTTTCTGTTAAAATAAAAAATGTCCAGTTTAGGCTTTAGCATATATAATCTAAAAGCTATATTGAAACCAGCAGCAATAATTAAATTTTATTATGAGTTATGATTTCTCGAAAATCAAACGAAATATTTTCAGTATGCTAATTTCCTTTGTTGATGTCGAACTAAAAGCAGTGCGTAATTATTATCAAATAGTAAGTTCAAAAATATCAAACTGTTAAATAATTAATTTAAAGTCCTATTAAGACACATTAAAGCAAAATAAACAAAAAATATGCTGCAGTTCATAATACAGGCTAAATAGTCACAGTATTATTTATAATATACTAATAAAGTAGTATTGCTTATTAAATTTACTGAGTCCTAAATGTCAATTTATTTAAACTCATATCATAATTAAATACTTATTAATATTTTTTTTAGAGTAGGTATATTAGCCATATTTTTCGAGAAATAGATTAGGTTATTGATCGTTGAAACAGGAATAAGATAACAAAAAAATCTTGCTTCAACTGCATGTAGAAGTAATGATAAATGTATGTATTAATACATTTTTCTCATATGATGTAAATACGCATACAAGGTGTTCTGATGACTCCCAAGTGCATATATCTAAAACCAAAAAAATATCTATGTTATTTAAAAAAGTTGATGTGTTACGTAAAAATGATCATAAATATTACTCTTCAGTAATTATGGCGTGCTATATAAAACATTTATTACATTCTGGCTAACAGTATTTTGAAATTATTTTTCTCAACGAGTAGAAAAACTGTTATAATTTTTATTATTTGGATGGCTATTTCATTTTAGTTTCTGTTCAGAACTAAATTATAACATATACATTATTCGTCTGTTTGTTCAAGTATAATAATGTACATAATTCAGTTCATGTGTCAATTAAATTTTTCAGTGTGACCAACAAATTCTAACCCCTACAATCAATAATTACTAATTGGATAAGGACAGGATAAATGCAAACTTCAAATATACCACTGCTATTTTATTTGAAAACGTGCGTGCTAATGACCGCCGCATCCAACCCGCATCCACGAACTCTCGTCGATGACGCCCGAGCCTGCAGAGAACGTGTGTCTGGGCTTTGTTTATGCATATTCCCAAACGAAACCTGGAAAGTCTCCTAGAGGTTAGAATTCGTTTACTGTGACAGTATTGAGATTGGACCAACAAAACGAAAATTCTCCGGTATAGCAATTGAACCCAAACCTCATGTGTGAAAGCCCCACTCTACCCACTACTCCAGTCACAGCAATATTAAAATTTTCCCGAAAGATGGTAGAAATTTACGATTTAAAGTTTTATTTGCTTTTTTAAATTTATCTAGTGAACGACGAAGTCAAACTAAAATTGAGGTATTTTGGCAGTTTTGAATTATATGTTATGTGTCATGTTCATGTTATGAATATTAAAATTTTGTATCTATAACGTTTTCAGAACAAAGTTTTGATAAAATATTGTGATAATCGTGGACAAAGTATAGTATTCTAATGACTGTAATTCACTCGGGTGTAATTCACAGCCATCATTATATGCTGGTTGAATAATATACTATTGTCATTCTACTGATATAAATGATAATACCTTTTATTTTTGAATGAAACATTTGTTTGTTTTGTTTTCTATATTATTGAAATTGGTTATTCAAATAATGTAAGCAGTTGTTTTACAATACTTATTTAATAACAAAGATATTTAATCAGAATTCTGTATACAAAAGTCACAGTAAATAATGAGATAACTTGCATAAAATTTGATGAATCAACCAAGCATGCAATTGCTGTTTAATCATTGTAATCTTTAAGTACTTTATCTAGTAAAAATCAAGTTACGTCTGGAGATCTTGTAAGGTCACTTTATCGGTTCATTTGTATCTATCCACTATTGTATTGTTGTTTAATTTAAAAAAGTTAAAAAAAACAATAACTTCCGGATAAGTAGGAAATTGAATAATAGTTATTTATTGTACTACTTTAATTCTATATCAAGGAATGAGCTAGTGAATTGTTTTCACGACTCGATACGTTAGCCAAATATATAAAATGATTTATATAAAAAGTTGCAAGGCTAAGGACAGTTTAGGACCTTTGGAATCAGATAACATGCATAAAATTAACTCATCCGTAGAATGCGCTCTCTTTAAGATGGCCTATCGCCACTCACTTACACCTATCTGATGCGCACTCTGCGGTTGTCACACTTTTTAACACATAATACGCTGCATTATTTACATGCATACCATATAATCCTGGTTGTCACTACTATACTGTCACTATACCGGTCACACATTAACCCTTATCGTCGGCTATTATAGGATGCATTATCCATTGCAACTACAGAACCAGGTTCCATATGTGGCAAAACAGTGCACTGTAATACTTATTATGGTAAAATTTCTTAAATTTTCCATGGTAACCTATTGCCGTAGAAAGTACAAGTAAAATTCATGTACAATTATTGCTGCTTAAATTTGAATAAGTAAATCGCTTTTGGAGTGATATTTGCATGAAAGTTCCTTTAAAAAAGTTATTAACTTTTACAGAGGATGTACCTATAAATTTACCAATAATACTGAAATTTTAAATTCTGTGGTTGAATTTTCATCAAAGTTGTCTAAATTTACCTGCTGTGATTGATTTTTTTGGTCTTGAGTATTAAAAATACCTAGGTAGTCTTTATAAAGCAATATTTAATATTACCTCTGAGACTGCAAGTTTAATTTATCTGATTCGTATTTTTCGCAAATAAATTTAAATGTTTCAAGTTGTTTATTAATATATGTATATTAAAAATGCATTATTTTACAATGATTAGAGCAAATAAATTAATATTGCATACATTTTAATGGAAGTTTAATATGCCATACAAAATTATGTATAATTAATTATAATTTAATTAGATTTAGATAGGGATAGATAAGGAAATTCTGTGCGTTTTATAGTACGAAAATTACGCATAATTAGCAAAAGCGCCCTTCTAGATATTCTAGGCAAAGTTTCATCCTGTGACATAGCAACCTTTACGATATACACTACTGACAGACATATTTGTTAATGAACTACGTAGTTCAACCACATCACTTAACAATATTTTATTTTATTTTGGTTTCGAGTCCTAATTCCTCCATACAAGTTTTTTATCAACTGATATTTTTTACTTGTTAGATTTCGGCGTTTACGAGGACACGCTGGAGAGCTTAAATTATTTTATTAAAGCGGAAGTATATGCTCTAATTCTTCCACGCGGGCATCCATGGTAGCACTGCAGATAGAACAGATGGAACCGTCAACTCATCGTAACCAATAGACATCGAGCATTCTGATGTGACGCATAGGTATTTTTTGCTGCACCAGAAGCTGTGTAATGGGGTATACTCTGTCAGATATGCGAAACAAATTTAATACAATTTTATAGAAAAATAAACGGCATGTATTAGTATTTGTGCTGAATACCACAAGTTGTTACTCTACATTTGTACTTATAATAGTGAATCATTTATATGTACTCGACAAAACTATTTTACATGACATAGATATCTCTTTGTTTTAGACATAATATACTAAAGAGTTATACAAAAATATCCTGTCTAGCTTAAAACTAAAAAAATCTGTAAAACTATTCATAAGATGTTTCTATTTTATTTTATAAATAAACTCAAATTGTTATACTGTATGCAAATACTATGAATATGATAAATAAGGGCATATACAGGGTATTTTATTTAAAAAGGGACGAATATGCCGATTGAATTAATTTTGCCTTAATTGAAACTTGCTTCATCACTAGAATATTATAATATAAAGAATGTATTGTGTCAATTATGAAAACTATTTTATCAATCAATGTGTCATTCAGTAGTTATTTCTCTTATCCGTCAATTAATTCAAAAATATTATCCATTTATTTTGTATAGATACAGGGTTTCACTTTAAAATACAATTACATATTTCACTTTTAGCTGTCACTTAGTTATTGATGTAAATTTTGAAGTTTATTGATGTAAAAGTAGTTCCCCTTCGAATCTGAAATCGACGGTTCCGAACGTTTTCCACATTTTTATTTTAAAGCCCGAAAATCGAGGTGTAAAGTTTTTGTTGGCCCACTGTATATGAAAAAACTAAACATACTTTTTAACCATTAGAATATACCAAAATTTAAATAAAATTTTCAAACAAACCAAAAATATTAAAATTGCTGAATAATTACTTTTATCTTGAGATTTATTATTCTTTTACCATTTCTGCTCAAAATTACACCAAGAATTTCATTATGTTTGTGTGCATTATCCATGTGAGAAGGTGTTATATGTGTGAAACTATTGTCCTACAAACAATATCCACTGAAACGTTCACTCTGATTGGTAAACTGGTGTTCGATTATTCTCAAAATGTAATTTTTGTTTTTAATTTAACACCTTGGAGATCTTTGTTTGACTCGTCCTATACATGGTAATATTGCTAAGGCTGAAAAATAAGTGAGCTTTTAGGTTTGGCACATACACACTTTATAAATAAGGATTATTTACTATTTATAGTACTAAGTACTATATATCAGTTTTTTTGCATTTTCCTCGAAAACGGTGCATTATTAACAAATGTGTTACGAGAACTGTTTTGCGTAAAATGAAATTCTACAAAGTATCACGATATTTTGAAAGGGAAAAACCAAACTTAAACGATAGCAATTAACGCCCTCTACTTTGTGCAATAAAACTAATAACACCAGCGTGTTTGGCACCATCTGTGTCAATTTTTGATTAAACATGTTGTTTTTTAAAACAAAAAAGGTGGCTCTAGCTTAGTAAATTATTAAGCAAACTTCACTTATTTTTCATTTTCATTATATTTTATCAGCTCTAGCGACATTGCCATAATATGTTTTTCTAAAACGCCCTGCATAAGTTTATTAACCGCTACTTAACAATATATAATCATATAATCGTTGCTATGTCTAAAATGTGTGCTGTAATCATATACAGAGTGTTACAAATTAGTAGGTCAACTGTTAACCACATATTCTTTGGCATAAAATAATGGAACTTTTCTTATGCCACTTTTCATATTGGAGCTCCATTTTCAAAGTAGAGAATGTCTGGATGTCAAAATTAAAATTATTATAAAACTGATTATTTATTATAGCTCCGTTGATTTTAGAGACATTTGTTTCAAATTTGGTACATATTTTTATCTTAAGCCGGCTCACTTTTTGTATAATTTTAGTCTAAAATATCAATTAACAAGCGGAGTACCCACAAACCCCCAATTTCTGTTTTAAGTACACGTACTATGATTTCAGAATATATGTATTCTATTTGTTTCACTCTTACAAAATTTAGATTTCAGGCTCGGTCTACGAGAACTTTTTTTAATGTGCTAGAGTTGGCGCAAATTAGATACCGCTAAGTATTAAACGGGTATTTCCACTTTATTCAGTAAATTGAAATAAATAAAACGGCACAACTAACCGAAAAAAGAAAAAAAAATACATAATCAAACTAAATGTATCATGTTGGTATCACCTTCCCCTCCACCTGGGGCTTTTTAATGAGACAGTAACGAATATTTTGGAAAATATGTGGTTTCAGCCTAAAGTGCTCTGCACCTTGCATAATTAATTCCCTTTGCTGTTGTTAGTATTCCAACCATATAAATGAAATCTTCCATAAAACCCCAGAAACTAAAGTCCAACGGGTTTAGATCGGGCAACGGAATGACCATTTCCCAAATAGGTGCAAGTCGTCCTCTATCAGTTCACCCATTCGAACATATTTTATTTAAATGGTTCCAAACAATTTGACTAATGCGGAGAAGCACTGTCAAGTTGAAACCACATGTTTTGATAAACTGTCAGAAACCAATCAAGTCCATGAAATCCTTCTGTAAAAAAAAATAAAATAAAAATAAATAGATTAGAATTTCTGAAATATTTCGTTTATATATTTCCAATACCAAATAAACAGGCAGCTAAGGAAATGAATTATACAAGATGGAGAGCTCTTTAGACTGAAATTACTAATCCAAAATATTCGTTATTCCCTTAATAAAGGAGCTCGACCATGTACTCGTGAAGGTGGCACCCATATAGAACTTTTAGTTTGAATTAAATTCTTGCCTGTTCTTACTGTTCCTTGTATCGTTTTGTTTAATTCAATTTACTGAATAAAAAGAATGACCATTTAATATTTAGCAATATTTAATTTCGGTCAATGGCAACATAAATAAATTTTAGAAAAAGGGAAGAAAACAAACAGGTAATAGATTTATAGTAGAAAACGGTACCTAAATATTCACACACCGAGAGCTAATAAATGTCTATGGTCTAAGCATTTTATTTGAGGGTTGAAATTTACACATTATACCGGGTCGATAATAAACAAAAACGTATGGTACGACGCGCGCTAAGGTTTGGCATTATTTCAGTTTTTGTAAAAATAAATTTTCACCTCAAGTTGTTTTTATGTTTAGACCATAGAAAATCTACGTGAAATAAGGATTCCTAATCTGCAAAAATCATCAAGAACCGTCAATCCAATGTCAAGTTAGCATTTTAAAAATTTTGCTAGTTTTCTAACCAAATTTTATGTTAAGTAGTGTGTACAAGGTCCTTAATCCAAAAACTGACAAAAACGTCTAGAGATATTGATGTTACCTTAGGAACGAACCATATTGCAACAATCAAAAAAATTTTTTGCGGAAATTTGGCTCATACAAACTTTTTGATTTCTTGCATGACTTCATTGATCACCCCGTATATAATAAACCTATGGTCCTACGATAAATATACGTCACGCAGCTTAATCCGAAAAAAACTAGCTCTTAAAATTTGCAACCCACGTTAAAAAATTTGCATTTCTGTTGAAAATATTAAACTTTAAATTTTGCCTAAAAATCTCTATGTGTAACTTCAAGTGACCAGCAGTTTAGTTCCAATACCCAGTAAACAGCAGCTAAGGAAATTAATTATACAAGATGGAGAGCTCTTTAGACCGAAATTACTAATCCAAAATATTCATTATTCCCTTAATAACGGAGCTCGACCATGTACTCGTGAAGGTGGCACCCATATACAACTTTTAGTTTCAATTAAATTCTTGCCTTTTCTTACTGTTCCTTGTATCGTTTTGTTTAATTCAATTTACTGAATAAAAAGAATGACCATTTAATATTTAGCAATATTTAATTTCGGTCAATGGCAACATAAATAAATTTTAGAAAAAAAGGAAGAAAAACAAACGAGTAGGTAATAGATTTATGATGAAAACGGAGTACCTAAATATTCACACCGAGAGCTAATAAAATGTCTACATTTCAAAGGATAAGATGTTAAATTGAAACAAGTAGGTGTGAGAAATAGTACACTATTTCTCACACCTAAATAAGAAAATTAAGAATATATTAATGAAAATACAACAAAAAATTATTGAAAGTTTGTAATTTAAAACTAACACTACTAATATTACATATAGGTAAGTATTAATAACGCAAATATTAATAGTATATGTCTTCATACATAACACTCAATAATATAATAGACATACAGAAGATAATTAAATTCATTTAAACAAAAGATGTGGCAAATTCGTAAGACCAAATCCATAGTCCTTACACACACCAAACCTTATACATCCAAAAATGCTGTAGTCTCGTAAACCGAGCCTCAAATAAGAATCCTATAAGAGTCAAGAAAATAGAATACAAACATGGGCTTACTAAAAAATTGCTCTGAAGCCATTGGCATAGAAATTGGGGTGTTCGTGGGTACTACAATCTCCCATTCCTCCATTCCTGTTTTGATATTTTTGACCAAAATTACACATAAAGATAAAAATATGTGCCAAATTTCCCTAAAATCACCGGAACTAACCTAAAAATTCATATATTTTTTTTCTTTTTTGGACTATGTTGCAAAAATGGAGTTCCGAAATGAAAAGTGGCATACGAACAGGCCTATTAATTTAGTCCAAAGATTATGTGGTTAATGGTTTCACCTACTAATTTGTAACGCCCTGTATAAGGACATCGTTAAGTCCGTTAAATTATTTTAGATCAATTAGCAGGGATACAATTCCTGAAGAAACTTTTGGAACGTCATCCCTAAGGAGGCCATCCTGGTTGACGCAGTCCAACCAGAGGCGCTTCAGCATACCGAGGCAGCACACGCTGGGAGCCTCACTGATGGACAACGTATCATCACCGTCTCCAACTCCGTCGGAGAGCTCAGCTGAGGACGAGGACGTGGAGTGCCTGATGAAGGCTGGTTTCTGATATAAACAGAATTCTTTCGACAAGCTGTTGCCCATGTCGCTACTTAACAGAAATGTAAATAACTTTCTCCAGATTAAATATAAATCTCTGTCCAAGAAAGTGACATTTAAAAATTTTAAGCCAAGTTAAATATTCTTGTATATAACTCACTGATTTTGCTGAAGTTGTAAACGGAGTTGAAATCACTGCACTGCAAACTTTGGTTTTAAATCAATAGATTCTAGGCATTTTCTAACCCTCTTCGAGAATTTCAACTTCAACTTAGTCAAGAAAACGTTTTCTGTATTTCAGGTTAGTAATTTTTTACTTCAGAAAGCATCAGTTGTATTGAAGTTCAGAATAGTCAGTGGTTATTCAGAAAATCTAAGTTGTATTTTAGAAAATAGGAAACGTTATTTAAGTTAAGCAATTTAATTTCAGAAAAAGCCAATGGAAATCTAGAATAGTCACTGATAATTCAGAAAAAATATATTGTATTTAAGACAGTATACCCTGCTTTCTTAGTTCAGAAAGCAATAGTTGAATTTCAGAAAGTTTTTTCAATTTCTCTAAACAATTTGTTTTTTGAAAAAAAAAACGCTAATTGTTATTTGAAATAGCCACTGGTAACTCAGCAATTACAAATTATATTTAAGAAAGTGTGAACTTGTTTTTCAGAAACTCTCGTTTTTATTAGTAGTTTGAAGTTAATTAATTATATTTCAGAAAACGCCAAAAAAGTATAACTCGTTTTTCAGATAACATTATTTGAATTTCAGAAAATGGCTCGTATATTAGTTAGTACTAATTATCTCAACTTTATGTCAGAAACCGCCAATTATAAAATTATACAAGTTGTTCTTTAGAAAACGTGAATGTTATTTCAGAAAACATTAGTTGTATTTCAGAAACTACCACTTCAATCTCAAGTTAGTCAATTTTATTTCAGAAAGCACCAATTCAAAATAGTCACTGAAAATGCAGAATATTTTTCTGAGAGTGCAACTTGCTCTTCAGCAAACCTCAATTTTGTTTCAGAACGGGACAATCATATTTCCGAAAATATTTTAGTCTCAACTTAATTTTATATCACGAAACAATATTTGTATTTCGATCAGTTTTGCTTCAGAAAGTGACAATTTTAATTTAAAATTCTCACAAGTTGCTATTTAGAAAAATTAAATTATGTTTTAGAAAGAGTTTTTAAGAAAATGTCATTGTATTTCGCAAAATATTCAAAGCTAATACCTCTATCAATTTCTAAACATTAACTAACAACAAGCAGATTTAAAATTTTATTTTAGAAATCTTCAATTTTATTTCAAACAGCGTAAGTTGATTTTCAGAAAATATTATTTCTGTATTTTGGACAATTATTTTTCATTAATATTCGACAGTTATAATTGTGTTTTATGAAGTAATTGAGGAGAATGGAATTCCTTCAATTTATTTGGCCATAAAAATTAAAAGACTATAACCATAACCGCATAACCGAAGTTCATTCATATCAGACCACACTACTGCCTCTTTTGAACTTATTTCTGACACCTTCTAAAATACATTTGACATACTCTATACTAATACTATGTATTAACATTAACTTGGTCTTTTCATATGAAACGCTCTCTGTATATTATTACATGATTGCGAGTTATTGGCGATAAAATAATACAAAATTATAGTGCGATGCTCAAAGGTTTTTTGATATATAAAAATTGATAAAAAAAATTGGAATCCTTGAAAATTAATGACTAGACAACCTTCCGATATTTAATAGGAGTCAAATCTAATGTTAACGCATGATCATACATTATTAAAAATTTGTGGTACCTAACTGAAATACAATTTAGAAATACTTAAGCTGAATATTTTGAAATACTAATAGTGTTTTGTTTTCAAAAATGCATAATATAACATTCTGAAATATAGAGATTCAACAAAAATGCAATTTATAGTTTCTGAAATCAAGTCGATTATTCTCCGCTTTATGAAATAAAATTCACTAAATTTAAAATCGGTTTAGGTTTTCTGAAATAAATGTATAATTTGGAAAAGGCGTAGAATTAATAGCCCCATCAATCTCGGAAACTGATTGTTTAGAAAATCAGCTTCATTTTGATTTAAGTTTGGAAAATAGAACAATTATGTTTTTCACTCTCCTTCTTTGTTACCTCTTCGAATATAATACAAATGAAATCACACTACAACAATAGGCTTTAAATTGTTTTCAAAAATAACTGAATCAAAATTAATTATATTTCATATTGCAAATCGAAATAGTACATACTTTTTACGAAACCGTTAATGTTTAAATCGTAAGATGTCTGTTTTGTGCTCATGCATTAATATATTGTCGAGAAATGGAGAGTCAGCTGATTTATTATTGATAAATTTCACCTCAGGAAATTATTGTAGATACATTCTTTGTAGTGTTTTGTATTAAGGCGATTTTCATTCACGTGAGCACTATTTCTATAAAAAAATTATCAGCCTGTAACTGTAACAGAGAAATAAAAATCAATTACATAGTTATTCAAAATTTATTTTTCTGATAATCTACCCGAATCGTAGAAAACCAGACTATTGATTAACTATTGATACCAGGCGATTATTTTCTAGACTATTTGCAAAATTGAGGGAAACTGGCAGCTTTCGTTTTAAAATTGATTATGGTCGTTCAGTTGGCCGTACTGTTGAGAAAGAAGAAGCAATTCTAAATTAGATTGAACATGATCCCATCTTTAATATTCGTGGTATATCTATAATGTCTTTAGGCTATTTGATATTATTTGTTACTGTCTAATGACAATCAGTTATCAAGGGTTTACATATTTTTCATAATTATTATGTTTTATATGACATGGAACTCTAACTGATTATGCGATTTTATCGTAAACGTACGGAAAAAATCTAATCTGTAAGTATAATAATATACCTAATATTTTAAACATTATTCAACTGTATATGTATTAATACAGTAATAAAGTATATTTGACATAGGTAAATATTTATATATTCTTGACATACACATACTTAATTCCACACTTTTCTTTCTTAAAATGGCACGAAATTTAAGATTTGCTTATAGAATAATATTTTGTTAAAATATGAATAAAATATTATTAATTATAGAATAGATTACTTTATAGATTTGCACGAATTAAAATTATTAATATTATGTCATAAAATTTAGTCCTGTAAAATTTAAAATGCGGCAAAATAATAATATTTGTATATGATACTATTACACTACAAATCATTACCAAAAATATAGAGACACAATTTAGTATTATTTACTACAAATTGTATTGCAATTATGTGTGCAGGTAGTTCTCCTCAGCTCCTATGGCATACTATATGAGGAGAATTATTAATAAGCTTAAAATATTTATATAAGGTGGATAGAGTAGTAACTACTCTAGAAATAAATACAATATAGCAAGAATACTGAAATACTTATAATGTATCTCAGTTTTATTTTCTCTTAATGCAATATTTTATTCAAAATTATTTTATATTATTTCTAATATTTGCGTATTTCTTTCCAGTCTCTTAAAACTTTAAATAAAGAAAACATATTTTTATTCTGAGACTAACTATAATTATTGTTCTCTCAAGTAATTCATAAAAATCTAAATAAAACAAAACAATTATTTAAACAAACATAGCAAAAATTAATTTGAAAGGCCAATAAGACATCAAAGAAACTGACCACAATTGATCTCTTACATGAATCAATCGACATGCGGTTCTCGTCATTCAATTTTGCCTCAAAAGCGAACCCTTGACCCTTCTGGTAAATACGAGAAATGAGTCGAATTTAGGCCCATCCTATGCTGTAGTTACTGGCGATAATATTTTTATCGGAAAAATATAATTACGAGGAAAAAATTATGATTGTTTTTCATGCATTGCCGGATGTGATTTGTTATGCCTTCAATAAGGCTGTTCATTAATTAATGTTGCTTGAACTTATTTCAATAAATTAGATTCTTGTGACACCTGACACAATCGATCAAGAAATCATTGATATTTGTGATCTATAGACAACAAACATGACGGAAATTTAATATCACTGGACCGTAGATCACGACGTACTTGGTCTTGATCTATATACAGAGTTAGTAATCCGGCACTGCTTTCACGGCCTACTACGAGGAGTAATCTATGAATGACAGCACCTCTCGTGAATGAGAATCTGCCTTGGTTTTAGGTTTGGTCAAGCAGCAATTATAAGGACTAGTTTGAAACTATCAGAAATGTTCGTCCGTCTACTTCTTGCATTACGTTTGCTGAAAACGCATTCATAATCACAACTTGACTGTTCAAATAATTTTGACAGTTTAAAACCAGTTCGTAACATTTGCTTGAACAGACCTATTGTAATTAAATCTGTAATATTAAGGTGCTCTTACATGTTTTGCCATTATAAATCAATAATAGTTTAGGTTGTTTAGTCAATACTGGTTATAAAATGTTGTTAGGACATGTAATATTAAGTTGACAAGTTACTAGCCTAAGTCGAAACATTTTTTAATTTATTCAAACGAATGAGAGGAAAATTATATTTTTATAGTTAACAGTAGACGAAAATTAATTCGCTAAAAAGGCCAAATTAACATTAAAAAATAATTATTATCTATATAATTATTTGGACCTATTACTGTATTTAGTAAATTTATATTGTAATTATTTAATGCCCAAATATCTAACAATCAACAAGCCTTAAGGAATATACATATGTATATCGCTTGGAGTCATCTTTATTTTTAGTCTAAAAGAGAACAAAAAATAGAGTTAAAAGAAAAAATTTACATATCTCGATATATCTCGTGTAAGTGGACACAAAATTTTATCAAGATTGTCCAAGCTAAGTGTGTGAGTAAAGTTTGAAAATTTTTAACGTCTTTCAAGATGAACTTAACTGAGAATGAATAAATTAGAAAATGTTTTTGTAGTTTATTAAAATTTGTACATATGTAGTAATTAGAACAAGCGTGATAGAATAGTGTTAAGTTGTTTCAGTCTCAGTATATAGTTAAAGTTGAAGTTTCAGGGGTGCAATTTAAGGGTCTGAGGTCTTTGGGGGAAACATTGAAATAAATAAAAGTATTATGTAGTAATATATTTGCAAATGGGGAATATCAGGAAATGGCTAATACCCCGACCAGCATCGTATTACACCTCAAAAACAGACTGTCTGCTATAGGTTTTTCAGGTTTAATTCGAAGCTGGTGGGGGCAATAGCTCGCAAAGTAGTTTTTTCCTGAAATTCCGTTTTTGAAAATATCGTTGTCTTGGCGGTCATACAGCTTGGATGCTGTCAATAATATCCACAGTATATTGGGTTACCGTTTGTCAGCCCAGCACTGAGAAGCCACTCATATATTTTATTATTATATTTTTGTTAAAGTCTTTGTATTATACAGGGTGCTCTACAAGCTCTATGACAAACTTTGGCAGATGGTAGCTGAGTTAATGTCAAATACTTTTTCTTATATGAACATAGGTCCGATTCGTTTCTGTTTGGATGTTATGATCATTTAAAAAACATAATTCCATATTTCAATTAAAGCAGGCAGCATAAATAAAAATGATTGTTGCTATAATTATTATATGTATTTGAAGTTTAAACATTAGTTTATTAACCAAATTAACAAATCTCAATTGACCATTTAACCAGGCAGTTACTTGTCTTCCTCTATGTAATGGTGCACCATCATGCTGATACCACATATTTTAAGTAATATTGAGCCCTACGTCAACAATGAAATAATGATGCACTAAAGACTGTGTAGACAGGTTGAGTATGTTCATCGGTATTCTCGGGCTGTTGGTCTGGCGTTCTCATTGAAATACTCATATACAGGGTGTTAAAAAAAGAGTGTAAAATATTTCAAGAGATAATAGTATGAACCAAAATAAGCAGAAAAGTCTTAATAAACATGGGTCCGCAAAGTAACGGTTGCGGAGATATGGACCACTATTCGTTTTTCAAACATTTTATTTTATTAGGAATAAACCGACAAAGGAAGCTTTTAACAAACAAAAAACAAGATGTTCAAAGTGCCCTCCGTCCATTTCCAAGCAGGCACGACATCTTCGTCTCAACAATATTCGAACTCTTTCGAAAACACCCTCATTAGTTTGGATTTCTTGACACTTTTGATTAATCCGTAGCTGCAGCTCTTCCAGGCTATTTACAGGAGGACCATACACTAATGTCTTCAAATATTTATGAATCCGAGGTCAATAAAAACAGTAGGACAACGAAATTTTAATTATCTTGCTTCCATATTATATAATATGTTGCCAAATTCTCTAAAAACCATAAACGTGTACAAATTCAGGATTCAGGAATTAGGTCGAGGCACTTTTCAAAATATAGTTAGCCACAGAAAATGAAGTTTAGCTTTTGTTCCTCTCTACAGATTGTATAACAACAAATAATTATATTTACATATTTGTGTCTTTTGTTGTACTTATGAATAAATGTATTATGTGTAGTTTATGTATTTTAATATTAAATGTGATTATGTGTTCATTCTACGAGTGTTCATATATTACATATTTTTTTTGTTACATATTTGTACTGTTTTATAAGTAGAACATGTTTTTTTCTATATTTTGTTATTGTTGTAAATAAACTTATATTATTATTATTATTATTATTATTATTATTATTATTATTATTATTATTATTATTATTATTATTATTATTATTATTAATATCCCCAAACAAAGAAATCTACCTGTTTTATGACCTCCAAGATCGCCTGATCTGAACCCTCTAGATTTTTTTTTGGGGATATTTGAAGACATTAGTATATGGTACTCCTGTAAATAGCCTGGAAGAGCTGCAGCTACGGATTAACCAAAAGTGTCAAGAAATACAAACCAAGGAGGGTGTTTTCGAAAGAGTTCGAATATTGTTGAGACGAAGATGTCGTGCCTGCTTGGAAATGGACGGAGGGCACTTTGAATATCTTCTGTAACTTTGTTTTTTGTTTGTTAAAAGCTTCCTTTGTCGGTTTAATCCTAATAAAATAAAATGTTTGGAAAACGAATAGTGGTCCATACCTCCGCAACCGTTACTTTGCGGGCCAATGTTTATTAAGACTTTTCTGCTTATTTTGGTTCATGCTGTTACCTCCTGAAATATTTTACTCTATTTTTTTAACACCCTGTGTATAAAGACAATATCTGCATACTCTTCATTTGTAAATAAATGCATTTTTTATTTAGCACTTTAGCGCTAAGTGTCAAATGAATAAACAAAGTGACATATATAATATTTATTAGTATAACAACCATCATTTTTATTTGTCAGGCTACTTTGATTGAAATATGAAATTGTATTTTTTAAATGCTTGTAACTTCTAAATAATAACGAATTGGAAGTCATATAAGAAAAAAAGATTGACATTAGCTACCATCTGCCAAGATTTATCATAGATCTTGTAGCGAGTGTCATATAATGCCTTGACCTAAACTCTTTAATGCAGCAGGCATAACTGACCATGAGGTAATATTTCGGTTTTAGTTTTGTCAGAACATATACTTACATCTATGAAAATGTATCCCTCAACAAGACCCCGAAAGCACCAGCCATTTATTGAAATGGGAAGTGAATGTAATCTGCATAAAGATTGTGCCTCAATAAGAAGACATAGCGTAATTAGGTAAAATAATTTCATCATCTATTCTACTGAGCACTAAATTTAAGTGACTTCTGATACTTTGGCCGATTTTAAAGTTTCCATGTGTTGGAATTATCATTTGTTATTTGAAATATGCTTGTAAATATTGTAATTCTTGTAGAAAGATATTTTTACATCCTGACAATACTTAATTTAAGTTTGTGGTTATCAAGTTGATATAAATTGCAAACTTGTTATGGATTAATAAATCTTCACCGACTTAAAAACTGGTATTTATTTAATTTCCTTCCATTTTCTACATGTAAAAGCTGTAGTCGACACAATGAGAATTTCGTAGCTACAGAAACGAAAACTATCAATTCTGTGAGAGTTTCAAATGATTCTTGTTTTAAATCATATTTTTTTAATAGTGAAAAATATTATACAAGGTGATTCAGAAAAAAAATTTAATGTACAGACTCTTACAAATTATATATAATATAATTTTGCAAAAAAAAATTAAGGAGGGTAGTTCGAAAATGATTTATAAATACACTTCTGTATGGCACTGGAAACTGGTACACTGTAAAACCTGACAGGACAAGGTATGCAATCACTTATTGTCATAGTAAATTCAACTGCTTTTGCCACTATTATTGTCATAATTATTACTAGAAATAATTTATGGTTTTAACTAATAAAATAGTTTGACATACCTGATGATACAGCAACATTTTGGGCCCGTCTTAACCAGTTTCTACAAACTAACACAAATGTTTCTGCTTCTTGTCCGTATTGAACTCGTAAGTTATTGGCAGCAGTTATGATACGTTTGCGTAAATCATCAATAGTGTCCATTTCGATGCGTTACAATTCATTTTTTAAATATCCCTACAAAAATAAATCCAAAGGATCTAATGTCAGGAGATCGTGGCGACCATGGCACTGGTCCTCCTCATCCAATCTCTTGGTGTTAATGTTTGGATATATTGTACATGGTACGGATATAATTGGGCCTCATGTATGATACGCCACACTGCTCCAATACGCCGTGGATACCCTGGACCTCCATCTCTTGTGTGTCTCATGTTTACGGGGAAATCGTTATACTAAAGCTCCATAAATTAAAGCGATATCTATAAACTCGAGTTGCTATACATTTTTGACATTTGAAAAACTAATGTAAACACTTGCGTCTCAAAAAAGTTAATACAAGTAATCGGATTTCAATATTTGGAATTGTCTAACTAGAAATTACAGTAGCGCGGCGATGTAAATACTACAACTTCTGGGAAACTGTAAGGATTTTATAATTTTTTTCGACAGACCCATTTTTCATGACGCACTTATTCCAATTTTTTTAGTTAATTTGTGAATCACCATGTGTAAGCATTTAAATTTTACAAGTTTGTACTCGTAACTAGCAGGAATTTTCAGTAAGTAAACTTTTAACCACTCAGTTTTATTACCCGAATAAAAGGTAAAATCATATAGCACAGTTTCAACATCATGTACCTACTCAGGTATCGCACCTACATACCCATGGGCACCCGAAAGAGAGGGTTCTAATTATTCGTTACATCAGGTAACTTTTTGTTTAATCAAACAATAATTTAATATTAAGAAAATGAGAAATCTTCGAATCTTGAAAGAAGAACGGGGTACCAATTAGCACTTCCTGTAGTAGTACAACTGAACGTTTGTTTCCAGTCTTTATTTCGCTATATTTTTTAATGTTTTGAATAATTCCTTATTTTTATTTTTTAATTAAATATTAATTTTCTAACAAGTAAATTCCTTGTAAGTAAGTTCCTAGTTTTTATTTTTTAATTAAATATTAATTTTCTAGCAAGTACCTAAATATACTTTTGGCTGGGTTTTCCAATTCGTAATAACTCTATTTTAATCGAATTACGTCGAATTTTCTACAGAACAACAAAATATTTCTAACAATTTCCGAGTTGACAAATTTTAATAAGCTGTATTTCAGAAACTATTGTGTTCACCGAGACGATTTTAGGCTAAAATTATAGAAAATTTACTTTACTTTGAAAACGTATACGTAGTTATAATCGAAAAAACTAGTGCCTCAGGGTCTAAATCGTCAAAAACTGAAGAAAGGTAGAACATTTCGTGGTTTCTTGGATTTTTGACATTGTTGCATTCAGTGCAAGGTAAAAAACTTAGATTGTTGATTGGGCCAACATCCTAATAAAAAAATTAGAATTACCGGACTTAAAGGAAGGTCTCGTCGTCATACAGGAAAACAAAGTCGGTCTCTAAAACGATATCAACTCTCAGAATTTTCTTCTTCACTAGATTCATTTGACCACATTTTAGGACGACTACGTTGAGCAACGTATTTATTATACTACACTTGTAGTAGATTCTACCCATGGTTTCAGTTAAGTGAAAATTCTTTCAGAATTGTAATAAAATTGGTAACACAAACTTGCAAGTGTTCTCGTTGAGTTACAGAACAGCTCTACAAGTGTACAAATTTCTCCATAATTACAAGTTCGGCACATGTAGCTATAGGTTGCGGTGTGTTACAGAATTTTAACAATTCAACAAGTAATATTCTACAATTGTTACAATTGTAGTGCTTGTTTTACACGCCCCTAGTCTGATATATATGGTTCCTGGACTATTTTATCTCAAAATTTGATATTTTGGACATCTAACATCATGCAACCATCAATACACCAACCAAAAATATATTTCTATTTGATAACAATTTTTTAAGTAAATCAATAACTTATGAATTTAATTGGTTATATTATGTTAGGTCTGTCGGTACCTATAATAATAAAAAAATATTTTAATACCTATTTAGTACTTTGCTGTAGATTAATAATAAGCATTATTTATTCATACTAGGTACTTAATTTGGATATTATTTTAACTATTTTCTCGCTGTTATTGCTAATGGTAATTTAAAATTTTATGGAACCTATTTGTAGCAACTAATAGCCGTTTGTCACTATACAATATTATCTGAGAAAATATTAAAAATTCATTTGAAAATAATTTTTAAAATATCCTGTAATTGCAAGCGGGAGATTGGGTATGAAATTCATAAAATAATTTACTAAGAAAATATTTTCAACTTGTTCTACTTTGCGGTGAAATCGACGCAGAAATATGCGCATAACGTATTTACATAATTTGGAATTTTAAATGTTCAACCTAACTTAACTTTAACCTTAGTTCTGTCAAGTGTGAGAATAAGTGTCGTGCTATTTATTTTATTATATAAACTAGTTATTATAGTTAATGAGTTGTTAATCGTATTTTCAGACTACTGCGCTTGCGCATGAATGAAAAATAGAAAATAATTTATGGTAGTTGCATACAGTGATATTGTATCGTTTTTTAGATTTAAATATAATTATTTTGTAAATTTATCAAATAATATTTACATAAATTTTACCATAATTATCGCATAGTGACAAACGGCTTTAAGCAAATAGGAACTTAAGTAGCTACCTATAATATCAATTTTAGATAACGATTGCTGTTATGTTTAATTAGGAAAATGAAAATTGCATAATAATATATTTTAAGATTAAAAAAGTGCTTTGAATTAAAGTTTTCATTTCTATTTTAAATTTCAGCACTTTTACAATATTGTTTATATTTCGAAAGAGCGCCGTAGTAATAAATAGGTAGATATCTATATAGCTCGCTGTATGATATTTTGATGACACGTAATTTAAGTGTGTAAGTACCTTAGTTTAAAGTTACATCGTTGGTGGTTACTACACTTATTAGTTGTATGTGTACTTGTGAAACATTTTACCTACTCTAGAGCAGAGTAAAAGAAGATTAGCGAACTAGTGGTGAGTCAAGAAACGAAAAACGAACACAACAAATAGAAGAGAAGAACTAACGTCAATTAGATGCATAATTATTAGCAAATGGTACAAATGTAGATGCCAATATTTGTTTATTAT
Organism: Monochamus saltuarius; assembly: GCA_025584915.1. Taxonomy (NCBI): domain Eukaryota; kingdom Metazoa; phylum Arthropoda; class Insecta; order Coleoptera; family Cerambycidae; genus Monochamus; species Monochamus saltuarius. The sequence goes on from CM046721.1 coordinate 20,268,365, forward strand.
ATCCCCATAATCACTTAGCTATACGCGCATGGTCTGATAACAATTGTTGACACGTTTCAAATTATATATTCAAGAATACGCGCTAATATGGCAGTCGGTGTTAGTGCGTGGTTTTGTTGACTTGGGCATGTTAAGGTTTTGTTGGTGAATTAAAAATAAGCAAAATGTTGGAAGGCTATGGACCTGTGATGCAAGCCTTTCTAGGCACCCTATTCACTTGGGGCCTTACAGCTGCAGGTGCGGCGCTTGTTCTTGTCATTAGAGGATCTCAGGTTAGAACATAACCTCAACATGTAAACAAATATACTTACAGGAGACTATTTTCAGAGAAAACTTCTGGATGCAAGTCTAGGATTTGCTGCTGGCGTTATGACAGCGGCGTCTTTTTGGTCCCTTTTATCTCCGGCTATTGAACAAGCTAGTGTATCTAAGCTTTATGGAGAAAAAGGAGAATATGCATTTTTACCCGTAGCCTTCGGATTCCTCTTAGGCTCCCTTTTTGTGTATGGTGCTGATAAACTAATTACTGTATTAGGACTCCATTCACCAAACATGATGCTAGGTATGTTGATAGTTATTTATTAAAATGAAATAATAAATAAAATATCCTGCGCTAATAACTTACGTTATCAATTAAATCTTTAAATACCTCTGATTTAGAACATATTGAAAACATGTTGTGCTTAGAAATTTGTTTAATTTTTTAGCCTTACATGCCACAAGTAATCGTAAAGACAGTAGACGCAGTAGTGCTAGACGTGACTCACATATGTCTTCGCCTGACTCGACTGCCATAGATGGGTTTAGTGACACAGGGCATTCCGTTCAACGTAGAAGGGGTAAGTAAATCAATATAACCTTTATATTAGACTAGAAATCTACATTTACAAGTGAATTAAGTATAAAAAATATAGAGATTCAATTTGCAAGTCATTATTTAAATATATATATATATTTATAATTCATTTTGGTTCAGTATAAAGTTTACAAAATACAATATTTCTCTCTACCTATTACATAAATACATTGCACATATGTTTGTATCTTTACGTATAAAAAAAATAATTAATAACAAATAACACAAAAAACAGTTAAACCTACCTACCTAATTTAAACAAGTACCTATAGCTTGCCGGTATTCATTATTTGTCTTTGGGACGAATCAAAAGATGAACCATCTAAGTGTACCTTGTTTTATGTACAACGTAAATCTCAACAAAACACATTTTCTAATATACTTACCTAAGTATTTATCAAAATTATAATAAACTGATGTAAATATATGATGTTAATAAAAGCAAACAAGAAAAAAAAATCCGAAGTACGAAATCAATGAAATGTACCTATTGAAGTTATTCATGTTCAGGGGTTAAATATTACTGCAGTTGTTTTTCCATGAACCCATATGAAGTAGATTTGTAATAATTTAATACCTAATTTTGTAAATAACTTACTAAAACTGACTTAATATAGGTAGGTATTTTAAGTTCTAGTGGATTCCTGAGTCGATTTTAGGAGTTTCATGTAAAAAAAAATAATTTTAGCATCCCCTAAAATATTACAGTATTGGAATCAAGTTTCTATGGATTATTTTGAAAACGGGTTCAAATTAAACGTTCCAGTTTTTTACTTGGAGTTAAAATGTCACTTTTCTGACCTATTCCACTTATTGTTACCTCACGATAAGGGAATGCAATGATTCACCCCTTGTACGTTTATTCAGAATTTTTACGTTTATACTTAAAAATTTTAAACAGCCCTGTTCAAAACAAAGCTTTTTTATATCTACACAAATTTCAAAATTTCTTTGAGTTTTTGTACCTACAAGAAATAAAATAAAGATAAAAGGTAGCATTCTCAACTTAATGAATCTCAGAACGATACTTTTTGTAGTAGATACTTGTCATTTTAGTTGTCAGTTGTTATCACCAATTTATTTAATTGCTTTTTATAATTTTTGTACGTTTAACTGGTGTTTTGACATTGTTATAGGTAAATTAAAAAAAAAAAACATGGAAACTTCTTAGAGGATGATAAAATTAAGTAATAACTTTTTACATGAAGTAACTCTTCTAAAATCTGTTAAAGAATTCACTGTTTAATTTTTCTCAACTAGTTTTGACACACCCTGTGCCTAAGTATATTAGATTTCTGAATTGTTAGTTGGATATCCCGAAGATATCTTATTGGTTTACCTATTAAGTTCTTTTTTTAGATTTTAGTTTCACTGACAAATTTTAAAAGGGGTCTAAAAAGTTGCATTGCCTTAAAGGAAAGGAGTAAAATCTGGGTTTTTAAATTTTTCTAAAAACAGTTCGAATATAAATAAACAAATTTTGACAGAAATGTAATACTTATAAAATGATATTTTACAGGCATATTTTTCTTTTTGCTAGTTTGCTGTAAGGGGGTGAAATGAAATAAACCACCCCTTCAATGTGTATTTTCTAAATTTTCATATACTTTAAAATTTTTAAATCAAAGTGAATTTCTAAGGTAAATTTGTTTATTCAGACACTTTCATGTCTTACAAAAAATGTATATTTTTGATTTTCTAGAAAAATTTTTTTTTAGAACGATACTTTTTGTATTAGAGAACGATGCGGGATACGATACTCAAACTTTTGTGCAATGTATTCACAAAAATTGCTTTTTGCTAAATGTCAAACAATTACAATAAGTTTTAAATACAGTACTTACATATCAAACATTTATAAGTACCTAGGTAGGTACCTATTTAATTATTATAATTATTGCATTTAAAATTTGATAGTATTGTAAGGAATTGTTACATTTATGGAAAAGAAAAGTAATTTTTGTGACAGTAGTCTGCTAGGAGTAAATTGCACAAAAACTCAAAAGCTGATAATATGTTTTTTTTTTGTCAAAAATTAAGAATAATATGAAATTTTTGTAAGAGACAAAACAGTATCATAATAAACAAAGCTGCCTTATAATTTCATTCGGATTAAGAAATTTAAAAGTATAACAAGGTTTGTAAAGTAAACATAGAAGGGGTGGTTTATTTCATCCCCTTATTGCTTATATTCAACTGTTTTTGAGAACAAAAAAAAAACAGATTTTACCCCACTCCTTTAAAGGGTTGTAACTTTTCAGGGAAGGGTATAATTAAAATTTTTAAAATTTGCCATGAAAGAGCTACGTCCGAAATTTTTATATACATTTATGCAACATTCTATATAAAAATTTCTGTCAAAATTAATTATTTAAGTACAGTAAAAATTAGAAATCCACAGTATAAAATTATTCCTAAAATTCTTATAATTATTGTATTATTTCTTTTACTGATTTATTTATTTTTTATATTATTATCTCATCGAGAATCATGGCATAACTTGCAACGTGTATCATGAAAGCCTACTGGTTTTATAAACTACAGCAATATTGCGGAAATGACCTTTGTGTACATTTTAGAACTTTTTCTTTATATCATTAACGTTATTAAATCCAATTTACGTTTCTGATAAGGAGAAAGTTCATGTAAAACATGTTTATAACAAATTCATAAAAATTTGTGTAAATGTAAGGTTATTTACTGTGTATGTATGACTTCAGAAAAAAAGTAAACAAACTATTATAGTAGCCTTAAAGTTACTTAGTTTTAATCAGGGTTGGAAAAACCATGATTTTTATAAAAAAAAATCAAAAGATCATGATTTTTTAAAATATTTTAATTTTTTAAAACAAATGGCTTATCAATATAACTCTCAACTTTCAAAATATGTATAAGTTTCACGTCACTGAAAAAATTGTGTATGTGAATATTGGCCTATTTTATATTGATTTATATACTAGCAATAAAGCCGGGCGAACGTTGAGACGCGTTTCAGACACATGCTGGTCTGTGGTTTCAGAGTTCTCAGCTTTCTATAAACCATCAAACTACGCAACAGCTAATGCTGAGACACAGAAATTGCGACAAAAAATGTTTCTTATTTCTCTAGAATATCTTTTCATTTGTATTTATAATAAAAAATAGTATTTTTATTTTCAGAAGTTTTCTTTTGATTTAAATCATCGGTTAAAATAAAAAAATCAATTGATTAAAATCAAATTATTTAAATCGGGCGCACACTGGTTTTAATACGTTGCACTAAGATTATTTTTAATTCCTATTTTATTTGGAGACAGAGAGGAATGCAGTTATGCAGGTAATTTATTAAGTTGTTTTAAGATTTGTCTCACTTTTGTCACATACAACACTGGCTCGGTAATTCCAGTTAACTGTTAGGTTTTAAATATTCTGTTATATCAATAAATTTTCGTATTATTTAGATAAAACTACGATTATTTTAAAATAAATATCTACTGTATAGAATAAATTTCAAAGTTTCAAATAAAACTGATGTTATTTGTATTGTGAGTTTAAAAGATACAACATAAGTATGTTGTCAACATCATTATTTTGGCTGTAAGGTCGATGAACAATTTTTAAGAAATTCCTTTTGTAGAAATTTTTTATTTGGTTTTGTTGCATCAACCTTGAATATTGTTTACATGCATGCACTTTAATATACCTGGTTTGATACTTGGTTTGATATTTAAAATTTTAACTGTGCTTAAGATCTATGAAGCAGTGGGTTTGTTGAAAAAATTTATGGTAATATATCTAGGTGCATTGTTTAATTTAAGCATTGCAAATGAAATATGTAAAAAACGATACATAATATGTTCAAAAACAATGTATATATATGTCTTGTCTCACCTCTCGCGTACAATAAAATATTGACAAGTAAACATAACAAAATTCCCGTCAAATAATAAGAAAAGCTATAAATAAAAAATATTATATAATGATGAATGTACAGGGTGTACCAGTTTCGTTGTTATTTTAAGGTACCTTGAAACTATTGAAGAGAATGATTCAGTTTTCACGACAGTTAACTATTTTTTTCCTTTTTTTTTTTGAGAAATTTAAGACTTCGCTGTCAGAACATTCACATTGTAATTTCTCTACAGCGCATATTTGTATTAAAATATGACCTAAATATACAATTTTTAAAGTGGAACACTATATTTTTATGCAATTGCATTATTTTGTCCCTTTATAATGATATATAACAGTTGCTACTTTTATTTTGAAAATTGCCAAAAAACATTAAATTAGTAAAACTAAAGTTGCATGATGCATTTTTATATAATTATACAAAATTGGTCCATGATAAATAGTAGGTATCTTTTATGTCATATTTAACGGATCGTCAGCTCCATAATTAATAATACTATATACTAATATGATGTGTGTTGAAAATATATTGAAAAAATAGAAACTCATAATCCATCTATTTATCTCTATTTTATAATTCGCTGACGATTTTTATGATTAGGAAGGTATATTTAATATCTTCACCAGAGAGAAACTTTAAATAGTTTCTAAATATTTTCCCAATATTAAATAATTTTCAGCGCTTCTTTTAAAGACATTGTTGATAAATTTTCTTATTTATTATTTTATATATATTTGTTTTTATTGTGTTTATTGTTTACTTTTAAATGTTAATCAATTAAAGACATTCATAAATTACCTACTTAATTGGCTAATATAATGGTCTTGTTCAAATAATTTTTTGAATTATTAAAGTGAATTAGTTTATGAACCAATTTTGTATAACTATACATGGCCAACTATGCACCACGCAACATTACTTTTATTAATTTAACGCTTTTAACAATTTCCTAAATATATAGTAGCAACTATTATACCTATATCATTATGAAAATGTGTTATATTAAAAAAAATTGTACCTGTTTGAGTCATTTTCTAAAAGAGATTTCCTTGAGAGAAATTACAAGCATCTACTGAACACTACATAAAAAAGTCTATCAGAAGCAATTTTCACCATTCTAATACCTCTGTTATTCTCTGAGATACCAAGAATCCCTTAAAAGCATTTTTTCCTCCCATATCTCAAAAACGAAGAGATTTATAAATGTTCTGATTGCGACATTTTAAATTTCTTGATAAAGTACTCCAGTGAAAACCGCATCTTTCTACTCTTGTAGTTTACCTTGCAAATATAACAAAATTGGGACACCCTGTACAGTGGCAAATAGTGAATTAATGAATGCTAATTAAGCCGTTTTTTTATTATTTTATAATACTACTACGTAATCCTTATAATAGATAAGTGTCTGTAATATAAAATTTAAATATAATCATTTATTTCTAAACTTTAACTACATTTTTAGTTGAAACTATGCCTACTATGTTTTCCTCACCGTGACTAATAATTTTGCTTAAGGGCGCTGCATTGTTAAAAACATATTTTCTACAAGTAATTATAGATATTTAATAGTTAAATAATCTAGAGTTTATCAAATAACAGGAATGTTACTCATGCCACCTGCGAATTTTCAAAGTTAGTCAGTGCACTCTCAGAGTGCATGTAGTACTGTCTCGGCTTCTGTTCGCAATCCCTACAAAGAGGTGTTTCACATTTCCTCATGTAATAGAGGTGCTTCCTTAGTCAACAGTGTCCAGTTTGAATACCTGTCACAAGGCGAAGATTTGCCTAGACATAGCAAGGTACTTTTTGGCTGTATTCTTGTACTCTAGGAACTCCTTAGCAAATTGGAAGCTTATTTGTTTCATCCCGTTTCCCATTCTCATTGTGGGTGTCCTCTTTGATAATTTCAACAAATCCTGACAAAGGAAGCATACTGGAGGGACCAGGTCCAAAAATATTGAGACCCGATGCGCTCCTAGCCAGCTTGTTAGCTACTTTATTGCCATTGCAACTGTCGTGTTCATTACCCAGCATACAGATACGCCGTTGTTATCTTACGATTACCTAAGATCAGTACTGATTGTCTACTATCTCTGTAGATTCTAATGGTTTTGCCCATTGTATGTCTACGGGCAATTTCTTTGGCGGCTATGGTTATACCTGCTAATTCCGTTTGTACCAAGGTATGCATGCCTATCCATTGCCCCCTGGTATCGACTACGTAAAGATCTTAAATAAATCCCACATCCTGCGTCTTCCTTCATTTTTGATCCGTCTGTGAAGATGTTGATTACATCTTCGTTGGCTGTCTCTTCATTTCTTCTCCGCAGTACCGCCAAACAGACACTTAGCGTAGATAGGCTTAGATTGCATGTTGATATATTTGTATCATCAGCAAACAGTATATTTAATGTATTGTTATCAAATGTTGTCTACAACGCTACGCTACTAAATGATATGCATCAAATAGAAGAGGATGCCCAGAACTGGTTCATTAGTTAACAGTCAATGTTACGAAAACAAAGATGATTTTCTGTCTTTGCAATTTAGAAAATTGTGGCAACCCTGACCATATTGCACATCTTGGAGTATATATTGATATCCCAAGTTATTTTGAAATTGTCATGTGGATTATCTATGCAATAAGATATCGAAACATCTCCCCAACCACATTAAAGTACTGCAACTAGGAACTTTTAAAAGAAAAGTTAAGACATACTTAATTGACAGGGCTTTTTACACCTTCTCTGAATATCTTAATACGTAACAATTTTAGTTAGGTTGCAATACTACTGTTTGTATTTATATTATTTTAAAACTTGTATTGTTTATGATGGTTATCGACATTTTTACATTAATCTGTTGACGTGTGTAAACACTGGTGTATGGGCTTGAAAATTAAATAAATAAAGTTCAAATGAATTAAAAGATAAATAAAAAAATATACAGGTATATGTAACGGGACGTGTAGAACAATTTCTAAATCAGTTTGCTAACTATCTTAATCTGTTACTTATTCTTTATTTATTTTTTATTTTTATCACTCATAAATAGATTTAAATAAAATTTTGCACTACCCATTTCTAAATATAAATAATTAAAATAAGTTTTTACAGTTGTATTATCTTTTTTAAATGAAATCTTCTATTTTAATGAAATAAATAGGTACCATCTGTTGTTTAAACATAACAGTACTATTAGCAAATACAGAAACGCCTTGTATCTAGTTAATAGATCGCATATTTTTATACCAAATTTATTCTGTCCATATTTAAAACTTCCAAAAGTTCCGGGAATTTGTCAATGAAAAAACAAGCAAATTAAATTTCCAAAATTTTATTATCGACTCCCTCTAGCTCTACACAACGATTGCAACGTTGCTCCCACGATTGAAATCACCCTTGGTAATCCTCCGCAGTTAACCCGTTGAGCACCACGCTTACAGCATCTTTGACCTCCTGTATGCCGCCATGATGAGTTCTCTTGAGATGTGTCTTCATCTTGGGCAATAAAAAAATCGCAGGGAGCAATATCGGGGCTATAAAGTGGGTGCGACAACGTTGGAATGTCTTTTTTTTGGCAAAAACTCTTGCACGATGAACGAGAAATGGGCTGGCGCATTGTCGTGGTACAAGATCCAGCCGTTCTCGGCGAGTTCGGACATAGAACTGTCCAGTCACTGTCTGGCCGGCAGGAATATATTCACGATGAATTATGCCGTGGATGTAGAAAAAAACGATCAACATTGCCTTCAGTCGTGACTTGGACATCGCTTTCGTTGGTTCTTCTCCACCCTTTTCCACCCACTGCTGAGTTTGTATGCGGGTCTCGGGGTCATACTCAAATATCCAGGTGTCATCTCCAGTGACTACCCGACTCATCCAGTCTCTACCGTCGCTCAGAATGCGGGACAACAAATCCTCGGAGATCGATTTTCACATGTCTTTCTGTTCACGGGTGAGAACTTTTGGCACCATCTTTGCGCAAATAATTCGCATCTTCAAATTTTCGTATAACATCTTGCGAACGGTGGTTTCCTTGTTGACGTTTAACTCAGACAACGCACGAATGCTCAGGCGCTGGTCAGACGTGATCAGTGCACGCAAACGGTCAACATTCGCGTCAGTACGAGAGGTGACGGGAGCTCCTTCACGTGGATCGTCTTCTACCGATTCACGCTCCTCCTTGAATCGTTTTGCCCATTTAAACACGCGTGTTTTCGACATGCACTCGTCTCCATACACCATCTGCAATTTTCGAAGGATTTCCGAGGGTTTTTCGTCAGATTTCACTAAAAATTGATACACAACACGTTGCTTGTAATTTGAGTCACTCATTTTCACGACGCCACTAAAAAAGTTACTTCCAAAAACTACACATAAAATACAAATCAAACGTGCTATCGACGATAACCTTTTTATTTATTTATTTATTTATTTTATTTATTTTATTTATTTAATCACTTAGGCTGTTATAAACAGATGTGAACGTCATACAATTCTTACAATAATAAGAAGATAATGTAAAGTTAAAAGAATACACATAAAACATAGTCGACAAAAAACATAGTAGACAGAAAACAAAGATTAAAATTCATTGTAAGAATAAACACATTTTTCCAATAAAAACTGTTTAAGATTCGATTTAAATTTGATAAAGTTGTTGGTGCTTTTGATCGTATTAGGCAGTCTATTAAAGAAACTAATGCCGGAGTAATACGGCGATTTTTCTAAGAGAGTAGTATTGTGGTGAGGTATAGTCAGCAGATCTTCATGGCCTTGGACTGAAACTGAAAGGAAGGTCCCCTTTCTCTAGAAAAACGAACGATGCAGTATTGCCAGTTTCCGAGTTATAACTAAATTCCCGGAACTTAATTGCCACACCTCCTATACTTTAAATTAGACCTAAGCATTATTTTCTACATTAGAATTACATATATTGTTTTTAAATTAATATAGGTAAACGAAGTTGAATCATGTATTAGGATTTATAGATACATTGTTAACAAATCAGGTGTGGCTTTAATAATTGTTATTATTTTTAAAAAATGCAGTACTGTTAACATTTTACTCTTTATATTTACTTTTATGAGCGTTTACCTGCTTATGGTGGTTATTTCTTTATCTACTTCGTCCTTGAAAAAGTAGCTCTCATTATTTTTTATGAACTATTTTTAATCAACGTTCTTTACCATTCTTTGTTACCAATTAAATTGTTACCTTTCTTTTTATACATGGCATTTTTTAAATCAGAGTTAAGTATTTTCTGGTTAGAAGAAATACTATTCTATAATGTTTCTCGAAAGTCAAATGTAATCTTGTTGCTTTTTAGGTTCAGTTACTATTTACGTATTAGTAGTTTTCTAAATTTGATTATGTAGGTGAACTAATACATTGCATTTTAAGTTTGCAGTGGTTTTATTTTGTATTCTTGTCTCCTGTTACTTTCTAAATGCATATGAAAAATATATTAATATTTTGTTTAAGCTCTTCCTCGCTAATAACTTTCAAATTTTTGATTGTAAGCCCATCATTCTCGTGCAAATAATACGTACAAAGAGAGGAAAATCTAATAATTTTAATAGATGAAATATTTGTCCTTAAGCAAGAGTAGTAAATGTACGTTTTATGGCGTTTCTTCTTAATTAAGTCGAAAACCATTCAGTGCTATTTTAGTTTTCTTTTTTGAACAGAAGAATTTTTTTATATTTATTTAATCCATCCAGAATTTATTTTATTGCTACTTCATAAATTGTAAAACAATCTTTGTGTAGTTATTATTCTCACGCAGGAAAAATAATGATTTTTTTACCAATCAATTGCTATCCACTGCGACAAAAATTACAGAAAATGTTATTTTACGAAAAATATAGAGGTCACCTTAACAGTTTTATGCTTTTTACTATTAATTTTTGTTGGTAAAGACTTTGAAAAAGCGCAGATGCTGTCTTACTTGCCACATTATTTGTTATATAAAATATATTGTATTATATCGTAAAACCTTGTGTAGAGTATCCCGTTTTTGTATATAAAAAAAAACTGAAGGTGAGGGATGAGTTCCTCCTGAGTAGTTGTGGAAAAGGCATTCTGAACCACTTTGTAGGCAAGGTGCGTGCAGCTAGCGGTCTGAGGTCATGCTAAAGAAGTTCTTGGAGATTATCGCGGTCGCATAGGACCATGGTGGTGAAGAATGGGGTGAGCGTCCGTAGCCAATAATTAAAACGCCTTCACCGAAGAGGATTTAGTGTGGGAGGGGATATCTGAATGAGAAAAAACATTGCTGCAAACAGGGAGTGTGGTTGTGACATCAGAGGGGTTGGGGATGCCTAACAGAGGAAGGAGTCCATCGTCAGTAACTAGAAGGTCTTCACCAAAGAAAATTTAGCGTGGCAGGAGATATCTTAATAAGAAAAAAAATGGCCGCTAAAAGGAAGTGTGGTGGTGACGCCAGAGAGGGTGGAGGAGGCTTTGTGAACAATAACCAGAAGGCCTTCGTCCAAGAATATAGATAGATAAGAGAGAGTAGTAAAAAAGAGTGTCGAGTGTTTTCTGGAAGGTACGCGTGCTTGAAAATAGACTGTTGACGTTCGTTGGTAGACAAGTATCAAAAAGTTCAGATGTGAATCAACGGCACTCTGCTGTTGGCTATTTTGTTGGTAAATATCAAAAGATAATCAATCAGGTAATCAATAAGTTGTAAGACTATTTAAACTTGTTGATACTTGTCACATATCAATTTCCCAGAATTCAGTCCCAGTTCCCAAAGTGCCGTTGATTCCGGAGAGAGGGCCTGTAGGATCAAATTTTATAGATATTTTTCCATGTTCTATCTGCCTGCACTCGAAAGAATTCCCACATTTTCTCAGACACCCTGTACTATGCGAAGAATTAAGCATACAGTTATATTTAAATAACACGAGAAACTAAATTTGCAATTTTTAATCTATGTTTACTTTGTGTAATTCCAGTTTCTGTTTCGGCGCTTAAAAGCGTACGTGGGAAGATAAACGTATTAGATTCTTCAGATTTCTTTTTCATAATGTATTTGCTTCTGCGCTCCTCTAATCCCCTTAGTCACGCCTGCAAATAAAAGATTTATAATAGTTATTAGTAATTGTAATCTAAATCTTTGTAAATTGTTTCACAACGCAACGAGGCGGGCGAGGTCAAATTCACGGCCCTACGTCTGAAATGGCTTGCACAAGCATCGTCTAGGATTCGTCGTTCTAAAGGCCGTCTACCGAAATCTCTGACACGGATGTAGTTTTTCTCCCGTCGAGTTCTAGTTTTATGGTACGAGCAGGTAAAATTTGTCGGTAAGGAGTGTAAGTAGATCTAGCGATCATATGATCGGATTAATTAACAGTTACGTAGTCAATGGAACGATTTTAAGAATTACAACGGCAGACAAAAGAAAGTGGTCTGTAGTTTTGAACAAACCCACCTATCTCGTGTGTATTTTGACGCCCTGAATCGGAAACTGAAGTCCATTTAGCTCAAACATCTTCAAAATCGAATCTGAAATCTGTTGAGCTGCATCATTCACATATTTTCCAGACAATTTACAATTTAACCAAACATATGTATATACACAGTTACAGGCGGAGTTACAGGCCTCCAAAGTAGAGCCTATTTATTATACAGTGTGGAAGAAAGGTATGTAATAAATTTATTATCTCTAAAATAACGAAGTTTTATGAAATTTCCTCGGACCCGTCGATTTTGCTTTTTAAAAAGACTCTTTTTTCTATACCAACGCATTTCCGACGTTCATTTGATTTCGCGTGATGACGTCATCGAATATGTTTTTAAATAGAACCCCTATATTTTTTCATCGGATTCTTGTAGAGCTTAACTTGCTGAATTCAGAAATATATAATTTCAACACTTTATTTCTTCAACTTTCCGAGAACAAAAATACTAACCGATCCAATAAACGCTGCAGTTGTCAGATGTCAATTCTGATTAGATTTTGTTTAGCTGCCAGAAACAGTTTCTGAGGTGACTTGATTTAATTTGTTGTTTTTGCTATCAAAAGATGTAATATTGTAACATGTAATCTAATAAAACAAAATAATAAATTAGGGGGTCAAATACGATTGGGGCAACCAGTTTTTAATTATTAATTAATTAATTAATTATTGTTAAATTGTTTTAAAAATGAAGAGTCCTTATTTTGTGATACTGCCGATTAATTCACTATATCCATTTTACTCTCAACCAGCCCATCACAGACACAAATGGGAATATTCACATTTTTTTCAAGCCGATTTTATTGAATCGATTATTTTTTTTTTTTTTCGGAAAGTTGAAGGAATAAAGTGTTGAAATTATACATTTTTGAATTCAGCAAGTTAAGCTCTACAAGAATCCGATGAAAAAATATAGGGGTTCTATTTCTATCGGTCAGTGGTCGCGCGGTTTAAGGCGTTAGTACTTGAATCGAGGTGACTAGACGGAGTTGGTTCGAGCCCAGCTGCCGGTAGACCGTATAAAAGCTATATTCGTAGAGAGGATTGGCGCCCTCTCTGTGGGTATGGTAGGGTGGAATAATGTTAGCTTGGGTCAATGTGAGAGATTGATGCCGGTTGATATTTGACTACCCCCCTAATTAATGAGGTTTTCCAGGTTTTCCTCATTCCTGCACTGAATAGTGGTTAGGGCCTACCAACGTAAGTCGTTCCTGGGCGCAAATGCGGCCTGCTTAATAATAATATGCCGCCCCCTCTCCCACACAAGTCTCCGACTTCTGGGCTAATCCCTGTGATTAGAATGAGGGGTAGAGATATTATTATTATTATATTATTTAAAAAAATATCCGATGACGTCATGACGCGAAAACAAATGAACGTGGGAAATGTGTTGGTATAGAAAAAAGAGTCTTTTTAAAAAGCAAAATTGACGGGTCCGAGGTAATTTCATGAAACTTCGTTGTTTTAGAAATAATGAATTTATTCCATACTTTTCTTCCACACTGTATATATTTTAACTTGGAATAACCAAATTTGGTACATACATGATTTATGTTTATTATTGGTCTTCTTTGACTATGAGTTCAAATAAATTGAATCACTGCAAGGTGTTTATTGAGGGTGAGTCACTCTTAAAGTCATACCAAACTTTTTTCCATTGATTGAATTTAAAAAGAATGGTAATATCCGCGCAGAATTTAATTTAAAACACTATTTTACTGTTGGTAAATTTAAAAAAATTGAGATATTCAAGAATAAATTAAAACATAATTTTAATAATGTTTATTAGAAGAAATCAAAACATTAGTAGTAAGCCTTGTCTTTAAAATTTGACAGTTAAATAAAACCATAAAATTAAAACTAAAGAAATGTTACATAAAACATAAATTTACTCTTCGCCGAAATTTTAAATTTATTCTGTCTAATAAATGACTATCGTATTTTAAACGTTACATTTATTCGTAATACGATTCCACAAATCTTATCGGGATCTTATCTTCAATTGGCGAGGAGTAAACAAAATCCTTCAATATTACCCAATGATAAAAGAAAAATAAAAAATTTTGAAAAAACCCGCGACGGTTAAAATGTAATTGAAAAAGGATAAAATAATTAAAAATAATAATTTATGTAACTAGAGATAATAAACGTAAAAAGGTTTTATAAATAGATTTGATCTCTCGCAGAGTCGGACATATTATGAACATGAACAACAGAGTATCAGTTTTCATAGCACTTCCGTATGTACTTATTTGGTTCTCGAAGATGTCGATACATACAACATATTCAACTTCCTATGAACTTAATAAAAAACCAAAGAAAATCTGTCCGGGGCTGCCATTAAATGAACTAGTTTTGTAGTTTTATAGTAACGTGAATAATTTGGAGATGTTTTATTTATATTTATGTTGAAATTTAAAATAGTGATGGCGGCCCCCGACAGATTTTCTTTGGTTTTTTATTATAGGAAGTTGAATATGTTGTTGCGATATCTACATCTTGGAGAACCAAATAGGTACTATCGTTTGCAATATTAATGACACTCACTAAAATGAATTTTGCAATTTATTTTGAACTTCTGACGTATTCATATTGAAATCTGCTTTAAATTTTTAACATTAGTTATTAGTTGTTTCACTTACCAAGAGAGATTTAATGATATTTCTATTCAGAACTTCCAGAAGTTCAAAAACTGTTTTAAGAGAGTGTCATTATTATTGCAAACGATTGTACATAGGGAAGTGCTATGAAAACTGATACTCTGTTATTCATATGTCCGACTCTACGAGAAATCAAATCTACGTATAAAACCTTTTTACGTTTATTATCTCTAGTTACATAAATTATTTAAGTCGTTTTTTTTTTAATTATTTTATCCCTTCTCAATTACATTTTAACTGTCGTGTGTTTTTTCAACATTTTTTATTTTGCTTTTATTTCAAACTTATTAAAGAGCATAGATACAATCGTTTGCAATAATAATGACACTATTTAAAATTAATTTTACGATTTCTTTTGAACTGCTGACGTATTTTTAATGAAATCTACTTTCAACTTTTCACATTAGTTCTTAGTTGTTTCACTCACCAATAGAGATTTAATGACATTTCTACTCAGAACTTCCAGAAGTTAAAAAACTGTTTTGAGGGGGTGTCATTATTATTGCAAAAGCATGTACATACATTATACATAACATTTTTAGAGTTTTTGTATCACCACGCTCTACAGAAATACTTACCTATCGAGTTTTATCTTATTTTTAATATGTAGTAGCTGAAATAAAATATATTACTGCAGCGCCTTCTAGTGATTTCTCACCGTAACACCTTTTATCCTTTTTCAGTTACATTTTTTTTTGTTTTTCTAAAATTTTTTGAGTTTCTTGTCACCACGCTCAACAGAAATATTAACCTATCTAGTTCTATCGATTTTTAAAAATATGTAGTAGCTATTAAATAAAATACATTTCTGCAGCGCCTCCTAGTGATTTACCACCGTAACACATGTTTAAGAACCTTCACTAATCAACCACAAACTCTATACTGAATACCGCATAAAAATCGGACTAGATATTAATGCAGCGCCATCTAGTGTTTTACTACCGTAACACCTATTTAAGAATCCTCACTAAACAACCACAAACCCGTTATTGAAAACCGCATCCAAAACGGACTAGTAGTTTTGGCTTTGCACAAGCAAATGATTACTGTAGCGCCCCCTGGTGAGTTGTCACCGTAACACATATCTAAGAATATGAACCACAATTAAACCTGAACCCATCACTGAAAACCGCATCCAAAACGGACTAGTAGTTTTGGTTTTGCACAAACAAATGTTTACTGCAGCGCCCTCTGGTGAGTTTTCATCGTAACACATATATAAGAACATGCACCAATCAAACCCATCACAGAAAACCGCATCAAAATTGGACTAGTAGTTTTGGAGATAAATGGCAACATTGATTTGTAGAAACAAATGTTAACTGCAGGGACTCCTAGAGAGCTGTCACCGTAACACCTATTTAAGAACATGCACCAATCAAATCCAAACCCATCACTGAAAACCGCATCAAAATCGGACTAGTAGTTTTGGAGACTAATGGCAACATTGGTTTGCACACACATTCTCTCACCCCAAACGCATATACCGTCTCCGTTCCGTCGTGGGTAAAAATAATCACATTTGTTGAGGTCTTGCGATCGTGGTGACCAATTTTGAGGACAGTTATTTCGTCGTCTTAACCATTTATTTGGAAACTTAAAATTCGGAGTCTCTAACAGTTGCATTAAAATGAGGCGGTGCCCCCTCATGCATAAACCAAAACTCTAGCTTACAAATCCGGGAGAGTATTTTGCAGAAATTTCAAATAACTTTCTCCATTTAATCGATTTAGCATAATTACTGGTTGAATCAAATAAAGATCAATAATATCGGTCCAAACATTTATCTTAAACTCGCGTTGAAAATATCTAGGAGTTGCATAGGAACATTAATTAAAGTTGTGAACATTTCTAATTTATCTACGACTGAAACAAGCCTCATCAGTGAAACGAATTTTTTTGTAAAAATTAATATCCTGATGCAAGATAAACTCGCAAAATCTTGAGGCAATAGCTCTTGCACTTTTTAAATGTGATATGGATGTAGTAGATTATGTATGTATAGAATTCGGTGTATAGTTCTTGATAATCCAATTTCTCGAGAAAAACTTTTAGTACTTATTTGCGGTGCATCTTCAACTGCTTGCAAAATATTTTTTTCATCTTGTATTCTTATTACACTAGGACGTCCTCGGATATTATTGAAAAACTTTGCTGTCTTTCGAGTCCGTCTTTTAACATTAGAAAATATCTCTCTATGTGGAATCACTCGAATTAGAAATCTCCTACGATATTCTTCTCCACTTCTTCTACAGTTTCCTTCACAGGAGCCTAGCGCAAGTAACATGTCAGCTTGATCGCTGGATGTAAGTTTTCCAGCCGTTTTCAACAACAAACAATGGGAGAAATAAAATAATTTTAATACTCGTACTAACTGTCACATGTTAAAAACAAAGCCTACTACTAACTTTTTTATTTCTTCTGATGAATACTATTATTTTTTTGTAATTCATGCTTTTTTAGGTTTTTTATTTAACGAGCAAAAAAGTGTTTCAAATTAAATGTTGCGCGGGATTGCAATTAAAAGTGCAACACCCTTTACATCGAGTAATTAGTGGTAGCCAATCCCATCTCGATTCGTCATCTTCTGTCATCGTTTCACCCATTTTCAAGAAAAAACAGTAGCAGAAATAAAATAGTTTTATTATTGTCAAAGCCTACTACAGAATTTTTGATTTCTTCTGATAAACACTAATAAAATCTTGTTTTAATTAATGCATTTTTTCTTGAAAACCTTAAAGTTTTTTAATGTTTAACAAGAGTGTTTTAAAATTAAATAAAATTCATCCCGGGATATTAGAAAAATTATGAGAAAATGATGATTATGGACAAAAGCTTGGTATTATTTTAGAGGTGACTCACCTTTTGTGAACATCTTGTAATGTTTTAATTTACTTGAACTCATAGTCAAAGAAGGCCAATAATAAAACTAAACCATGTTCCAGTAAGTAAGGTAATTCAGGGATATTATTTTTTTTCGAAATATTTGGTCCCACTTTGAAGACATCTCGTTTTTTGTTTTATCATATTTAACTTCCTTGACACTATTAAAATCATTTAATTAATGAATGTTTTCTTGAAAACCTTTAAGTTTTTTAAAATTTAACAATAGTAAAAAAGTGGACACCTTGTAGTATTCCAATTTATTTGACTTCGTAGTCAAATAAGGCCAATAGCAAACCTAAATCATGTACCAAATTTGGTCATTCAAAGATTTTTTTTTTCGAAATATTTGGCCTCACGTTTAAAGGCCTGTAAATCTGTTTGTGTACGTACAACTTTCTATATAGGTATATTTGGTTTAATTGCAATATTTTGGAACCCCTGTGTCGGTTCATATGCGGAACACCTAGTATATTCTTGAGCTAAAGTATTGAGCTTTCGTTTTACATGTTACTTTATTACGATGCCATACACAGCGATTGTTGTCGACTCTGCACAATTTATGACAAGTTACCTGTCTACAGACCTACAAATTAATACCTTGATCGCTAAGATATCTTAAAATATAATGAAAGTATGGGTGTCAGAATTAATGTGCCGGATTCTATTTTTTTATATAATAGTAGGGTTTGTAATTGTAACAATTATGGCAATGACTCCATGAACCCATTTGATTTTGTTGGTATTTTTTTCCTATTATTTTTCCACGATCATATGTACCTATTAATACTTTAAAACTAAAATCATCTTTTCTGTTTTTTTTTTATATATAATATTTTTATTTTCTATTCTCTTCGCTATCAGAATAGTATTTAGATGTAATGTGCATAATATTAATATTTCAAATAAGGGTTCTATCCCACCTGAACATTGTGAAATATGTGTTTTATATTTTTCATTCAGATAATCTTAAAAAGTTACAATGACAAACGTTATTCAAAAACTAGCATCGACAACAATACTATTTTATCTTTTTAAACTTGATGGGTCACTAATGTAAATGGAAAAAATGCAGCCATTAAGTGTGACAGTGACAGTAATTTGAATAATGAGTTGTTTGTGGCTTCGAAGCATGAAGAAGGCGATAATAAAATAGCAGTAATTATATTGATAATGTTATGCGGCAATTAGCTTTGGAGATCTTTACCCAAGGTGTTTATGAGGGCCGTAACACAGCATACATAGACCAGCAGAATCACTTATTGAGTCCAAATAATTAGTCGCGCATAGCAGCTCGCGCATCCTTTTTAAGGAGGTTAAGGTTAAAATAAAATCCACATTTAAATTTGACTCTTCGCTTATGCAAAGTGGAAAACCCATGTTTATGAAGTTCTAGGTAAGTAACGAAGCTGCTTTGGATATTATTGGTTAAATAATAATCCATTAATTCCTAATAAAACAAAGTATAGAAATATTTGTTATAAAAAGGTTTGTTTTTCTTCTACACTTCAATAATTGTAGAAAAGCGCTGTTAAATTAGAAAATATTAAAAAATTAATTATTACAAATATTGTAACACTTGATATACAGGGTGTTAAAAGAAGAGTGTAAAATATTTAATGAGGTAATAGTACTTTGCGGACCCATGTTTATTAAGACTTTTCTGCTTATTTTGGTTCACACCTCCTGAAATATGTTACACTCTTTTTAACACCCTATATAGGTATATTGGTTTCAATCAACTCAATATCAAGTATTGTGTCACCTTCTAAAATTATTGTAACGACTTGCAAGACATCATCTTGTGACTCATGTTATAAACCTGCTCACAATTTATAAAAGTTGACGTAAAGAAACATACACGCAGTTCGTATATTTTTCCTATAAAATCGTGTGCCACAGAACTCTTGATTTAATTGTTTAGTGCTAGCTTGAGGACTTTCTTCTATTTCGTTAAGGATTTGTTCTTCTAAATGAGATTTTAAGCCGGGCTTTCCTAGAAAATGTTGCGGAGACAGGACGGATGCCGCGGATGGTTCACAGATGTAAAATATAAGAAATGATTTCCTAGTGCGACTTTAGGAAAGGACCTCTTATATTTTGCATTTGTTCAACATCCTCGAAATCCGTCCCATCTCCTTCACGCTTCCGAAACTTTAGGATAAAGCCTTGACGTTTGCGGTCCACATTTTTGATTAAGAAACTTCCACTTCCAATACTTAATACTTTCACGGCAGTTTCCTATAGGTACATTAGCCACAAATCAAAAGCATATCCGTTTGTTCGTATTTTCATTATTAAACAATAAATGTTATACTACAAAATCGTTTTACATTAGCAAAATTGACCAGATAATAGATAAAGTGACGCAGAAAATGTCAAACTTCATATACAGGGTTAACTATGACTTAGTACAAATATTTTAAGAGGGGATAGGAAAAATCAGAATTAACGGTATCACCCTTCAAAAAAATTCCAAACTTATTTATAAAGCGAAAAAAAATTATTTTCAAAACCTTATTAACCCCTAATTTCTCGGCGACTATGCCGCCTGTCAGCTTCGAGGTTAGGTATGTTCTGCCAAAGTGAAAGTTGTCAAAGGTAGTGACAGAGCACCGCGTTGCCAAGTGTAACGATTTACGGCGCTTTTAAAGAAAGTTTTATTTACAAAATACTAGATTATTTAATGAGAAACACGATATGGTACCTAGCACTGAGAGTAAAACCTACCTTACTGATACTTCCAGGACTGATATTTGGAGATTTCAAGAAAGTTTAATTATTTTCTGTTTTCTAACTTGTTTACATTATAACTTGTTGTAAAATTGTTATACTTGCTGGGACGTCTTGGTTTCCTCGACCATTTCATAAATAAAAATACTTTTTCTGTAGGTACATCTATTGTAGTTTAAAAATGCTTTATTTTTATGTCACTAAGTAAAAGAAGTTTCATAGAATTTTAAAAGTATGAAATTGGTTCTTTTTATTTTCAAGTTAGGTACATACGTATTTAAAACTCCAGCACGTGTAAAACAACATTCGTGGACGTTGTACAATTCGTACAAATGTACGAGGATTTGGCATATTCTGTCTATTTGAAAACGTCTTTGATATTCTGCTGCTGCACGATATGCACTTCTCGCACTTCTCATAAATTAGTAACATATCCTTAGTTTCCGAGATTACACGAATTTGAATGTGCGAAAAGCAAATACTGAAAACTAATAATAGTAACGATATTAACAATTGTTAGGGTAATATTTTCTTTGTTAATTAAATAAATACCCAATAACGTTTTACTACTTTCTTTAATTCGCACTTCCTATCTTTACAACAACAACTCAACTCAACTCTGACAGTTCTGACACACCTCTTCCTCTTCTTCTTACATTCTTTCTGATCTACATTTTACAAAACATATATTTATGCCTACTTACTAAGAAATTTTTATTAGCAAAATAATTGTCCACACAATAATCGACCATGTTTGCATATAATAATATTGTAGTATTATTATTTTAAATATCCTGAGGCGTTCACAGTGCTCTGCAATATATTTTTCTGACCACTACTGTTTGACATTTGCAGAGTATTAGACTCAATGCAACCAACAACACAGTATAGGTTTATATCGACTGACAAGTGATATGTGCGTGTAACCCCATGTCACGGAGGAAATGTCAAAACAATACTAGAATGAAGAAACCCACGATCGTACATAAAAGAAGATAATATTGATTATATTGATTGCCATAAGAATATTTATCTGAAGAATATTAAGTTCTCGGTGTAGGCGGACCGAAGACTGAACGGTGGCGTTGACAATGTAATTTTAGTTTTCCGTTTTTAGTGACAGTTTCAGTTTTAAACGTTTTATTCATTAAATAATGGATGGTTGCGATATATTGGGACATGTGTAGTTTTCCACAATTTTCTTTAAACGTACGTGGAGATATTTCCTAGAGTTGAGAGCAATGCAGTGGAGTGACCGTTATCGGACAAAATTTTATAAATTAAAACTGCCACGGTTGTATTCGAAGTTTTCTGTTAGTATTTCTTTCTTAAAATAAATAGGCAATTTATTAACAACATCTACGCGAAGTGTGTATTTTGTGGCGAGTAATTTTGACGGACCTGTAATGAGTGAAAATTAAGTTTTGGCAGTTTGGAATGAAGGAACGAAAAACGAATGCAAAATACTGTAGCTAACCGGATTAACTGTTATCTATCAGCTACTTAGGTATTATTATTAATAAAAATGTTTACTTTCGTTGTTTCTAAATTCGGCAACGTTGTGAGAAACGACCGCATGGTACCTAGTTGCACAGAACATACACCTAGTTGACATATGTAGCCATCTTGGACGATGACTGATGACATAGGCGCCGACTTTCCGTAGGAAAAGAGGGTTTTGCCCCATTTTTTAACATCGAGCTAGAATTCCGAAATAAATTTTTATTGTCTTTAGGCCTCCTGAGCACGTGGTTAAAATTTTTGTACTTAGTCATAGTTAACCCTGTATAGAGCTTAAGAATTGAAATCATTGTATTACCTTGTTTCCAATCATTTTACCGGTAAACTATGGGTGATAAAGAAAATTTGTATTGCATCACGTATACCAAATTTGATTTTTTTTATTAATGCTTTCCGTAACAATTCCATTCAAAGAATTGTATCTCTAAAAGAATGCATATTTAGACACAGGTGAGTTTAGTTAAATCGTCATATTTTTAGGTAAGGACATTTTACTGTTGCATATTCATCATATGTATATTCAAACATGATAATTTCTGGTTAAGCGGATGTAAAATATGTAATCAGTTATCCAAATTTATAAATAATTGTTACGGAAAAGTGTCAGACTATAACTTCCTATAAGTATTCATTTGAATAAATGGTCGTTAAAAATACACCGTATCTAACCATTTAAATTTCAATTGCGGTCAAATTAGATGAAACTCTTCAAATATGCAGTTATGAACACCGGTAACAAAACCGTCATGAGCATTAATCCCCACACCAAAACCCAAAAACGCTGCTCCATAAAAGAAAGATCATAAATGTGTCACAAATACAGATTTATCTATCAATCGTTTTTTTTTTCAACTCTCCTAGGTTTATGATCCATATCTGCCAGATACTGTGAAAATAACCTACAGTTTACAAATGCTGATATCAGATTTGACCTTGAACTTCTTCCAATTCAATTTAAAGATCAACGTGTGTTTCTAACAGAAAATCCTATTTTCTAATCAAGAATAAGATACAACGTTGAATATTGATCTAATTTTTCATCAGAGGCGAGAGATATTGGAAATCTGATACTTTCGAAAATTATTAGAAGTTAATTTTAATATTGAGTATACCTACCAGTAAATAAAAAACAGTTTCAAATTAGTTTCAATATCGATTATGTCTTACGTTGATTTATGGTCGACGTTAGCAAACAAAAAATAAATTTAGACATGATTCAACGGTGATTTCAATATTTATTCGACATTAAATCAGAGTTCGTGTAAGTAAATTGAGCAGGAATATGTCAATAATTACTGAACATTTATTTTACGTTGATTAGAAGATGGTTGAATCAACACTTTTGAAATTAATTGCGGCGAAGTTTTTACGGAGTGATCACTGAAGATGCCGACAGTGAAGAGCAGTGAAACGTTTGGAAGCATACGATGTGACCAGTTACATAGGCGGCTACGGGACCACCATTATTCAAATTTCGAGCATAGCAGTCGTAATAGCAACAACAGGAGCCGAAATCTATATATGGACGGGCCCAAATATACTGATACTGGGTTTGTCCCACAGAGTCTAGCCTGAGAATAACCAGAGCAGGTCAAAGAATCTCAGCTAATGTGCACTTTAATTCTCTTGCTGGCAGCGACCAGTTATCAGGTTACGGCATAACAACCTGAAAAATGACTATTTATCAAATAGATCAAGAAAATCAACTTCGAATTATTTGCGTATGTATCAGTTTTCCAATATCTCTTAACTCTTGTGAGGAATTAAATCAATATTCCTGACTGAAAAATAGTATTGTTTTGTTAAAATCGCACGCTGCCATTCTGATGACCTTGGGATTCAAATTCAAGGTTAAATCGAACATTCGTTGATTTCATGTCCTCTATAATATCTGGAAGATATTATGAATTATAAATCTGGAAGTGTTGAAAAAGGAAATAAAGGTTTGATAGTTTTAATAATCTGTGATACAAGACCTTTTAGTTTTGATCATCTTAGAAAGTTTTTTGAGTTCAGAACCACCGATTCCCAGAGTTTCATCCAATTTGATCGCAATTGAAATTACAAAGGCTTGTACGGGTTTCCTCATATCCCCAAAAACCGAACGATGAGCTGAATTGCATTTTCATTTACAGTAGGTAAAATAACTGATACAATAACGACTCGTACTGAGGACCTAGTTCACACGCAGAGTTATGACGAGGCCTGCAACATCGAGGAAATTCAGCACGGACAGTGGAAGAGGATAATGCTGCTGGTGGTCGCCATCACTGTCCACAACATCCCCGAAGGTCTGGCAGTAGGGGTTGGGTTCGGAGCCATTGGAACCTCCGCATCGGCGACATTTGAGAGTGCCAGGTTAGTACTTGTGTTTTTTTTTGTTTTTTTTTACAAGTTGCAGATTTCGCTTAGATAAACAAAACATTTTCAGTAAATCATAAATATTAATTTTAAATAATGGTGATTATATTTTATTTAGCGGTATCTTCAAGTGGATCAAGTTTAACGGACCCAAATCAGTTCAGTTCAAAACTAATTTGAGATTTGTACGATTACAAATTGTATTGTTCTTTTTAGTCATGGAATTGAATTGAAGTTTGATAAATATTTATTTCGTTAATATGTATTCATTTTGTTGATGCAGTGAATTTTAGTTATAGGGTGTCAAAAAATTAGCCTGCCAAAAATTAGCTACGATCAAAAATATGAAAAAAAACATAGGTCCGTAAACGCCTTCTAACGGAGTTATTGCTCTTTAAAGTGAGACCCCAAAATTTGATTTTCTCTAATTATTTCCAAAACACACCGCGATAAAGTAATCAAGTTAGATTGCGAATCTAATGTTCTAAAAACAGTACTATAATAATTAGTCACAGGCATGCCAAACTGGGGGGTTATTAGATAAATATTGCTTTTTCATGTCTCAAAGTTCAAAGTTTTTTCCGTCAGATCAAAAAAATTAAAAATGTTGAACAATTTTACAAAAGAAAGGTACCCTTGTTTTACTTCGATGATTTATTCCGTTTACCAGTAACATTAATTTAAAAATATTGTGACACCACAAAAAGTTTTTTGTCAGTTTATTTGACACATATTACATATGTTTTTTAATTTTTTTTAAGTATCAATAGGCTACCTATATTTAAATTTAAAAAATTTTAAAAGTGTTTTAATATGTTAAAACGCTTGAATTCTAATATATTAAAATACGCGATTGCCTCTCGCTCCCACCGAAGTGCGGAAAAGTGGCGTTTTGCATTACCAAAGGCTTTTTCGCGAGCCGCGCGCGCGAGCCGAAGCGCGAAGCGCCCTTCAGTCCTGGGGTTGTCGCTTAGGCGTATTTCGGTGGGTTCTTTTTACCTTTTTCGGGGCGAATTTTGCGTTTTTCCGGAGGTCCGCCGGCGTTACTTTTCCGTTTTCGCGAGGAAACGAGACAAAAGTCGAAAAAAACGCCCCTTATCGGAAGTCCGGAAGCCGGTCGGAGGCCGGTCTCGCTCCGCGCGACGTTTTTCCGGCGAGCCCGTCGGGGACGCGGTCGCGGGCGAGTCTCCTGATTTGGTCCTTTCTCCGTCGCGACGAGGCGCTCGGCGGGCCGTTTATCGCGTTTTTTTAGGTAAATTTTCCGTTTTCGGAGGGTCCTCGCCGGCCGTTCTCGGCGAGAGGGATGGAGATAGCGGAGGAGGAGCTTATCGCCCGGGAAGCGGAGAAACGTCAGTCGGATATGGGTAGACGTCAAACTATTTCGGATTCGATATTTTCGTATTTTCCGCATTCCTTTCCACAAAGCCATGTCGAAACGTAAACTTTGAACCTTCTACAATGTGTCGCGTGCCTCAGATTTAGGTTTAAAATTCGATTTTATAGGGAAAATAACGAAAATTTGGGTCAATTACGTGTTCGGGGGATTCGCGTTCGCTCGGCCGCCCGAAACGTCAAACGGGAAGCCGGACGGTGCGGTGCCGTTGACAGCTCCGGATAAAACTTGGGAACGTTCGCTAAACGGGCCGTTCGAAGACCCGCCACGGCCAAAAAAGGTAAATTTAAAGTCTCTAGATACTTTCTGTTATGCGAGCGCTGGGTTTTGAGTTCCAATTTGTATCGAATTTTGCGTAATACCAAACAGAGACGTGGAGAAGAGCCTGGCAATATGGCGGGTCCTCACAAAACCTTCAAAATGTTACATTTTGCAAAGTACCCCTTTATTTCCATAAAGCCATATCGAAACGTAAACTTTGAACCTTCTACAATGTGTCGTGTGCCTCAGATCTGTTTTTAAAATTCGATTTTATAGTAAAAATTGCGAAAATTTGCGACGTCAAATGGCGAGTGCGCGGTGACATTTCCGAATAAATCGCAGAAAATTTCGCTAAATGGGCCGACCGGAGCCCCCCAAACGCCGAAAACGGTAAATCTGAAGTCTCTAGATACGTTGTGTTATGCGAGCGTTTGGTTTTGAATTCGTTTTTGTATCGAAATTTGCGAAAATCCTAAGCAAGACGGGGTCAAAATGACGTAAGCCATAGAACAGCTGTCAAATATTTCCATCCGCTATTGCTATTTGCATTGAACTTTGCATAAATAGAATGAATAGGTAGGTGGTATCAGTGAGCTAGACAATATGGCAAACCAAGACGGGGTCAAAATGACGGAAGCCATAGAACAGCTGTCAAATATTTCCATCCGCTATTGCTATTTGCATTGAACTTTGCATAAATAGAATGAATAGGTGGTATCAGTGAGCTAGACAATATGGCACACTTCAAGTCGCTTCGCTTATATACAGTACAGATTCGAGGAAATTTTCGGTTCTTTCGCTTCGGAGGGGTTCTCTGACGTGCGTAGGACCGTTTTATATACAAAGTGTTGGAAAAATGTCGAACGTTAAAAAAATGTAAAAATTAAGGGAACTGAAAATTTTTTTGGTACGAAACTTCCGTCGGGGGACTCTTACCGCACTAATTATCGAAAAAAATACGGGGTGTTTAAAAAATTCGAACCGTTCCCTAAAAATCCTGGACATTCGTGGATTTAAAATTTTTTTTTTGCTTTCTGATGAAACTTTTTACAATAGTTTGTAGAAAAACTGTAAAAATATATACTTTGGTATTATTATGTATATGAATACATACTTATGAAAAAATACAGCGTGTAAAATAAAGAACCATTCTCTACATCCACAAAATTTATGGATTTTATTTTTTTTATGAAACTTTTGACGATTGTAAAAAAATCATACTAATGAGAAAATACAGGGTGCTTAACGAAACCAAACCATACTCTAAGAATCCTCACAATAATTCATTGAATATTTTTTTATGAAACTTTTCACAATGGTCTGTAAGAAAACTATGTATACTAATTAAAAAACTACTGGGTGTTTAAAAAAACTGAACCAATATTGAAACTCCCAAAATTCATGGAAATTTTTTTTATTTATTAAACTTCCATCAAGGATTTATTATGACACTCACTAACGAAGCAAATACAGAGTGTTTAATAATAACGAACCATTCTCTAAAAATCCTCAAAATTCATGGAATTAAAAATTCTTTTTGATGAACATTTATACAATGTTCTGTAGGAAAAATATACTAATTAAAAAATACAGAGTGTTTAAAAATAACGAACCATTCTCTAAAAATCAACAAAATTCATGGAATTAAAAAATTCTTTCTGATGAAACTTTATACAATGTTCTGTAGGAAAAATATACTAATTAACAAATACAGGGTGTTTAAAAAAACCGAACCATTCTCTAAAAATCAACAAAATTCATGGAATTAAAAAATTTTTTTTGATGAAACTTTTTTACAATGTTCTGTAGGAAGAATATACTATTGAACAAATACAGGGTGTTTAAAAAAACCGAACTGTTCCTAAAAATCCTGAAAATTCGTGGATTTAAAATTTTTTTTTACTTTCTGATGAAACTTTTTACATTAGTTTGTCAAAAACTATAAAAATATATACTTAGGTTTTATTATGTATATAAATACATACGTATGAAAAATACAGGGTGTAAATATAGAATCCATTCTCTAGATCCACAAAATTTATGGAATTTAATTTTTTTTATTAAACTTTTCACGATTATAAAAAATTATACTAATGAAAAAATACAGGGTGCTTAACGAAACCAAACCATACTCTAAGAATCCCCACAATTCATGGAATATTTTCTAATGAAACTTTTCACAACGGTCTGTAAGAAAACTATACTAATTAAAAAACTACTGGGTGTTTAAAAACCGACCTTTCTCTAGAAACCTTCATGGAAGTATAATATTCCTTTGATGAAACGTTTAACAATGGTCTATATGGAAACTATTTTAATGAAAACAATACAGGGTGTTTAAGAAAACTGAACCAATATTGAAACTCCCAAAATTCATGGAATAAAATTATTTGTTTTGCTTCGGATGGGTTGTCGGATGTACGAAAGACCGTTTTATATACAAAGTGTTGGAAAAATGTTGAACGGTAAAAATCTCACAATTAAGAGAACTGACTAATTTATTTTACTCAACTTCCATCGGGGTTCTCTTAACGCACTAATTATCGAAAAAATACATGGTGTTTAAAAAAAACTAACCCTACTCAAGAAAGGTCAAGTCGGCGAATGCCGACTTGCCACCTTTCTAGTTCTAATATATTAAAATGCGCGATTGCCTCTCGCTCCCACCGGGGGTGCGGAAAAGTGGCGTTTTGCATTACCAAAGGCTTTTTTCGCGAGCCGCGCGGCGGCGAGCCGAAGGGCGCGAAGCGCCCTTCGGTCCTGGGGTTGTCGCTTAGGCGTATTTCGGTGGGTTCTTTTTACCTTTTTCGGGGCGAATTTTACGTTTTTCCGGAGGTCCGCGGCCGCCGGTTTTCGATTTTCGCGAGGAAACGAGACAAAAGTCGAAAAAAACGCCCCTTATCGGAAGTCCGGAAGCCGGTCGGAGGCCGGTTTCGCTCCGCGCGACGTTTTTCCGGCGAGCCCGTCGGGGACGCGGCCGCGGGCGAGTCTCTTTATTTGGTCCTTTCTCCGTCGCGACGAGACGCTCGGCGGGCCGTTTTTCGCGTTTTTCTAGGTAAATTTTCCGTTTTTCGGAGGGTCCTCGCCGGCCGATCTCGGCGAGCGAGATGGATATAGCGGAGGCGGAGCTTATCGCCCGGGAATCGGAGAAACGTCAGTCGGATATGGGTAGACGTCAAACTATTTCGGATTCGATATTTTCCTATTTTCTCGCATTCATTTCCAGAAATGCATGTTGAAACGTAAACTTTGAACCTTCTACAATGTGTCGCGTGCCTCAGATTTAGGTTTAAAATTCGATTTTATAGTGAAAATAGCGAAAGTTTTGGTCAATTACACGTTCGGCTGCATTCGCCTTCGCTCGGCCGTCCGAAACGTCAAACGGCTAGCCGGACGGTGCACGGCCGGTGACAGCTCCGGATAAAACGTAGGAACGTTCGCTAAACGGATCGAGCGGAGACCCGCCAAGGCCGGAAAAGGTAAATTTAAAGTCCCTAGATGCTTTCTGTTATGCGAGCGTTGGGTTTTGAATTCGAATTTGTATCGAATTTTGCGTAATACCGAACCGAGACGTGGAGAAGAGCCTGGCAATATGGCGGGTCCTCACAAAACCTTCAAAATGTTACATTTTGCAAAGTAAGTACCCCTTTATTTCCATAAAGCCATATCGAAACGTAAACTTTGAACCTTCTACAATGTGTCGTGTGCCTCAGATCTGTTTTAAAATTCGATTTTATAGTAAAAATTGCGAAAATTTGCGACGTCAAATGGCGAGTGCGCGGTGACATTTCCGAATAAATCGCAGAAAATTTCGCTAAATGGGCCGACCGGAGCCCCCCAAACGCCGAAAACGGTAAATCTGAAGTCTCTAGATACGTTGTGTTATGCGAGCGTTTGGTTTTGAATTCGTTTTGGTATCGAAATTTGCGAAAATCCTAAGCAAGACGGGGTCAAAATGACGTAAGCCATAGAACAGCTGTCAAATATTTCCATCCGCTATTGCTATTTGCATTGAACTTTGCATAAATAGAACGAATAGGTAGGTGGTATCAGTGAGCTAGACAATATGGCAGACCAAGACGGGGTCAAAATGACGGAAGCCATAGAACAGCTGTCAAATATTTCCATCCGCTATTGCTATTTGCATTGAACTTTGCATAAATAGAATGAATAGGTGGTATCAGTGAGCTAGACAATATGGCACACTTCAAGTCGCTTCGCTTATATACAGTGCGACTCAAAAAGCTCGATGTACGGGGTGTTACGATAAAAATTGACGAGAAAAAAATAAAAATTACAGATTCGAGGAAATTTTCGGTTCTTTCGCTTCGGAGGGGTTCTCTGACGTGCGTAGGACCGTTTTATATACAAAGTGTTGGAAAAATGTCGAACGTTAAAAAAAAGTAAAAATTAAGGGAACTGAAAATTTTTTTGGTACGAAACTTCCGTCGGGGGCTTTTACCGCACTAATTATCGAAAAAAATACGGGGTGTTTAAAAAATTCGAACCGTTCCCTAAAAATCCTGGACATTCGTGGATTTAAAATTTTTTTTTTGCTTTCTGATGAAACTTTTTACAATAGTTTGTAAAAAAACTGTAAAAAAAAACTTAGGTATTATTATTTAAATTAATACATACTTATGAAGAAATACAGGGTGTAAAATAAAAAACCATTCTCTACATCCACAAAATTTATGGATTTTATTTTTTTTATGAAACTTTTGACGATTGTAAAAAAATCATACTAATGAGAAAATACAGGGTGCTTAACGAAACCAAACCATACTCTAAGAATCCTCACAATAATTCATTGAATATTTTTTCATGAAACTTTTCACAATGGTCTGTAAGAAAACTATGTATACTAATTAAAAAACTACTGGGTGTTTAAAAAAACTGAACCAATATTGAAACTCCCAAAATTCATGGAAATTTTTTTTATTTATTAAACTTCCATCAAGGATTTATTATGACACTCACTAACGAAGCAAATACAGAGTGTTTAATAATAACGAACCATTCTCTAAAAATCCTCAAAATTCATGGAATAAAAAATTCTTTTCGATGAAACTTTATACAATGTTCTGTAGGAAAAATATACTAATTAAGAAATACAGAGGGTTTAAAAAACCTAACCATTTCCTAAAAATCAACAAAACTCATGGAATTAAAAATTATTTTTGATAAAACCTTATACAATGGTTTGTAAAAATCTATACTAATGAAAAATACAGGAGGTTTAAAAAAAACCTAACCATTTCCTAAAAATCAACAAAATTCATGGAATTAAAAAATTCTATTTGATGAAATTTTATACAATGTTCTGTAGGAAAAATATACTAATTAGGAAATACAGAGTGTTTAAAAATAACGAACCATTCTCTAAAATTCCTCAAAGTTCATGGAATTAGAAAATTCATTTTGATGAAACTTTGTACAATAGTTTTAAAACATCTATACTAATGAAAAATACAGGAGGTTTCAAAAACCGAACCGTTCCTAAAAATCCTAAACATTCGTGGATTTAAATTTTTTTGCTTTCTGATGAAACTTTTACAATAGTTTGTAAAAAACTATAAAAATATATACTTTGGTATTATTATGTATATGAATACATACTTATGAAAAATACAGGGTGTAAAATAAAGAACCATTCTCTACAGCCACAAAATTTATGGAATTTAATTTTTTATTAAACTTTTCACGATTATAAAAATTATACTAATGAAAAAATACAGGGTGCTTAACGAAACCAAACCATACTCTAAGAATCCCCACAATAATTCATTGAATATTTTTTTATGAAACTTTTCACAATGGTCTGTAAGAAAACTATACTAATTAAAAAACTACTGGGTGTTTAAAAAACTGAACCAATATTGAAACTCCCAAAATTCATGGAAATTTTTTATTTATTAAACTTCCATCAAGGATTTATTATGACACTCATTAACGAAGCAAATACAGAGTGTTTAATAATAACGAACCATTCTCTAAAAATCCTCAAAATTCATGGAATTAAATAATTCATTTTGATGAAACTTTATACAATGTTCTGTAGGAAAAATATACTAATTAAAAAATACAGAGTGTTTAAAAATAACGAACCATTCTCTAAAATTCCTCAAAATTCATGGAATTAAAAATTCTTTTTGATGAAACTTTATACAATGTTCTATAGGAAAAATATCCTAATTAAGAAATACAGAGGATTTAAAAAAACCGAACCATTCTCTAAAAATCAACAAAATTCATGGAATTAAAAAATTCTTTTTGATGAAACTTTTTACAATGTTCTGTAGGAAGAATATACTATTGAACAAATAAAAAACCGAACTGTTCCCTAAAAATCCTGAAAATTCGTGGATTTAAATTTTTTTTTTTGCTTTCTGATGAAAATTTTTACATTAGTTTGTCAAAAAACTATAAAAATATATACTTAGGTTTTATTATGTATATAAATACATACGTATGAAAAAAATACAGGGTGTAATATATAGATCCATTCTCTAGATCCACAAAATTTATGGAATTAATTTTTTTTATGAAACTTTTCACGATTGTAAAAAATTATACCGATGAAAAATACGGGGTGTTTAACAAAACCAAACCATTCTCTAAAAATCCTCACAATTCATGGAATATTTTCTAATGAAACTTTTCACAACGGTCTGTAAGAAAACTATACTAATTAAAAAACTACTGGGTGTTTAAAAAACCGACCTTTCTCTAGAAACCTTCATGGAAGTATAATATTCCTTTGATGAAACGTTTAACAATGGTCTATATGGAAACTATTTTAATGAAAACAATACAGGGTGTTTAAGAAAACTGAACCAATATTGAAACTCCCAAAATTCATGGAATAAAATTATTTGTTTTGCTTCGGATGGGTTGTCGGATGTACGAAAGACCGTTTTATATACAAAGTGTTGGAAAAATGTTGAACGGTAAAAATCTCAAAATTAAGAGAACTGACTAATTTATTTTACTCAACTTCCATCGGGGTCTCTTAACGCACTAATTATCGAAAAAATACATGGTGTTTAAAAAAAACTAACCCTACTCAAGAAAGGTCAAGTCGGCGAATGCCGACTTGCCACCTTTCTAGTTCTTATATATTAAAATCCGTTGTTTTTTCTCTCTCGCGAAAAAGTGGCGTTTTGCATTACCTAAGGCTTTTGAGGCGAGCCGCGCAGCGGCGACGCGAAGCCGAGTTCGGTCCTTCGGTTGTCCGGTGGGCGTATTTTGCTGATTTCTCTTTACCTTTTTCGGGGCGAATTTTGCGTTTTTCCGGAGGTCCGCGGCCGCCAGTTTTCCATTTTCGCGCGGATGTCGCGAAAAAAAGAGATGGATATAGCCGGGAATTCGAGAAACGTCAGTCAGATATGGGTAGACGTCCAACTATTTCGGATTCGATATTTTCGTATTTTCCCGCATTCGTTTCCACAAAGCCATGTCGAAACGTAAACTTTGAACCTTCTACGATGTGTCGCGTGCCTCAGGTTTGAGTTTAAAATTCGATTTTATAGTGAAAATAACGAAAGTTTTACTCAATTACACGTTCGGCGGTATTCGCATTCGCTCGGCCGCCGGCCGTCCTAAACGTCAAACGGCTACCAGGACGGTGCACGGCCTGTGACAGCTCCCGATAAAACTTAGGAACGTTCGCTAAAGGGGCGGATCGGAGCCCGGCCAAGGCCTAAAAAGGTAAATTTGAAGTCTCTAGATACTTTATGTTATGCGAGCCCTGGATTTTGAGTTCGTTTTTCCATAAAAATTTGCTTAAATCCAAACTGAGACGGGGAGAAGAGCCTAGCAATATGGCGGGTCCTCACAAAACCTTCAAAACGATTACATTCTGAAAAGTAAGTACCCCTTTATTTCCATAAAGCCATATCGAAACGTACACTTTGAACCTTCTACAATGTGTCGTGTTCCTCAGGTTTAGGTTTAAAATTCGATTTTATAGTGAAAATAGCAAAAATGTTCGTCGACTACAGAAACGTCAAATGGCGAGTGCGCGGTGACATTTCCGAATAAATCGCAGAAAATTTCGCTAAATGAGCCGACCGGAGCCCCCCAAAGGCCGAAAACGGTAAATCTGAAGTCTCTAGATACGTTGTGTTATGCGAGCGTTTGGTTTTGAATTCGTTTTTGTATCGAAATTTGCGAAAATCCTAAGCAAGACGGGGTCAAAATGACGTAAGCCATAGAACAGCTGTCAAATATTTCCATCCGCTATTGCTATTTGCATT
Organism: Monochamus saltuarius; assembly: GCA_025584915.1. Lineage (NCBI taxonomy): Eukaryota > Metazoa > Arthropoda > Insecta > Coleoptera > Cerambycidae > Monochamus > Monochamus saltuarius. The sequence continues at coordinate 20,302,654 of CM046721.1, forward strand.
GAACTTTGCATAAATAGAATGAATAGGTAGGTGGTATCAGTGAGCTAGACAATATGGCAGACCAAGACGGGGTCAAATTGACGGAAGCCATAGAACAGCTGTCAAATATTTCCATCCGCTATTGCTATTTGCATTGAACTTTGCATAAATAGAATGAATAGGTGGTATCAGTGAGCTAGACAATATGGCACACTTCAAGTCGCTTCGCTTATATACAGTGCGACTCAAAAAAGCTCGATGTACGGGGTGTTACGATAAAAATTGACGAGAAAAAAATAAAAATTACAGATTCGAGGAAATTTTCGGTTCTTTCGCTTCGGAGGGGTTCTCTGACGTGCGTAGGACCGTTTTATATACAAAGTGTTGGAAAAATGTCGAACGTTAAAAAATGTAAAAATTAAGGAACTGAAAATTTTTGGTACGAAACTTCCGTCGGGGACTCTTACCGCACTAATTATCGAAAAAATACGGGGTGTTTAAAAATTCGAACCGTTCCTAAAAATCCTGGAGATTCGTGGATTTAAAATTTTTTTTTTTGCTTTCTGATGAAACTTTTTACAATAGTTTGTAGAAAAACTATAAAAAATATATACTTTGGTATTATTATGTATATGAATACATACTTATGAAAAAATACAGCGTGTAAAATAAAAAACCATTCTCTACATCCACAAAATTTATGGATTTTATTTTTTTTATGAAACTTTTGACGATTGTAAAAAAATCATACTAATGAGAAAATACAGGGTGCTTAACGAAACCAAACCATACTCTAAGAATCCTCACAATAATTCATTCAATATTTTTTCATGAAACTTTTCACAATGGTCTGTAAGAAAACTATGTATACTAATTAAAAAACTACTGGGTGTTTAAAAAACTGAACCAATATTGAAACTCCCAAAATTCATGGAAATTTTTTATTTATTAAACTTCCATCAAGGATTTATTATGACACTCACTAACGAAGCAAATACAGAGTGTTTAATAATAACGAACCATTCTCTAAAAATCCTCAAAATTCATGGAATTAAAAATTCTTTTGATGAAACTTTATACAATGTTCTGTAGGAAAAATATACTAATTAAGAAATACAGAGGGTTTAAAAACCTAACCATTTCCTAAAAATCAACAAAACTCATGGAATTAAAAATTATTTTTGATAGAACCTTATACAATGGTTTGTAAAAATCTATACTAATGAAAAAATACAGGAGGTTTGAAAAAACCTAACCATTTCCTAAAAATTAACAAAATTCATGGAATTCAAAAATTCTATTTGATGAAATTTTATACAATGTTCTGTAGGAAAAATATACTAATTAAGAAATACAGAGTGTTTAAAAATAACGAACCATTCTCTAAAATTCCTCAAAGTTCATGGAATTAGAAAATTCATTTTGATGAAACTTTGTACAATAGTTTTAAAACATCTATACTAATGCAAAAATACAGGAGGTTTCAAAAAACCGAACCGTTCCCTAAAAATCCTAAACATTCGTGGATTTAAAATTTTTTTTTTGCTTTCTGATGAAACTTTTTACATTAGTTTGTCAAAAAACTATAAAAATATATACTTAGGTTTTATTATGTATATGAATACATACTTATGAAAAATACAGGGTGTAAAATAAAGAACCATTCTCTACAGCCACAAAATTTATGGAATTTAATTTTTTATTAAACTTTTCACGATTATAAAAATTATACTAATGAAAAATACAGGGTGCTTAACGAAACCAAACCATACTCTAAGAATCCCACAATAATTCATTGAATATTTTTTATGAAACTTTTCACAATGGTCTGTAAGAAAACTATACTAATTAAAAATTCTGGGTGTTTAAGAAAACTGAACCAATATTGAAACTCCCAAAATTCATGGAAATTTTTTATTTATTAAACTTCCATCAAGGATTTATTATGACACTCATTAACGAAGCAAATACAGAGTGTTTAATAATAACGAACCATTCTCTAAAAATCCTCAAAATTCATGGAATTAAATAATTCTTTTGATGAAACTTTATACAATGTTCTGTAGGAAAAATATACTAATTAAAAATACAGAGTGTTTAAAAATAACGAACCATTCTCTAAAATTCCTCAAAATTCATGGAATTAAAAATTCTTTTGATGAAACTTTATACAATGTTCTATAGGAAAAATATACTAATTAAGAAATACAGAGGATTTAAAAAAACGAACCATTCCTAAAAATCAACAAAATTCATGGAATTAAAAATTCTTTTGATGAAACTTTTACAATGTTCTGTAGGAAGAATATACTATTGAACAAATACAGGGTGTTTAAAAAAACCGAACTGTTCCCTAAAAATCCTGAAAATTCGTGGATTTAAAATTTTTTTGCTTTCTGATGAAACTTTTTACATTAGTTTGTCAAAAACTATAAAAATATATACTTAGGTTTTATTATGTATATAAATACATACGTATGAAAAATACAGGGTGTAATATATAGATCCATTCTCTAGATCCACAAAATTTATGGAATTTATTTTTTTTTATGAAACTTTTCACGATTGTAAAAAAATTATACCGATGAAAAAATACGGGGTGTTTAACAAAACCAAACCATTCTCTAAAAATCCTCACAATTCATGGAATATTTTCTAATGAAACTTTTCACAACGGTCTGTAAGAAAACTATACTAATTAAAAAACTACTGGGTGTTTAAAAACCGACCTTTCTCTAGAAACCTTCATGGAAGTATAATATTCCTTTGATGAAACGTTTAACAATGGTCTATATGGAAACTATTTTAATGAAAACAATACAGGGTGTTTAAGAAAACTGAACCAATATTGAAACTCCCAAAATTCATGGAATAAAATTATTTGTTTTACTTCGGATGGGTTGTCGGATGTACGAAAGACCGTTTTATATACAAAGTGTTGGAAAAATGTTGAACGGTAAAAAATCTCAAAATTAAGAGAACTGACTAATTTATTTTACTCAACCTCCATCGGGGGTCTCTTAACGCACTAATTATCGAAAAAATACATGGTGTTTAAAAAAAACTAACCCTACTCAAGAAAGGTCAAGTCGGCGAATGCCGACTTGCCACCTTTCTAGTTCTTATATATTAAAATCCGTTGTTTTTTCTCGCTCCCACCGGGGGGTGAGAAAAGGGGCATTTTGCGTCCCAAAAGGCTTTTTTCGCGAGCCGCGCAGCGGCGAGCCGAAGGGCGCGAAGCGCCCTTCGGTCCCGCGGTTGTCTGTTAGGCGTATTTTGGTTGGTTCGTTTTACTTTTTTCGCGGCGAATTTTGCGTTTCCCGAGGTCTGCGGCCGCTACTTTTCCGTTTTCGCGAGGAAACGAGACAAAAGTCGAAAACCACGCCCATTATCGGAAGCCAGAAAGCCGCCCGGAGGCCGGTTTCGCTCCGCGCGACGTTTTTCACGGGAGCCCGTCGGGGACGCGGGCGCGGGCGAGTCACTTTATTTGGTTCTTTCTCCGTCGCGACGAGCCGCTCGGCGGGCCGTTTTTCGCGTTTTTCTAGGTAAATTTTCCGTTTTTCGGAGGGTCCTCGCCGGCCGTTCTCGGCGAGAGGGATGGAGATAGCGCGGGAGGAGCTTATCGCCCGGGAATCGGAGAAACGTCAGTCGGATATGGGTAGACGTCAAACTATTTCGGATTCGATATTTTCGTATTTTCCCGCATTCCTTTCCACAAAGCCGTGTCGAAACGTAAACTTTGAACATTCTACAATGTGTCGCGTGCCTCAGATTTAGGTTTAAAATTCGATTTTATAGTGAAAATAGCGAAAGTTTTGGTCAATTACACGTTCGGGGGCATTCGCGTTCGCTCGGCCGTCCGAAACGTCAAACGGCTAGCCGGACGGTGCACGGCCGGTGACAGCTCCGGATAAAACGTAGGAACGTTCGCTAAACGGGCAGATCTGAGACCCGCCAAGGCCGGAAAAGGTAAATTTAAAGTTCCTAGATGCTTTCTGTTATGCGAGCGTTGGGTTTTGAATTCGAATTTGTATCGAATTTTGCGTAATACCGAACCGAGACGTGGAGAAGAGCCTGGCAATATGGCGGGTCCTCACAAAACCTTCAAAACGTTACATTTTGCAAAGTAAGTACCCCTTTATTTCCATAAAGCCATATCGAAACGTAAACTTTGAACCTTCTACAATGTGTCGTGTGCCTCAGATCTGTTTTAAAATTCGATTTTATAGTAAAATTGCGAAAATTTGCGACGTCAAATGGCGAGTGCGCGGTGACATTTCCGAATAAATCGCAGAAAATTTCGCTAAATAGGCCGACCGGAGCCCCTAAAGGTCGAAAACGGTAAATCTGAAGTCTCTAGATACGTTGTGTTATGCGAGCGTTTGGTTTTGAATTCGTTTTTGTATCGAAATTTGCGAAAATCCTAAGCAAGACGGGGTCAAATTGACGTAAGCCATAGAACAGCTGTCAAATATTTCCATCCGCTATTGCTATTTGCATTGAACTTTGCATAAATAGAACGAATAGGTAGGTGGTATCAGTGAGCTAGACAATATGGCAGACCAAGACGGGGTCAAAATGACGGAAGCCATAGAACAGCTGTCAAATATTTCCATCCGCTATTGCTATTTGCATTGAACTTTGCATAAATAGAATGAATAGGTGGTATCAGTGAGCTAGACAATATGGCACACTTCAAGTCGCTTCGCTTATATACAGTGCGACTCAAAAAAGCTCGATGTACGGGGTGTTACGATAAAAATTGACGAGAAAAAAATAAAAATTACAGATTCGAGGAAATTTTCGGTTCTTTCGCTTCGGAGGGGTTCTCTGACGTGCGTAGGACCGTTTATATACAAAGTGTTGGAAAAATGTCGAACGTTAAAAAATGTAAAAATTAAGGAACTGAAAATTTTTTGGTACGAAACTTCCGTCAGGGGACTCTTACCGCACTAATTAACAAAAAATACGGGTGTTTAAAAATTCGAACCGTTCCTAAAAATCCTGGACATTCGTGGATTTAAAATTTTTTTGCTTTCTGATGAAACTTTTACAATAGTTTGTAGAAAAACTGTAAAAATATATACTTTGGTATTATTATGTATATGAATACATACTTATGAAAAATACAGCGTGTAAAATAAAAAACCATTCTCTACATCCACAAAATTTATGGATTTTATTTTTTATGAAACTTTTGACGATTGTAAAAATCATACTAATGAGAAAATACAGGGTGCTTAACGAAACCAAACCATACTCTAAGAATCCTCACAATAATTCATTGAATATTTATTTTTTCATGAAACTTTTCACAATGGTCTGTAAGAAAACTATGTATACTAATTAAAAAACTACTGGGTGTTTAAAAAAACTGAACCAATATTGAAACTCCCAAAATTCATGGAAATTTTTTTTATTTATTAAACTTCCATCAAGGATTTATTATGACACTCACTAACGAAGCAAATACAGAGTGTTTAATAATAACGAACCATTCTCTAAAAATCCTCAAAATTCATGGAATTAGATGAAACTTTATACAATGTTCTGTAGGAAAAATATACTAATTAAGAAATACAGAGGGTTTAAAATAACGAACCATTCTCTAAAAATTTTCAAAATTCTTGGAATTGAAAAATTCTGTTTGATGAAATTTTATACAATGTTCTGTAGGAAAAATATACTAATTAAGAAATACAGAGTGTTTAAAAATAACGAACCATTCTCTAAAAATCCTCAAAATTCATGGAATTAGAAAATTCTTTTTGACGAAACTTTATACAATAGTTTGTAAAAATCTATATTAATGAAAAATACAGGGGTTTAAAAATACCGAACCGTTCCTAAAAATCCTGAATATTTGTGGATTTAAAATTTTTTTCTTTCTGATGAAACTTTTACAATAGTTTGTAAAAAACTATAAAAATATATACTTTGGTATTATTATGTATATGAATACATACTTATGAAAAAATACAGGGTGTAAAATAAAGAACCATTCTCTAGATCCACAAAATTTATGGAATTTATTTTTTTTTATGAAACTTTTCACGATTGTAAAATATTATACTAATGAAAATATACAGGGTGCTTAACGAAACCAAACCATACTCTAAGAATCCCCACAATAATTCATTGAATATTTTTTATTAACCTTTTCACGATGGTCTCTAAGAAATATATACTAATTAAAATACTACTGGTTGTTTAAGAAAACTTAACAAATATTGAAACTCCCAAAATTCATGTAAATTTTTTTTTTATTTATTAAACTTCCATCAAGGATTTATTATGGCACTCACTATCGAAGCAAATACAGAGTGTTTAATAATAACGAACCATTCTCTAAAAATTTTCAAAATTCATGGAATTAAAAAATTCTTTTTGATGAAACTTTATACAATGTTCTGTAGGAAAAATATACTAATTAAAAATACAGAGTGTTTAAAAATAACGAACCATTCTCTAATAATTTTCAATATTCTTTGAATTTAAAAATTCTGTTTGATGAAATTTTATACAATGTTCTGTAGGAAAAATATACTAATTAAGAAATACAGAGTGTTTAAAAATAACGAACCATTCTCTAAAAATCCTCAAAATTCATGGAATTTGAAAATTCTTTTTGATGAAACTTTATACAATACTTTGTAAAAATCAATATTAATGAAAAATACAGGGGTTTAAAAAACCGAACCGTTCCCTAAAAATCCTGAACATTTGTGGATTAAAATTTTTTTGCTCTCTGATGAAACTTTACAATAGTTTGTAAAAAACTATAAAAATATATACTTAGGTATTATTATGTATATGAATACATACTTATGAAAAATACAGGGTGTAAAATAAAGAACCATTCTCTAGAAATCTAGAAATTTATGGAAGTTATTTTTTATGAAACTTTTCACAATGGTCTGTAAGAAAACTATACTAAGAAAAAAACTACTGTGATGTAAAAATAACAGAACAAATATTGAAACTAACAAAATTCAAAGAAAATTATTCAAAATAATTGAATTTAAAAATACTTTTTGATGAAATTTTATACAATGTTCTGTAGGAAAAATATCGCAATAAAGAAATACAGACGATTTAAAAATAACGAACCATTCTCTAAAAATCCTCAAAATTCATGGAGTTAAAATTCTTTTTGATGAAACATTTCACATTAGTTTGTTAAAAACTATACTAATGAAAAATACAGGAGGTTTAAAAACCGAACCATTCTCTAAAAATCAACAAAATTCATGGAATTAAAAATTCTTTTGATGAAACTTTTTACAATGTTCTGTAGGAAAAATATACTATTGAACAAATACGGGGTGTTTAAAAAAACCGAACTGTTCCCTAAAAATCCTGAAAATTCGTGGATTTAAATTTTTTTTTGCTTTCTGATGAAACATTTTACAATAGTTAAATAAATAAAAATATATACTTAGGTTTTATTATGTATATAAATACATACGTATGAAAAAATATAGGGTGTAATATAAAGAACCATTCTCTAGATCCACAAAATTTATGGAATTTATTTTTTTTATGAAACTTTTTGTGATTGTAAAAAAATTATACTAATGAAAAAATACAGGGTGTTTAGCAAAACCAAACCATTCTCTAAGAATCCTCACAATTCATAGAATATTTTCTTATGAACACAATGGTCTGTAAGGAAACTATATTAATGAAAAGACTACTGGGTGTTTAAAAAAAATGAACCATTCTCTATAAACCTTCATGGAAGTATAATATTTTCTTGATGAAACTTTTAACAATGGTCTATATGGAAACTATTTTCATGAGAACAATACGGGGTGTTTAAGAGAATCGAATCATTTTAAAAATCCTAAAAACTTGAAACTTTTTAAGATAGTTTGTAAAAAAACTATAAAAAATACATACTTAGGTATTATTATGTAGCTATATAAATACATACTTATGAAAAAATACAGTGTGTAAAATAAAGACCAATTCTCTAGATCCACAAAATTTATGGAATTTAATTTTTTTTATGAAACTTTTCACGATTGTAAAAAAAATATACTGATGAAAAAATACGGGGTGTTTAACAAAACCAAACCATTCTGTAAAAATCCTCACAATTCATGGAATGTTTTCTAATGAAACTTTTCACAACGGTCTGTAAGAAAACTATACTAATTAAAAACTACTGGGTGTTTAAAACCGACCGTTCTCCAGAAACCTTCATGGGAGTATAATATTCCTTTGATGAAACTTTTAACAATGGTCTATATGGAAACTATTTTAATGAAAACAATACAGGGTGTTTAAGAAAACTGAACCAATATTGAAACTCCCAATATTCATGGAATAAATTTATTTTTTTTGCTTCGGATGGGTTGTCGGATGTACGAAAGACCGTTTTATATACAAAGTGTTGGAAAAATGTTGAACGTTAAAAAAATCTCAAAATTAAGAGAACTGACTAATTTATTTTACTCAATTTCCATCGGAGGTTTCTTAACGCACTAATTATCGAAAAAATACATGGTGTTTAAAAAAAACTAACCCTACTCAAGAAAGGTCAAGTCGGCGAATGCCGACTTGCCACCTTTCTAGTTCTTATATATTAAAATCCGTTGTTTTTTCTCTCTCGCGAAAAAGTGGGGTTTTACCGCCACAAAGGCTTTTTTCGCGAGCCGCGCAGCGGCGAGCCCGGGTGCGCGAAGCCGAGTTCGGTCCTTCGGTTATCCGGTAGGCGTATTTTGGTGACTTCTCTTTACCTTTTTCGGGGCGAATTTTGCGTTTTCCGGAGGTCCGCGGCCGCCAGTTTTCCATTTTCGCGCGGATGTCGCGAAAAAGAGATGGATATAGCCGGGAATTCGAGAAACGTCAGTCAGATATGGGTAGACGTCCAACTATTTCGGATTCGATATTTTCGTATTTTCCGCATTCGTTTCCACAAAGCCATGTCGAAACGTAAACTTTGAACCTTCTACAATGTGTCGCGTGCCTCAGGTTTGAGTTTAAAATTCGATTTTATAGTGAAAATAACGAAAGTTTTACTCAATTACACGTTCGGCGGTATTCGCATTCGCTCGGCCGCCGGCCGTCCTAAACGTCAAACGGCTACCAGGACGGTGCACGGCCTGTGACAGCTCCCGATAAAACTTAGGAACGTTCGCTAAAAGGGTCGATCGGAGGGCCGCCAATGCCAGAAAAGGTATGTTTAAAGTCTCTAGATACTTTCCGTTATGCGAGCCCTGGATTTCGAGTTCGTTTTCCATAAAAATTTGCTTAAATCCAAACCGAGACGGGGAGAAGAGCCTAGCAATATGGCGGGTCCTCACAAAACCTTCAAAACGATTACATTCTGAAAAGTAAGTACCCCTTTATTTCCATAAAGCCATATCGAAACGTACACTTTGAACCTTCTACAATGTGTCGTGTGCCTCAGGTTTAGATTTAAAATTCAATTTTATAGTGAAAATAGCAAAAATTTTCGTCGACTACAGAAACGTCAAATGGCGAGTGCGCGGTGACATTTCCGAATAAATCGCAGAAAATTTCGCTAAATGGGCCGACCGGAGGCCCCCAAAGGGCGAAAACGGTAAATTTGAAGTCTCTAGATACGTTGTGTTATGCGAGCGTTTGGTTTTGAATTCGTTTTCGTATCGAAATTTGCGAAAATTCTAAGCAAGACGGGGTCAAAATGACGGAAGCCATAGAACAGCTGTCAAATATTTCCATCCGCTATTGCTATTTGCATTGAACTTTGCATAAATAGAATGAATAGGTGGTATCAGTGAGCTAGACAATATGGCAGACCAAGACGGGGTCAAAATGACGGAAGCCATAGAACAGCTGTCAAATATTTCCATCCGCTATTGCTATTTGCATTGAACTTTGCATAAATAGAATGAATAGGTGGTATCAGTGAGCTAGACAATATGGCAGACTTCAAGTCGCTTCGCTTATATACAGTGCGACTCAAAAAAGCTCGATGTACGGGGTGTTACGATAAAAATTGACGAGAAAAAAATAAAAATTACAGATTCGACGAAATTTTCGGTTTTTTCGCTTCGGAGGGGTTCTGTGACGTTCGTAGGCCCGTCTTAAATACAAAGTGTTGGAAAAATGTGAAACGTTAAAAAAATGTCAAAATTAAGGGAACTGAACATTTTTTTGGTACGAAACTTCCGTCGGGGACTCTTACTAAAAATCCTGAACATTTGTGGATTAAAAATTTTTTTTTCTTTCTGATGAAACTTTTTACAATAGTTTGTAAAAAAACTATAAAAATATATACTTTGGTATTATTATGTATATGAATACATACTTATGAAAAAATACAGGGTGTAAAATAAAGAACCATTCTCTAGAGCCACAAAATTTATGGAATTTATTTTTTATGAAACTTTTCACGATTGTAAAAATATTATACTAATGAAAATATACAGGGTGCTTAACGAAACCAAACCATACTCTAAGAATCCCCACAATAATTCATTGAATATTTTTTTATTAACCTTTTCACGATGGTCTCTAAGAAATATATACTAATTAAAAAACTACTGGGTGTTTAAGAAAACTGAACAAATATTGAAACTCCCAAAATTCATGGAATTTGAAAATTCTTTTGATGAAACTTTATACAATACTTTGTAAAAATCTATATTAATGAAAAATACAGGGGTTTAAAAACCGAACGTTCCCTAAAAATCCTGAACATTTGTGGATTAAAATTTTTTTGCTCTCTGATGAAACTTTACAATAGTTTGTAAAAACTATAAAAATATATACTTAGGTATTATTATGTATATGAATACATACTTATGAAAAATACAGGGTGTAAAATAAAGAACCATTCTCTAGAAATCTAGAAATTTATAGAAGTTATTTTTTTATGAAACTTTTCACAATGGTCTGTAAGAAAACTATACTAATTAAAGAACTACTGGGAGTTTAAAAGACTGAACCAATATTGAAACTCCCAAAATTCATGGAAAAATTTTCAAAATCATTGAATTAAAATTCTTTTGATGAAATTTTATACAATGTTCTGTAGGAAAAATATCGCAATAAAAAATACAGACGATTTAAAAATAACGAACCATTCTCTAAAAATCCTCAAAATTCATGGAGTTAAAAATTCTTTTGATGAAACATTTCACATTAGTTTGTTAAAACTATACTAATGAAAAATACAGGAGGTATAAAAAAACCGAACCATTCTCTAAAAATCAACAAAAATCCTGGAATTAAAAATTCTTTTGATGAAACTTTTACAATGTTCTGTAGGAAAAATATACTATTGAACAAATACGGGGTGTTTAAAAACCGAACTGTTCCCTAAAAATCCTGAAAATTCGTGGATTTAATTTTTTTGCTTTCTGATGAAACATTTTACAATAGTTTGTCAAAAACTATAAAATATATACTTAGGTTTTATTATGTATATAAATACATACGTATGAAAAATATAGTGTAATATAAAGAACCATTCTCCAGATCCACAAAATTTATGGAATTTATTTTTTATGAAACTTTTCATGATTGTAAAAAATTATACTAATGAAAAAATACAGGGTGTTTAGCAAAACCAAACCATTCTCTAAGAATCCTCACAATTCATAGAATATTTTCTTATGAACACAATGGTCTGTAAGAAAACTATACTAATTAAAAGACTACTGGGTGTTTAAAAAAATGAACCATTTTCTATAAACCTTCATGGAAGTATAATATTCTCTTGATGAAACTTTTAACAATGGTCTATATGGAAACTATTTTCATGAGAACAATACAGGGTGTTTAAGAGAATCGAATCATTTTAAAAATTCTAAAACTTGAAATTAAAAACTCTTTTTGGTTTTGATGAAACTTTTAAGATAGTTTGTAAAAACTATAAAAATACATATTTAGGTATTATTATGTAGCTATATAAATACATACTTATGAAAAATACAGTGTATAAAATAAAGACCAATTATCTAGATCCACAAAATTTATGGAATTTAATTTTTTATGAAACTTTTCACGATTGTAAAAATTATACCGATGAAAAATACGGGTGTTTAACAAAACCAAACCATTCTTTAAATATCCTCACAATTCATGGAATATTTTCTAATGAAACTTTTCACAACGGTCTGTAAGAAAACTATCCTAATTAAAAACTACTGGGTGTTTAAAAACCGACCTGTTCTCTAGAAAGCTTCATGGAAGTATAATATTCCTTTGATGAAACTTTTAACAATGGTCTATATGGAAACTATTTTAATGAAAACAATACAGGGTGTTTAAGAAAACTGAACCAATATTGAAACTCCCAATATTCATGGAATAAATTTATTTTTGCTTCGGATGGGTTGTCGGATGTACGAAAGACCGTTTTATATACAAAGTGTTGGAAAAATGTTGAACGTTAAAAAAGTCTCAAAATTAAGAGAACTGACTAATTTATTTTGGTCAACTTCCATCGGAGGTCTCTTAACGCACTAATTATCGAAAAAATACATGGTGTTTAAAAAAAACTAACCCTACTCAAGAAAGGTCAAGTCGGCGAATGCCGACTTGCCACCTTTCTAGTAACACCTTTAATATGTGTTAAATAAGTCTACAGTATTTTCGCAGAGCCTAATAGGAATATTTTGCCTATTGTTTGCATCTTAAACTTCTGTGCTGTCACAAAATTTTTAAATTAACATTACTCGAAAACATAATAGTTTATCAGATTGAAATAGGAGTACCTTTTTATGTAAAATAGACTAAGATTTTTAATTTTTTGATCTGGCGCCGAAAATCTCGAGATACAAGAAAGTTAGAGCAATATTTACCCACTGACCCCCCAGTTTGGCACGCCTATGACTAATCATGAGGCATTATTTTTAGACCATTAGATTCGCAATCTAAAAGTGATACTCACTTTCAAATTTGATTACTGTATCTTGATCCCTTTTGGAAATATTTGGGAAAAATCAAATTTTGAGGTTCCCATTTAAGGCGGCGTCTACGGACTTATTATTATATAACTTTTTTGAGATACCTTGTTATATGGTGTCTCCATATCTCCGTTCTTAACTTTGGGAAAAGATTGAGCATGAAAAAAGTCTTTCCTACAACGTTTTTTTCTATGACTCCGTTTTCCCGACACAACGGTCAACTTATAAAAAAATATTTTTTTTCCTTATTGTCTTCTAAAGCAATAAACATTTTTCGTTGAAACTTGCTATGCAGTAACCATAATAAAATTGAATAAATTTGCACAAGAGTAGTTTTTTCAGAAAATAGAATACAGTTTTAATATTTGTACTGAAAAAAATACGTTTAAAATTGAACGCCCTGTATCAGGAAGACCTATATTATTTTTCATGCTCTCTCATTTCCCAAAGTTAAGAATGAAAAATTGGGGACACTGTAAATTTGGCGATTTTAGCAGCACACTTAATTGATATGCGGATGAACATTTTTAAAAGTTTTAAGAGATATTGGCTTTTCCTTTTACTACCTACGTGGACATCAGAACTAAAAAATCTGATGGGAATCACCGACTGTCATCAAACATGGGCTGCAACTTATTGAGCACCAAATCTATTCATCATTTTACTTTACTTTGTATATAAAAATAGTCAATAAATAATGGTAAATGGTTTAAATTAGAGCCACCCATCATTACAATTATTTGATTCAATGGGTTACTTGCGTTGCTTTAATTTTTTATTTGAATATATTTACATGTGTTTACTCTGGCAAAACAAGCTTGAAAACGAAAACAAATCAAAACGAGATACCATCGATTCCAGATTTAATAATTGACGGACTAAACCACGACTTTACAAATTTTAAGTCGAATGCATTTATTTGGTTCTGTTAGTTGACCTTGAAGTAAATCGATGCTGATTCAGATTTGGCCATTGTTGTTGAAAGTCCCTTTCAGCAATACCACGTCTTCAAGTAATTTGAAAATAAAAACTAGGTAGTGGAAATATCTATCAGGAGCGCCAAAACTTGATCATTTCTGTATTATAATAATTATTCATGGCACTGTTCTAGAACTTGAATTGGGTTGTTTAGTGGTTTAATTTCTTTCTGTATAATACCCATTTCAATATTTTTAATTAGACATTTATTAAATAAACAAAATATGTAAGATAATTTGAAAACTCATTTATTAACTGCATTGACAGTAAAAACTGTGGTTGGATAAATTAATACCAGATACTTGACATGCCTAACGGTTGGCTTGAATATGTGGAAACATTGAGTGTGAACATAATTTTTAGATGTTGACGAAATAACTTTGGATGTTGAGAGTATCTTTTTGGCTTCCAAGGTAATATTCTCGCTTTTTCACCTAGAATTTGCATGTTTTCAGTAGAAGTTTCGATATAACCATCAGCGTCGGAATTTGGCTTCCAGCTACCATGTTTTTTTATACCCAAAAGACATGCCCCACAATCGGCTAAAAGAGAGGTTGAAGAAAATTGTGTCCAGCATACGCACGTACATGCATTAGAATTAGGCAGTTTAAGAAATCATGCAATCAGTTTTGGCACATTGCCAGTAGTATTTATAGGCATACATTTTATGTCGAAGAAAGAAGCGAATATGTTTACAGTTTTCAGTTCTTAATTTGTATTTTCTTGTCAGTTCTATTAAATTCAAGCCATCAATATTTGCAGATGTTACAAAGAAATTTCTAGACACTTTTTTTTTGGTGTTGGGTATCGTGACTTCAAAACAGTCTTTATCTTTAACATATTTTGAAAGCAGATTTGCGAGTCCTTCTCGTCAACATGTATTGTGTCCGCCAAACCAATCATAAAAAATATATTGTTTGTATCCTTCTGACTTTCGCTTCAGGAATGCCATCAAATTCAATTATTTTTTGATATCGATATTCTTCTTAAGTGAAATTTCTGTTCTTATCATTGAGTAATAACATCAAAGAGACGAAGGTTATGTGTTTTGCTTAGCTCATTGAAATATTCTAATAATCGTTTCTCGTTAGTTATGTTAAATATATTTTTTTCTCTACACCATTTTTCATAGCGATCAAGTGTTTGTTCGTATTTCTTCCGCGAGATTGGAAACAACAGTGGAAGCTTCATTTTGAATTTATTTTTACACTTTCACAATAATTGCGAGAAGTAATTCAATGACAGTTATATTTATGTCTGTTAATAAGACGATTTTTACATTATGTCGTACTAGAATGTAAATTATATATAGTTAATGAGACTAATTACTATCATTATTAATAACTGCGACAGCTGTAGATAAAACGTTGTGCGTAATAGATACGTGGCATACTGCATTATTATTATATTTTCCCCTGAATATGTACACGTAAGAATACGGAGATATTTAATATTAAAATATTTTATTATACAAAACTTATATTTCCTTAATGCTAAAGTACAATAATTGTTAAATCTACATTGCATGAAGGACATCTAGAAGAAATCTACCTGTTTTATGGCCTCCAAGATCGCCTGATATGAACCTTCTAGATTTCTTTGTTTGGGGATATTTGAACACATTAGTATATGGTACTCTTGTAAATAGCCTGGAAGAGCTGCAGCTACGGAATAATGAAAAGTGTCAAGAAATCCAAACCAAGGAGGGTGTCTTCGAAAGAGTTCGAATATCGTTGAGACGAAGATGTCGTGCCTGCTTGGAAATGGACGGAGGGCACTTTGAACATCGTCTGTAACTATGTTTTTTGTTTGTTAAAAGCTTCCTTTGTCGGTTTATTCCTAATAAAATAAAATGTTTGAAAAACGAATAGTGGTCCAGATCTCCGCAACCGTTACTGTGCGGACCCATGTTTATTAAGACTTTTATGCTTATTTTGGTTCATACTATTACCTCCTGAAATATTTTACACTCTTTTTTAACACCCTGTATAAACTTCATCAGGAGTATTATTTAAAGTTTCCCATTTTGCTTCTAAAATGTAATACTTTGCTATATTTTGACACGTTTAAATTATTATTGGATTGTCACGTACTTTTAATCATTCAATAATTCGACCACCCTGTTGATGGCTTTTGTTGTTGCGTCAATTCCGAAAAATAAGCCAATAACACCGTCTCCGAGAATGAACTGCATGTTTTTTTCATCTTCCATTCCGTAAATCTTGAATACGCGGTTTCGTAAATTTTCTCCGATTTAGCTGGCAATAATTTTAGTGATCGCTTCTTCTACTAATACCCGTGGTGTAAGAGAAAACTGTGAATCAGAAATGTCCATTGAATATTCAAAATAATTAATAAATATCTTATGTTCGCAATTTCTTAAGCCCAGTTACAGAGTTAAATTGGCAGATATTCGATTACTTTGCACAAATTATAAAATATGTATTGTCACGGAATTTGCCCCACTCACTCCCAAACCGACGACTGTGGCACCGCGAATTGCCTAAGATTGCCCCGATCGCCCCTACGTCATTCTGGTAAACAAACAACATGCCGTGATCGAGATCGGCCTAGAAAAATCGTGGAAACGACGAGAAGCGTTCCAGTCGTACTAGAAAATAGATCTAGAGATACTGGAATATATCTGGAATATTCGTTGGGTCTATAAAAGAAGAATAAACGACCGAGTTAGTTAGTCTTGTATAAGTCTTGTATTACAGTCTGAATTAAAGTGTTTAGTTGGAGATATCAAAGTGATTTAGATAGCGATTAATTAAATAAGTGTTTAGTTGACCTGTAATTAGTAGTGTTCAGTAGTTAATAAAGAAGTAATTAATTAACGGAGTGTTTTTTTGGAAGTGAAAGAAAAGACGGATTGGGAAATCCGTGACAATTTGGTGTCGGAAGTGGATTTAGTTGGAAGTTTTAAAGAGCTTTCTGGAACCCTGTCCACAAAGTGGGATTTGAGTGGAAGTTTGAAGAACTTTCTGGAACCCTGTGCGTGAGTGGGTTTAAGTGGAAGTTGGAGGAACTTTCTAGAACTTTGTACGGGAGTGCGACAAAGACCCAAGTGTGGCATATCACCGCACTCGTTGTGACTTAAGGAAGTGAACGGTGGTATTTGCGAAGGACAATCTCGAACATTCTAGAACTTTCTACCGAAGTGAGACAAAGACCCAAGTGTGACATATCACTGCACTCGTCGTGACTCAAGGAAGTGAACGGTGGTATTCGCGAAGGACAATCTCGAACATTCTAGAACTTTGTACAGGAGTGAGACAAATACCCAAGTGTGATATATCACCGCACTCGTCGTGACTCAAGGAAGTGAACGGTGGTATTCGCGAAGGACAATCTCGAACATTCTAGAACTTTGTACGGGAGTGAGACAAATACCCAAGTGTGATATATCACCGCACTCGTCTTGACTTAAGGAAGCGAACGGTGTTATTCGCGAAGGACAATCTCGAACATTCTAGAACTTTGTACGGGAGTGCGACAAAGACCCAAGTGTGACATATCACTGCACTCGTCGTGACTCAAGGAAGTGAACGGTGGTATTCGCGAAGGACAATCTCGAACATTCTAGAACTTTGTACAGGAGTGAGACAAATACCCAAGTGTGATATATCACCGCACTCGTCGTGACTCAAGGAAGTGAACGGTGGTATTCGCGAAGGACAATCTCGAACATTCTAGAACTTTGTACGGGAGTGCGACAAAGACCCAAGTGTGACATATCACTGCACTCGTCGTGACTCAAGGAAGTGAACGGTGGTATTTGCGAAAGACATTCTCGAACATTCTAGAACTTTGTACGGGAGTAAGACAAAGACCCAAGTGTGACATATCGCCGCACTCGTCGTGACTTAAGGAAGTGAACGGTACTATTTGCGAAGGACATTCTCGAACATTCTAGAACTTTATACCGAAGTGAGACAAAGACCCAAGTGCGACATATCACTGCACTCGTCGTGACTTAAGGAAGTGAACGGTGTTATTCGCGAAGGACAATCTCGAACATTCTAGAACTTTATACCAAAGTGAGACAAAGACCCAAGTGTGGCATATCACTGCACTCGTTTCATTGTAAGGAAGGCAACGGTGATATCTAGAAATACATTCGTGGACATTCTAGAACTTTCCAAATAGAGTGCATGCCTGTAACTAGAAGCCAAGTCAATATGGATGCACAACTGGCAAAACTATTAGAAATGATGCAGACAATGCAAAAGAAATTAGAAGAGCAGGGACATAAAATGGAAGACCAGGCGAAGACGATGCAAGAGAAATTAGAAGAGCAGGGACATAAAATGGAAGACCAGGCGAAGACGATGCAAGAGAAATTAGAAGAGCAGGGACATAAAATGGAAGACCAGACGAAAACAATGCAGGAAAAATTTGAAGAACAAGGGCATAAAATGGAAGATCAGTCCCAGATGATGCAGGAGAAATTAGAAGACCAGACGAAGACGATGCAAGAGAAATTAGACGAACAAGGGTATAAAATGAAAGATCAGATACAGGCAATACAACAGGAAATGAGGATCAGACAGAAAGAAATGCAGACAAAGTTAGAGAAATTGGAGAATACACTAGAAGAAAAACTAGAGGAGCAGTCATATAAAGTGACACAACTAGAAGAAAAACTAGAGGAGCAGTCACATAAGGTAGAAACACAAGTAGAAGAGAAAATGTTAGCACAAAAACAAGAAATAGACGAAGAAATAAACTTGGTTAGAGAAACCTGCGAAGAGCTTCGACATAAATTAGACAAGATAGCAAAGGAGGGCGTAATCAAATCAGAAGGACCTGTTATCCGAACTCAGAAATAGTAGCCTCCTGAATTTGTCGGCAAGGTCTCCTGGAATGTCTATCTACGTCAGTTCGAAGCAGCAGCTGCGGCAAACGAATGGTCTGACTATGAGAAGGCTACAGCTCTGATAGTTGCTTTACGAGGAAGCTCTTGACGTCTTACAAGGAGTTCCTGCTGGGCAGCAGAGTAACTATGACCTTCTGAAACAGCATATGGAAATGAGATATGGGGATAAGCACCTGCAGCAAGTGTACCAGGCACAATTGAAAAATCGTCACCAGCAGAGTGGAGAGAATTTACAACATTTTGAGACAGACGTTGCCCGACTGGTTCGATTGGCATATCCAACAGCCCCGTTCGAATTTGTAGATCAGCTCTCCATCCAAGTCTTTATCGACGGCCTAAGAGATTGCGAAACACAGCAGGCACTACGGCTCGCTAGACCTAAAACGTTGAATGACGCTCTTTCGCATGCACTAGAATTTGAGGCAGCAAAGATGGCATCCGGTAGACATGTTAAAGTTCGGGCCATCAGTGATACCAGCGATAGTATGGCAAATGGAGACATAATCAAAACGTTGAAGGAGGTCATTGAGAAATTTAGCCCAACTGCCAATCCGAAGAGATCGCCCTCTCCAATGTTGGAACTGTGGGCAGACGGGACATCTGAAGAGACAGTGTAGGGCCCCGGTCGCGGATCAGCAAAAACGCGACTCCCAGGCGGCAGCTGCACAGGAAAACTAGGCTCAGCCGGCTTAACGGGGCAAAAGCCGGCTGCGTCCTCCTACCATGCCCCACGAGAAGAAATTACGTTGTCACGTCTCCAGGACTCTGACTCCTTGCTAGTAGAAGGCATTATTTTTGGTCGTATGTTCCCTATGGTAATCGACACTGGAGCGGCAAGAACTATTGTACGACCGAATATTATTGGTGATTGGCGTATTAAGAGCCCTACCAAGCGTTATGTCCTTACAACAGCCAATGGACAACAACTGCCAGTCAAGGGGAATGCGAGCTTGACATAGAATTAGGAGACGTCAAATTCAAACACAGAGCCCTGGTAGCAGATATATCGGACAATGTCATACTCGGACTAGACTTACTACGAGCAAAGGGGTGAACTTAGATTTGAATGCTGGTACGCTGCGGATAATGGGTGAGGAAGTAGTGCTAACGACCACCACTGAGAATAACGCTGTACGGAGACTCGTTGTTAAAGAAGATGTGGTACTACCTGGTCAGACCGAAATATTGGTTGCCACTGTAATGGATGGGGAAATGTCTTGCAGTGTTGGAGTGGTGGAACCCAGTAATCCGGATCTGTTCAATAAATCTATAGTCACCGGCCGCACCCTGATTAAACCAGAGAAAACGACAATAGTACGGGTAGTAAACCTGAAAACTTTTCCACAGAAAATTACAAAAGGAACTGAAGTAGGACTCTGTGAACCTGTTACCATGGTCAGAACACTCAAACAAAACAACGAAATAGAGAAGAAACCAAACAAGACCAGTCTACCGGAATGTCTAAGGGACATCGTGGATAGGGCCAAAGAAAGATTAACAGAGATGGAGGTGGAACAACTGGAAGAGCTGCTAAGTGAAAATGAAGATGTGTTTGCACTTAAACCAGGCGACTTTGGGAGAACAAATGTAGTGAAGCATCGAATCGATACTGGTTCATCATCTCCTATAAAGCAGCCACCACGAGGACTTCCACTAGCCAAGCGAGAAGAAGTTAACAAGATGTTAATCGAGATGCAAAATCAAGGCACCATAGAGCCATCTCAGAGTCCTTGGGCTTCTCCTGTAGTTCTGGTCAAGAAGAAAGACGGCTCCACCCGATTTTGTGTGGACTACAGAAAATTAAATGACGTCACCAAGAAAGACAGTTACCCATTACCGAGGATTGACGATACTCTGGACACCTTGGCTGGTGCGCAATGGTTTTCCACTTTGGATTTAAAGAGTGGATATTGGCAAGTCGAGGTCAGCCCAGAAGACAAGGAAAAGACAGCATTCACTACCGGAAATGGATTGTGGCAGTTCAATGTAATGCCATTTGGTCTATGTAATGCCCCTGCCACTTTTGAACGACTGATGGAAACTGTACTTCATGGCCTGCATTGGGAGACCTGCTTGATTTACTTGGACGACGTGGTGGTGCTGGGACGCTCTTTCCAGGAGCACCTAAAGAACGTGTCCGAAGTGTTCAAGAAGTTGAAAGCAGCAAACCTGAAGTTGAACCCGAAGAAGTGCAGTCTGTTCCAAAAGGAGGTTAGATACTTAGGCCACATTATTACTCCAAACGGTGTGAAAACAGACCCGGAAGACAGAGTGCATAAAGAACTGGCCGGTTCCTAAAGACAAACATCAAGTTCGAAGTTTTCTCGGCCTATGCACATACTACCGACGGTTTGTCCAAGGATTCTCTGACATTGCCAAGCCTCTTCATAAACTGACAGAAGACAACATCCCGTTCGAATGGACTTCGAGATGCCAGCAAGCCTTTGAGACGCTGAAAGAGGCTCTCTGCACTACCCCGATTTTGACATACCCAATACCTGGACAACCATTTATAGTGGACACGGACGCAAGTAACATTGGAATTGGTGGAGTTCTTTCGCAAGTACAAGATGGACAAGAGCGAGTAGTTGGCTACTTCAGCAAAGTCCTATCAAAAGCCGAAAAGAACTATTGTGTGACTCGGAAAGAATTGCTTGCCATCGTCAAGAGTCTAGAACACTTTCATAAATACCTGTATGGCCAAGAATTCCTCCTAAGAACGGATCACGCTTCCCTTAAATGGTTGCTTCAGTTTAAAAACCCTGAAGGACAGATGGCCAGGTGGCTGGAACGGCTCCAAGAATATCACTTTGTTGTTGAACATCGAGCCGGCAGGAAACATGGAAATGCAGATGCCCTTTCTAGGAGACCCTGTCCTGTCAACTGCAAGCACTGTAGTAGTCTTGAAAGGAAAGAGGACATCTCATCTGTTCCTTGCAAGATAGTAGTAGCCCAACCTGAAGACAGATGGAGTTCAGCGGCAATTCGAGAAGACCAGCAAGCTGACTGTGACATCAAGCCATTATTAGACTGGAAAGAAGCCAACAACCGACCCTCATGGGCTGAAGTCAGCAGTAAAAGCCCAACATTAAAGAGTTATTGGGCTCAATGGAATTCCTTGGTGTTGGAAGACGGTGTTCTAAAAAGAGCATGGGAAAACAATGACGGAACGGAGGTGAAGAAGCAAGTACTACTCCCGAGGTCCCGGGTCAAGGAAGTGCTGCAGGAAGTACATGGAGGTACTGGTGGTGGACATTTCGGTATCAATAGGACTCTACAGAAGATTAGGGAGCGTTTCTACTGGTTGAGCTGTAGGACGGATGTAGAAGATTGGTGCCGAAAATGTGACATATGTGCAGCCAGCAAGGGACCGAAGACCCGTTCCAGAGGCAAAATGCGCCAGTACATCGTAGGTGCACCGTTCGAGAGAATTGCCATTGATATCGCTGGCCCATTTCCGAAAACTCAAAATGGAAACCGATATCTGTTAGTCGCCATGGACTACTTTAGTAAATGGCCGGAAGTATACCCTCTTCCCAATCAAGAGACCACGACCGTAGCAGAAGCCCTAGTCAACAACCTGTTCTGCAGATTTGGTGTGCCCATGGAACTGCATTCAGATCAGGGCAGAAATTTCGAATCAGGTGTGTTCCGAAAGGTTTGCGAGCTTATGGGTATCCGGAAAACCAGGACCACCCCACTGCATCCCCAGTCAGATGGTATGGTGGAACGCTTCAACGCCACACTAGAAACCAATCTGAGGATGTTTGTGAACGAGAACCAAACAGACTGGGACAAGCTCATTCCACTCTTCCTGTTAGCTTACCGCTCAGCTGTCCATGAAACTACTGGGAAGACTCCCGCAAGGATCATCTTTGGAAGAGAGCTTCGCCTTCCAGCAGATTTGGTATTTGGTCGTCCTGCGGAACAGCCCACCGAGCCAGACACTTACACCCATGAGCTAGAACGAAGACTAGCAGCCGTACACGATCAAGTCAGATCTCGAATGCGACTAGAGAGCGATCGCATGAAGACTCGATACGACGTCCGGGCCAATACAGTCGGATTCCAACAAGGTGACCTGGTGTGGCTGTACAACCCCACGCGGAAGAAAGGAAGATCGCCTAAACTACAGAACCGTTGGGAGGGCCCCTACACAGTCATTAAAAGAATCAATGATGTCGTCTACCGGATACAGAGGACTCCCAGGAGTAAGATGAAGGTCGTCCATCTGGAGCGTCTGTCCCAGTATAGAGGTGTATCCGATCGGGACGATCGGTCCTAAGGAGGGCAGTGTCACGGAATTTGCCCCACTCACTCCCAAACCGACGACTGTGGCACCGCGAATTGCCTGAGATTGCCCCGATCGCCCCTACGTCATTCTGGTAAACAAACAACATGCCGTGATCGAGATCGGCCTAGAAAAATCGTGGAAACGACGAGAAGCGTTCCAGTCGTACTAGAAAATAGATCTAGAGATACTGGAATATATCTGGAATATTCGTTGGGTCTATAAAAGAAGAATAAACGACCGAGTTAGTTAGTCTTGTATAAGTCTTGTATTACAGTCTGAATTAAAGTGTTTAGTTGGAGATATCAAAGTGATTTAGATAGCGATTAATTAAATAAGTGTTTAGTTGACCTGTAATTAGTAGTGTTCAGTAGTTAATAAAGAAGTAATTAATTAACGGATTGTTTTTCTGGAAGTGAAAGAAAAAGACGGATTGGGAAATCCGTGACAGTATTATACCTACACGGTTAAGGTTTTAACTCTCGGTGTTACACAACTTCGTGCTAAAATCTAATACTTTCTTCTCTTGTATAATAAACTAATTGTGACGTTTTTTCTTTCTTTCTCTTTATATAAATTAAAATACAATAATATGGTATGACTTATACCTTACTATATCAACTAAGATTAAGCAAATGAACACTTTGATTTGAATGATATTAGTGATGAATGATTTATACTTTCTCCACATTCATCGCAATTCAGATACGTTTTTATAAAAAGCGTTATCTTTATATTGCATTTATTTTTTACGATTTATCGTCGTACTAATGATATTTCTTTCTCTCCAATCCAGTGGACTATGGGCATCCAGCATCTTTTCACAGTTAAATCATACCTAAAAATAATTGTGAAGGTAAAATAAATTGTCTCATACTCGTTTCAAGTAATAAACTGCATGTATTCGTGTAATGGTGAGTTACAATTCTTTTAAATAAACAAATTATTGCTGAATGAACGGCAACGAACTTGATTAGTGTATACCCCTCTATGTAAATACTATTGATATTCCAGTTTAAAATTAGCAACTATTCGTTATATTTAAACACAATAACGGGACCAGGAAGTGGACATATTTTTCCATGTAAATTTCTCGCAATTTGATTTTTCACTCGATACAATAATTGTGCAAAGGCAAATAAAAATGTTGTTTTGTTACAGAAGATAGGTATGTTAAAAATATGTTGTCCTCGTAATAGTGATTATTTGTATTTATAAAATAATAATTAAATTGTTTTGATCAAAATTGAGTAAACAACGACAAATATTATTTGCTGGTTAACAATTACATCCATTTTAAGTGATATGAAGAAAACAAAAATAAAAAAATTTTGTACCCCTGGTGGGACTCGAACCCACAGTCCCCGGCTTAGGAGGCCGATGCCTTATCCATTAGGCCACAGGGGCTTATCGTTAATTGTTGCGTAGTATGCAATATATACGTATAAGATAGGAGGATCTTGATAAAACAATTTTAATACTAAAGTCCCATTATATTATTTCATGAAAATCGCTATAGCTGAAGCAATTATACTCGCGTCAAAAATTCAGGCAACTTACGTATATACGAACAAATGAATAATTCATTATATTTTTATCAAAATATTTAATAAACTGCTGCTGAAAGTAATAAAACGCAAAACGTTATTGTTTTTAACGCGACCAAATAACGAAAATTACGTTGACAATAAAAACAATTGCCTAATGTCAACCATGACGTAAGACGTCTGAATTCTTGATGCGGGTATACCTGATTGCCATTTTTTAAATTTGGTTTTTCCAAAATTTTTATAACTACTAACTACCGTTTGGCCGTAAAACAATATTCATGCAGATGGGCTCTAATATTAATATTTATTGTAGCACAAGGAAAAGCATCATCGTGCATAAAGTAGGTTTCCTATAAGTAGGGGGTATACATACATAAAATTGTTAAGAAATTCAGATACATTTCTTAACAAACAATTTTCTCTAATGAACTAGAAAATATACCTCTACTATAAGGTTAACTATGACTAAGTATAAATATTTTAAGAGGGTATAGAGGAAAACCCTTCAAAAAAATTTCAAACTTATCAAGCAAAACAAAATTTGTTCGATATTATATTAAATCTTTATTTAACGCCGGCTATGCAGCCCATCCGCCGCACGTTGATGTTTACAAAGTCAGAGTAGACAACCAGCAACACATGGATAAAGTTCACTGTCATGTCAGTTTACGTTGTGGTTTTGTGTTCTTCAGCTTTTAGTGTGTCTTTTTTAATTTTGTAAAGGAATTTGTGTGGTACAGATATTTTTCCACGATATTGTTCGCTGGTTTGTTTTTCTAGGTTATGAGACAAGACTGTCGCAGGTGCATTAAAAGTTTTGTATTTGTACTTATTCATTTCGTTCGATTTGCTTATAGTTAATAGGCATTTTTATCTAACTGTACCTACGCGAAGTGTGTTTTATCGGTAGTGAGAGGTTGTAATGAGTGAAAATGTAGTTTTGCCAGTTTGTAACGAAATAATGAAAAATAAATACAAAATACTGCAGCTAACTGGATTATTTATTGCATATCTGTCAGGTATTATTACTAATGTTAACTTTGTCGTTCCTACAGTTAGAAACGCTGCAAAAAACGACAGCATGGTACTTGTCATTGTTGACAGATGTAAGTTTTATCTATAGATCAAAGCTATATTTCCGGTGAAAAAGAGGATTTTGCCCCAGCTAACATTCCGGAATAATTTTGTTATTTATTGTCCCAGGCCTACCTGAGCACGTAGGTAAAACCATGCATATGGAAAATGTGATTCATTAATGATGATATTTCTCATTTTATAATAAATGACCCATCTGCATGAGCAGAATTTTTTCCGACCAGATGGTATCAAAATTTTAGAAGAGACAGAATTTATTTAAATAAGTTTTAGCTTTTACCAGAAAAAAATCTAATAATAAATAAAAAATACAGATACTTATTTAACTGAGGTTCGCGGTATATCAGATAGACTCATGAACAAAGTCCATGTCATTCAGATCTGGTAATCTATGAGGCCAAGGTACGACCACCAATTCTAATGCATATATCAGGAAATTAGTTATATTGGAACCAACAATTTAATATTGATCCCTATGGAATTTAGTCGGACAATAGCAGTGGCAAATTTTACTTTTAAAATTGAAAATGCAAAGCAGAATTATGTCGGTTGGGTAGAATGTGTGTACTAATTTAATTATTATTTAGTAACTCAAATACTTAGTGATCTGCCATTTTTGTAGATTGTGGGTATTTATAATATCTACCTCATGAAATGTGGATTCATCATTCCAAAGCATCTTTGTAAAAAGAAACCGTAAAATTGTGGGTGTAAATTTTGATACACCTTGTGGTAAGTCCATAATGATTTATTATAATTTAATTGATTACTTAAAACTTTCCATACGTACTTATTTTGCAAGATAGTTTGTTGTCGTCAATAGCTAAATAATATATATATATTTATTTGTTTTTCACTAAATTATTAATATTTGATTTTTATTGTAACCACAAGACAATAAGTTATAATTTAATTCCGCAAATTGGTCAATATTATTAACATACTTTATCGAATCAACTGCATTCATTTATCTTTGTAATAACTTATAAATTTGTTTATGTTATTGAATTTAGTTCAATATTCCCTTGATGTGACGAATAATTAAAAAATACATATTTTTTACATTCGTCAGTAAAAGCATAATTTTTAACGCATTCTGTTAGTATCTAAAATTTACTTTTGCAAAGACAATTAAAAAATTTTAAATCAAAGAAATATTTATTTACTAAATTAAATGTACAGATAAACTACAATTAGAATAAGTGATTTCATGACCAATATCATTAGTAGCTGTGGTAGTAATTATTGATGTTAAACTTATACCAGAGTAGGAGCAATATATAATCCTCCGCCACTGTACTGGACTTCCATCCACCGTGCAATTGTAGTAAGATTAGCACCAAAGTCTGACAATAAACTAGCTGAAGAACGTCGGAAGCAATGTCAAGAATAACGGTGAGATTCAGGCAAATTTAAAAATTCTGAGATATTGGCAGGAATCTCACGAGATATGTTGATTCCAACTGGAGTCGTCATATTTATTCTTACTGTATTTTATAAAAATTATTGAATGATTCGGGTTCATAGGACAAAGGGCTTTTTATAATAGTTTCAATATAATGTACTGTTAGTTTTTCTTGTACTTGACAAATGCACAACTGGTGAAGTTTCCAAATCTTCGATATTATTGAATGCACAGTTCTTCGTGACCACATGCACAGGCTAAAATTACGGCAAACTTCTGCATGAGATATGTTTCATCCTGCGGATCTGCGACAAATTTGTCTATTTGTTTCCTGGTGAATACTTTCGAACTTGTCGATCGATATCCTTGGATCTATCCCTTCAAATAAGAAACAAACCTGTAAAAAATTTGCCTGTCCTGATTCTTTATGTTCATCATCGTCTTCAGCATGGACTAACTTCACCAAAGCGTTGACGATTTCCATATTTTGGACTTTTCTTCCAAATATGCCAAAAGCACTTTTCTCTAACCTGGCTGCTAACATTTTTCAAATTACACCTTCTTAAGAAACAATTGTGGGAAAACTCAGTGCTTTGACTTACTAACAACCAGTTCCATAAAAAGAAAATAAATGGTCCTTTATACAAAGTGTACTTTACGTGAAAGCTGGCTTTAAACATCGTTTAAAATGCGATCCGTTCCATAAAGTAGTTAAAAGTAAACTTTGGTTAAAGTACACTTTATCAATATATTATAGTGTTGGTAATGCCGAAAGCCAATTGTAGAAATTAAAAGTACCAAAATATGGGGATATTTTAAGCGGGAAAGAACTTTCAGAATAATATAAACGTAACCTATGCGTAACCTTATTTACGTATTTGCGTCTTTGCCTGACGGTAGAAATAGATTTTATTTATTTCGATATGGATATGGAACCTAAACTGGAAACAAAAAGGAAAAGCTGTGTGTTTAGTGTGAAAGATCAGATTAAATTGTTAGAGTTGATAGAAAAGAAAAAGGGTATTATCGGGTAATCATTTGATCTTGTGAAGATCCGGGCCACCGAGCTACGATGTCTATTATTTTTAGGTCTACATCAGAAACTGTTTGAGTTTGCACATTAAGAGCAAAAAACCCTTTTCGACAGCGAAATCATCTTGTCCGCCGTTAATTTTGATAATCGGGATCGTTGAAAAAAATCCAAATCGTCATATTTTGTTAAACAATGCTGCCTTACTTTTTTACTCTGTACATTTTAGGTCTTCTTAAATAAATTGTCACTTCATCTTCTGAGGATAAGCTTGAACTCGTATCATATAGTATGTAATTATCATTATTTAGCAAGAAAACGTTAATAATTACAGCAAAATACCTAGGTGAAGATTATCCACAAATTTATATAGGTTATGTTGTGCTCTTAAAGTTTCCTTTATCTCATAAAGGTCCGAAATCCCGCCTTTATTATAAAGTACACTTTATCGCCACTTTAACTTTAAAATGCCTTTATGGAACTGATTTTATTGGTAAAGCTCCCTTTTAATATTCTTCATTGTGGAACTGGCTATAAGCAATAAGTCGAAAGGGGCTTTACTAGCAGCTTCTTCGATTTCCACCGTGAGAATTTCATTTTTTTTATCACTTTTCACGCCACGAGATTTGAAGTTACTTACAAACGATCAAACTTTCATTAACAACAATAAATTTCATGGACAGTTGGATTTATGATATTTTATAAATTTAATAACGTAAGAAATGCGTTGATTTGTACCTTGTACTTTTGGTGCTGTGAGAAAAAATTGTGCGTGGTATATGTTCTAAAAGTGGTTTTGTTTGGTTCTTACAAAATAAAATGTCACTTTTAGCACTTATATCATAAATAACTACGTATTTTTTACTTTGTTTTTTAATATCTGAATGTGCACCTGCTATAGTGAAAGTGGCTTCGCTGAAATACTAGATATGATATTGATCACACCCTAACATCAATATAATTTCACTTAATAATTTCAAAAATTTGTAGTATTTTTCTATTTTAAATATGTGTATTTGATTAAATTCTTGTGGTGGTAAGTTTATCTATCTTGATTCACATGTGTCCCTTTATTTGTGAAAATTTATACAATTTTTGGCCTGGTTTCTATTTCGCTTAAGACTTCTCGACGTTTCAAGAAATATATAGTTCTCGTCTTCAGAGGAAACTGAGGTTTGAATCGACGACATGTTAAACAACCCGGAAAATGTTTGGCATTTATTTAACTTGTTTAAAAAAATTTGTAAGATATTTCCTTATTTATACTTCCTAGTAATATCCAAATGCTAACAAAACGTGACTGTCGTGATATTAACGTATCTGCGATGCGCTGTAATGCCTGAAAAACATCCAAGGGTCACTTGCTTTTTGACAGGAATGCGTATTTTTATTTTTGGACGACCGCTTAATGAATTTGTCGTAAACAAGAATTTGGGACCGTCTTGTTTGGCGATTTTTTAAACCTCATCATGTGTCTGCGTAGGCGAAATTGCGGGAGATTATGGATATTAGTTCATCGTTTGCATATTTAGTGTAGAACTCGTTTCAAGGTACGTAAAGCATTGTACAGAATGGCCTAGCATTTACTTACTTGTCCGTAATAATTTTTTGATGGAATCTATCTGGTGAAATTAATTTAGATTATGAAAAATTATGATTACCGATTCTTTGCGTGTTTTCTTCTGGCAGGACAAAAACTTATTGCACTTCGTTGGTTGTAATAATGAATATCTGTTACATTATTATTGCGTTAATATATTTCGTTGGGTATTAAGAAGTAATTGAAGATGTCCTTTTAATTGGAGATGGGAACTAATTTGAATCCTTTTGTATGATAATGCATCATTTAAAAATAATATCACAAAACTTAATATACAGGGTTAACTATGAAGTACAAAATTTTTAACCATGTGCTCAGATAAAAAAATATTGCGGAATTCTAGCTCAATGTTAAAAAAATGGGGCAGAACCCTTTTTTCTTACGGAAAGTCGGCGCCTATGACAGTCAGTCATCGTCCAAGATGGCTAGATATGTCAACTACCTTGCGGTCGTTTTTTACAGCGTTGTCAAGTGCAGAAACGATGAAAGTAAACATTTTAGATAAATGACAGTTAATCCGGTTAGCTGCAATATTTTGTATTCGTTGCAGATTCGTCATAATTATCCACTAACATATCCGACATAAAATACTTTATTTAATTACTATAAAACGTTTGAAATTAGTCAGTAAATGTTCTAAAATAACATAACCTAGAATACTGCATTGCTAGTTGCATACTCTCCAAACCTCAAAGAACTTGCCAAACTTAGTTTTATACTAAGCGTCTAAGAAACATGTTTACAGAACACTGTAAACATCTTGGGATGTTATAGTTTTATATATTACTAATTATTTTAAGCAAACATCGTCGATTACCGTTAATATTGTTGCTATTATTAGTATTAACAGAATTTAATTCCTCAACAACACAAGAAATTTAAAAATTTATTGCGTGAAGTGCACCTTGCATGAGTGGCCTACAGATGTCAGATGGCGTCTGCAGCTGTCAAAAATATTGCATACGGCTACGGTACTCTGATAATTTTAAAGTACTTGGTTTTCGCAAATTTAATTGTTCGCATATTTTTTTAGAGTATTTACAAACATTTATTTAAATGCCTACATGACGGAGGAGGTGACGTGCTGATTTATGGGAGTGTGACAAGTGTATATTATCGTGTGACAGCGTAATACCAAAGACGTTTTTCGAGTACACAAAGTATTATGCTGAATACTTTTTTAACCACATTGAATAACTGTTATAATGCCTTGGCGGTAAACGTGTGGCAGTGTTTTTATGTATTTGTGTACATTTGCGTGTATTTTTTTGTTATCCTTTGTGGTTTTCCCCGACGTAAGTAATTGACGGTCATGACCGCCGGACCAAGTAGGTACCTCGCTTTAAACAAAAATGACGGTCGAGGCAAGAAGAAGCTCACAGCAAGTATAAAACAAGTAAGAAAACAGAAAATAATACAACATTCTTAAAATCTTTCCAAATATCAATCCTGGAAATAAATGTTAATGATGTAGGCGCTGGCCTCCCTGTGCTACCGTATCGTGTTTCTCATTAAATCATTAAATAATAATCTACATTTTGTAAATATTTTTTTCTTTCAAAGCGGCGTAATCTGATACACGTGTCAACGCGGTGACCTGTCACTACGTTTGACACTTTGACAGAAGGCCAGTGACGGCGATAAATAAGGATTTATAATAGTTTTGAAAAAAAAATTCGTTCTATAAATAAGTTTGGAAATACTTTGTTAGATGATTCCGTTAATTCTAATTTTCCCTATTCCCTCTTAAAACATTTGTACCAAGTCATAGTTAACCCTATATTTCAATTTTGAACTGTTTGCAGTGCAGAGGTTTTTCAAATTGAAGTAAGAGATAGGTGGAGCAATAGGAGGGACAACTCTGGATATTGTTACTTGCTAGAGTATAATTAGTGGCAACCATTGCTTCATTGAATGGTTGGACAAAAATTAAAAATTTTTAGTTTCACTAAATACTATAGTAAATAAATCTATACGAGACGAAGAGTTCTTTGTGTCCTGGGCAACAAAAACAAACACAAAATTTTTTTTGAAGTTTACTTATACAGTGCTCCTCTATTCCGTGCATCATATTAAAGACCGTGCATATTACGCCTGCACGCACTTGCACACTAGGGATCTGCAAAGCCGGTACCCATGTTATTTAATGGAGCATCGCACACTAGACCAGCACCTGCATGGATCGGCACCTGCAACGACCGTCACTGAAGGTCGTGCCGTGACCTCCAATTTCTATACTTGGTCGCGCTAGTCCAACCTAAGTTCTGTTCCTACAAAACTCAGTAATTGGTTTCAAAATGTTAGAAGTGTTAGTTGTGAATGTCGCACTGACCTGTCGGATTATCAACAACGTCTATTTATTTACCTTAAATGAGTTGCCAGTATTTCGTCAGATGGCATTGCGCTGCGATATCTTTTGTTTTGATGGCGAGGACGATCCAAGAGATCATTTTTTTTTGTGATCGTCGGAGATAGTGAAAAAAATTCTTAATTCTTAATCTCTCTCCAGTTCAGAAAATAAATGATGACATTCACCATACCATCTTCTTTTTTTATTGATAGAGTTGAACCCAAAACGTTCTCATTGTCTTCGCATTTCTCCCCTCTTTTCTTCCCTCCTCCGCTTCATACAACATCGTTAAAATAAAAATTTCCTCCGGGCTACACTCAACTACTACTTTAAAACATCAAAACGCCTGCCACACACACACACACACATACTCATAATCTGCACAAAAGAGTTACTGGTTCGTGCTGGACAATTATACAAATTCGTGCAGGACTGCAGATTTGCGCTGTGATGGTCCATGAGGTCCATCCAGGCGTAACGTGCACGATCTTCTAAACGACAGTTTAATTCAACTTCCATTATCTTCGTTTAAAGCTGCCTTACTTCTTGAAGAACAGGACAAGAGTTAATTTAAAGTCTTGTTGGTGCTCGATCTTGCGACAACATTTCTTGTATTGTCTTGCGAGTCTCGCTCACAATTTTGGAAAACACTTGCATGACTCTTGCGAGGCTCTTGCATACAAATGAGAAACATGCAACTTTTATTACGAATATGGTATCAGTGGTGGTTATTCTCAGTCGCCTACGGTCCCGCTCACACGCAAGTTTTACATAATAAAAATAATGGTCTAAATAGACGAAAGAGAATCAGAACTCTTTGAGTCACGTGGCTGTGAATTTATCAGTTCAGTTCAGCAGAGCTGGACCTAGACTCAATAAGTTTTGATTTAAAAAATAATTGTATTTGCTAGATGCCCTTTAAATAAAGTATACAGAGTGTTCAGTAAAGAATGGGCCAAATTCAGATGTAGATAGTTTGGATAAAGATAAGCTGAATTAACTCAACTTACCTTAATCCAAAAGTTGATACTAACGGAGCTACAAGGTGTCAAAGTTGAAAAAATAAATCACAATTTCTTTTATTATATATTTTATCGCATCGATCGTATTTTATGAAATTTGGTATAGGGGGGTTTCTTTGGACTAGAAATTCGAATATGTCGACGATATTGGTGTATCTGCCAGAGGACGCCACCAACGATGGTTTGAACCCCTTTAAATC
The DNA here is from genome assembly GCA_025584915.1 of Monochamus saltuarius. Classification (NCBI taxonomy): domain Eukaryota; kingdom Metazoa; phylum Arthropoda; class Insecta; order Coleoptera; family Cerambycidae; genus Monochamus; species Monochamus saltuarius. The sequence goes on from CM046721.1 coordinate 20,335,941, forward strand.
GCTACAACTTTTTTGTGCTACGCCGTATCTCATTTTGGAATTGGAAAAATTTTCTTCCTTATCTTTTCTAGTTAAAAAAGGTACACCTTGTTAATGTCGCTGAGAAAAACGCATCTAAAAGTAGTAAAAATGTTGCGTAAGTAATGGGCCATACTGTAAGAGCATAATACTGCGACCAAAATAAGCTGATTTACTTTAGCTTAGCCTATAAAAATTCAAAAATCCACCATAATCAATAATAACAAAGATACAGGGTGTCAAAATTGAAAAAATAAATCACATTTTCTTTCTTATCTTTTATAGGTATCTATATATTCTCATTGCTGTATTTTCGATAAAAAATAACGTTTTGTTATTGAATTTCAATATCAATGTTTTTATATTAATATAACATAAAATATTGATCCACAACTTAAAGACATATCTTCATCTTTTTTTACTGGTCATCGAGCTCTAGATGATACTATATTTTGAGAATTTTTAATAAAGTTTCAATCAAGCCAACTAGCAATGGTAAGAAAAAGCTTGTGAAACCAATGGTAATAAATCAGGTCACATCAAAAAGTTAATTTTTAGGAAAGTTTGATTTTAATCAAATGTATATGAATCCCATCGACTGCCGACATTATTTATAATTCCTATTTTGTCTAATGTAATCGTAATTATGATCAAACTTTACTGTTGGCTTGTTCTTTATATTCTTGTAGCGGTAGAGTATGACGTACATATATTTATAAATACCTAGAACAAATTTATGCCCACACCTTATATTAAAAGACAAGAAAATAAAAGGCAGCGTTGACGACGCGCGTCGTCGATCTCGATGAGGTAAAGACTGTATCTGAAGGTCTCAGAATGCGAATCAGTTTTTTTTGTATTTGTCTTTCTTTGTGATGCGGATGAATATAAATGATATCACCTATATTGTATTTACATCCTTGGCATGGATTTGGATGAGTTCCTCTTATCTGACCCATTTTTGTATTAATTAACCTTTAATTTTTTTACTTTGCATAAACTGTCATCTAGAATAACTGAAATACCTGAATTGCAAATTAGCGATTGATTTATTTTAAGCAATGTCGGTTCCGGTGCAGGTGCAATTGAATGTGACTGTAAGTAGGTACTATCTAGTGCAATAATAGTGGCACTCTTTAAAACGAATTTGGCTATTTATTTCGACGTAATCTACTTTCAACATTCCACTCACTGATATAAATCTAATGAAATTGCTACTCAGAACTTCTAGTAAGTCAACACTGATCTGAGGGAGTGCCATTATTATTGGAACAGATTGTATGTGCCTACGGGGTGAGCCAATTTCGACACTTTTGGAGGGATTCTCATATTTCCCGAGGAGACTAAGTTTGCATGTTCTCGATTTTTAAGCAAAATTGAATGGCAAAAACCGCATCCGATATCTCGATTTGTTTAAAAGTACAAGGCGCTAATTTTTTTGCATTTTCTATGATGCATTATAACTTCCTTGTTTGTTAATAATTTAGATTTTTGTAAAAACATTGTTTATTCAGATTTCAAAATAGGTACTCTTTATTTTTTGAGTTATAATGCAAAGTTATGTTTTTTAAAGAACGCCCTATATTTTTTCACACGGTTGGACAGCATTTTCATTGGCTTTCTGACAATGTAATAGACTGTATATTTCTTTATAACCACAATACGATAGTACTTATTTAATTCGATGATTTTTGAAATATACAATTTTTTAGCCAATACATACTTAACAAAAATAAAATAATAATTATAATAGCTTATTCTTTAATATATCACTAAGCTAATGATATAAGTCCATAACTACTAAGATTACTCAACAATGATTTTAAATACAAATTTTCATCGTAAAGAAATACAATATAAACTGGTTAATCGTAGAAGTTAACAATAAAAATGTAAAAATTAAGATTTTACACAGATAAAAATATTATTATATTGCTATAAGGCAGTATAAAGTATATTACATTATTGGAAAGCCAATGAAAAATGCTATCCATCCGTGTGATAAAACACAGTGTGTACCATTTAAACAAAATATAACTGCATTATAACTAAAAAAAATAAAGAGTATTTAAATAAAACTGCGCACGCCACTGAACTCTACGTAAAAATCTGAATAAGAAATCTAAAATATTAACAATCAAGGAAGTTATAAAGCGTCACAGAAAATGCTATAAAAATAGAAAAGCCCTATTTCTTTTAAACGAATCGAGATAACGGAATGCGATTTCCGCCATTCAATTTTTCGTAAAAATCGTGCTCATGCGACTTTAGATGCTTTTTTCTGTCTCTTCGGGAAATAGGAGATACCTCCCAAAATTATCGAAATTGCCCCATCTTGTACATGAAAATAAAAATATTTTTTAAATTTTTTTTTCGTAATGACCACTTATTCTTTTATATTAATATTAAATATATTGTTATTAAGTTATTGTATTAAACATTTTTAAATACATTTTCTAAAATCAAACCAAGTTGAGCTTCAAAATTGTCTCATGTATATTTGGTTGTGTGCGATGTCAATATAGCCATTGTATTTAGAATCAGCAGGCCAACTAATGTGTTTTGATTAGTTTTAATCAGTACTGCAATTCATCTCATTGACCTGACGACGCTGAGAACATATAGGAGTATTTTTAAGCTTCATATAGGTACTCGTAATGTATATAGAATAATTTATAGTAAGTTTTTTGTAGCAACATTTTAATATACTCAAGACAAGAATTCAGAAGACTGAATAATTTATTATATTTTCATCAAAATATTTGAGAAACTGCAACTGATAGTCATATAACTATATACTACACTAAAGGTTTGCATTATATACTGCACTAAATTGCAAAAACTAATTGTTTTTAACGTGACCAAATACCGAAAATTACATTGACAATAAAAACAAATGTGTAACGTCAGCCGTGGCGTAAGACGTCTGAATTCTTGACGCGAATATAGTACACTTTATTCGAGGACAAAATTTCATATATACAGGGTGTCCAGAAACTCTCCTGACAAACGAAGACTGGAGATTCCTCAGATAATTTTAAGACAATTTAACCCAATTCACCTAGTCCAAAAATGCTTCCTAAGGGAACTAGAGCTCTTTGAAGATGGCGCCTTGTAAATAGTTTTGTTTAAATACCTCCAGAACGCTTCTACTTAGAAAAACAAAAACTGGTATGCTTGTTTAGCCTTCAGAGATGAATCGATTCCATCAATTGCGTATGTTTTACTTTTGTTGGCAGTTCAGAGCCAACTAGTGCAAAAAATATAAATTGAACTTTAATGACGAAAAAACGAAAAATTTTCAAATCCATTTTTCTAGAAAACGGTGTATCCTAATGACTTAAAGTAAGAGTACCTTTTAGTACTAGTATAACTTAAAATTTAATAATTTAGTGGCACAAATGCTTAAAAGTTAAATACAAAGAAGTTATGCGTTAAAATAACCGTTGACCTATCCAAAACGGACGCCTATGACCGGTACTAGAAATTCGCAATTGATGGAATCGATTCATCTCTGAAGGCTAAACAAGCGTACCAGTTTTTGTTTTTCTAAGTAGAAGCGTTCTGGAGGTATTTAAACAAAACTATTTACAAGGCGCCATCTTCAAAGAGCTCTAGTTCTCTTGGGAAGCATTTTCGGACTAGGTGAATTGGGTTAAATTGTTTTAAAATTATCTGAGGAATCTCCGGTCTTCGTTTGTCAGGAGAGTTTCTGGACACCCTGTATAAATCTATGTATCTTCAAGTAAAGGTCACGGACTAGATTCAAATTGTTGTATATATGAATAGACGAACATTTTTCACAGTTTCAAACGAGTCACTGACTGCTGCTTGAACAAACTTACGAATTCCAAATAATCTGAGTATAGAATAATGGGCTGTGGGCTGACTAATTAAGACAAACATTCGTTTAATTATTGATGTGCAAATAGGTGAATATGTCGACAACATAATTCTAGAATTGTTCATTGTGTATATATTTGAAAAAATCGAATATTTTTCAAAAACTATTTTTCAGATAATATTTACTATACTACAAAGTAAGTTTAAATCGAATCGTTTCTCAATTTATATTCATATGTATATAAAAAGGTACAATAAAAAAATACCTTTTCATTTATTTGTACTGTGTACTTGTGTAACTGCGATGGAGAATATTGTTTGTAAGGATATGAAAGGTGTATACTTTTCTGTATACATCACTATAACATTCAAAATCAATTTTTTTATTTTTTGTTCAATTTTACTGAATGTGGTTTATTTAAAAACTAGAAATAAATGCAATGAAAAATTCTACCTAAGCATTTACGATGATTCCACTATATATCGTAAGATGTCGCAATAAGTATTAAACATAAGTATATCGTACTGCAGTTATCTACTGCATAAGTTATGAACGTGCATTTAGCCATCTTCGATGTATCAGCTACTCCACAGATGGCGCGTTTGTGCTGGTACAGTACAATCATATTAGATGGCTCTGTATACCTCATTTAGAGGAGTTAACGCGATTGCCGAATCAGTAAAACTGAAGGAAGATCTTTAAACAATATAATTTGTTCATTCATATGTAGTTGAATTTTTGCCACGGATAGTTTATATTTATCCAAACTTAACTAACATTTCGTACTAACTGAGAATATGATGAAGTTGAAGTGTTTTTACAAATTTAGATATAATTATTTTAATGAAACGATAAATTTGGAATAAACATAGACAATTATTTGCTCAAATAGGAAATAATTGGATATGTAATATGTGTGTTTGGCGAGGTGTTTGCAACGTTTAGTTGTAATTATCATATGGTCAGTGAAACTCCTCGTTATGGTATTTTTTCTCAAGTCTACGTATATCTGCAGTTCTAGTGATTTTTATATTCTAAGTTGCAAATGTATCTAAATTTGGACCAGATTTTTTAAAATTGAGACTGATGTGCGTCGTTACTTTTCTGAAGTGTACGGCTATAAGTACAATCCATTGCAATAATCATGACACTCTTTAAAACGAATTTGGCGATTTGTTTTGAACTGCTGATGTTGACGTTTAGGCAACCAGCAACACTAAAACGTCATAATTGAAATCCTGTGTTTACGTTGTGACTGTGTGTTCTTCAGTTTCTGGTGTCACTATTTAAATTTTAAGCTTTATTAAATAAAGGATTTTTTTCGGGTACAAAAATATTTTTGTAGAATATAATTCGCCGGTTTGTTTTTCTAGGTTATCAAACAAGACCGACGCGGGTGGATTAGATGTCTTCTCTTATCTATTAGTATTCCTATCGGTCGATTTTCTTAGAATAATTGAGCATTTTAGCTGTACGCAACCACTGACAAGTGTTTGTTGGTGCTTGTAATAAGTGAAAAATTTGGGTGGACAGTTTGGAGCGAAATAACGAAAAATGAATGCAAAATACCGCAAGTAACCGAATTAACTCTTAGTTATCAGGTTAGGTCAATAAAAATATTAATTTTGATCATTTCTACAGTTAAATACGCTGTAAAAAACGACTGCGTGGTACCTAATTGACAAATGTAAGCCATTTCGGACGATGCTTATCATAGGCGCCGATTTTTCGGAGGAAAAGATGGTTGTGCCTCATTTTTTAAATATCAAGCTAGAATTCCGAAATAATGTTTTTATTGTCTTATGGGCCCTGAGAACGTGGTTAAAATTTTTGTACTTAGTAATAGTTAATATATTTATATTTCAAATGTTTATATGACGTAGTACTGGACTCGTCACTATGGTCATAACCACAGTATACTAAGCAATCAGTAGGGAAACTCAGCTTTCCCGCGTCTTCCAAAAATCCGCCATGTTGTTGGCGACTGACAGTTATTACTATAATTTCTCAATCAATACCTCAATTTACATGAAATTACGCTGGATTACAACAGTTAATTAAGAATTAATGCAAAGTATTATAACTACGAAACAACTTTGGTTATGTTTACGCCAAATTAGTAGCTATTTTTTCGTATGTTCTGTGGAATCCGCCATATTCTTGGCGACTTTTTCTAGAGTGGGGGTATTTAAAAACTGCCAGACGTATTTCATTCATAAATTGTCTAAGATTCCGTACTGATTGCTTAGTATACTGTGGTCATAACTTTGACTTGATCCTGACAGTAGATCTATTCAAATTCCTGCGCTCAGAACTTTCAGTAGTTCAAAAACTTTTTGGAGGGAGTGATTATTATTGCAATAGATTATACATTTAAAATTACACTTTTGGAAGTATTTCCAGGTTACCTTGGATGAAACAAATCTGAATCTTTTCTTATTTTGTGATGTTTGTTCTCACAAAGTTTACAGAATATTTATTCTGTAAACTTTGGTTCTCAAGTCTACATTATGTAAACTTCTTGTGATTTTAATATAATCCAATACGGGCTAAATTATTGAAAATTAATACTGGTATACTCCTTTTAGTCCTGTATCTGTACTTGTATATTGCAGAATTGAAGTTTCAGTGTATAAACACTTACAACTATCCGTTTGGAGACGTTTCCCATGCTAGTTTTGGATGAAACAAATCCAATTCCACCTATACGTTCGTCAGAAGAGGCGAAAGCTTGCTGACGTACCCCAGAATGGGAACGCTTCGGCCGGCCAGTTCCAAGTCCAAGTGCCTCTAGACTCTGGGATCGGTGACCTTGTCGAACTGTGTCACTTGAAAAAGTGCATTCGCCCGCTATGTACATATTTACGCCGTGGCGTGGTGAAAAATGGTAGATCGATGTGGAAAGACTAATTCCGGCAACAGTGTCCCACTATCACGTAGGTATCCTAGTAGGAGGTCCGATCTTGTGAATGAATGAACCGGCCTGGCGGGGGCTCCGACAAGGGGGCCAGGAATTCAATTCTACGCCCGAGGCGCCGAACATTCCTCCGCGCAAGACGTCTGACCTCACACCGACCCCCCCGGTCCCGTCGGGTCCCCCGTATTACAGCTGTTGAGCAGCATAACTCTTTGGGAGACGAGCGCCGTGTCCGCCAGTGGCCGATTAAATAACATACTGACTGTTTCCTATAGTGAGGGTCGTTTTCTGTATTTTTTTTTTTGCAAATGCCGCAACTGATTTTTATTACCATTTGCGGCACGTGACTTCAGTACCACGGAGGGCGGAAAGTTTAGGTATAGACTGCATAATCATAAACCCTTATATCAAACAGTATTCGTACAACAAATTTCTCTCCTATCAAACAAATGGCTATTAGGGACAGTTTTTGCAAATATTTCTAAACAAAGGTATTCCTATAACTGTTGCCAATACTGCCGTATGCATATTCCATCGATTTCTTCGCTAATATTTGTACGGAAGAGGCAGTTGTTTACAAATATTTGCAAAAACTGTCAAGACTGATTTGTTTCATAAGACAACAGAGGAACATCATCATAGCAACCGCCTACTGCGGTTATCAGTAACCGGCGACGAAACGTGTTTAGAGTAAGGAAAATTATTTTTATTTTTTTCCTCGCAAACTGTTGGTTGTATGAAAAAATTACGAGAGGGAAAAAGCAGTAAAATTAGGTGAAGTATTTAAATTTTTTTTGTTGAAATCGGCCATTGCAGGAAAAAGTTCTGAAAGAAATAAATCTAGAGGTTGCTTATTCCCGCCCTCCAGAAGCATAAGCTAAGGAATAGACACCACCACAAATTAGCCTTTGATTAGCTGATAATGTATACCAAAATTGAAATTTCTAAGTGCAACCGTTTTTAAGGAAACATAAAAAAACTATTTTTTCCACCATTTTGAGATTCGAATATCTCAACAGGGAGGACCCAAATTGAAAAATTTTATATGAAGATCCCCCCTGAAATGGCTTGTAGAACACACTGGTAAAATATTTGACCATCATTCTGGAACACCCTATATATATATATTTCCTATCATAATATCCCAGGTTTGTTTCGGTCTCCCTCTTTTCCTCTTCTTGGTAGTTTTCGCTTCCCATATTTGTTTCACTGGTTCGTTGCTGTTCATCCTATGTAAATGTTCCCACCAACCAAGGCTAGTTCTGTTCTATAAACTCCAGAATTACTTCTATTTTCAGTTCACTTCTTATATGTTTGTTCTTGACTCTATTCCTTCTTGTATTGCTCTTCACTCTTCTCAATTATTTCGTTTTCGTATTTTGCAGTTTACTTTTTTGTTTCTTTGTAAGCACCTAGCTAATATTCGCATCTGTATGTTAGAATTGGTATAAAGATCGTTTTAAAATGCTCATTTTGGTCGTTCCTGATATTTCTTTTCTATTTATAACTTCTTATTAATTGAATAATACTCACTGTTTTTTTTTTCATCCTTTCATTTACACATTTCAGCATCTTGCTTCCCTTTGCTATCTATTTTTAATCCTAAATATTCAAAGCAATTAATTTGTTTTAGCCTTAATCCTTCCAATTCTATTTTTATCTCCGTTTCTTCAGTAGTCATTACTTTTGTCTAATTTATGTTAATTTTTATCTTCCTTTCTTCTAGTACTCGTCTCCATACTTGAATATTCCTCTTTAAATTTTCGTCATTTTCTACTTCGTCAGCAAACCCTCCTTCCGAAATTTTGACTACTTGTACTAAACCCTTCCGATTTCATATTCTTGCATATCGCATAATTATCTAATATTATTGTCATACATCTTTTGTATTATTCTAATTGATTTATTATTCACTCCTCTGGTTTTTAAACTTTTCTATACGCGGACTATGTCAAATGTTTTTTCAAGATTCAAAAATGCAAAAATCCATTTTTCTGATGTTCTATTTGTTTAGTCCTAGTATTACTTTATTTAGTTCATTGTTCCTGATTTTCTCTATTGTCTTCATTTTCATTTATGATTAAATCTTCTTCGTATGGTTCATTAATACATAATAGTATTTTTTTCACCTATTCATTATATCTACATCTTTCAGTATTTATCCGTTTAATTTACTTATAAAAGCATAATTTAGCGATTACTCCTTCCTAAAGGATATCAGTACCTTGTAAAATAATTGTTTGTTTCCTATTCTATCCATCTGCATTTTATTTCAAAATTCACACCACACATCTTCATTTGCTGTTGCAACCATTTCATTTACTTTTTTCCTTTGCGTTTATATACTTAATAATTTCCCGTTGTTCTATTTACTATATATTTCTTCCATGTTTCTTTCTTAATTTTTACTTCATTTATATCGTTTGTCCACCATACGGTTTGTTTTCTGTAATTTCTTATTTTACATGTTCCACAACTTTCTATCGCAGCTCTTCAGATCTTTGTACATCATTTCCACATTCTCAGTCACTTTCTGCTCAAATTTCTCTGCTATGTGTTTATTTTTTAATTTATATGTTCGTATATATTTAAATTCTACTTTCCTTTGGCCTGTCTTTTCCTTTTCTCATTTCATTATGAATTCTTTAATTCTACTACCAGGTAGTGGTCACTAGATATATATTTCTGATCCTCTTCCAACCTTAACATCAGATATATATTTCCTATAGTTTAAAAATATAATAGCATCGCAATTGTAATACTTGTCTGTCGAATGAGCCGATTTCAATATAGAATTCTGTAATGTGTTGTAGTGTGGCGACTTCAGTGTCACTATTTGGAATCACTTGAGCTCTTTAAATAAAAAAGAGTCTCACAATATTAATCGCTAGGAACAATGCACATCATTTTGTATGTAGAAAAAATTAATTTGCTGTTATCGTGCCATTTATTCAACACTAAACATTTGTTTAGAAAATGGCTTGGAAAATAGTACTTAAGATTTTTAATATAACGATACCCTCCCATAAATATTTTTGTCATAAGCTGTTATACGTTCCAAACCGTGTGTACAAAATGCTATTAACGTGGAATGAATTATTGCCAAGGTAACAACGTAAAAATGTGTGTATCTCGGTTTTATTCATCTCTGATAAAATGTTTCCTAAAGAATTACAACTTGTCGATAGGCGCGCGTGTTTCATTAAACCAAGGAATTGTATCTCATTAGCTTATTTATGATTTATGTATCAGTTAGTTAATGTATTTTGTTAAGATTTTTATTTCTTCTGTAATGAGGATGTTGGCGGTAATTAGCGTGAAGATGATCAGTGGATAGTGACCCAACTTGTTCCATGGTTAAGTTTTCTGTAGGTACTCCCTTCTGTGTTCCAGATCAGATATCTCTAGTAAATGATTGTCTTCCTGTTCAAATGGTAAAACGTGATAGAAAACTGTGGATATTAGTAGCTACTATTTTACCAAATTTCCCTTATTGTCTTATTTGAAACATAAACCTACAGAAATTTAATTTTTTTTTCCTGAAACCTATTGCCAATAGGAAATTTTTATTTTTAATTTATATAATGGATTGTATAGCAGAACAATTTCAGTTTGTTAATAAAGAATTGACACCTACTACAAAATTTTCAAACCTGAAAAGCACAATGCTTACCTATAATTAATTGGAAATGCTCAAATTGTAATAATTTTGTTATTACATAAACTTTAATTTGCTGAAGGAGTAAATCTTTTTATTTGACTTAGCATAATGTTAAGTATAAATCACAATTTGACTTTTACTTTTGAAGTTTACTGTATATTTAGATTTTCATTGCGAATATAGCAGCAGAGCTGTCCTCAAACTTTCCCCATTTGACTATTTCTCTGTCTCTTATAGATTACAAGATACCATCAATACATACATCATCAAAATGGTCCACACTGTGTATTACTAATACAATAAATTCCGGACGAATTTTGAACAGAAACGTTGTAGCATTTCCAGCGTTACCGCTACCTCATTTGGAAATTTTCAATTCAACAAAAAATAAAGGCGAAGCAATATTTCTGCCTCTCTGAGACTGTTGCTTGTACAATAATGCATAAGTAATTACACAGGGTGTAACAAAAAAGCAGGTTATCCCATTAACTGCATATTTTGAAATTTTGAAAATGTTTTTTCGCAATAATTTATTTTATTAATACGTTATGTAAATACACATCATACACTTGAGAATATGTATTTCTTTGAGAGTATCACTGTATTTTAGTGTGCATAAAATGCAATATTACAATATTGTTGCGTAAAATGCAATTATACGGTATTTACCTGGAGCTCTTGTAGTACATGCATTTGGTATATTTTACAGTAATACATGATAATAATAATAATAATGATTTATTTTCAGTTACGATCATTAACAAATAAATGGTGTGAAAATGGTCTGAACAATGTATAAATATACTATTATTTTTATCTCGTGGTAATTAACATAGTTCATTAATAGTTTTTTTTCTGTGTAAAAGACAAATGAAAAATAAAAATGTAAAATGAAATACAACGAAATTTGCAGTACTTCAACGTTCTTAACATAATTGGGCAAAATTGTGACTTAACATAATTTACTTCTGTAGACAGATACATGTTGTTCATATTAAAATAGAACTTAGTATGACCTTAATTGGGGCAGGTACTAACCGATTCACATTTATTTTGAGAAATATGTCAAGGAATTTGGTCCAAGAACTCACAGTGCTTCGTAACATAATGCCCAGAATAGCCGACAAGTATATTTTTAGCAGCATGACACATCTACTAGGTAATGTCTTATTAAAATTCATTGTACATTCTATGTCGCCAATTTCTGGAATTACATGAAATGTCAGGAATTCCTGTTTCATTTAAGACCACTGACCATATGTCCTGCTGCCACTACATTGCACGAAAAGAGCTATTACGCGTTTAGACAAATATTTACATAGTACACGAGACCAATTTTTATTCTGTGCAATTTCGAATGTCGCAATTTATAACATTATTTGTATTATTTCTGGAGAAGTTACTTAGTCTAATGCAGCATTTTTACATAAAAAGTTGCAAACATTCTTTGCTAATGTTGGGATATCATCTACATTATGTATTCTTGTATCAATTTCAAAAATTAAACTCCAAATTTTTAATTTCTAAACCGCTTGAGATAATTAACCAAATTCGGTGTGCATAGTTAGTATGACAGTAGGTATGAAACAACCCTGTATGATTTTACAAATAAAATATGCCATCATATTCGTCATTGTATTATCTGCATGTTTTGTGTCTTTGCACTTTTGTATTCCAAACCTATTAAATAACAAAATAATTATTAACAATGGAATTACTTTACTATGATTTATTGTAACAAATGTTGGAAATGACCACCTTTAGCCAAAATACATGCTTCAGATCTTGCAGCTCGAACACATGCAAAAATTTCAGAAGTAGCTCTTATCATATCACAATCAGCTCTAATTTGTTGACGTAAGTGCTCCCCAAATTCAGTGTAAACTTGGTAAACTAATGCTATAAATGATACTGCAGGAAACAACTACTCCGCGGGCTAATGCCCCACAGATACTGCAGGTATAATTCAATGCCGGTCGGGGCATTAGCCCGCGGAGTAGTTGTTTCCTGCAGTATCATTTAAGGATAAAAACTTTCTGATTTTTCACCATTATTTTCTTGAAAATATACAGGGTGACATTGGAAAATCACGCGATAGAGGACGAAAAAATAATAAATGAAGGAACAGCCAGTTCAATTGTTGGTCATCTCACCTATGGCATACTGATGAGGGCTAATAAGCCCGAAACCGGTCTATATCTGGTGGAGTGGCCGACAAGTGTTCTTGGCTGTTTCACACAGATACTGCAGGTAAAATTCAATGCCGGTCGGGGCATTAGGCCGCGGAGTAGTTGTTTCCTGCAGTATCATTTATAGATTTAATGGCGTATCGCCTGGGACGAGAGGTCTGCGGTTAAGTACCTACGATATTGTAGGTCGCTTTCTGCAAGTGGAGCCGCTTAGGCCGAGCAGGAAGTAGCAGACCAGTTACATCTCACTTGGTAAACTAATGTCTTGAGATGTCCCCAAACAAAGAATTAAATAGGGACCAGGTTCTTGAGCGCCTCGATCAATCAATTTATTACTGAATCTTTCATTTAAAAATCCACGAGCAGTCAAACTAAAATGTGGGGAAGCCCCGTCGTGCATAACTTCATTCAAGAAAATATCTGCAAGCGGCACCGGTTAAAGTTCTTGGTAAAGAGTAAGGCTCAACAAGAAAATATACAGTAATATCCACTCATACATTCGAAGAAAACTGATGTTGAAATTAGGTTTCCCAACTTGAGCATCGGCCATTCCGCGACAATTGTTTTTACGGTTCCATTACATTTTTTTCAGAAAATAATTAGAGATTTTCAATAATATTATTAACTAATTTATAATCGGTGTATCTAAGTATACGCACGAAAATATACCTCAAACTACCAGGACACGGCGCGGCGGTTGGTCGTCAAAGTTCGCAGCAACGCAGCGTTGCCGTATACACGAACATTTTTGAATATTGTTAAAGTATTGTTCAGTTACGGATTTCCGGCATTTTTTATGTCCCGGCCAAGGCAAAACCTTTGCCGGGACAAACTTTCTCATTCCTGATTAATCCCAGCCAAATCGGGACGGTTGGGAACCCTAGTTGAAATTGAGATTCCATTATGCCACTTTATTTTAATCAGACTAAACGTGTTTGTTGTGGAAGTTCATTATAGCATATCTGGAAAAATTAGTTTCGTCGGTAAATAATGTGCCAGCGACAAGTCAACATTTTGTTAATTTTTTTGCAAAATTCAGTGGTAAAATTCTAGACGAGCAGAATAGTCTTGCGGCAGTAAGGCTTGAGCTCTTTGTATGTGATACGGGTATAACTGTTGATGCTTCAGAATGGAACAAACTAATTTATGATTTCGTGTAGAATAGTCTTTCAACGCATGCGTTCTAACACTCTAAAGTCTTCCAGGAATTGGATCTTTCTGAAATGAGCGTGACTCCGAAAGACGTTGAAAAACGTTTCTGAACATTCTTGGATTTGGATGATTTGGAAATCTTTCCATATAAATTCGCCTAGCCTCAGTACATCTGCAAGGCCATACATTTAAAGCATATTGGCTATATCAGCATTTGAATATGCATAAGTAATTGTTAAAACTTAATCTTTTTTTAAAAATGAGCTTAATTTAAATAAGGTGACGGCTTCTTATTATTATTGTTTTACACTACATTGCCTCCCAAGATAATGTAACCTCTAAATTAGGTTATCGTTCAAACACGTCACGTAGGCAAACAACTTTATTGTCACTCTTGATTATACAAGAAATCTGCTTCAGAACTGTCAAATGCTTTACTTTGACGTTTCAGTCATTCGCGTTCGACTGCTCAATATAAACTGACTCCAGCGCCGAAAATGATTTGCTTATATAGGTTTTTAAAGATCTGGAAGTTTCTGAGATCTCGAGAACGTGTCGAGAAACAAATAGAATATAGCCTGGAATATTCCGGAAAACGTCAAAATAAAGCCATCACAAAAATTCTAAATTCTAACATAAACAGAAACGTGATTTACAAACTAACGAGGTAGGTGAGCTTCAATGATAAATTCCAACGTAAACAGGAACACAATTAACAATCCAAAAAGGTAGGTGAGCCTTCGTAACAATATGTTTAAGTAATTTAAGTAACTGCGTACAAATGCTCTTGATTAAATAAATCAATTTTTTTGTTAATTTGAAATACAAAAAAGTGTAAAGGAACAAACAGTGAAGATAATACAATGGCGCATATGATGATCTCTTTTATTTGTAATATTATATAGGGTGCTATATTTTTGTTTGGCAAATACTGATCGATGATACTCACGCCTCCGCCACTGGTAAGTTTCTAAAGGTGATAATTTTTTGTTTTATATCTACTGTTATACTAAATATGCCCACCGAATTTAGTTAAATTATCTCGAGCAGTTTAGAAGTTAAAAATTAACACTGATTTTTATTTTAATTTTTGAAACGCTGTAGCTGGACAACAGCTGTCCTAAGATCCCACTTATATAACACACAAAATCTTAGTTAATATGCCCCTGGATATTTGACCTCTGCTTAAGAAACATCCTGTATACACAATGCACAGATTTTAGATGAATTCATTGATTTCTAATCACACCTACAAATACAATTCGTTTTTTTAAGAACAGTTACCAAAAATTTCTATTATTATATTAGAAACGAATCAGTTGCATAAAATTATATGTCGGAATCTGTATTAGCATTTATCCTTTGGATCCATCAATTTTTCAGTACAGTTTAGAAAACGCCAAATCGTATGAAGAAATCTAACGCTTCGCCGTTGTTTGTTCGAGATTGCAACAAAAAACCGCCTCTTGTATGGACAAAAGTCTCCCCCAGTCGACCTCTGCTTACATTTGCAATGTTAATGATCCAGTGGGTTGCTTCTCTGGAGTTATTCGTAATAATATCGACCGTATTAAATATATGTGTGAATGTGAGATCGTGTAGGTACACGTATAAAATAATATATTTTAGCATGCCGTATAACCAGTTGTTGGTCTCCTCATCTTCGATGGTAGCAATGCTGGAGGTCTTCTCGCTCCCACGAATCGAGCTGGTCCGCTTATACATGGTGTACTAAAAAAGTACAGTTCTGCGTAGATAGATAAGCTCAAAAGCCATTGCCACTTTATAAAATTTGTTATAAACCATTGAATTATACCTAGGGTTCTTGTTCATTAACATGAATGTATTATATCTGCATTTAGAGTTTTTTTTCTTTGTTGGTTTCCGGTTTTTATTGGGGTGTCTAAAGTCGGAAAAAATGGCATGATTTGTTAACATGTTGGTAAAATTTGCGGCTCGTAAAGTACCAGTGGCAGGGTTGTGGGTATTATCATGGCTTTTTCCTAATAAAAAGTATATCACACTGTATATTCATGTAAACGTTGGTTTTCATATGTTCCATTCCATTCTCATAATTTTTTCTCCCTGCATAATTTTTGTGTCTCAAGTCGTTTATAGACGAATAAATTTTAATTTTCTTAAAAGGGGTACGCCACTGGTACATTACGTAAGCTGCAAAATTTATTTTATACCTACCAACATACTTCAAAATTATGCCCAATTTGGCAAAAATATCTCAAGGGATTTAGAAGTTTGATTTTAAATTGATTTTTGTAACGTCTTGTAGTAAGATATACATAAAATAAAAAAAATAAAAAATTGAGGCACTCGTATAGTATTGTTTGAAAGTATTCTTTCTGGGAGTTGATTGTAGGTGCTGTCGTTTCTCGTCTATGTATTCATGCAGTTACAGTAAGTGTTGATGATGGTACTTTAATTTTAGACCAGACAATGATGAAACTCAGCAACCATGAGAGTTGACTCTCTCAACCCATTGTGTTTTATATACAATTTTCTTTCAACAATCATGTATATGATCGGAGAAGTTTCTCTTCTTTTCAACATTAAGACAACGCTTGAATTCGAATGCATTTCATTAAATATAATTCTCTGTATTGTTGTATTAATTCCATGATGAAATCGTATGATGAATTGTTGGGCCTTGTTCTACTAGAATTCCATGTAAACAATTTCTAAGCAACTCACAGTTTGTATTTTGCTGACAAAACTGATTTCGAAAAGAGAAGAAATTTTATCTGCTACATGCCATTTACTAAGTTTACAAAATTGAGTTGAGTTTTTGATGATGTTTTTCCAAAACGGCTCCAATTGATGGCTTGATCACGTCAAAACTTACTACGAGATCATTTGGTTGGTTGGAATGTTGATATAACTTCAAAGTTAGAAGCTTAAATCCCTGCTCAAAGGTGGCAATATCATAACTAATTTAAAATATTATAAGTATGACTTTATATTGAATTATTTTATATACTAAAATCTATAAAATCCGCACTTAAGCTAGCTCTAGTCTAAAGAGTTCTTTGGAGTGAAGTGAAGTGCTAGAAGAAGAAAGAAATATAGAAAATATTTATACCAGTCTACTTTTCTTTGCTGTTATGCATCATAGTACGCGAAGTTATAGTAGAGTAACTGTTATTCATTAATCTGCAGGAAGAAATGGAGTAAGATGACAAATCGGATAAGACTATGCACTGCCAAATATTCGACAGTCTTTATAGGTGGAACAACTTTCTTTATTTGGGTTTTGCAGCGTCATCGATTTTTTATTTCGTGTTATGTTTTGTGCATATGCAGGTAGTTGAAAAATATGCGGACGAAGAAATACTCTTTTCGTCATCTGTATTGAATGTTTTTGCGCCGATATTTGTATGAAACTCTAAAATATGACGGAAATAAGTACATGTGAAGTAGAATCATTCTTTTGTCGTCTTGCATAGTGGTGGAAAGACAGAGAAGGTAGCTACCGCCATTGCATGTAACAAAACTACTTCTCAAAAAGAATTAGACGATAAAATATTGTGAAAAAAGAGGCAAAAAAGGGACTAGGACTAAAGAAATAAAATTTGTAGTTTAGACCTGAATTTTCCCATAATCCTTCAGTTCCATATTATCAGTGAGCAAAGTCGTTGACGTCCTTCTGAAGGTGTTTATTGTTATTTTTTCAGATTAGATATTTAGCAATGGTTTCCAGAATATCTTCAGTAGTATCTTCTCGTATATGCTGTTTGTAAAACGCCTTTTTTTTATAAAGCATGGAAATATTGTACCGTATTTAATGTAGCGTACTTCGTATACATCATCGATTGTATCTTCATCAACACTTGTGAATACTCGTTTTTTGTGTCTTTGTTTTCGGTACTGTTATATCAATATTGTACCCCTGTTTTCTATATCATTGACTGATATACTAGTAATTCTTCTCTACGGCAGGTTCTGTATAGGTATTCCAAATATGCAAACAAATACATATCAGGGTCCTGCGAAATGAACTTTACTACATTTTCTTTAGATAATAGCTTTCTTAGCTTCGCGGTCCACACTCTTATTTTTCAAAAATGTAATCAGTGTATGATATAAGTCTACGTTTATATTTTTCTTAACTTCCTTCCTTGGTCGAATTAGAGACTCAAGCTTTAAACTACGCAGACTAATCTTTTGGCCCTCTTTATGTAAATAGCTCTTCTTCTCCATACTTATCGTTTTCCAGATATTTTACCACTTTATACAGTCAAACAGTTTTCTTCGCTCTTGGTTTTAAGAGCCAAATCTTATTTACATTTTCGCGCTCGGAATCGATGCGTTCTCTTCTCTGGTCTCACGCCGCTTCTTCGGGCCACCAAGTAGATTTATTACACGATTTTTTAATTGCCTCCGTCTCTGTCCGCATCGCGCTATAGAGCAGGCCATCCTGCTTGGGAGCCCCGCAGTCTAGCGAGGTCCTGCAACATCGTCAACGACCTGAATACCGATCTTGTTTGCCAGGCGACGCACGTGTTCCAAAAGTGGCTTTCCAAATATCGCCTGCCATGTCTCCTCCTGTTAGTTTCTATCGTCGAAATGTTAATAATCCGTTAGCCGCTATCTCTTCCGAATCATGAATGGGCCCGTGTAAACTTCCAAGTTTATAAGCGGACGCTGGTCATAAATTATCTTTTTAGAAATGGATATCTGTCGGTGATTTAAGGCACGGTTTTTAATAGAGTAATATGCTTGTTTACGAGAGCTTACGTGCAATGAAGAATTAGAAGTTGCCGTAGTTTTACATACAGACCGTTCTGGAAATGGTTGGCGATTATTCGGAACTTGTCAAAATGACGTCCAAGCTCACTTTACAAAGTATTAACTCTTGTTTCTAAAACCAATATGTTATAATACATTTTTCCTTTCTTATTGAATTGACATAATTTATGAGAGAGAGCTGTTATTTGAAGATATTTCTAATAATATATTTAATCTACCGGTGACTACTTTGGGCATAGCCCCTTATTAACGTACTAATTTGCAGGTAGCTCTGCGCACGCTAGATCTGTACAAACCACCGAAGAGGCCGCTTGTGTAGTGTCTAGCCAACTTTATAAATAATTTGATGCATAATCTTCTGTGCCCGTAGAATTTAATCCTTCTGTCGATACAATAAATCAGTTTCTCCTACATTGCAAACAAAGTTGTACTACCTGAAGATAGTCTTGTCAGGCTACATCTATACAGGCAACCGGAAATGTTTTCTGCGCAGTGTGCAGCCAGTTGAAGAGACAAATTTGAAAAATCTACAGTGTTTTGTCTTTAGCAAGTCTACCTAGTTTAACTTGGTGTAGCCAGCTTTTAAAATTGAAAAATTTAATTATTATAGATCTGTCGATACAATAAATCAGTCCCTTCTACACTGTAAAGAAAGTTGTACTACTTGAAGGTAGTCCAGTGCAGGCTAAATCTGAACAAGCCACCGGAAAAGCCGCCTGCGTAGTGTGTAGTCAATTTGAGAGACAAATTTGAAAAATCGACACTGTTTTGTCTTTAGTAAATCTAACTAGTTTAACTTGGTGACTAAATAAGGGAACAATATCTCTTCGTGATCGGAGAAAACCCTTATGAAATAGTTCTATGTATCAATCAACATTGCATAAACTCCCAGCATTTTGTATTGTATCTTAGAGTCTTTTTAACTCTTAACCCTTGAGTATGTCAAGGCTCTTAACACAATATGATCTATATAATAATTAAAGTCTGGTGCAGGAAAAATTCAAACTGTATTTATTCCAAAACTATATTAATTTAATTTAGAATAGTATAGTTTTGTTTTTTCCTTATTAGGCAACTAATGTCATCGCATATAACCAGAACTATTTTTTAAAAGGGATTGTAGTAATGTTTGACGATAATAAGTAGTTAGTCATAATTACCTGGTCTGACTCCTTCATCCGCCAAATATATGAAAACTGATGCTAATTATATAAAAAATTTGGAAGATTCTCTTTTAGTTTACAGCGATTGGATTCCCAACATTTCGTATCCTAAAGTTTTCTTAACTTTTAGCACAGTATTATATATAATGATTAAAGTCTGTTGCAGGGAAAATTGAAACTGTTGCGAAGCATCTGTTTGTGACTTTTGTGAAATATTTAGGTATCTATATTTTTTACAGAAGTACATTTGGTAATATTAAAACGTCAAAAATTTTATTTGACATAAACATACAGAAAATATAATGATAGCTCTAAAATAAAAAACAAAGTGTCGAAAATACAAAAAAAGAAAGAAATAAGATTAATATCGTCATTTTAACTTCGCTTCCCCCCGCGAAGCTGAAACTCTACAAGGTGATGTATTAATAATGGGACAAAGCTTAATGGTAAATTGCTAACTTCAAAATAGAGCGATTAAGCCAAAAATGCATTCGAATGTTGCTCCTTTTCGATCTACAGATGTTAAAGTTTGACACGTCGAGTGCAATAAGCACTTTTTGTACGAGTTGCATACAATATTTTTTCTACGTTCATGCAAAAACCAAAATATGTTATTTAGATGACACTAAGTCTAGAAAAATGTGACGTCGATTTGAAGGTTTATGTTTGTCATGATGACAAAACGCTGCAGTAGAATGACAGATGAGTGCAATAAAGAACCACTTTTTCTACTAAATATAGTTCAATAAAGTATTGTTTTTTTGCATGAACGTAGAAAAAGATATTTAGTGCATCGAGTAAACACTGTTTTGGATAAAAACAGTCTTCAATGTTACAAATCTTATAGCACAAAAATTTTAGTCAAAGATTTGTTATTGAAGGGTAGGTAATATAAGACGAGGTTATAATTTACTTAATTTCGACTTGAAGTCTTCAATATCAGGGATGTTTAAAATTATTACAATAGGTAAATATTTATAATAATATTTTATAATAATATATTTATTACAAAATTGTAAAACTTATTTTGTCTGCAACTAGTAGTTAAGAATAAGGTAATAACTAGTTATTTTCCGTATTAAAAATCCTTCAATTTGTTTAGCTCTATTTTTGTTACAATATTAAACCTATTTTCAACTTTGTTGATAATTTCTAAGGAATATATGATCAACCTAATAGATAATACTGTGCTATGTTATGGTATAAATTTACTTGTTTATAATACTTCGACTTAGATGTGTCTTAAAAAGTTCTCTTAGGGATTAAGCTTCTTGTTATATGTATTCAGACAGATCTTCGTGCAATAGCGTGTTGGAGGTGTTTTGTGTTTTGGTAATCTGCAGTGAAAATCTACTTGTGCCGTACGACACAATTAAATCAGATAACCACACAATATTACAGATAAAAACGAATTGAAAAATAATTATTGTTTATACTTTGCTCATCCAAACGAAGTCAACAGTGTAGATTGTGGTTTAAAACTTACAGACAAATTGACTTCAAAGTTTATTTCATTTGAACGTCCATGCTGTTTGTTATTTCTAATTGATTACTCATTAATAGTTATTTATGCAACAAGTACAAAAAGTAAGTGTTTATGCAATAAGCAATAAGCACTTTTTGTACTAGTTGCATAGAATATTTTTTCTACGTTCATAAAAAAACCAAAAAAAGATATTTAGATGACACTAAGTCTAGATGTTTGTCATGTTGACAAAACGCTGTAGTAGAATGACAGATGAATGCAATAAACAATAAAGAACCACTTTTTCCATTAAATATTACGTTAATACAGATAATATTAGTTAATACATTTATGACGAAATATTATACCTACATATTTTATCACGAAATACATTCAGTATTTTAAGAAAGAAGACCAACCAATATATATGTAAACTTATACGGAATAGGTTATGATTTTTTTACGAATTCACAGATCAAAGAAGAACAACATACGGATAAGGCTTATTTGGCTTAATCGCTCTATTTTAAAATCAGCAAGCTACCGATCTGTCCCATTATTAATGAATCGTACTGTATGCAAATAATATAAATAATAGAGATATGTCCAAGGTTATGCTATATAAATATAAATTATCTAATAAAATTTTAAAAATATAAATCTGAATTTATCCAGAATCAGCTGTGGAAGTTTTTCAGAAAACTGTGTAGGAGTTTAAAAAATAAACTGTGTCGAATAAATCTTGCTATACTTTATCATGTCCATTCTATTATTTCCAAACACTATCCGTCCGTCTCGTTCTTTGAATTCGATTCCCGTGGCCAACATAAATATTTTGAATGAATATCGTGTTTCATATTGTAGGATTGTCGGTTCACGGATAACTCGTGGAATGTACCTCTGCATCCACCTGTTTAGGTCCTCTTCCATTACGGACCAATCGGAGCGACGGCCTGTAATTGGTCGCCGTGTTTTATTTAATAACTATGGTGAGTCGCGCCTTTTTACCTTTAATTTTATTTGCAGTAACGGCACTTTAATGAGGATACGTAATACCTGGCCTAAATGCCTGGGCATTCTGCAATTATTGCTTCCACAATGATCGCAGAATGGAAAATGTGAAAAATTCCACAACTTTCAAAAAAATTGGTTTATGGATTTATTAGAAAGAACTTACCGATTGATGCCTGAAAAGAGTACACTGATAAAAATGTTTCTGTAATTTCACATAATTTTACCAGAGAACTCCTATCATAGAGAAGCGAAGGCTTTGTCGGCTCCTTTGAAGTTGCATACTCCTCAGTGAAAAAACATTGAAGGATAAACAACCTAATACACTGCGAGAAATGTTGAGTTTATTTTAAAATTATCCTACACTGAGCAAAATATTTGTACTTGTAGTCACTTACCTGAATTATGTTGATTAGGTTACATCATTACATTAAAGTAATTTGCAATTGCATTTTTTTATTTAAATATTTTGAAAATACAACAACACTGAAATTTAACAGTTTTTATTTATAAATGTGATAGAATTTTTAATTTTCTTTGTGCATTCTTGTCCTTCTTTTTGATTTGTAAATCTCTGTTAGTAAGTATATTTAACAGAATAAAAAATTTTTAATCTAATAAATAATTTTACCAAATACTCTTTGGGAAATTGGCGGCAAGGATGCATAAAATTTACAGTTTTCTTTATCGAATATGAAGTTTTAGACACCGATTGTGATAATGAAATTTCGTCAAATTGAACTTTAAATATTACCTATTTCTAATTGATAAAGTTAATAAATTCTTCTGGGACCGACTGTAATTTTCTCTTGCAAAACAAAGTAGGTTTTGCATTATGCAACTATTTTTTCTTTGTGCTTCATTTTTAAATAAATTTTTCCTCAAAATGCCTCTCACGCAGTCTATAATTTGTATGTATATCCATAATTTTTGGCAACAGGTCCCCACGATTACACACGTCTAGCCACTCTTTGGCCCTATAATTCTTTTATAATTAGATATATATTATAACTAGCAATTTAATAATAAATTAAATGTAATTTAACATAATATAAAATATTGCGAAATGTAACTAGAATAAAATATAGTGATATATTTAAAAATAATACAAATGAAACGGTATTACATATGGTTTTGTAATAATTATTACTACCTACCTCTCATATTCTTTAGGAAATCTGAACAAACTAATCCCCTCTCCCGTTTTGCTTGAACATCCACGGAAAGCACAATAGTAACCAGACATTATTATTCTTAAAAGGACTGGACTAACAACCACCTAACAACCAAATAAAATACCGGACTACAGCCAAATACGTAGCGTTCTGTCAATGACAAAGAACAACTCAAGAATTTAGTGGTAGGACAAAGGATAGCAACACAACCTAGTTGGCGCATGCGTTCTCGAAATTGGACCCAACAATAATTGTTACCTTCGCTTCTCTATGATAGGAGTTCTCTGATTTTACGTTGGCAATTTGTGACCGGCGTAAAGTTATGAAAAATTACATAATTTTATAAATGAAATAAGTAGGTACACTGTAATATTACAGAAATATATATGGATGATTGTCGGAAGATGAAGTTGAAAAGAGGGTTTTTTTTACTTTTAGTGTAAAAAAAAGTTGTTCGGATTAATACAGGAATAGATTTAAATATACAAGATGTTTCTTACTAAACAATTATTAGAAATAATAAGTAGTTTATTATTATAATTAAATAATAAATAACTTTCGTGTTGGAAGATTTTGGAGATACAGGTAATGGCAAGCATTTGAATAACGTATTTTTTAGTTTCGGTTATATTTATGAATTATTGTATAACATTTAAATTGGTATAAGCTGCAAGTACACACCTAACCAAATATAATATTATACTTATACCACACCTTAACACAACTAAAACGCATTTGGTTAGAGTGCCACATTATTTTTAACATTTGCCAATTTTATTACGTAAAACCACTTCATTTTTCTTTTATATTATGTAAATGAAAAATTACCAGTAAACGTTATGTAAATGAACATAACAACACTCTCTATATATAGTTTATTTGTTTTTTTTTGTCTTCTTGCTATATTCTTATTATTTCTTATATTTGGTATTGCCTGACCTTACGTACTAAAAAGCCGGATTCTGTAAACAAAATTGTTACAGTCTATGCACCGTTAATAAAAATTTAGGATATTCAGAAAATTTATACTACTTATATCACGTTTGAAGTCCAATTTTAACGAACTTCTACATACGAAATTAGACAACAAAAAAAATTACCTACATACAAATACAACTATAATAATTATGGAAAAATACTAGTTTTTGTTAATGTTAGCTACAAATTACAAATAATTTTGAATACAACTAATTTAAATATCTTTTTTTCTGTTTAAATAAATAACGAAATCAATTGACCTAAATTCCAAGATCAATTGATTTAAAAGTAATTAATTTTATTTGAGCGTATAGACGAAAGTTTTGCAACATGAAAATAATTTATTTTCTTTGAATTTATTCTCAAACTTATACTTATGCATTATTTTGTTGCAAGATGTGCATTCAGTTTAACACATTTCTGTAAGAAACTAGAAGAGTTTGAAAGGTAAATGAATTTGGAGGTCTCTATATATTGGCATTATTTTCTGACAGCATAAAATCAATACCTAGTTTTCTTTTGAAAACCTTGTCAAAAATACCTGAAGGAAAATGGAGCAATTTTGGTGCTAACAATATATAGTTCTTTATTAATGCCTGTTCGAAGTTAAAATCTTTTAACGATTAGGTTCTATGAAAAAAATTATGATGACAAATTATATGTTATTTTACCTTTCAGTTTGTTTTTATATTAATTTCTTATGTATAAAATAAAATTAATTGTGAATTTGGTGATAAAAGTAGGTTAACTAGTTTCTATACTTAAAAAAATCTTTTGGAGATAGATATTTGATCGAACAATCAAACCTGAAGACTTACATGTACTACTACAGTAAATTCACCATAAACTCTTATTTGTACTCTACTCAAATGCATGTACAGGTTTTTCAAAATCCTTCATTATGTTTGTTAATAAACAAAATAAAATAATTGTATGCCATCAGGCCTGTATTTCTGTTTTGCTAGAATTTAGTTTATTGAATGAAGTAAGCAGAATATCCCTACCGAATTTCACTTGATTATACAGAGTGGTTCGCATTTAATGGCAAGTCAAAAAATAGCCAACATCGGTAAAACGCCCTGTATCTCGATAATGACAATGGCTAAACCATTCAACACCAGATTTTTTTGTCGCCTAGACGTCCTGTATTCACTGTTAACGTATACACCTTTCTCAATGAAACACCCTGTTTATTAGTCAGGTAGATAGCGAATGAATTTGAAATTACAATAATATAATAATTCAGACCATTCAATAACATACCCTTTTGTATGAAATTTGTCATTTGCATCAAATGGAATTGAAGTATCTGGCGGAATTTTCAGATATGTTACGGCTCTTATTGTTTAACCGATCTGATTTTAAAGTCGCCATATTTCTTGCCGTAAAATGTTCAAATTTATGTTTTTTTTTAAGTACAGAAATCTCGAAAAATCAGCACCTAGAACAAAAGTAATATCAAAAGTAAAATTCTTGATGTTTTGTTCATCCACTTTTACTATTTAAATTTTCCACAAATAAAATAATAACTTTTGAAAAGCGTTTGTAAGACACGCATTATTTTGCTATTTTAACTCCACTTTTTAACAATTATTTTCACATACTTATAAACAAAAGTGAACAATCTTAGGTATATGCAGAACTACGTAAATTTATTGGTTATACCCGCTTTCTGTCGTTGTATATTCGTAGGTAGCATGTCACACATGCAGAAGACTTAAGAAAGACAGAACATCAGAAACAATTTTACTCGACCTTTTAAATTGAAGGAAATCAACCCATAACCCCCAGTAATACGGCACTCCGTGTTAACAACAATTTCCTAGTCAAAACATTACAAGGTGTCGAGAGATGAAACGAACAACGTCACACGTGCGTTGCCACATCACGGCTAAATGTTTATGTTGTATTATAGACTTATCCGCTAATACTTTTATGTACGAAACCAATGAAATCCAAGAAAATACAGAAGCATGCTGAATTTTCTTATAATTAATGCCAAAGCAAAGTCTGAAGTAGTCTGGTCTGGACGCGAAAACTATCACTCTTACGAAAAACGTACAGCGTACGTGCGGTAGGCAAAGTGTACAGATTTATCTAACTTTAGGATTGTGATTGTATTGCTGGTTGCATATTTACACTTTTCTCGACTTCGTAGAAATACAGGTGTACAAGTTATTGCAATAATAATGACAATTCCTTAAATTAACTTTTGATTAACTTTTCGTTAGATTTCTATTAGTTGGAACATTCATGAAGAATTGCCAAGAGTTTATCAACTACAAATAAGTCAGCAGTTTAAAACGTTACCAAATTTATTTTAACGAGTATCATTAATATGACAATAGATAGTACGTAGTCAAGCGTATTTATGATGTCTAATACTAGCGATGCAATGTTGCCAAATTTGTTGTATGCTGTAGAATATAGCTGTATGAATCGGTCAGTGGCAGTCTGAATTTTTTTGGCATAAATATACATTTAATTTTGCGTTATCGCATGTTTCCTATCTATTCTTAAAGTAATTTACATTATGACTTAATCACCTCGTATAAGAAAAAACTTGAACTGAATTTGTTTAATTGCTTTTCTGTATTTTATTTCATAATTGAGCTTCCTAAATCTGAAGAAAACATCTTAAATAAAATAAAAATATATATGTAACGCATGTTCTCATTTAATTAGAATACCGTGTATATGTGAAGAGATTTACTTAATGAATGCAGTTAATTGGCAATTAAACATTGAACATGTCATTGGATGATATTACACCTTATCTTTTTGGTTTCTATCAAGTTCCGTCTATATTAGAAAGTAATGTAGGTATATCGCTGTATTTACATCATTTTATAGCATATACAACGTTGTTGTAAGAATCCGAAACAAAATACTCCATTCTATTAACATCTTCCCTTTTAACCAAAATAATTTGAGTATGGAAATGCCAATTAAAGCTGTTTTAATGAAAGGAATAAGATCCTGAAACTGAACCTTGAATATCAATGACCTTGAGTATTATTTTCTATTTATTTAAAAGTCAATATAAAATTTTAATTAACAAATTTGCACATTAGAATGTGTGTATTTTCATTGATTTCAGCTAATATGGTACAATTTTCTTTTTTAATTTTCTACAATATGAGTATCGGGTTAAAAGCCATACATATTAATTTCTATAAAAAAAGCAGATACCTACGCAGAAGAAAATAAAACTGCGTTCTATAATGCTGTAGTTGAAATGCTCCGACCTCTATCGCGTTCGGCGATAACGATATTTTCAATAGAATTCCAGTTTTGCATCTGAAACCCATTTCCTTTAAAAGCTAAATTTATTCGAAATTTTCAAGTGATATTGAATTGATTGAGGTGATATTCTTCTGGATGAGCGAAGTATTGCTGTTTTAATTTTGTAACGCAACAATATAGCGAATAGTGTCATGATTTGTGCCGAGTGGTTTGTCGGAATAATTATTTTGAAAAAACGGAATGATTCCGTTGAAAAAAAAGACATATCTTTGTTTCACAGGCTACTTGACACTATATAACATTTTTATAATAAGATTCATTAAATTTCTGAATCCTTAATGTATACGTACTATCGTTTGCAATATTAATGACACTCCTTAAATGAATTTTGCGATTTCTTTTGAACTTCTGACGTATTCATATTGAAATATGCTTTAAATTTTTAACATTATAGTTATTAGTTGTTTCACATACCGAGAGAGATTTAATGAAATTTCTATTCAGAACTTCCAGAAGTTCAAAAACTGTTTTAAGGGAGTGTTATTATTATTGCAAACGATTGTATCTATGATGATGATATAACGTTCAACTCAAATTTATTTTTTTATTTTAAAAAAGTCCTGTTTGGTGACTTAATAAATTGATTCCTAATTTTTGACGGCTCTGTAGGTACATTTCTCAGACATCATGCGATAATTTGTAGACATTTTTGGTATGAAGCTGCTGAATATGTTTATGAAAAGTAGACTTTACAGACATTGGTAAGTAACTAATTTTTCATAATCACCTGTATACAGGGTGTATCTAAATGAGTGCGAACAAGGGATGATTCCTTGGTGAAAATTAAGAAGGGTGCCTTATATAACATTTTTGGAAACATAAGTATATTAAGTTTATTAGTGAATATTTTCGTTAATATACAGGAAAAATAAATAAATAAATCGAATTTGCGCCCGGCCGTAAATTTTTAGATGGGGGGGATGTTTAAAAAATGGTTCTTACAAAACCCTCTTTTTCACTAAATAATCACCCCATTAAGTTTTTTCGCACTTATTTGGATTCCTACACGCTGCCGTTCGTGGGGGGACACGCTGTATCACTCCGCGTATCTGAGCGTTTGATTTACTCTTTCCTCGTGCATATATTCAGAGAATGAATCGCCACTAAATATCTGCTTGCATATGCCACATTCTTCACGTCGGACGCTGACTACTTACTTTTAGAACCGGAAGTGCAAGTATTTGTTACCGAGCGTAAACCCGGTACCACGAATGTCTAAAACCGTTTTATCAGCGCTCTTCGTTATACAAAAGGGCGAGTTTCGCCTATAACCCGCAGCAGTTAAACCAGTTTTACGGCAATCATTTCCGGTTAAACATTAGAATTGATTTACGTGCAGACAATGAGCAAAATATTCGTATAAGAGGTGTTTCCTCGCCTCAGTAAGACAAATCTTGGGCAGCAAGACGATTTAATTACTTATTTGAAAGGGCACAGAGAACACTACAAACAACGTCAAAAGTATTGGACCCCCCTCATTCTTGTTAAGCTTTTTGTCAGAAAAAGCAAATACATTTATAAAAGTATATTGTTTTCTGAATATTATTTTTTTTGTGAAAAGAATATGTTTGATGAACTGAGTACTTAGAAAATTAAAAACCAGCAAATGTGTGATATTTTTGACAAAATTTATTAAATCAAAATGAAGTAACAAATCAAGTTCTCTACTTGACTAATAGTCGGTATGACCTCCACCACCATATTGACACGTCCTGTGCATTGACATCATCAACGATATCTTGCGGACTGTTGTTCCATTCCTCTTCTGCTGCCACGACTAACTCATCTGCAGTCTGACGTGGAGGAATATGAATATGAATGGCTCTAGCAATGAAATCCCACATGTTTTCAATATGATTCATGTCATGAGAGTTTGTTGGCCAATCTAACTATTGATATGTCCTGCTTCGAATGTCTCTTGAACCCTTTTTGCGTAATTTGGTCGAGCGTTGTGGTCCATAAACACAAAATTTTCACCTAATTCATTACATAGGGGGTAGATAATGGGCGTAATAACTTGTTCGATGTAAATTTGACAATATTCTGTGGTATGCGAATTAATAGCCTCACCCCATTAATTCGCAAAATTTTATTTCAAAATTGACCATGTTTTTCAACATAAAAGTAGATTTTTCTCGAAAACGGTCAACTTTAAAGCTTATGACCAAGAGGATATTTTTTGTGTAGAAAACATTGACGGTTCAAATGGGCGTCTCAAAACCGTACATGTTCCAGTGGCGTAGAAGTTGGGGAGAAAAACACCCACTTCCCCTTCAATATCACCAATTATGACTTTGAAAAAAAAATCCTCGCATAGAGCATAGCTTATTATGAGTAGTAAATGCTTACAAATGCTGTTTTCTGTACGATAAACGGTTCCGGAGATATTCGCAAAAAACGAATTTTTTTTACAATTGTGCATTTTAGAGGGTAAGTTAATACAAACTTTTTTTCAAATTTTTGGACGAGCTATCACATCCTGAAGTCCTGCGCATATATTATGAAACACCCTATATATTGCACTAAATTACAAAAAAATGATTGTTTTTAACGCGACCAAATATCGAAAATTACGTTGGCAATAAAAACAAATGTGTAACATTAGCCGTGACGTAAGACGTTTGAATTCTTGACGCGAGTATACCATTGACATCATCCTGTCTCATAAATACTGCAATGCTATTGGACGAAAGTTTGTAGGCAATCTCCTCTGATTAGGGATCTTGACTATTAAGTACCTATTTATATTATCGCGTTGCCGGAAGAACATCGTAATATTTACAGTAATTGTTGGAGCGTTTGCATGCAGTTAGCAGTTAGGGCCCTAACACGTGACAAGGGCGTTAGTTTTAAGGACAAGAGGGTCTCATAAGTACCCTACAAACGACAAGACAGTACAAAAGAGAACGAGTGCAGTAAAGATCTTAGATGCGCAGAGCTTGCATTATTTTCTATTTCTTGTAATTGCCATTGTACTCAATTCATACATTCATGTACATAGTGTAATTAAATTGTACATACTCAAGCTTGTGCAGTTTATTTTAACACCAAAGAGAAAAGGGAACCAGTCAATAAAACCACAAATACACTCCACTCATCAAGTATCGTCGAGTCCCTCATTTCGCCGACCCAATCAAGGCGGTTGGCGTACAACAGTTGTGCAATCACACATAGTGGTCCTTCGAGCCGGATTAAGGTCGGTCATCAGTGTAGTTTTCAATCAAGACTGGCTCAAGGAGCCCAGGCACCAGTTCTTGTAGAACAATACAGTCGTCCAGTTAAATTGTACGGCGGCGTACGACAGTTGTGCAATCATACAGTAATAAACTGATACGGTCCTGTTACGAGCCACGGTTTCTCGATCTAGTAAAGGTTGTTAGCGCAAACTTAATAGAAATAGATCTTAATATACGATACCGAAAATATTTACAAATTTCCGACAATAAAAAAACTGCGTCTATTAGAACAACCAAAACGTAGGTACGGAAGTAAAGAACCTGTACTTTAACAGATGATACGCTCGTGTCGCCGTTTATTATACGATTTATGCGCATCTCATACACAAGTTACATCGAAGGAATAAGTATAGTCATTACTTTGTCTCAAGGAATTTGTTGAATAGTAAAAAGTAGGAATTCCATGAAGTTAAAAAGCCGTTAGAGTTTGATAATTGGTACTTGCATTCCTCTGCGGTATAAATAAATAAATAAATTCCAATTATATAACTATGTGGGTAAGTGTTTTTCAGTAACACTTGAGACCCCGTGAAATGCAGCAGATTTTTAATTCTCAACAAGGCCGTTCGGAAAATGTCACCTAGGCACCTCTCGCGCGAGCAGCATGTGAATTAAATAGTTAATGCGTTCTTATTAGATTACACAACAGGTTACTTACTCATTCTTTGTGGAGGCGGATGTGCGAGGAAAAATGTCGTTGTTACATTGAGAAATAAATTCAGTAGTGGTAGGTAAAAATACACTTGCCCCATCAAGAACTTGTATAGAATATAGCACAAATAAATATTTCAATTGTAGTAGCTAAACCAAGTTTTCTGAAAACCAGTCATTAGTCGCAAGTGGACAGGTCATCTAACTGTGGCTATAGTTCATCCAATGTCAGTTGGGAACATGTAAATCTTTATTTATTTCCAAAGTAATTTCTATCCTTATGCTATCCCGATCGCCAGTCTGATTTATATTTGCTTGCGATATTTCTCTTCCTGGGTTCAAAAAAAAGAAGAGACCATTTTTAATCATTGTATTAATTAAATGTGTCCAGGGACTGCCAACTGACATTGGATATACCTATTTCATGGAATACCTGAACTGTATATATTTATTAAAACTTTTAAACTAAATGTATTCCTGATACATTAATGACAAGTGAACTGTACATTAAAGGTTAGTTGACTATACTTCTTCTTTAGGTAGTAATATTGGTGTGCCCTAGGGATCTGTACTGGGACCTACGAGTTTAATGTTCATTATTTATATCAATCAACTGCCAAAAATTATTCCTGTTGCATCTGTTTTACAATATGCTGATGATACGTCGCTTCTTTTTTCGGGTAGGTGTTAGGTTTTCCTTAAAAAAAGTGGTACTCAACTCTTTTCTTATTGCAGATCTAAGAAAACATTTCATCTTTCAGAATTTGCACATATATACGCCTGTTAGAACTAATCTAGTATGTTGTTGAAAAATCCCAATTAAGTATTATTTGTTGTTGTTTTTCAGCTAAAGTACGAAATTACTTTCTTGAATCGTTGTGTAATTTTCGCCAAGGCGCATCTTTATTACGAAAGATAATAATAGCTTGGGGAGACACTAAATATAGCTAATTGAAACGTTCAATTAAACAGCAGCATTATAAAAATACATTAATGATTCTCGAATTAAGTCGTAAACTGCTTAAAATAGCACAAATTAGAAGATAGCGTCATAAATTAAGAGGCTAAATGGAACTAAACAAGTTACAAATAGCTTGCACATCTCTGGCAGTCTCATATATAAAATTGCATTACATACAATTTATACAATTAACACAAAATAAATACAATTTATCAAACGTTATTTGCTCCTGTAATGTTCTGTTTAGTGGCTACGGCAATCTAAATATTTGGTAGCTAAATGTGATTTTTGAAACTAGATTTAGCATTAGCAGTAAACGTCTTCTGGTAACAAAAGTAACTCATGCATGTATCTTTATAGAGCATTGCAATGCTAGGTATTAAATCTAACCTCACAAATATTTGATATTTAATTTTGTTGTGTTCTAAGCTGTGTAAATGCTACAATGCTATATAACTGTTGTATACCGCAGTGCTTATCTGTGCGAATAAAAATAAAGGTTTCATAACTTCCCTAATAATGCTGAATGAAATGGTTAATAACAATTGAATCCAGCAAGAAACCAAGTCAGTACACAAAGATCTGCTCAAAACATTTTACAGAGAATTGTTATAATATTACTAGTATGAGTAAGTAGGTACAAGCGCACATGATATCTATTTTCAGTGTATATTTTTCATTATTTGATAAGTTTCATCTTAGTTTTAGGACAATAGAAAGTTCTCAAAAAGCAGCTGTTATTATATCTACCCATACCTAAAAAAGCGAGAACATGATGAAAATATAGGCAAACTTGCAGATGGAAACAAAGTAGAAATGTGACACGAGTTAAATGTGATGATACGATTACCCAAATTGAAAATTACTTGAATGATAATAACGCCGGTAGTCCTGAGAGTATAGGATGTACATCTAATAGTAACAAGTTGTTCTACGATGTGGCGATTCAAAATCTTATTAGTTACAAAAGGGCACAACTGATATCTCACAATTTTTTAAAATTAAAACCATTTCCATTAATCCAAATAAAACATCTGTCTTAGTTTTCGGTCCAAAAAAAGCAAGATTAACTTATTCGCAACATATAAAAATTAAATTTGAGGACGAAGAAATTCTACCTGTTAATAGCACTAGAAACTTAGGACTACTTATCGATCCAACCTTAAAATTCAAGATTCATATAAATAACTGTATACGTAGTGCTTATGGAAGTTTAAAATGTTATATAACAACAGACATTTCATTAACAAAAAGTTAAAACTTTGTTGTGCGAATCATTAGTTTTGTCTAAATTTAACTTCTGTGATTCAATTTATGGGCCCTGTATTAACTTTAACGACGCGCGTAGGATTCAGGTAGTTCAAAATGCATGTCTTCGATTTATTTTCGGAATTAGAAAGAGGCAACATATTTCTTATAAACTTAAAGAATTGGGGTGGCTTAATATGTCTGACAGAAGGTTGCTCCATGCTGCGTGCTTATTTCATAAAATAATTTATTATAAAGCTCCAACATATTTATATAATAAAATTTCTTTTAGAAGTGATGTCCATAACATTAATATTAGGTTCAGAGGAAGATTAACACCTCCTTCTCGCCGTACTGAGTTATTTAAACGCTCTTTCACTTATCAGATAACAAACATATATAATAACGTTCCTAAATCTATAAAATCCAAAACTGTACCTGCTTTCAAAATTCTAAAAACAAATTATTACATGACGCTAAATAACATATTGTTCTTCTTTCTCTCATTTTTTGTTTGCTCTCCTCTCTCTGTATGTATACTTATGTACTTAATGTTATACTCTAGTGAATGTAGTAAAATTTAACTTTTACTGTGCCATATAGTAAAAATTTAATTGTAATCATGCTTAAGATTAATAACAGGGATCATGTGTACATGATCATCTGATCTTCGGCATTTTTCCTAAGAAAATAAAGTACTTTATTATTATTATTATTATTATTATTATTATTATTATTATTATTATTATTATTATTATTATTATTATTATTATTTAAAACACCTAACAGGGTTCTCAAAGAAATTTTTTCTGTACTGTACTTGTACTGTAATAAAAATTCCAAATAAAAACTGCATATGTTTATTATTTATATGTTACATGTACATTATTTAAAACACTGATTTTTTTATATATTATTTCTATTTCTTCAAAAACTTGCCATTTAATGTACTTTTTATGTTCTAGGCATGTAACATTTTTGCAATTTGAGCAACAACTAACCATTTCTCTATCGATTCGTGATTTATAAAATTTAAATTATTTAAACAATAAAGAGGTTTAAACTAAGAACTATCAGGAAATTTTATAGGCACTCCAACGTTAACAATTTCTCTGTTAAACAACGTTTTATTTATCTTTCCAAATTGCTAATATAAAATGCAAATAAACAAGGATATGTGAGGTTAACATAAATAAAATGTAATATATTATTTTTTTGCTCATGTTATTGTCATTGCCCCTAAAGATTTTAATTCTTTTTGAAGCTGTGCAAGTTTTATTTTGATATTACGCACACAAATTAGCTTTATTTGACTTACACAAATTCAAATAAAAAATTATCGAACCATAGACTTGTAAACTATACCACAGAACAATATCAATACCTACCTTTGACGCTAGCGCCCCTATCGGAATTTAATGACACTGAGTTATTGTAAATGCTCTGTATGTTTACTGAATGGTGCAGCATATGTATTTCTGGGTTTTTAACAGTAATATACTCACTCCCCTTTCTTCTTCCGTATGACTTCTAAGCTAATTGTTCAAAATTAGATTATTGATTAATTTTCTTTTAACCAAGCAATTAATAATTACTAATAGCAGCTAGTGTTGAAAATTGCACTGGCACACAAAAAAGTGGTCTGTGGTTCTGATCAGACCCACCTATGCACACACTGAATCTGAAGTTCATCTAGCTCAAACACCCTCAAAGTTTTGAATAAATCGCAAAAAATAGTGAAAAATCGCGATTTTTCTGACCTTGATCTGTGTTTCTTATGTATTTCGATGTACTGCATTCGAATCTGTGGCGGGATTTTGTTCTTGCCTATTTTCGATAATAGTTGAAAGCGAATGTCATTCTATTAAATAAACTTTTGTGTTTTGTATCTTCATAAACTCCTGTAATTACAATTTGGTCGACATCGACTTCTACATTTCGATAGGTAGGTAGAAATAATAGTGGGACAAGAGAAGTAATATAAAAATGGAAACAAAATTCAAAAATGACGATAGTTTTAGAAAGCAAGCAGGAACAAAATTCCAACACTGAAGTTGCATCACCTACAGATTTTGTAAAAATTGTTAATAATCACCAAAAAAAATCTGTACCTTTGATCAGACCCACTAATCTTTTTATAACGTAAAAACATAATTATTTCTTGCGAATTTTCGTTATTTTTTGCGATTGCTGGACTGAAAAGCCACAGACATGAAGCGTTCTACATCGCAGTAGAGACCATTGAAAGCTATCGACCTCT
The DNA here is from genome assembly GCA_025584915.1 of Monochamus saltuarius. Classification (NCBI taxonomy): domain Eukaryota; kingdom Metazoa; phylum Arthropoda; class Insecta; order Coleoptera; family Cerambycidae; genus Monochamus; species Monochamus saltuarius. The sequence goes on from CM046721.1 coordinate 20,371,937, forward strand.
ATCGCGTTCAACAAGAACGATATTTTGTAAACACGAAATTTCCGGATTAAGCTAAAGCTGACGCTACTCGTCAACAGCCCACTACATATATACCGGTTTCGAACTTATTAGCTCTCATTAGTACTCTATAGGTGAGGTATCTGACAAATAACCCTAAATGTTTTAAGTCTGTCTAAGCCCGACAGAAGGGACCACTTTTTATGTGCCGATTGATTACAAGACAGAACATATTTTACAAGATATGTGAATTTATATTGTGTTAAAGGGGTTGTTAAATATTAAGTTGCATATTCAGGTATGTACGAGTAGTTTTCAACACTTACTCTGTGAATATTACCACCATGTCGGTGAACTTTTATTTTTTACTTTGAATTTCTAGGCGAATTCTACGGGTTCAGTCAACTCTTAACACTGTGGTAATGATCTATTCATATTCAAAGGTGTAGTTCCGAGATATTAATATACGGAGTATAAATAAAAATGGTTATTGCTTTATAACTGTTCTCTATTCGTAATTAATTAAATTATGGTATAATTAAAAAAGTAATAAAATTTGAGAAGCCTTGGGTTTGAGAATAGCTGGTCTATTGGCACGTTAGTCAACTTTGACGTATTTTGTTTCAAAGTGTGAAGTTGATATTTGTTAAATTTTTTGATGGGTATGGCGCATTTTTATTGCATTATTTAATTATTTTTTATGCCGCAGACACTAAAAACTAGAAATTATTGGTGACATTTCTACCTTAATTTTTTTATAAGATAACACCTACTAAAAAGCAAAACATGCTTTAAACATTATTGATCGAATTTAATGGATGGATATAACAGTATTTTTTTAAATGCATAAATTTATCGATGTTGCTTTACAAATTTATGTTTTATCAAATTCTATATCTCGGAAAAGCCATTCTTGATCAAATTTTTAGGTCTAACGTCTCCATACTAGAACGGACGATAGCTAGCTTGATCTTTTCGAGCCCATTCATTTGGCGTAACGTCATGATTCATTGATAAAAGGTTGGTGAGGAGGAAGAGAAGTGCGTTATTATTCATTGATATGCCTCGGTATAACAGTATAATGAATACATTATATTATTGTCCCATATTGCTGGTACTTTTATGGTATTTTATTTTTGCCGTGCCCATCAAAGAAACTGGTTTTTTTCTGTGGATATTTGATTCATTTCGAAGACTGCGTGAGAAAATTTGTGATGTTCACCTGCGTATATTAATTATTAATCAAATCATATTATTTTAGATACCGATTTCTCAACACAATATGAATGTTGGGAATTGGAAAATATCTAGAAGAACCAAATGGTCATCATTATGTAAAATAATCTTCTGTGGGGGCATAATTATCTTTATTAGACACTTTAATTATTGATTTTAATACAAGATCTAATTGTATTTATTTGCCATGAATTTAATTCTGAAGACGGCGAATTTTGAAATTTATAAAAATTAATGAATAGATTTATTAGCATTTAACGGACCTATGGTTAAGTTTATGATATATGGTGAATCTGTTTATTTATAAATGATAAATAAGGTTAATTATATATAAAACTTTAACGAGCATTCATATTTTATCAATAAATATGTACTATTGGAAGACTAGTAGTGAGTACAGTGATTGTATAAATTAATTACGCAAGTATTACACCTTGAAGCATTTATTTAATTACATACATTAATAGTTTTCAAAACTAATTAATCATTAAGTTAGGCGAACGTCGTAAAAACTTTAATTAATAGTTCGCGTATTAATAATATTGTATAGTGCATTGTGTGATAGGTATGTTTTTGATTAAGTATTTTTTTGTGTCTTGTGTCTAAGGTTCTGTATTAAATAAAACACCATATAACTCATAACCAAGTAATGTTTGTAAAATGACAGTGTTGTAGAATACTGAATTAAGTTTGCAAGTGCTATTTTATATAAGTCAGGACTTATACACATATTGGCTTTGATTCTTTCTGTACCTATAAGTACATCTGAACTGTGCATCTTGTTCAGAGTGTTAATTTTGTCATTATCCAGTATCTCGTATTCAGAGTTATTAGATGTTTGAAAAGCACTAGAGGGAAAAAAGCAAATATATTCACAATATCTTGAGAGTTATCTCTACTTTTGTTACTAAACGTCATGGTGAATGCAATTAATGTAGTGCTCCGCTTAGAATTTACATACGTCCAAAAATTGTGGGGATTGGTTTTGAGAAAACTTTTATCCTCTGAAATTAAATTGGAGTAGGCTCGGGAGTAGGCATTTGGCACTTGAGACCTAAACGACGATCTAAGGCTTTGGAGCCTCTCATAATCGCTAATAGATCTTGTACCCCTATATTGCCTATAAGCTTTGTTTTTGAAGTTATACTTCTTTGCGCTCGTTAGACACATTGGGATGGGATGTTGGTCGAGAAACCGCGTCACGCTCAAAAGGAAGAACAAATTTTTAAGAACTTTTTTTTAAGAACTTTTAATATATTAATATATAATAATAATATTCTTTATTAACACACTGTTCAAGATATTGTAAAAAGTTTTTCTTTAGTTTTATTGCCACACTTCTGAAAAATAATAAAGATTAATTAAATAAGCCCTTGCGCCAAACGGATCAGTCAAAGGTTATTTTTGAAACTAAGTTTGCCTAACCAAAAAATCTCACACTGAAAAAAGCAGATAAGTAAAAATATTAAGCGTATGTCAAGTTTGACAGTTTAATATTTTTACTACGATTTTGATAACGAAAACAGAGTTTTTCAAAACGTCAATAATACGAAAGTGCGCGATAGTGATGTGATTTTTGTTATTTTTTACTTATCTGCTTTTTTCAGTATGAGATTTTTTGGTTAGACAAACTTAGTTTCAAAAATAACCCTTGACTGATCCGTTTGATGCAAGGGCTTATTTAATTAATCTTTATTATTTTTCAGAAGTGTGGCAAAAACCCAATAAAACTAAAGAAAAACTAAAATTATGCCACAAATAAATAGCTTCAGACAATATTGTAAAAAGTGTTAACAGCACCATTCACATCCAATACTGAATATAGAATAATCAACTAGACAGAGAGAGAGAGAGTTCACGAAATATAATAATAAATAATGTGAAAATAAATAACTGTACATCAAATTATATAAATGTTACATCAGGCATTCCACAGGGATCCCATCTTGGACCCTTGTTGTTTTCATTGTTTATAAATTATATTTATACCTGTTTTTTAAGTACAAAATTTTCCCTTTACGCCGACGATCTTAAAATTTATAAAGTAATTTCTACAATAGATGACTGTATAGTTTTTCAACAAGATCTTAATAATCTGGCTTCTTATTGTCAAAATAATAGATTATTTTTAAATTTCAACAAATGTTATTACATCACCTTCTCACGTTTGTTTAATAATGTAAACTTTCCATATACTATTGATGGCAATGTTCTTGAAAATGTAGATTCTATTAAGGATCTTGGTGTAATTATAGACAAGAAGTTGACCTTTGAGTCACATATTGATAGTATTGTTAAAAAAGCGTATCGTTCATTAGGTTTCATTGTACGTTCTACAGTGTCATTTATAAACCCTTATTCAATTATTACATTGTACAATTCATTAGTCAGAAGTCATTTAGAGTTTGCAAGTATAGTTTGGAATCCTATGTACTACGTTTATATAAACAGGTTAGAAAAAATTCAGATTAAACTTATACGTCACCTTAATTATCGTTTTAATAGACATCTGCAGTTCGAAACATATGACTTTTGTATTCACCATTATAAAATGATAAAACTTTGTTCACGAAGATACATAAGCTATGTTATATTCTTACATAAGTTACTGAACAATAATGTAGATTGTAATGTCATATTGGAAAAGTTACAATTTAATGCTAGGCATTACTATGCTAGGTCTAACTCCTTGTTTTATATCAATGCCTATAACACAAATTATGCAAGTAATTCACCTATATGTCAACTTCAAAAAGTATACAATTCATTCTTTTCTACCATTGATATACTCCATTTGCCACTGTCCTCTGTTAAGCGTTTAGCAACTTATACATTTTTATAATTTTGTACTTTATTTTTAGGTTAAGATTTACTTAGTTTTAAGATTGTTTTCTCTTATATTCTTTCCTTTGTACACATTAATTTGTGCTGATTATCTGTGCAACCCTGTAATTGGAATGTTAATCCATTCTGTTGGGATGCCTTGTTCTTTAAATAAATAAATAAATAAATGCATCCTAATAATAACCCAGCTAACAATTTCTTGTTCTGTAAAAATTGTAAGAACGTTTCCAGAGCAAATTTTATAGAGCAATGTTTGTTCTAAGAACATTTTCAAAACGTTCTTAGAACACTTATACCTTAAAAATGGGCACCGTTCTATAGAACTTTTTAGTTCTTTAAGCAGTTCTGTAAAGCTTGCAAGAAATAATTATAGAAGTCTTAAAGAATTTTTATAACACAGTTACAAAGCCATCTCATAAAAATTCTATAGCACTTCGCTATACAATTTTTGTGTTGCATGGTGTTATATTTAAAGAACTTTAAAATCGTTTAATTGTATCTTTTAAAAACAAAATGTTTCTGTATCGCACATGTTAGAAATAATATGGACGGGCCAATAAGAACCAATAAGATGGGCCTAATCAGCCTGCATAGGAGTACTTACTTACATTATTACGAATTGCTTAGTTTGTTTGTCCATCAGGGAGCAGTACATTTTAATGCGGAAAAAGTTTTATCGTGAAATATGTGGTACCTTATATTTCCTATGATGCTGGAAATTTAATAAAAATTTTTTTTTTCTAAATTGATGAATTTAACAACCAACTGTACATAAAATAGTCAGAAAGTAAGTAAGTATATCCATATTATTGATATCATTTCACCTATTTATATTGTACATATTTTTAATTAAGATTGTTTTTTTTCCTTCTTCACAATATGGCGACAGAAAGAAAGGCTTCATCTTGTACTTCCAATGGATTCTCACTAATATGACATTTTTGTGTCGATTGCAATGATTATAGAGCAAATATGCTTTCGTAAGCGACTACTTAATATTCACAGTGTTGTCATATTTTATTGTGGTAATTTCACTTATTTCAATCTTATTTAATAAATCTATTAAAATTCTTTAACTTCAACATCTAGAAGTTTAAGGTTTGGAATGGTCTAAATTAAATATGTTACTAAATTTCTATAAGAAAATCAATTTCTCTTAGCAATCAAATAAATCTTATCTATCGTAATGAAATTTTCTTTCTGCAAGCAGATAATAATTTTTACAAGTCACGACTATGTTATACAAATTTCCCCATTATACTTTGATCAAAATATTTCGTACTATTACAGGCAGGTCTCGTCAGATGGGGCTATGGGAAACCTACATAATATATAAAAAATGATAGTTTTATAGCGTTTCTTTATGGAACAAAAAGGCTTTTGTTACTTATTTACTCTATAATGATTTTATAACAACTGTATTATTATTCTCTACAACTGCTTTAAAGAGCTTTTTCTCTTAAGTTCGATAGCAGCTTCCATATTTGTAATTTGTTTTCCGCAGCAGAATTGTAACTTAACAACGCCTTATATAATAGTTCTATAATTAAACTGTCAGCGACATTACGGAATAATTTTATAAGAGTGCCACAGGAGATGGTATAATTCTATAAAGCAGTATTTTGCGTCGGTTTTACAGTAATTTGATTCTATAAGCACCGTTGCTGTAAAATTGTGTTATTGTACACACTTATAGAGCTACATTAGCAGTTATCTTATAAGTGCTCTATAAATTATGCTCTAAGAACGTTCTTGCAACAAATTTAAAAAACAATTCTGTTTCTGAAGGCAAAATAGTCTCATGTGCCACATTAATGCAACAATTTAGTATTCTAAATACAACTATAAAATATTAACAGAATATAAAAGTCCTATTACTCTAAATTTATAGAACTACTTTGCTAGCTGGGAATACAACTTCTAGAAGACTACATCCAGAGAAAGTTCAAAAAGTTTTATTGTACTATTCACTCTAGAAATAGATTAGGTTTCAAATATTTATTTAACTAAATTAGTCTACAGACATCCTTCATAAAACCTTTTCTAAACAAGACCAGAACTAAATAGCATTTACATTGTTGCTTAGGCGTTTATCAAGAAGTAATCGTTGCGAAAAGACCCTACTTGTAAAATGTCCACAAGACTGTAAGATATTGTTACCTTAATGTTTTAGCGTGAAATCATTTTTTCTACTTAATTATCTTTGCGAACATACCATTTTCTATACGATACCACTCGTGAACACAACGTCCTCTTACCGTAACAGTTCTAAATACACGGTTGGTGTCTTCAACAACAGATATTTCCATGTCGCCGCAATACGAAATAATCACGCCGCAATGGAACATTGCAAAACGATTGTATTATTATCGCATTATCACACGGGACAATGCCATAATAATAAATTAGGAAGGCCTTGTAATTATTTACTCTTAATCTATGAACCGACGCGTGTGCAATGGTAGTTTCAAAATAATCTTAATTGCTAACCCAGTGGATTTTAATGTACTGTTCTGTAGTGCGAGTATCTCGATACGAGCGCCAGATATAAAATAGCACTTGCAAATTAGAAAAACTCTGGCAGCGCGTATTTTATGACTTCCTGTCCGCTGCATTTAAATCGAGATCCAGGATTCCGGATTTGTATTTCCTCTTCCGTTCTCCAAATACATACGTATATAGATTTACATTTAATATCCGTATGCACTTCGACTTGAATCTAAGATGTTCGATATATCATTACCAACATTTGTTATTGAGTGAATTGAAACGCTGGAAATGAGCTATTTATGTAACAAGACCTTAAAATAGAGTTTGAATGGACGAATCTGATTTTTGCAGACGAGGCGATTGAAGATTCAGCAATATGAAGAATATTGTCTGAAGCTATTTATTTGCGGCACAATTTTAGTTTTTCTTTAGTTTTAGTGGGTTTTGGCCACACTTCTGAAACAAATAAAAATTAATTAAATAAGCCCTTGCGCCAAGCGTTTGACTAACCAAAAAATCTCACAAATGAAAAATCACTTCACTATCGCACACTTCCGTATTTTTGACGTTTCGAAAGTATCTATGTTTTCGTTTTCAAAATATTAGTAAAATTATTAAACGTATGTCAAGTTTGACAGTTTGAAATTTGTTTATCTGCTTCCATAGAGATGTGAAATGCTTTTTATTTTATTGTTACTTACTTCTTCTTGACTTCTTGATACAACTGTTGTAGCCAACAATGATCGATGTTTACTGAACAGTTTGATACACACTTATCTCCATTCAATAAAATAATCGCGGTCTCTTTTAATTTTCTTTTTGTTGCGTTATCTTCCTTCTCTAAAATTTTTGCCGAACCCCATTGAATCAAATGACCGTTTTCCCAAGCATGTTCGCAAATTTTGGATTTTTCAAATTCCCGTCTTTTTATATAATTTTTGTGTTCCTCAACTCTAACATTCATAGGCCGAGCCGTTTCTCCAACATAATGTTTATTGCATTCACAAGGTATACTGTAGATGCAATTTTTTGGACGCGTTTTAGACAAAAATGATCGTAAAGTATTACTTGCCTGAAAAACTGTTCGAATGTTAAATTTATTTTCGATTCTTCTTAACTTTTCTGATAATATAGGAATGTATGGAATTTTTATTGTATGATTAGTTTCTTTTATTTGTCTTAAAGTGTTCGTTTTATCTGAATGTTCTATCAACAAAATTTGGAGGGTATTCATTATTTATTAAAACATTTTTAATAAATTTTAGTTCGTTATTGAAAATGTCGTTGCTTGATGAAATTAATTTTGCTCTATCATATAAACATTTAACAACATCTTTCTTAATACCAATGTGATGGTTAGATATAAAATTTAAATATCTATTGGTGTGAGTTCTATAAACACTTGTTCCTACAGAATTTACGTGTTTTTTAATTAAAACATCTAAAATTGGTAGCATATCATTATTTTCTATTTCCAAAGTGAATTTTATTGTTGGTTCTTTATTGTTAATATCATTTAATAATAATAATAAATAAGTAATATTTTTATGGATTTTTTTGAAAAAAATTATATTCAAAATATAAATAAAAAACAACTGTCTGGCAATTTGGCCTTTTACTGTTACAGAATTAAATAAATTTTTAAATGATATTAACAATAAAGAACCAACAATAACATTCACTTTAGAAATAGAATATCTTTTCAGAAGTGTGGCAAAAAACTCAATAAAACTAAAGAAAAAATATCAAGGAATCTGATAAAGCTGTATTTAAGGACGAGTTGCATATAAGAGTAATTGAGTCATAATTCCATTAAATTTTAACCACGTATTCAGAAGGGCTAATAAAAACAAAAACAATTTACTCCACCTCTCAAAAAATAAGCAAATGAACTCATAGCAATCGATAACACGGCACTCCTGATTCAAATTTTCTGATGACGCTTTCGAGTGTTGAACGAAAGCACGTTGCCATGTGTTGTGATTTGACATTTCAATCAACTTTTTATCGGTAAAATCTGTTTGCTGTTAATATCTTATTTTTACAAACTCGTTAATTATGGTGAACTATTCAAATGTAGAAATGGTAGAAATGTATTACGTGTATGGCCTAGCCGACGGTAATGCAGAGCAAGCTAGACGTATTTATCACGAGAGATATCCCAATCGTTCTCTGCCAGACTTTTTCTAATATTCATCTGCTTCTTCTTCTTCTTGAAACTGGTAGTGTGCGAAAAGGTGCATCTGAAAGTAGACCTCGAAATGTAAGGACACCCGAAATTGAGGAGGAAGTGTTGCACATTATCGAAGAATATCCTGAAGCTAGTACGAGGAAGATCGCTAGAAACTTAAATATTTGCCACCAAATTGTTTGGAGAATTTTAGTGGATTTTTTTGTTATATCCTTATTATATTTTAGGAGTGCGTTAGGCGTTACTTCCCACAGATTTTCCAAAGCGTGTGACCTTTTGTCAGTGGTATCTTCAGAATGTTGCCCAAAATCCGCAACTTAGACCGCATATTCTGTTCACTGACGAAGCTAAATTTTCAAGAAATTTCATTCAAAATTTCCATAACAATCATATTTGGCCGGATGAAAATCCTCATGCTATAAGTGAAACCCATTTCCAACAACAATTTTCTGTTAATGTATGGGCAGGTATCATTGGTGATTACTTTATTAGACCATTCTTCCTGCCGGGACGACTTGACGGACAATCTTACCTGAATTTCCTTCAACAACAGTTGCCTTTCTTGCTTGAGGATGTTCCTTTATGAATAAGAAATCAAATGTGGTACATGCACGATGGTGCATCAGCACATCTCAGTGTAAAAGTATGCAATTATTTATAAACAATTTATTCAAATCCATTGTATTGGGCGTGATGGGCTTCAGGAATGGCCACCAAGGCCCCCCGGCCTCAATAGTTTAGATTTTTATTTGTTGGTCACCTAAAGACGCTCGTGTACACAAGTTCCATTAACACTGAAGAGGAATTATGACAAAAAAATAGTTGCAGCATATGATAGAATACCACATACTCCGGGAATATTGAACGAGTGCGCAATTCCATGCAAAGGAGAGCGGAAGCATGCATATTAAGTAATGGGGGCCATTTTCAACAATTTATCTTTGTTTGTTACCATTATTACAGAAATTATTAGTTTTAATTTGGGTAGTTGTAATATTATGCTAATGTGTTATGTTGTTAGTTGTTGTTGCTTTCTATCAAAATTGTATCCTTTAATAAATACATGAATTCTCCCGGACAATCCAACCATTTTTATTTTTTTTTTCTCAAAAACGGCGCATTGCAGTCCAAAAACTGAAGAGGGCTCTTATTTTTCAAATTAAACGGGTAATTCAAAAATAATTTTTATCTGGGAAAAAACCATTGGCCTACCATTTTTTTCTTTAAAAATATTAAAGTCGGTGCTCGTGCGCACGCCACTGTTAAATATAGAAATTATGTTTATTTTGCATAATATGCACCTTTATTAATAGTCACCACATACCAAGTTTCAAGAAAATATCTAAAACGGTTTCGAAAATATTAATTATTTTTCCCCCAAAAACTTACTCCATATTTTTGTAACGGAACATTTTTGGACCATAGTTTATAAAGCAAACTATCATTAATTTTCCATGTAGAATCACCCCCTTAAACATACGCATATCATTAAGGAACACCCTGTATTTGCAAGACTTCTTGCCATAGCAATATTTCTTGTCGTGATCTTGTCTTGCCGTGCCCTGCCCTGTCCTGTCGTTTTTTGTCTTGCCTTGTCTTGCCTTGGCTTGTCTTGTCTTGTCTTGCCTTGCCTTGTATTGTGTTCCGAGAAAAAGCGATACAAGATGCCATCCCTAAATTATTAATAATTAATATTGAGCTGTATTAACTACATAAAATTGATAGTTTTTAAATAAAACTATGAATAAATAATTGTTAAGACCTTATAATTTAATTTAATTAGTAAATTTTTTGGCATTCTTTTGAAAACCATAAAAAGTTATTACGTAAAATGGTGGATGCGCCGATGACACGCAAGTATTCCTGTGTGTACCAGTATTTATGGAGGTTGCATATTTGACATTCATTTATGAAATTTAGCATAATCATTATTGGATTAACATACATATTTCTATACAAGATCGGGAGAAATATTTAAACCCAGATATTTATAAATAGAAGTAGGTGGTTTAGTTATGTCAACATAATATTATGAAAACTACAAGAAAATTGCTGCTTTGCAATTTAAATGCTCAATCCTTGTTGCAGTGCATATCTAGCAAAAAAACTAATATTTGTCTTTACCACCGTTAGGTATTTCACATCAAACTTCTCATTAAATATAGTATTCACTGCTCCACATACTAATATATCCTCTACTTTAAATCATTTGCTAATAAATAAACCGATAATATCTTTATATAATTTTTTTATTATATACACACAACGTCAAAAGTCTTGTACTCCCCTCATTATTATTGTTAAAGAAATATTTTTGTCAGAAAAACCAAATACATTTATATAAAAATATAAAAGTATATTGTTTTCTGAATCTTTGTTTGTGAAAAGAATATGTTCGATAAACTGAGAACTTAGAAAATTAGAAACCCGCAAATGTGTTACTTTTTTGACAAAATTTTTTAAATCTAAAAGAAGTACCTAACAAAGTATGACCTCCACCACGTTTCAATAAACAATTGACATGTCTGTGCATTGAGATAATCAAGCGGTTAACGATCTCTAGCGGAAAATTGTTCCTTTCCTCTTCTGCCGCCACGACTAACTCATCTGCAGTCTGAGGTGGACGAATATGATTAAGAATGGCTCTAACAATGAAATCTCACATGTTTTCAATAGGCTTCATGTCAGGAGAGTTGGCTGATGTATCAAATATATTAATATGTCCTGCTTCGAGTGTCTCTTGAGCCTTTCTTGCGCGATGAGGTCGTTGTCGTCCATAAACACAAAATTTTCATCTAATTAATTACGTAGGGGGTAGATAATGGTCGTAATAACTTGTTCGATGTAAATTTGACTGGTCACATTCTGTGGTATACGAATTAATGTGGTGCCACGGTTTAACATTATTCCACCCCAAAAAAACTATGGTTCTCCCTTCATACGGATCAACTTCACGGGCTAAACGAAGTCGCTGTTGACGGCCTGGTTCTGTCCAGACTCTTTGTCGATTGTTATCAGTATCCAGCCTAATTCTGGTTTTGTTTCTAAATAAGACCCACCGCCACTGATGTAAAAGCCAACCCCTATGCATACTCTCGCGCCCACTGGATACGAGGAACACGATGCTTTGGAAGTAGAGTGGTCTTCTATCACGTAAATTTGCGTTGTGGAATCGTCTTCGAATAGTAGATGAAACTGAAGATGTGCGGTGTCTACGGGTATATTGCACCAAATACCGATCCTCTCTTTCATTAGATACTCGAGGACGTCCACCACTACGTGGTCTGTTTTCCACTGTATCAAATTCTTCATATATGTATACTGTTCGTACAACACCTGATCTAGGAATGCCCAACATGTTCCATATCTGATGATTAGAATGTCCTGCATCATGTAAAGCAGTCATTCTTGATCTGGTAAACGCAGAAATTTCACATTCTGGAATTATATTGTACAAACATTCAATGGAACACTTGGCTGAACACACTGCCAAACTGACCAGATTTGTACAAACATTGGTAAAGTAAAGGCTCATGGTCTGCAATATTTATTGTCTTTTTTGTTCCGTGAGTACTTAAAGGATTAATCGAATCATTTTATATACCAAGGGGGTCCAAGACTTTTGACATTGTGTGTCTAGATAGAATTTTTAAAAGGGTGATAGATGCCTTATTTGGAATATGTTAGACCTTAATACTTAGGTATATACAAAGTATTACCGTTTTCGAAATATACTCGTACCTATACAATTTTCATAATTTTTGTTAAATTCTTACAATATAATAATTTGAACATTTTGTTATGGTTGCACAGATTTATGGGATTAATTTTTTGAAATATACAAATACAGAACATTTTATGGTGATTTCAATGCCCTGTAGTTAACTTTGTTGTCACATGTTTTAAAAATTACCATTGCTTTGAAAATTGGAAGCTAAACCATGGCGACCAGTCTGAACATTGTTCTACCAAGGTTAGAATAAATATCTATTTTCTCATAAAAGGTTGCATTTCTGCTTTTACCTTCAACAAAGCATATAAGGTTTTAAATTACCTTCAAAACAATATGGCAGCTATCATTTAATTCTTTTCAAAGCATACTTTGCTTAAGGGCGCCGTATTCTTAAAATAGTGTTTTCTATACAAATCCAAATAACTTTAGACATTTAAGAACTGAATTATAGAGTTTAGAAAATAACAGGAATGTTATCTCATTCTACCTGCGAATATTCAAAAGTACCGAAGTAAAACGAATATATAACGAGAAAGCGGTTTAACCAACAAATGTTTAGGTACAGAATTCTTTCAGAATACGTATTATTCTAAATTCAACTGATGTAAATATTGTTATAACTTAAACTTATATAGTTCTGCATATAAGAATGTTCATTTTTGTTTATTTTGTTAAGTATATGAAAATAATTCTTAAACTTTGGGGTTGGAATTTGTAAAAGTGGATAAATAAAACATCATTAATTTTATTTTTATTTTACTTTTGCTCTACGTGTTTTATTTTTTCTAGATTTCTGTACCTAAGAACTATCACAAATTTAATCATTTTACGGCGAGAAATACGGCGACCTTAATCGTAAAAGAAATGAAATCCATCAGTATGTTCAAAAAATTTAAATGTCAATTTTTTCGCAAACGGTTGTTTTTTTGGCATCTAACAAGAGTAGGTATCAAATTTTTAGATAAACTTTCATTATTTAAACGAATGTCATCATTAACCTTCCGAAAAAATATGACATGAACTTGGCACATTATTTTTTCGAGTAGCATCACCTGAATTTGTTGCACAGTGTTTCCGGATACCCTGTATAGTTGATAATTTATTATTAACATTGTCCCTTAGTGGGTTAAGTGGTATTATTGAATGATAACCATGAGTTAAATTTTTAAAATATTTGATTAATTTTGTAAATTTATTATCTACAGAAAATTATGTGAATGTGTCGTTATTTTTTGTTACCCAGATAAATCAGGATTACGACATTTTGTAATTGAATTATTTTGGAAGAGGCGTCCCAAAGGAATATTATCATCATTATCAGATAAATCTTAGGAATTTGTTCTTATGCGAATTTTATTTCATTAGTGAATAAAGTATATGTTTTTACATCGCTAGAGACTTAATAAAACATCGTTTATAAAGTGTTTGTATAAAATTAATATTCTAATGTCCTATTAGCAATTTGCATCTAATGTTCTTGCTCCAATTATTGTAAATTTACGATCATTTCACCTCGCGTCAAACTAATGGTTTTCTGAGAAGGTGGATATTACTCCTTCGGAACAGAAACTGAAGTCTTGATTTGCCGTAATTATGAAAAATACTAGTTATTTGTCTGATTCGTTAGATTATGTTGCGTTAGTTATGCAAATCTGTAATTTCCTTAGCGTATTATTCCTTTTCGGCTCATTTAATTGCAATTTAACACTCTGGTGACTGCAATATCTGACTCCGTCTGAAAAATATGCGAGTTCCGTTCCTCTTGTATGCCTTTCAGGTCCAGGACGTGAATCACTCGGGGTGTTGGCATTAGAATTCCGATCAATTTGCAGCGCAGCGATCTTGTCATATATATTCATTTATTCGGATATTTTGTATGTAAACCACGTCGCCCAGTTACTAGAGAATCCTGGTTTCTTTGCAAAAGTTGCATATCGTGTAATATTTTGAGATATTACACAAAGTGGTTTAAATATATGTAAATTAGGAGCACATGCCATAATATGTGGGGCAAATTCAGTTTTAAAGTAACTGGGTAACAAAGCATTTTCTGTTCCAACGAGTTCTATCCAATATTTTCTCTGAATTCTCCAACTATATAACAACTTTGTGTCATCGAATGCTCTTGGTAATGTACTCTTAAGGGTGATGTTTGATGTACACAGAATCTCATTGAAGGACACCCAAAGAAAACCTACCCATGAGGTGGCCGTTCCTATTAGCTGTAGTGCTGAAATGGAATCATTTCCTTTAACTATTGGAGGAAACTGCTGTAGAGAACATGGTTCCCGTTGTTTTCCCTGGATTTGTAATACACGCTTTTAACACAGTAGTGGATTAAAATTCATAATACCACGCTTCGAGTTTGTAGCATTTTATTTAGAATTATTATTACTATAATCTCAAGAAGGATCTTGTCATTTTGGGATTATTTAAATTCGGTAAGGAATTTCTGAAGGATAGGAGGGGCTCACAACTTCTACAGGTAGGACCTGGATTTTTTCAGCAATTGCCAGCTTGCCAAATAACTTTCCGCTACTGTAGTCGATTTCCAACCACCATGACGTTCTGCAGTGGCTACCCTCAGCATTAGCCAGTAATGTTGCCGAAGAACTCTTCATTCCATATCTGGTAAAACTTTCTAGATCAGGGAGCCCAAGAAATGCAGTCACGTTTGACAACGTTTTCGAAATTGTGTTTACGCCTACATGTTGTGTAGTACATATCGCAAGACAAATCTCCCACCAACAATTTTAGGTCGCAGATTGATGTATTTTCTACAGCAATCACTGAAACAGCTTCTTCCATGATCGTGAAACTTTTTGAAATGTGTGTTTTCGTATCCGGAATGCGTACGTATAACTGCCTTTCTCTTGGACATGGGGGATATTCAAAAAGGTTAATTCACTGCATCGGCTAGCACCTGCAACTGTCATGGTTGGTGCAACCCACCAAAAGTTTAAAATAAAACGCTCAATGTATAAATTTAAATATTAAAATCGTGTATTTTCTGCCTTAACTTGTGAATATTACTCATCCGGTGCTTTTTTAAAAATTCTTCGATTTGGTTTCTATTCATTATCTTTGCCTTGTTTGGATTATCATTTCTTGATTCTACTTTCAAATAAAAGGTTAGATTTGAATCAACATTTCATAGCATAATACTAAAATTATTTACACTTTGAAATTAAGGTTTTCTTGATTGTAGAGTATTTATTAATAACGGTAATATTGATATAATTTTATGTCAAACAATAATGAACATAAAAACACTAAAGAAAAATTATTAAATTAAATCATCAGAAATTGTGCCCAAATAAAAAAAATACTTAATATAAAAGAATAACACGTAAACGAAACAAATTATGAAGCCGATTTAACATCAATTATGAGAAATCATTGAATTGAAGCAATAAGTTATCATTAATTTTTTTTTGTTAGTTTAAATAGCCTAATTTCATTTTTGACATCATGAAAACTGTTGCTCCAAGAGTTTGTCTTTTCTCAGTGTACCTTTTTACTTTGTACCTTACACTGTGAAAAATAATAATTTACATCAATTTATATGTTACTAGATTTTGAAAAGAATTTTGGAGGGTGTAATAATTTTTATAATGCCGTATTCTATTTTCTCCGTGTGCAATTTGTGTGTATGTGTGTAAAATTCAGGAAATGTGTTATGATGAAACAAGACAAGACTTACGCGGTGTAGAACTAACTACATCTATCGGCCGTTCGCTACTCCATGCCGGACTGAAAATGTCCGGGCACGAAGCGTTCTACATGCAGTAGACACCATTGAAAGCTGTCGACCTTTATCGCGATCGGCGAGAAACGATATTTTGCAAACACGGAATTCCAGGAAACAACTACTCTGCGGGCTAATGCCCCGACCAGCATTGAATTACACCTGGAAAACCTATAGCAACAGCTAGAGTCATTCGTCAGACGCCCACCAGACATATGTCTGGTGGGCGTCTGGTCGGGGCATTAGCCCGCAGAGTAGTTGTTTCCTGGAATTCCGTGTTTGCAAGACAAGACTTCGCAGCTCGACTTAGAAGACAATACAAGATTTTAAGAAAATCTTGCTATATGGACAAGACAAGAAATATTGCTACGGCAAGAAGTCTTGCAAATATAAGAAGGGCTATTTAAGTTTATTCAGTTCTGCTGAACTGAACTAATTATAATTTCGCAATCACTTGACTGAAAGTCTTAGATTCTGTTTCACCTGTTTCGTCCATTATTTATAATTTATTATGTATAACTAGTCGTTTATATACTTTATAATGTTTACCAATCGACCACTGTCGACAATCGACCATATCGATAGTTACGTGTGACAAGACAAGAAAGATATGATCTTGCAAGATCGAGCATCGGAAACCTCATGTCCAACAATATAAATGTAACAAATTTCACAACATTCACTTTAAAAATAGAAAGGTTATGAAATGAAACAGAAAATGTACGATTTCAGTTTTCAGTCTAGATTTTGAGGAACTACACAAAATATCTCAATATTTATTTTCAGAAAATTGCATATTTTTCTGATTGAAGCCACTCTGTATATATGCCAATTTCCGAAATCTCTTTACTGGGCGTCGCAAAAGTCATTACCCTGTATAGGAAATAGCTTTTTCCAGACATAACGTAGGCCGATAATAATTATTATTCTAATCGCAATAAATAACCGCCTTGATTAAAAGTAGATAATTGAAAACACATTATATTTGTATGATGTGATAAATAACTTATTTCCTGTAAATACCGGTTATTCTAATACATATCTATATTATATTGTAATATAAGATAATTCCAATAAGTAATTACTGGGTAATATATCTTCATGATTATGTTAGTCAGTATAGTGCACGTCTGCAAAAATAATGATTAAATTGTCCATAAGTTTGTCATATTTGAACGGATAAAAAATTTCCGATCTGATCGTCATGTTGTCCATTTAGATTTCTTGACGTTTCGAAAGACATATCGCTGTCTTTTCCAAAAATAACTTTCAAACTGAAGATTAAGTGTTCTGGTCTGTATGGGTATACAGGGTGTTTCAGAGCTTCTGAACAATATATGATAATGTTCAACATACATGTACCAATATGGCAATGTAAAAAAACTTATATACGCATTCTGGAAACTATTTAAAAATATTTTTATACGACTGCCTTGCAAAACGGCGTTTTGCACACGGAAAACACGCTCTGAAAACGGTATTTTGCAGACGGTTATGTCATCTTTGCATACGCGTCTCCAGATTGAGATTTTTGTTTGATGTTGTCACCCAAATTATGCAATGTTTCAAGTTGGCTGAGTTTATATTAAAATCTGATTTTTGTGGGCTCTGTTTGCAGTCGTATAAAAAGTATCGTAAAAAACTCGTTTTCAAACCTTGTTGTTTAATATACTATTAATTGCACGCCCCAGGTCTACAGTAATGGAGTAACAGTGCAAACTGGCGATGTCACATATCGCACGCTTATATTTTCCGAGTAGGCAATTGAAGTTTCAACTTTTACATCTCTTGGGCTACTGTAGTCTCTAGCCAGGCGATTCCGAATATTGAAATCCGATTAGTTTTTCAAGTGTCAAAAATGGCTTTGTATGTGTTGTGTATAGCAATGCGGAGTTGATGATGATGATGGATATCGTTTGCAGTGAGTGCAAGTGTAGTGCAACGCGAGGGAAATTTGAAACCGAATCGTGGAAGAGATGGAGGTCCAGGACGTTCACGGCGTATTGCAGCAGTTGGCTTATCATACTCGAGGCTCAATTATATCCGCACCATGTACAGCGTGTCCAAGCAATAATACCAAGGGATTGAACCAAGAGGATCGATATCATGGCCGCCACGATCTACTGACTAAATCATTTGGACTCCTTTTGTGAGGATATTTAAAAAATGAAGGGTTTTGCACCGAAGTGGATACCTACTATTGACGTAGCAAACGTATCATATGGATTTCATTTTCGACCTTCCATCGTTCTTCAAAGAGTGTTTTGGTCGAATTGTGTTTCTGCAAAATTTCAACAGGACTGACCTTTTTTCATGGCAACAATTTTATGATAATCTATTGCGCAGTAGATGGGTCATAGTATCACTACGTCAGTACATCTTTGCCAGTACATGGCTAACGGTCTTGGGGCCATGTCGACTCGACTGTGATTCCCCACTCGTCCTCTCTCTACCAACATTCCCTGTCGATACCAGAGTGATCGGTGCCTTTTTAAGGCATCCAGCTAGACATTCTCGTTTATATTTGAATGACCCTCGTAGAAAGTATACAATGATGTAATTAAATAAAATGGAGAAAAGATAGATTTCTTCTGAACAATAGATACATCCCTAGCCGTAAGTTACCTAATACCTACGGCTTTATGGGTAGGGGGGCCAAGTTTTCGCTGTGCGATCAATGCAGTCCGGTGCGGTGGGTTGCTGTGCTGGCAAGACCGCAGGAATTCGCGATTCGCGATGCATAGTTATGTAAGTGCAGCACTACGGAAGAGCGGCCGGGCAGGCAGGTCGTTCCCCGTCGCTCCTCCTAATGAGGGCCGCGCGTGGAAGCGAGACGGCCAACTGGTTACGTAACGGGAGTGCTCCTCGGCGGTTCGCATACCTGGCCGCTGCTCGTCGGAGTTCCTGGAAGCGAGACTCGGCGGGTCGGAGACGGTCAGCAGACTCCGCGAGCTCGGCGGTACCCTTCCTGCGGCTAACCATCCGATGAGGAAACATTAGAAATAATTATGGCGGAATGTACTCTATGCGTACAGCGCGTTCGGCCACTTCTATAAAATCTTGCCCGCCAAGGCAAAGCAGTACACCGATAAAAATTTGTCTGTAATATCACATAACTTTACGTTGGGAATTTGTGACCAGCGTGAAGTTATGTAAAATTACATAATAGTTTTGTAAGCGAAATGAGTACACTGTAATATTACAGAAATAAACAATACATGGATATATTTCCATATTATGTGATTTTATGAACTATTATTGCTAAATTGGTCTCACTATAATCTATATTGATTTATACATTGTAATTTTTAGATTGAAATTGTAAAATATATACAGGATGTCCCAAAATAGAAGACCATACCATTAACCACATATTCTTTGTAAGATTACCTCTGATGAAGGCTGTTTGAAGCCGAAAGCGCTTAGCTAGGATTTTGAAAATATAAATACACACTTTAAAATACACAAAATGTGGATTTTATTTTTATAACATATTCTTGGGCCAAATATAATGCGACTTTCCTTATGCCATTTTTGGGCGCTTGTTAACAATCCCATTAATTACTTAAGTAATTAACAGTAACTAATGCCATTATGTTGACGAGATGAACATTTGTTTTCAGAGCCCACTATTTTTTGCTGGCATTCATCGGTCGCTGAAACATTTGTAACCCATCAATACATATCGTTTTTCTCCAAGACAGACATTTGAACAAAAAAGATACAATGATCAGATGAATATTCTACGTTTGATAGTTCAAGAAAAAGCCGCATAGGCGTGCTTATAAATAATTGGAGGGGATAAAGAGTACTGCATCCCTCAGTTACCTCCATTTGCCCTTCGATTTTTTCACCAAATGTATATGATAAGTATGCCGGAATAAGATAAAAGTACGTGCCAAATTTCAAGTGTGTATGTTACAAAACAATGGGATTATTAACAAAAATAGTTTTTTAAAATGTAACTTAACACCCTGTATATTGACGCTAGAATAAAACATGGCATAAGGAAAGTCGCGTTATTTTTATTCAAAGAATATGTGGTTCTTTCTATATGTAATTTTACTGAGTAAATAATTAAAACTTTCTTATATTTTATACATACTTACCTTTATAACTAACATTGCAAAATATGCATAGAGAAAACTCTTTTAATAACTAATATTATTTCACATACCTATATAAGGTGTCCCATATAAAACTTTCCTTCTCAATATTTCGTTTAATATGAAGTTTCGAAAAAAATTCAAAAACACGTCGATGTTTAATTTGCGGGTGACAGTCCACAAATTTACATTTCAGTGTTTTTGTCTTGAAAACGAATAATGATTTTTTTTAAATTTTTACGGATTCAGAGTTAGTATGAAAAGAGCTTTCAAACGATGTATCACACGCCTTATAGAGCCATTTGAAACTTCAAAGTTGACACCTCGCTCTACGAAGGAGTGACAACTACAAAATAAGTCGATGTGTCCCTCAAATTTAAAATCGATGTGTTTTTGTAATTTTTTCAAAGCTTCATATTAAATGAATTATTCAGGTGGAAAGTTTTATATAGAACACCCTGTATAATTGAACATCAATGTATAAAAAACTGAGCAATACCTATGCACATGTTAGAAAAATGTATATACCAAAGAGTTCAGCAATCAGTTTTGTTCAATCAAATGTTTTCATTTTGTTTAACCTCAATAGTGCAACAGAAGTCAATTTAAAAATATATTATATTATTTTTGTAGCGATATTTAGAGTGTATTAACAGCTGAAGTTGAAAAGAGGGAAAAGTTTTTACTTTTAATGTCATGCAAAAAATATCTGCTTGTTAAAATGTACAAAACTACAGGTTTAGGCTAGTCAATGTAATATGCAGCTCGTACTAACAAATTATTAGAATTACAGTAGATATTATTATTAGAATTCAATAATAAATGACTATGCGAGTCACATTTCTATTTCTAAATAGTTAAGAAGGCCTTGTCAGTAGCAGAAATAACTTCTGTGTAGCAACATCTTTTTGGTGGAATTTGTCCATCCATCCTTGAAATATGAATTATCCATCCTTCTCGGTAAAAGTGTGTTGTTGACCCGTCATCTAAAAATGTATTGCAATGTAGGTATTTCATTCACATCAGAAAACTCCTTCTTCTTCTTGAATATTTGCGCTGAAAATACTACATAATTATTCTTGAAACGTCAGTATATATTCCATGGTTTTTGCAAATATTTGTAGATATACGTATATCTGTGTGAAAATACATGTTTTTAGCTCGAATTTTAATTACATTAAATTTATAATTCACGTAACTACAACTAATATTAATACCTTTTGTAAGCTGTTACTATTTTTACTGTTATAAAGATAAATATATTATTTGAAATGAATGTTGTATGGTGAGACACATATAATGGCGTAATTTTGATGCAAACTTGTAAACAACGTACAGTTCAGTTTCTATGATATTTATGAATTGTATGTTTACATTGGCACAAGCTGCAAATGTACACGTAACAAAATATAATATTATGCTTATTGTTTTACGAATGTTCCAAAAAAGTCCTTATTAATGATCCGTATAATATGTTTGTGTACTACACGTTAATAACACAACTAAGACGTATAAGGTTAGATGTTAGGTTCATGTGCCTCTGCGCATATGCAACAGAATTCACATAAAAATGTCTGTAAACTTCATAATAAAGTTAGTAAAAGTATAGTTCCATTGTATTACATTGTATAACCACACTATTTCTGAAATTTCCTAATTTTATTAGGTACAAACGCATACACTTGACTTTTCCTTAATATATTATGTAAATATTACGTAAAGATCATAATAAAACATGAACATTTCCACTCATTTTTATCAGTGAAGTGAAGATCTTATAAAATTACATATACTATTTTACCGTAGTATACGACCTTGTGCCTAAAATGCTTCTCCCAAGTTTACCTTAAAATGTTTTTTCTACGTTCATGCAAAAAATAATACTTTATTGAACTATATTTAGTGGAAAAAGTGGTTCTTTATTGCATTAGTGCAATAAAATGTTTATTGCATTCATCTGTCATTCTACTACAGCGTTTTGTCATCGTGACAAACATAAACGTTCAAATCGACGTCACATTTTTCTAGACTTAGTGTCATCTAAATAACATTTTATGGTTTTTGCATGAACGTAGAAAAAATATTGTATACAACTCGTACAAAAAGTGCTTATTGCACTCGACATGTTGGCCTAATCGGCCTGATGGCCTCGTTGGACAATTTCACGTCGCGTGCAATAAACATTTACTTTTTGCACTTGTTGCATAAATAACTATTTCCTTAATGCATAATGTAAATTAAAAATTACCAGTAAAAGTTATGTAAAAACAGGAAAACAAAATATGGACATTTTCACCCAATTTAGTCAATATTTGAAACTAAATTCTGACTTTTTGCATTGCTGCCAACAACTTACACATACAATAAATAAATCTGATTGGCCGGGCTCGACAAAACCTATTAATTTGCCGAATACTATCCTGCGTCACATGAAATCTCACACATAAGCAGATAATTTCTTAAAGCTTTCAACAATAGTAAATGTATTTATAGGTACAGTAAGATTCCCATAGGAATTTTTAAGTGAATTGAATTCCCAGTGGAATTTATTCCATTGCATCTGAGAATCGAGGCTGAAGTAAACTTGTTCTATTAGTTTTTAGATAAGTTGTACAAGACGTAAGTCATGAATATTTCTGGTCTTATACCTTTTTTGAGGTTTTAATTTTCTTATATACTTGACAATTCTACATAGAAATACTGTATTCACTTGACTATAATTATGAATATATACAGTTAATTTGATGTAAATTAATTAAGAAAGCTACATTCATTATCCATCGGAAGAGATTATACTTTTAGTTCTTTTTGTATGGCAACAGACATAATTCCAATCAGAAACTAAATATTCTCTGAAAATTTAAAATGTAAGTAGATTTTATATTTTGAAAACATAGTATTTACTCTTAACTAACTTAAATAACTAATAATAATAATAATAATAATAATAATGCTTTATTGCCCAACAGCTTCCCATTTACAGGGCAATTTACAAAATAATACAACTAAACAAATATAAACCAAGAAAGAAAAGAAGAAAGAAAATAGGGAAAAAAATTGCAAGACGTATAAGCAGACATACATACCTGAATATATAGGTGTGTTAATAAGGTATGTAAAGGACAAAAAATATATCGCAAGAGTTACATAATCGGTTAAAATTGTCACAAATGATATTATTATATAAACCGGTGATTTACATGTAATGTCCTATTTCAGGATAAATCGCATTAACTTTGCAAACCAAATATTTTATAATCTTTTTTTGAACTCTTTCAATTTGCCATTTTTTAATATTATAATAAGGATACCATATCAGAGCACCAAAATATAAGGTTTGTTTTAGCAGCAGTTGAAAACTGTTTGGAAACTATCAGAAATGTCAGTCCAACTATTTATTGCGTCAAATTCAATGGTAACGCGTTCTCAACTTAACTGGTCGAATATTTCTGACAGTTTCCAAACCGTTTTAACTGCTGCAAAAACAAGCCTATAATGTTTTAATATCCAATCCAATATCTGAGAATTGCGAACTATAAAATCTCAATGTTTCTTTCGTCTTTTCAATAATATGGTCATTAAATGTTAATTTAGAATCAAACAATACTCCAAGATCTAAATAAGACCGGGTAAATTATTATTGTCAATGTTGTATACAAATTCATACAGGAACTAAGAATTAAAATTTAAATCATCAGCGTAAAACAGTTTACAAGAACTAATCACATCATTAAAATCATCAATATGTAGTACAAAGGAAAGAGCTCCAAGTATGGAATTTCTCGAGTAACTTATGTGATAGCTATATAATGAGTAGACTCGAAACGAATATAATAAACAAATTGCTCTTTCTTGTTTAAATAAGATTTAATAAATTGAGTTATATCGAGGCTAAAACCAAAATTTGTCAACTTATGGAGTAGGTTAATGTCTTATGGCCAATATTATCAAAGGCATTTGAGAAATCAGCATAAATCACATCCACTTGTCCCTTATTATCTAATATACCTGTAATGTACTATGTACAGCTAAGTTTGTGGAAGTATTATCTTTTATAAAACCATGTGGAGATATTATATTACAGACCGATGGATATATACGGTTATATAAGACTATCATAAAGATCTTAAGAAATATAGATATTGGCGTATAACCCTGTAGCCGTGATTTATCCCTGTTCTTAAAAACTGGACAAATTCTTGTTTCCTTCCAACGACCAAAATTAAATAACGTACAAACCGGGGTTGCTAAGTACAGCAGCGCAATCCTTTATTATGAAAGAGTGGATGTCATTCGGGCAAAAAATTAATTTGGTTTTTTAATCTTTTCAATACATTAAGAACTTTCAGTGATAGCATTCAAAAAGATATCATTGTTATAAGAGCAAGGCATGGATAACTCAGAGATATTCTTTGGTTCAGATTGCAAAAAGACACTACCAAGACATTCATAGAATGCATTTACAGCATCAATATTGTTCTTAAATATTTGGTCATTAAATAAAACTTCTCCAGGAGTCCTAGAAGTTCTCATTTTCTTTTGAACAAACAACCAAAAAAGTTGGGCATTTGTAGAAGTTGCAGACTCTGCTTCTCTAATATAGTTGGAAAATAAGGTATATATTTGATTTTTGATTATCCTACGCAGCCGTTTAAATTCTTAATAAAACCAATTATTTTTTGTCTTTTTATACTTATCAAAAAATTTAGCCTTCAACTTAATGTTTTTAATGACACTGGAACCAAACCACTATATATATATATGAATTAATCATAAATTTGTACTGATTGCATATGTTTAGCGTTCAAGAAAACAGTCAGAATGTCTAGACTTAGAAACAAATGTCTCATTTTTTACATTCCATTTGATATTATGACATTTGGGGGAATAAATTAGTAATATAACTACAGAAATACATTTGCTTTGTTGCCAAGATTCCATTCATTGTGTCGGCATATAGATTTCTGTAAACAAACTTCAGTCTAAAAAATCCATCGAGACCTTCGTCTTATCCAAGTGTTATATTTTGTCGACTTGACATTATAAATTTACCCATGGCGCCAAATATGTGGGTGTTGTAAAATAATATCAAGTGTTCTTAGACAGACTTCTCTGAATAATAAGCTATTTTTAAAACGATGCAGTTGCGGAATTATTTTCTGATGACACATACTCTACGAGGCTGCCGTATTCTACATTTAAATTGGCTTTATTTTATTACTAGCGAATAAGTCGGTTAATGGTTCAATTGCTGGTGATGTCCTATCATCTCGCCCGTCATCTAGTCCATCATTGGCTGAAACTTGACTAGAAATATAGGGCAATATAAAACGACGTAACTATACATTAGGTCACTACTACCCCAATAGTGCGATTGCAAAGGGGGTTTAAATTGGATTTAAGTCAAATCGATAAATAGTCAATAAAACGTCTTAGAAATCAGACTCTATTTAGTTAAGTAAGCCAGTGATTTTCCTCGGAAAAAGACTTTGCAGGCAGAAATTTCTACGTATAAATAATGAAGGCGGCATAGACGGAAACGGATTGATTGTTTGAAATATGCCATTATCTGCGACGGATGTTGTTGATCTGCGAATAGATATTAGTTCCTTATAATTTGTTTATATATATTTTTTTAAATTTCAATTGTTTTCACATCAAATCTACATTTTGATGTTTATTTGACTTGTTTTCTGAGATTTTTCGTTTTAAAACAGTGTATCTCCAATAAGAACAGAGATGGTGTCGTGATTAAAAAAAACAAAATGTTCACAAAAGATGAGGCTACAGTGTGACTCCAGTTAGCAACAGCGACTGTAGCTGCTGCACCCCACAGGGTGTTACGCTTGCGGAGATATAGACCACTATTCGTTTTTCAAACATTTTATTAGGAATAAACCGACAAAGGAAGCTTTTAACAAACAAAAAACAAAGTTACAGAAGATGTTCAAAGTGTCCTCCGTCCATTTCCAAGTAGGCACGACATCTTCGTCTCAACGATATTCGAACTCTTTCGAAAACACCCTCCTTGGTTTGAAGTTCTTAACACTTTTGATTAATCCGTAGCTGTAGCTCTTCTAGGCTATTTACAGGAGTACCATACAATAATATCTTCAAATATCCCCAAATAAACAAATCTAGAGAGTTCAGATCAGGCGATCTTGGAGGCCATAAAACAGGTCCGGCCTTTGACATCACTTACACTCATACTTTGACCTCGCGCTCTAACCTCTTCATACATGTTATCATCCGATATTCCTCATTTCGATCAAATCACTAATAAAATTAATTACATTGATAATTAAATTAACGAAAAGATATACGCGAAATTTTGTCCGCCCGAACTATATACCCGATCATGATAGCGCTAGAAATGAAACAATTGGATCCGACAATTTGTCGCAGCCAATCAAAAAGCAGCAGCGCATGCGTACTAACGTGTACTAACTGCAGCGAATGCGTAGCGGAAGCTGTGTAATCGGGTATGCTCTCAGAGATATGCGGCACACGATTTTGTAGAAAAAATATAAGGGCTGCATGTATATTTCTTTGTGTTGACTGCCATAAATTCTGAGCAGGTTTATAACATTTGTCACTCTACAATTTTGGAAGTCGACTATAGTCAAAGTGTATTAATTTTACAGGTATCTCTCCCGAATCTCAAATGGCGCCCATAAATAATTGTAGATATATCTTAATTATACACCTCAAATCTATTATTATTTCATATTTGAATACAGGGATGTTATATACATCCTTTCTAAAGATATAAGATCAATAAAAATCCTAATTTAACACCTCACCGATACTAAACGTTAATTAATATTCGCACATAAATTATTTTATTGCACAGCCGTCTGGATTTGCATTCCTCGTAACGCCTACTACATTTTTACGGAAAAAACACGTGTTAGTTCTCAGGATGCAGAATAACGTTATTATTCTCTAATTACGGTTTTATTATGGTAATGAGACGTGCATTAATCAAGATTTTTGTTTCCAGCTCAAATACACAAAAATTTAACGCTACGTCCGGATGACTTTTACTTTTAGAAAACGTGCCGTAACGGAGAATATCCTTGTCTGCAGATTGGTATCTTTCTTATTAATTGCTTTTTCAACGTTTATTCCAGGACTGGAGTACATAAGAAATCTTTTTGTGTATTTGTGAATTTATTCTCTTCCTAGATACGCCAAAGATGATAGCGATCTATATAACGTTTACGAAATTTAGGTGAGAACGGATATACACCTACCTATACCTACCTAAAAAATATTTAGGTCCGGTTGTATAAAGATTTTGAACTCAAGTTTAATGTTAAACTGTAAATCAAAGGCAACATCAGGTTGTATAAACGTTAAACGTCTATCAAATCGTAGTTTTATAAAGTAGTAATTATAAACTCGAATATAGAATAACGTTACATTTTTGAGTATTTCCCTGTGTTTTATTACGATGGACTAGACTAACCCGTAACAGATGACGAAGGGTTTTAGTAAATGCTGTCTTACATCCTAGAAGTGTCAATTGAGAGAACGATCAAATCATTTAAATAAAGAGTTATAAAGAATTATAAAGTTATTACCTATATCTGTAGTTTATTTGTGGAAGCAGCCTCAAAAATCCAAGATCTTTTAGTTTACTCCACTTGAAGCAAAAACTGAGAATGTATACCATTTTGTTTTTAATTGTTATAACAGTTAATTATAAGATATTACAGAAAAATATTATTAAAAACTTCACACGTACCTATCACTACTTTGTTTTCATTTGTTCTGCAATAACAATGAAATAAAATAGATGGGAAAGAAATACCCACCACCACCATTGTTAGACGAAACATGGATTAAACGCTATATAATTTATTATTTAAGTAATATTTATCCTAAAGAGAAGGTTAAAGATATATACAGTAAAATAAAACGCAAAAGGTAGAATATAACCTTACAAAATTGGACAAATTTCGCGCCAACTTAGGTTAGTTATATTGTAAAATGTCACAGTTCAATATCAAAATTTAGCAAGCCGCACTTCTACCAACCTCGGTAATGCATAGTTCAGCTGAACCATACTCTATTTTTAAACTAAGAAGACTAAATGAAGAAGTCATATATACACAGGGAAAAGTAACTAGAAAATATAACTAGATCATTTTGGCGGTAAATTTGAAAAAAAGAGAAAATAGACAAAAACAATACAATTTGGTGCGGAGTTATGAACAGAACTATTTCAGTTGATTTGGATTAACTAGGACGGAAAATAAGCACAAAATAATCAACGAAGTGGCAACGCCAAATATAACTGACATTTTAAATGTTAGTAGCTGACAGCACGGGCGTAGCCAAGGGGGGGTTTTTGGGGGGTAAGTATATTTTTGTTGTCTTATTTACTTCAAACCAAACCCCCCCCCCCCAAACTAAATCCTGGCTACGCCTGTGGCTGACAGTATTGACATTGACAATAAACATGAATTTATGTGAAGCTGTGTAAACTTGGCGACAAATTAACCAATAACAAGCTAGTGTTTAAACGCGAAAAATTTAAATCACTCTTCTTAGTTTAAAAATAAGGACATTAGATTCGTTTATACAACACACATGTAAATATACCATGTTCAGAATTTGAACTAAGTTCTATTGAACGGCAGTTCAGGTACTTTTTATATATCCGGCTCTTACTGTTTTTTCTTTATGTCGTATAAGTGTGAATGAAATCTGGGAAGAGTAGTCATTTATTTTTAACAATTTATTGAGAAAGATATAAATTGTTTTATCTAGTACTGTCACATAATAATAATAATAATATCTCTACCCCTCATTCTAATCACAGGGATTAGCCCAGAAGTCGGAGACTTGTGCGGGAGAGGGGGCGGCATATTATTATTAAGCAGGCCGCATTTGCGCCCAGGAACGACCTACGTTGGTAGGCCCTAACCACTATTCAGTGCAGGAATGAGGAAAACCTCATTAATTAGGGGGATAGTCAAATATCAACCGGCATCAATCTCTCACATTGACCCAAGCTGACATTCCACCCTACCATACCCACAGAGAGGGTGCCAATCCTCTCCACGAATATAGCTTTTATACGGTCTACCGGCAGCTGGGCTCGAACCAACTCCGTCTAGTCACCTCGATTCAAGTACTAACGCCTTAAAACGCGCGACCACTGCCCGATTTTTAGATGGTGATGAAATAACTTTGGATGTTGAGGGCATATTCTAAAATTTCCATAACTGTTTGTTTCTTGTTTCAGTAGAAGTTTCGATGTAGTCTTTAGCGATAGAATTAGACTTTCAGCCACCATGTCGTTTTATTCTCAAATAATCTGCCCCATAATCGCCTAAAAGGGAAGTAGAGGATCGCTGAAAACTGTGCCCAGTATGTGCACGTACACGTATTTGCAATAAGCAGATTTAGGAAATAGTGCAATCAGTTTTGAAACATTTGCCAATAGTATTTATACCAATACGTGTTTTGGTACATTTATCAGCATTATGTCGAAGAAAGAAGCTAACACAGTTTTCAGTTCTGAATTTGACGTATTTTCTTACCAGTTCTACTAAATTCAAGCCATCAATATTTCCACGTGTGACAAAAAACTTTCTATACACTTTTGTTTTGGTGTTGGGTGTCATGACTTGGAAGCAAAGTCCTTCATCTTAAACATGTGACCAAACCAATAATCAAAGAAACCTAAAATAAATGTTGCTTATAAAACTTTTTCACTAAAAAATCATTTTTGTAGCAGACATTCATCATCGTCCGTATTCACTAAAAATCTGGATATCTCCTTCTTCGTTAATACGAAAGGAAATTTGTTTCTTTGATAAAAAAGTAAATCAGAAAATAAAAGACGGAAACAAAACAGAAGAACACAATAACATAGCAGGAATGGCTATTCTGCTCTTAGAGGAGATGCTCTTCTTTATGTGTTTTTCTGCCAAATATGCACTTTACCCTCGAATGGATCGACCTGGACCAAAGTGCTTTGTATACAACGTCTGGTGTATTCATTTCTAATTTCAAGTATTAACCAGTTATTAAACGGTTAATCGACTATTTCTGTTGCAGCGAAAAGTCATCATCCTTTTTTACCCTTTTGGTCCCAATGTTGCTGAATATTTTCAAATTAGTGCGTTCTCTACAAGTACTAGATGTAGTTACTGGTAAATTAAATAGTAGTAGTAACAGAATTTCTTTAAATTATTCTAATCTATATTACATGTAGGACAAATTAAGTTCAGACTGATTTATATGCCAATTATTGGAAATTGCAGTTCAATTAATCCTAGACAAGAAAATATAGCATATGAATTGAACACCTGTGTAGGGTTGCTTTTGTTTTTTGATTTCATTACCCAGCTATATTCATTCATAATTAATGTCATCCTTTAACATCAGACTGGTTTTGCAATTGAGTGAAACTGCGATTTGGCACTTACTTTACGAAATATACAAAAAACTATATTCTATCTACAGTACCTATTGATAAAACAGTAAAACAATTTGCCCTTTTACCTACGAAATTAATTCATAAACTGATTAAAGTGTAATTAAACATATGAATGTTTTATTCTCATTTCGTTGTGTCGTGTGGAGATACTTATTTATATAATTCGAAGATATGCGGTTCTTTACAAAACCAGGCTCAGTTTACAAATTAAAATGTGAATATGTTCACAGAAAATATAAATATAAACGATCTACCTTCCTGTGAACCAAATAGTAATGTCATTCTATTTGCAGCTGATACTACCATAATCAAATACAATGAATCAGCCTTCAGTCTATCTCGTGGAATGGCTACCAGCGTAAATATATTTAATAATTGGTTCAGTACAAATAAATTAACTTTAAACACTGATAAAACGCAGTTTTTACATTTATGTCTTCGCAGATGTGAAACTTTCGATCCCTCAGCAACAGCTAAGTTCTTGGGAGCAATCTTAGATTCACGACTTAGTTGGGAACCTCATGTGAATAATCTTATAAGTAAATTATCTAAATATATCTTTATGATCCGTCATTTAAAAAATAATACATCTGAAAACATCTTGCTCTTAGCATACCATGCTTATTTTCATTCAAATATGTCTTATGCTATATTGAATTGGGGTCATTCAACCCATATGGCAAGGGTGTTTGCTGTTCAGAGGAGATGTATTAGAGTCATTTCAAATCTCAACTACAGAAACTGCTGTAGAACTAAATTTGTTGAATTAAATATTTTAACAACTTCATGTGTTTACATAATGCAGTGTTTGTTGTATATTAAAGGCTGGTTACCTAACTCACACCCATGACCACCAACATAATACTCGCCATAGAAATAACTTTAAACTACCTCACTTGAGACTTTCGAAGACCAGAGATTGGATTAATTATTACAGTATAATACAATCATATTGAATTAATTTTTAATAGTAGCGACAAATTTCTATCAAAGTTTTAAAAATATTCAACAATTTGAACAAAGTTTCTGTGAACAAGAAACGAATCCAAAATATCACGAGTATATACGAGTTTTATTTAAATTTATGCGCTTGTTTCTTTGTTAATACTTCTTGTTTTGTTTCAAAGTCAGTGTTATAACGTGTCAGATTGAACAAGTATTTTTTTTTTTTTTGGAATTAAAGCAATTAAATATATTATTCTGAAGCATAAAAGTTCGAATACATATATGCATGTACAATCGTAATAATAATATGTACTGATATTGATACGGGAATTTAGTTATAACTCTGAAACTGGCAACACTGCATCGTTCGTCAACGTTTTTCTAGAGAGGGGGGACCTTCCTTTTAGTTTCAGTCCAAGGTTGAAGTCGATAGCACGTTTGGTTTGTGTTTTATGTGTATTTTTTGGAAGTAACTTTTTTAGTGGCGTCGTGAAAATGAGCGACTCATTTTACAAGCAACGTGTTGTGATTAAATTTTTAGTTAAATCTGGCGAAGGACCCTCGGAACTTCTTTGAAAATTGCAGGTGGTGTATGGAGATGAGTGCATGTCGAAAGCACGCGTGTTTGAATGGGCAAAACGGTTCAAGCAGGGACATGAATCGGTGGAAGACGATCCACGTGAAGGAGCTCCCGTCACCTCTCGTACTGACGCGAATGTTGACCGTTTGCGTGCACTGATCACGTCTGACCGGCGGCTAAGCATTCGTGCGTTGTCTGACGAGTTAAACGTCAACAAAGAAACCGTTTGCAAGATGTTACACGAAAATTTGAATATGAGAAAGATTTGCGCAAAGATGGTGTCAAAAGTTCTCACCCGTGAACAGAAAGACATGCGAAAATCGATCTACGAGGATTTTTTGTTCCGTATTCGGAGCGACGGTAGAGACTGGATCGAGTAGTCACTGGAGATGAGACCTGGATATTTGAGTATGACCACGAGAACCGTAAACAAAGTCAGCAGTGGATAGAAAAGGGTGGAGAGCGGCCAACGAAAGCGAGGATGTCCAAGTCACGACTGAAGGCAATATTGATCGTTTTTTTCGATATGCACGGCATCATTCATCGTGCATATGTTCCTGCAGGCCAGATAGTGGACAGTTCTATGTTGGCGTCCTGGAACGACTGCGAGCCCGCAATTTCCGTGTGCGACCCGAACTTGCCGAGAACGGATATATCTTGCACCACGACAACGCGCTAGCCCATTCCCCGTTCATTGCGCTAAATTTTTTTGCCAAAAATGGCATTCCAACATTGCCGGACCCACCCTATAGCCTCCAAGATTAAGTCGCACCGTAAGGAAACTAATCATGGCGGCGTACAGGAGGTCAAAGAAGCTGTAGCTGTAACCGTGGTGCTGAACGGGTTAACTGTTGCTTCCAATCGTGGGAGCAACGTTGAAGTCGTTTTGTAGAGTTAGGAGGAGACTATTATGAAGGTCGATAATACAATTTTAGCGATATTTAATTTCTTTTGTTTTTTCATTGACAAATTCCCGGAACTTAATTGCCACACCTCGTATATTGTATTCCTATGACTAAAGAAACTACGTTTGTCGTTACCAGCTACTAAAATCACGATTTATGAATTCAATTATCGTTTCTTTTTTTAGTTCTTTATATAATTCAACAATTTTGTTTTTTATTAAGCAATTTACAACTTTCAAAATATATCATATCCTAGTAACATTTGGGATTCTTACGCCATTTGAAATAATTTCCTTTTGTTGGCTCCTGACTGAAAGAGCACCGATTCGGTTTCGCCTGTTTCCTCCATTATTTATTTCGTAAAACTGATCGTTTCTATATTTTACAACCTTTACCAATCGGCTACTATCAACGGTCGACCATATCAATTTCATATAATATTTTAATGATGTGGTTCATACCACCGCACAATAATATTTATTTCGAAGTATCAACATGTTTCACTTGCGTAAGTAATACGTACTGCACTTATAAATATCTACCTAACATCTACTTGATTCAGAGTTAAGGCAATAGATAAGGAATATGTAGAAAGAAATAAAATGCAACTATATTAGCTGCTAGACAAAGCAAGCAACCACTCATCTCTACGGAACCACAAGGTCGCTGGAACGTGGCCGTATAAGTTCCGGAAACGTCGCCGGAACATAGCAGGCACCAAAAACTTATTTGCCATTTTCATCGTAGGCACGTAATGGGAACGTTTCTGTTACGTGCCCATGACCTGTGATAAAACACTTTAAAGTACCTACAATAATCGTATAGCAACGTATCAACATGTTTTATAAAAAAGGATCATAATTTATGTATTATATGGCTTCAGCCATAGAGGACCCCACATTAGCAATGCCTGATGAAGAATTTCTCTCTTATTTTGTGTTGACGAAATCTTCTGATTCGGGTGACTACAAAATCTTATCCGGGTGTCATTTCTACGCAAAAAAGGTTAGAACTTGATAACTCCTACCGTTTTAGAGAAAATTGTTCTAAAGGATTTCTGCTATCAAATATGCTATGGAAATTTATTAATTGTCCACCCTATATGAATACCTTATTAAAAAGCGTTCAATATCTTAACGAGAAAATTTAGTTGAATGTGCAGTAATAACTACCATAATTAATATAACGGTGGAATGATAGCTTGTCTACAGAAGTTACACATATTAAAATTACTTCTGCATGTTAAAGATCCACAGCTAAGGCTGTAATTATTGAACAAATGTCGTTTTTGAATGCGAAAGACATTTTTTGATATAATAACTGTAATAACTATTCCTGTAATTTATTCGCAAAGCAGGAATTTATTATCTTTTACTCGTTTGTGTAATGTCGCCTTGTTGATTTTCCTGGATCATTATATCCAATCCTGTCAGTTATCAAAGTTCCTCATGATTTTATCTTGCAAATAAGATCTGACCCAATTAAAGAAATTGTAGTATGGATGATTGAACAGAATATATCTGTAAAATATATTAAAGGCTCAATTGTAATGAGCAAAATCGAAAATGGAATAGAAACCTTTCTATACCAAATTTAACTAATAGTAACAAATAAATAACAGTTAACAATGTACAGGTTTTGAATTTCTACAGTCTTCAAAAGAAGAATACCAGGAAACAACTACCAATGAGTTAGTGCCTGAACGAGCATTGAATTATACCTGAAAACCCTATAGAAAATACCCATTGTTAGTTGTCAACGGTGTCACCGGACTTATACGAGCTTCAAGTTTATTAGCTTTCATCAGTATGTCAAAGGTGAAGCCTACCGACGACTAATCCTGGTTATTCATGCTCTATCATACCGACAGAAGAACGTGGCAAATATCGTAATCGCCGATCGCGACATAGGTCGAGGTTTTTAATAGTACCCACAGTATAGTGAGTTGCTCTGTGTTTGTAGCTGTTATAACCCAACATTGAATAGCCAGTGACCGATATGGACAATGAAAGAGCATTTTTTATAAAATGCTGATACATAGAGATACGAACAATTCCTTAAAAATAGTTTTTTTTTTAATTTTGCCCTATACCTGAAAAACGAAAAAGGTATATGAAAGTTCTGATTGCGGCATTTTAAGTTACTTGAAAAAGTAGTCCAGTGATGCGAAAACCACATCCATCTATCTCTTATAGTTTCCGAGATACCCTGCAATTGCAACGAATTTGGGACACCCTGTACTATTCGGTATTCAGCTGAGCATTAAAAAGTTGTCGAAAAGGTAAAAAGAATACCGAAGAGTGGAATGGCATTCGTTGCAAACTACAAATTACTGTTTTAAAGGCAAATAAATAACGTTAAATTGTAAATTGATAGGGAATAAGTCCGGCTCGCTGATCCTTGTTGTTTTATTATACAGTGGGGCGATAAAGTCTTGCCCCCCCTCGTAAACGGTTTGTAGGATGTCTTTGGGAAAAAACAGGTCGATTTTTATTTTCGAAATAACTTCCTTTTAAATTATCGATCGATTTATTGAATCGATATGTGCAATAAAAATATTAGTATTCCATTTGAAAGAAGAGAAGTGACGTCATTTCTGGCAGGGAAAACCAAAAGTACCACATAAAGGTTGATAACTTAAAAGGAGGTTATTTTGAAAATATAGGACAAAACTTTATCGCCGCACTGAATATTATACATCTAAGGTTTGTTCACACAGCAGTCAGAAACTATTTTGCAACTGTCAGAAATATGCGACCAACTACTTGAACTACATGCACTGAAAATACATTCACAACTTAATTGGTCGAATATTTCTAACAGTTTCAAGCCAATTCGTGACTCTTGTGAGAACAGACCTATATTCGTGCATGCTCTCTTACTGAAGTTGGGGTATATGGTAATGTAATGGTATGCTTAAATTTTATTCCGAGCTTTTTCGTGTTATCGTCGAACTGAGGCCCAACCAAACGCGGCGGCCGGGACCACTGGAGGTGCCCGCGCTCGCCGGAGGTAAGCGCTGCGTGGCGGCGGCGGCTTTGACGCCTTCCGAGAATCGCCCAGCCCAAATCTACATTCAATGCGTCCGTCCGCAGGCCAGAAGTAGCCAAACAACCGCCTGCATTCTTATCCAATTCTCACATTTACACTTGCCCGCGCAGTGTACACTTCAGCGTTCGGAATGTGAGACGTAACCAACGGGAATGTCATGAATAAAACGGGACGTATTACGTTTTCCTAGCCCGGACACGTATTTATGGCCTACTCGCGTTTTCTACGAAGGAGACCGTTGCATTAATTTTATTTGATGTTTTCAGCCAGATAAACAGCTGCTCGGATGCCCGTAAAATAATAATTGTGCAATTAAACCGTAGTCTAAAGATATAGGATGTTGAGCGATTAAACGATCTGTTGTACAGGGTGCAACTTACACAAAATATTGCCTACTATATGGTTACAAAAAAAAACAGCTGTATCTCCAATAGTTAACAGAAACACAGAACACAAATTTTACTTGATATTGTCTTGGTCTCTCAAGACAAGACAAGACTTGAGAGCTGGAATTGCAAGACAAAACAAGATTTAATTAAAATATCTTGCGAGACAAGGCAATAAATCTTGCAAATATGAGAAGGGGTAAGTAATATTTAAGTGAGAGAAAGAAATATAAAATCTACAACTAATACTGGAAATTATTGAAATAATCGGATGCAGTTCGTAACAAGTCACTCGATTAGCAATTTGTTATTTTATAACAGCTACAAAATCGTTTTTAAAACAAATCTTATAAAACAGCATGTCACATAGATACTTTAAGAATGTTTATAATTTTAATTTTATATTATATACAACTATACAACTAAAAGTTTATAAAGCACCTTAGTGGGCATCGTGATTGTGTAAGGCCTGTTAGAAATAATTGAAAAATAGTTCTATAATAGCAACAAATCAACTAAACATCAGTTTTATAATGATTCCATTTTTGTAGCATAAAATCCCTCAAGAAAAATAAATTATTTGTTAACTATGTCGCAGAAGTATCAAAAAGTATAAAATAACGAGCATTTCTGTTTAATGGCAATGTCTGTGGTATTTACTCAATATTATTTTACGCTTTTTACTTCACTTTGTGAAAGCAATTTCTGTTGTGGAGGAAATATTGTGATTTGTATGGCCCATAGCTAGTGAAATTTATATGCATCGCGTGTTAAGTGATTATTTACATTATAATAATGGAAAAAATACTAATTATCAATGCGAAAACACAAGAGTTTGAGAAAACGTCTCTGTATTCTTTCCAATTGGTTACTGTAGTACTGTAGATGGTAAAGGTGCCAAATTAGGTTGCAGTATTCAAGTTTTGAATGCACTGGTGAATAATATAGAGATTTCAATGCACTTACATCAGTGAAAGATTTCGTAATAATAACAAAGCCTAGACTGTACACAGATTTAATATTTAAATTAATATGAGTAGAAAGAGATAGTCTACTGCAAAACACTACACCAAGATCTTTAATTTCTTCATAACGGGTTAATAGTGACACATCTATACCTATTATAATAAAATATTAGGAGCTCATTTTTTAAAGTAAACGTACACATTTTGAATATGTTTATATTAACATTTATCAGTTCCCAGTTCTAAATGTCATCTACAAGGTTTTGAAGAATCAAACAGTCAGTCGTAATGATATAGTTAGTTAGTTAGTTTTATTGACCACGATATATACAAATATTTGTGGCAAGTCAAACATATACACAATAGCAAAAGTAACAACAATTAAGTTCATACTTCATAACACAGTATACAACAAAATAATAAATATTGCAAACAAACAAAGTACATGAAAACACAAACAATTTAAAACAATAATAAAATTATCACATGCCAACACAGTATACAATAAAATAATAAATATTGCAAACAAACAAAGTACACGAAAAAAACAAACAATTTAAAACAATAATAAAATTATCACATGTCTAAAGAAATCTATCTTCATGTTCAAGGGCATCCATGTATTCTCTTGTTGAATAAAAAGCACGTGATATTAAATAGCTTTTTACCCTTACTTTGAATTTCATTGTATATTGTATATTCAAGAACAATTTCAAAACGTCAGCAAACATAAGACGATTTAATTTTGAAGATATGAATAAATTATTTAGAAACAGTATAAAAAGGATTCAAATTTGGGCCTTGAGGCGCTCCTGACGTACAGATTTCGTTGATGCAAATGATAATTAAACAAGCATAAAAAGTTACTACTGAATATCGTTCTAACTTGTGAAGCAATATAGGTACTATGATTTTTCTTGTCAAAGTCTGTGTAAACGACATCAACTTGCCCTTCGTCGTCAACATAGTTTGCCGTATACTCAATATTGAGCAAGTAAGAGTATTATGTAAAACTGGCCGAGAGTAGCTAACACTTATCAAATTCGCAATAAAGTTCAATGTTACTCATTTATGTGCAAGAGTCTTCTAAGAATCACAGTCTTGCAAAATCGCGATGCAAGAAATTTGCGCAAGACAATACAAGACATGATATTGCAAGATGGAGAAAAAGCAAGATATTAAAGAAACTCTTTTCTTGTTTTGCAAGACAAGATTTTTTAAAATTTTGCGTGATTTCTTTTGTCAGCCAATACTGGACATAATAGTTTAACGTGTAGATATTGTGGTGTTTGTAACACAGTTTTTGACAAAATACTACTTCAAGAGGAAAACACGAGGCGTGTCATAAATCAGTTTTTATCAGCACATACACTTTAATCATTGAATTAATTTCTTATCCCTGCACTCATAGAGTAAAATTTTCTACAAAAAAAGTGCATGCCATATTGCAACTAAAGACTAAAATCTTAAATGTATGCATACTATAAATTTTCTTTGACACTTGGGTGTTCAACAATTATTTTTCAGATAAAAACGAAATAAGGAATCATAACGTTATGTAAATGGTCCTTTACTGTAGTGTGAAAGTTTAAAAAAATAGACGAATTGCATATTTCAAATTTTTTTATGAACTTATTTGGTTATTTAATTTGTATTAATTTGCATTTCACGATAAACAGTTATGTGTTATTTTTTCAAAATATTTTTAAGGCACAAAAATCTTTTGTTATTGGGCAAATTTAATTCAAACGTAAATGTAAAATCCTCGTTCTGTTGCATAGAGTTATTGTTAAACATATGCTTTCACTGACTATAGAACATTTAATCGATCAAATTAACATGATATAGCAGTTTCCTTCTACGCGCATTGGGAAGTACGTTTTTCCACAAAACTCCCTTTCTCTCATGTTCTCCCGTTCCAGTTTCCCATTTTCCGGAAATTTTCCTCCAATTTCTGGAAAGCTTTCATCCCAACACCTCTCCCGATCCCTGGTGGCCGTTTACAAGTTTCCTGAAAATCCAGCTTTTACTTGATTTTCCCGAAAATTCAGAGCTTTTCCACCGAAACGGGTCCATTCCAGGAGACCACAAGTATAATATCGGACATTCATCGACACTTACCTACCTTTAATAGGCTAAAGCTCCACCGGAAGTCCTTGAGCTTAACGCTTCCTCTTCCGTTTACCTAGAGGAAAACCGGAAATGGTCTACTAGGGTCGCAGAAAATGGAACAGGACGCAAATGTCCTTCCTGCCTCGTGCCAGGACTAATCGATACCACGCCCGGAGCTATGAGTCGTGGCAGGATCTGAGAATGTCCGTTCCTCGGCAGGAAAATCCGGCAAACAAAATAATAAGAGTTGTAGTTGGCTTGGAACTAAACTTTTTACTGGAAATCCTCACGGTAAAAAGTGTAGTTTGGCGGAATTGCACCAGATTAAGATCCGGCTCTCATCATTGGCGAGCAGGTGGCGGCCTTTCTAGGAGACCGGCCGGATTGCGCGAGGAAAACCGCCGGCCGTTGGAACAACCCTTAAATGAAAAATTCTTCTGTCAGGAGAACAGAACTAGGAAAAGTGTAAGGACATTCCTTTGCAGAATCCCCGGAAAAATCCTTAAGGGTCTTCCATCATACTTTATTATAGTATTTGCGGAGAATCCAGTCAATCTTATTACACTAATCACTGAAAAACCAAAACAATGGTGAAATATTTTCAGCTATTGCGTATTTTTTGACTTTTGACAAAGTTGTATTTCATTATTTTTATCAGGCAACAATACTTTTATTAACTGAATTTCAGTTACGACATTAAAATATTGTAAAATAAGTTATTATACAGGAAAAGTAAGCTGTTACATTCTTATTTAATTATATGTGACCACATATTAGGAGAAGATATTGATTGAATTAGAGCCAGTAATTTAAATGGCTACGCAATATAATTCCCGCCATCTAAGGTTAAGAACAAACAAAGAAAAAATGAATAAGAATTTGGAAATTTTCTATTGTGGTGACCACAATATTTGAATATCTTTTCTAAACGCTATTGGGTTCTTGGCATCTTAAAAGTTGCTAGAATACTTCTCAACATTCAGCCGAAATATGTATCCCATTTTGGTCATGATAACATTTACGATATTTCAAGGTTAAATGTTATCTTTCTTCCCCATTATTAATTTTTGTAGTTATACCCCTGCAACTGTTAAAAAATAACAGCGATGGTATTTCTTACACGTTATGTAGAATTTTAAGAAAGATAAGGAATTAGGTGTCGCTATAGTTTAACATATGTGTTATTTGAATTGTGAAAATGGACGGCTTATTAAATTTACATTTAATTCGCGGTTTTATAATGCTACGTTGTTAGTTTGGGGTGGTAATAAAAAAACTGATGTACCAAACTCCTTAGTTTCGTTTAGGGTTGGCCCTAGCTCAGGAAGAGGGGAGTGGGTAAATATTAACAATTATTTATTTGGCGCCACCCGTTTTACAACCCGTTGTTATAACGTACCCTGTACTCTAAGGAGTTTATACCTTATTAAAATTCTTCAATAATAAAAAAACGGGAAAAAGGCAACAATTGATACACAGTTCTCTAACTATCTGAATTTACTAAAAAGAATAACGGCAATCAATATAATCAGTATCTATTATACTGATATTTAGCAAGTATATATCGTAATGTTATGATATAAATACAGTATTCAGTAAAACCCACTCTACAGTACTATAGATTGGTGCACATAATCATGTTAAGTATTTAGTGATAAGAAATTATAATTTTATATTTGATCTTCAGTTTTAAAATAAATAATCAAATAGAGTTAAGTGGCTAGAAGTATTCAATTTACGGAGAAAGGGGACTTATAGTCTTGAATAATAAATATTCAAAATATATATAAAACAGTATAACCAGTACAAATAATAATAATAAAATGCAAATAAGTGTTAATAAAGGCAAAATATAGTTAAATCTAGATATTCAGGGTGTCAGATGACAGTTTAAATCTTAAACTAAGCTTATCTGGTTTTGATTCGGTGAACAGTACGTCCAGATCGTCCAGGCAATGGTGTCAACAGCAAGCGAACACCCTGTAAGTGGAGAGAATTGATGCTCTACGAAGATGTGGTGTATTCCGGCGATCTGCCCCGTATAAAAGACAACCAGCAGGATATTTAGTACAGGTACAGACAACTGTGGCCTCGTCTGTAGAATCTTGGCTTCGGAGAGCAAATCTTATAGCACGGAGATGATGAAGAAATAAGAGACGAAGAATTACAGATGAGATGATATAAGATGATATAAGTTGAGGCCTAAATCATATCAAACGTCTAAATATATTGTTCACTGAACAGAATATGTGAATTTTTGTAATAAAAGAGAATAAACTTTTTACTTTTGTTCTCGAGCGGCCTCGTGGTGAAAATCAGAGACTATTTTCAAAATTTCGGAATCAAATCCAACATCAGGTTGAAACAATTACAATAATCACTATCGACAAAATTGTACTTCCGAAACTTAGCAACAAAATCCGTATATAACGAAAATTTCTGCCGCTCATACAGCCATCCAAATCTTGCTAGGAAAATAGAATTGAATAGAATCGTCCGTTCAGAAACAAAAAAGGTATCTCTGCGCAAAAAGTGCTTCGCCGATAACATAAACTTAGTTCATTAAATAGAAATTCTCTATACAGGGTAATATATTTAACAGATACATTTTTATTGTTATCCTCAAATGCACTTAATACATATTTAAATTACCAATCCTAATTTAATATATTATACCTGAAAAAGAGAACCCGTAACAATAAATACACATCGAAAGGAAGTTAGTTGTAAAATTTAAATCAAATTGATTTACCCTATGACGAATTTTAAAAAGTATTTAGATTCAGAAAAGATTCAATACGGCAGTTTGTTTTGCTTTCTTGGTTTCTGCAAGTTGCTTGAATGTCATTATGCAGGTAACATGCATGCGTATTCCCTGTTTAAATAATGTTTAGAACTTTCTAAAAGCACTGTATAAGAAAATTAAGACAAACATTTTTTTAGTTAAGTTTTGTGCGTCTTTCGGTAACCTTGACTATATTTCAGTACCAGTAATTTAATTGTCATAACCGTTGCGTAACCAATTTAGTTTTTTTAATGGTTCCCTATTATTTCCTGTTCTTATTTAAATCATCTCTTTGCATGCTGACCTGTGCAATGTGTATGGGGGTGCATTATCATTTCAGTAAAAATGCAAAGGCGGAACTCAACGGTCAGTAGGTACTATTTGTAAAATACGATCATAATATAATATACGATAAATATCTTATAAATTTGTCTTGCGCATACTCGTATGTATTTTTCACGAAAATGCGCGAGTTTAAAAGCAGCCAATGGTGAATCCATCATCAGCGTACGAAATTCCGGGGATTTTTATTTGAATATCATATATTAATCAACCAATTCACTAATATAAAAACTTCTTGTTAAAATAAATTTTAAAGTAAAATTTTAATATAGGTATTTTATCAAACTGTATTTAGTGAGGGACATTTTTTATAAGAACCGACATTTTTTCATCGTTTCCCCTAGGTTTTCCCTAACCTGCTTTCCATCATGTGCTCCTAATACACAGATTTTCCAGGAGTTTCCCTTCTACACCTTTTTATCGATCTTCTGTCTCCGCTGTTTGATAAGGGTCCTGTTTTGAAATAATGTTTACGACATATAGGTAACATAATGTGATGAAAATAATGACAATAATAAGTAGGCAGATAAAGTTGTGACAATTAATTATTTCAAATTTTTATCATGATAGTCAAGGTGTTGCCCAGTCATTTACAGGACAACTATTGT
This sequence comes from Monochamus saltuarius, assembly GCA_025584915.1. Classification (NCBI taxonomy): domain Eukaryota; kingdom Metazoa; phylum Arthropoda; class Insecta; order Coleoptera; family Cerambycidae; genus Monochamus; species Monochamus saltuarius. Next base: position 20,415,417 of record CM046721.1, read on the forward strand.
CCTGTTTGATGAAATTTTTTTATATAATGTCACACCTTATATATTATACCATAATTGGTGGTCGAGGTCAAAGGATACAAACAGTCTCTCCCACTAAAAGTCAGCAGGATACCAACCCAAACAATTCATTGTTCTAATAGTGATTTAAATGAAGGTATTTTTAAAGGGGCATAATTTCATTCCGGACAGAGACATTGTCGTTAAAATATAACTACTTGAAATTTTAATAGGTTAAATACTGGGAAGCTATCGAAGCACCAAATCACCATGTAATTTGAAACAAGCAAAAAACCTGACTTCTTCTTCACGAATTCATTAGGAAACCAAGACTTTACGTAGCTCAAGCTGATGGCAAACTGCACGGAAATATATATGATCTGTATTTAAGTATAACAATATAATCAAAATTTTAAATTTCAATCCAGTATATCCGATCAGTGTATTAAAGTTGTGTATGAAGGTGGACCGCAAGGTTCCGCATTGTCGTACAAGTCGTCGGCTGCCTCGCATCTTATGGCATACTCAGTGTTGCCAACAGGTTTTTTTTGAGTGATGAAGAAAAGAAGAATAATTTACAATTGTGAAGATTTTTCCTCGTCATATAAATTCCTCCTCATAATGTTGAGTTGTATGTATATTTCTTAGTTGGAGCAATAAAATGATTTGTTCTTTGAACATTTTTGCTCATATCACTAGCTAGTATTTTAATTCAGTGGGATCGATGTCTACCACAGTGAAATTCTTTATTCATTGCTCTATCATTGCCGTCTGTCCATTCCATGTTCCGTGATGATTTATTTATATGCCATAGGTCTTTTAATAGACCGTAGTTACACCTAACTGCTAACTAAAAACAGTAAGTACTAAGTATGATTTAAGAAGAAATTGAAATGACCTCACCTGGCAACACTGGGCATACTGAGAAGACAAGCTCAAAAGCGGTATATGTCTGGTGTGCCACTAATGAATGACTTTGATAGTTTGCTGTAAGTCTACTACTGGGTGAGTAGTATTTAATCATTTATATAAGGTGGGTGGAGTAGTAACTACTCTAGAATGTTCGTGTAGGGTCATGAATTATTTTACTCAAAAACTGTACTACTTATCAAAAAATCGCAACAAACTAAAATATTCTAAATTCAACAGCCTGAACGATTTTTTTCAATCGAAATAGTTAACCGGGAAAAAAATGTAATGAATAATATACAGATGGATCTATATTTCAATGCCTTATGACAAGACGAGAAAAATACTCGTCCAGAAGAACTTACAGTACACTGAAAATATTAATTTGTAAGTGAAATGAAGAATGTATTAATTTACAGCAAATTTACAATAAAGTAGTAAAAACACAAAAATACCTTTTTAATTAATTTTTGTATTTGTTCACTAATATTATTGCGATGATATACGATTTTTTTGGCAAACTTACAATATATACATACCTACATTTTTTCAGTGTTTCTATTGAAACATTTTGCTAGGTGAAAAAAATACCAAATTGTGACATAGGACCTATAGTGTGAATGATGTGTAGTTGGTTATTTGAAGTTTCAATAGTTTTTTAGTTTCGTTTTCAATATTTATTTCTGAAAAATAAAATTAATAATAGGTACAAACGTCTTATTATCATTTTTGATCAAATTAAAAATAAATCCGCTTTGTTCCTTAATTATTTATTTTTTTGGACCTCGAATAATTTAAGGCTGTAATGTTCGCAATTTTACAAAGCCGTTTATAGACGTCCACGCGCTTTCATTTTCTCCTCAATGGAAATTCGTATTAATATGGAGCAAGTTTTAATCAACTAATAAAAGTCTATTTTACTAGACAGAAGAGCCATATTTTAAAAAAAATAATAAAAATTGATCTGAACAATATTTCGGTCGCAATATTGTCCACATTTAGGACTGCGGTGAGACGTTGTTAGGCACTATTATAAAAAAAAGAACGCTGTAGGCTAGTAAATCAAGTCTTCATATAACAGACAATTGCCTCAGATTTCAATTTTTTGCATTTGTATTCATGAAATCTGTCAGCCAAAAAGACATGTTTTGCTAAATTTCTGCATACAATTGCCTAACTTACAGGGGCACAAAGTTAAATTTGCCGTTGAAGGTGCTGATGGGCGGAGCCAGATAAAACTACACTGTTTCGCCGAACATTATACCCTCAACAAACAGTGTTTTTTTTTTTAAATATTCTTCTTAAAAAAAATTGAAATAAAAAGTTTTCCGTTCCGTGTTGACACGCGGTATATTAATAAAACATCTCCCTTAAAAATGCATCCTTTACCTTCTCTCTTTTTACTGATAAGTGGTCGTCTCCGAAACAAGGCTTTCATGCGGCGAAGTGATTAGCGGGCCGACAGTCTGAATCCATCATTTCGCCTTGCAGAAGGATCCGGAGGAGGTTTTTTACGAGAGCCCCATCTATCAGACCGCCGAGCCGCAGGGAGCAGTCCGATCACCCTATTTTATAACCTCTCACGTTCGAATTATTTACTCCACACTTGCGGGGCCCTTTGTGTCTCGGCCGGCGCGATCGCTGGCGCCTGCTGCCGCCCCGGTCCGCCCGCGCCAGCGGCTGGCCGGCCGGGGTGAAGGCAGGGCCGGATTCGGCAGATTTTTATCTTGGAAATGTTGAATCGTAAGTAAAATGAACAAATATTTTGTTGCGACTACACTGAGAAAAATCATTCAAGTAAACCATGTTGCTAAAAAAATGATAACCGTAAACATTTTTCTTTATCTGGTGTAGATGTTTCAAATAATTACCCACAGGTAAAATATCATTTCTACACATGTGTACCACTGATAAGCGATGGTCAGTAAAGTATTTTATCTTACTTGTAATTATTTTTGCAGTTATACCAGACTTCCAAAATTGTAGATAGTGTCTAATTCACTTACACCTACCTGATGCGCACTCCGCAGATATCACACTTAAGCCGAAATTCACGGATTTTTGCACGACTTTTGCAACTTCTGTTTTAATTATTTATGGCGGGAATGTCTCAACTTTTGACAATTGCAATTTGCGAAACTGTCAAACACTACAAATATTATTACCCCTTTCATTATTATGTGGTGTTAATAAATTTGTTTTGAACTTCTGATAATCTACCACGGCAGTTTCATGATGAAAATGATAGAAAATGTTGTAAGTAGTTGACAAAGTTTGTTACAAATAGATATTTTTCCACCGTTAATTAAATTGCGCAAATATTTGCGAATTCCGCATTCAAAAAGACAAAAGGTTGTAGAATACATACACACTATTTATTATTAGTTACTAGCACTGTCACTTTAACGGTCACACATTAACACTTGTTATATCATATCGTACCGCTTTCCGTATGATCTTCATACGCATATGTTTCGTCAAAATTTAATATATTCTTCGATCCAGATTCTTATTTTTTAATATTTATTTTAATTAATTTCGTTGCCATATCACTATATCGGCCTTTCTATCAGTATACTCTTTTCGATTTCGTTTAAATACGGACTAAGTTTCATCTTGTAAGATATAGCAATAGAATTGTTTTTTTGGAAAACTCATTTTAGAAATTTTAGTGCGATTGTTTTTTTTTAAGCAAAGCGATTAGATAGATTCATTTATATTTTTAACTGTATCTAGTATATTCTTTTTGTTAAAAGGCAGTCTACGTATTTGTATTTGTTAATAAGTGGGAATGAATGTATAAAGTGGATTGGTTTCTTCTTTCTGAACGGTCTAATGTAAATGTCTAATCCGAGATAAAATGTTTGTAGAAACAAAATACAGAGTATTGCAGAAGGGACTATTATTATTTTAAAAGACGATTGGTTGGAGTTCTACAAATAAAATTAGGCAACTCACCGCTTTTATACAAAATGTTGAAAATGATTTTCATTGTCGCGGAGACAAATCTGGCAGCGACATATCCAATTTAGGTGAACAAATAGATCTGAAGGATCTGAAGTTTCTTATTTTTTGCTTAATGTAATTTCGACAGCACTATTATACACTCAAAAGCAAAACAAACACAACTCAATGCAAATCCATAAATACAATAATGTAATACAGCTTTCTTTTCCACAAAACCTATCTAAACAATTTGAACATTTCTTCACAATACAAAAACCTCAGTAGAAAAGCAAAAACAATTGGAATGCTTATTAAAATGCAGTTTTGATATAAATTTCCTTAAATTGAATGGACATTATAGTTTACAGTCCTATTTTTCCAAATAATGTCAAATGTCATTTAACAATCATAAATCGAACATCTACTCTACACTAAATAGTTCTAATAACATCTTACTATGACACACTACATTGGCACAAAGTGTGTGATATTTGACTATTTATAAATCGAATAAAAAACTTATAGAAAACAGAAACCTTTAAAACTAAGTGAATCAGAAAATTTTTCACATTTTAGTGAACCAGAACCTGCGTTAACTTTGTCACATTTTGAAATTTTTTTATGGAATATTTTTAATATTCAAATCTCATAATCGACCTATCATGACCTACCTATATGTTTACTTCATTTCAACGGAGAACAAAACATCTTAGAATTGATAGTTGTGGAATGTCTTAAGATCTTGCGGCTGCGACTAATCTTAGGTATTTTAAAAGCTATATTTACCGCACTATTTAATAATTTACATACAATTACGCAATACTTGAACAAATAAACAAACCGCAAATACTGAAAAATGCAATCAAGGCGGTTGAGTTTTAGTTTTTAATGCCTTGAAGTGAATGTTGGTAATTATCAGCCCAAGTTTATGATTCAATATACTTCAGACTGTGAGTAGTTTTCTTATAATTAAAAAAGTACTCCAGGATAAGTGATTCTAATAAATAGATAGTATTTAAATTTAAACGCCAATAATATTGCAATACTTTACATAGTGAAGCGATTTTTGTGACAAAAAAGATTGTATTGTATTAATTTTCATAGGAATTTAGTACATATTTTGCGATTGATACGACCAAACTTTGTTTTTAAAATACCTTTTAACGCTTTATAAAATTAACCACGACATATTCCACGGCAGAAAAGGTTGAAAATCACTCCAATCGCTATTTTCAACACTAAAATAATAAACAAACCATGGGTGTAGTGAACAAAGACTAAGTAAATGCTTTTACTAAAATTTCTTTAAGTAAGTACAAACTAATCTGATGTACCTATTAAAGTCTACTTTAAGCTTTTAATCAATAAATCTCCAAAACTACTGAACTGAAGTACATGGTATTTTACATCATTATAAAGGGAATTGCAAGACCTTTAAAGCGATGTATCATTCGACCCTCCTTCTTATTTAAGATTTTAGGCCTAGGGGGCTGCACGTGTAATGTGATTTTATACCAATTTTGTGCCCCCCTCGAAAATAAAATCGACGGGTCTGAGCGTTTTTCAAAGAGAGCTGCCAGAAAATGTCTATCTTTCGTTTTGGATGCGCCACACTGTATATGTTAAACTGTAATAGGGGGGGGGGGGGGGTCAAAACACCACAAAAACAACTGGGTGACAAGAAAAACCGCAAAAAAAAATAAATGCAATAAAAATAATAATGCAGGTATAATCGAGCAACTACTAGAAGTAAAGTTCAAGGAGGGTGTTCAATGTAAACGTTGGACGTACCGCGTTCAGAATGAACAATAGGAAAAGTGTTGCTATATAGAAGTGGCAGTGAGAACTTTGAACAGGAAATTTGTGGTAATCACAAGTTTACAGCTACTTTAAAAAAGGCCACAGTCTCGTCTGATACTTTGTAGTAAATATTACTTAAAAGTTACATATAGGTAATTACCGTTACGGAGGCTAAAGTATCAATTACTTGTGTTTCTTAAAGCAAACGACTTCAAAGTCAGATTTGCGAAATCATTATTTTGACAGACAAGACGCCATTATTGCAAAGTGTTAACATTAACTTCACAAATAAAGCTTTTGTGGTTATCTCTGCATGAAATTTAATAAATTGATTCATAAAAATGAATGTAATTTCCAATGAACTATAAAAAATAGCTTTAACACATAATGCTATTAGATATTTTCGGCAACATTTCTATTAAAACATACATTTTAAAGTTGCGAGTTGGATTTGGAAATTTACAAACAATACCATATTACAGGCTATGATACTGGTAATATAATTAATAAAAATTAAAAACAATAGAGGACCAAGGTTAGATCCTTGAGGAACCACAGATGTGAATGAAAAATATTTTAAATCAAAACCGTTTTATTTTACGTATTATATTCTTCGAGATATTCTTTTACAGAGATCAGCTCCAAATTTTTACAGTCAGGTACATAAAATAGAAATAGATTTATAATTTGGATTAATGAAGGATCACTTAATTAGCACAGGAGAAATTCGAACTAGTTTCCATATATATACAAAACTAGGTGAACGTCCGCCGATGCGGACTTGTCGTGTGCGAATATAAAGTGTTTGAAAGCGATTAAAACAAATTCTTATAAAATTCAGTGCAGTAAGTGCAATGGTTGGTATCATAGGGACTGTGCTAATCTAACCATTGAGCAAATCCAAGAATACACAAAATGGAAAAATTCCTCCTAATGCTAAATACTGAATATGTTCAGCATATAATGCATCAATCGTAGATCTAGGCCAACAGGAATCTGCTAATACTAATGAAGGTATGAAGAACAATATCCAATTGTCTATAAAAGAAGAAAATAGGTATCTAAAACAACTAATCAATGAGTTACGCGAAAATAATATGTTATTAAAACAGAATAAACAGTTATTAGAAGAAAAAATCTCCGATCTACAAAAACAGTTAACGTACCAAGAAACTATACCAAACAACAATAAAGCTGGCTACAGACTATGCGTGAATTCGCGATTCGCGATGCGCAATGCGTGATTCGCTGAATTCGTCTTAATTGGCAGGCATTTGAGAACAACACGCACTATTTGCGCACTAGATACTGATTAGTTAATCATGTTTAAAACAACGTAGGAATTTAAGTATCGCTTATGTTACAATAATTGTAATATACTTTTGTTGAAGTTTAATCGATACTGTTGTTCTGAATTGCATAATCCACATCTCGGTTTTCTCTGCAGTGCCACTCTTCAAAATCGTCCTTATTATTGAAATGATACGTGTTTTGTTCTACATTAATCTTATGAGCTTCTTGTAAATGTTTAGTATATTCCTTGTATGTTCGGTAAGCGCCAATAATCTGAAATTATTATTTTAAAGCAACACAATATTTTTTATACCTTACCTAGGTATTTTTTATAGCAACAATAACAAATACCTTTTCAACTGAGCAAATAACACAGATTATGTGACATTTTTTACCACTTGGTTGAAAGAATGATGCTTCTTCTTCTTTCTTATTATGAATATTTTTCAAGTGTCGTTTAAGATTAAATTTCTTCGAAAATTCTCGCTTGCAATATTCGCAAGTTAATTGTTTATAACTAAAATGTAAATGTTGATTTTACAGGAACCTAGGTCAAAAATCGGCTGAACTTGAACTTACGTGTTATCTATTTAAAAAGCTGGAAGAAAAATGCACTCACAACCTGAAACACAAAATGAATCCAGAAAATTGTAGGGAAGATAGCTTCGAAGCGCGTGCCAAAAAGTAAACACACTTCTTCTATCTGTAAAATAAAAATTAGAAAACAATTTGACTAAAATTCAGGCTGAAATTCTCCAAAATAGAGAAAAAATCACGAAAAGTGGAATTGTGTAGATAGCAAAGAGAGGTTAGCGCGCCAAACAGCAACGTAAACATACAGATTACAGCTAAAGCGTGGCTAAAGCTATCTGCGATCTGCTAAAAATTAAAAAGAGCGCCAAGAACTAGAGACCACAGAACCGAGAGCCGGCGGGAGCTACCGAGATCCGCGCGCCTCAACACGAATTCGCAAATTAGCACGCATCAATGCGAATCTACATGAATAGAACGATTCGTGTTAATATGCGGCCTTTGATATTCGTCAATTTTACCGCCTCTGCGGGCGAATCGCTACAAACAAGCGAACCACGTTGTGCGCGAATCGATTTGTAACGAATAAGTACCTACACACTATGCACGAATTGCAGAAGAATCACGCATTTCGCATTGCGAATCGTGAATATATTCTTAATGTATAGCCAACTCGGGGCTCATAATTAGATTTTTAACGAATAAGTCCCTACACACTATGCACGCATTGCTTATGAATCACGCATCGCGAATCGCGAATTCACGCATAGTCTGTAGCGGGCATAATATCACTTCAAATAAAAAGGGCAACATGAACATTCAAGTCCCGAATACTACTACTCCCATCCAGATGACAGCACAATCTGTATCTATACGTGCAAATAAAATGTTTCTATTTCCTGAGCAAGGTACCTCAATGTCTGCAAACATTCAGACAAATGTTGTCAATGACGAATTTACTTGGGCTCAAAGAGTCTCAAGTAAACCTAACTCCAAACGAATTCCAAATAAGGATTATACTACGACAAAACAGCCTATCTTCATAGGAGCTGCAAAGTCTGATGTCAATGAAAATGTAGATAGATACGATAAAAATAAAAAAGGGTGGTTGTTTTTATCAAAAGTTCCAGACAAGATTAATGAAAATATAATAAAAACTTGCATTTTAAAAGAAATAGCTGATGACGAGGTTGTCGTTAAACATTTGCAAACAGAAACTGAACAAATGCGTTCTAATAGTAGATTTTCCAAGTTGGCGTAAGATTTGATCTTAAAGAAGTTGTGTATCTGCCGACGTTTTGGCCAAAAAATGTTGCTTGCCAAAAATTTAAATTTAAAAAACAGTACAAAGAGACAATGAAAGCAACTACTAGTGATACTTCCGAGAATGGTCCTTTTTTAGAGGCTTAAAACCTAACGATAAAAGTAAATGTAAAACATCACTTACTCAACTATGATATCGGAAACCTGTTCTGTTATTTCGTTTAATCTTATTCAAAGTATTAAAAATAAAATTGATGAATTTGGTGCAATTACAATGAAATCAGTTATGAAACTATAGAGGAGTACAGTCTTATTTAGTTTCTGTAGATCTATTTCTGTGCATGGCGGTGTTGCCAAATATTCTTTAAAATATCGTGAATGTGTCAGTTTCAGTTGCATCAATGATTTGTCCTTGGAGTTTCATTGTGAAATATCACCCATAGAATATGAAAATGGTTGAATTATGACAATTTATATCGGACGGTAGTTTTGATATATTTATGGAAAAACTTAATTTGGCACTAAATTTATTTGTAAAGCCCAACAAATCTTCGTTTGTATCAGGGGACTTTAAATTATTTTAACTTGTGTATTTGGCTTTTACTATTTTAATTTCAACTAAGTTCTATGTTATTATTGTTTCGCTTGTATTTGTAATTTTTATCTAGTGAACTTAGTTCTACTTCCCCGTTCCCCTTTTTCTTGTGACGTGTGTAAACACATTTGTGCGTTGACACGAAATTATAAATAAATAAATATAAGGGTTTGGCAAATACATTTGTACAATCGATTATTAATAATTAATTAAAATATTTATGATCGGTAAACTCGATAATATTAAAATTTGACAAGGATTGACTTGCAGGAACCCAAAATAATAAATAAAGCTGCAATATTTCAATTTCCATTCCTCAAATATCATTTCAAGCCGGTCCTGTCCTGCTTACCGTTCTCCCCTTACCTCTCCCACGACGTCGCATTCATAAAGTCGAGCTTTTGCCTTGCCACTATATCCACTTACAGGTATCATTCAAAGATACAACGATGTTTACAACTCTTGCTTATTCTCACCATCATTTGTAATGCTTACTTGTTATAAAGTATCACCTTTACACCTTCGGTCCGTATACCTTTTCAGATGCGCTGTATTGAGATGTATGCCCCTTAAATGGATACACTGTGTAGTTTCTGCGTTTGCTTCTTAAGCTTCTCTATGTATGGGTAATATTTATGGTTGGATAAATTACTTGAATATGTTTTTTTGCTTATAGGCAATCATTTGTCGGATCGATGTGATGGGAAAGTTTTTTTTTGTATGTACGTCAAAACCTTTTCCAATTTAATGTCTTAATAGCATCTGTGTCATTAATATAAATAATAATAATATATGGCTTGGTATCAGTAGCATCCCAATGGGCACGCATACGTTTAAAAAACTTTTGAAAGTAGTTGAAAAGCAAAGATTGAAACAACGAAAAAATATTGCGCGAGGAAACGTTATTTTTAGCTAAAAAGAAACGTTCATTATTAAGCTAAGTTTAAATAACAGAAGTGAAACAGCTAATAAACGTTTATGGACGTTTATTTAGAGTTTATAAAACCTTTCACGTCATCTTTTAATAACGGATTCTTCAACACTATGATGTTATTGTGCAATTTTATTTACAAATTATGATAATAATTCAGTGATGATTAGATATGGGTCATTCCATTTGAAAACGTCTGAAAAGAATAAAAATTGTTGCCGACCCATTTTAGATTTTGGTGTAACTTTGAAAAACTCTACTCTAGGGTCCCAAACAACAAAATTTACACGAGTTTGATTTTTACAAGCGCTTGTTTCCGCCTAAGACTCTTAAAAATTGCTATTTTTAAGCTTTATTAATTTTTGCTGTCAAATTTTTCTGTTTGAAAATATTTGAATGATCAAAACGGAATTTAGAGTGGGAAAGATAATAGTTTCAGTGTAAATGAAGATAATTGGCTAGGACGATCCCTTTGAATAATAGCAGCGTGCTGAAAATGAGTGTTTTTTAGTAATTTTTCGTGAATTTCAATCGACTCTAGCGTCTTAACTGTTGAGAGTTAAAAATTCATGCTCCGCGGGAATTAAGTATATATATCATAGACAAAATTCAGCCACAAGTTGACCTGAGTAGCCCACTCCTTACAGAAGAAGACTTTGCTTGAAGTTTTGAAATTTTTAAAAATCCCAATATTCAGGCTATGAAACGAGCGTGTTAACTGCGAGATAAAAATCTGATACTCACAGAATCTACTGTTCTTACCTTCAACTTTCAATGACTATATCACTTGTTGTCAACCCGACAGAAGGGGGTTAGACAGACGAAAGCAGCTAGAATTATTCGTTGGATACCTCACCTATGGTATACTGATGAGAGCTAATAAGCTCGAACCGGTATATGTCTGGTGGGCATCTGACGAATGACTCTAGCTGTTGCTATAGGTTTTCCAGGTGTAATTCAATGCTGGTCAGGGCATTAGCCCGCAGAGTAGTTGTTTCCTGGAATTCCGTGTTTGCAAAATAAGGGTGTAAAATTGTTTCTGGAAGTAATTATCATCGATAAATAGTAACTGTAAACAATGTTTCAACGAGAAAATTATGTATATAAACATGAAAATAACAAAACAAGTGATGTAGTCATTTAAAGTTGAAGGTAAGAACAGTAGATTCTGTATCAGATTTTTATCTCGCAGTCAACACGCTCGTTTCATAGCCTGAATATTATCTTCATTTACACTGAAACTACTATCTTTCCCACTCTGAATTCCGTCTTGGATCATTCAAATATCTTCAAACAGAAAAATTTGACAGCAAAAATATATAAAGCTTAAAAATAGCAATTTTTAAGAGTCTTTATTTAAATAGGCGGAAACAACCGCTTGTAAAAATCAAACTCGTGTAAATTTTGTTGTTTGGGACCCTAGAGAAGAGATTTTCATAGTTACATCAAAATCTAAAATGGGTCGGCTTTGCCAATTAGACGATTTCAAATGGAATGACCCATATACCGGAACTACGTCCTGTCCAGCAGTGAATTTACACAAACCCACAGCCAAATCCAGAGTCTAAGTGGTACCAGACATATACCTACCGCTTTCAAGTTTGTTACCTTATTAGGTAGACGATAAACGTGGCTGTTTGATTCTACAAGGTGTTCGGAAACTCCGCGCAGATATTTTAAGGAGTGATACTACTCGAAAAAAATGTATCAACATTTTTTCGAAAAGTCAATATTAACGGAGCTACGTATCCTCAAAGTTTATTTTTTTTAAATGTTTTTTTTTGGCTGTAACTTCTTTAATACCGGAGCGGTTTTTTTTTCAAATTTGGCACATTTATTATTTTTATAGAGAATTTTCGAGAAAATATTACCTACATGAACTTGAGACATTATTTTTTTGAGTAGTATAACTCCTTAAATTTTCTGCTGAGTTTCCGGACGGTCATATATCTAACCGATAGAAGGATAGAAATATCGAAGGACATGAGTGCGCGAGATGTAAGTGTCTACATCTTGTGGTCATTATTTGCCTATTTGGACTTGTGTTACACCTTACGCGAACGTTATAAAATAAACATAGTGTTCTAGTGATATGTAACTGCTCTGCTACTTCCTGCTCGGCCTAAGCGGCTCGACTTGCAGGAAGCGACCTTCTTGGTTGTTCACACAGATACTGCAGATGTAATTCAATGCCGGTCGGGGCATTGGCCCGCGTAGTAGTTGTTTCCTGCAGTATCATTTATAGATATAATGTTCGGTCAGTGGTCGCACGGTTTAAGGCGTCAGTACTTGCATCGCGGTGACTAGATTGCTGTGGGTTCCACCCCCGCAGCCGGTAGACCGTATATAAGCTATATTCGTGGAGAGAGGTATGGTAGGGCCGAAGAATGTTGGCTTGGGTCAATGTGAGAGATTGAGACCGGTTGACTACCCCCCTAATTAATGAGGTTTTCCAGGTTTCCCTCATTCCTGCACTGAATGGCGATTAGGCCCTACCAACGTAAGTCGTTCCTGGGCGCAAATGCGGCCTACTTAATAATAATATGCCACCCCCTCTTCTGCACAAGTTTTCGACTTTTGGGCTAATCCTCGTGATTAGAATGAGGGGTAGAGACATTATTATTATAATGTTCTACTGTTTACTCAAACCTCTTTTATGCGTTTAAATTTTTAACCAGAAACAAACGTTAAACTTTCCACACAAAAGTTTAATCAACCACTACAACGTTTTAAAAACGTTATATAAACGTTCGTATGCCCATTGGGCATATTCTATATGCAGCTATGTAAATAAGTAAAATTATAACGCAGAAAGAATATGAAGATTATATCATTTTCTCTTGCTATACATCATGATGGATTAGTGTGGCGCCAGACAGTAGCCAATATCTAAATAATATATTTCAGAATCATCTAAAATTGTATAAATTATTTCTAATAAGAAAACGTTACTTTTAAAGCGCAGTTAAATGTTATTAAAATATAAACCTATATTTATACATTAAAATACGTAGTGAAGTAAAAGTTACCAGAAAACATTTTATTTCAGTGTTCATTTGTACCTTCAGTTGAAAACAGGTATATTTTTAATGTATTTTACTCGCTTTATTTGTATGTTACTAAAATGTTGTGTAGAAAACGTGTTATTAGCATTTGGTTAACATTTATATTAAATTCATATATGTATTTAAAACGTTTAACCTCGACGTTGCACTAACGAGCAGTTTAATATTATTAAAATATGATATATCGGCCAGTGGTCGAGCGGTTTAAGGCGTCAGTACTTGAATCAATGAAACCAGACTGCTGTGGGCTCGAATCCCATGGCCGGTAGAACGCATACCAGCTATATTCGTGGAGAGGATTGGCACCTTCTCTGCAGGTATGGTAGGGTGGAAGAATATTAGCTGGGGTCGATGTGATAGATTGATACTTGACTGCCACCCAATTAATGAGGTTTTTCAAGTTTCCCTCATTCCTGCTCTGAATGGCGGTTAGGGGTTACCAACGTAAGTCGTTCCTGGGCGCAAATGCGGTCTGCTTAATAATAATATGTTGTTCCCTCCCCCTCCACAGGTCTCCGACTTCTGGGATAATTCTTCTAAGGGTGATTAGAATGAGGGCTATTATTTCGGTGTTTATTTCTACCTCCAGTTTAAAACGTACTAATGGATTTTATACGTTTTATTTTTATGTTAATATAGTTACCCACTGAAGTTTTGAACTTGATTGGTGAAATGGTTTTCCAAATATTGTCAAAATATTTTTTTTAATATTGCACACCCTGTAGGGTATGATTTGAAAAGAAGCAACAACTGATTAATTAATACATGTTTGGCTCAATCATCCCTATTGGGCCTCAAGAATGTCGCATTAAGTGTATGCCATTATTGACGGAACGCTCTGTAGATATTTGTAATTAATGTTTATTATTCAGTAAATCGAAGTTTGCGATTTTGTAATATTATTTAGCGTTACATCACATGAGAGAAATGCATCCAATAAAAATGGTCCAAAATATTAAGCGTTGAAATTCCGCTTGTTCAAAGCTACCAATCGCAAGAACAAATACACCGGTTTTTAACATCGCTTATCCTTATTAGGCACATGGCCACGCCTTACTTTCTACGTTCGCCGGTTACTTCTTTGTCTACCTCGGACTCTGCAGAATTTTGCAACAAAATGAAGGAATTCTCAAATATGCAGTGCAGTAGTTATCTTCTCATATTACATATTACAGTGATAAAAATTTAACTGTAATTTCACATAAGTTTACGTTGACAATTTGTGACCAGCGTAAAGTTATAAATTGCGTAATAATTTTGTAAATGAAATAAGTACACTGTAATATTACAGATATAAATTCCATCCTAATTATCCGACACTATAATTTGTCTTGATTTATAAATTGTAATTTTTAGGTAGGACTTGTAAAATATATGTAATTTTCTTATATTTTATATATACTTACCTTTATAACTATATAGAATTTAAATATGCATATAGAATTTTTTTTTAATAACTATCATTAATGAGCAATATACACATGTTAAAAAAATTATATAGGTACCAAAGAGTTCATAAATCAGTTAAAATATTCTCATTTTGTTTAACCTTATTAGTTTAAGAGAAACCAATTTAAAATCCATTATTATTATTTTTGTAGTGTCCTCAGATAAAGTTGAAAAGATGAAAAACTTTTCACTTATAATGTCAAGGTAAAAAAATGTGCTTGTGTTAAAATGTACAAAAATACGGTTAAATGAGTCAATATAATAATGCAGATTTTTTGCTAATAATTTTTTATTTCCATGCAGTTAAAAAAATGTCTTTGTCAGGAGCAGAAACAACTTTTGCGTAGCGAGATTTTTTTAGTGGAATTTGTCCATTCATTCTCTAAATGTGTATTATCCATCCCTTCATCTAAAAATGTATTGCAACGTATTTCATTCGAAAATGTGTTGAAATATTTTCATTGAAATATCTATCAACTATTATATCTTCACTACTTGAAAATATATAGGCACCACGATTTTCTTTTGCTAATATGTTTTATTTTCTAAGTGGTCAATTTTTCAATTTATTTTCTCTTACAGTACCTGTTGCGCAGTAATCTAACGTTGATAGATGAATTTACTTAGTGATGTAACGTAATTATTACCCATAAAACTGTTATAATGGGCTAATTCTATTAGATCTAGTTCTACACGCTACCTCCTAAACCAAATATATCGGGTTTATCGGGTATATATTCATCTAAGCAGAGCATACATCCATTATTTGTGCACAACGTCCACTTTTTGAAACCAAATCTTATAGGTTTTCCTTTGATAAATTGTTTGGCAAAATACTTCCCATAATATCGTATTTTTTCAGCACGCTGCTATTATTCAAAGGGATCGTCCAAGCCAATTATCTTCATTTACACTGAAACTATTATCTTTCCCACTCTGAATTCCCTCTTGATCATTCAAATATCTACAAACAGAAAAATTTTACAGCAAAAATTAATAAAGCTTAAAAATAGCAATTTTTAAGTCTTTATTTAAATAGGGGGAAACAGGCGCTTGTAAAAATCAAACTCGTGTAAATTTTGTTGTTTGGGACCGTAGAGTAGAGTTTTTCAAAGTTACACCAAAATCTAAAATGGGTCGGCAATAATCTGTTTTATTTTCAGGCTATTTTATATGGAATGACTCATAAAACAAACATTATGCAAAATAGTAACAATGTACAAATCAGCAACGGCAGGCGCAGAATAAATGGTTGCCCTTAATATTATTTGCTAGTATTTTACTTAACAGAACAAGAATTTTATTATTTAAATGGTTGTTAATTGCCAAAATTGGTCAAAATCTGGAACATAGACTATATGAATGTATTAGATATGATTATTCAATAAAGTTAGATAGTTATGATCATATTTTTAAATTATAAATGAAATCTTAATTACTTGATGCTCAATTGCTCATTATTATATGTTCATAACTTTCCTAATATGCTTTGTATATAAATTACCACAAATATTTTTTAATTGGAGAAATAAACGAAGTGCAACATTTTTAATAATAAGGCTATAGGGTCGGTTAAACTGGCGGTTGGATATTATATTATAGGTGCAAGTAAGTCATTGACTCCTTTTGAAAATTATGTGTCGTCATATTCCCGAATTGTCCTCATTACGAGAAGAAAGCTAAATATGGGTTTGATAGACGACTTTAACATGATTCTTCAAATAATATTCACTCAGTTATTATTTGCCAGCCAAATACATGTTTGTTGGATATAACGTTAAACAACTGTTGAATTACAAACCCAAAATTGAATTGTCAGTATCTAATATATTGCGTTTTGCGTTTGGTTTCCTGTTTCTGCTTCTTGTCCGTTCTGAACTCATAAGATATTGGTTGCAGCTACAATACGTTTGCGTAAATGATCAATAGTAGGAGCGATACATTTCATTTTTTAAATATACCCACAAAAAGAAGACCAAATGATGCACGCCGCGGTAAAAGTAGCTGCATTTGGCACATGCTTACCGGGAAATCGTTCTACTAAAACAATTTCACATCACCATAAATTAAACGGATCAACTCCGAATCGCTATACACGTAAACCATTTTTGACATTGC
Organism: Monochamus saltuarius; assembly: GCA_025584915.1. Lineage (NCBI taxonomy): Eukaryota > Metazoa > Arthropoda > Insecta > Coleoptera > Cerambycidae > Monochamus > Monochamus saltuarius. The sequence continues at coordinate 20,432,314 of CM046721.1, forward strand.
AAATACTACCTAATCAGATTTCAATATTCGAAATCACCTAGCTGTAGACTACAGTAACTCAGTGATGTAAAGGTTGAAAACACTACAGCTTTGATAATTTTTTACTCGGAAATTATAAGGATTTTACAAAAACTTTTTTACGATATTGACTTAATTTTTCATGACGCATTTATTCCCAATTGTTGTTAGAAAAGTTCTGAATCACCCTGTATAGGTAATCTCAACTTTCATTCGTATGAAACAAAATGCTGTAGGTACTTGATAAATCATTTGCACAATTGGTATTACGAACTTTTTTTTGTCTTATTGTATTATTGTTATTAACTGCTAATTTCTCTTGTTGCAGGTGGGTAAATTACTGAGCTAACGACATGAGAAAACAGTAAGTTCACATGAGTTTGAATCTATTCTAAGTCTAAATCCATGCTACACTTTCAGATAGTTGAATTATTTCATTGCGTTGCTCTACAAAATTAATTTTATGGTCTGTTTGTGCCACATACGAAACTGCTTAGCAGGACAAGGTAGAAAGAATAGAATTATTAGATATTAGAATAATGTTGATTGCAATTGTAAATTAGTACTTCCATCCGGAGAAAACCAGTTGATCAAGTCAAAGATATTTTCATTCTATTAACCAAATTATTTTGTCATATGTACAAAACAAAATTCATGTTTCAGCCAATTGATTAGTTTTGTTGCTTTCTAAATACATCTTTGGTTAAGACAGTTATACATGCTTCTCTTTGATTGGAGTATTTACTCAAACTAACAGAATATTTAGTGTATTTCAGAATCTATAAGTCAACTCGACCATTTTATTTAGTTAAGATAATACAAAATAAATATAAATTAAATTTATAACTTTTAATGTAAAGATAAGAATAAATTAAATTTGCAAAATAATATTGCTGTTGCTTAGTGATATTACCATCTAAATCTAAACGTGATTTATGTACTAAGCAAATTCTGGGGCTGTTCCCTACATCCTGAAAAATCTATAGCTAAGAGCCACAGTTGTCAACAAAGTTGCAATCAGACTTTTATCAGATGCAAGCTTGTTAGCTGATAGCTAACTGTTAACTAATGTCATAACCAACGGACGGACAAGAATGCGCGATATGTAAGTGTTTATACAGGGTGTTCCAGAATGATGGTCAAATATTTTACCAGTGTGGTCCACAAGCCATTTCAGGGGGGGATCTTCATATAAAATTTTTCAATTTGGGTCCTCCCTGTTGAGATATTCTAGTCTCAAAATGGCGGAAAAAATAGTTTTCTAATTTTTCCTTAAAAACGGTTGCACTTAGAAATTTCAATTTTGGTACACATTATCAGCTAGTCAAAGACTATTTTGTGGTGGTGTCTATTCCTTAGCTTATGTTTCTGGAGGCCGGGAATAAGCAACCCCTAGATTTATTTCTTTCAGAACTTTTTCCTGCAATGGCCGATTTCAACAAAAGGATTGGCAACAAGTATAAGAATACTTTTGTTTAGAAATATTTGCAAAAACTGTCAATTATAGACCTAATAGCCATTTGTTTGACAAGACAACAGAGAAACATCAACATAGCAACCACCTTCTGCTGTTATCAGTATCAAAAATTCAGCGCACTAGGAATGTTTCCGCAGATTGAGGTTTAAAATGCGTAAAATGACTGGACTAATAGCGATTTTTTCCCGTAATAATAGTTGATATTACAGTGAGTATAAGAGAGAAATCAACAAACTTTTCTGATCACAAAATAAAATGTCACTTTCAGCACTTTTGTCATAAATAACTATTGTACAAGTATATAAAATCAGGTAAATTGCATGCTTATAAATCATGCATTTTCAACAGTAAACGCTGTTAATTACTACCAATTTTTTTTATTGTTTCCAATTAAAATATCAATTTTTACACTTTAAAGTGTATAGTCTATGTACATATTCTAAATGTCTTTATTCATTGACCGATTTATATCGATTTTTCTCATATCAACACCATTCTCGGTAACATTATATGCATTCTTCTGAAGAACGCAAAATTGCCATGTAACATTCCAAAGATTTAATTTTCGGAACAAATTATTAATTCTCAATCTGTTTCTGAAGAATATCTTTTATTTTACTGTAACGGTTTTATATTTCAGTCCTGTTGGAAGGAATTCTTGATTGGTGTAGCGTGTATTGTCTTCCCAGATGTGAACATAGATCCAAAAATGTTTAATAAGAAATGTAAATGTGATCACAGGCATATACCTATATAGGATACCTTTGTGTTCCAATATAGAATAAAACTGTTTATAAAGCCAACAATAGGTTTTTATTGACACTATTACAAACTGTATATTTATAATGATTTAGTATCATCATTCATTGTCCTTTAAAATGTATTTAACTTTGCATTTATTAAAAGTTATTAACATCCAAATGCTCAGAATGTACTGTAAATGCGAAGAGAGAATGAGATTTAGGTGTTAATACCGAATTTTTTTGACATGGGATCTCTAATTACTTTTATAATATAACAGAAATCAGGAAAAAATTTTATTGAATATGTTTCTGCATCGATTTCAATGATTGCATTAGTACAAGCCTTACACTATTTTAACAAAATGTACGTCTATCCATTAAGGATAGTAAGTTTCTTTTTATGAATGTAGAATATATGTCTTCATTATACAGAGTTAACTGTGACTAAGTAGAAATATTTTAAGAGGGATGGAGAAAAAACAGAATTAACGGAATTGTCCATCAGAAAATTTCAAAACTTATTTATAAAGCGAAATATTGTTTTCGAAATTATATTAAACTCCTATTTATCGCCGACACTGACCTATCAACTGCGAGGTTAGGTATATTCTGCAAGTTACAGGTGTCAAAGATAGTAACAGGGCACCTTGTTTACATTAAAACTTGCCATTATAAAGATATTTGTACTTGCTGAATGCTTGCTTGGAATCTCCTTTCCTCAAACTTTGTTTAAAGTGAGGTTCTGGGTACTCTGAGCACAAAGGGTAACAAAACACGCACACGTACACAAATACATAAAAACACTGCCACACGTTTACCGCCAAGGCATTACAGCAGTTGTTCAATGTGGATTAAAGAGGATTCGGCATTTTGTCTACTGGGAAGTCGTTTTTGGTATTACGGTGCTACACAATAATATGCGCTTGTCACACTTCCTATAAATCAGCATCTTATCCATCATGCCATCATCAATCAGACATTTGAATACATGTTTGAAAATATACAATAAATACACGATAAATTAAAATGCAAAGACAACTACTGAAACATTATTTCAACCTAATCACTGTATGCAAAATTATTTTTGATAGAATTTGATGTAGTCGATATCTGTAGGCCACTAGTGTAATGTGAAATAATAATAATAATGTGTTAACCTTCTTGGGTTGTTGCGGGATTAAATACAGTTTTAGCAATAATCGACGATGTTTGCATACAATAATTAGTACTATTGTAAACTATAACGTCCCGAGATGTTTACAGTGTTCTGTAAAGATCCTTGACTCTTGACCCATAGAATAATATTGTAAGCTTCGATCTTTCTTTGATGTTTGGAGAGTATGCATCTAGCAATTCAAAATTCTAGGTTATGGTTCAGTTTTAGTGCTACGACAATTGTACAAGATTTTATAATAAAAGACTGTCGCAACTATTAGTTGGTATTCCTTACATTAAATTTCAATTGTCTTGGAATAAATGGGTATTTTATTTAACACAGACTATGTGTTCTGTTAATAGATAATTCTGACTGACCTGTAATGATTGAAAATGTAGTTTTAGCAGGGTACAACGAAGAACGAAAGGAATACTTAGATATTATTATTAATACAAATGTTTATTTTTGTCGTTTGACAACGTTGTAAAAACGACCGCATGGTAGTTCTCATCTCGACGATTTTTATTATCTTTTAGGCTTTCCTGAGCTCGTTAGTTAAAATTTTTGTACTTAGTCATAGTTAACACTGTATATCTGCAAAAGAAAATTTAAACACACATTTAAAGATTTATGTATTTTTACAGTCCATTCACTTTAAGAACAAAAATAATCCAAATGGCACTAGGGGCATTCCACGCCAACTCAACAGTCGATCCCACGTCACCCTCTCAGATCTGGCTCAAAATTGGTACATCGATTGGTACTATTGAAAAAAGGATATTCTGAAATTTGCAGCCCCTAAGACCGCTTCCTGTCACCAGGGGCCCATAGTGAAGTTTTCGACCATCATTTCACCTCCAGGGGTCTGAAATCGGGTTTTCGTGTACTGACGCGGCATTTTGGTCTAAAAAATTTATCAAAAATACATAAGAAATGCCAAATTTCCCGTAGAACACGATGCTGCCATCCGTTTTCCGATATCTAACAAGGGGAGCCCGGAAAACGCAAAAACCGCGCTTTGGTAAACAAATCTGATATCTCAAATACGGTCGCTTCAAACTGGCTGAAAATTTATCTAAAGGCTCTTCGATTATTGCTTTTTCGAATGTTCATACGCGCGTGATGATCATTATAAAAAAAGTTACACGCATTTTACGGGTTTTATATGGGATTTTCTGTAATTTTTTCATTGTAACCGCTCCACTGGCCCTATCCAGTTGGGTAATAATTGGATTTTTTTCTCTCACCAAGCGTCTCTTTTGTCCCCCTGTCTTTACAAACACAGAAATTTCTCTCTCCAGCCAGTATTAGAAAAATCGATGATTTTGAACCAGATCTGACAGGGTGATGTGGGATCGACTGCTGAGTTGGCGTGGAATGCCCCACTAATGAAAAACTTATTCCACTGTTGTTTGTTTGTATTGTGTTCTTCATACGTTGCTCTTTTATTGAGTGCTTTCTTGAGAGACGTGATTGATTTTTTCAGCGTCAATTGGTTGTATCTTTTCTTCCACGGAGGTACGCGGAGAGTCCTTCTTAATTTGATTCAATTCCTTCTGACTGCGATGATTTACGATACCGGCTCCAAAAGCGTCCCCCATCACATTAATCGCTGTCCGGAATCTATCCCTGAAACGAAAAAAAGAGTCGTTGTACTCGGTCCAGTTTATTGTTTTGTCATTGAAGGTGTTATCGCTAATCAAATAGCGGCAATGTGGCAGTAAAGTGAATAATAAAAATAATTTTTATTAGGATCGCTATTGTATTTGCTTTGTCGAAGGTGTCTTTTATTAGATTTATAACTTTATGATTGAATATTTTTCGACTTGCATGTTGAATGGCGTCGTACACTGCAGCCGTCAAACGAAAGATAGCAAATGCCTAATTTGGAGGTGATATTAACATGTATTAGATATTTTTATCATTTTTGTATATTTTCTTTCCGAGTAGCAAACTTACCGACGCAGCTATCATTAAAAAATGACAAATCGTCATTAAAAAATTTGTTAAGTTAATTATATTTCCATTTGATTCTGCAGTCAAATTGTACAAATACTATAACATACAGGGTGTGTCTATTATCGTACGTCTATATTAAATGGTGACAATGACTGTAAAAGGTGCATTCCAACGGATTTAAATCCGAATTTCCGGAGGCCATAGAATTGAACTATTATGCTAAATCCATTTATTTCAATAAGAACCGGCTTTTCCACCTAGTGACTAAGTACAAATATTTGGGGGGATGGGGATTCCACCTCTCATAAAAATCATGTGTGTCAGAAGGTTATAGATATAGACTGATTTGACAAATAAAGTTTTTTGACACTGGAAAAAATCGACCCTTAAGAGAATAATTATCTAGTTTCATGGCAGAGAACATCTCCTGTTTTGTGTTTCATAATAAAAGTGTGGTAGGGCACCGTTCTATTGTCAAAAATTTAATGGTCTTCTAATAAACCAAGTAAATAATTTTGTATACTTTATTTTACACTTATCTTACAAAGTTAGGTTATGTGTGATGCTGATGAAAACTTTCACTTTTTGTAGCCAAAAGAGACATGCAACATCGCCGATTCAATTTTTTTTTTATTAAAATAAATTACAAATTTTCACAAGCTATTGCCAATTAAAATGGACAATTGATGATGAAAACAAGCTATATATAAGTTTGGAAATAAACTGGGTTACTTTTGATCGCTATTTTTCTTCGTATGCAATTTAGGAGTAGCGCGACTGTTATTTATAGGTTATTTCTTCATAGTTCTCATTGAGTACACCAATGCAGTTCATATTCGATAGAACCACACATAAAAATAAATATATACAGGTTTATTTTGAAAGTGGAGTATTAATTTTAACTGATGACAGTAGGCATTTTATACAAATCATTTTGCAAAATATTTCCCTAAGACATATTTTTCAATAATCGAGATAACTGCGTTTAAAGTCATTGCACATTTTGAAACTCACTTGTAACCCTAATAAGTCAACGAACTATTTCATTGTGCTTTACCGATACGCTTCGTTTATAACCCTAACCATAAACAATAACGTAACACGTACGTAAACGAATCGTGGAATTTTTATTATTTTAGATATTTTCTAGTGAGGGCATAGTATCATTTTGTGTTGCACGTAATTTGTTGACGCAGTGATGTAACAATGGCTCAAGAATATTGACAATAATGACTTATGGATACCTGCGTTATTAGTGTAACGGAGAGTGTAGTTATAATCGACTGGGTCTGTTTTACGAAATGCACAGAAAATTTGCTTATAAATTTCATCCCTCTGCAAAACGAATTGTTTATTTAACATAAAGAACCCAGGATACAGACAAACGCAAAAGGCATATATAATTTTCAACATTTACTGTAAGTGTACGCGACCGGCTTACTTCATTTAAAAATTCGAAAGTAGTTGAGTTATTTGTGATTTTTTATTTGTCATTTGTTCTTCAAATAAGTAGACGTATACAAAAATTACTACCCCACTTTTAAAATCATCCTATACAGTACTTACAACAACCAATCAACCGCGAGAATTAAGCTGACGTCCTCAGCTGGTAGTCCTACCGTGTCTAGTACCATAACCATGGTCACTAGACCAGCTTGTGGTATTCCAGCGGCACCAATACTTGCAGCGGTGGCAGTTATGCTAATTGCCACCAGAGTTCCAATGTCCATTTGAACGTTCCTCACTTGGGCGATGAAAATAGCAGCTACTGCTTCGTACAGAGCAGTGCCGTCCATGTTTATGGTTGCGCCGATTGGGAGAGCAAACCGAGCTATTCTCTTGTCTATGCCCAAATTTTCTTCCAGACATTTTATCGTTAGTGGCAAAGTCGCAGAACTGAAATAATAATTATATGTTTATGAGTAAAGTACGAAATGTTCATAAAATCAGTGTGGAAGAGAAGCAGCATGTTTTATAATTCTGTACATCCTTAACAAAAATGTCGGATGATGACATAGGAGGGGATTAGGGAGCGAGGCTAAAATATGAGTGTAAGTGATGCGGTTGAAATTTGTAGTTCATTATCAATATTGTCTGTGAGTAGTGTATATAGTGCAATAAAGAGTGGCAAAGAATGACATACAACTACGGAATGGAAAATAGTACAAACTTGCTTGATATGGAGGTTGATGATACAAACGAACAGTTCATGGATGGTATTTTAAAAATTAGCTTCCGACAGTAAAAAAATTCAGATTACTATCCCACAGAATACAACTTTGCCTAGAATATCTAGAAGGGTGATTTTGCGATTACGCATGACATGAATTTTTCTGAAATAGAAATAGTATGCTGATATAAAAAGATGTAATAGTGATATGGCGAATAAATTATTTAAGACAAATAATAGAAGGGCGATATCTGAATGAAAGAATATATTTTGTATACTTATATATTATAGAAACACTGACAAAGCATGCATGCATACAACAACAAAAGTGTGGCAATGTTTTGCCACATATGGTACCTGGTGCTGTCGTGGTTTTATGGATAATACTATAGCTTGTTCGTAGTACACCAGAATCAGTTTCCAACTATCAGAAACATGCGCAGTACATCTATTAGCATATATTAACTCTTACAAATATTCTAAGAGAGGATAAAGGAAAATAAAAATTAACAGAATTACCCTTCAAACTAATTTATAAAGTGATTTTTTTTTAATTATGTTAAACAAGGTTATTTATTTTGCACGTTTGACGTTTAGAAAGTAGGCAACCAACAACACTAAACGGTAAAAATCGTTGTCATGATTGACATCCTGTTTTTACTTTGTGATTTTGTGTTCTTCAGTTTTTAGTGCCTTTTTCAATTTTAAACGTTTTCCTCATTAGATAAAGAAATTTGTGTTGGGTACAGATATTTTCCTATAATATAGATCGTCGGTTTGTTTTTCTAGGTTATCAGTCAAGACTGCCGCGGGTGCAGTCAAAGTTTTCTATTACTATTCCTTTTGTTCAAATTTCTTAGAATAAATTAGCATTTTATTTAACTGTGCGCGAAGTATATTTTGTTGGTAGTGGTTGTAATGAGTGGACATGTAGTTTTGACAGATTGGAACGAAAGAACGAAAAACGAACGCAAAATACTGCAGCTAACCGTATTTATTATTAATAAAAATATTCATTTTCATCGTATCTACATTTCGAAACACTGTAAAAACCGACCGCATGTAGGACCTGCCAAACCGTACGTTCAACTCGACGTATTTTTGAGAAATTTTGAGATCCAATACAAGATGATATTGCAACTATATCATCTGCTCTGACATATTATGAATCAACTTGTTTGGACTGCACGCCAGGTTGTAGATTGGAAACAATTTTGGGCCATCTGTTGCGGAATATTAGAATTTTGAGATGCAGATGAACTAGAGCATCAGAGGAGATAAGCCATTTTGTCTACAGATCTCAAACTCCTTTGATCTGCTATGTCTATAGTGAATTAGGCAAATATGACGACTTTTACGTACCCGTCACGAAACAGATTTTTTATAAAAATCTTAAAAATACCCTTTTTTCGAAACAAAAAAGTACTTGTCATTAGCCTGAAAAAAAAAAAGTATGTCTCGATAAATCATTACTTAGAAACCACCTTTTGTAAATTGCTTCATATCGAATCGAAGGTGCTAGAAAACCTCTTTTTCTTTGATGTTTTGATGAGATGACCAATATTGCAGCAATTTATTTTTCACTTGTTCTCTACTTTTTATACTACCTCTGTAAAATCATAAAAATTCAGATCATTCGTACATAATATATTAGGAAAAATAGATCTATCGACCTTTTTCTTTAAAACAGGTACCTAAATGATATCAGCAATTATTATGTCAAGCGATTCCAGTTAACACTGTTATACACAACAATTTCTTGTCAAACGAGGTTTTTTTAGCGTGAGGTTCCTTAGGGTTACACAATACAATTTCCTGAAATATCTCTAAAATGAGGTGAGATCAGCGGTTACATAAAAACACATAAATAGTAATGTAAGGCTGCCCTCAGGCGAACTATTGTAGTTTGTTCAAATACGGCGAGCTTTAAACAAAGCATCCCAACCTTGAATAATTACCAGTATTTTGTTTACTAAAAATAAGGCAAAACACTTTCATATCTGCTAATTTAGAGAAACGGTGTTCTCGACATGGTTCTATTAATTAATCCGAATGTGATCGTGTACGTTTCATATTTACGTAATAAACGGTAAATTATGTGCTTGTAGTTTTAGATGTGTTACAGGGTACCCCCTCGGGGCCCGTTGCTATTAAGGTTGATGTGTTTGTAATCAAGCATTAGCCGTAAATATGCAGCAAGGGCATAAATTAAAACTAATAGAATTATTAAATGCAGAGGTGTAATTTGAGCTTCTCTTCAGGGTATTGAATGGATTCTAGTAATTTTGTCGGATAGATTGGTTTTGCTCAACGCTTTTCCTAATTGTACTTAAATAATACGTATGTAAGATTTTTTTTCTTATGCGACCTAGATATAGGGTGTTCCGATTTAAGATGGTTATTTCCATAGCTCTAATATCTTACGTAATCATAAGATAATGGTTAGATCAGCTACCAGGCACTGATAGCGGCCTCAGCCGACAACAGCATATAATATGTAAGCTATGTTAAAGGACACGACTGGTGCAATAACAACGAAGAAGTTAACAAGCTTCAGGTCTCAATACTTTCGACCTGATCCCTTCAGTATACTTCCGGTGTAAGCATTTGTTGAAATTATTAAGAGGGGCACCCACACATAATGTAACAAACGTTGGGATGAAGTGGGATCAGAAAGGATAGAGTAAAAAGTACCTGGTCATGTCTAGTACAAATCTTTGTTAAGGCCCCTTTGTAAGGGTTGCGAACAGAAAGACGAGACGGTATTTAATGCATTCTGTGAGTACACCGCTGTCTCGTCAACAAGAGAATTAGGGTTCCCAACCGTTCCGGTTTGGCCGGGATTAACCAGGATTGAGAAAGTTTGTCCCGGCAAAAGTTTTGCCTTGGCCGGGATATAAAAAATCTCGGAAATCTTTAACTTAAGAATATTTGAACAATATTCAGAAATTTTCGTGTATACGACCAACCGCCGCGCCGTCTCTTAGTAGTCTGAGGTATATTTTCGTGCGTATAAGACGCTTCAAAGCTTTTAGTTGTGATTGGTTGACCTTGTCATGACAACCAAGGAAGAAATTGACTGAGTATATCTCAAGTAATATCGGAAATAGAAGTGAGACTAAATTTTGATTTAAAATTTGAGGACTTTTTGGCTCTAGTTAAATCAGACCAAACGCTGCTTCAGGTTGCTCGATCTCAACAAAAATATAGATTTAAGTAGCAATGGAAAGAAAAAAGGGTTTATTTTGTAGTTTATGTTATTGTTTATTTTTGTCAATAATATTTATTAGTTCTGTTAAGTAGTTACTTACTTACCATTTACCTACTTCCTAGTTCTAGTTACCAAAGTTATGTTAATTTCTGATGTTTGATGTTCTGTTTCAATTATTTGAAAACGAAGAAACACTTGTCCCGGAATGACTGATGCTCAAATTGGGAATCCTAAAGAGATGGCTAATACGATGGCCTACATTAGACAGATGAGCCACGTCACCAACTTCTTTTCTTTGGAATATCCGTACGTTGGTTAAGAGCTCAAGTGAAGAGATCCTCAAGTCAGGAGATCAATCTCCTAACGGGAGGAAGTACAAGAAGTCCAATGGAGCCTAAGTGCTGTAGTATTTTTAAACTACCCTCCCCACAAATCCTGATTCCAGAATATCAGCAATACAAAAAAGTATATTAAATAGAAATTCCACCATTTGCAGATTTTTTTTGCAATGAAACCCATTGGGTAGGAGGGGGGAATCGTTTCGGTGTTGTTGATACTTGTATTTGTTCGAATTAACGATTGTCCGAAACTAAACATGAAGATGCAATTTTCACAAAAAAAGTGCTATCTCTTACTTAATACATTCCAAAAATAAAAATACCCAAGTACGGGCGATAAAAGTCTGGATCATGGATAATCTTATTTTTTTAAATAGTCTGTATTTATTATGTTATGTGTCTATAATTCTTTTGGTATGATTATGCATTGTGTCTAGGTATTATATTTTTGATACTTTAAAAGTTTTTAAATTTTGTTTTGTTGCAAAAAAATGCATGTTGTATTTGCATTCTAAAATCTTAAAATGCTTGAAACGAACATTTTTCCATATAGATAAATTTAACGAAACTATTTCTTGTGTATATAAAGAGTAACTTTTCCCCTTGCTTTATAGCATATAGATGGTGGTGTATGTTAATACAATTGGAAGAAAAAGTAAAATTTTGCATCTACATAATATGTTAAATTTAAATCATTTAAAAATATCGTGTAATTGAAAAATTTAAATTCTGAAACAAAAATATTTATCTTAACTTTTCCTACTCACCTACCCTGAACCCTGAAGTTATAATTGGATACATTTATTGACAAAATTCTTTAAATTATTACCTAGACGTACAATATAGGTAGTTTAGTTTAGTCTGAACTTTTTCGAATAATAAATCTCATCTATTGTGGTTGAATTTTCGTGTTCCCACTGTCAGAAGTTAGATATCTATAGAGTGTTTTCATTAAACCAGGTTAGTAAATTTAGATAGATTAATTTCTTTAGATAATTATTGAATAGAGCTTTGTCTGTGGAATTGTTCATTAGCACATCTAGATGTTTGGTATCAGAGAACATACATATGACTTCATTGATAGGAATTGTAGGAGATTTGATATATATTAGCTTAAAATACCTTTCTAAAACAGTAAAAAATTAATTACACTATTGCACGTACCTGGAAGCAGTCCCAAAAGCTGTAGCGATGGCTTGTCCTATATTGCTTACAAACGTAATCGGATTTTTTCGCGTCAAAGCGAAATATAACAGGGGCAACACGACGAATCCTTGTAAGAGCAATCCGACACACACCGTTACGAAGTACATGCCCAAACTGCTCATCACCGAAGCAATGTCGTCCATTTCCAAGACTTCAGCGGCCACCAGAAACATGATACCAACCGGTGACAACGTGATTATCCAAGTAGTGATCCTCATCATTATGGCCATCAAGTTGTGGAAGAAATTAGCCATGGTCTGTGCTTCCTCTCCCACTTGAGCTATCGCTATTCCTATAGCCGCTGAAGCGACGACTAAGCCTAGGATATTCGTTGTTTGAACTATTTCTGTATCGATGCTGAATTTGTAGAGATCTGAAATGTTGTTGAATTAGTTCTGAGAATAGGTGTATTGAAATATTCAAATACCTGTTTCATTGTCGTTTGGAGCCACTAAATCTGTACGATACTGAAAAAAAACTTAAATTAAGAAATGTCTTTGTTTTTATACCGAAGTCACATATGCTTTGTTTGCCTAATCCCAAATATTTCCTACATAGTGATCTATGTACCAAATAATTATTCACTTCGGTCAGTGGTCGCGCGGTTTAAGGCGTTGGTACTTGAATCGAGGTGACTAAACGGAGTTGGTTCGAGCCCAGCTGCCGGTAGACCGTATATAAGCTATATTCGTAGAGAGGATTGGCACCCTCTCTGCGGGTATGGTAGGGTGGAATAATGTTGACTTGGGTCAATGTGAGAGATTGATACCGGTTGGCATTTAACTACCCCCCTAATTAATGAGGTTTTCCAGGTTTTCCTCATTCCTGCACTGAATAGTGGTTAGGGCCTACCAACGTAAGTCGTTCTTGGGCGCATATGCGGCCTGCTTAATAATAATATGCCGCCCCCTCTACCGCACAAGTCTCCGACTTCTGGGCTAATCCCTGTGATTAGAATGAGGGGTAGAGATATTATTATTATAATAATGTCAGACATTGCAGTGCATTACACTTTAGAAATTAGAAAAGGGAAGTCTAGGACGAGAATGTAGCTGAAATAACCGACTCTGTTTCGAACAGATAGATAGATAATCTTTATTCGCATAACTGTAAGTCACTACAGGATATTAAACGACAAACAAATCAATCTTACATACAATTATAACTTAATTTACAGTATACGTAGGTAACCACACAAGGAATATTTATTCTGAATTTATTTCCTTAGATCAATTCGTATTAAGAAAATGGTCTCAAAAGAAATTATTATACTTACTTGCGTTAAAGAACGAGATATCATTGAAGATTCGGGAAATTGTATTGATTTGTGTCTATAGACACCTAGTGGTACTCGGTGAATATACTAAATATTTGCATAAAATCTCTTACTTCTCTCTCCACCTCCTCATTACGAGGTACTTGACGATTAAAAAAGCATTCGCTTTTGGTATTCAGCAAATATGTAGACTATAGTATTTTGTTACTATTTAATGAAAACAAGTTTTCATACATAGTTTTTGATAATACTCTAGATTACGGTATTTTTATTCAGTATGTGTATTGACTGTACGCAGTATAATTTTTCGTTTCTACAATAAAATGAAAAATTTATAATATAAACAATAGCCCTATTCAAGTGTTACTAGAAGCAGATTTGAGCACAAAAAAGCACAAAATTGAAGATTTGTGTCGAAGCCACTGATCTTATTTTATTTGCTTTTATTGCATTTAGCAATTTTCTATAGTCCACTGATTTCTTGAACGATTCTAGCACCTGTTCATAGCGGTTAAGAGCAGCAATAACAAACCGACCTAATCATTTTCATTTTCTTTGCTTTTAAGTGTATTTTGGTATGGAATAGTATACAAATTTCAGAGCTTTTACTTTTCAGTAGTTAAAATTGATGATATTATGGTAGCCATTTAAAATTTTAGGGGTAGATGCCCTGGGGGCGAAGGGGTTGAAAGTAGTACGACAAAAAATGTCTAAAAAGTTGTCCCCGTCGATATATAAATTGATGTGTTTCGCCAAATTTTGATACTGTCATTAGTTTAGGCAATATTAAATGCTGTTCGTTCAAATTGACACCCTGTATGTACTAGCATTGTTTACTGTTTATGATTAATTTGTTTAATGTAGTAGATGGTTACATGGAGAGCATCTTGCTGAGCAACTGTTGAATCTCGCCGTTTTTTCCAACTCTGTCATTTTTGACCTATTTGTTTTTGCAATTTAATAAAGGCATATTATTATTATTTTATTTTTAATTTTTTTTTATTTATTGTATTCAGCGCTTCATTCTATTTTCAAATAGAATGTTATTTGACACATTTATAAAATTTTTGCTGTCTGACTTCACCACATTACCCGTTTTATTCTGAAAACATAATAAAATAAATAAATAAGGATTTTTTTTTAATGTTTAAGGAGATATGAAATCAATAGTAAATAACAATAAAATCATGAGTAAATTAATATCATTATTCTTTATTTTTATTAATTATTTTTCAAATTAAAACAAGTGCCTTAATGTGAAATCAGATGGCATATTTTTGCTTTTAACAATGCCGTAAGTTCACTACATCGCCACTAATAATAATTGTGGTAATCTGTGATCCAAAAATGCTACAAAAACATAAAGACACAAGAAACAAACGCCTGCTTATATCATCAACACCGTAAGGCTGCACCAACGATATCGCGTTTTTGTGGTTTTGTTTATATTCCATAGCAGTTTATTAATGTTAATATTTTAATTATTATGTGACTATTGCCGCCTATTCTTTAAATACATTTGAAATATTACCCTGTAATACATTTGAAACCAATTTAAAATTCATGCAACTTCCCCATTATGCTATATTTTTAAGGATTAGTGTAAAACTAACTACTCTGCGGAATAATTGTTATAGTTAGATATTTGACTCAACTTAATGAAGGCCACCTAAAGAAGCAATCCTAAAAATGCAGAAATAGGTCAGATCTCATCTATTGTGGTTGAATTTTCGATTTCCCACAATTTCAAAAGTGAGCTTAGATATTTATAGAGTGTGTTCATTAAATCATGTTAGTAAATTTAACTAGATTAATTTTCTTTAGGTAATTATTGAATAGAGCTTTGTCTGTAGAATTGTTCATTAGCATACCTAGATGTTTGTTATCAGAGAGCATACATATGATTTCATTGATAGGAATTGTAGGAGATTTGATTTATATTGGTTTAAAATACCGTTCTAATACAGTGTGGAGGTTGAAATTACTTTAAACCATGAAAATTAGATGGCGAAAAGACACACAGATTAGGCGTATCTATCTCTAAACATAAATATTTGGGCTGTTATTGGGGCATTCTATGTATAAATGTTTGTAGAAATATAGGTATTTTTCTTACCTGAAAGATGCAAGCCTCCACAAGATTTGGGGGAAACATGTTCCTGGAAATTAAAAATTTACGCATAACAAAATTTATAATAATGAGGTAGAAATTTGTTAAAGACTGTGTAAACATTTGTTAAGGTACTTTACACAGTTATTTATATTTATTTTATTTTATATTCAACCTTTATTGCTAGTTTAACGGTACCATGTTCTAATAGCCTTGAACGATTGTAAACAATCATAGTAAACATTGTATGGTACTTTATTATTAATTTGTGAAATTGCGGAAAATAACTTTTCATTTTATTTTCCTTATTATTGTTTTACGAATTGATCACTTTCTAGAGATAAATATTGACACTTGATTTCAGAAAATAAATCTTATCTGAGTATAGTTTGTTTTATTTCAGATAATAAATATAATCCGAGGGATTGTTCATAATAATTTGAATGTGGCGTCTTATAGAAACGCAACCCAGTTAAAATTAAATAATATAATCAATATATTTTTAATGTGGTTGGTCATTATCATCTAAATGAACCAGGGTCTAACATAATACTGCTGTGCTGCTGTGTACTATTTAGTGGCATCATAACCAGAAGTTTACTCAGTATCTAATTGTAAATGATAGATATCGGCACACGCAATACATTCTTATATATTAAAAGTTGTAAGTTACTCTCGTTGTCACAGTTCAGCCCGAAAACCAATTGCAAATAGTATCCGTACCACATGTTGCGCTGCTGTACATTTCATTCTAGGATTTACAAATACAATAACACTATCATCTGCATAGGATATTATCATCTTTTACTGCATAAATCATTAATATATGTTAAAAACAATACTGGACTAAAAACCATCCCTTGGGGTACACCTCTTGTAACTGTCATCGGGTCACTACATGACCATTCAGTTTTATATACTGTTGTATATCCGATAGATAGGTAGTTAATAAGCATTTTCAAACAAGCATTATATTTTCCAATTTAGATAGCAGCATGTCATGGTCTATTGTATCAAAAGTTAGGAAATGCAGAGAAACATATTTTTTTTGTTAATACAGGTAACTGACAAATTGCTTTTGCTGTTGTTTAATTTTACCTAAAACCAAACTGATTGTCAGGTATTATTATTTAAGTAATCTAATATTCTTAATTTTAAGTACAAATATTTTAATAGAGGATAGAGAAAATTAAGAATTAACGGAATCACCCTTCAAAAAAATTCCAAACTTATTTATAAAGCGAAAAAAAATTTTTTTTCGAAATTATATTAAATCCTTATTTAACGCCGCCTATGCGATTTGTCCGCCACACGTTTACAGAGTAGGTACCGTAGGTAACTAGCAAAACGACCGTAAAATTTCCAGTCGAGTCATAATTTAATTCCTCTGTTTACCATGTGTTTACGTTGTAGTTTTGTGTTATTTTTCGATTTTAGTGTCTTTTTGAATTTTTAAACGTTTTATAGTTATTAAAAAAAAAAGAAATTTGTGTTGGGTGCAGATATTATCCCACAATATAGTTCGCCGGTTTGGTTTTCTAGGTTATGGGACATGACTGCCGCGGGTACATTAAAAGTTTTCTATTATCTATTTCTTTCGTTTGATTTTGTAGCTGTACCTACGGGAAGGTGTTTTATCGGTAGTGAGTGGTTATAATGAATGAAAATGTTGTAGTTTTACCAGTTTGTAATTAAATAATAAAAATCGAATGCAAAATAGTGGAGTTAACTGGATTAACTGTTACCTACATATCTATTAGGCATTATTACTAAAAAAAATGACAGATGTAAGCCTTATATATGGATCTAAGCGTTGAGTGAGAAATTATAGATAGAAGCGCAACATTATGGCGAAATGCGTATACACTTTTGGGCCCGAGATAGTATTAGGTAATAGCAACTCTTTGGTTCTAAGATTCGTCAATTTATCGACAACTTATTGTTCACGGACGTTTTTTTTGCTTGTTAAACCATTGAATCAAACAGAACACTTATAATTTACTGTCGTTAACAACAGTTCTCGACAGACGGACAAATCTCGGGTCCAAAAAACCCCTACTGTAAAACACGGTGTAACATAACGGAACGTCAGACATGAAGGCCTTTATTTCTTGTCCGACTTTAAAAACATTTTGCCCTATAGATATTTTCTATTAGGGCCTTTGTTTTCAAGATACAGGGTGTTAAACTTGTAGAGTACTCAACGATCTAAGCCATCTCAGTCGATGTTATCATAGGCAGCGACTTTCCGTATGAAAAGAGGGTTTTGTCCCATTTTTTAAATATCGAGCTAACATTCTGAAATAATTGTTTTATTGTCTTTTAGGCCTTTCTGAGCAAGTGGTTAAAAATTTTATACTTAGTCATAGCACAGATAAATTAATTTATCTGTGGTCTATCTCTATGTGCATTATCTACCGCAAACGGCTTCAACATTAACATTTTCTGACGCTGTCTTGGGTTTAGCCAATTGTTAAGCCAATTTTTCCAAGACATCATTGATCCAATTTTCATTTTCTGAAATAATAAATTCTTTGTATTGACACATTATATGTGTTTGTAAGTATAGTTCGTGACTTTCTTCTAGAAAATGTTATCATATTAGCTATATCTTTGTTTGTTTTTAAGTTTAATGAAGCAAAATACTGCTGTAAAATTTATATGCATTGTGTATAGTATTTTGAATGAATCTGACGTGAAGCAAAAATGATTGTGTTATCGTCAGCATACTCATTTGTACTTGGCGGAAAATCATTAGTGTTGATGATGTACTGCATTTAAACTGATTTCAAAAAACTAATGAAACGTTATACATTTTTTTATTCATGATTATTAAGTCTGCAATGTCTATATTAGCTACATGCATACTTTATATTTATTTTGTTTCACTGAATTATTGAGCAGTGGCACATGCATATGAAAAAGGTACCTTTGAAACAAAAATTTTTTCATGAAAATAAATAATTTTTTTGTATACAAACAAATATTTATTTCTTGATACGAAATCTTTTTTTTTTAAAGGTGGAAATACAGTTATTTTGTGTAAAGAAAGCATTTATTTAAATTAAAAAACATTATTTCCATTCCAATGATACACTTCTGATTTTTTTCGAATTAAACATCTGCCTATTTAAATTAACAGTTTGTTGCTCAGGAATTTCAGGAAACAACTGCAGACTAATGCCCCGACCAGTATTAAATTATACCTGAAAAATCTATAGCAAACAGTCAACATACAGGATTAGAAAAGCCTGATAGTCCATCTGCCTATACGTGAGAGGGACAAAATAAGTCATAGAAATTCGTGCGACAAAGATAACTACATTGACGACGTTTTAAAATCTAAATAGTCACCGCCCGTTTCGCCATTCAGCAAATAAAATCCACTCCTCTCAGCGACCAATCGCCATCTTTCTCTCTATCGCACGGATTTCTATACTTTACTTTGTCGCTCTCATGTAACGGCAGATGGACCATCACCGAGTGCCAACCGTGTATATTATTAGCTTTCATTAATACGTCACAGGTGGTGAGTTAACTAACGACTAACCCTAGCCGTCTCTCGAACTCAATATACCTGAGTACGCGAACTAGCACAGCTACATCTAGCGGACAACTATTGACAATTATTTAATAATAATAATAATAAATACTTTTTTCGACGAACGACTATATTTGAAAATTGAGTTTTTTTAATTTACGGGTATTCAAAAAATTATATAACCTACAAAAACTTTATTTGAAAACGTTACAATAGAAATTAAAAGATTACATATATTTTTCTTAAACATCCCTTTACTGAAAATATGCACTTTACTTTAAATAAACGCGTTATTTGATTCTAAAAGCACATTAATTTCGATGAAAAATCATTTTTCATCACAAAACGTTATTTTTATACAGATTTCAACAAATGAAGGGAAATGAAATAAATATATTCATTTGAAACTCATTTTTTTAAAATGTTTTCATAAGACGTTTAAATGTGATAACTATTTATTTTCTTTCATTTATAAAAATTAAATTTTCTTACCAAATATCTCAATAGATTGATTTATTTGACAAACAAGTGAGCGTTACATCAAAAAAGATTTGTTTTCCGAAAATAAATGATGTTTAAATAAATTGAGTTGTTTGCTGAAACATTTTTTTTAGGTGTAGAAAATTTGATTAATATCTTTTTTGGTTTTCAAATTACAGCCGCCATTGCATATTTTTTGCTGTATCACCTAAGAAGTGAACATTTACTAAGCTCATTTTTATGCAAAACGTGTCCTTTGTAGCTTTTGGGCTGCTCTTTAAAAGACATCCTGTATATCTGCCACTTTTGAATGTGCGAATAATTATTGTGGTTTTGGTAATCTAGGAGGCAGTACGTTAACTTAACAGGTCATTTGACATTTGGGGGTGGAATTTAACTTAAGCCGGTCCTGGTTTTGACATCATAGCTACCTGAAAGGCTTTCGTTTCATAATTACGCGACAGTGGACAGTTGGATTTTTATAACTGATTTATGTAAGAAATTCTGCTTCTTTAATTGAGGACCAGAACGTGATGCTGGCCACCAATGTGACGTCAATGATGCGAATATTATGCCCGACGAAAATGCTCCCAGCGAATAACATTGTGCTAACATACTTTGTAATAATTGAATACCGACACCGATATTTTCCTTTTTTTACCGCGGTGGAATTTCAGCATATTTATACAGTTTACGGTTTGGTCGGTCAAGGCGAAAAAAAACTTGTTACCCGCAAAGCTAGTGTTATGTAAATTCATTCGGTAATCGCCGACGACAAAGACTCGTGTTATTTTTAATTTAACGCGATGGTCGTGTCGGGTATGGTGTGGGATAAACAACTTTTGAATCACTCACTTGACTAGGTCCAGCAGCGTATCAACCGTGGTCACGTTCCTCGATTCCTCTTGCGAACTCGTGGTGACGTCACCGCTGTGTCCGGCTCCCGGCCTGATGGTGACCACCAGCACCATTCCCAAAATCACTGCGGCGAAAGTGGTGGTGAGGTAGTAGGCGATGGCCCTAGCTGCTATCTTCCCAGAAAGTGACAGATCCAAACTCGCGATTGCGGACACCAATGAGGATATTATCAGTGGAAGGATCAGGGATTTTAGCATCCTCAGGAACACGTCCCCCACGTATCCTATGTACATGATCTCCCTTTCGGTCCAGTCGTCTTTGACCTGTCGCAGCACTAGTCCGATGATGGCGCCCAGAACCACCCCAACAACGGTGGCGATGGTCAAGGCGTTGGCCTTCAGGCAGGTCAGGCATTTGTTGTTCGGGACTTCGTTTTCGTTAACTTCGACGATTTCGAAGTTGTGGTGAAGGTGCGCCATGTCGGTTCGTCGGAATATGCACTTCGCGGTATACTGCGAGGTCGAAACACTGTGATATACGTATGTACGCTGTTAAAACTCTAGTTGTAAATGTCACCTGAGATAAATAAAGTCGAGCATCGACGAACTACCACTTATCTTTAGGATGCCGCAAATTATTGTGTAATATTCGCTTCAGCTTTTGGGCGATCGCAGTTGAAAACAGAGTTCTGTGTCTCTGCGCTCGATCCAGCTCTCGAGTTCGATTCTTTCGTGTATCTGAACAGCTTTCACAATCCGCAGACTTGTACCAGTTCGTTCGGGTTTTTCTGTGTACGTATTATAAATGTTAGTCGAATTCGATTCGATATCAAACTTGCTGTGTGCAATTACCTGGAAAACGAATTAAAAATAGTTAGTCTTTATTTATACTTATAAAAGGTTGCACATCAAAATTCACGAAGCGGTTTTTTCCACCACGGTTGAACGTTACTCATTGTGGAAGTGGTTCAAGGTACTCCACGGTATTATAAATGGTCTTTTTATAAAACTGTATTCAAACAATTTATGTATCTAGAGGTGTTTAAGTACTTTAAATATTAACATTAGATGAATACATACACAAATAGATCTAAAAGTTTGTTGTTGTACGTAACATTTAGGAAACGAGTGGTGCTATAATCAGTGAGAGAACGGCATGACCTAGACAAAAATTTCTAACTAGATATGTGTATAGACTTTCTACACAGTATGGCGAAATCTTTACTATACAGGATGTCTCATGATGAAGCGTACAAGTAAAAATAATTAAAATACCTCAGTGGTGAATATTTTCTTGAATATATACTCTCATGGTCTTTTATAATAATTTGAAGAACATTCTGATGCTAGATTTCAATTATCTGTGCCGTAAATACTTATGGCTGTTCTTGGAAATAGATGGACTTGTCGAAGTTTCGATTTTTTGCACAGAGCGTCGGTATGATAAGCGGATAAAAAGTTAGTACAGGGTGATTCAAAAATACTAGGAAGAGAATTAGGTGTATAACTTACTTGACCGGTGTAGTTTACTTTTCCCGAATACTAGTTTTTGTGGCTCTTTTCGGCTTAAGTTTCTAGAAAAAAAAATAGAGCGGTAATTAGTGTCCTTGGCAGATATTTTCTAAAAAGCTCAAGTTTATACCTACTATTTTTAGCAAATGATCGGATTATGACTGAAAAATTTTTAAATGTAACAATATACATATTACAAGTACCTATGATATTGTAGGTCGCTTTCTGCAAGTCGAGCCGCTTAGGCCGAGCAGAAAGTAGCAGACCAGTTACATCTCACCTGCACTCGATTTATATGTGAAACTACATATGAAGGAACAGCCAGTTCAATTGTCAGTCATCTCACCTATGGCATACTGATGAGGGCTAACAAGCCCGAAACCGGTCTATGTCTGGTGGAGTGGCCGACAAGGGTTCTTGGCTATTTCACATCGAAACTGCAGGTATAATTCAATGCCGGTCGGGGCATTAGCCCGCGGAGTAGTTGTTTCCTGCAGTATCATTTATAGAAATACATATTACAAAATTCCCATTACTTTTTGATCACACCTCGTAAACCGATCAATCATCTGTATTTAGTTGTAGCTGTACTGGTTTCAAGTTTATTAAGAAATCAATAATATTCAATGTGACATTTAAGTCCAATCGGGAGAGTAAAATTAACAAATTTTTTTAAATTTTTCTTATAGTTTCTATGTCTAGTTGCACAATGTATTATTCAGATATCACTCGTGCGATAAAACACACATGAGTGAATTGGAAGTCTGTGCTACATAGACATATTAAAATACACCTAATAAACTTATTAATTTCATAGACATAGCTCCGATGATAAGACGTTTAAAATGTAGCATCGCGTTTCGACATGAAAAATGAAAGAAATAGACCACAATGTCACAAAGCGGCTATCCCAACCAACTTATATGCGCACCAAATGAACAAACTCTACAACGATGAAAAAGTTAATATACAGATGTGCTAAACAGTTATAGGTTTTTAAAGTTGTAACATCATATTTTTTAACACCTCAAAATACGTTAATATTTATAGCGATCTCGCTCTGTTTTGGGGTAAACTATAACTTGTATTTTTTACAGTATAGTTTTTGAAATTAATTTCAGTTAATACGAGATCGATATACCTAAATACTAATATGTAAATGTAAATTAAGCATCGATAATGTGCAAACATAGTTTAACATTGTTATAACAAGAACAGATATATAACAAAATATAGAAAACGTTTCTTACAGATCTTATGTAGGAATAAGTTGCACCTGTGTAAGTAACATGCACAACTAATTCAAAATTAAACGTGTTCGTCACTTTGAAATGAACAATGCTGCACTAATTGCCGATTAATAATAAGGGAATATTAGAAATATTATATTACTATTCACATGGTGAGAATCTGCTAAACAAAGGAAATATTGAAGGCCGTAAATACATTTACAGTAAATTGTTAAAAAATCCAAATTAATAGTTAACAACATTCTGCCTTTAGTTAATTGCTATCGTCAATTCCTCATTTAAGATTTTCCTTTCTCTGATTAATTTAATATTTCATGGAATTCTGTAAATTATGTGCTTATGATGGAAAATTTCAATTAATTTTTAACAGAGAGATATATAAAGCACATCCATACTGGGTGAACCTTAAATAAGTACAAATATTTTAACCAGCAGTACAGTTCACTGTATAGAACACATAATTAATAGTCTTTTTACAAATAAATCAGGAATAAAAAGTCAAATTTTAAATAAATTTGGTGATTTTTCAATAGAAAACTTGTTGAGGACCGCTGGTTCGGGAGTCATGGTGTATGTGCATTTCACAGCATTGCCGGTTATACTAGAATTTTTAGACATGTCAAGGAATGATTGAAATATTTTTATTTATGAAAATGTTGATGGCCAATGGCAAAGGGGAGAACCCTTTGCCATTTCTATTTCTCTCCAATAAATTAAAAATATAAACCAGATTCTCTACTCACAATCATATTTGTTCATTATCCATTTTTACTATACACTCCGACTGATTTATCACAATACGTTATTTTTATCACTATCACTGAACACTACTTACTTAACAAATATACTTTTAGCATGTCCTTTTCACTGTTTGAATAATGCGCCATATTTTATTTAATCACACTGTATTTCACGAAAAATATTAATTAAATACAAAATACACTTAAGAGAAAAACACTGTCCGTGAGAATAATAAGACGATTTAAATACGTTTTATACGTTAGTGCGGCAACTCGTAAAACAGGTGCGTCAAACTGTGCATTACTTAAAGAAGCTATTAGCTTTTATCGGTTTCAGAAGATGCAAAAGTATCTCATATTAACTTTCAATTTACGTGTATTGAAATTATCAAATCCTTTTCCTCAAATATTACATGTTTTGATTGCACTTCCCTGTGCCACAGCTTATTCCTTTATTCTGAACCATACTAGTGCACTGGTATCAACATCAACATCTATCTCTATCAATCCTAGAGCCTAGAGGATGGGACTTGTGCGGGACAATTCGCCTACTGCTCCTGACACCTACCTGTTGTCTGTGCCTACATCAGTTTCTTTGTGCATGCGATTTAAATATTTTATTTTGCCTTCTCTCGATATTGAACGCATACATCAAGCTAGTTATTTTGTTATTTCATGTTTTGTGTTTATTTTTAAAAATCTGGCATAATTTGTGATAATTTCTAACAGTGTACAATGGTATTAACTGAAATATGGATAACTGTTTAAATAGTAGATTTTTCAGTAAGTATGTGATCTTTTATGCACGTTTATGGATATTTAAGTAACTTCTTAAACTCTTTAACTAACAGTATCGAACTGGAGAAAATTCATATTTTAATCGTTTATGATAATTTTACTTTACTTATGACCTATCTGGTCAGCTCAAAATATTGTTATTTAAAAGAATAATAATATCCGTAAATATTTGAAATTTATAAAAATGACTTTCACTAGACTTATCTATATGACGAACTACACCTGCAGTTAAAATATTTGTACTTATTTAAAGTTCACTCTGTATATTATGCCTAACTACGTACAATACATACGGGACATTTACGTGTCTAGCTTCTATAGCATTTTTGCGTTTTGCATGTCTTACCATTGACATCTAGGAATCCGTAAAATATAAATGGTGGCTCAAATTAGATAAAAAATGCTCATTTTCATTACCATTAAGATTAAGCCAATCTGCTGAAGTATTGTGAAAAAACTGAATATATTGATTTTAGGAAATGCATGCCATCTGCTAGCGTCATTTTTTCACGACAGAAAAAGCCGTACAAATTTTTTTCGACAAAATTCGATTTCCCGTATAATCTTGTCTGGCTCATTATATTGTGAAGTAATGACGCTAGATAGCTTTTTCTAAAATAGCTATTTTCAGTTTTGTCATAATATTTCAGCAACTTTCAACGACAAGATTTCTTGCGTTTATTTGGCCATCGAAAGGCGCAACATATTTCTGATTTGAGACACCCTGTGCATTTTACGGTTTCCTAGATGCCAATGATGAGTCTTGGAAAACGGACCACCCTGTATATATATTCCGATTCAAGTACCCAGAAATGTGTCTGATTAGCAACAATGCACCCTTTTCAAATGAACGTTAAATGTTGGTTTTAAGTTTATATCGGCCCCTCATTATGTAAATGTCACATTGTGGTTCTTTTAATAATTTCACCATTATCTACCCCTAGGTCACGTCTAATCTGTACACAATTTCCAACTTGATTTATTACCCACATGTGTGAATGAAAATAAAGTGTTGTTTAATTTGATACAATTATCAAGGGGTGAGCCTGGAATTTAATTTTACATTACCCTCTAAATGCCACTAAACTAATTGAAATTGTTCGGTAGTATACAGAATTTATGTTGAAATAAGTTCGTAACCATATATGTATCCCAAAATTAAAAAAATTCAACGATACGTTTAAAATCGCAGGAATAGGTAATTATGAAACATTTTTATGATCTACCAATAAAGTTCAATAAAAGCGATTACTGTCTGCACACGTTTTAGTTGTTCCACCAATAAATAAATAAATAATTTTAAAGTAATTTGTGAAATGAATAATTATTTTAATACCTTTAGAACTTTATAAAAATCGTCCAATCTTAAGATTGTTCTCGTAATTAGTCATATATCCATAAATGCTTTGTTTTTGTCTTACAGGGTGTAAAAGTTAAAGAATAATAAAATATAATAAAATTTCTAAGGCCATTGGTTTCGCTTATGCTGCAACATTAAATTTTTTGTTTTTATTATCGTTGCCATATTAATTACTAATATGTAATGGTAGTAATTTGTTTAATTTTGTTTGTTAACTTATAAAATTTAAAAACTATATACAATAATTTAAATAAAAAACCTAGTTGTAATAGTTTTTTCGCAATATTTCAGCAATGGCCATGAAAAGTCACAACTTTTTTCTAATCTGGACCACCTTGTACCTATATTTTACGATTTCTAAGTTGTCAACCCAACTAACACCAAAGTGACATTAACTGAGACTGGAACTTTCAAAAAGTAACTATTACTTAACCGTCATCAAATTTGCTAGTTTGTTGTATAAATAACAATAAAGTTAGTCACTGCTTAGAGATGTATCAGTTACCAGAACGATCTTTAAGTTTTCAGTATTTGAAAGTGGCAAATCATCGTAGCAGCGTAACTCATGTTACTAAAATATGACTTCTAGGTTGTAATCACTTTCAAGTAGATTTAATAGTTTGTAAGCAATATTTATTCGTCCAACGCTAGCAACTACAAAGTGCATACCATCTCTTAAATTCATCATGAAGTAAATTTTACCATATAGTTTCCCAAAGTTGATAACCTTCGTGCTGTTTATGATTATGTAATGGCTGTACCTATTAGATCATGTCATGTGTGGAGTGTACTTTTTGTATCTGTAAATATTATCCTATTATTTTATTATCTTGCTAAGTATGGACAAAACCCCAAACAAAACTACAACTATACCTACTAAACTATAAACTTTGACAGATATTAAATATCTGGTTCAAAAAATCCAAATAACAAAACATGCAATAAGCAAATCCACAAAGGAATAAAGGAATTTATTACATTACAGTAATGCAGGAATATGTATTCAATTACTAAATATTAGAAGCTGAGAAGATTAGATCAAAGTTCAGGACGAACAGCAGGAAAAATGTTATGAATACTAAGAGGTGGCCAGTGGGAACAGATAATGTGTGGGAGTGACAAATTTACCACCACTTTAAAATAACGCTGCAGTCTCGTTCGATAGTAAATACTCATTATTTGAAAGTTACATATTGGCAGTATCCGTTACCGATGTTAAGATGTCAGTTACTTTCAAGTTGCATATCTTAGAGCAAACTAGTTGAGAGTATTGCAAAATGTTAACCTTAAGAAATATAAAGCTTTTGTCTCTTTTTATGCATCAAATTTAATAACTGATGCATAAAGTATGACATTCACACAAAATGTTATTAGATATTTCAGACATTTTTATTAAAACTAAAGACATTTTAACGGCGCGTGCTGGATTTGGAAGTTTTATCACTATATTTGTCAATAAAATTTCATTCGTTTTAATTTTGGGGTTCAGATTTCCGCACAATAATATTTATTTCGAAGTGACAACATGTTTCACTTGCATAAGTAATAATAATAATATGACAGTATTAGCTACTAGACAAAGCAAGCGACAAATTAATGTGAAAGAGTGATGGGAGTGTTAAAGTTACTTGAAAATTGCAGTTTCCACACCGGAACGTAGCAGTCCCCAAAAACTTATTTCCCATTTCCGCCGTAGGCACGTAATGGGAAAGTTTCTATGACGTGCCCATAGTTAGTGGCTTAGCAGTTTAAAATATCTAAATAGTCGTAACTACGTTCCAACGACTAATTGTGTTAGTTGAGGATGGTGCCATGAAAAACGGACCACCTTGTAGATATGACTATTTCTTGTATCTGAATTAGTTGCATTCTATAGGTATTGTAACCACGACACATAAAAATTGTAATACCAGTGTCATTCCAAGAACAATTAAATGGTAAATTTTTCAAATTACCAGACTATAAATAACTTATCTTTTCTAAAATCTGATACCCAATAAATCCTATTGCTATTATTTATTTATTACTAATACAGCGTGATATTTGAAAAAGACATAAAATAATCAAATTTACGATGTTTACTTTACAAGCTTTGTAGTTTTTATAGCTATGATTTTTAATACTGAAGTGTTTTATTGGTTTGGTTGATATAAAATCCAGCCAACACCACATGGAATCTAGATAAATAATTAATATTATATTTATTGGCAGACAAGCAGTAATAGAGATATTATTGTCTTTATCAGCTACATTATTTACAGCCATAGGTAACTACAAGTTCTTTTTTTTCATCGTCATTTGTCCTTTTGCAAATTGCAGCACATTATTGCCATTAGCGATTTAAGTTGATAACGTTTTAGCTTCTATTGAAAATATTTATTAAGTTTCATACTTTGAAAATCAAGAATCGTCACACCCAACAAAGAACCATGTCTAGACCCAACCAAGACACTTTCAAATAAAATAATAAGTTGTCTATAAAATCGTTAAATTAAAATTGCAAGCAGCATAAAAACTAAATTATAGTAGCTAATAAAATATGTTGATGTAATTGTATGTCTAGTAACATAAACATGCATGGAATTTGTTTTTTCTAAGAACAACGAAATTAAATTTAATATAAGACAATATTTTTATGTGACAGATATACAGGAACCAAAACGACAAACGAAGACAAAATTTAGAGATGATTTCATATCGATTTGACATAAATCGTCCAAAAATATTTTCTAAGAGAGGTAAGTAGGGATGTTAAGATGGCTCTTTAACATGGTGTTTATTTTTATTTGAAGCCATAGGCGTCACAATTGGGAAGGTCAACTGACATTATAAATAATATTTTTTTTTATATCTTTGACTTGGTATTTTTAATATCAAAATCGAAAACTTCATATTATTCTAGATTAAAAAGATGCTCTTATTTTGAATGACTATGGCTACAAATACTTTGCTAATGTTTAATAGTGGCTTGGAAAACAGATCAAGTGAAATTCTATAAAAAAAGTTGAAATTTTGTATTAAGTAATAGTAATAGGTTTGTTCGTAGTACACCAGAATCAGTTTCCAACCATCAGAAGCATGGGCACCTCATCTAAAACAGAGCATTTTCAACCTTATGTAAAACGCAATGCGCGTGCGTCTGATGATTAGAAACTGTTTCCAACTGTTCTACGAACTGGCCGAATACCACAATTTGACACAAATTATAACAAAGTGACGATTAATAAAACAAAACAAATTTCAATTTAATAAAAGATGCTCTACATGACGGCCATTACTTTCAATGCTTAAAGTGGTTCATTTTTCTAATGTTTCTAAAAGAAAGGAGCTGTCGCTCCCTTAGAATGCATTTTTGGATAAAACGATTTATGTCAAATCGATATAAAATCAAAACAACACAAGAGATTTAGAATTTTATTGGCGTGAAGTACTACTGCATCAGATTCTGTAATCACAAAATATCGCAAATAGTGTTTGAAATAATTTTTCAGGATATTAGCTCTTCGCATATTTAGCATTTTGCGTATTTGTGCATTTACAAACATGGATTCAAAGTTGAGGGATACGTTGCTGATTTATGGGAAGCGCAACAAGCGCATATTATCGTGTGGCAGCTTAACACCAGACGTTTTCCGAATAGACAAAATATACTGAATCCTCTTTGAACTACAATGCTGTACTGCCTTGGATGTAAACGTGTGGCAGTGTTTTTATGCATTTTTATATATGCGCATGTGTTTTTTGATACCCTTTGTGGTTTACCCGACGGAGTTAACCCACCTGGTCGTGGTCGTCGGACTCAGTACCTCTCTTTAAATAAAAGTTTGTCTTTAAAAGTTCGTAAATTGATGCACTTAATAACACGGTGCCCTGCGGGCTGTCGAGCGACCATTAGCGTCGATAAATAGATATTTAATATGCAAACACGGAACTCCAGGAAACAACTACTCTGCGGGCTAATGCCCCGACCAGCATTGAATTACACCTGGAAAACCTATAGCAACAGCTAGAGTCATTCGTCAGACGCCCACCAGACATATACCGGTTTGGAGCTTATTAGCTCTCATCAGTATGCCATAGGTGAGGTATCCGACGAATAATCCTAGCTGCTTTCGTCTGTCTAACCCGACAGAAGGGACCATGAGTACGCGGTGTAGAACTAACTACATCTATCGGCCGTTCGCTACTCCATGCCGGACTGAAAATGTCACAGGCACGAAGCGTTCTACATGCAGTAGACACCATTGAAAGCTGTCGACCTTTATCGCGATCGGCGAGAAACGATATTTTGCAAACACGGAATTCCAGGAAACAACTATTCTGCGGGCTAATGCCCCGACCAGCATTGAATTGTTCCGAGACAAGTTTTGTTTTGCTTTACAAATAAGTTTGGAATTGTTTTAAACGACTATTCCTTAATTAGTTTTCTCTGTCCACTCTTAAAATATTTATACTTAGTCAAATGCAATATTTATTTTTTCAGCTAATGTTTACTAATAGTATCCCTTATATTTGCAAAGCTTCTCGCCGTAGCATTATTTCTTATCGTTTTTTACTATATTGTAAAAGTATTTCAGCTACTTTAAATCAATTTTGGTTGCCAACACTAATACGGTATTACCAGGAAATTTTCGGGAGTCTGCCCAACATTCCCAGGATAAGATACCTGATCAGGATTCTTCCGTGATCGGAAACTTCCCAGTTTGACACTTCCGAATATGGGAACACCATCCCATCTAGTGATAAAGTATATGTCAGATCGACAAAATTATTATTAAACAAAGACTGTGTTCATGCCAGCCATAATAGTATATTGTTATATTAGAATTAAAAGTGTCACTTTTGTGGCGAGCTTTTATGTACCTAAGGAGATATACTTGGTTGTGCGAAAACGGTTTCTTTTAATTTTCTTCCAAAGAAATCTCGAGAAATTCATGAATGTATCTTCCAACGTTTTATGGGTTGGTACAAAGGAATAAAAATAAGTTGTACTCAGAAGATGTATTGATGGTGTATTTCTCAAACTTAGCAAATAAAATGAAGCTGTCAACACTTGGGTCGCAATATTCAATGTTGCGGTCAAGTTTTGATATAAATAAGGGGATTAATATAAGCATTCATGCTTTTCTCAAGAGACAAAATGAGGAATATGCACCGAAAAAATCGCGACAATTTACAAAGGAGCAAATTAATTGCTTTTTGAATAGTGTACCTGATAATTTATTCCTATTTGATGATGAATGTAAACGCTTTAAACATAAAGGAACAAAATTTTTAGAAAGCTTCTTTATCGGGGGCTGCATGTCGTTCTAAAGAATTAGTCAATTTAACAATTGATATTGAATGTAGGAAATACGCCTTAGTTATAAAAATTCACAACACCAAAACCAAGGGACCACGTTCTTTTACTGTGCTGGGAGACAGCATTTAAATTTTTATTATTATTTTTAAGTATGTTGCTTTACGTCTACCTAGATTGGTAGAAAATCTATTATTTCTCAGATGTGTTTCATGGAATGATCAGTGCCGCCTCGCAAGAAGTGGCACAATTTTTGAAGATGGGCATCTGGAAAGAGTAGAGTGGATATGCATTACGACGAACGTCTGCTACCCTTTTAGTTGCCGGAGGTGGTGACCTCACTTGACTTAAAAAAGTCTAAGATGGAGAGCGAGCACTGTGGCGGAGGGCTACATGAAGACTCACTTTTGAATAAAGAAAATATTGCGAAAAGGATACTGATAGTTGATAGTGGTAATTATAAACCAAACACCGTTGTCATTTCTGATTTCACAACATCTGAAAATAATATAACTATTAATGAAAATGTGTTGGACTGCTTTGAGAATTATTCTGACAATGAGGGTAGTGGCAGTTTCAGTGGTTATTTAATTGTTGTTCAAACTGTATATTCAATATCAATGTGGATAAACAAAATTTATTCTAAATATTGTTGAATAAACTTAATAAATCTAAGGATTAAAAGTGTCAACTTTAGCTCCTAGGATTAAAAGGTAATACTTCTGTTGCTAAGATACCATGTTTTTCTCATTAAGGGAAATGTCAACCGTAGAGAATCATGACAGTCGAAAAGTATAGTTTTGTGGCGATTGGAGAAAGAAACTTTTTACCCTCGTACTAGTTAACTGGTAATTCCTATGAGAAAATCGTAATTAATTATTAAAATCGAATTAAACCGTGAAACTAGCGGTTTATCGTGATTGCCGGCCTTAAATAGGTAAAAAGCATTGACCTGGGCGGAATTCCCACGTGTTTTTAAAGAATTCGCAATTTCTTTTCTTATACAAGCCAGTTATTTGTTGTTCTTACGTAACAAGTGTTGTGGCTGAATAGAGCTGTCTTTAGCATAACCGAGAAGCTTAACCCAGAAAACCTTCACCTATAAAAATAAAACTCGTTATCAAGTGGCAGGCTCGCTTACAGAACGAGATTACCTAATTTATTTCTAACAATTTTTTAATCTTTTTGTCGGGAATAATATTATGAAATTGTCATAGTTTACTTGAATTTATGGGAACATTCCATATTTTGCTTCATAGTACTGGCAGTGCTTACGGTAATAAACCATATTCCAAGCTATAGGTTTTACACCTGATAAGAGGCGGCATATTATTCTTGTAGTTCTTTTCGTTGATACTCGTACTAGTAATAACGTTTATTAAATTTATGTAACTTAATATCAATACAGGGTGATCTCGAAGTAATGGGCCAAAATGCATGGGTAGATTCTTAAGGTAAAAATATCGCGATTTAGCCGAACTTTGTTTAGTTCAAAAATATATTGTTCATAGACGGCGCCAGCTGGAGTAGATTAAATCTGTTAAAAAGGATACAACTTTTTATAATAATAATAATAACTCTACCCCTCATTCTAATCACAAGGATTAGCCCAGAAGTCGAAGACTTGTGCGAGAGAGGGGGCGGCATATTATTATTAAGCCGGCCGCATTTGCGCCCAGGAACAAATACCTTGGAAGTCTCTAACCACCATTCAGTGCAGGAATGAGCGAATCCTGGAAAACCTCATTAATTAGGGGCGTAGCCAAACGTCAACCGGTATCAATCTCCGCGCGACCACTGACTGACATAAAGGACTATAAAATATTAAGCATTAATGAAAAATATGATTTGTTGACAATAATTGCTCAAAATGTCCGGCTCTAACTTCGATACATTTATCTACGCATTTATTAAAATATTGTGTTATTTTAATGTAATAATATCTGTTCCGAAATGATTCAGCAGTTTTTACAACTTTTTGCCATAGCTCGTTCTGGATGTTTAATATTTCTTAATAAACAAATGATTTCATATAACCTGATAAACCGATATCCGTTGTATTCAAATCAGGGTTACAAGCAGTCGAATGTAATATTCGACTTACACGACCTATCCAACGATCCGGAAAAACTTCATCAAGATAGCTCCGTACTTGTACAGAAACATTAGAACTGTTGTTTTACCTACACAGATGGTTCTCTGTGTCTCTGTTTCCTAGTACTAACGTTTATTCTTCTTGATCTTCTGTAATAGTGCGCCTGGTGTGTCCTACGTTGTCCTTTTTAGAACAAAAAGTCTTTCTCCGTAAAATTAAGTCATCGACACCTATTGCAGAACAGTCAAACTGATCGCTGGCTATATTTGTGCCTAACTGAAATGGAACGAATAGAATATTATCAAGAAAACAAACTTACACAGTCTGGCAACATTGGATGTGTTTTTCTCTGTTTGTCTTCCTTAACACAAGAGATTAGAGAGATAGCAAGTACTGCAGCCTGAAAGACCGCGGAATATTTCTCCAAAGAGTGAAATATATTCACTCTTGGTCGCACTCGATAGGTCCCAGCACCTGAGCCCTGGTCCATCTTGGACACATCCTTGAACTTTTGAGGTCAGACTTCTCTAGTAGGAATCTCTATCTAAAAATCGCAATTAATAACATTAATCGTACTTTAAAAAAACTTCAATATAATCATGGTTATTTGAAATGTTTGGAGATGCATTACTCTAAAATGCACTGGATTTATAAGATTCTTCAAAATAAAACAACAACTATGAACTACATCTGAAAACTAAGCAAGATTTGCTTTTCTAAGCGTCACAACTTCGTTACAGTGCCATCCAAAAACGTTGTGTCCAGCGTTGATTCCAGCGTTAGACACATTTTTCGTCATAAAAGTATGGCGAGTATGTCTGCTACAGGATGGGGTGAACTTCTGTTGCAACATTGGAACCACATGCGGGGCCAAAGTTCGTCAGTGTCGTACTCATACTGCAAATTCACAGAACAGTAAAAAATAGAATACGTATGCTCCTGGATGTCAAACATACGATCGCTCCTGTAGGTGTGTGATGAAAGATGCTTCTAACATGCTTCCAACACTGGAAGCTCCATTGAAACGGTTCAGATATAAGTTGGTCCCAGACGATGTGTCCAATGTTGGTTCCAGCCTTCGCGCACACGATCTGACAAATAGAGACCTGTCCAACGTTGGTAGGCATTCACCATATCGTCTAGGACCGGCTTTACCGACAGAATTCTTAACGTGGCTTGTAACCAACGTTGACACATTCAATTCGCCCGCGCAAGCAATGTGGCAAATGGAAATATGTCAAAAGTTGAAAGGCATTCGCCATATCATCTGGAACCGGTTTTAACGGACAGAAGCCCGAACGTGGCATATAGCATAGCCAACGTTGGACACATGCAATTCTCCAAATGGAGATGTGTCCAGCGTTGGAAGGCATTTGCCACATCGTCTGGGACCGGCTTTAATCGACAGGCAATTTTCCAGCGCCCGCGCACACGATGTAGCAAATGGAGATGTATCCAACGTTGGAAGCCATTCACCACATCGCCTGGAAACGGCTTAAGCCGATCCCAGACGATGTGTCCAACGTTGGTTCAAATGTTTCTTCCAATGTAGGTTGCAACGTTGGACATAATTTTCGTCATAAGAGTATGGCAAGTGTGTCTGCTACACGATGGGGTAAACTTTTGTCGCAACATTGGAATCACATGTGCAGATTCACAGAACAGTAAAAAATGGAATACGTGCGCTTCTAGAATTAGTCACACATACGGTCACTCGTGTGGGTGTATGTCAAACGATGCTTCCAACATGTTTCTAACGCTGGAAGCTCTTTTGATGCGGTTCAGATTTACCGACAGAAGCCCGAACGTGGCATGCAGCCAACGTTGGAAGGCATTCGCCACATCGTCTGGGACCGGCTTTAAGCACATCAACATTCCTACAACGGTCTTCCACTATGCAGTCCGAAGAGGAACCACCGTTCTTGTGGGGACAACTATTGAAACGTTTGTATTATTTTATAATTGAACCAATTATTCTACATAATACTATTTAAAACAATTAGTTGTTGGCCTATGTAAATGATGATTAATCTGGGTGACTGCTTTGTTACAACCCATATATTTAAAAGGGTTCATATGTGAGACTCGGTTGAAGGCATGGTAATGGAAGTAATTTGGGCGACAAATGTCTGTTCACTTTGTCTTTAATTGGTCTAACCCGTCTAACCTAGGCATGACTTGGCGGAACTAAAATACGTTTGTTTTTCTTATTTTGCGGTAGTAGTAATTAATTGTAACGGTAACGGTAATTGTGTCAGCCAAAATGCAACTACTGTAACATCAAGGCAAAAGAAATATATACAGGGTGTCTCCGTTTTTCCGTTCTTAACTTTGGGAAATGATAGAGCGTGAAGAAATAATAGGAATCTTTCCTATAACATTTTTTCCTATAGCGCTCCGTTTTCGTGATACAGGGCGTTCAACTCTCAAAAAAATATGTTATTTTCTTTATTATCTACTAAACAAATAAATATTTTTTGTTGAAACTTGGTATACAGTAATCGTAATAAAAGGTTAATATTTTGACGTGAATAAATTTTTGCGGTTATGGCCAGTGGCGTAGATATGGGATATTGTTCTGCTTTGAACCCCCTAAACTTCAACGCCAGTGGTGAAAAGTATTTTTTCAATACAAATATTAACAACTTATTTTAATTTTATAAAAAACTGCTGTTGATAAAATTCGCTAAGAAGCTTCGTTCTTGAGATATTTAATCTTTTTCTAATCAGGGTTATCTTAAGCATTACAAAAATTTTACGATTAAGCAGGCATTGCTTGTTTCTAAGTTTGTAACAATAGTATTGACAGATGTCATGTCAAATCAGTTTGTTTGCTGTGCGGTCAGAGTTTGTCGAAGTGTTCGCGTTAGTGATGCCTTTTAGATTTACGAGTCAAGAATACGCAAATATTCATCTACGCCACTGGCCATAGCCGGAAAAGTTATTCACGTCAAAATATTAACCTTCTATTATGATTACTGTATAGCAAGTTTCAACAAAAAATATTTATTTGTTTAGTAGATAATGAAAATAACAATTTTTGAGAGTTGAACGCCCTGTATTACGAAAACGGAGCGCTATAGAGGAAAATGTTATAGGAAAGATTCCTATTATTTCTTCACGCTCTATCATTTCCCAAAGTTAAGACACCCTGTATATTTTTAAATTGCTATACTGAAGTAGACTGGTGGTAAATATTTATTCAGTAATATTACACAGTTGATTGTTGGTTATTTATTGCCTATATAGGTAAATAGTGTGAAATAACAGACCAGAATGTATAATGTTAAAACTCTAATAAAAATTACTATTTGAAGTTCATATTTAATTTTTCATTTCTTATGCACTTTTACTGTGGGCTTTACTATGTAATTTTCGTGTAAGATTAATTTTTTTTCCAAATTCATTGTAATGTTTGTTTGCAGGAAACATAAGAAAACCACTTTTATTTCATTTTGAACATAAGTAAGTATGATGTGACACTGCTTCGAATGTTGACTAACCCACATGTGCTTTTTAAATTTATTAACAAAGATAATCACATGGTAAACTAAATTAGACTCAAACTAGACATTTATTAAATAAACAAAATATGTAAGATCATATGAAAACTTATTTATTAAATACATTGAGACTAAAATCTGTACAATACCAGATGCTAACATGTCTAACAATTTGCGTGAGTAGCTGGCAATATTTTGAGTGTTAACATAAATTTTAAATGTTAATGAAATAACTTTGGATGTCGAGGGAATAGTTTCAGCTTCCAAGGGAATGTTTTGCTTTTGCCCAGAATTTTAATAGCCGTCCGTTTCTTGTTTTCAGTACAAGTTTCGATTTAGCTTTCAATGGCATTTAACTTCTTGCCAGTTGGCTTAAAGCGAAGTTGAAGATTGCCGAAGACAGTGTCCAGGATATGTATTTGAATTAAACAGCATACGAAATGGTGCAATAAGTTTTAACATTTGGTATTTGTATCAATAGGTTGCTAATTTCTTAATTTGACGTATTTTCTTACCAGTTCTACAAAATTGAAGCCATAATTATTTCGAGACAAAAAAACTCTCTAGACGCTTTTGCTCTGATGTTGGGTATCATATCTTAGAAGCATAGTCCTTCATTTTTCACATGTTCTACAAGCAAATTTGTGAGTTCTTTCCGCTGGCATGCATCAGCCAAATTAATAATCAAAATAACCTAAAATATATATTGGTTATAAAACTTTTTTTACTAAAAACATCTTTATAATATACCTTCCTGGGCAGAAATTCACTATTGTCTGCATTCATTAAAAATTTGGATATTTCCTTCTTTCTTAACAAGTTTTTAGGTATAGGGCTATTAGGGTACAACCTTCTGATTTTCGCTTCAGAAATGCAATCAAATTTAAGTATTTTTTGATATCGCCATTTTTCTTGAGTTAAATTTCTGTTCTTATCATTGAGAAAGAGATCAACAAAGAGATCAAGGCTTCTGTGTTTTGCTTAGGCGTTGAAATATACTATACTCCATTTTTAAACTAGGAGGAGCGTTTTGAATATTGCGCGCCAAAATGTTGGTTTCTTATTGGTAATTTTGAACCTACTTTACACTGCTAATAAATTTTACATTTTGGCATTTGTTGACATTTTGCTTGTTAGTTGTCATCCACAAAACATATAAAAGTTGTCATCAGTTCGTTGTCATTGTGTTTTTACCTGTTTTTCTATCTATTTATTATCTCAGTTACGTATAAATCAGTTCTTATCAGAACTATACAACTTATTATATTGTTTGTCATTTGTTTTTTCCAATTTTCCATTGGATATGGATGATAGTGTGCCGACCACAAGTAAAGCAGGCGCGGGAATTACATCGCCGTCGACCCCAAGGAAACGAAAACAACTCAGTTTGGGGCATTTATCTCTGGCAGAAAAACAAGCAATATTGAATTTGTACAAGAAAAGCCTAGATGATGAACCTACTCTTAAAACTGTCCAACTTGTATCCAAAATAGCGATGACATTAGGTAAATTTATATTAACATTATCTACTGTTGAACTATATTACACATTATACTTTTTAGGTGTTGCAAAATCAACAGTATATCGAGCCATAAAACAGTATAAATCTACTGGAAAGGTGTCTACTTCCAAACACTGTGGTGGACGACCTGGGATTGTTACATCTTGAAGGATGAAGTAATGAAGAATTCCATAAGGCGTATAGTACACAGCTTTTTCTTTAAAAATGAGATCCCCACTTTGGACAAAATATTAACTGCAATAAAAAGTCGTCAGGATTTGCCACAGATGTCCCGTTCATCATTATACAAAGTTATGAAACAAATTAACTTCAAGTAAGGTTGAATACATATCTCAAGCAAGTACAATTGCAATAAAAACATTTTTTTGCAGATACTTAAAACGAAGTCGTATCGTGTTGATAGAACGTGATGATATAGTGCGATGGAGACTTGACTAGTTAATATCATTTAAAAAGTTTAGATCTGAAGGTAGACCTATTTATTATTTAGATGAAACATGGTTAAATGAAGGTCATACAAATGAAAGGGTATGGGTTGATACTAATATTAAAAGTAAACGTGAGGCGTTCAATGAAGGGCTGTCTATGGGATTAAAAAATCCGTCCGGTAAAGGAAAGCGTCTTATCATCTTACACGCTGGCTCAGAGGAAGGATTTGTTGAAGATTTGTTAATGGTTTTCGAAGGCAAGAAGAGTGGGGATTATCACGAGGAAATGAATGCAAATGACAAGTGGTTTTCTGAATTTTTGAAGAAAGTACCAGATAATTCTGTTATTGTAATGAACAATGCCTCATACCATAGTCGAAAAGTAGAAGCTATTCCGACATCAACAAGAAAAATTGATATGAAGGCATGGCTACAATAAAAAAATATCGAATTTGAAGAAGGTATGGTGAGATTGCAATTATTATATTTAATTCGCCAAAATAAAGATAAATATAATTTGTATATAACTAACGAAATGGCAAAAAAAGAAAATAAAGTTGTCTTACGATTACCGCCATATCATTGTGAATTAAACCCTATAAAATTGATTTGGGCACAGGTGAAGAATGAAGTGGCAAGCAAAAATAAAACATATAAATTGAAAGACGTAAAGGAACTATTAATAGAGGCTCTTAATAATGTTACAAATATGAACTGGAAAAAGTGTGTAGAACATGTGATTAAGGAGGAAGAAAAAATGAGAACACTTGACGGAATTATGGACGATCTCATTGAGCCTTTAATCATATCAATTAATAATAGCGAGAGTGATATGGATACTGACTCGTCAAATAATTCAGAAAATTGTTAAAGACATGATTTGTTCCTTATTTTTACCAATAATGTTATAAATTATAAAAACTTATTTTGTTACTTTGAACACCTGCAGATGATATATTACGAACGAAGTTCAGTTATCAGTTTTTTATCAATTATACGGTAACTTAATAAACGTAGTTCGTAGAAATGCATCAATTCAAAGTAACAAAAACACCATTATATGATTACTCCAATGCTAATTGTAAAAATGTGAATCAATAAAAAAAATGTTTAAAAGTGAAAACTGGAATCAATCATTTATAGATGTTTGGTTTGTAGTAAATTATTTCATTCATATTCAGTGTTATGTAGGAAGTACCTACCTACCTACTTTAAAAATATATATAAAAAAGTTAAATAAACCTAGAATTAGATATTTATTCATTG
This sequence comes from Monochamus saltuarius, assembly GCA_025584915.1. Classification (NCBI taxonomy): domain Eukaryota; kingdom Metazoa; phylum Arthropoda; class Insecta; order Coleoptera; family Cerambycidae; genus Monochamus; species Monochamus saltuarius. The sequence continues at coordinate 20,472,629 of CM046721.1, forward strand.
CACATTATTTTGAATAGGTAGCTACCCCGTTTGAAAGTAATGAAAGCTTATTGTACTCAAATTGAGGTTAAACGTTAAACACTTGCAGTGAGTATATACTTGATAGTCTGATGCTATCTAGGGTAGTTTTTAGTAAATTTTGCAGTGTAAATTTGTCTTTGGCATTCGCTCCTCCTAGTTTAAAAATAGAGTATAGTAATCTCATAATTCTCGTTAGTTATGTTAAATATCTTTTTCTCTACACTATTTTTCATAGCCAAATGCTGTGTCTGGCACTAGATTGGAAACATTTTAATGAAATGCTGAAATTTAAAGATAAAGAAAGAACAAGAATCCTATACTGACTTTAAATTTGTTTGGTTTTTGGAAAGTGAATAGCATTCTGGAATAAGTATGGATATATGAAATTAAAAATTGGCGTACATACATAGATTGGCTGTTAAAGAAATTACTGCTCTATTGAAATCCTCTAATATTTAAATTATTATTGTACGGGAATAAGTTATTAAATTATTGGTAATTTATTGTTGATTGTATTAATAGATGTCTTTGTTTGAAAAGATAAGTTTACAGAATTATATTATTATAACCCTTGTGCCAGTCAAAGGAATAAACATTGCATTGTTAGATAGTTTCAAAATCGATAAACAAAGAAAGGTACCGCATAACGAATGATTTACTCCTTCGCGAAATGATTTATTTCAGCAAAACATTTCCCGGCGCACGCTGTGCACGGCCTCAGTGTAAGTTGCACATCCCGACGACACATAGGTCATTAATTTGGCGGACATCTCTCCCAAATCCGGTAACCAAATTAGAGCTGTACAGCATGAGAGCCACGCAGCAGCTAGTTGGAAGTAGCAGCAGGAGCCCGATGAGCGGGTCTTGTGAAGTAGAAGGGTCAAGTCGGCTGTGGAATGTGGCCAGGCCTACCTTGACCAGACAGTCGTGATCGCGCACCGTTCAGGAATGCGCTCTCCACTCTCGCACCTGCACACCTCTAGCAGGCTCCTCTCGGGTCCTGCTGCCTGCCCTGTGATGCGGTGATGTCGGATTTCGGGATTCTTCCCTAGTTCTAAGGGAATATGATTTAAATTTGTGAAAATATGAGATTTGACGTCATGTCTAGGAGTTTCCTGTAATATTCGATATTTTGATATAATTAATTATTCCATTGATGTAAATTATGGAAAATTAACTTGTCTGTTAGATTCAGTGCGTACGTCTATAATACATCTCCATACACATGATTGAATGTAGAACGACATAGTAAACCCATTAAGGTCGCCGTGTTTTTCGCCTTATATCATCAAAGTTATGGTGTCTTTTAGGTACAGAAATCTCGAAAATAAAACACATAAAACAAAATTAATATCAAAAATAAAATTTATATAATAACTTTTAAAATACATTTGTAAGACACATTATTTTGCTATTATAACCCTACATTATAACAATTATCTTCACATACTTATAAACAAAAGTAACCAATCTTATATGCCGAAGAAAGTTGTGCATAAAAATGAATTTCAATAATTTTTAAATGTACTAGAGTTGTCTTTATCCAGAAACATATTTCAGCATTTATCTTTATGTCGACAAAGCTATCTACTATAGGAATTATTACCTACTAAATTTGTAGTATTAACGAAGAATACTTTATTGCTGGATCGACATCGAGTACCATCATTCTTAAGTTTAACTGGTTATCTAACTATACCGAGTGTTCGAAATATGAGTAATTTTACCTTATATATCTGACCAATAACAACAAAAAATCTAATGGAAAAAAGGGTCTAAAACGAATAGTTTTTCTACAAATACGTAATGCAATAAATTGCAAAACTGGGTTACGAAATTACAAACTAGGTAAAAATTAAGATTAAGTAAATACTCCCGTTACGTAGTTTGTTTTTTGTATGAATGTTAATGTAAACAGTTGAAGTTGTTCAGAAAGTCCTTAAGACTGTAATGTTCGACAACATTGAAATATGTTACCTGCTGCTGTAATCTTTAAGGTAATATTAGTCATAGTAGTATGATTTTTTTATATATTCTTAGGTATTAACAATATTTTGTGAAACTAACTACTCTGCGGACTAAAGACCCGACCAGCGTTAAATTACACCCACAATATCTACCCACATATTCTTTATTATTAGCTTTAGTAAAATTTTTTACTGTATTAGAAAGGTATTTTAAGCTAATATAAATCAAATCTACAATTCCTATCAATGAAGTGATATGTATGCTGTCTGATACCAAACATCTAGGTATGCTAATGAACAATTCCACAGACCAAGTTCTATCCAATAATTATCTAAAAAAATTAATAATCTAGTTCAATTTACTGACCTGGTTTAATGAAAACGCTTTATAAATATCTAAGTTCACTTTTGAAACTGTGAGAACTCGAACATATATATACCGGGTGACAACGGAAGTGTGTAGCTGTAACTTTTTTCTGACTGCTGATACAAATTTGAAATTGGGTGGGTTTATACTAGATGAATTCTTTGATGTTCGGATTTCATGACCTTAAAATTATATTTTTGAATGGGACACCCTGTATTTTTATTGGAATAATGTATTGAATGAACCCTAATTGAGCTATGTTTATAAAATTAAAGTATTAGTTGAGTATAGCTCAAAACACAGTAAACTATATTATTTTTGCAGTGGAGGTTAAAATAGATATTGTATTTAGGTCTGTTCTCACAAGAGTCACGAATTAGTTTCAAACTGTTAGAAGGATTCGACCAATTAAGTTGTGAATGTATTTTCAGTGCGTGTAGTTGGTCGAATATTTCTGACAGTTGCAAACTAGTTTCTGACTGCTGTGTCAACAAACCTATTTGTGTCCTTGTTCCTTTAAATTAAAATTAAAATAAAACATTTGTGTTCATGTTATTTATTTCTTAATAAAAATATTCTTACAAAACTAAAGCACAAAATATAAACACAAGGCAAATTACAATTACGACATTATTTTAGCATTGCCGCGACTAACTCGTTTTGTCAAAAAAATTGCAGTTGAGTTGATGTTCTTCTGGGACAGCGATATAAAGAAATCTTAGGTCTACGTCTACTAAACAAACTATCGTATTTTCTGTTCTGCCTATCTGGCATCACTGCTACAATGCACCGGTTGGTTTGTCGGCTGTTGATGACCTCTTTTCGCCAATAAGACTATGCGTTAGACATTCGAAATTGCTTGCTGGTTTCAGTTGCACGGGTTGTACTTGAAACTGTACTCTATTATACTTGAATTAAAATCACATCTGTTCTTTTTTGTAAAAACGGAATAAAAAGACCCGAATAACCCAAGTCCCTGTAAGATATCTCTGACCTGTCAGACATCGGAAGGCATAACTTCTGAATGAGGAGAGGTTACAAAGGTTTCATCTGTCAAACGTATATACAGAATGTTGGGTGGGAATGGCTAAAAGTACGCATTTGTTTTTTTTTTCAGTAGGTGACCAAAATTTAAAAGGAGTTGATGTAGGTTTGGTTTTTATTATTACTGGAGTTGCTGAGAAATGACACAAATTTTTTTTGTAGTCCAAATATTAAATTTTTTTCGACTTCATTAAGTTATTACAATTATGTGGTTGTTCATCGGTAAATAATGCGGTGCATAAGAGTAACGGCTGCAACATAGGTTTGCTGTGACGGGCTATTTCATTTTATGGTTTACTTTCGTAAGATTACGCACCCAACGAGTACGCAAGTTTTGGATTCAACTTTAAGAAAACACTTGGTTCGTTCACAAAAGGCTTTAATGAGTTACGTTTCAGTGTCAAGTACAATGTTAGATATAATAATCGTCTAAAATGAATTTATAACTTTTAAATGAATAGCATCTTTATTCTGGTGACTGGTGCAAACTACATTGTTGGACTTTATGTTATTCAGCAAATTCCATGGCTATTATTTAACGCTAATTATTATGGAATGAAAAGCAAGAGATAATAAAATATATATATAGGGTGTTCACATAACTCGTATGCGTTATAGATGAAATCTGAGGGATGAGTCATTGGGCTCTTTTTCGAGAAAATATCAAAGCCAAATACCGCATATCTCTTTCTCTAACCGTTTACAAGCCACAGGGCGTTTGAAAAACCGAGTAATATGGAAAAATGCCCTGTATCTTGAAAACGATAAGGGATAAGGAAAACGGTTTTTGCCATTGTTATTTTCTCAAAAATAGGGTTCAAGAATCGTCCATCAAATTTGCTCTATCTATGATAGAATTATCCGTAACCCTCAATAACATACCAATTTGAATCACGCTGTAGATATTAAAATTTAATCATTATAACACAAAGAATGAAATATGTGAAAAAGGTACGAATTATGTAAAGTAGAAAAAAAAAATAGAATAATTAAATTGATGTACATGCTTTTGCAATAATAATGACACTCTCTCAAAACAATTTTTGAACTTCTGGAAGTTCCGAGTAGAAATTTCATTAAATCTTTATTCGTGATTGAAACAACTAAGAACTAATGTTAAAAGTTGAAAATAGATTTTATTACAAATACGTCAAAAGTTCAAAAGAAATCGCAAATATCTGTTCTGCATAGCAACAAAGAATATCCTTACTTGAATGTGAAAAGGTGGCAATCCTAGTAACTGCGTGTACTTACATTTCCATTTTTGAAGTTGTAGTTAGTTACAATGGGCAAATATAAAAGAAACAGTGAAAGGTAACTTAGCTGTCGCAGCAATCAAGTGCCACTTGATTGCTGCGTATTCTAAAGCTACATATGCGTACTCTAGAGTACGTGTTATCCTAAAAGTACGCATATTTAAAATTTTAAAAAAGCATTTTTTTCTGATAAAACTATGAAAACTGTTGAGGGTTTTAGTTAGTTAGAAACTAAGGTCTAATCTAATTTTTGTATTAAATGATGTCCCCAAGCCCGTCATGGAAATATCCAGCGACGCAGTATACATTTTTAAGAAAATGTTAAAAAAAAGTTTTATCTTTCAAATTGAGAAAACCATGACATGGGTTTCTAAAGATGCAAATGCGGCCTCCATTTAAAGTTACACCCAGTATGTACACATTTAAGATTCACCCTGTTTGTTTGAATAGACATTTTGACAAACACCTACTATAAATTCCAAATCGATTATACTAGTTTATATTTGCAACAGTATACCAGATCCATTCGGAAAATTCTACCATTTATGGAATTTTTCCATTATTGAGTTTGCATTTCCTTAGTTCTTCAATTTTATCCTAGATCAGTGCCAATTATTGTGGCGTGTCAGTGTTTCCACATATTTTATAGAAAAAAACCCAACATTCTTTTAGAAATTAAAATATTAAATGTATAAATAAGGCGGTGCAGTTTTTTCATCTGCATTTCAAATATATGAGAATGAGGAATAATCTCTCAATTAATGAAGGAACGCGATAATAAAATACGTTTTTTATTGAAATTTTACATTATCGCTGGTTGTCGATGATTTTAGAGAATGTCGTCGACTGCTGGATAATAGACTTGAAAAAAATTAATTATAATAGAAATCAGAGTTGTTCAGTCATTAACGTCGGGAGCAATTATGTAGATATTGGTTTATTCGATTTATTTTTCTTCCAGGAGATTATTTACCTTAGACTTGTAGCTAGTTTAGAAAAGAGAAGCTTTAGAAAATATTTGGAATATATGGAATTACCGAAATATATATATACAGGTTATTTACAACTAATCAAAAAATACTTGGGAATAGACGCGTCAATATCATAAAAAATATATGTGTAATTTTTTTTTTTATTTTCCAAGAAAAAAATTATATATATAATATAAGTTTATATTATTTTCAACCTTTACATTGCTGGGCTACTGTAAGTGTTCTCTAGCGTCATTGGAATGTAGACGATTTCGAATACTGCAAGTCGATATTGGTACTAACGCGATTGTGTTCACATTAGGTTTTTGGGTGACAACAATGGCTTACGTGTATTGCAACTCGGAATTGATGGATGTCGTTTTAATTTATTGTGATGTAAGACAGATTACTTTAGCAGATTCTCGTCTGTACTCAGAACGATTTTCCTGTAGACATGTGCCAAATGCACCTACTTCTACCGCGGTAGAACAACGCGGACATGGGAAATTTGCAATCGAATCGTGAAAAAAATGGAGGTCCAGGACGTCCACGGCATATTACAGCAGCTGATGAACACATTTTGGAGATTGTTGGAAATAATAAGTACTTGGCAAATCGCTCAACAAGTACAAGGAATATCCCAATCAACAGTGTGGTGAATCATGCAAGAGACTCAATTATATCCGTGCCATGTACAGCATATCCAAGCATGAATTTCAATGGATTATCCCTAGCAAATTAAATTTTGTTGCTGTAATAAAATGCTCAAAATCCCAGATTTACAGCTGACTTGTTAGTTAGATGAAGCTATCTGTTGGATATGCCCCTAGCTGTTCGACTTCTAATGTAGATGTTCACGATGGGGCATATTCCTAAAATGTTAACCGTTTGTATGTCCATAGATTCCGACAACCTATTTTGTTGTACCGATTTTGAAAATCGTTTTACAGTACTGTTATCGCTGTCAAGACTACGTTTAGAATTTTAAGTTGTGCAGCTTACAATAATTATCATAACGCTCGCTTCAACGAGAGCAGAAAGAAACTGCCGCAGCAAAAAAACGCAAGAGTAAAAACCGACAGTCCAATTAAGTATCAAAAATCATAACGGAAGTGATCGTCTTTAAGTGAGACGCTGAAGAATGCCATTAGCAAACCGCCGCGGCACAAAAAATCCAATTGGCTCTCCGGTTTCGATCTCCGCTCATTACGCGGTCCCTTTGATGGCCCAGAATCGAATAGAAGGCACTTACTTGGTGTATCAAAATATTGGTAAACGTGTCTATTGGTATACTTACTTCTGAGAAAGAGGGAATGGAAGACCTTCACATAAGCAATTTTTTTGTAGCAAGGTCGCTCAGCAGCGTTCCTCGACGAAACATGATGTGGGACCCAAACTTCAGCATCTACTATTAAAACTAGTTTCATGTGAATTTGGTGTAAGTCAAGTTAAATTTGTTAATTTAATTCTTAAATAATTATTTTGTACTTTACCAGTAAAGGTCGGTTTACATTGGCAGATAAAATAGTATAGCACCCGGGCTTGAGGTAGAAGTTTATATTCTTTCAAATTACAGAAATTCAAATTGAATCACAAATATTTAAACCATTTATTTATTTTGGATCTTACCAGTAAAGGTCGGTTTACGTTGGTTGACAAAATAGTATAGTACCAGGGATAGAGACAGAAGTTGATATTCTTTGAAACTACCGAAGCTAAAATCGAATCTCAAATATTTAAGTTATTTATTTATTTTCTACCTTCCAGTAAAAGATCGGTTTAAATTTGTAGATAAAATAGTATAGCTCCAGAGTTAGAGATAGAAGTTTATATATTTTTAAATTACCGAAGCTGAAATGGATTCACAAATATTTAAACCATTTATTTATTTAGCACCTTACCAGAAAAGGTCAGTTTACATTGGCAGCTGAAATCGAATCGAAAATATTTAAACCATCTATTCTAAAGGTCTGTTTACGTTGGTAGATAAAATACTATAGCACCATCGCTAGATATAGAAGTTTATATTATTTGAAATTACTGAAGCTGAAGTCGAATTTCAAATATTTAAACCATTTATTTATTTTGCATTTTACCAGTAAAGGTTGGTTTACATTGGTAGATAAAATAGTAGTAGTACCAGGGCTAGAGATTTAGAGAGTTTATATTCCTCGAAATTACCGAAGGTGAAATCGAATATCAAATATGTTCCAGTAAATGTAGATAAATTCGTGGAGAGGATTGGCATCCTCTCTGCGAGTATGGGTGGAAAAATGTTACCTTAAGTCAATGATTAATACCGCTCGACATTTGACTACCCCCCAAATTAATGAAGTTTCCCTCATTCCTTTACTGAATGGTAGTTAGGGCATACCAACGTCGTTCCTGGGCGCAAAATGTGACCTGCTTCATAATAATATGCCGCCCCCTCTCCCGCACAAGTTTCCGACTTCTGGACTAATCCCCGTGATTAGAATGAGGGGTAGAGATATTATTATTATTCTTAAATTAGTATAGCACCATAACTAGAAATTACCGAGACTGAAATCGAATTTCAAATATTGAAACCATTTATTTGTTTTGTACTTTATCAGTAAAGGTCGGTTTACATTAGTAGTTAAAATAGTATAGCACCAAGACTAGAGATAGAAGAAACCGCGATTTTTTTTTCGATTATGTATTGCAAAAACCTTGTACTGCAAATGAAATACATTATGAAACAAACAAGAAAATGAGATTAAAATCATGGCAATCCAATTCCATGGAAAATGTTGGTCCAAATACTGACGGACAATTAACGCATAATGGGGAGGAGCACCGTCCTGTTGAAAAATCAAATGATCTTCATCTTACTCTGGATCATTTTCAATAATATCATTCAAGGGAGGGTCAATGGCGTCTTCCAGTAATTGCAAATACATTTGGCCAGTCAAATTACCAGATAGAATAAAGAACCCACCAGCCGGTCACCGAAAATACCAGCCCATACATTTAAATTTTCCTGTTGCTGTGTATGCACCTCATGAAAAACTCTTGGGTTTGATCCTGATCAATAGCGGCAATTGTGATGATTTACCGTACCGTTCAATAAAAAATTGCATTCATCAGAAAATCAGATGTTAAAAAGGAACTATGGATGGTTGCCTGCTCGCTTACTAATTATTTCGCAAAACTGCAAATGGCGATCATAATCATCGTCATGAAGTTCCTGGGCTAAATGTATTTTGTATGGATGGACTTTATTCTTCTTCAGCCATTTAAATATTTTGGGTAATGCTTACTCTTACTTGGGGATGAAAGTGGCGGAGTTAAAAACACCAGCAAACAATGTCCCCCTTTAATCTAAAATCGACGGGTCTGACTTGACGCAGTTGCCTGAAAATGGCTCTGTTTCGTTTTCATCTGGCCACACTGTATTACTACTACATAATTTATACATTCTTATTTTTCTAGATTGATGGAACAAATAAAAACAACCCTTTCTACTTCGACATTCTTGTTTTGTCTATAAATACAGCAGAATGCTAAATTAAATCAAATAGTAAAACTGTGTTCAGCAATTATAAAAGAACTATTATGTATGCTGAACTAAGTTCTTTCTTGCCAATTTAAAAAACCTGCGTTGTTATATTAAATTTTATGATCCTATCTTTGTCTTTCATGAAATTAGAAGTTTTTACTTCAGCGCGTTCCCAACGAACAAGCACCGTCTTAAAGTGTGTTCAGTTTACTCACCGTGCAACAAAACAACAATGGTATGTATAATGACCGAAAACCTTAATTGTTTGCCTACGAATACCGATCCTATTGCAACACAATACAATACCCAGAAGGAAATAGTTGAACCATTTCATTCAGTACGGCGTGTAACCAGTTGCAGCGCAGCATTCCATCAGTCAGAAGAAATAACAGGGAGGTAAACATGGATGCCATTGCTGCAAGAGGCAGAGTAAACTGTTCGAATACACGGTGGACAAAAAAAGCAAGATCGGTATTTGCTCCAATACAGCGATATTATATCAGTTTTAGTACCAATTTCCGAGAAAATTACATACAGTTTTTCTTTGGCTAAATCTTTTACTAAATTGAATATCAATCGTTATAGAATAACGGTTTCGATCTACGTTGCGTATTTATTGATGTACGCCGTATACAGGGTGTCCCAGATATTACTGGCATTCTTAGAAGTGATGATTGTACAGTCAAAATTAATGAGATTTACCAAAATATATTTATGTCTAAAATTTCATCTTTTTCGAGATCAAAGATTTTCGAGATAAAGATTTTTGTTATTCTTTTATATGTTTGGAAATCATTCGTGATAAAACAACAATAATTCTAGGTGGTAATAGGATACCTTAGGTCTAATTATTATTCATTTAAAATGTCTCTGCATTTCGTAGTTTGTGTATATTTGTAACAGAAGCTGAAGGGAACTTGAACATCCACCTTTAAAATTTTGCACATCACCATAATTTACCATTTTCAGTAACTTTTTAGCTAGTAACTGTAAGTAAAATTTTGCTGCATTTTCAGCAGAAAAGACGCTTTACCTGAAACGATAACAATATTTCCTCGGTGCATTGAATATTTCAAATAGGATTACTTCTAAAACGGTTACTTCTAGCGATTTCAACAAGGTATGATCGGTCAGTGGTCGCGCGGTTTAAGGCGTTAGTATTTGAATCGAGGTGACTAGACGGAGTTGGTTCGAGCCCAGCTGCCAGTAGACCGTATATAAGCTATATTCGTGGAGAGGATTGGCACCCTCTCTGTGGGTATGGTAGGGTGAAATAATGTTAGCTTGGGTCAATGTGAGAGATTGATGCCGGTTGATATTTGACCACCCCCCTAATTAATGAGGTTTTCCAGGTTTTCCTCATTCCTGCACTGAATAGTGGTTAGGGCCTACCAACGTAAGTCGTTCCTGGGCGCAAATGCGGCCTGCTTAATAATAATATGCCGCCCCCTCTCCCGCACAAGTCTCCGACTTCTGGGCTAATCCCTGTGATTAGAATGAGGGGTAGAGATATTATTATATTATTATGCTTTTTTCACATAAAAAAGTTCAAGAATCGATTGTTTAAATTATCAGATGTATACACTAACTTTCAAAAAAAGTTCTGCAATTTAAAAGAAGCATAGTGTGCCATAAGCAGCCCATAGCATCAAATTTAGAAAAAAATTCAATGTATTGCCCTCAAACACCCCAGATCTCCCAAATATATTCAAATATTTGGAATTTTTAAAAAAATATTTACAAATTGCCACGGAGACCTCTGTCTACTTCGGAAGGTAACGGGTTGGTTGCCTAAGTACAGGGAGAGAGACGTTCAGAGTTCAGACAATAACTTGTTTGATAGTGTTGAAATGGTTTCTGATCTCTAATTGGATCACCTGCGACAACTAATGGTGGACGTTTAGGGTCCTGTTACTTATATTAATAAAACCCTTTACTATGATATTATTCTACTACTACGTACTAAATGACAAAACACTTATCTATGCTCTAAGAGGTCATCTGTGGAGTCTTATCTTCCCCTGTAGGCCTTCCGAGAGACAGCGTGTGGGTTCCTTCGATAGAGCTTCCAACTTGGCTCGGCCCGAGGGTGGTGGTGATACCCAAATGGTGGTTATACTTGAGGATCGACGTAAGTATGGGGTTCTAAGAATTTAGTGGAGCCTCACGAGTGAGGCATTGTCTCAGGCTCTCAAGGTGCACAATGTTTGGCCTCATATATGATAGCAACAATACACAATAAAATGCCTACAATTTATAAGAACGTTATGTTCGATCAAACAAGTGGCACGTGGCTTTAGAATTGACTATAAAGACAACTCACCTTTTTATCCAAACGGCTTTTAATCGTAGCGCTAAATCCAGCACAGGCTGATTACAAAAGATTGCTACTGAACAAACTATAACGAATCCAGACTTTCTGCATTAATTTTCACTATTAAACTATAGCATGGTTTACTACGTGCTTACTTATTGTTCTATATCAAAATGAAAGAGAGTAATTTTTAATCGCCTTGCCACTTTTACATCTATATCGTGCATGCTACCAACATAAGATTATTAACAACATTGAACTTAAGATTTTAAAATTTAATTTTCACAGCACTGAAAATTATAAAGGTTATGTAAAAAATTGACTAAATTAAATGTTCAAATTGTGCACCGTTGGCTGCCTGACAGTAGCCAAGACGATTAATAAATTCTTTTTGGACTTTATCAATAACTGCAGGAGGTATACGATGTGTCTCATGACGAATTCTTGCTTTTAAATATTCTAAATTAACCGGTCTAGTAAAGTATACTTTGCTTTTTAAGTATCCCCACAAGAAATAATCTAGTGATGTCAAAACAGGCGATCTGGCTGGCCAATCAATCGCCCCCCTTCTCCCTATCCAACGATTCGGGAACAGCCAATCTAGATAAGCACAGACAGGTGTTGCATAATGGGGAGGTGCACAGTATTTTTAAAATTAAGGTTTAAAATCTTCAAACATTATTTTCTTGAAATTTTTGTTATGTAACACCATAATTTTTCATGATGTATGTATGCAGAATGGCACGCTCTTTCAAATGGCATGGTCAAAATTGCATTATAGCATCATTTAAAAAAATTGTCGATGATATCATATCTCGGACTACAATGGCGTCGCAAATGTGGGTCGTATGTCGTGTCTTTTTTTAAAACAAAATCGGCGTGCCAGGGGATTTTTTCGAAAACTTCTCAATTTAAAAAATAATGAATTTATTCGCTAGTTTTTGAAAGCACTGTGTAATGTGATGTATAACTAAGAGCCCTATATTTAACCATTCAAATCACGTATTAGAGTTTATGTGATGACTGCAACATAAGTTTGCTATGAGTCGCTATTGAGTTTATGATTTAGTTCCACAAGAGTACGCACCCAAGGAGCACACATGCGTACTCTTTGGCGCCCTGCGTACTCTTTGGTATTCTTACTTAAATGCATTTATTCATCTAACAAAGTAAGGCAATTTCAAATAATCCTTTATCTGTATTTTCTGGTTTACCTATAAATAATGAATAAGAAAAACGTTTCCAAAAAATGTTGATTATACACGGTGATTCAGAATTTATCTAACAAAATTTGGGAATAAATAGATGCGTCACGAAAAATGGAGTCAAAATTGTACAAAATATTTTTGTAAAATCTTTGTAGTTTCCGAGTAAAAAATTATTGAATTTGTAGGCTACTGTAGTATCTAGACAGGCGATTCCGAATATAGAAATTGGATTCCTTTTTGTAGAGTGTACCGTTTTTTTGAATGAGTCTTTATATTAGTTTTGGCTTACGTCTATAGCCATTCGGAGTTAATGGACATCGTTTTAATTTATGGCGATGTGAAAATGTGAACGATTTCCCGTTAAACATGTGTCAAATACAGCAATTTTTACCGCGGTGTGCAGTGAATGCAAGTGTAGTGCAATGCGAGAGGCAGGCGGGAAATTTGAAACCGAATCGTGGAAGAGATGGGGGTCCGACAGGTCTACGGCTTATCAATCAATTATATCCGTATGATGTATAATGCGTTCAAAGATTAATATCAAAGGATTGGACAAAGAGGACCGGTACCATGGCAGCCACGATCTCCCGACTTTAAATCATTTCGACTTCTTTTTTTGGGGGTTATTTAAAAAATTAATATACGCAAACGTATAATAGTTGCTGCCAATAACTTACGAGTTCAAAACCAAGCAGAAACATTTGTTTTAGTTTAGAAAGTGGATAAGACGGGTCCAAAATTTTATTGTGACATCAGGTATGCATAGAAATTATAAAATATATAGAACGCCAAAAGAGATATCGAAAATAGTCAACATATGAAGAAAACGCGAGTTTGGTAAGATTGCAGTACCTTAGCTTTTATGAATTGGTTGCACTAACGAGGCAGCTTCACACTAATAGGCAGGAATTTCAAAATATCAAAATTTTACGTCCAATTTGTGATTTCTATGGTCCTTCCGTTTTGAATTCAATTGTATTCTAGGCTTAAAATGCAGTGTAACCAACTGCTTACATTAAGTTTTCCCTAGATGGCTGATTTCTAAGCCCCTCCATAGTCTGACTATTTTTGAGTGCCTAATGTAAAGGCTTCTGGCGTTCTATATATTTTATGATTTCTATGCAGGTATGTCAAACTATTTTATTAATTAAAACCACGAATTAATTCTATTAATAATTTAATAACAATAGCGGCAATTTGCAGTATAAAACAGGTGTTATAAAATGTTATTTATTTTTTTGGGAATTTCTTTCCAATTTTTCTCCGATCACTGATTGCTTTCTTTGCCACCTTATCGGGTTTTACTGTGGCCCAGTTTCCAATGGCGTGCAAAAGTGTATTTTTTAATCTAATCATTTTCGAACTGCCCTTTTCAAGTCTTTCTTTACAAAATTGTTTGAGTTTTTTCTGGCAGAATGATCTCAGCAACTTGTTCCTTAAATTTTTCCAGTACGTCATGCAACGCCCTGTATAAAATGTAGGTATTTTACGTATAGATTCAAGGCTCTGCATTGTATACTTCGAATCATTCTTAAGGTCAGGTTTTTTTATGAAATTTGATTATTTTTACATCCTCTATAACCTATTTAAAGGAACTCACTTATTTCAAAAACACCCTGTGTATGAACGAATTAAATTAATGATGAAATATTAATGAAGAATTTGTTTTCTTTTCATCAAAGACAATGAAGTCTAACAATTTTAATTTTGCGAGAAAAATTTTGAAAAAAGAGAATTTGTCTCGTCAACTAGAAATTTAATTTTATTTGAAATTCGAGAATTTGATCCGCCCTGTAGGAAAGGCGGACGGACGGACGGAATTGTTTAAAGTGCAGTTAAACACTCACGGTCCGACATGGCCGTGCTATTTAGTCAACTAATAATCAGGTGTGCCTTGGTCATTGACAGAGCTGCACGGCTCGCCTAATTAACACCCTCGACGTACAGTCCGCTCTTTAAAATTTTAAATGGCCGTAGGAGCACGTGCGGGGCGTCCATATGCCTCTAATCGGCTCGGCTGCATTTCATGAATAAGAATCCGCCACAGTTGACAATATGAATTAGGAACGGCTTACGTTATACGGGACCAGTTCAGTTGATTGATAATATAGGAGCTCGGGAAGGCAGAGCCGGAAGTGGCAGGCCAAGGGGGTCTATTCTCGAATGTCCGCAGAGCAATACGTATGCGAGCTATTTTTATCTACGGCCACTATATTAAGAGGTTAATATGACTGTTTTCCGTGGATTAAAGGCCTTGTAATACATTAGTGGATTAGGATTTATAATACCACGCTTCCATTTCATAGCATTTTATTTAAAATTTTCACTGGATCAGCACGGTTTCATGCAGAAAAGATCGTGCATCTCAAACCTTACTTGTTTAACTCAATATGTTGCCATACTCCTGGATGATCAGAGGCAGGTTGACGTTATATATATTGACTTTCAAAAGGCCTTTCATCAAATTGATAATTTTCTTCTTTTGAACAGAGTCATTATCTACGGATTTTCATCGCAGCTTTACAATTTAATGAAGTCCTCTTTATTTCGAAGGAAACAATATGTTCAATATGAAGGCTTTGCATCGCCACAATTTGTTCCTACATCGGGTGTCCCACAGGGATCCAATTTAGGTCCATTGCTCTTTCTATTGTTTATTAATAGTTTATTGGATGAAGTCAAAACTCATAAACTTGTGTATGTAGATAATATGAAATTGTTTAAAACTATCAACACTGTCAATGATTGTTCATTGTTACAACATGATTTAGTCGCTTTTAATATAGGAATAAAATAAATTTAAATATATCCAAGTGTCTTATCTTTTAACAGGAAAGTTTCACCAATTTATTTGCATTACCAAATAAATGACACTGTCATAAATAGATGCTCTGCATTTAGAGATTTAGGAATACTCTTTGATGACAAACTGTCCTTTAACCTTCATTTTCAACAAATAATTGCATCTGCAAGTAATATGTGGGGCTTTATTTTGCTTGAGTCAGATCAAAATTAGAAAACTTTTAAAGTACTTGGCTTTTCGAACTGACGGAGTTTATCTTGAGAGACTAGCAAGTACTACTTGATCGATTTCGAGGTATTTCGGTAGCCGACAGAAGAAACATTTGATCAGTAACCTTTTTGTATAAGTTGTTGCATAACGGTATTGATTATGAAACTATATTACACAAAATAAACTTGTTGGTTCTAAGACTTCATTCGAGAAGCCATCCTACATATTTTACTGCGGAGCACCTAGGACGAACACTCTTATTAGATCTCCAGTTCATTCAATGTCCAGTATTTCTGGAATTCTACAATTAAGGGAGGGTAGCAAAAAGGCTACAGCACTTAGGCCCCATTGGGCCTTTAGTACCTCCTCCCATTAGGAGATCAGTCCACCTGAGCCGCCAGCCAGCCTAATAACGAGAAAAAGGTGGTGACGTTGCTCTGGGGGATCTCTCTAATGTAGGCCATAAGGTCATCGCTCTTCCAACACGGGCTTTGTTATTGACGAGATGACAGTGCACTCACAGAGTGCATGGAGTTTTGTCTCGTCTTCCTGTTCGCAACCCCTACAAAGTGGTGTATCACGCTTTCTCATGTAATAGAGGTGCTTTCTTAGCCAGCAATGTCCAGTTTGAATACCTGTCAGACGAAGACGAAGGTTTATCCTAGACATAGCCAGGTACCTGGACTGGATTTTTTTCAGCAATTGCCGTTTTGCTCGACAGTGAATCATCAATATAACTTTCCGCTACCGTAGTCGATTTCCAACCACCAAGATGTTTTAGAGTGGTAATATCGCCCCCAGCAATGGCCAGTAATGCCGAATAACGCCTCATTCCATGTCCGGTAAAACTTTCTGGATCAAAGAACCCAAGAAATCCAGTCACTTTAATACGTTTTCGAAATTGTGTTGATACTTACATTTTCCAGCCACATATCGCAAGAAAAATCTCCCACCGACAGTTTAATTGATATGTTTTCGACACATTTCTACAGCATTGACTGTATCATGATCGTGAAACTTCTTGAAATATTTGTTTTCTTATGCGGATGGAGTACGTTTAGGTAACTGCCTTTGTCTTGGACATGGGTGATATCCAAAAAGGTTAATTCATTGCATCGACAAGCACCTGCGAATTCCATGATCGTTGCAATCTGTAAAAAGTTCGAAATAAAACTCAATGTATAAACTGAAATATAAAAATCCTGTATTTTCTATATTAACTTGCAATTCTTCGAGTTGGTCTCTCTCCAGTTTTTTGCCTTGTTTGGTTTATAATTTCTTGATTCTACTTTCAAATATGAAGTAAGTTTACCATATTTCGAAATATCAATACCTCTGTGCACTTTCAACATTATTTTTAGCATAGAATATTTTATCAACATCGAAGAGGCAGCAAATCGTTTCTCCTCAATGAAAGTAGTGCACCTCTTCTGTAATGGCTCCTTCTCATATGTCCCTTTATACACCAGTTATCGAATTCTACCAAATATTGTACACACTTTTGCTTTTCGTTGGTAACAGACGATGATGTTGCTTCTTGGACTCTTTGCTGGATTTCAGTTGCAATGAAGACATTCTCATCATTCTAACTCAAAGCAGTCAAATATAGATACAAAAAAAGGAAGTTGGGAAAGGAAACTGATCTACATAGATACTTCAAAGATAGGAAAAGTGCAGTTGAACTGTTTGATTTGATCGATTTATATCAAGACACTCAGACATGTTAAATTATCAGCAATACAGTTAATTTCAAAACGTTTATTAAGTGAGTTTCATGTTGTGAATCATATTCAAAAAATTAATGAATAATATGTCATAATAAATACCTCATTGACGATACGCATACGTATTATTGTGAGGTGGTAGCATTAAGTTCATTGAGTGGATCAAATTTTCACAAGGATAGTAAGAAATTCCACAATAATAACAGTAAAGTAACCTAGATACGTCGCCTCAGCGTTGTATGCTCGTATCTAATCATACAGAAATATTTACGTTATGCCTTTAATTGTTTTATTGTATCGTAAATAATATTATAAACTAAAATAACATTATAAACTGAGCAGAAATATCAAGATTAGATAAAACAATTATTTTAAATCTCACAATACAATGATTAATGATTTTATAACGTGCCTCTATACCAGATTGATCTAGTGAATATTTTTTCGTAAAGCGTGCTTGAAGTACGTCTGAGATTAACTAAGCAGTGAGCATTAAAATAAGGTCAATTTAATGAATGATAAATTTAAAAACATACCAATGCAAACTTTATTTATGAAACACTAAAAATAAATATATTCTTATTTGAGCTTACAATTATTGAACACTCGGTTACTGAAATTCATACGAGGAATAGTAATGTCACTACGGGTGCCACAGCTAATCGTTTCTGTAGTAGATATTGAAGTTTGGTCTTTTTCGAAAACGGACCGACTGAATAATGCTCGAATAATACTCTTTGTCATCTAGTAAGTATGATTTTATTGATGATGAGTTGCTGTGTCCTGTTATTTTTATGAGAGTTTGTTCTTCAATTTTGCTTTTACTTAATTCGTTAACTGCTGTCGCTCGATTTGGGTGATTTGTAATTTTCACAAGTTTGACATCTACACGGTTGGAAAACGGTGATGGTCCATCTGCCGTAACATGAGAGCGACAAAGTAAAGTATATAAATCCGTGCGATATACAAGGATGGCTATACGAAGGCGTTTTATCAATTAGAATAACATCTGAGCAGTCACTCCCCTTTTTATTTGTTTTGAATGGCGAAACGGGCGGTGACTATCTAGATTTTAAAACGTCGTCAAAATAGTCATCCTTGTCTATGACACGGATTTCTATACAACCGTGTATATAAACGCGTTGTGCTGAGCATTTAGTCTATTTGGACATTTCATTAATTCCACATTAATCGGCACATTTTTACAGCAACCTTTAGAATTTTTCTTCTTCCAAAAGGGATTTTATGTAAGAAATACTCCAATGTCCAATGTTAGTACACCAAGCGTACTGAGCATATCTTCCTCTAAAATGTTAGGCGTAATCCATTTGCCGTCACATAATTTCTTATCACCGCCTTGTCTTGTTTTCGAAAATAAAGGATTATTCTTGATACATTCAGTTTAATTTCCATTATTTTCAGTTTCAGATACGAAATAAGTGGTTTTGCAGTAAGTTGCTTCTCTCCGCGCCAAGCTAATTCAAACGCCAAAATGTCATATAATTTCTTTTGAAGTCCTTCCGGTTAATTTTCGTGGTATAATCTGGCCATTGCAAATGTTTCACATTTATTAAGAGCTGATGCACTGGATTTTCTCTTTTCGGTTTGTGCTTATAAGAGTTTACGTTTAGCGTTATGTGCAGCTCGTGATGAATTAAACTGTACGTCGGTGAAAGGGTTAAATACAATATTGAATTCTTTATAATATTTACTTTGTAGCATTTTAGCGGTGGTGTTCCCAATTGTTTTAAATACGGCTTCTTTGTAGTCTTTTCGGTCACATTTTGGCATATTAAAAGCCCAATGTTGCAATATTACGTTCAATTTCTCAATGGAAGTATGTGGCTCAAATTTATATCCTTCCGCATCGCAAAAAGTAGAAAATTGTCGCCAGATTGTTGATTGAGTTACAAGTATACACACAGGTATTACCAAATTGACTAATTTCGGTTTAGTTCTTTCCTTATACGGGATAATTCAGAAATGCTACGAAAAAAATTGGGATAACTATTTTTTTCTGGAAAATTAATCTTCAGACGAAAAAAGTATAGAATTTTTTTTTGCAAGGTGCAACGATGTTTCGAATGTACTGGAAAAGAATTTAGAAAAAAATATGGGACAAACGTTTTTGACAAGAACTAAATGTCACTACGGATAACTAGGGCTCTCTGTGATGAGAAATTCAGGAGGCATTTGCAAAAAACTAAATTTTAGGCTAAATTTCAAGAAGCTCCAAAAATTAGAATTCGGGAAAACAAAAATATAGAGGTCAAATAATTTCTCACTAGATTATGTACCCATTTTTTTTTTGTAAATCACCCTGTATAATGAAAATTCAGTTTACTTATTTCAGTGTTTCTGCTATTTGTTTACTTCTCGATCGAATATATTTAACAAGTCTTATGTAAAAATACTGTCTGGCACTTGATAACTGTTATTTTTTTCTGTTTAATTATAGATTAAACTCGAGATCCGGTAACGTAGATTTTATTACGGGGAATATTGTTTAAAGAGCATGTATTTATCACTTTATTCGTTTCGTTAAACAGCCAGTTTTGTTTATGTTAAATACGTCACACTGTAAAGATTAATTTTATGATTTGTTATTCTTAGTCACTTCTTTCGTACAGAGCCGTTCTTAGCCAAATATGGCATTTATAAAAATAAAATATTATTAATATATTGAAACTAAATCAAGTCAGTATGAGAAACAAAAGAGATGTACTCTTTTAAAAGTGACAACAATCTCGTTATTGTAATTGCATTTGAAAGCACTTAATTTTTAGTATGCCATCGTATTAGAATTATTATTTCCTACTTTATATTTAGGTCATTTTGAGTTTCCTCAGTTGAAGTGATGTCAAGGTTGCTAAAGCTGTAAAAATCTTTATAAACTATGATCCAAAAATGTTTTGATACAAAAATATGGGGTGTTAATGTTTTAGGAAAATAAAAAAAAATAATTCATATTTTCAATACCGCTTTAGATATTTTTATGAAATTTGGTATGTGGTGACTATTAATAAAGGTACATATTCTGCAATATAAAAATAATTTCAGTCTTTAACAGTGGCGTGCGCACGAGCACTACTGAATATTTTTAAAGAGAAAAATGGTATACCAATGGTGTTCCCCCCAGTGTTAGTTTTAACTTAGGTAGTCGTAATATTATGTTGTAAGTTGTTGTTTTCTATCAAAATTGTATCCTTTAATAATTACATGAATTCTCCCGGACAATCCAACGTTTTTTTAAAAAAAAAAATGGCGCACTGCAGTTTAAAAACTCAAGAGGGCTCTTATTTTTCAAATTGAACAGGAAATTCAAAAATAATTTTTATCTGGGGGAAAACCATTGGCGTACCATTTTTCTATTTAAAAATATTTAAGTCAGTGCCCTTGCGCACGCCACTGTTAGAGATAGAAATTATGTTTATATTGCAAAATATGCACCTTTATTAATAGTTACCACGTACCTTTCATGAAAATATCTAAAGCGGTTTCGAGAATATTAATTATTCATTTCATTACATTTTTTTTCCCAAAACTTCAACACCCCGTATTTTTGTAACGGAAAATTTTTAGACCATAGTTTACAAAGCAAACTATCATCTAGGAAGACCCTGTATTTTAATAACATACTTGATATCTCATTTACTTACAACAACCTTTTTGCAGTCGCAGAATTAAAATTGAAAGAAAAATTGGACTGTTATTAGATAATCAAAATCAGGCGGAGTATAATGGAGATTATATCCATAATATTCTGCCACATTGTAGTGCATTTCACAATATAAATGAAGATTAAAATATTTAATTTCTAGGTGCACTTTTTTATTATAATGTTAATCATTATTATTGTTTTATGTATTTTTTTTACAGTGGATCAGTTTTCAGTGCCGTACAGAAGTGTATTTTTAAATCATTTTTGCACTACCCCTGTACATTTAAAAAAAATAGATAAGTTATGAGACCCTGTATACACATATAGGTACTATTTTGTTCTATATTTTTCTTCATTAATTTTCTTTGGTTTAAAAACCATATAAAATCATTGCATACTGATAAATGCAGACACAGAAAGCAAATATGTGATAGCGTACTGAAACGACATGTTTGTAAATAGGAATATCATTATTCATACCCAATTCTTGATTAATACTTAAGTGTAAAGAGTGTTGCCTACCTCACTATAAATATTACAACCAAAACTGCTTTTAATCATTACAGTTCGCGTTTATACATACGCATTGTATCATTTAAATATCAGATGGGATATAAAATAAAGTACAGGATGCTCCATAGTGAAACAAACCTAACAACAAACCAAAATTTCTTTAAAAATACTAGAGCTATTAAAGATATACAACAATAAATCATAAACAAATTTGGTGTTTGCTTACCCTCTAAAACTGATTGTGTTATGATGGAGTAGGTTCTTTGCCACATTTATAATAAACTGAATTTCAGATTTCCCAAAAATGCTCCAGTATATATACTATCATACTAAGTATATATACTTTAGTTATAATGTTTGGCATCCAATAAGTCAACAAAGTAAAGTAAATTACTATATTTATATTAATTGCTTAATTAGTGGCGTATATTAGTTTCTACTTAAACCATTAATTTATCTTAAAGTAGATTTAACTACGTAGAATGGGTTTTCTGAATTTACAATGGCTCATCTTGATACAGTAAATAATTTTCAACTATTTTTAAATCTTGTTTTGGGCTTCTTTTTCATTTCCATATTCATTTACTTTAGGCTTGTTTTGGTTCTGTATTTGAATGGTTCTAGAACAGTTAAATTTTCGACTTATGGTCGCTAATTTTTATTAATGAAATGCTCAGTTATTTTGAACAGTTCGCTATTGAGTGAATGCGATTAGTTTTAGGAGATCTGAATTGGTCCAGTATTGCATTTAAGTTCTAAAATTGCGGCAAGATTTTGCGGTTCGAGGTTTAGGTCAGCTCTATAGTTCGTTTTGCGTTGATTAGCTCAATATACAGGGTGTATCACTTTTAAATAACAGAACTTCAAAAGTCTCTAGTGAACCTCAATTTTGATACTAAAAGAGTTTAGGGTTTTAAAACAGTTCGTTCTGTGATATAGGGCGTTGAGTTTTATTTTTTATCCACTTCTTTATTTTTTAACGAAAAAAACCGATAATCAAAAAAATCACCATATTGCGGCGAGATACATAGTATTTAATAGTTGCAAACACGGAATTCCAGGAAACAACTACTCTGCGGGCTAATGCCCCGACCAGCATTGAATTACACCTGGAAAACCTATAGGAACAGCTAGAGTCATTCGTCAGACGCTCACCAGACATATACCGGTTTCGAGCTTATTAGCTCTCATCAGTATGCCATAGGTGAGGTATCCGACGAATAATACTAGCTGCTTTCGTCTGTCTAACCCGACAGAAGGGACCATGAGTACGCGGTGTAGAACTAACTGTTTCCTGGAATTCCGTGTTTGCAAAATATCGTTTCTCGCCGATCACGATAAAGGCCGACAGCTTTGAATGGTGTCTACTGCATGTAGAACGCTTCGTGCCTGTGACATTTTCAGTCCGGCATGGAGTAGCGAACGGCCGATAGATGTAGTTAGTTCTACACCGCGTACTCATGGTCCCTTCTGTCGGGTTAGACAGACGAAAGCAGCTAGTATTATTCGTCGGATACCTCACCTATGGCATACTGATGAGAGCTAATAAGCTCGAAACCGGTATATGTCTGGTGGGCATCTGACGAATGACTCTAGCTGTTCGTATAGGTTTTCCAGGTGTAATTCAATGCTGGTCGGGGCATTAGCCCGCAGAGTAGTTGTTTCCTGAAATTCCGTGTTTGCAAAATATCGTTTCTCGCCGATCGCGATAAAGGTCGACAGCTTTCAATGGTGTCTACTGCATGTAGAACGCTTCGTGTCTGTGACATTTTCAGTCCGGCATGGAGTAGCGAACGGCCGATAGATGTAGTTAGTTCTACACCGCGTATTTAATAGTTATTTATGCAACAAGTGCAAAGAGAAAGTGTTTGTTGTATGCATTTTTATTATGTTTTTCTGCGTTCATGAAAAAAAACAAAACTTTATTGAACTATATTTATAGGAAAAGTGGTTCTTTATTGCACTAGTGCAATAAAATGTTTATTGCATTCATCTGTCATTCTACTACAGCGTTGTGTCATCATGACAAACATAAACGTTCAAATCGACGTCATATTTTCCTACACTTGGTGTCATCTAAATAAAACATTTTTTGGTTTTTGCATGAACGTAGACAAAATATTGTATGCAACTCGTACAAAAAGTGTTCATTGCACACGACGTGTTGTCCTACGGTGGCACCAAGTGTAGGAAAAAAAGCGTAATATAATAGCAAAATATTTAATAATTAATTAGCACTATCGATTTGCATTGAGACAGTTAGGAACGAATATATTAGCAACAATTCTCTAGTTGCTAAAAGTAATGCAAAAATATTTTTTTTCATTCAGTTGATATTCAAAGGAAAATAAATTTATTTTTAGTAATTTGATAATCTTGTATGCAATACATCATACATAATGTGTATGTTTGTCATGATCCTAAAATGGTGTAGTAGAATGAAAATTATTGCACTAGTGCAATAAACAACCAGTTTTTTCACTAGATATAGTTCAATAAAGGTTTGGTTTTGTATGAGCATAGAAGAAACCAAATAAATTGACACCGAAAATTATCGCATATTAATTTCAGTGGTGGTGATCTATGAATCTTTTTGTAAAATAGTACGTGGTGCTTTCAAGAAAAACCGAAAATAATAGGATATCTAAACCTAATTTTGAAACATTGTTTTACGACTAAATTAAGCAGTTCAAATATTCAGTCAAAACTGCTTTTCTTAATTCCATTAATTAAATGGAAATAAATACATAAATGAAAATCATATTAAATCGAAGTAAATCTTCTATGCTCTTTCCAGCGTCGGTGACAGTTATGTATCGTTAAAGGGCATTTTGAATCTGTTACAATCATTGTTTAATTTTTTTCATTAGGGTACACATCCACACACTAGATACAATTGGAAACTGTAATAAGCGTAAATATTAATATTCGAATCTTAACTATGATTTGATATTATTTTCGTTTCTTATTTTGTACTTATTTCTATTTGATTAAAAACAATTTTGAACTATTTAATTTAGTTCTACAGGGTGAACCTTAAATAAGTACAAACATCTTAACTGCAGGTGTAGTTTGTCATATAGATAAGTCTAGTGAAAGTAATTTTTAAAAATTTCAAATATTTACGGAGATATGAACTTTTTTTAAAATACCCACATTTTGAGGACCGCTGACCAGATAGGCCATTGACTTAATAAAATAAACCAAATGATTTACTGAAGTCCAGGTTGTCATATCTTCTGTAAGATAAATAATTTCTTAAAGTAAATTCAATTTTTACCATTGTTCCTAGTTTAAAAACACTCGTTTTTAGCAATAAGTAAAGTAAAATTATCATAAACGATTATAATATGAATTTTCTCAAGTTCGACACTGTCAGTTAAAGAGTTTAAGAAGTTACTTAAATTATTTCAAAAAAGTCCATAAACGTGCATAAAAGCTCACATACCTACTTACTGAAAACCCAACTATTTAAACAGTTATCCATATTTCAGTTAATACCATTCTACAGTGTTAGTAATATTATCACAAATTATCCCCTTAAATTATTTTATAAAGAATAATATAAAACTATAACTTTCACACATCTTAGAGTTAATTTCCATCACATAATCTCAACCAACGTGTCAGTTCTAACCATTTCGTACCTCGTAGTTTCGTAGTGGGTGAAACAGATTTTAAAAACATGAAATAACAAAATAACTAGCTTGATATATGCGTTCAATATCAAGAGAAGGCAAAGTAAAGCAGCGTCAATCGCATGCACAAAGATGATGCTGACGTAGGCACATACAACACGTAGGTGTCAGGAGCAGTAGGCGAATTGTCCCGCACAAGCCCCATCCTCTAGGCTCTAGGATTGATAGAGATAGATGTTGATGTTGATATCGGTGCACTAATATGGTTTAGGACAAAGGAATAAGTGTGTGCACAGGCAAGTGCAATCGAAACGTGTAATATTTGTGGAAAGGGATATGATAATTTCAATACACGTAAATTGAAAGTTAATATGAGATACTTATGCATCTTCTGAAACCGAACAAAGCTAATAGCTTCTTTAAGTAATGCACAGTTTGACGCACCTGTTTTACGAGTTGCCGCACTAACGTATAAAACGTATTTAAATCGTCTTATTATTCTCACGGACAGTGTTTTTCTCTTAAGTGTCTTGTGTATTTAATTAATATTTTTCGTGAAATACAGTGGGATTAAATTAAATAAGGCGCATTATTCAAACAGTAAAAAGATTGACATGCTAAAACCTATTTGTTAAGTAAGTAGTGTTCAGTGCTAGTGATGAAAATAACGTATTGTGATAAATCAGTCGGAGTGTAGTAAAAATGGATAATGAACAAATTCTGCATAATATGATTGTGAGTAGAGAATCTGTTTTATATTTTCTATTTATTGGAGATAAATAGAAATGGCAAAGGGAAGGAGATGGCGATTAATATTTTCATAAATAAAAATATTTCAATCATTCTTTGACATGTCTAAAAATTCTAGTGTAACACTGGCAACGCTGTGAAATGCACATCCACCATGACTCCCGAACCAGCGATCCTCAATAAGTTTTCTATTGAGAAATCACGAAATTTATTTAAAATTTGACTTTTATTCTTGATTTTTTTGTAAAAAGACTATTAAATATGTCTTCTATACAGTGAACTGTACTGCTGGTTAAAATGTTTGTACTTATTTAAGGTTCACCCTGTATACCTAACACAATTATTAAAAATTTTGACATTATTTTCAATTTTTCTTGAAAACGCCGCTTCCTATCATCTTCGGACAAGAGGGCCATTTCTGGGTAAAATTGAATACTCTTTCATGTTTTTCAAAAACATTCAATTCGGTTATACTTTTTTTTTCAAAAACTTCAAAGGTATGTATCCCTATATCTCTATTACTGGAATTAATATGCGATGATTTTTGGTGTTGAATTATTTGCTCTCAAATGCCAAACCCTTCGCAAAATGACGATTTTTTTTGTTAGCGGTTTTTTCGCTTAAAATTAAATAAGAGAATAAAATATAAAATTCATCTCCCTCTATCTCAGTAACAAAAGGTTTTGGAACCCATACCTATTTATAGGAGCACTTAGTCTCAAAATAACCTCCTCTGTTTCTGCTATGTAAAAATGAGACACCCTGTATATCTTTGTTAATTAAAGCAGATGGGACATTCAGATGTCCCCGTTAATAGTAACATCTTCTCGTCCATTCTTACATACCTGAACGTACTGCGATGAAACTGATTAATCACCTCATTAAACTTAGCTGTTAATCACCATCAGAAAAAATTACATGGAGAAGTGGGTACGCTTATAAAAAGAATTTTTTACATAAAAAGTTGTGGTCATCTAACATACTAGTGAAACAGAAAGAATTGTATAAGAAAATTGATTGTATCTTTGTTATTTCCTTAATAGTAGGAAACACTAAACTTGGAGTTTAACAATTTTGTGTGATGTCATTAAATACTAATTTGACTGTGTGTGAAAGGTGAACCTTAACATATAGGGTCGGTTGGGGTAAAATGAAACAGTTTCTGAAACCTCTGAAATTTGATTATCAAAAAGAGATAATAAATAAGATTTACACCAGAGAATAGATTAAAATTGCATTCGGTGTTCATTGGTACTTAAAAAATAGTAAAATTGTAAAAATGGTTTACTAAAAAATATTGAAAATTCTGTTTCACTTTTAACCTAACCTAACCTATCAATGGAGAAAGTATAAAATGAATATGGGGAAATATAAAACACTCGTTTATTAGGTTGTTGTGAAAGAATTAGTTACTGATACGGATAAAAAGTGAACTGAAAAAGTATATACTCGTACATCTAGAATTTGAACATTCAGAAACTAAACCAGAAACCTCTTAAACAAATTAAAATAAGAAACATAAATATAATAATGAATGATAATAACACAACAAATTATTAAAAAAAAACACATACACAGCACAAAAACATAAGGAACATGGAACATAAGTTTAGTTTCATCTCAAACAAGAAATCGTTTATAAGGAATAATTTTATAGAAAATATTACTTTGTTCAGGGATTCACATATTACACATTATTAGGACATAATTTAGAAAAAGAAACAGTAGGAAAGACAAAATTCGAGTTCCAAATCTTCTATAATATGTTAAAATATTGGAATGTACGTAGTAACCGCAATTTGTTGTTACTACTTTTGGTCGATTCATTTGTCTGCCTGTTATTCTAAGATTAATTACATCTATACCTAATTTTAGAAACGTTTCCAGATAATTCAGAAAGGTAATTATCTGCATTCTTTCTTTTATTTATTATTATTTGTATGACCTGATTTATCATATCGGTAGCTGTGGCCCTATCAATACTAGTGTTAAAATTAGTTGTAATTATTGATTTCTTAAAATTTTATGGTAGACGATTCTGTATCATGCCAGTTTAAAATGACATCTAATGCATTAACTATGCAGAGTGTTCGGGCAAATGTGGCAAATCTGTCGGGTGCAGATAGAACATTAAAAAATAAGATGATATTTGCCTATGTTTTTTTCCTACAGGCCCTCGCTACGGAGATATGTGTCCCTGAAAGACGCCGCTGGAAGTCGTTTTTTCGTGAATAACTTTTAAAGTACTTAATATAATTTAATAAAAATTTAATGTGATGGACACTAGTAAGGACCTCTCAAAATAGTGTCCTTGAAACATTTTAGCTTTTTTAGTTTACCAGGGGCGGACTAAGCTTTACAACTTAATTTTTAACATCGTGTATGATAATGACTGTAAAATAATAAACTGGGTAACCAACCTTAGACTAAAAAAGGTACTCTTGTTTATTGTCGATAAAATTAACCTTTTATGAGAAAAAGTTCGACCTATGTTTGCATGTTGAACCCTCTTATGAAGAATTTCAATAATGTCGTTAAGGTACCTCTTGGAACACCACTGCGTTTTTTTAGATTTTGTATTTTTTTGTTGTCTGTTATTCAAGAAATACCAATTTCCAGCGACGTTCTTCAGGGCACGTATTTCCGCAGAGGTGGCCTGTAGGAAAACATTTTTATAGGAACTTATCTTATTTTTTCATGTTCTACCTGCATCCGAGAGATTTGCCACATTTTCCCGGTCACCCTGTATATAAATTCTAAGGGCTCACAAACTCGAAATATGGACTTGTGCCTGTTTCACAAGGTTTAATCAAGTTTAAATCCAAAGTCATGTCTTCCACGACATATTAAAGAATGAGGAAGGTCGAACGAGCATACATGCGTACCTACCAATGCGCATGTAATTTTTGTTTTTAACCTAAGTACGTTAATGTTTTTTTAAACTAATTATGTTTTCGCTTTTTTCTAGTGTAACATTTAAATTCATGGGGAGGGTAGTTACTCTCTTAACCCCTCCTCCCTTCCATAAATACGACCTTGATTTAAACACCAGTTTTAAAACTCGAGTGTCAGGTTTAATTAAACTTTTTCTCAGCGTACGCTCGGAGTTCTATTAGATGTTATTCGGAGGAAATATTCCGATTGACCCAATGTCTGTGTCGCGGACGACGTCGTCGAACGGGAGGAGGAATGGCAAGAGGCATGAATGCATGGAATGCGCCGGCCGGCGCAAGGTGTGGGGTTCTCTTCCCAGAAACGACGGTGTAGATTTGCGGACAGTTAGAATGACATGTGCGCGGTCGACGACCCTCTGCTGCTGCCGCCGCCACTCAAGAACCTTTGCACCGAGCTGTCTTCTTGAGGTATCAAACTAAGGCATTAGTATAACCGAAGGTCTGTTCAAAGGAAGCAAAACATGGTTGCTGTTATTTGCTTGAAATCTGAAAAGCTGTAGAAACTCATGCACCCTAATATTCATCTTAGTTTACCGAGCTTGCCAGTTATAGAAAACCACGGGAGCAAAAGGGGTTATTTCACTGTCACAATCGTGAAAAAAAACGTTTAGTAGAGAAATCTCTGTATTTTGTTATAAAAGCGATTTTACTTAAAAGGACATCACAGTGTGTCGATATCCGTTCTTGAGGAATATTCGCCAGGAAAAATGGGAAATTTCCAAAAGAAAAATAGTAAAAAGGGATGCATTTCTTTCAAATTAAAAGCGGGGTCAATGCAAAGTAGTAATGCCAATAGTGAGGAAGATAATGATGTAGACAAACCTATATTTAAATCTTCATATTTTTGTGTTTCAAACATGATAAAAAAGGTAAATACCCATGAAATATATTATTTCGTTGCAAACGACATCTTTTTACAGCTGATTATGCCTAGAATACGTAGATTTGGGAAGGTTTCCCAGTTTATATAGTGACTTTGAAAGGGCGATTTTTGGGATACGCAAAGCAGGTGTGTCTGTGACAGAAATTCCTAGAAGCACTAACACATCCTTATGTAGCATAATACGGTATGCCAGGCGTGGACTCGGTGGACCTTGGACAAAGACCGAAAGAGTCATCGCAGAGGAACCACAGAACGTGAAGAAGATATGAAATGACATATTCCACCACTTCGTGGATGTAGCGTTGGACTGTCATATTGCCTCTAGTACAAGCTAGTGGTGACTTGCTGCCACCATACGCTATAGCATCTTATACCAAAACGCCCACTGTGCGATGGACATGACGGTCTCTGTGAAATTGTGGATCACGTCTTCCATGTTCCAATACAATCAATGATTTTCACGCTCTGTGGTTCCTCTACGACTGCCGATGCCTCTCGCTCTGTCTTCACGGTCTTCCTGAGTCCACGCCTAGTAACACCGTACTATGGTACATAAGGATCTGTTAGTCCTTCTAGAAATGTTCCTCACAAACCTGCTTTGTGCAACCCAACAATGCGCCCTCTCAAAATCAGTAAGCTAAGAAATCTGGCTAAATTGGCGTACCCTAGGCATGATCAACTATAAAAAAAAATTTAATTTGTAACAAGCTTCACAACATTTGCAACAAAAATGTTAGCAGAAATGTCTAAAACAAACTCCAAAAAAACTTAACAGGTAAATTCATTTTTTTACTTTTACCGAGAGAAATAAACAAAAAATTATCAAAATGATATAATATTTAATTCAGTAGTTTTCTGAAATTCCGCTTTTACAAATATCATTTAAAGAAATTACAGCGAGTGGATTGAGCTACCGTTATTACATGTAGTTTCCACAGAGGTCTTAATGCTCTTTTGTCAGTTACTAAAAGACACGAATGATATATCAGCTGAAATACTTATGATCAGACAAATTTAGATATTGATGGCAATTACACATTGTTTTAGTTCTGAATCATGGAAGAAACCATTTGACCACAATCATGTTTGGTAATTAGAAATTGTGTTAGTATGAGTAAAGTTGCATAAAAACACAATATTTTAGATAAGCGCAACTAATGTTTTTTTTCAATCAACAAAAGGTGTAGCATATACATAGCTAATTCCTCTCATCAAAGTAAGTAATCTTGAAATAACTAACCAATTTAGCTGCAATTAAAAGTGAACTGTCAGGAAATAGTAATTTGAAGTCGGACGTAATTTTGTATCTATCTTCTTTATGCCACGGTCTTCCAAACTGAAGTATTTGCTGTCTGTGATTGTGCATAAGAGGCCTCAGAAAATTGTAAGGGTACCTGATGGGCTATCGTCTACACGGTTATGTGTGTCAGTGTTTTGTCTCATTTGGAGCAGGAGAACCAGGTGAAGTTCACCTAACTCTAATCAAAACTGGTTTCAGAAATAAACCGAAAAAAACAAACACAACATTATGGTTTTTATTAATAAAATGGGTTGCCTAATTTATTGATTATGTGGATGCGTAGTCGCGATTCCATGTAACTTCGATCACTGTGTTTAAGATAAAAAACAAGAATACGAGGAAACATTTTCATCTCAGAGTATCCAGCAGATTTGGTGTCTTCGTACGTAAGCCGTGTTTATTTACTCTACTACTAGCAAATTGCACAATGGATCACAAGACTTGAATGTTGTGGGTCACCACCAAACATAGCTGTCAAAAACTATTTTCCACTTCCAATTTTTTATACAATTTTAGGCAAAAATGCTCTTACGGTTTTATTTTGAAGAGGTCAGTCTTGAGAGCTTACCACAAATTGATTTTGTTACACCATGTATAACTAGCTTGTAAACTACTGACTACTGTTATGATTTTTAACATTTATTTACGAATGTATTGTATAGACACGACCAAGTCAATTTATGAATTAGAGAATGGAGTGTTCCTAACGCAAATTAGTACCGAATGAGTAGTTGACGATAGTTCTTCAGGTGTAGCGTTATGTCACAGTTGAGAACAATACCCTCTTGCAAAAGGCCTACGACAACATCCTGTTGCATATTTTCACACACTATTCACGGACTAGACACATTACCAAACTCATATTTACAACCGTACTGGCATAATAGTGTTAGCGCTTAAGCTAGAATCCTTTCAACTATACAGAGGTCTATTCACTAAATATATTTCAAAAATTATTTATTCCATCTTCACTACAAATAAATTTTATGATTAAAGCTTTGGAAGTATGTTTTGAAGTGGATGCTTGTACACATATACAGGGTGGCGCATCCAAAACGAAGCAGAGGCATTTTCGGGCAGCTCAGTTCTCATTTTGAAAAACGCTCAGCTCCGTCGATTTTTATTTCGAGGGGGACACAAAATTGGCATAAAATCACGTTTACACGTGCAGCCCCCCTTGTTTTATATGTAATAACTAGTTTTCTTTCGTTCTTATTAATAATTATTAATTATATAAAGGAATTAACAAGCCTTTAATCCACGAGAAAAATGGACAGGAGGAGCAGGCGAAATTTACATTTTTTTTATATGATTAAAGGCTGCTTAATTTCACACGAATGTAAATCAACGGTTTATCTACAATCACCACCGCCACAACCAGTCAAGTAGGTGAGTGAAAGCCGTGTGAGAGGAGGTGAAAAAATATGGTTTTGAAAAAACGTCATATTTAACAAATTTATTTTAATCAAGAATATTGATTCTCAGCTGAATACTACAAAGTCTTAGAACCGTTTCTATGGCTATAAAATCGAAGCGTAGTGTTATGTATTCTAATCCACTACAGTTTGGTTCTATAACCTAACTTTTTAAAATCGCCCTCAAAATACGACACCAACAGTGTTTTTTCAAAATAATTTAAAGTTTTCTCATCTTTTTCTCTAAGAGGCACTACATAGGTGTCACTGTCTTCTTCAAGAATGCTACTACTACTTGTTGAACTGTTGCGCTACTGCTTCCATATACATCCATAAATGCCTTTAAACATATATCCATTCATTTTTTTGTGTCCTGTGTTGGAATTCTCTTTTCAATCAACCACAAGGCAGGATCAATGTAAATATGTTTGTTCTTTTACATCACTTCTCGACCACTTTTTATCAATAAATCACTTTAATTGTATAAATTACAATATTTAAATCAGAATGAAAGAGAATTATTCGTTTATTCATTATCTTTTGTTATATTTGAAAAAAATCTTAGTTGTCAAAGATATGTAAACAGAATAGGAGAACATACACAAAATATATTTACATGGGCTTATGCGCCCGTACTATAAGCTATAACGTGTGGCATTTGTTTATGCAACTATGTCAAATAATGATGGCTGTTCGCAGAAGCACAGTAAAGTTACACCTTGCTGGGGAAACTTTTACGATATTACATTGTTGCTGCAATTGTTCGAGTCGAGCTTTGATCAACGTTTGTCAACCATTCTTTGTGCTAGCTTATTCTACACATTTACTAACGGATGTTTGTCATGAGAATGAAAATGACCTAAATGCAGTGTTGAAGCCGCACTCTCTCTTGGACCATTTATGAATTTATGAAAGAAATGCTTTATTATTATTAAATACATTACTAATGATTCATTGCTTGGTGACAAACATTCTAGATATGAACGAAAATTCAAATACAGCGCACATCTAACAGCGCATTAGCAACATGCAACATCTCCATTTCGAAAAAATTCTACTACTAAATGCGTAAAATGATCAACACACCTTAGTCGTATCTTTTAAATCTACCACTGAATAAAATAGAGGGACCATACTTTTATACTTTAAATTATTAAAAGAAACAAAAATGGCAGTTCGAACACTCTTCTCCACCCGTATTATTTTTATACAGTTCCAATATACTTTTTCTCCGTTTGTATTTACATCCAGATTTCCATAAGAACTTGACACAGATTTCCAGTCTAATACATTGCCATGTTGAATTTCATGTGCAACATAAGGCTTTCCGGTTTTCTTAGCCAACTTTATGATCATTCTTTTTTTCTAAGTATTTTCTAAATTTTGGGATTCTGGATCATTAGAAGGACAATAAATTTTATTTAAGTCACTGTTGTCAAACGGGCTGGGAGTGCGATATTTAAAATCTTGAATTTGACGTGCACGTAAGTTTTCAATTACGGATTGTTTGAATGCATCTAACTGTACCGACGTATGCTCTTTGTTGCTAACAAAAAATGTAGAAGTTTCATATTTAATGTTAGGTAATAATTTCAAATCATTGATAGCAAATCGAAACTGAAAAAAAAATAAGTACTTAAGTTAAATCAGTTTTAGATAACTATATACAATTTTACCTGAGTATGGATATTATTATCAGTTCGGTTTACATTATGTATAGTTTCTGTGATTTTCGTAATATCAGTCAATACCTCATTTACCATTTTACTCGTTCTAGATTTATATGCCATTTAGGATCGGTCAGTGGTCGCGCGGTTTAAGACGTCAGTACTTGAATCGAGGTGACTGGATCGCTGTGGGTTCGACCCCCGCAGCCGGTAGACCGTATATAAGCTATATTCGTGGAGAGATTGGCACCCTCTCTGCGGGTATGGTAGGGTGGAAGAGTGTTGGCTTGGGTCAATGTGAGAGATTGATACCGGTTGACATTTGACTACCCCCCTAATTAATGAGGTTTTCCAGGTTTCCCTCATTTCTGCACTGAATGGTGGTTAGAGCCTACCAACGTAAGTCGTTCCTGGGCGCAAATGCGGCCTGCTTAATAATAATACGCTGCCCCCTCTTCCGCACAAGTCTTCGACTTCTGGTCTAATCCTCGTGATTAGAATGAGGGGTAGAGATATTATTATTATTATTATTATTATTATTATTATTATTATTATTTTTCCAAGAGATAATTCAAGCACAACGTATCAACGGTTCAATTCGACTAAGCGCGAAGCTCGAGTTAAACAGGCTAGGTTGCATATTGGAAAGAACGCATGCGCTTTTTCTAAAAGATAGCAGTTGGACAACTTAAAAATCAGAGATATTTTAACATGTCTTTTATAATTTTTTGTTGAAAACTCGGATATTGTAAAATGTCTCACTATATGAATAGTATCATGTAAGAAATGAATCACTAAGAAAGGGGATAATTTTTAATGTCTCAGTGTTTCACTACACTGTTGCTGGAAATGAAAAATTCATATAGTAAGTTATTCGCCTTGGGTCTACAACGGTATGGTTTGGCACATAAAAATAATGCGTAAACGCTGAGACAGATATCTAAAAATCGCCTATTTTCAAGATATCCGAGTATTATTCTAGCACAACGATATATTTTTCTCGCTATGTAAAATAGAATCTCCTTAATCTAATAATGGAATGATTACAATATGGGAATTACCGCTGTATTTTGGGAAACTATTCGGCGTTCGGTAATCACAAAAGTTCGTAGCAGGCTGCGAAGGATGTAGCGGTTAAAAGTTACTTCCTCGGGAAGTGTTCTTCCTCATTGAACGGCCCCACGCGCAAAAGTCACGCTGCGATAGGAAGGGCTTTGGTAAATTTTTCCCGTCTACAGGGTGCGCCCGTTAAATGGGAACACCCTGCTGACCTAGAACGCTCTAATCGATTTTCAATTTTTTTGCTGGACCTAGGTACTATGATAAATTTTCATTGCTATGCCGTCATTGATGTGAAAAAACAAGTATTTATTAAGGATTTAGGTTTCAAAATAATTGTCTACTGTACCTCAAATGTACAGGATGTCTTATACCCTATACTATGGGCTTACTATCAGGATACAAAAAATGTAAATACAATTTAGGACAAGTGGTGTTAAATGGGATGAGATAAGCTATATTATTATTATTATTATTAACAAATGATTGCTTGTTATGATCTATGAACAAAAGATAAATTCATCCTGTAAATGGCTGATAACATAGTAAAAACAATTAATTCAAGAAAAACAGAAGATATCAAAGTACAATATATATAAATACTATAAATATTAGAAATTAATAAGAGATCAATCACATTGGAAGTTGATTAAAGTGATGGTCAAGTCTATTCTTGAAAGAATTTAGAGACGGTGCTGTAACCACATTATCTGGTAAATCGTTCCATAGATCGAATATCCTGTTGGGTATAAAATATTGTCTGTTCCGTGTACGAAAGCTTTCCTTTTTAAGTTTGAATGAATTGCCTCTAAGACGGGGGTCAGGGTTTAAGTCAAACATCACGTGTGGGCAGTACAGTTCGCCATGCAGTCCTATAAGTTGTAATAAGGTCACTTCGAATACGCCTATTTTCTAGAGATTGAAGACGAAGACGCCGAAGACGTTCTTCATACGAAAAATATTTAACACCAATTGGAAGTTTGGTGGCTCGCCTCTGAACCCCCTCTAGTATTGCGATATCGTGATTTAATAGTGGAGACCATTTAGCCATCGAGAACTCCAAATGGGGGCAAATGTATGATTCGTATAACTTCATAAATGTATCCACGGTAAAATTACTGGAAGGATTTTCTGATCATAAAAATCAATTGATTACATTTTTTCACTGCCTTGGCAACTTGTGCACCCCATGAGAGATTTTCCGTTATAATTATTCCGAGATCATTTTGTTGTGAAACGCTTGGCGATTCTGTATCATCTATATTGTATACTACTTTAGTATTAGTTCTAGACATATGGAGTACACAACATTTAGAAGGATTTAGAGGTATACACCAGTCGGAACACCAATTACTAATAATATCTAGATTGTCTTGTAGGTGAAGAGATGATGAAATAATTTAAGATCATCTGCATATGATAACACTTGGGAAGTACACGTATGCGTTAGGTCAGAAACATATACTAGGAACAGAAGTGGTCCAAGGACCGAACCTTGTGGAACACCACTCAATACTTGTCTTCTGTCAGAAAAACTCTCAGCGATACGAACTATAAATTCACGATCTTTCAAAAACGATTTTATCCAGTTTAACAGCTTACCACGCACACCACAATATTCAAGTTTATATAATAATCGCGCATGTGGCACTTTATCAAAAGCACGATAAAAGTCCAAGTACAAAACGTCTATAGGTTGTCCAGTGTCTGCCCATAAGGTCCAAGAATTAATAGCTTGAAGTAAATTGGTAAAAACTGATCGACCAGGGAGAAAACCATGTTGATGCGGCGGTATGACACCATTGTTAAGTAAAAATGTGATAAGTTCCTTGCAAACAATTCTCTCCAATACTTTACACGGAACAGAAGTTAAGCTAATTGGGCGATAGTTAGAGCTCGACAGTTTATCACCTTTTTTGAATATAGGGGTCACACTAGATAATTTCCAGTCTGCTGGCAATATGCCAGTTTCCAAGGATTTGAACATAGTTTTGCAAAGTGGATCACTTATGCTATTTGCACATTTTGACAGAAAAAGTGGGTTGATTAAATCTGCACCAGGAGATGAATCAATACGCAGTTTACACAGTTGTTCGGAAACAATTGCAGTACTTATTTGAATTTTCTCTAGTGTAGAAGGTACACGAATGTTGACATCCAACTGCGGTAGCTGATCGCTAGCATCTAAAGTAAATGCATTGTAGAAAGTCTCAGCAAAAGTCTCAGCGACTTCACAGATATCACTACACACACTACCCAAAGCATTTTTAATCAGTGGTGTGGAAACTTTACTTGTCGAGAGCGAGTATATTTATAAAAAGCTTTAGGTCCTTTATCAATTAACTGATTTTCAAACAATGACCTTGCACGCCGTAACTGTCCTGTTAGTCTATTAGCGAAATCTCGGTGTAGGTGATAGTCGTCTGAAAAATTAGATCGTTTGTATCTTTGCCAAAGTGCCTTTTTTGACACTTTTTAAATAATTCTCCATTAAGCTTCATTTTCAATCAAAAGTATTTTCTTCGAGGTTTGACAAAAACGACTAACGATGTCATCAATTATATTTTTCCCAGAAACATACCCAATTTTTCCCTTTTGAAAAGTTTTCTTTTTTTCTTATAAACTTTTATTAGAGACATTTTTCTGTAGTACTTCCCGCTAAAAAGTTATAAGCAATAAAGAGTCTCAAAAGAAAGACAAGCTAAAAATCACATAAGCGGTGGAATGATCAAGTAGTCGTTAATAATTAAATGTTCATTGTTTAAAGTGCATAAATATCATTAAAAAATTGCTTCGACTCTTGCTTAGTTTTTTTAAGCTGTGTATAGTGCTTCGTGGATATTTACATGATGTTATTATTTACTGCGAGAAGAAGCTACTATTGGAATACTCAGATGTAGCGAAAAGATAGAATAAAAATCGTAAAAGATTTAAAAGAGAGTTTATTTCAAAACTGTTTTACCACAATTTCATTTTATTATATAGGTTATCAGATGAAGAGAAGGTAAATCGGTAAATCGGTGTAAATGTAATGGTAAAGGGTTGATTATGGTACACCTATGATATGTTGCGAGAGAGATAATTATAATGTAGAATAGTTTCACTTTAAATTTGTTGGTATAAGCGATACACAGCTTGGCTTTGTGAAGAGCGTGATAAAACTACACAAAATGTAATCGCCAAAAGTATGATGATTGTTATGTTAATAATATTAAAACAATATCTTATGAATTGAATAAATTAGTATCAGTAGTCTATTAACATTAATAACATATGTGTTATTTGTTATCAAGTTGTACCAAGAAAGGGAAAGAATTTATATTCCGTAGCGTCATTATTTACTATATGGGGACAGTCAATAACCTTACATGTGTTTTGCTCAAATTAAGTACTTAGTCTGGCAATAAAAATGATAATTTATTTCGAGAGGAAGACAAGATGACATTTTAAAGCGGACGAAATTGCAGAAGAATCATAGAAACGTTGGAACATCAATATTTATCATCGTTATATAAATTTATTGAAAGATACCGCGTTCGTAATCTTGTAAAATGCATATTTTAACACAGATCAGATTTTAAGCCTGTAGGGCGTTGGGATGCGTGAGTAAATCTCTCATAGTCTATCATAGTCGTATAACGAAAATGAGATATTTCAATGAAGTAAACTTCATTATGATGTCTCGAAATTTTGCTGCACTTTTGGCCTATTCGGCCAGAAGGTTAGAATCTGGAATAGTGGTTTCACTTTTTGGAATAATTTAAACTGTTTTGTTCATTTAGAGTATAATTTACATGAATTTAATTCATATCTGAAATTAAAATAATAAAACTATCTCTAATAGTTCCATATAGTAATAACGATAGATATACGAGATATAGCAAAGCTACATCTATCGAACTCTATCGCGTTTCGGCGAGTACGATATTTTGCACGAAATTCCAGGAAAAAAACTACTCTGCTGGCTAATACCCCGACCAGCATTAAATTACACCTAGAAAACCAATAACAAACAGCTAAAATCACTCGTCTGCAGTCCACCAGACATATACCTGTTTCGTTATTAGCTCTCATCAGTATGCCATACGTGAGGTATATCGTCAGTTTGGAACAAGATGTCATAACTCAAAAAATGTAAATTTTCAGGAGAGCTCGATTAAGAATGTTTGTGTGGATAGTTCTTAGTATTTTTGATAAATTTTTTTGTTTATTTTGGTTTTTGGCACTTTGTTATTGTTATTGTTGTTAAATAATTCCGAGTTGTGACTCTCACATATTTTTCAACATGAGTTGAAATGAAATACATTTATAATAAACTAAATTATTTTATTAAAGTAGACTAAAACAATACAATTTTAAAGATTATTATAAAAATATTTATAATACTGCGCAAAATATTACGGTTTATTGTATGAAATGGGAACAAAAAAGGTACTTAGCTTATGAGAATGACTGAATATGTGACAGTTTTGGATATAAATACACAAAGAAACTAGTTTCTTATTGATATTGTTTCGACTTGTGACACTCTTTTCCAAAATTTGCTCATCTCAACTCATTAAACGTCACAGCACGACTAGTTGTGACAGTTTTGTCTAAAGCACAAAACCAATGTTGGAGATGTGTAACTCTTTTACACATAAAAATATGCAATATTTGGAGTTGATACACCACTAAATCTTGAAAAATGGAAATTTTGAGTTTAGATTGTCTTGTTCCAAACTGACGATATGTTTGGTGGGCTGCTCATGAGTGACTTTAGCTGTTGGCTATAAGTTTTTCAGGTGTAATTGAATGCTGGTCAGGGTATTAGCCCGCAGAGTAGTTGTGTCCTGGAATTTCATATTTGTAGCGTTAGATAAAGACTTGACTGTCAAGACAATAGTAATTATTATTTATATTTTCCTACTACGTTAGTGTACTGCAACTCTTACCGTACCAAGCTGCTATTAAGTTTTAAAAACTCTTTTTGGAATGAGACTATGAGTAAAAGTAATTCAATGCAGCAACTTTTAGCTCATCTAACAAACTCTTTACTTAATGAAGAAACTATAATAGAAAACCATTTTTGCTTGGAGTAAATTATACAATATCTTACGGAAACAAATGCAGAAGTTTTGAATATTGCTAGGGGTTCAGACAAGAAGTTTCGCAGACTTTGAAAAAGTCTTACCTTGTGTTGCAAAACGACATCAGAGTCTCTTTAAAGTATTTTTCTTGCTCGATCTTGCAAGATCATGTCTTGTAATGTCGTGAAAGAGTCTCGCAGATTTCTTATCTCGCAATTTTGAAAGAACTGCACTACTACTTACTAATATACAAGCAGAAAATTTAGGAAAATTTAAGAATTTTTGCCAAATGCTACTCACTGATTTTGAGGAGCTCTTAGGCTAACATACATGTGCAAAATCTCAGCTTACGTAAACAATAAATATCTCGTCCAGACTGAACATGGAAGAGCGCCTACATTCTATGATGTACCGATATTATTCAACACATGGTAATGAAAATTCAATATAATAAGTCTACTACTGTACCAAAATAATGTCAAAACGTGTTTATTTCATATCAATACATTATAAATAAATAAACCCTTAGTTACCGTAACTATAAACATGTTGATAACTTCCTTGGGAGTTATACTAAGTAGTTATAAATCCTTAACTCCCTCTTAATGTATTTACAAAGGAAAACCGACGATTGTCGAATTTTCCTCTGAAAGTAATAATAATATATAATAATATCTCTACCCCTCATTATAATCACAGGGATTAGCCCAGAAGTCGGAGACTTGTGCGGGAGAGGGGCGGCATATTATTAAGCAGGCCGCATTTGCGCCCAGGAACGACTTACGTTGGTAGGCCCTAACCACTATTCAGTGCAGGAATGAGGAAAACCTGGAAAACCTCATTAATTAGGGGGGTAGTCAAATATCAACCGGCATCAATCTCTCACATTGACCCAAGCTAACACTATTCCACCCTACCATACCCACAGAGAGGGTGTCAATCCTCTCCACGAATATAGCTTATATACGATCTACCGGCAGCTGGGCTCGAACCAACTCCGTCTAGTCACCTCGATTCAAGTACTAACGCCTTAAACCGCGCGACCACTGACCGATCCAGACCGAATTATTTCCAGAATTGCAAGAATTTTCCATTGAACTGTTGTCACTGCCTATGACTGTATTCAAATATGAAGTTGATGTTCT
The DNA here is from genome assembly GCA_025584915.1 of Monochamus saltuarius. Lineage (NCBI taxonomy): Eukaryota > Metazoa > Arthropoda > Insecta > Coleoptera > Cerambycidae > Monochamus > Monochamus saltuarius. The sequence continues at coordinate 20,514,088 of CM046721.1, forward strand.
ACTTCTTTCATATGACCTGCCAGCCAACATTATTGTAGGTTTATTTTTCAATTCTATGCTGCCTTCTGCTACCGTTGAACTTCGCCATCCACCATGTATCTTCAATGTCCTCATATTTGCTCCTGCATTGACCAAGGCAATCACGGAAGTTTTCTGTAAACAATGTCTCGTGAAACCTTCTGGATTTGGCAAACCGAAAATGTTAGCAATTTTGCTTGAATTTTTTCCAAATGTATTTTTCTCAACAGGCTGAACTGTGCATCGCTTTTCGCGATACGTTAGAAAAAATCTTTCTTAACCCGACAGACAGAGACATATACTTCCTCACTAGACCCAATGCAGAAAACTCTTCTTCCACAATTCTAAATTTCTTACGGACATCTGTTGTACTTTCCGGAATGTCAACCACCATAACCGAGCCCCTATTTTCAATATGATTAATCTTCATATTCAAAAGTTCTTGACCTCTACAGCCCCCGAAATAACCCATAATCAGAACCATCTGTACAATAGAGCAATAAATGTGTAATTCTTATAGTTTAATGCATTACCTTATGTAGTAAATGTTCTTCATCGGAAGTATCCTTCAATTTGACAATGTCATCCCGACTAAACACTTTTTTGGCTTATAGCCTTTATTTATTTGTTTGAGAAACGCTTCCAGTTCATGAAACTTTCACCCATCTGTATTATAAATTGTCATTATTCATTGTAACATTAGTTCACAGGGAATTATGACTGTACGATTCAGACTGTAAGAAGAAAAATCAATATCACTTACACTGGAACGTGGAAGAGTAAATGATACCATGTCTTGAAAGTGAACCAACATTATAGTTTCACTTATATTTTTCTTTTCAATAGGTACAGTTAACTGTTGGTAGTAGTGCGGCACGAAGCGTCCTCAGCCTTTTGTAGCAAATCGCCTGAAATCTCATTTCTCTCCAGGTTTTCATTCATTTTCACAAATTAATAAATTTGATAAACTTTTATTCACAAACTTGTTAGTTGATATATCTATGGTAATCATACCTACTTAATTATTAAACAACGTTTGTTTAATTTTGAAAACCAACAAATTGTGGCTTTATATCAATAAATGATACTGCAGGAAACAAGTACTCCGCGGGCTAATGCCCCGACCGGCATTGAATTACACCTGCAGTATATGTGTGAACAGCCAAGAACCCTTGTCGGAAGATGGAAGATCCGAGGATCGTTTATTATTAACGATAGTTAGCTCTCTAAAAGTATTCCATAGCGCTTTACTATTTTTCTGGCAAATATAAAATGGAATATAAGCTTTTTTCACACTTTATTGCACCGGTGACATAATTGCGAATTTGTTTGTAAAAAGTCCAATGAATTTGAGGCCTAAACTGTTTATATTTACGAAAAGCATCGTCACACAAACACTCGCACAAACATAATCATTAGCAGGTATAACAGTTGACAAACTATTTTCTAGGCCGGTAGAAAGCACCAAATGCAAAAGATGTACCTAACAAAGATATTCAAAAAATACGTTCAATATGCATAATATACAAAATATGCGATTAGGTTACTCTTTTCATCAATTTTTTTTTCAATTACCTATACTATATTTTAGTTTCAAATCACATATGTTATTGTTAGAACACAACATAAGCATATTTTAATGTTGCATTGAAATTATAAAATAAAGTAGCTGCTGTAAAGTATCTGTGTGAACAGCCAAGAACCCTTGTCGGACACACCACCAGACATAGACCGGTTTCGGGCTTGTTAGCCCTCATCAGAATGCCATAGGTGAGATGACCGACAATCGAACTGGCTGTTCCTTCCTATGTAGGTTCACATATAAACTGAGTGCAGGTGAGATGTAACTGGTCTGCTACTTCCTGCTCGGCCTAAGTGGCTCGACTTGCAGGAAGCGACCTACATTGGTTGGTCACACAGATACTGCATGTGTAATTCAATGCCCGCGGAGTAGTTGTTTCCTGCAGTATCATTTATAGATTTAATGGCACATCGCCCAGGTCGATAGGTCTGCGGTTAAGTACCTACGAGAATGTAGGTCGCTTCCTGCAAGTCGAGCCACTTAGGCCGAGCAGGAAGTAGCAGACCAGTTACATCTCACCAAAATTTGGCTTATCATATTTCATTAGTATGAAATAAAAATCTTTATCACGTGAGTTATTGGATGTTTATAGTCACGGGCAAATCTGCAATCTGTTGCCTTCGATAATTAACATCCTCATAACTTCCTTGATACATAAATAACTATAACTCAACACATATCATTCCATTATATATTTTATATCTTAGGAAAACATTTTATATCATGGGAACCAATTTTAATAGATTAAAATTTGATGCTTTTTGCATCATCTGTCTAGGTTTAAATTAATATAAGGGAAGTTCAGAAAATGCACAAAATATATTAAATTTTTTTTAAATGTTTTGATTTCGTTGGTACTTTATTGAGTTAGTTATGCAAAGGAAAGAAGAAATGTCACTACAACTTACACAAATAATAATTATTCTTGTGGAACACTTCACTTAACTAACTACAATCCCTTCCAACTGATTTTAAGTAGTTTACCTTGTATTACCAACAGAAAACAAAAGATTCGGGGACAGCAGAAAACTATTAGAAATTTATTATTTCCTCCTTTAGGGTCGACCGACGTCTCACTCAAGTAGTGAACATTAAAGTTCCTTTCAACCAGAAGCGGCAATCTACCATTATAGTTGTCTACAATTTAATATTTCCTTTTGGTTAGTGAAGTGTCCGCTTAATTTCATTAAATACCTATTATCTTGATTTATAGTGCCATCTTCAGGGACACGTAAGCGGTATGCCCGATTTAAATGATTTATGCTTCAGGCTCCCCTGACTCAAATCAATAGTTTAATAGAAAGTAAATTATTAGACACGCCAGTGGATGTGGGTGAACTCCTACTGACGTGACGGTTGGTTTGTCGTGATAATACCGGTCTGTTTAGACAATTCCTTCGTTGGACTTAATGGTTAGCCTAAACTGGGTTAATGTATTTGTTGATACCTTTCTTCATGCTGATGGAATTCACATAAATAATACCTAGTATTTTTTAATATGATTTAGATCTGAGATCGTAGGGCTAGGGGTGACTGTAAACGTAAATGCTTATTGCTGCCATCTGTCGTTCACATTTCGACGTTCAGAGCAATATTGGGGAATCTAAGAAAACCATCATTCTTGGTAAAATATTGCTTATGGCGATTTTTCACCTAACAGTAACATTTTCATATTAAAGAGATATTTATAAGTAGGTATATATTTTAAGCATATAATATTGCTTAAATGGTTTTTTTTTTATTTTTTGTAGTTTATTGCAGCCATTTTATGTTTTATGGAGATTAGGTCCCAAGATCCGTAAGCAAAGGCTCCTCAGTCTGCAAGCTTTCGTCCAATACTATTGAAATATTTTTGAGATAGGATGACGTCGTTGATATTTAATTTGATTTTCGTTGTGGGGCGGTGTGATTTCAATAAGGACAGTGCATTGTGTACTAATATTTTATTATTGCTTGCGGTCGGTTGGCACCCACAATGTTATGCGTTGAGCCGATGTTTCTGACTGAATTGAATACCTAAATGTGACCGTCTGTCGTTCCCGTAATGTAGGGGGTTCCTAGAAGGGTCTCTAAACAATGTGTTTCTTAGTTTTCACACCCTAGGATAAGATTGGGGCGCCGGTCGTCTACGTTCTTAAATAATATTTACAATACATGATTTCTACATTTAACACTTAAGAACAGACGTTGAAATTTAAACACATAACTAACGAAAAGATAAAGTGAATTTATATAAAGAAAGAAATATTTTAACTTATACAGTGTGTACAGAAATATGTGAGTGCAGAACTAATGAAAATATGAAGTAAATATATACAAAAATAAATAAGTCTATGCAGGGTGTATAGAAATATATGAGCCGCCACAGTACCCCTTGCTAGAGCCACAGCGTCATCCAACTCAGTGTTAGATATATTTGAATTTTCAAACAGAGTTTATTCTGTAAGTTATAGTTAAGTAGTTAGGTATGCCAAATGATTTCGATGCTGCTACAAAATATGACTCAAGATTTTGGTTCAGATGAGTTTAACTTAAAGATCATAACTTTATGACTTGCTTCAAGAATATGTAAGTTATTTTTACTAGGGGGGCACTAAGTAGGTACGACAAGCAACATATTTTATACCTGTAGAAAAATGTCATCATCCATCAAGTGCATATCAGCCAGCACAATTAGCATTACCTATACGTACAATTATGTATAGGTACCTAAAGTATGGTACATAATTTCTATATAAATGGTAAAAATGCTATAAATATTCTTAACCTTTCAAATTTACGCTTCTGCCAATTATATTTTTATATAGATCGAAATTTATACATCTACGAGTACATTATGCTCAGTTTTTTTAATTAACGGTTGAAGACTTTCGGAAACGTATTTGAATGTAAGCTTACCACACAGTTCTCCGGTTCGATTTTGTGTCTACATGAAGTAAGATAACTTGATTAAATTTAAAATTACATTGGTAACTGGAATTTATGGTGATCACATTTGTCTTAGGTCGCTGTTATATTATGCCGTTTTGCGGCATCGATTTACACCAATCTTGCAAAACAGGACAATGCACAGCAGTTGACTACAAGTTGCCGTTGTGTGTGTATTGGAATAAATATTTAAATTATTTTCTATTCAATAAATATGGACAATAAAATAGTCTGTGCTCTTGAGGCTGACGGGCTGTTAAAGGAGCGATAACATCGAAATTATTGGATACATCCTTTCCATATGAAAAGAGTCAAGTTGAAAAATAAAATTTTTTTTTAATGATATTAGAAAACACAACCAAAAATGTTTTGAATACTATCGTATATCCATATAATCATTTCATGAATTACTTGATATTATACGACCTAACCAGCCTTATTGTAGTTTTTGATTTAGGAAGTCACCTACTATCTTCTTTGATATTTATTTTTGCATGGTGTTTTGGAGAACCTGCGTACTGGTAGTAGTACTTGATGGAACGATCTTCATAGAGCAATTGCACGATGAGGAGCAAAAAATTAAAATGATTGATCTATTGTAATATCTGTATACAGCACATGACACGAATTTATACCTGTGGGTTATAATTGCTTTGAAACTATCTTCATTTTTCTTCTACAAGATATATCTTTAAGTTCTTCTGTATGAAAATCCTTACTGCAAATTCTTTTATCTGGACTTCTGGACATATATTTTCAATTGCACTTTATCACCTTCCATTCTGCTCTTTTCTCAATTAAGGTTCGTTTGAGACCCGAGGGAAAGTAATAGATATAAACGCAACCATTCTGCTCTTTTCTCAATTAAGGTTCGTTTGAGACCCGAGGGAAAGTAATAGATAAATAATCAAAACGTAGTAGTAACAAACACCAAAACACCCATTATTATACCAGAACATTAAAATAATTCCATTAACACAAAAATAATAACACGGAACACAGAGATACCTTTAGAATACAAATAAAAGCCGAAATTTATTGGCAAGCAATATTTGACCTTTTTGATTTAAATATCAGTGACGCCATTCGCGCGTTTGTGGACGGGCGGAGAGAAGTAAATCAGCAAGTTGGTAAAATGTATATTCTTTTCAGGGATATCTAATAGAGCAAAAATTAGTTAAAGATAAATTTTTAATAATAGAATCATGTTTCAATGGTTTCCGTCAGAGAATTTTCGTGATTTTATATATTAGAGCTAGAAGAAGTCTTTAAAAGATCTAGCATTTTCAAACTTATTCAACCGATTTTGTATGACATAAATGCTAAGTTTAAATTACTGAAATACGAAGAAAAACATTTTATAAATAATGTAAAATATAAGTAATTACAAAGTTCGCCTTTTACAAAACCAGAAAATGTATAATTATAAATTTATTGCGCTATTTGGGTTAAATAGTGTACAAAATAAAGTATAATAAATTTGTAAATAAATACAATGAAAAAATTGTCAATTATTTTTTTGATAACTTGTTTATATGCCACTTATAAACTGAAGCTAACTTAAGTTCAAAGATCCAATATAACCATTAGGTGAATATGAAGTAGAATGTTGTCTTCACTGCTAAACACTTGGATATTAACATTTTTTTTTGTTACAGGAACCTTGCTATAGGTATTGGCATCCAGAATTTTCCAGAAGGACTAGCAGTTAGTCTGCCATTGCAAGCTGCTGGATTTTCAACATGGAGGAGTTTATGGTAAGTAATGCAATATTAATAGTAATTACAAGCCATTATATGCAAGTAGAATAGATAAGAGGTACTATACTTTGTCCACAACTATAAACAATATTTTATAAAACTTTGTAGTAAAAACTTTACATAATATTTTGACACTCATAACATGACCATGAGATAACATTTAAAGCAAAACTGTCAAAACACTTTACATTCATGTTTGATCTTAGCAGTTAACAGGATGAAACCTAGTCCTATTCAGTCAACGTTAAAGCAGTTTTTTTATTTGTGCAGAACGTATTTGGCTGCTAATATTTCTTGGCTTTTCTGCAAAAGTATTACAAATGTGATGCTATAAAATCCAGATGATCAATGAAAAACATCGTCGGAAAGGTATTTGCTTTCCTGGTTAATGACGGTAAGACGAAAAAAGAAATTGCAGATAACTACTCAACTTTTCGTCTTGGATAACTTCTCTCAATCATATTTTACCATGTCTTATAGAAAAACGGGTGTTTCTGATAATAGTGCTATTATATTTTACTAAATTCGTATAATAACTATTATTTTTCCCCTACAGCACTATTCTAGAAATGCTATAGAATTATGTAAGGTCGTTTTATGTATCGCCATAAAATGATAAAATCTGTAGTCGTTATAGAAATGGAAAATGTGCAAGACAATTGTGTTAGTATAAATTCTATACTTAAGAGATTTCCCTACAAAAATTGCAAAATTTTTGAAGTTGCCGGCCACTGTTTAATGTCTGCTACGATACTGGCTGATGTAGGAGCAGACATTACCACTTTTAAGATGGAAAGCAACGAACGTGGCAGAACGATATATAGAGGATTCCGTTCAAGAAAAACTTCAAGTAGCCTTAAAAATATTCTGTCAAAGATAAATACAAACTCGGCCTACTTCATCAAATATATGCGCAAGGCTTTCCATAACCAATTTAAAAAAAATCAGTTAAAGTTTATAATAATGAAAAGAAATGATTTAAGTTAACAATAAAAGAATAGTTAGTTCAAAAATTAGGTATACGAGTTTGTTCAAAAGTAAAAGTGAATTTTGAATTTTCGCGGGCTGTGTACATTCGATTATCGAATTTTTTTTGTTATGTTGGTACACATGTGTTAGTCATATGTTGGCATTATCAGCCAATTTGGATAAGTAGTTTGTAGTTGACAACTGAAAAGGTTAGTCACGTTTGTGTGTGTTCTTCGATTTTTGACTTTTAACAAAAATGGATCAAAGAATATGTATTAAATTTTGCGTTAAAAATGGAATAAAGTGCTCCAAGGCACTTGAAATGTTGATTGTGGCATTCGGCGAGTCCACTTTGTCTCAAAAAAATTGTTTATAAGTGGTACAAGCGCTTTACAGAAGGCCGAGAAGGTGTTGACGACGATGAGCGTCCTGGAGTTGCAACAAGTGAAGAAAACATTGAAACAGTGAAAAAATTGTTTTGGAAAATCGTCGAATCACTATTAGGAAGTTGCAGAGGATGTTGGCATATCAATCGGCTCATGCCAAGCAATTTTCTCGAATGTTTTGGGCATGAAACGCGTGGCAGCGAAGTTTGTTCCAAAATTGCTAAATTTTGAGCAATAGCAACGTCGCATTAGTATCGCTCAGGAGTTGTTGAAGGACGTCACGACGATCCAGGTTTGCTCAAAAGGGTCATAACTGGTGACAAAACGTGGGTATATGGTTATGACGTGGAAACCAAGGCCCAATCATCCCAATGGAAGCGGCCAGATGAGCCAAGACCGAAAAAAGCACGCCAAGTTCGATCAAATGTGAAGGATTTGCTAACTGTTTTCTTTGATTACAATGGCGTGGTGCATCATGAGTACTTACCAACATGTCGTACGGTTAATAAGGAATACTACAAGGAAGTTATGCAACGTTTGCGTGAAGCAATACGGCTCAAACGATCGGAATTGTGGAAAAAAAATCATGGACTCTGCATCACGATAATGCACCAGCTCACACATCAATGCTTGTTCGTGATTTTTTGGCCAAAAACAACACCCTAATCATGCCTCAACCACCTTATTCACCAGATTTGGCTCCCTGCGACTTTTTCCTATTCCCAAAACTGAAGAGACCAATGAAAGGAAAGCGTTTTGCCACAATTGATGAGATAAAGTCAGAATCGAAGAACGAGCTGATGGCCATACCGAAAAGCGCATTTCAGAGGTGCTTTGAGGATTGGAAGAAGCGCTGGCATAAGTGCATTATATCTGAGGGGGATTACTTTGAAGGAGAAAAAATGGATATTGATGAATAAATAAATACTTTTCAAAAAAATTTACTTTACCTTTTCTTTTGAACAAATCTCGTAGTGCGAAAATAATTTTCCGTATTAGTTGAGAAAAATCGAACTTTTTCTAACTAAAATTAGCTACTAAATGTACAAATTTTCAAATCATTAATCAAAAAATTCTTTATATTTTTAGAAAACACTATTTCAAAAATATGGTGCCCTTAATTCGTTATAAACCCGGTCGCCCACTACATCATTAAGGAAAGAAAGGATTACAAAAACACGGACTTAATTATCAATATTTCCGTCCTTTGTCTTCTAATTTACGATAAGTAATAATTATTTCCAAATTATCCTCCACGAGAAATTACCTATTTCTGTAAAAATGTGTGCTTACATGATGCAAATCCTAATTCGGCGAGGTCAGCGGCATAGAATTATGTACCGTTTCGCAACTTTCTTTTTGGCTTCAACGCGAGACATTCCATTCATAATGATTTCATTCATTAAAATATCCGCATGCAAAAATATGTAGGTTTATGAATTTCTTGAAATTTGTCACAAAGCTTAGGCTCGGCTAATACAGGTTTCTTCGAACGGAGTCCATTCACTATATAGAATTTCAATTCACAAATAGACGGAGTCGGACGGAAATGTATGTATTTCTTGCTGTCCATCGAGTTTCTTCATTTAACCTTTGATACAAGTATATTGTTCATATTACACTGAGAAGAAATATTATAACTTCTATGAAATCTTTATAAATGTATTGTATCTGATAATGAAACAGCTACAGATTATCTAAACCTAGATTATTACCATTAGATTGTGGCATGCATTATACAGTATTATACGATGTGAAGTCAACAGCTAATTTACCGAAGATACCCGAACGTCCGTTCAAAGTAGGTACTTACGAAAATAAAGAAATAAAAAAATAGACACTGAAAAAGCATCCTTAAACAAAATAAAAATAGAAACTGTTGAAGACAATCGTCAACCGCCTTGAAATTCCATTTGTCAGCCGTCTAAGGGTAGTAAAACGCACCCTTAAACAAAATAAAATAATAGAAAGTGTTAAAAGCAATGGTTAGCCACTTTGAACTTTATACGAGATGATGGTGATACAACAAAACAACAAAAATGGATTTATGTTCAAAGTAGCTTCAGCTCATGATATACAGGGTGGTTACTTTTCAGAGATATCAGATATAAATATATAATACAGAGTGACTTAAGTTATGAAAACGTTGCGCATTTTTACATCATTCAATTTGAAAAGATATATGAAATATTACGAGTAGGAGAATCGATTGTTTCGATAGTCAGATGGATACATTAAGATGCAAAAAAGTTCTGTCATTTAAAAGAAACATGATGTGCCACAAGTGGCGCCCTCTACTAGTGACGTCAAAATTAGAAACATATTTGAATTTCTCGTCCGCAAAAACCCCCGATTTACAAATTTTATGTAAATATTTGGATTTCTTAAGAAGTTATTTACAAATATCGAAAATAAAATTTTAACATTAACACCCTGTATCTTCGTTAATATTGAGTTTTCGAAAAATTAATTTTTGTGAGGAATCACCTCCTGAAGTCTTGACGCATAATTTCCGGACACCTTGATGCAACCTTATATTGATGCAGATTCCCAACACAAAGATACACGTGATATTTACTATTTCTAACGGGAACATCGAAATTGAGCGTTCAAGATTCTTCCTAGGATATAGAAATGGAACATGCACAAGACAATGCGTTGGTATAAATTCTATAGGAGGTTTCCGTAAAAAAAATGCAGATTTTTTTAAATTGCCGAACGCTGGAAATTACACCCGCCATTATTTTCGGAGAACTTCTGCTACGATACTGGCTAATGCAGGAGCAGACATCATCACTCTTAAGAGGCATGGTGGATGGAAAGCAACGAACGTGGCAGAAGGAGGATTCCATTGAACAAAAATTTAAGACTGAAAGTATTAGGTCAAAGAGAGACCAATATAAATATAAACTCGACATCTACTCCTACCAATTGTAAAAAAGTTGCTGTTAATTTGTAATAGTGATAAGAAATGATTTGACAATAAATGAATAATTATGATGTACCTTTTGCGTGCGGTAAAATTTTTCCAGCACTAATTAGAAAAAATCTAACTTTTCCTAACTCAAATTAATAATTACTAAATGCATAATTTTTCAAAACACTATTGAAAGAAAACTTATGCCGAACAATATAATACATCATTCTTTTCAAAAATAAAAATGTTATGAAGGAAAATGCACTATTTCAGTCTCTCTCAAGAGCTACGGTTTTTTTTTTTTTTTATTCAGAATATTGAAAGACATAAAAAGGTGTAACTTTTTCCTGTATACAGAGTTAACTATGACTAAGTACAAAAATTTTAACCTCAGCGAGGTCTGAAAGACAATAAAAAAATTATTCGAGAATTTTAGCTCGATATTTAAAAAATGGGGCAAAACCCTCTTTTCCTGCGGAAAGTCGGCACCTATGATAAGCATCGACTGAGATGGCTGAAATCACAGTATACTGTAGCTTAAATCCATGGATGAAGCTCACATCTGTCACCAATGTCAACTACCATGCGGTAGTTTTTTGCAGCGTTTCTAAATGCAGAAACGACAAAACAAACATTTTATTAGTAATAATACCTGATAGATAGGCAACAATTAATCTAGTTAGCAGCAGTATTGTGCATTCGTTTTTCATTATTTCGTTACAAACTGGCAAAACTACATTTTCACTCATTACAATCACTCACATAGAAAAATAAACCGGCGAAATATATTGTGGGAAAATATCTGCACACGACACAAATTCCTTTATTTAATAACTAAAACGTGTAAAATGTAGTACACACACAAGAATTATAGCAAAAATGTATCTCATAATTTTGCTAAAAATGTTTGTGAAACTTTTTAGCTGTTTTATACATACGATAATTATTGCAATAATTTAATGAAAATTTTATTCGTAAAAATATAGAACACGTTCTATATTTTATGACTATAATCGAGAAAGTGCGGCAGAATTTGCGCAAATCTCGAGTTAGGCAATTCGTAAAGTAACGTAGATAGCTGAAATATAGGTACATACAAACTTTAATAAAATTCTTCGCAAAAATTTGCCCATAATTTTCGTTATAATTTTTGGAAGAAATCTCTTGTGCTGCGGACGGGTCGCAACTTTTGACACTTGTCAATCATAATAAAGATTAGAAAAATATGTTATCGATGAAATGGCAACAAATCGCCAAATAACGGTACTACGGTTATCACCTCACTGTGAACTTAACCCAATCGAATTAGTCTGAGCGCAGGCAAAAGGAGATGTAGTGCGAAATAATACGATGTTTAAATTAAGTGACGTGAAAATGTTGTTAAAAAATTCCTTGGAACGAGTAACTGCAGATAACTGGCAAAGATGTATACATCATGTACAAAAAGAAGAGGAGAAAATGTGGGAACTCGATAATTTAATTGACGTTACTGTGGAACCTATCGTTATCAATATAGGAGACGAAGATAATTCATCAGAATATTCAGAGGATGAATTTTAATATACCTACTTTTTTATTTTCTTTATTGTACATTTATACAACACTACATTTACTCACCATAATTTGAATTTTCAAAATACATATGGAATAAAAGTCTATTCATTAAATTTAAATAAATATTTTGATAATAATATTGAATAATTTTATTTGAATTACTAAAAACCCTCTTAACCCGGTTATGATGCTTAAAGTAGCCTCTAGTTTTGAAATGCTGTTTTATATTGTTTACTTATAAGAGAAGTGGACCGAGAAATTGAAGCGACAAAGACGGATTGTCGGGGATTAAATTTTAGTTACCTGCTACAATTTATTACCTACGGTTGATCACACATAATTTTTTAAAACTACACCTCATCTATACCGATAATACATAACATAGAAATATTGAACCAGTACTACAATATTTACGATTTGCATACATAAGCTTTTATTACTCTCTCTCATTTCTAGACAGACTATAACCCTGTATATCAGAATATTCAAAATTCCTGTACTATAGACGTCGTAAAAGTCACCTCCGTGTAAGAACAAATAACTACTAGGTACTACTAATTTGGGTAAGTTGCGCGCAGTAAATCCCCATTCTTCGGCTCGTCATTGACGTAGATTTGGTCAGCGTTTCCGAAATAGGCAAAATGCCGCCTACGCCGAACTGCACCGCCTGCAGTCCTGCAGTTGCCGGTAAAACGGAAAATGCAAGGCCGCAGGAAAACCCACATCTCCGAGAGATACCTAAACAAGACCGCTCCATCCTCATATACCGTATTTGTGTATCGTCGGCGAAGTGAACGGCAATCCGCTCGGCAACTGAAAGAGAGGCGACCAACGAGCCGATGGCGACCTTGTCAGGGTCGCAAATGCCGAGCTTGTTGCAAGACGCACTCAGCGGGTTGCTTGTGTTGTACCATGATTAATAATAGGCATTTAATAACCGGGATTAGACCGTGGCGTGTTCTGAATAAAATTTAGCGCAAATATTTCTCGGCGGTAATTGTCCTAATCACGAGTTTCACATTCCGGTCTGTGCTGGCGTTCGGTCTCGAAAGATCGGAATGCGTTTGACTGGCCGGTAACTAGTGAAAGGAGGTACGGTCTGTCAGAGGTACGAACAAGTGCGAAAATCTCAGCGCATCTTTTTCCTTCCTCATAAGATTGTTGAACCTACGTAAGCATTTTAAACGAGAAATATATCAAAGGCGTTTTTGAATTCAGGTTCATTTCAAGTAATATTCTATTCAAAATGTTATGCACAGTGTAACTTTAAAGTACACTGAGAAAATAGTAGTCGCTTAATACAGATTGATTGTGATTATGGCTCCAAACACAATTTGTGGTATTAATTCACTTACTATTATGCTTACAATTTTGTAGTAATAATAATCTTCAGACACTATTTTTCTACACTTAACACTTACTTAACAGAAATGTTACCAAATACTACGTACATTGTTGTACCAATTACTGAACGTTTTGTGCACTTAAAGCTACAAAAGTGTACCAACGGTTTTGTAACTCCCCACGTTTGTGTCTGTTAGATATATTAAAAATTACTTATAAATTATACATGAGTCATTCCATATAAAATAGTCTGAAAATAAAAAAAATTGTTGCCGACCCATTTTAGATTTTGGTGTAACTTTGAAAAACTCTACTCTAGGGTCCCAAACAACAAAATGAACAAAAAACATGAAAATAACAAAACAAGTGAAGTAGTCATTTAAAGTTGAAGGTGAGAACAATAGATTCTGTGAGTATCAGATTTTTATCTCTCAGTCAACACGCTCGTTTCATAGCCTGAATATTGGGATTTTTAAACATTTCAAACTTCAAGGAAAGTTTTCTTCTATAAAGAGTGGGCTACTCAGGTCAACTTGTGGCTGAATTTTGTCTATGATATGTATACTTAATTCCCGCAGAGCATGAATTTTTAACTCTCAACAGTTAAGACGCTAGAGTCGATTGAAATTCACGAAAAATGACTAAAAAACACTCATTTTCAGCACGCTGCTATTCAAGGGGATCGTCCGAGCCAATTATCTTCATTTACACTGAAACTACTATCTTTCCCGCTCTGAATTCTGTCTTGATCATTCAAATATCTTCAAACAGAAAAATTTGACAGCAAAAATTTATAAAACTAAAAATAGCAAAAGTCTTTATTTAAATAGGCGGAAACAAGCGCTTGTAAAAATCAAACTCGTGTAAATTTTGTTGTTTGGAACCCTAGAGAAAAAATTTTCAAAGTTATACCAAAATCTAAAATGGGTCGGCTTTGCCAATTAGACGATTTTAAATGAAATGACTCACATAACTTGCAAACACGGAATGACCGATAGATGTTGCTAGTTCTACACCGCGTATACATAACTTATCCAAAAATGAACGAATTCCCCAAGTAAAGTAATAAATACAATTGTATAACAATTATAATTATATTACCAAATTCAACTGCTTTTACCGCTATTGTTATTATTAATTAATAAAATTTGTTACAACAACTGTTCAAAATTTTGTCCACCGACGTGTAAACGCATTTGGGTTCGTCTTACCCAGTTGCAGCGAACTCACATAGATGTTTCTGGTTCTTGTCCGTTTTGAAGTTGTAAGTTATTTGCATAACTATTGAGTCTCGTGTATGATCTCTGCCCAAACATATAAGAACAAGTGTTGCTAGAAATGTTCCCACTGAATCGCGTGCGGATTTTCAAAGTCCTAAACATGAGCATTATGCAACCCATTGCGTATAAAAATGGCTTGTTCTGTAACTAACACGTCAGCTGTAGATCTGGAATTTGGGGCATTTTGTAGTAGCAGCCATTCACAAAATTTAATCCCTTGCTATTAGTGTTTTGAAAGTTGTATATGGTACTTATATAATTATAGTCCAGTCATTTAAGGTTTTATCTGCGGAAAAATTCCTAGTGAGCTGAATTTTTGTATACACCTTTATTACGGCGTTGTAATGAAGATATGAAAAATTGACATTGATATCATTCCGGCTAAAAAGTTATAAAGGTCAAAAGGTCACGAAAATCAGTTTTTCGCAAATATCTCACCACGTATTGCTCGGAGGTCAATAGAGGTTATTATAGAAATTGTTTGTCGTGTTTATCTACAAAAAATGTATCTTGCATTTTTCTGTAAAATTAACCGTTTTTGGAGTAGAGCACTGAGAAAGCGACTATATTATGACAATACACTCGTTTCCTCACCACCTCCGAGGTAGAATGCAAGGCGCGTTTTTTTACATGGTTTCCCCCGTAGGCATAATCCATGATATGTAATAAGAGGTTTTTTTTATTGAAGAGTGGATAATTTTTTATTTGAATACTGAAAAATACAGAAGAAACAAACTTTAGTATATATTTTTTTTGTCATTCATTGTCGATATCTTCAGTTTCTATATCATTAACAATTGCTGAAAAAACGTCGAGTGGACTTATTCCTATATTTAAATCGACATATTCATCATTTTCATCATTGGTTGACCTGCGTTTAAGCATGACTGGCCACGGCAATGTCCACAAACTTTTGAACATCTTAATACAATGTTTTTGCATCCAAATTTGCCGCCACAACCTTCTGTACAATTACAAAGATACTAAGTCATACTCAAAATTCACACGCTCCTTTACACTTCTTCCATATTTATCACCGCGCGCCTCTGCAGCTTTTAATACTGTGTCTTTAAATGTAAGAGTACTCACTTCTCCAATAACGCGTCTGTATTTTTTTCTTTCTCTCTCAATTGCTTCACTCGCTTCTTCTCCACAAAACAAACAATTTTTGAAATCAAAAGAGTTGATTCTCTTATTACTCGGAGATATTGATGTACTCGGTTCTTTTGGCGTCGTTTAAAAGCCGCAATACTCAAATTGTTCGTATAATTTTTACGTCAATTACTATGAACATTTACAAAAGTCACAGTACTTAAATATTCAATATTACCATCACCTCTAGCGATACTAGCATTTTTTAATGTTTATACACCACGTCTAACTTCTACTACATCACCATCCGATAACAATTCATTGCATATAAAACATGTATCACTCATTATGAAAACTGTTCAAGAGCATGAAACTACTAAAATAACGTCTTTAACACTCAAGAAATAATTTTCAACTGAGCTAAACACAGTCCGACAGGCAGTAGCAGGTATAAAGGAACGGGTCTCGGAACAATAAAATACAGAACATTTTGCCAGTGGAGGTCGTTTATATAATATTTAGTAGATTTTACCAAGTTACAAAACCTCTATAATACCTATAAGTATATTTTTACAAAACGCCCAAGTATCATATAGAAGTTTTGAAGACACTTACACCACTCTTCAATAAAAACCTCATTATGCCCAAGGGGGAAACCATGTAAAACAAGCGCGCCTTGCATTCTACCTCGAAGGTGGTGAGGAAACGAGTGCATTGTCATAATATAGTCATTTTCTCAGCACTCTACTCCGAAAACGGTTAATTTTACAGAAAAATGCAAGAGGCATTGTTTGTAGATAATTTCACGACAAACAATTTCTGTAATGACCTTTATTGACCTACGAGCAATAGGTAGTGAGATATTTGCGAAAAACTGATTTTCGTGACCTTTTGACCTTTATAACTTTTTTAGCCGGCACGATATCAATGCCGATTTTTCACATCTTCATTACAACGCCGCAATAAATGTGTATACAAAAATTCATCTCACTAGGAATTTTTGCGCAGATAAAACCTTAAATGACTGGACTATAATTATATAAGTACCATATACAACTTTCAAAACACTAATAGCAAGGGATTAAATTTTGTGAAAGGCTGCTGCTACAAAATGCCCCAAATTCCAGATCTACAGCTGACGTGTTAGTTACAGAACAAGCCATTTTTATACGAAATGGGTTGCATAATGCTCATGTTTAGGACTTTGAAAATCCGCACGCGATTCAGTGGGAACATTTCTAGCAACACTTGTTCTTATATGTTTGGGCAGAGATCATACACGAGACTCAATAGTGGCGAGATATTTGCGAAAAACTGATTTTCGTGACCTTTTGACCTTTATAACTTTTTTAGTCGGCACGATATCAATGTCGATTTATCACATCTTCATTACAATGTCGTAGTAAAGGTGTATACAAACATTCAGCTCACTAGGAATTTTTCCGCAGATTGAGGTTTAAAGTGCCTAAAATGACTGGACAATTAAGCCTCGCTACACTGTGAACTGGGATATCCCTTGATTTTGTTGAGCGATTTCCGTGGTTATTATTCCGGGATTCTTCCGAACAATTTCGAAAATGTGTTTGTGCGCTATCCTGCACAAACCATGCATATTTATCGACGTACATCCAAAGGGACTTCTAATGCCGACAGTTCACGCCGAGACTACTCGTGGCCATGTAAGAGTGTACTTCATATCCTCATCCTCGGAGCACACGGTCTAATAGCGATCGCCAGTACGAGTCAAAGGAAGCGAGAGTGTAAGTGGATTTTTCGAGAAACTAAAAATGGCGAAAACCGCATCTCTATCCCGTTTCCGGGCTACAGGGCAACTAATCTAACTCGAAAAAGGTAACAGATACAGGAATGCGTTTTGCCATTGTTACTATTTTCTAAGAAAAGACACCAAGATTCGATCATCAGATTTGCTCTATCTATGACAGAACCATCCGCAACCCTCAGGATCACCCACTAACCTAGAACACTATCAGACGGTGTCAATTCAAACAGCTAATATGGGTTTATACCACTGAAAATATCTATTTTGAAAAATAGGTACTGTTTACATTGTCAAAGAAAAGTAATATCTAAAATGATATATGATTATATTAAAATTTTTCACAAAACATAATACATTTCTGTCGACTCTTTGACGATTTTGACAGTACGAAAACTTAAAAATATTTCGTACTACAACTGGCAAGACATGAAATGTTGTGTTGATGGTTGCATAGCGAAGATGCAGGATAATGTCTGACATTTGGTTATTTTAATACCAGAACTGAAAATATTTAGCCAGTGTGAAGAGTCGATGTTTCCGATTGTAAAAATTTATTACCAGAAGAAAATGCGTTGGTACACGTGTGTGTATATTTTCTGCATAAGTTTCTTATGCACCATATTCTGCATGTTTCAAAAAATTTTTCTCCCTTTTTCACTACCTTTGACTTATGCTAAAATTAAACTCACGTCTGACGAGTGGCCATAGACGTCGATAAATAAGGGTTTAATATGATTTAGAAGCATTATTTTCTGCCTTATAAATAAGTTTTGGAATGACGGTTCCGTTAATTGTTTATTTTCTCTATCCTCTCTTAAATATTTGGACTTAGTCATAGTTAACTCTGTACATCTCCATTTATCCATCCAACTTGTTGTTAAGTCGTTGTAACGTTAAATACCCTGTACACTTTAATTTCATGTATTAACTACTTATCCTGTAATCATGTAATTAGCCAGACGGATGTATTATTAAAATGATAAATAAATAAATACATAAATTTCGGAACCTGCGATAGGCAAAGGCAGAGTAATTATTATTAACTTTTACCAGACTCTCCATTATTAAACAGTATCTAGTCCGGGATGATTGATCTTTCATATAAACTTCCATACGAACCGGGTTCTCATAAACAGCCCGACGACGGCATTCAGTGCATACATTATAAGAAGAGAGTGGAATGCGGTCATCGTTATCTCCCCTCTTACACAACGCCTTTTCGGACTGTCCATCTGATAGTAAATACGCCGTCATAATGATGGGAACCTCGTTCAGCGATCGTACAACGATTCCTGGGGAATCTTAAAAGCTCCATATTCGGTTACAGCCAGACCGTACGGAAATTGAATGTCGCAGTTTCCATAAATATATGGCTAATGTGGTCTGTTAAATATTGGTAGAAGAAAATGTTGCCTAAACTTTCTGAAACACCAATCAGCAAAACAGTTTTAAAATTTTCAGGTTATACGACAATTATGTTTTGTTCGTATTATTATTACTTTCGGAATACATATTTGTTTTATTATAGCGGCAAGTACCATTATTTTGTTGTCAGCAACTGAAATATTTCCTAAATTTATCGCGAGAACGTTTTGGCAGCTAAATAATAAAACAGCTTATACGACTAATATATACATATTTTATAAATATTTCTGTGACAAGCTTATAAAACATTTTAGGTTAAAAAACTAAAGTATTTCATAATAATTTTGTAGTACTCTTCCGTGGTAACCGCGCTATAAAATATATTAGATATAATTGTTTCTTAAATTTGGGATGTCAACCTATAAAACTATTATATTAAAAAATACGTGGAAATAATTTTACTTCTCAGAGCAAATGGCTGTCTTATACAGGGTGATTCAGTGTGTTCAGGGTGTTCATCACAAATGAACATTTATTTTAACCTGTTCTATCGATTCCTGAAGTCATCAAGATTAAACCTGAATCAACCTATATTGTAACATACATAGTCTTCATAAATGATTACAAGCCACGTGATCAGGACTGTGATTCTCGAAAAGCAACTCGTATGCGAATAGATTTCTTGACTCTATCAATTGCCGTAGTGAGGAAAAGGATATTCGCATATGAATTAATCTGATTTGAGAATTTCGGCCCTGATCACGTGGCTTGTAATCATCATTCTCGAAATGTTGTCCTTCCATTTCGACACACCAATTCATTCTTCTCAAGGCGGCTACTCACTACGTGGGACTTGCCAAGTACTCGACTTGGAATATACTTGGCATGCACTTGTCCGAGTCCAAGTAAATTGTACACACTATACGTGCCTACTTGAAAGTTTCAGTTTTATTTCGGAAGTGCAAGTATAAAGACAAGTACTTGAAAATGGACGAGAATTCTGATTCGACATCTTTAGCTGCTTTTGTTATAAGAGTCCCTTTTCTTTTTCAAATCCTCGATGCTACATTCCAAGTCACATTCTGTGAAAAACTCGGTTTGAATTCGTTTCCAGGCATCGTATACATCATTTCTACTTTTATGCTGCTTATGTGATGGATCTCAAATGATAGGTTCCTTCAGATAAATATCAAGAAACTTCAATATAACTTCTAATTTTTTCCACGCCATTTCAAGATTTAAGATACACAAATCGGCCGCTAACAAACACAGAAACTTGTAGCTATTCGTCAAGTAAAGCCCGCGTAGTGTAGCACGCGGCACGCAAAACAAACTCGGAAATAGTTGACTCGCTGCCTTTGACTTGGACCCGTTTCCCGACAACCGATGGGAAGTGCAAGTTCTTGTCCAAGTCAGTGCAAGTCGCCGTACATACTACTCGCTACTTACCAAGTACTTCGCTAGTACTTGGCAAGTCCCGCGTAGTCAGTAGCCGCCTTCAGAAAGTTGCGAGGAAACCTAAAGAATATGCCCTTTTTTGCTCTTATTATTGCAAAACTGTCAATAATTTGTTGCCTCAGCTCTTTCACGTTATTCACAAGTCTTCTGTATACCAGTGACTTAACATAGCCCCAAAGGAAAAAGTCCATCGTGTTCAAGTAGGGCGATCTGGCAGCCCACTCATTGAATCCACCTCTCAGGGAAAATTTCATTGAGGTGCTCTCTCACCGTTAAACATTAATGAGTCAGGCACCGTCATGCAGTAGCCACATTGCACGTCGCACTCCAGTAGGAACGTTTTCCAACAAAATTGGCACATCGTTTTGTAGAAAGTGTAGGTAAACCTCACCACCAAGCCTCTGAGGAAAGAAATGTAGCCCAATTAAATGATCTCCCACGATGCCAGCCCATACATTCACAGAAAATTTATTCTGGAACCCACGTTGCACCACTAAATGAGAATTCTCGTCACACCAATAATGTGTATTACGTAGATTTATTACACCATCATGCCCGAATCCGGCTTCATCCATGAAAAGAATTATTGAATAATTGATGAAATTTCTGTTGCCATCATGGAGATTTATAATTATTGTCCTACATAAATTCAGTCGAGCCATCGGATCTTTAGGGAGTAGGACTTGGACATTTTGATAGTGGAATGGGACAGGAGTTGTTCTTGCAAAATTTCATGGATTGAGCTTTTGAGAATATTTTCCTGCGATGCAATTAACCTAACGCTTATATCGCAACACACGAGGTGTTAAAGCTTAAAAGAGCCAAACTCACCTAATCTCTGATGGACAGTACTGAACAACTGTTTTCGTGAAATTGTTCTATTTGGAAATGCACGTTTAATAACGTACCAAATAGCTAGTTGAGTATACTCTCTAAACTAAAAAACTAGTCTTAATTAAAATTCCAAAAGAGAAAATATTGAAAGTGTGGTTCGACAATTATCCTGAAGATTATAAAGACATAATCGGATCGGTCAGTGGTCGCGCTGTTTAAGGCGTCGGTACTTGAATCGAGGTGACTGGATCGCTGTGGGTTCGACCCCCGCAGCCGGTAGACCGTATATAAGCTATTCTCGTGGAGAGATTACCCTCTCTGCGGGTATGGTAGGGTGGAAGAATGTTGGCTTGGGTCAATGTGAGATATTGATACCGGTTGACATTTGACTACCCCCCTAATTAATGAGGTTTTCCATGTTTTCCTCATTCCTGCACTGAATGGTGGTTAGGGCCTACCAACGTAAGTCGTTCCTGGGCGCAAATGCGGCTTGCTTAATAGTAATATGCCGCCCCCTCTCCCGCACAAGTTTTCGACTTCTGGGCTAATCCTCGTGATTAGAATGAGGGGTAGAGATATTATTATTATTATAATATAGTCGTATCAACATGGATTTGTAAGAGGTAGATCAACCACAAACTTAATGGCGGGGTATATTTATTACAGGTACCAACATTAGTTAATAGGGATCAAGTTGACGTGATTTATACGAGCTTCTCAAATACCCTTGACAAAATTAACTATAATGTCTGGAAGTTGGAAAATTTTAATTTCAGTCATAATTTGATTGGCTTTATTAACTCTTATTCGAAGAAGTATAATTTATTTTTATTTTCACATGGACTGCTTTCTTAATAATAATTTTATTTTGCCCATTTGAGATTATAAAAGAAATGTATAGCAATAGTCAATAGACTACAAAAACATAAGTCAATATTATATAAATAAAAAAAATACATACATAAATATAAAACAAAACAAACACTAGATAAAAACAGTTATGTAAAATAGAAGTATATAAAATACTACATGGCAATAACGTAATTAGGTCTTAGAGACTCTTTTTTAAATTTTTATTAAAAAAGGGGACTATATCTTAATCGATCTAAATGAAGAATTCTTATTTTTTCGAGGAAAATAAATTTGTGTATATCATTGTAATCCATATTCAGATCTTGGAATATTGTATGATGTTACATTAAGATTAAGTTACTACACAATGACAATCGTTCTGTTTGCTTGTTCTTGCTGCTAATAACTTTTCTATATCAAAAATAAATTCTAGTAAAACTGAAATCGCAATCTTTAATATTAGCACTTTATTTAAATTGTCTGTATATCTCATGTGTAACAATTTCAACATATTGTGTAATTTGTGACATTTATTTCTTAATTGACTCTACGTGTTAGATGGAAAATCCCTATTTAAGATTCGTCCTGGATAAAAGTTATTGTAACTATGAAATTATGTAGTTTTCTAACAAAATGCTTGTTTAGAATTGTATATCAGATAAGATTTTCAAACAAAGGAGAAAATTTTAAATTTTTTTTTATTAGTTATATAATTTCGGTAATCACAACTTGACGATAGTTTATTGTATCTATCATATATGTTTGGCTTTAAATAAAATATGGAACAGTCTGACCGTGATATTTTGGATTTATTTTCCGTACATTGCATCGACAAGAACCATGATCATGAAGTCACTATCAAATCTATACAGCAAAAATAGCGGTTAACATATTATACGAAATTTACACCATTTTTGGTCTAGTAGCCAACTGCAGAGCTGTTACTTTCACTCAATATTATTAATACCAAATTAAAAACGGTGGTTATATTTGGCAAAGGAATAGGGTTTAGCCGATTTCGTTTAAATTTTAAACTCGATGTAGTAGGTACAATTCTTATGTTGGTGTAAATTTGGTCAAATAATTAGAATTATAGATTTTACCACATTTTTTTTAAATTTTACACTCAATATTTGTTTACACTTTTTACAAATAAAATATGTGAAATTTTACACTACATTATTATAGTCCTTCCAAAATAGTAACGTGTAATGTAAATTTCTTACTGTGTATGTGCCGTACAAAACAATTTAATAAATAGAAATTGTAGCGATGATGATTTTCACATTGATTGATTGTACTGTCTTCACTTTTTTTTTGTGCAATTTGTCTTGTTTTGTCACAAACTTTTCTTTCCCTTTCATGTCGGATAAAGAATAACGTAAGATTTAAAACTCTTTAAAGTCACAACCAACGTATCCTTTGTAAAACAATTGGCGGGATTTCAAATAAGTTAGCAGCCAATGAGATTTACCACATTTTTACTAGATGCCAAATTTTCAAGCTATAACAGATTTTTAGCAAGTTGTATGTGTAATTATAAGATTTATTGGGCAGTAAAAATAAATTTGTGCTGATGTTTCAATTATTTATGGTTTATTGAATTTCTTAATTTGGGTTTTCTAGAAATATGAAGCCGACGACAGTTATAAGCTCGTGAGTTTACAACACAGGCAATTGGTTTTTAAAGTAATTCTTTGAAGTTTTGTGCTATTTTTGCATTAGGTAGAATATATTTATAATTTGATGTCATAGAAATAAAATTATACAGGGTGTCGATTTAACCAAACTTCAACGAAAAATGTCACAAAAAAAGTTACAGGGTGTTATATTTTCTTTATTTATTTCTTGTTTTCTTGGAACCCAATGAACCTATTTGAGCAAAAGTTACTGCTGTTTAGTTTCTGTTCATGAAACTGCATAATCCAGTGATTATATTCCTATGCTCCTATTAGGTTAAATCATACAGGGCGTTCATTTTACTACAACCCTTTGTGAATATTCTGCTTTAAGTTTTTTGTACGTTTAAATTTTTACAAGCAACTATCAGAAATAGTTTCAAGATTTCCCAACGCGTATTTCTGTGTTGACTTTTTCGCTCTTTCTGATATAGTTTTCCCCTTTAAAGAAGCTCATCACCGAATATCGAAAAATTTCCCGATTTATCGAATATAAATCGAATCTCGTACAAACCAGATTTTTTTAAATTTCGTTCTGTACTATTTACTGTAATTTTTTTGTGTACAATTTTATATTAACTAACGAAATGCTATTGGCTGCTGTATACATAGTGTTCATATAATTCTATTTATGGAAATATTTTGATGAGAAATTTTATATTTTCTGACCAGATGTTTTGATAAACTAAATTACGATATGCTGTTCTGAAACTTAATATACATAGCGTTTCGCAAAATTAGACCGGGTTTAAATCCGTTTTGTTGTAGAAATCGTTTGATAAAAAGGTTTTTATTTACTAGATCCTCTTTTGACTTTATATAGGTACATAGTGTTTAACAAAATTAGAACAGGCTCATTTTCTAATATACCTAATGTAGTAGTGTTTACTTTTTTCATTCTTATACAGGGTGTCCCAAAATAGAAGGCCATACCATTAACCACATATTCTTTGGACAAAAATAATGCGACTTTTTTTATGCCATTTTTTTATTTGCGTCGTTGTTTCAATATACAGGGTGTTAAAGTTGCATTTTAAAAAACTATTTTTGTTAATAATTCCATTATTTTGTAACATACATGCTTGAAATTTTGACGTACTTTTATCTTATTCCGGCATACTTATCATGTAATTTTGGTGAAAAAAATCGAAGGGCGAATGGAGGTAACTGCGGGATGCAGTACCCTTTATCTCCTCCAATTATTTCTAAGTACGGTGGACAGGTGTGAAATGTTCTGAGGCTTTACATTAAGATCCTGTAAAGTCAAAATCAAAGGTTAAGGGTGCATAACCGGTATTGAGAACAAAAAATATTGTTTTAACCTCCTCCACTATGTTCTAAAGTTTGTAACATTATTAAGCATCGTATATAATTAAATAGTCCGTAAAAAATCACTACATTCCTTGCCAAATTTCTCGTGCGTTTTCGCCTTCAGATTTACCAGAAATATCATTTCGTCAAAGAATAGTTAAAGCAAAATAAAAATAAGTGACTGATTATATCTACTGATAATTGTGAACTAATGGCAAAAAACAAAGGTATTTGCTAAATCACCTGTTATGGTACAATTTTCTAGTCCAAGGTAATATAGTTTATTTAAATTGAGTAATGTCATTATCTATGTTGTTTATCTGAAATTATTATACAATTTCTGCTAATATTATAATTCTGTATTTTATGGCATTGTTAGAATACTTTGAATATTTTTATTGTCAGCTTGTTCACAGTATCTCATGTTTGTGACATTTTGAGGTCGCCCAAATTTTTTGGCATACCACTGATCAAGACACAAATTGCTTTGCGATGTGACCGATATAATAATGATATGTTTTTCCTACCGCACAAGTTTTTAATTTCGAAACTAATTGCAATTGTAAATGATACAACAACATAAAACCGCTAACAAACCCGAAACCGGTCTATGTCTGGTGTTGTGTCCGACAAGGGTTCTTGGCTGTTCACACAGATACTGCAGGAGTAATTCAATGCCGGTCGGGGCATTAGTCCGAGGAGTAGTTGTTTCCTGCAGTATCATTTACAGATTTAATGGCTCGTCGCCCAGGGCGAGAGGTCTGCATTTAAGTACCTGCTGCAATGTAGGTCGCTTCCTGTAAGTCGAGCCGCTTAGGCCGAGCAGGAAGTAAGCAGACCACTTATATCTCATTAATTGCAATTGCTTGTAAAGGTTAAGTTCACCGCATTTAAACGCAATTTTCAACGAATTCAAAGCGTACGCGGTGTAGAACTAACTACATCTATCGGTCTATCGGTGTAATTCAATGCTGGTCGGGGCATTAGCCCGCAGAGTAGTTGTTTCCTGGAATTCCGTGTTTGCAGAATTCAAAGCGGTTTTTAGAGGCAGCAAAAAAATTTCGGCGGGTTAAAATAAATTGGTATCTCGGAAGCTACTTGAGATAGAAGGATGCGGTTTTCACAACACTACTGGACCACTTCTTCGAGATACTTAAAATGCCATAATCAAAACATTCATAGGATTTTTTGTATCTCTGAAACTAACTAAGATCTTGAGATGGTGAAAACTGCTTCTGCTAGTTTTTTATACGTAGAGTTCAGTGGCCTTAATTTCACTGCAATGTGTTTCTTTTGAAATATTACCCAAACATACATTTTTTAAATGGATCACTCAGTATGTTTTTGTATGATTTCCCATTTCATTAATAATATATAACAGTTGTTGCTACCTTATATTTCGGAAATTGGCAAAAAACGTCAAATTAATAAAACTAACATTACGTGTTGCATAGTTGGCTTTGCATTTTTATATAATTTTACAAAATTGGTTCATGAACTCTGCCTTAGTTAATTAAATAATAATATTTATTAATATTTAAAGGAAAGCCAAAATTCATACTTCTATTTATTCCTATTTTATCATTTGCTGATTATTTTCATGATTACATTTAATATTATCACCAGAGGGAATTATACCTACATACATAGTTTATAATAAATGTTTAATAATAACATTGCCGATTAATTTTCTTCTTAGTAATTATTTTTTACAAGTATGACCGAATTCGAAAGAAGTAAAATAAACGGGGTAACTCCAAAGCAACTACCTCCCACACCCTTGCCACTCTCAGGGTTGAGAGGGAGAGTTGAAATTTGGTCCGTGTTTAGGTATGTGGGTATATGTGTAATACGCATCTAAAATTTCAGATTTTTATGATCAATTTTGGAGAAGATATTCCCCTGGGACCCAAGACCTATAGTCGTACTCATATCATTATGGAAAAAAATACAGGCTGTCTCACATAAGAGGGCCACTCCTATGTATCTCGCTTAATATGCGAGACACGTCAAAAATCTTTAAATATTTTTTGTTGCATTTTTGGAAGCCTTTATTCTCGTAAAAACAAATTTGAGATCCATGGCCAACTTTATGAGTACCTAATAACAAAAAACCCTGTAAGGTGTCCAAAGTTTAAGGCTGTCTAACTTTTTATTTTAAGAGATAGAGTAAACTTATTGGTAATACATTTTTATTGCAAAATTGATACCTTTCACCTGATATAAACAGATTTTTTAAATATCGTATGTGGTTTGCTGCGCCCTCTAGGCGAACAAAAAAAAATTCTATCGAAGGCCACAAAGAATTGCCTGTTTTTTCGTCTTTCATGCAATATACTTATATTACATGTCGCCCGTATCTTCTGTATTTATTACAGTTTTTTAAATTTTAGTATAAAAAATGTATCTAAATATTTTCGTGTTGCACAAGATAATGTAGAAACTGTTTTAATGTAATATACAGGGCGTATCAGGTTTAAATCAGAATGGATAGTACATCGAAATATAATTATTTTTTGCTCTATAACATGTTCTTTTAAAAGGCTTAGTTTTTCAATATTATTTTTTATAAGTTTCCGTAGCATAACTTTTTTTAGTTTCATATATGTATATATATGTAAATTTGCATATGGTTAATTTTTTGGAAAGAGCACAAAATGATACAAAAACTTACTCATTATCAATCACATGGGCGTAGAAATGGGGATTTGGACCCCCCATTTTAAAAACAAAATGTACGATTATGGACATTTGGAAATATTTTTTTATCTTCATAACTTTCGTGATAAAAAATTTCTTTTGGCAATTATTGAAATTGTTATTAGCTTTCTAGGAAATCGTTCAAATGGTATGATGTTTTTCACAGTATCTACATCTTCTATTGGATTGCAACTTTCTGTAAAATAATAAGAAAAATGTAACATAACTGTTTCACCTACAGCTTACAGAAATTAGGCTGTTTTAGTCCTAGTACTGATAAAAATAATATGTTACGTTCCTGACTAAAAATAAAACCATTTCAAAAATTGATCAACATAAATATCACATAAAATAAGTATGCAATTGACCTGCAAATAAAGATGTTGAATTAAAATTAATGTACCTGATTATAGGCAAGCATCAATAAGAGACCAAAGACAAACATTTATTTATTTCTCGTAAATTCGGCGACTAAGATGAAACCAAATGATTAGTCATTTATAATTTTCCCGTGTCGCCTTCGTTTGTGTTAGGTATTAATATGTAAATATAATTCAATAACTAAAAATGTGGGAAACATTTTCTCGTGGTTTCCATACTAATTTCACTAAATTTTATCGATGCATTTATGTTTTATTCATTTACTACATTCGTTAAACGTTTATTAGATAAAATTAAATTTATCATTGCAGGCAAGCTATTGCGAAATATGTAAATACATTTTGAAATATGCACAAACTAAATAAATATTACAAAACGGATAATGTAACGAATTTAGAAATAGTTGTTAAATAAAAGGCTGTGTGAAAATAGTTGAATTAAAACGGTTATGATTAATATGTAACGTATAATTGAAACATTTACTTCGCAAAAAATTATGTGCTGTTACAAAGCAAATATTTAGAAATCAAACCTCGAGAAAATAACGAATTGCTCTCTAGTATAGGTACTAAAATAAATATATTAGAGTATAGGTAAACGTTCTTAAACAGATACAATTTTAAACAATTAGGAAAAAATTTCTTCTCCATGTTATCCAGATAAGCGTTAAAGTACAAACGTTCAGTCGTCTTAAGCACATATATTTTCTATTTGCTAACACGTATTAGGGAGCTAGCAGTAAAATGTTAGGTAAGATACTGAAGCTTACTGGTAATTAGGCCATATTTGGCCCTTTTTACCTACTAACTTACACTACCCTCCACCCCTACAATCGCAAACAACCATGGGTAGGACAGAAAAATTCTGCCCCGTGTTGGATTCGAACCAACTTCCGGCCGCTCGTGCTTCCCTGGCAGCAACTATTCGTCGCCGCCTTGGCCGCTCGGCTACCGTCAGCCCTTAGTGGTAAAATGTTAGTGATATATAATAATTGTAAACATATAAGTAAAAAGTTTATGGATATTTAAGGGCGTCGTTTTTATACGCAATCTACAATGAATTCGTACCGATTATATACCGAGATGTACAAAAATATTCAAATTTAGAATTTTTCCCTTAATTAATAAAAAAGAAAACAATTTCTGCCAGCCGTGGCCTTCTAGTATTATTTTTACAAATAAATAAAAAAACTTACATTCAGAAACTGTGTCAGAAAATTGATCCTACCATACGTAAAATGATCCGCTGATTCCAAAAAAGTCAAAAAATACAGGGTGTCCCATTTAAAAATATATATTTACGGTGATTTCCGGTCAACCCGGAAATGTCATGAAATCTAAAATGACCTCAAAGAATTCATGGTACCATCTAATAAAAAACCACCCAATTTCAAATTTTTATCAGCAGTCGTAAAATAGTTGCAGCGTGTTTCCACTTTCCGTTGTCATCCGGTATATAAACAATTTATTTGTATACAGATTAAACCACATTTAATCCAACTTGTTTCCAGAACTCCAGCATCAGGTTACTCTGTCAAGGGCGACAATATAGGTTATATTTAAAAGAATATGTGGCTAAAACAATTTTAATGGGATCATTTCCTACCACAAGGACATACAGAACATGCACAAACAATTTCTATAACGCAACAAATTACACAATTTGTTTTAACCGTCAACAATATGAACGTGAATTGCGATTCATTCTCATACAAAGTATATAGTAAGTAAGCAACTGTAACAATAATAGTCGCTTACATACTGGATAGCAAACGGCGATTATAGTTGGGGAGAGAATATAGTTTACCCGGTCTCGTTAAAACTAAACTAAACTTGATTAGGTAAATTTCCTATGGTGATATAAATTTGTTAATAATTATTAATAATTGCCAATAATTAAAATTCTGTATTTCACCCTTTAACATTTTTGTAAATATTTTTGCAGTCTCAGCATTATTACAAAATAGTTGCAATGTTAGAATGCAAAGTTGTTACTATGGTCGTCCCATTTTGCAGGTACGGACAGCTCAGTGGAATGGTAGAACCCATATTCGGGGTTTTGGGAGCGGTAGCAGTGGGTCTGGCGGAACCAGCATTACCCTACGCCCTAGCCTTTGCTGCAGGTGCCATGATCTATGTTGTGGTCGACGATATCATACCAGAAGCAAATACAAAGTGAGTAAATTTCCATTCAAACTGACATTTTATTATACAGGGTGGGTTTGAAATTTTGCACGTCTCCATAATTTGCTGAACAACTTTTTCAAGTAACATTTTGCTGTATTTTCAGTAGAAAAGGCACTTTACCTGAAACGATAACAGTTTTCAATTGCTGCACTGAATATTTCAAAAATGGTCAGTCCTAACGACTTCAACAAGGTATATCTTTGTCAGATATAACAGATAGGAGAATCGATTGTTTCAATAGGCAGATGGATATACTAAACAGCAAAAAAAGTTCTGCCAATTAAAAGAAACATGCTGTGCCATAAGTGGCACCTTCTACTAGTGACGTCAAAATTAGTAAAAAATTCTTATTTGTCGTGCCAAAAAACATAATTGTACCATTTTTTTTTAATACTCCGACAGGTTT
This sequence comes from Monochamus saltuarius, assembly GCA_025584915.1. Lineage (NCBI taxonomy): Eukaryota > Metazoa > Arthropoda > Insecta > Coleoptera > Cerambycidae > Monochamus > Monochamus saltuarius. The sequence goes on from CM046721.1 coordinate 20,544,870, forward strand.
CAAAGTCATTGAGACATTTCTAAATAAAATTCTAGCATTGAACGCTCTGTATTTTTTAAACCAGCAACATTTGGATAAGGTATATTTGGCTCAATCGACTTTTTTTGGTCACCAGTATCTCCAGCTCCGAGATTTCCCAACCTTTCACAGACACTGTATATAATTATTCGCATTCGAGTCCAATTTTGCAGCAATTTATTGCAAAAAGCTACACCTTGTTAGAATCGATATATTTTACCATTTTTGAGATAAATGCATATTTAGAGATGTATGTAATAATAATAATTTATTGTATGATTTCCAAGCAAAAAGTAAGCACCTCGAATTTCTCTACATTTTCTGAATTGTCTAAACACCTCCGTTGGACATGAAACAACATAGGGTCATCATCTGTTTTTATCTGAAGTACTAACAGTATTAAATTTTTATTACATACGTTAAATATGCGTTTATCTCAAAAATGTGAAAAGATATTGAATAGAATAACGTATATCTTTACCAGTTTACCAATAATCTTAACATTTCTACATATATGTATTATACAGTGCTTTCGAAAAGTAACGAATAAAATCATTTTTTTTTGAAATTGAGAAGTTTTCGAAAAAGTCACGTTGATTTTGTTTTTAAAAAAGGCACTTTTTGACATACGACCCACATTTGTGACTCATCGTTGTTCGAGATATGACGTCATCGGCAAATTCTTTTAAATGGCAACCCCCAATTTTGACCATGCCATCAAAGAGCGTGTCATTCATCACATAATACAAAATTTAAGAAAATAATGTTTGAAGATTTTAAAATTTAATTCTCAGAATAATGAAAATGATAATGATTAGGTATGTAAAAAATCGACTAAATTAAATGTTCAAATTGTGCACCGTTAGCTGCCTGACAGTAGCCAAGACGATTAATAAATTCTTCTTGGACATTATCAATAACTTCAGGAGGTATACGATGTATCTCGTGACGAATTTATTTGTAAACGCTGGTTCCCTTAATTAAGTCATTATTATTAATGCAAAATGTCAAATTGGGCAACACTGTCAAAATAAATCTTAATTTTAATCTTGTCTGTATCATGAAGCATGCATGTCAAATTTCAGTTTAAATAATGAAAGTTCGTATTACCATGAGTTATTACTGTCACCGAAATTTCGAATATTTAACTTTTTACCCTGTATATCCGTAAGGAAGCCAGATAGTAAAACATGTTTATGAAGTACTGACTTTATTTTGGCTGCCTCTATATGCACTATTATTTTTGACCACTAATATCTTGGCACCTTGTATATGATAAGAAGTATACCGGCGCATCCGCCAAATATTTGAATTTTTTGTGTTTGTTTTCATTTTCCACCAGCGACACTTTGCATGTGGTACAACAATTTGTTTCTTTCAGTAATCTCTATCCGAGTTGTAATAGAGTTAAAGAAACAAATTTAAGAAATTTAAAAAAAAAACTGGCAATAGCACTATTGTGAGGGGTTTCCGAATTGTGACTAGGACGAGTTGTTTTTGTGATACTTTTTATGGGATGCATATTAGGCGATCTTTACTAACATAACTATAAGAAGAAAAATGTAATCACGGGAAACATTTTTTGGTAGGTACAGTGCGTTTCATTAACTTTGATAACATTTTGATCAGCTGTAACTTTTCTGTTTTTAAAGATATCGAAATGAAGCAAAAACCATATTGCATAGTGGACTAGCAAGTTTTTTCTTATTTGAAAAACAAAACAAAAGACCAACGATTTTGAGAGATCTTAACCTAACTTATATTTTTTTAAATGGAACGCCCTGTATATTATTGGATATTTGGATTCTACTCAAAATTCCAAGCATATTTTAATAAGCATATCCTATACCTATCTTCAACTGTTTCTGAGAAATAGTTTTACAAACATGTTAAATTATCATAAAAATCGCTCTACTTGTCTGCCATTTTCCTCAACAGAACAAAACACTAAGGCTCGATTGCTACCAGCACGGCTCAAGCAATGCTGAACTTCAGCTTTAGCTCAGTGCAAAGTGTGCCATGAACAAGTAGAGCAATTTTTATGATAATTTGACATGTTTGTAAAACTATTTCTCAGAAACAGTTGAAGATAGGTATAGAATATGCTTATTAAAATATGCTTGGAATTTTGAGTAGAATCCAAATATCCAATAATATACAGGGCGTTCCATTTAAAAAAATATAAGTTAGGTTAAGATCTCTCAAAATCGTTGGTCTTTTGTTTTGTTTTTCAAATAAGAAAAAACTTGCTAGTCCACTATGCAATATGGTTTTTGCTTCATTCCGATATCTTTAAAAACAGAAAAGTTACAGCTGATCAAAATGTTATCAAAGTTAATGAAACGCACTGTACCTATGTCTGATGAACAGTGGTGTGCAATGGCAGTTACAATAGAGTATAGGCAAACATTTAAATTACTTACTACTATGATCTACCAAAATATGCTCTCGTTCGGTAATGTCAGTATACCTAATAGTCAGTAATTGATTTGGACATTACACTTAAAACTAAGTATTTTTAAAAGAAAAACAGTGAGTTCTTTCTTGCATAAGAAACCGAGTAACAAACACACTTAACACGCAGTCGAGCACGCAGTCTATTAGATTAATGATTATAAAATATTACTATTATTTTTTATAAATCAGGTCAATACGGCGGTCATTTTTTAAAAACAGATCATCATAAAAATTAGTTTTTGTTTTAGGTCTTGCATAAGTTCTTTTTAAATTGAAATAACTGCTAAGTTGCTTAATCTCTTGTCCCTGAGTGTTTCGTAAGTAGGTATGAATTCGTTTCAAATCGGAAAAAGATCGTTTTGCCGAAGCTTGGCTAATGTAACAAGTTGCGGAAACACGTGGCACATTCTGTTTTTTTTTCGCAAAATCTAATAATTTGATAGGCATTGAGACCGGCAAATTCTGATGAAGAATATAAACAAATCAACTTTTAATCTGTCAAAATCAAATCGTTCGTTATATTTTGTCTTTACTTCCGAAAATATTTTGTCAGGAAAATTATCTTTGAATTGCGAAAAATAATCTAGATCAAGAAGGCGAAATTTTGTCAGTTATTGTAAAAGTTATCAATAAAGTTTTTAAATCCTTCTATTTTTCTCTTCTCGACTCAGAGCGTCTACCGTCAAGCAGTGCTTTAGCGCTCCATATGAATTTGTATTAATCAGCTGAAACTGCTTTGCTTTCTTTTTAAATACGATGCTTATACACAGTAGAGCAGTGCGCGCTGAGCGCCATAGAGAAACTTAAATAAAATTACCTCTTGCGCCAGCGGCGAGAGGTGTATAATTTATTAATTATATTATTATGAGTTTTAAGAGGACTGAGACAGGATAGAGCGTAGTAGATAGTAGATCTTATTTAACAAAAAAAGTGTATTGGTGGTATTGGTAACTTATTTAGGGTAGGCAATGCTTTTATGCTTCTATTGTATGCACGCCACTGCTGATGAAGTATATAATCTTAAATTAAGTAACTCGTTCTTCGGTCATAATTTTTTAACGCTCTCCCAAATAAACTCAAGGTACTGCCGCTAGTAGCATTTAAACGAAAAGTGAAAACATACTTACTTAACAAAGCTTTTTATACTTTCTGTGAGTATTTTAATAATAATTTTAATTAATTCGTGAGAGTAGTAGGTAAATATTTTACTGTATAATTTTAATCTGTAACTATATAATCTTGTGTTTTGTATGTCTTATATTTTTTATTAGTTTGTGTAGTGTATTATTTACTATTATTATGCTTTCTATGTCAATGGAATTACTTTTATATTACTTTGTTGCCGTGTGGAAACACTTCGGTGTATTAGCATGAAAATAAAGAATAAAATAAAATAAAATGATTTATTTAAGAGAAGTAATATTACTTAGTACGGTATTGTATACAATATGATTACATGCTTGTGTATATTATACAAAAAAATTGATTCGTGTGTACTTATACAGGTCAACCCTGTATATGACTAAGCATATGAATATTTTAAGAATATAGATCGAAAAAATATAAGAATTAAAGGAATCGCTTCACTCAAAAATTTTGAAGTCATTAAACCTCTAGGTTATATGCAGGATGTTAAAAAAAGGGTGCAAAATATTTCAGGAGGTAATAGTATGAACCAAAATAAGCAGAAAAGTCTTAATAAATATGGGTCTGCAAAGTAACGGTTGCAGAGATATGGACCACTATTCGTTTTTCAAATATTTTATTTTATTAGGAATAAACCGACAAAGGAAGCTTTTAACAAACAAAAAACAAAGTTACAGACAATGTTCAAACTGCCCTCCGTGCATTTCCAAGCAGGCACGTCTCAACGATATTCGAACTCTTTCGAAAACACCCTCCTTGGTTTGGATTTCTTGACACTTTTAATTAATCCATAGCTGCAGCTCTTCCAGGCTAATTACAGGAGTACCAAACACTAACGTCTTCAAATATCCCCAGACAAAGAAATCTAGAGGGTTCAGATCAGGCGATTTTGGAGGCAATAAAACAGGACCACATAGATGGGTAGGAAGGGTCGGACCTCCTGAAATATTTTACACTCTTTTTGTAACACCCTGTATTTTGCAGACTTGACGTTAAGATCCTTGGGCAACCAGCAATACTAAATTGTAGAATTCATTGTAATAATTGAAATCATGTGTTTACGTTGTGATTTTGTGGTTTTCTTCATTTTTAGTGCTTGTTTTAAATTTTAAACATTTTATAGTAATTAAATAAAGGAATATGTGTCGAGTACAGATATTTTCCTATGATATAGTGCTTTGTTCTGTTCTTTGTAGGTTATCAAACAAGACTGCCGCAGGTGCATTACATTTTTTCTGTTATCTATTAGTATTCCTTTCATTTAATTTTCTTAGAATAAATGGACATTTTATTTAACTGTACGCGAGGTGAGTTTGTTTTATGTTGTTAGTGGGAAATTTTGACTGCTCCATTTTTTCAAATACAATTTTTGTAGTAATTAAACCATATCTTATGTTGATATACATACTATTGCTTTTTCTAAATAATTATAATTATTTCAAATATACCTGTAACTTAACATAGGCTTATATGTTGATTTTTTTCTGTATAAAAAGAGATATAAGAATTGCATACCTAGACATTTTAGGTATATTAACTAGAGGAGTTATAAGAGTTTTGTAAGAGTTTAAGAAAATTGTTAAAATTAATTTTAATTAATTTAATTTCCACCAATATAACAATTATTAAAAAGCTACATTGGTAGCGACATTTTCTCTTACTTTTCGACGTATCTATTTTCACTTTTAGATAAACATAAATTCAGCATCTCAGTTTATTACTTTGGCAAAAAAAACAACCTTGACTTTCTTTTGATAATTAGTTTTGAAAATGTCAACGGAATCTAATTGATTAATTTTATTGAATGGAAAATCTTATTTTCTCCACAGATTCATTGGTACAACTGTTATAATAAAAAAACGAGATAATTACTGAATATAATTATTCATTTAATATATTGAAGTAATAAAACACATTTATATTATTTTCATGGCACATTTGTTACGTTGATTAGGTAAGCACTGAGTACCTACGTAATTACACCAGAGACGCACAAAATTTTGTATAATTTCTCACCTGCAATAAATTTAGATATAAATTACAGAAATTATTTTAACATAATATTTTAAATTCATATTTGAAAGTGCAATGCCAAAAATAATGTCATACTGCTAAAATTCTTGCAATTTCTCATAATAAAAACCTATCACTTTAAGAGCTTCGTTGACGGTTACAGTAACATGTTTTACAAAATCAAGCCTACTATCAAAATTAAATAACACCTAAATCGGTTGCTCCAAGTTCACTGCTGTTGAAAGTATACGAAAAATTTACTGGAGAAGATGTTCGTGAATAAGTGATTACTTTACATTTGGCAACATTAATTTCCAGTTTGATAGCTTTACACCACTTATCAATATTGTAAATTTGCTTCTAGGTATTTTAAGCTAATATAAATAAAATCGCCTATCCTATCAATGAAGTCATATATATGCTCTCTGATACCAAACATCTAGGCAAGCTAGTGAACAATTCCACAGACAAAGCTCTATTCAATAACTATCTAAAGATTATTAATCTAGCTAGATTTACCAACCTGGTTTAATGAAAACACTCCATAAATATCAACAAGTTTATTGCAGAAGCTCCAGATGACACTTACATACATATAAGATTGGTGGTGCAAATACCTGACTCAAAAACTAATATCAAAAGGACATTTACAATAACAAATGAAACTGTAAGCGGAATATCTGTCTTGGATATGTATAGAAAATATATGGACATGACGCTAAAACATGACATTCTAAATTTTTGTAACCTATGCTAAAGGAAAATGTACAAACCAGGTAATTGGCAAAAGCACAATTGCCAAAATTCCATACAGAATATCAATATTTTTAAATTTGGATGATTCGAAAGGCTATACTGGAGACAGTTTCCGCCGTACTTCATCTACGTTATTAGTTAATGCTGGAAGTGATACCGTCACTCTAAAAAGACATGGGGGATGGCGAACAATCGCAGTAGCAGAAGGGTACTTAGATGATTGTATTTCTAAAAAATGTGAGGTAACCACCCAAATAATTACGGGAGAAAGTACTACTTCAAGTATCAGAGAACATTGTCTTATTTTTGAAAATTTTGTTTCTACCACAAGTACTTCATCAATGGCCACGAATTTGGAAAATAATAAACAGGACCTCATCTCCACCAGCAGAGCCAATATTTCTTCAGGGGGAATTTTCGTTAGTAATTTAACTAATTGTACTATAAATTTTAACAATATTTATTGTTGATGTTAATTTAAACTGTTTTCAATTTTTATAAATAAAAATAAGTAATAGAAAAATCTGTTTGGAAGAAAAGCATTATTATACATTTTTAGGAAGCTTGTATATGAATAAATGAAGTATACACTACTGTTACAGCTATTTGAAGTTTCTAGTTGTTGAGGAAAAGTACTACTTTCCTTCCTGAAATGAGTAAAATAGTATTTTCCACGTAGGGAGTAGAAAAAGTATGTTTTTTTCACTTAAACTTGACTGGTTTCCGTTTACAAAAACTTGGGGACGGTTTGTTTTCAAGCTGCACCATGTTCGCGTGCATTAAAAAAGTTGGTCGACTGCTGGGAAAAATCATCAGCGGCTGTTGATTTAGTGAAACGGCACGGCGACGAAGTTGGTGGTTGCGAAATAACGAGATGTACCTACGGTACCTGGGTGGGCCGCCGCAATGCGACGGCCAATTGTTATTGAAGTCGACGGGCTCTAAAATAAGAACGAGAAGCTCAAACAACGTGATGGTCAGAATTTATGACGGAAGTTTTTCTTGCCCGAACGAAACGTATGCACGCACAGGAATGCGTCCGTCTTGATCCATGGGCGTACGCGTACCGGCAGAAAACCAGTGGCGCGCGCTATTCAAGGACGTAACGTACACATGCGACTATGGGTATCCAATGAGGATAGGACGTACATAATGTTTCTTAACACTCAAGACATTGTGACCTTGTATGTGGTTATTAGATATGTGTCACAATATTCAGTTCATTCAGCATCCAGTGGCGGAGTTATAGGAGTTTTCAATTTTTAAACAGAATAAATGCCATTGTTTCACTCTGTAAAAAAAATTATTATTATTTAATATTGTGTATTGTCAAATTAAGCTTATTTTTTAAAAAGATTAATTTTTAATAGTGGCTTATGCATATTCAAATGCTGAAATGGTCAATATTGTTTCCATTTATGGCCTTGCAGATCGAAATGGTACTAAGGCTAGGCGAATTTATATGTAAAGATTTCCAAATCATCCAAATCCAAGAATGTTCGGAAATTCTTTTCTACGTCTTTTAGAGCCAGGCTCACTTCAGAAAGGTCCAATTCCTGTAAGACCTTTGAGTGCTAGAACGTCTGAGTTGGAAGAAGCTATTCAACACGAAATTGAAAAAGAGCCAAATACTAGTACTGAAGCATCATCAGTTATACCCGTATCACATACAAAGGGTTCAAGCCTTACTACAGCAAGACTGTCCTGCTCGTCAACAAATTTGCCACTGGATTTTGCAAAAAAATAAACAAAACTTTGACTACTCCTGAGATGCTATAATAAACTTCCACAATAAACATATTTGGTCTTATACAAACCCTAATACCATAATGGAATGTTGATGTAAGCATCAATTTTCTTGAATTTATGGGTAGGTATTATTGAACTATTCTTGTTGGACCTTACTTTTACCAAGAACTTTAACCGGTGCCCCTTACTGACATTTTCTTGAAAACGTTTTACCTGAAGTACTTAACGATGTTCTCTATGCGGTAAGACAAAAAATATGGTTTATGCACGACGGGACTCCTTGACATTTTAGTTTAACTGCTCATGAATTTTTAAATGAAAGATAACGCGATTGGACGAGGCACTCAGGAACCGGGTCAACCATGGCCACCCAGATCACCTGATATAGATTTGTTTGTTTGGTGACATCTCAAGACATTAGTTTACAAGGTTCACATTTAATTTGAGGAACACTTACGTCAACAAATTTTAGCTGGCTGTGATGTCATAAGAGCTACTGCAGGAATTTTTACACGTGTTCGAGCTGTAATTTCAAGAATACAATGACGCATATGATAACCTATTTTATATTTATGTATATATGTTGTACAGGGTAACATATTTTTTGGCAAATAATGGTCGATACCCACGCCTCCGCCACTGGTAAGTTTAAAAAAAACTGGTAATTTTTGGTTTCATACCTTCTGTATTCGGGAATGAATTTTCAAATAATTTCCGTAAAAACAATCTGATTTAGATCTTTCTTTCATAATGTTTCTATAAAAGGTTATGGATTCTGGGATAATCTAATAACATATATTTTTCTACCACTTTGGAGCTTTGCTAATTGAAAATGAATAATACGAGTAATATCTCGTTTTTTTTCTTACCTTGAACTGATTGAGGAATTTATCCGTTCTCGTAAAACGCATTGATAAACTATTGCCCTTCTGTCTTATTTTCTCTCTCTGAACGTTATATTACTGGTACAACACGTGTTTAATACTTTCAGTATATAGCAAATAACACTGTTTAACTACTTTATTATACTTGAAATTCCTTCACTCATTAGAAGCGAGTACCGTACATTTTCCAAATACTTCAACCTTACTCATTATCCCATGCGGACAAATTCTTCGACAAATTACCTGCCCTTTTTTACTCATCAGGTGTTTAACGCCGGAGGAATTATTTATAGAAATTAAAATAGTGTAAATAAATACAAAATTGATTAAGAATTTTTCCCTCTAGTATATGTTTTAAAGTTTGAATTTGAGAAAACAATCATACTTTTTACTAATTATATTTTAAAATCTTCAAACATAATTTTCTAGAAATTTTTGTTATGTACCACCATAATTTTTTTCATGATCTGTATGTAGAATGACACGTTCTTTCAAATGTCATGGTCAAAATTGAGGGTTGCTATTTAAAAAAATTGTCGATGCCGTCATATATCGCACAACGATGACGTCACAAATATGGGTCTTATGTCAAAAAGTGTCTTTTTTAAAAACAAAATTGCCGTGCCAGGGGAGCTTTTCGAAAACTTCTCAAAATCAAAAATAATTAATTTATTCGTTACTTTTCGAAAGCACTAGAAACGGTTAGTTTTACATAATAAGTAATGGTAGAAATAATTGAATCAGAATTTTAGCTCTTTAAGTTACGTGGCAATGAATTTCTAGTTCAGCAGAGTTGGACCTAGTCTCAATAAACTTTGATTTTAAAAATGATTTTACAAGCTGAATATTCTTTATTTAAAGTAGGTATACCTACAGTAAATATGCAACATTTATTTTTCAAGTCAATGTCATCTATATATTACCTTCTTCTTATATCGGCCCACAAGCCTTTTTTATTTTTTTTCTTGTTTTGCTAGTCCATCTGTCAGGTCTTGTCTTCAAGATCAAGAAAGAGCAAGACGAGATGCCAATATTACATAATATGAAAATATGATTACTGAATCAACTTATTTTGGAATTTTCTTTAAATGATAATTTAAATTATTTACACCAAAGACTTGGGAAATACTAAAAACTTTTGTTTGTTTCTCTGTCCCTCATTCTAATCACTAGGATTGTCCCAGAAGTCGGAGACATGCAGGAGAAAAGGCGGTATATTATTTTTAAGCAGTCCGCACCCAGAAACGACTTGCGTTGGTAGGCCCTAACCATCATTTAGTCAAAAAATGAGGAAAACGTGGAAAATCTAATTAATTATGGATGGTCAAACTCCGACTGATATCAGTCTTTCACATTGGCTATCTGTCAAAGCAACAATGGAAACATCAGGAAATTGACAGCAGCCAACTAGTTTTTCCTAATAATGGGTGTAGTAAAACTGCCTCTTCCCGACGTGCAATACTTTACATTTTATTTTTTAACGTCGAAACAGTTAATTTTATCAAAAAAATATAAGAGAGAAAAAGTTTCTAAATGAATCGACTTAACCTAATTTATTTTTTTCTACGTCGTTAAGGAAGTTTTTTGAAAGTATAGTTAAAAAAAATGAAAGGGGTAGTTTATTTCAACCCTTTCCAATTATTTTCAAAAAGTGAAAAAGTGTCTTTTGATGATGGTAACACTTCCACAAAATTTTACCATTCCCACGCTTTTCATTTCCTAGATAAACAATAAAAACACTCTTTTTTCCGCCATCTTTGCAACGCGATATCTCCCTAATTTGACTTGACTTGAATTGACTTGTGACCCAACGTTTATATAACAAACTACCTTTTATTTTCAACAAGGAATATTTTCGCCTTTGTTTTGAAACACCCTGTATATTTATTCGAATATATTCATGAGTCAGAAATGATAAAATGAAACTGTCTTCTTCAAACGAATTATTCGCTAGCATCTATTGAACAGTCAGTATTTTCTTATATTTAATTTATATTATGTTAAAAGGTGCCTTTGCCTATACTCGCCTTTCAACAGCATTTTGTACTGTTCTGGAATTGTTGTCTTTGGAGGTAATTTGTGTACCAAACAAAAGTCAAATTGAAGTCATATTTGCAGTTCCCGTATACCGTATCTGCTACTTCTTTATGTGAAAAAGGCACTTTGAAATAAAAGATGATATAGGTGTTGGTCTAATCTTTTGGAGCACATGAGACTTTACACCACAGGCAAACTTCAGACACATTCTGTCTAAAGAGTTGCATTATTGTAAATTTCACTTGGCCATCAGAAACTATCATGATTTTGCATAGCCGTATTAATAAGTCAGTTGAGTTCTCATTATCAGAAAAGATAAAATGATCCTGTTTCCTGCAAACGAATTTAATTTATATTATGTTAAAAAATTATTATGATTTATAATAACAGTTGCCCACCTTGAAACAGACCTGACGTCGCAAGGAAGCTGCTCGCAAGTACCTATACGTTTGTGATTCATCCCGTGTTTAATATTAGCAATCTTTAAGCAGGACAACAATCATAAAGACGTCTTAGAGAGTGAGATAAGGAATAATCGTACATTAATTCATAAAATAATATTGATTCATGCTTTCCAGAAAACGCCGCGCACATACAGAAACTTTTATGTAGTCGCGCCAATCGTAATAATTTACTACGAAACGTTAAGATGCAAGGTCGTCCTGTTTACAGAAGTTGGACATTCCGATGGTACTTAGTATTTGTTTCGACGAAATTAGCGCAGTTTTGTTCATAGAGCTGGATATGGATCTGTAGTACTTTTAGGCATATACCTTTTATTCGCGGGAATAAAATTCTCGCAGATATGTATGCAATTGCAATGCGTACACGTAATAGTAAAATTATCTCTGTTTGGATACAATATCTATGAGTGTTTAATGATTTGAGAGACATGCCGCCGATTTTTATTGGTTTGGTGAAAGAACTGTAACTGACTTGTGCAAATATGAAGGTCTACTAAACTAATACTTACTGCTGCTACAAGATATATGAGCTCTGTCAAATCAGTTCAGAAAAACATATTCACAATGAAAATTATTGTTGGGGTTTACTACTAACATAACAATGTAGTCAAGATTCATTCATATTAGAGTATTGTTAGCTATTATTCTACATCTACAAAATTTTAGGACTCGTTGCTTTGATAATATAAAATTAATGACAAAAATTATGCTGATCGCGCAAATAATAAAAATATTTAATGCAATTTTTAAGCTACAATCTTATAGCACACAACAAAAATATACTACTTGAAGAAAGGTAAACTACCGTTTAATATGCATGTGCATTTAACTACCCCCCTAATTAATGAGGTTTTCCAGGTTTCCCTCATTCCTGCACTGAATGGTGGTTAGGGTCTACCAACGTAAGTCGTTCCTGGGCGCAAATGCGGCCTGCTTAATCATATGCCGCCCCCTCTCCCGCACAAGTCTTCGACTTCTGGGCTAATCCTCGTGATTAGAATGAGGGGTAGAGATATTATTATTATTATATCATTTTATTTTGATATTTTTTGCATTTTTATTCCTCTCGATGAAAGTAAAAAATGATTAAATTGTCAGGTTTATCTGTTAACAATAACAACGCATAACAATATCATAAAGTACATCATGCCCTCTGTTTCAACATGCTGCTCATTAAAAAAGATATTAAACGTATCATTTTTGAAAGTTATATAAAATTTACAGTTACAGTTTTGCAGCTATGTTTCTAAGGATTTGGTGTAGGTTAAAAGTTTGCCCTGTTTTTAAAAAAAGAGATAAGCTCTTTATAGAAAACTACAAACCTATAGCAGTTCTTTGCAACTTCATTGCCCTAAACCATTAACGTATTTATTTAAAATTGTACTACATCGCATACTTTCTTTTCAAATAAAATGTTATGAAGTTTTTAGCATCGATTTATATCCGGTACGTATACAGCAGCCAATTTATTGAATGTTACTCATTTTATTGCTAATGTATTGAATCAAGGTACTCAAGTTGATCTACCTGTCATAGAGGATTTCGACAGAATGGATCATAGTCTGTCATTGCGCAATTTGTCATTTTCTGGTCAAACTATTTAGCTTTCTTTGAGTTATATTGAACACATATAGTCTTAAATGTTAATTACTTTGATTATAAATCCATGGATATATATGCGTTTTTTTGTGTTCCACATGGATCGATTCTGGGACCTTTATTATATGTCATTTTTATAATTGATTTTTGTATATCTCTTCATGTGAATGCTGTGTTGTATATTGATGACTAAAAGATTTTTGGTAAAATTATCTCGATAGTTGTTACCTATTACAAGATGTTACAAAGGTAAATTTATGGTGCCAAGATAGTAGCTTACCACTTAACATAGCAAAATATAACTTAATGACTTACACAAAGAATAAATTAAATTAGTTTTGCCTACACCATAAATAATAATACCCTAAACAAGTGCAGTGAATTTAAGAATCTTTGATTCATATTGTGTCGAGTGCTTACAAACATTTATGATAATTTTTAAGAGCGTACCAACGTTGACCACCATACTTAATGCATTTGTCAGATCAAAACTAAATAAGCGACAGTTACTTAGAACGCCCATGTTGAAATACACGTTAAGAGTTTGGAGTTAGTACAACGAAAATTCGTTAAATATTTTAGTTTTAAGGCTGATGGTGTCTACCCACCGCAAAGCATCCTACAAGGGAACTTATTAAATAGATTCCATTTGAAGGATATAGATTTTGCGTCTACCTACTTTTTAATTTCACAAATCATTCAGAAATTAGTGATAGTGACTCGTGAAGTTAATGGGTCTAAAGGATAATTATAACCGTTATAATAAATATTTGCTATGGAATACTGAAATAAAAGTTATTTCCCAGTAAGACGTGTTTATTTTGATAATTTTTTGCATGTCTGCTTAGTGAAATTTAAAAATTATTAAATTTTCAGGCTTATCTGTTTTTTTTTTTTATGAGTTTGCATAGGTCATCTTTTGTTGACGCAGCATTATGCTTTAAACATTTCTGCTGCATATGTATTACATGTGTTGTGAAGCTTGTTGGAAACGACATTTCTTTACAGCTGTTTATGCCTAGAGTACGTAGATTTGGGTAGATTTCCGAGCTTAGTGACTTTCCGAGGCGGCTGATTGTTGGGTTGCGCGATGTAGGCGTGAGAAAAATTTCTAGAAGGACTAACAGATCCTTATGTAGCATGTTACTGGGCCTGGTCAAAGAGCGAGAGGCACAGTTATTCCTAACGACTTCCAAAGATGTACCTTTTTCAGGTAAAATGGGTAGGAAAATCTGTTTCTATAATCATATGGATACCTACACTAAACTGTCATTTAAAAGAGCATGTGCCATAACTGGCGCCTTCTATTAGTAACGTGAAAATTAGAAACAAATTTGAATTTCTCTCTCCCAAAATAACCCGGTCTCCAGAATGTATGCAAATATTTGGATATTTTAAAAAGTTATTCACAAATACCGAAAGCAAAATTTTAATATTGCCCTGCTTCTTCTCTTCAACCATCAACTTTTGACTTAAGTAAATTTGGTTTGCTCTATGTATCATTTAGAGACAGTGAATAGTGAACACACGTTGTTATTTTTAGTGCTGAAATATTAAGTTTTTCCCTTGGTAAAAATGCCACCGAGAAAAGCAGAAAAAGACACAGATGATGATTTGGTAGCTACTTTCATAAATAGTGTAAAATTTAAAAGTTTTATAAAAACAATTGTGAAAGAAGAAAATGCAAGTTTATTAGAAGAAATAAAATCTCTTCGGCAGGAATTTGTCGTTCTGCGCGAATCCAATATACAGTTGATAAATTTATTAACAAATAACAGTAATGCAGTAAGTCAATCTTGTCTAAAAGTAAATCAGAATAATGATAAATGTATTGCAACAATGTCAAACTCATCGAGTTCCTATTCTCAAGTAACAAAAACCTCAACAAATCGTTCCAGTCCTCAAAAAAGAGACAGGCAAGAAAAGAATTCTAATAAAACACCAAGCAGTATTCTGATAAAGATACTAATTCTCCCAAGAACAAAAGAAACAGAAATGTTATCACTGGTTCACCAATCTGTGACCGTTCTGGTGGAAAACTCATTGGCGTGGAACGAAAAATATATCTGCATATATGTAAGTTTAAAAATGAAAATGCGGACATTGATGATTTAAAAGAATATATTAAGGATGATGTTGACCTAAGTAAAGTTGAATGTGAAAATTTGCAAGTTATTATGGCAACCATACATATTTTAAATTAGGAGTTCCACAAGAATATTTTGACATATTTTTCAAAGCGGAGTACTGGCCTCGTGGAGTTGAAATTAGGAAATTTTTTTTTCGACGACAAAGGAGTCAAGAATCAGATAAATAAAAATATTAAAAGTTATAAAGATATAATTTCGTCTATTTCCATCACAGGACTTCATATCAATATTCAGGGTTTGTCAAATAAAATTCATATCCTTGAGATTCTGCTAAAAGAAGAAAATCCTCTTTTTCTGTTATTGACTGAACACTGGATGAATAAAGAAGAAATAGAAGTTACGAGTATAAGGGGCTACACACTACTGTCCCACTTCTGTAGACAAAGGGCGATTCATGGAGAAGCAGCTGTCTATGGAAGAAATGATGTTGCAAGCAAGTGTAAATCCATTAATATAATTGACACGTTCACAAGTGAACTAAGCTGTGAATGTGCAGGTATCAGTGTTTGTTTAGAAAATATAAAACTAGCTGTACTCTCGATCTGTCGTTCGCCATCAAAATTTTCCGATAAAAAAGTATTTCTAAATTCTCTCAATTCTATTTTGTGTACTATATCAAAATCATGCAATTACTTAATAATCGGCGGTGATTTTAACATTGACTCTTTAGAAGACTCTCCCAGTAAACTTTTATTACTTGATCTCCTGGAAAATTTCAGTCTGGTATCTACGTTACCTCAAGGAGAACCAACAAGAGAGTTTAATAACGCTAAATCAGCTATAGATTACATTGCCACTAATATTGAAAATACTGTAAGCAGAAATATTGATCTAGGAATCTCAGATCATAAAATACAAGTATTCTCGGCAACTATATCATCCTTATCTTGCACGCCAGTGCACAATTTTCAATTTATTTATAAGAGAAATTTTTCAAAGCAAAATCTTTGTAATCTGAATTTTCTTCTTTCTTCTACGGATTTGAGCAATCTTTATTTGATAAATGATCCAAATCAGGCCTGGCAATTTTTCTGGCAAATTTTTTATATAATATGGACAGATATTGTCCTTTAACAAAAATAAAAATATCCGATTTTAACTTAAAATATGATTGGGTTGACACAAATGTTGTGGAAGAAAGTAAAAAACTTAAGGAGTTATTTTGGCTTGTTAAACATAGTGATAATTCAGAATTTAAAAATCTCTATAATGAATCACGAAAAATTTACTCAGATAAGTTAAAATTTAAAAAACAAATGTACTATCAAAATAGAATTGATACTTCTCCAAATATATCTAGAGAAATTTGGGACATAGTGAACACTAACCTTGGGCGAATAAAAAAATCCATAGTCATAAATCAAATAAAATGTAATGATAATTATATTTCTGATAGGTCAGCTATTTGTAATTATTTTGGCAAATTCTTTTCCGAAATCTCTAAAAATTTAATAAATAATACTTACCAGGATACCAACGCTCAAACTGGGACAGTCGGTCGTTTATGCTCTTCATCAATGTTTTTTTATGACATAACTCCTATGGAAATTCAGAACACACTTACATATATGAAAAACAAAAACTCCTCTGGTTTTGATCAAGTTACTATTAAGGCAATAAAGTCCGTATCCCAGTATTTGCTTCACCCTTTGTCCTATATTTTCAATTTATGTGTAAGGAGTGGAATTTTCCCTGAGTCACTTAAATTAGCGTTGCTTATACCTTTGCATAAAAAAGGCGATAAAGAGGTTATTGATAACTACAGGCCGATTGCGCTGTTGTCATGTTTCTCGAAAATTTTTGAAAAAATTATTTATAATAGAATTTCTAGTTTTATTAATAATAACCGATTATTATCGGTCTACTAACTCAGCAGCTTATGATCTTACAAATTATATTTATGATGCACTGGATGAACGAAAGTTTGTAATAGCTATTTTCTTTGATCTCACACGAGCTTTTGACTGCATAGACAAAGTTCTGCTATGTCAAAAGCTTCAATCCTTAGGTGTAAGGGAACCTTTAAATAATTTTATACACTCGTTTTTGTCGAATCGGAAAATAACTGTTAAATTAGCGCAACACTTATCTGAAACATATTTTGTTAATCTGGGCGTCCTCAGGAAGTATTTTATCTCCTTTACTGTTCATACTTTTCATCAATGACCTTGACTATAATATAATTACTGATCCCAACATACGTATAATTATGTATGCAGACGATACCACCATTAGTATTGCAACTAAGTCTTTGGACGAGCTTCAAACGAAAACCAACAGTTTATTAACACTTTTTTATGATTGGTGTCATACTAATAAACTGGTGATAAATACGGAAAAAACCAAGTATATGATGTTTTACAAAAGGCGCAAACCAAGTGACATTAATATAGTAATGAGATACTGTATTCTGCAAAAACAGAACATATTAAATTTTTGGGTTTACATCTGGACGAAAATTTGAGTTGAATAACCACATTGACCATGTCGTATCAAAACTGAATTCTGCATATTATGCTCTGAGAAACCTTATTCATATAATGTCTCGCAAATATTTATTAAATATATATTATGCATTGGCTTATTCCCACTTAAAATTCTTAATAATTTTTTGGGCCCACGCTACCAACTCATATAGAGTGTTTATTTTGCAGAAACGTTTAATCAGACTGATATTTTCTTTGGGTCCCCTCGATTCGTGTAGGCCAACGTTTAAAGAGAACAAAATATTAACTTTTTACTCCTTGCTAATTTTTGAATCAGCATTGTTTATAAATATATTAATGAAATGATACGTAACTGTGATGTTCATTATTACAATACACGTTCGGCAATGGATATTTATAGAAGTAATTTAAATTTAGCTTTGTCCGAAAAAAGCGCACACAATTTTTGTAGTAGAGTATATAATAGTTTGCCTAAAGACATTAAAGAAATTGAAAGTTATAAGCCTTTTAGGAAATCACTTCACCTGTTCCTCTCTACAAACTGTTTTTATAGTATAAAAGAATACTTTGATTTTGTAAAATAATATCGTAGTTTTGTAATTTAGTTATATAGCTAACTTAAGTAATTTTATAAAGAAATTTGTTCAGTGTTTGGTTAAGCTGTTATTTATATTATGTGTTACTTACTTTTTATGTTTTTTTTTTAAATCTATATGTATGTATCATTTATTATATGACGTTCACAACCTGTACATGGCTTATGTGAATAAATGGAAATAAAAATAAAAAAATTAATTTCAGAACACCCTGTATATTAATTTAGCATATGCGCTTCCGCGGAATCTAACTAACAAAAGAAAACCCATCAATAAATAAAGGAGTTGCGGAATCGTCAATCCATAAATGAAACACACTGTTTGTTGTTTCTATTTATTAAAGAAGAACTACATAAATATAGTATTTATTCCACCCAGAAGAACCCCTTTCAATTTACTAAATTGATAAAATGTCGGCATACCTATATGCTATAATATTTCGTTCAAGAGCATATCAACAACATTAATGGTGTCCCACATGCTATGCTAAGCGTTTTGTCACCGCTGTGGAAAATAATTGAACATCATTCATGCCAGTCGCCGTTGAATTAAGTGAACATTCCGGTTATCTCCTCAAATATTTATTTTGTTGTTATCATTCACTTCTTTGACGTTGTAAATCCATTAAGAACTTCGTGGAGCCTGGTAATGAATGAAATGCATCGTTCTAAAGTCTGTTAGCTGATAACGATATCAGGCTTTGAACTTCGTTCTAAATCGCGACACATTTAGGTTAATAGTGAACGGCCATTCACAAAAATGTGACTGGATAAGACGTATATTTTCAGCGACAATAAAACACTTTCACCAGATAGGTCACGCCCACCTTTTGAAATGAAAATATTTATTATTAAAAAAATATTTAGTTCTCAAAAAGAGATAAATTAACAGTACGAAACATTTATTTATTATATTTAGACATCCATCATCCATACTTCTGTTAGGAAGTCCTTGGCGATCTATTAGGAATTATTTTTAAGTAAATTGTTTAATGTATTGGAATATCTGTATACACCTAAAATTAACTTAATTTTGTGTGGGGACTTTAATTTCGATAAATATAAAAACAAGCATTTTGATATGTTATGTAATATGCTGCCTTGTTTCAATCTTAAATATGTTGTAAATTGGCCAACTCGTGTTACCTATACAGGGTATCCCAACGAAAATTTGACCCCCCCTATAATTTGAAAACCGAATAATATTTCAAAATTCGCCGAGACCCGTCGATTTTTGTTCTTGGGGGGAGCTTTTTTGACAGTCAAGCCAACTCGATATGTTCATCCCCCTAATGCCTAGCAGCCCCAACTTAAAAATTTCAAATGCAACTACCCCACTTGTGGCACATCATTTTAAAGCCCTTTTCATTGCGAATACAGTGACGTAGCGTTTTTAGAAATCGGTTGAGATTTGACAGAATTATTGGTTACAAACGAAAAGATGACAAACCAACTTACGCGTAGTAATTTCTACACAAATGCCCCCACCACTAATAAGTTTTTCATCTACTACACATGACCGCATTACTTAATTGTTATTGATGTGTCTATTAGTTTATAACAAAGTCAGAAATGAAATAAAAAATCTGAAGCAAATAATAAATCAGATTTATTTGATGAATTGCTCAAAATGACCCCCGTTAACTTCCAAACAATAATACAGTCTGGTTTCAAATTCTGTTCGAACATTATTAAAGACATCCGCAGTTATTAATCGGCATTCTTCTACAATTCTCTGACGTAGCACTTGCAATGTTTCCGGCTGAGTGGCGTACACTCGTGATTCTAAATGACCCCACAGAAAAAAGTCCAAAGGGGACAGATCCGGAGATGTTGGTGGCCATTCGACGGGACCTTTTCTGCCAATCCAATGCCCCGGGAAATGGTCATCCAAAAATTGTCGCACAGCAGAAGCATAGTGCGGGGGCGCACCATCTTGTGGGAAGGTTATTTCATTTTCTAGTAAATTGTCGTCACTTTCTAAAATCTCTGTTATCCTAGGATCAATTGTACTTTCCAATAATTCTAGATAGGTGTTTCCATCGAGATTACTTTGGATGAAAAATGGTCCAACAAGATGGTCGCCCAAAATGCCTGCCCAAACATCCAATTTTTGGGGAGTCTGAGTATGAAATTCCCTGATTAAATGCGGATTAGTATCACTCCAATAACGACAATTGTGTCTATTCACTTCGCCATTCAACATAAATGTGCATTCGTCGGAGAAACATGTATTGTAGAGAAGATTTGGATTCAGTAGAAGTTGTTCACTAAAGTATTCGCAAAATTGGTTACGGCGATCAAAGTCATCTTCATGTAACTCTTGAACCAGCGTCATCTTAAATGGATGAAACTTGTGTTTTTTCAAAATTCGATGAACACTGGAACGGGATACGCCAGAAGCTTGAGACACAGTTGTAATCGATTGCTTATCATCCATCTGTACATGACCCAAAACTGCCACTTCAACTGCTTCATTTGGAACTGGCCCAATTACTTCACGTTTCTTGTTTAAAAGCGAACCTGTTGCAACAAATTTGTCAATCAGGTGTTTAACGTACTGGTGGTTTACATTTTTTTCAGGATGATTGGCATTAAAAATTCGTGCTGTAGCTTTAGCGCAATCGTGATTTCGATAATAAATTGCAACAATTTCTACTCTTTCCGCGATAGAATAAACCATTTCGAACACACGTTAATACTTTCAATAACGGCTGAAACTAACGATTTCTTGGTCACAAGCAAAAACACCGACTTTTTTTGTAGTACTGAAAAGGTCTGAATTCCTATAAACTTAAGTATATTCTACTTATAACTATTTTATTTTATTGTTTTATTTGCTTCAGCTTTGTTATTTCATTTGTGACGTTTTTGTAAACTGATAGACACATCAATAACAATTAGGTAATGCGGTCATGTGTATTAGATGAAAAACTTATTAGTGGTGGGCATTTGTGTAGAAATTACTACGCGTAAGTTGGTTTGTCATCTTTTCGTTTGTAACCAATAATTCTGTCAAATCTCAACCGATTTCTGAAAACGGTACGTCACTGTATTCGCAATGAAAAGGGCTTTAAAATGAGGTGCCACAAGTGGGGTAGTTGCATTTGAAATTTTTAAGTTGGGGTTGCTAGGCATTAGGGGGATGAACATATCGAGTTGGCTTGACTGTCAAAAAAGCTCCCTCCAAGAAAAAAAATCGACGGGTCTCGGCGAATTTTGAAATATTATTCGGTTTTCCAATTATAGGGGGGGTCAAATTTTCGTTGGTATACCCTGTATAACTCCTGCACCCTTATAGATCAAATTTTTGTAAATTTTAAAAATCATGGAGTATGCTGTGTCCTCGATAATGTAATGTCAGATCATAGATCTGTTTTTTTGGAAATTAATAATGCGAAAATGCCATCTGTAAATAGGAAATATTGTAAAAGATTTTTTATGGACTGTAATATTTCAAATTTTGAAAATAGGTTAAGTTATGTAGATTGGTCATGTCTTTATAACTTTTAAGACTTTGATGAAGCTTACATGTATTTTTATGAATCATTTTTGTACTTTTTTGATATATATTTTCCGAACGAGATGGTTTATACTAATGTTGATAGGAAGAAATGGGTTGATGACGAGGTGAGAACATCTGGTCGTAATCTCAAAGATTTATATATGTTAAAGATTAAATATCCAGAATTAGCTGTTTTGTACAATGATGCAAAAAGGAAACATTTAAATTTGTTGTCATTTAAAAAGAAAAGTTATTATCAAGAAAAGATTTCGGTATCTAATATTATTACGAAAACATTATGGAATACAGTTGGTGAATTAACTGGTAAAAATAAACAAACTAAAAATAATACTGCCATTTTTAGAGACGGTTCTGTGATTAAGAATCCGGGAAATAGCAAACGCTTTTAATAATTATTTTGTAAATGCACCTTTGGATTTAATTAAACAAATACCGAGCCCCTCAAATAATTACTCATTTCCAATATATAATAATAGAAACAGTAACACTATGTTTTTTTATCCTTTTAGTAAGGAAGAGTTGCTTAATTTACTTAAAAGAAAAATAAAAAATAAATCATCTTCAGAAGGGGATGAAACTCCTTTATTTCTTGTGAAATGGATTTTAAAACTAATTTTGGAACCTATCACTTATTTATTAAATTTATCATTTTATTCTGGTAAATTCCCTGATAATTTTAAAACAAATAAAGTTATACCCTTATATAAGAAAAATGATCCTTCCTTACTTGAGAACTACAGACCTATATTTGTACCTAATAGTTTTTCGAAAATTTTCGAATATGCATCTTTAGATAGATTACAATGTTTTTTGGAAAGCAATAATGTAATTACAGAACATCAACATGGATTTCGGCCCCAAAAATCCACTAGTACAGCAATGTTCTCTTTTTATAGTCAGTTGATTGAACATGTGGATGCAGGCGAGAGCCCAGTAGCGATTTTTTGCGACTTGAGCAGGGCTTTCGACTGCGTCAATCATGAGAAGTTATTGGAAATTCTTGAAATGTATAGAATTAGGGGTGTTACTTTGAAGTGGTGTGCATCATTCTTGAAAAATCGGCGACAATATGTTTCCTTTTTGGTTTCAGAGACTAATCAGTCGCGTAGTTGTCAATCCGGTTTCTTGAATGTTCATTTAGGGTACTGGATCTGGGACTGGGATCAATTTTGGGCCCAGTTTTGTTTATTTTATATATAAACCAGATTTGTTCGGTTATACCAGGTTGTCACTTTACTGTTTATGCTGATATCTCTCATAATTTCTGATAAAATTTTTAATAATCTAAAAAGTAAGTGCTCTGACATTTTAAATAATATTGCTCACTATTTCACTGATCTTAATTTATATTTTAATGTTGAAAAAACTGAAATTTTACGCATACATACCTATCAACATAATGTTGAAGATATAGCTCTCGATATTTACAATGCATCGTTGTGTAATAGACATGATAGCATACGATTTTTGGGACTCAATTTGGATGAAAATCTGAATTGGAAATCTCATTGTGAGAAAATAGTTTGTAAGCTCAATAGACTAAGATTTATATTTTTAAACTTACGTTCAGTACTTACAATAAAACAATTAATAAATGTATATTATGCAACAGTGGAAGCAATATTAAGGTATGGCGTCTGTTTTTTGGGCTAATTCGACTGATGTTTCTAAAGTGTTTATTGCGCAAAAGTCTATTATTCGATGCATAGCTAAGGTGTCTTCGAGAGAATCATGTAGGCCATTTTTAGGGACTATGATATATTAACACTGACGTCCTTGTATATTTTGGAGATAAGTACTTATATATTCAATAACGCAGGCATATATAATTTAAATGGGAACATCCATCCTTATAATACCCGTCAAAAGCATCACTTTCATCTACCGGTTACTAGAATGAATTTAACACAAAATTCTCCTAAATATATTGGGTTAAAAATATTTAATAAATTGCCTGACTACATAAATTCTTCTCAAAACATTAAAATGTTCAAAATTTGTTTGAAGAAATATTTGCTTGAAGTCTTTTTATTGTTTGTCTGAGTATATGTAAACCATGTGACTGTGTTTTATTTTATTATGATGTACTTTTTACATTGTGTTTTTACCTATAATTAGTTAACTATTCTTATACAATTGTAATATTATCATTCAGGAAATAAAATTTATTATTATTATTATTATTATTATTATTATTATTATTATTATTATTATTAGCCAATGTTACATTTACTATAAAACTCTTTCAAATTTTGAAAATTACTCTCCGTCTTTCTAAAAACCGTTTTGTTGGCCGTTGTTGCCATCAAATGTCCATGATAGTGTCAACTTCATGAACTTCTTACAGGATATTTCTTTGTTAAAACCGACAGAAATATTCTAATGGCCTATTAATTACTTCTTCCTGCTTGCGAATATAATTGATGATTTCATTGACCAGGTTTATTTTTAATTTGTCAAATTTAGTAAAATTCACTTTTTGGTCATTAATAAGCTCCGTAATGTTGGATTTCTCATGTAATTTAAGTTTTTCTATGGCGCTCAGCCCGCACTGCTCTACTGTGTATAATCATCGTATTTAAAAGAAAGCAAAACAGTCTCAGCTGATTAATACAAATTCATATGGAGCGCTAAAGCACTGCTTGGCGGTAGTCGATCTGAGTCGATCTGACCCGACCGATAACGAATATGCGAAAATGAAGCGAATTGGGTTCGGAGTTGGGACGGCGAAACACTTTACTGTGCAAGACTTCGGGTTTAATTATTTTTTACCAATTTTTAATGCAATATTTATACAAACTGATATTCTTTTTAATATAATAAAATCAAAATCGTAGATATTGGCTATTGTTTAAAAAAAATCGAAGGATTTGAAAACTTTATTGATAACTTTTACAATAACTGACAAAATTTATGAAAGAACTATAACTATTTGCGGCGAGCCAACAAGAAAGCGGAATATTAATGATGTAAAAGTACATTATAAGCGAATATTTCGAGAAATATTGGACAATATCAAAATGGAAATTTCTGATCGTTATAATGAAATTAACCAGCTGCATTTTTTCGCCTTCTTGATCTAGATTCTTTTTCGCAATTCAAAGATAATTTTCCTGACGAAATATTTTCGGAGCTAAAGGCAAAATATAAAGAACGATTTGATTTTGACAGATTAAAAAACGAGTTGATTTGTTTATATTCTTTATCAGAAATTGCCGGTTTCAATGCCTATGCAATTATTAGATTTTACGAAAAAACGAATGTGCCACGTGTTTCCGCAGCTTGGTATATTAGCCAAGCTTGTGACGATACCAGCTAGAAGCGGCAGAGCGATCTTTTTCCGATTTGAAACAAATTCATACCTACTAACGAAATACTCAGGGACAAGAGAGATTTAGCAACTTAGCAGTTATTTCAATTAAAAGAACTTATGCAAGACCTAAAACAAAATACTAATTTTTATCATGATGTATGATATGAGTTTTTTTAAAAATAACCGCCGTATTGACCTGATTTATAAAAAATAATAATAATCATTAATCTAATAGACTGCGTGCTCGACTGCGTGTTAAGTGTGTTTTTAAAAATACTTAGTTTTAAGTGTAGTGTCCAAATCAATTTTTGACTATTATACTGACACTGACATTTCCGAACGAGTGCATATTTTGGTGGATCATAGTAGTGAGTAATTTAAATGTTTGCCTACCCTATTGTAACTGGCATTGCACGCCACTGCTTGATATCCCAACCAAATGTTATTTTCGAACCGATACCTTGTTTTAATCGTTACTCGTTCATATCTAAATCAACGTTCAACGTTGCCTATTGTGCCGATACTTTAATATTTATAACTACATCTGCGTCTTATATCCCTCAATACAAATTTGGGCAAAATACTAATCGGCATGTATTATCATAAAAATGTCAATTAAAAGAATATATGAATTATTTCATCTTTTGTTCTTATGCCATCTATATAAAACTTCGTGTAAATGTCATCAAATAATAATACCCAAGTTTTCTTCTTTATTAAGATTGTTTTATCGCGGGGAACTTAGTCCAACTCATAAATTTGCAAACTGGCAATATACAGGTTAATAAAAGACAAGACACTTTATTTTACGGGTTTTTGATTACCCTGCTAGTGTGATTGATCTACTATTAACGTCTGAAAAATCTAATATTTATGCAGAATATTCAATTCAAACACTTCTTAATTAATAACAGTCCTCGTAATTAAAACAATTCACTAGTAAATACGAGATATTCATTTTACATTTACGAATAAGTAATAGTAAAATTAGTAAAATAAAAATTAGCTTTTCTGTTCGTTTTTAATTTCAAAATATGTGATACAAAACCAAAGGCGTACAGTCTAGATAAGTTATATTCATTATACAGGTTGCTTTCATCATTATTATTATTATGATGCGTAATTTTAATTGAATATGCTCAAGTCATTTTAGATAAACAGTTTTCATCAACGCACTACTTAACCTAATCTTGTGAGATACATGAATTAGTTTAATACTAATGATTTATGATTTGTTTGTCAAAATTTAGCCGTAGTAGCTTATAATGTATGTGTGTTTCTTTGCCAATTTTAATCTTCATAGAGAATATTTGGTTCGCGTGGTACAAACAGCACGGTACACGGGCTGGACGAGCCTGACGTATTTTATAAACCGAAAAAATAAACTGTGCACACCATACAGGAAAATACTACTACGAATACTTGTTTAAGAGTCTCTGAATTCGATTTTGGGATTTGCTTGTCCGATCAGGTCATTGTCAATGTTATTTGAAGCTCAAGATTTGTATATCGAATGGAAACGCATTTTTCGAAAGAGCGGACAATTTTTCGTTTCAATGCGCTTCGCCCTATGGCCAAAGTGACCTCTAGGTTCACCTGAAGGTCAAATGTCCACATACCATACCAACGTATTAAGCC
Source organism: Monochamus saltuarius (assembly GCA_025584915.1). Lineage (NCBI taxonomy): Eukaryota > Metazoa > Arthropoda > Insecta > Coleoptera > Cerambycidae > Monochamus > Monochamus saltuarius. The sequence goes on from CM046721.1 coordinate 20,571,662, forward strand.
ATAATTTTTGTATTATATGTTGTACATAACATTTGTCTTTGGACGCTTTATTATTTTATCAGTTTGTATACAGGTGTTCTGAAAGCCCATCAGGAAACTCCGGGAGGTGATTCTATGTATTAAAATATTGGCAGTATGTACTGATTTTTTTTTCGAATTGTCAATTGTTTGCAAGTTACAGCTTGTCAAAGTTCAATTTGTTTTATTGTTCTTTTAAGTAACTTATTTAATTCAAGTTCGATTATTCTTTCATTTGGCACACCCACTAAGTAGATCAAGCTCTATTGGACCAATCAATGAGAAACAATATAAGAAAAAAATATGTAGGTACTCAAGTCGATAAATGTAACCATTTAGCAAGAAATCGCTATTAAAGTTTTATTAAACATAAAATTTGTAATAATTCTGTAATTAACCAAGTTGCCATGCTTCAAATAAATGTCATTAGAAATTTTGCTGTTACAAATTGTAACGAAAATTGTTTAAAGCAGGTATAACTTGTTCATCATAATATTTTTTTCAGCTTTGTAATATCATGTAATACCATCTCTTGTAAAACCAGCTTTGTCAGTAAATAAAATAGTATTAATAAATGCATTCTGTTCATTATATTTTTTCACAATGCTATAACAGAGCCGTAAACAACACATTTGATCGTTATGATAAAGTGTTTGCACCTTTTGCACATGAAATGGATGAAGAAGTTGCTCGTGGAGAACTTTCAAAACTAAAGAATGAGCAAAACCCTCCTGAGCAGCAATTCATGTACTCCTGGTCGAATTTATTTATACTGCATCCAGTACTCTTTCTTCTCTTTCTACAATTCTCGTGGTTTTTGGTCTTCCTGTGTCATAATTATCATTTTTAAAAGAACCTTGTTGCTCCGGACGTCCATGAATGTTATGAATGTTTGGGCATGTGGTAATCTTCTACTAGGATATGCGTCTATGTAATTTCGGCGAGCTTGTTTTGCATTACCATCTGCTTGTCCATAACAAAAATGCATGTCACGGCATTCAATCACTTATTGGTCACTTGCGCATTGCCGTTTCTCAAATTATTATGGTGAACTTATACCTGCTTTAGACAGTTCGGCCGATTGAGTCATATATATGATATGTGTCATTATTTCTATAACTAAAAACAAATGTCGTTTTTCTTATATTATATTTAAAACACTAGAAATAAATATTTGAAAGCCAATGTTTGGTATCTACTAAAATTCTGGTTGATTTACATGATCCATTTGAATCTTTAAATGCGTTTTCTGAAAAGTTCTGAGTTATCGCATGTGTACCAAACACCACAGATATTTTTTCTCGATATTGTTTTTCTTTTCAATAATATTTGAATTTCTGTGATGTCTAGCAAGAAAAGAGTTATGAATGAAATTAATTCTGAGTTTTAGGTAACCTGCCCTCTAGCGGCGCATAATAAAACTATTCTTTGACTGGACCAATAGACCTTGATCTACTTAGTGGGTATGCCAAATGAGAGAACAATCGAACTTGAATTAAATAAGTTATTAAAAAAAAATAAAAGAAAATGAACTTTGACAAGCTGTAACTTGCAAACAATTGACAATTCGAAAACAATTTCCATTACATACTGCTATTGTTTTAATCCGTAATACGGATGACTTTTGTAACGTTCAGATAAACTTAACAGTTACGCCTTTGTACTGCAGTTGTATGACAGAAGCTACCATTCCTTTTACAACAATCATGCAAGGGCCAATCAGAAAACAGCTTTTTGACAGTAAACAGAAGATTCACATTTTTTGCAGGTTAAGTTTTTAACTTAGATTCTAATTTAGATATTTAGTTTAGAATTGATTTGTTTTTAAAAAATGAATGAAGAGGGCTGTTTGGTTACGAAACAGTTACTTTTGCTGCTCTTATTCACAGCGACGTCAATATGTATAAAAACTATACATGCAAAAAAAAAGACATCACAGAAAGCACATGCATTACACCCGAATGACAGTGGCAATGTATGATGACTTGCTGAAATTAGTAGGGCCTCATTTAACCAAACATTCAAATAGACCATCTATTCCTGCAGATTGTAGGCTTTTAATTATTATTCGGTAAATGATAAAAACCAACAATTTCCATAGATAGGGACGTAGTCGACAAAAACATAAACATAACCTCTCCATCTGAAGGTCAAGAATCTTGAGTTTTGCATGTTGCCAACTTACAGCGGAAAGATTCCCCAACTTCTTAAGTCTACAGTAATTTTATGTAAGCAGAGTAAATAATATTTAACACCATACAATTACAATACAACAGTACAATTGCAGTTATCTGAACGTTACTTAAGGAATTTGCCACTTAAAAAACACAAGAACAAATTCCATGGACGCTCATACATTGAGTTGCAACATTCGAAGTAATACTGCATAACCTATAATTAATAATCTTGGGGTTACATGCGCGATGTCAGTAATTAAAAAAATGCCTTACCATTAGCGATGTCGCAAAATAAATTTATCGAGAGGTAATTAATAGTTCTTTGTTGTCGAAGCGACTGCACGCCTATCATCGGTGGCACATAAGTAATGCTTCTTTTATATATTGGAAACCCTGCTTAAATGTGTGTGATCGATCATGCAACTTTGTTGTTAACTACTCAGAGATTGATTATACTTATAAACACGTAGAACTCTGTCAAAACACATGTCGGAAAATTATTTTTTTGGTATCAGGTTATCACAGATTGGACCTGGGCTTCATATGGCTTATGTATGCACGAAGAGAAATGTATGCAAACCAATTGTATACAGGGTGTCCCATAATGATGTGCGCTCCTTTGGAGCGTGTGTTTCTTGGGTCATTGTATAGGGATTCTTTCTATATTTTTTTTCGATTTGAGCCCTCCCTTACGAGATAAGGGTTCTAACAAATTGAAAAATCTTCGGTTTTCTTTTTTTTTCTTAAAAACGGTTTAACTTATAAATCTGAAAATTGCTGAATACATTTAGTTAATTAAGTGACATTGTTGCGTACGATTTTTATTTTTACCAAATGTCTACAAGGGTGGCAACTACCAACCGCTATTGTTTTTTTAATTTGAACTTTTTACTTTAAACATTTCTTGATATAAAAAAATTACAGTAAATAGAACAATCAATTTACAAAATTTTTCCCCCTCTTAGCATTTTTATGCAGAGACACGGGTTTTCTTAAAAAAAAATAAAATGCACATACGTACATATCATCGGACGTGGAATATGCAAACAAAATAATTCATATGAAACGTAGTTATTACAAAGTTTTCTTCTATAAAGAATGGGCTACTCAGGTCAACTTGTGGCTGAATTTTGTCTATGATATGTATACTTAATTCCCGCGAAGCATGAATTTTTAACTCTCAACAGTTAAGACGCTAGAGTCGATTGAAATTCACAAAAAATGACTAAAAACATTTTCAGCACGCTGCTATTATTCAAAGAGATCGTCCGAGCCAATTATCTTCATTTACATTGAAACTACTATCTTTCCCACTCTGAATCTTCGAACAGAAAAATTTGACAGCAAAAATTAATAAAGCTTAAAAATAGCAATTTTTAATAGTCTTTATTGAAATAGGCGGAAACAAGCGCTTGTAAAAATCAAACTCGTGTAAATTTTGTTGTTTGGGACCCTAGAGAAGAGATTTTCAAAGTTACATCAAAATCTAAAATGGGTCGGCTTTGCCAATTAGACGATTTCAAATGGAATTACCCATGCTCAAAAATAGAATTGATATCTAATATGAAGAGTAATAACATTTCTATAACAAAATTGTAAACTATGACGTTATAAAAACCGTCCATAACCGTACATTAGAAAAAATTAACTTTTCTACGTTGGTTTTTTATTTAATAAAAAGAAGTATATCAAATTTCAAAGTAATAACTAAAAGCCTGAAAAAAGCGAAAAAAAACAATTTTAAAAGTTCAGCTGTATCATTTAATGGAGGCATTTTTGTATATCAATAAGTAGGGTTAAATCAATATATTTTGCCGCCAAAAATACGCAGATAACGGGATAACCATGCTTTCTTGTTACACCCTGTATAGATATACATAATATTATCTTATCAAGTTATAATTTTTTAGTAAAATATTTCTAAATATTTTGTGGTCAGTGGCTACTTAATCTTGGGCTACAAGCAGAAATCGGTTTACTACTGTGGATTCTATAAAAGCCCTAAGCGCTTGATGATCATCGGTGATTACGATATTTGCAAAAGCGAAATTCCAAGAAATGCTCTGCGATCAAAGCCCCGACCAGCATTGAATTCAGACTTTAGAGCTTTTTATCCATTGTTTGTCTCTGGCATCCTCATAATGGACATAAAGATATGAGTACGCGAGATGTAAGTGTCTACATCTAATGGTTGCTACTCGATGCTGGGTCTTTCTACAATTTATGTAAAACTAATTGGAAATAAAATGGTAACCACATATTTATAACGATATTGATCGTTCAATTGCGTAATATAAATTAATAAGTTAGGGAAAAATATATATAAATTTGGTACAGTTTTGCAAAATTATTAAAAACTTTTTACCACAAAGCTAGTGAAAATAAATGTACACATTATTATAATGTCGAATATTACAGGCAATAACTTTCAAAGACTCTGTGAGAACAAAACAACGTAGACTATTGAGTGAGGACTTCATTTGTCTCCACAATAATGCCTGTTTAACACAAGAAATTGTGTAAGACGGCTATGGGAAGTGTTACATCAGCCGCCATGTACTCAGATTTACAACCCTGCGATCAACGAATTCTAACCCCTAGAAGGAGACTTCTCAGGCTTTGTTTGCGAATGCGCATAAATAAAGAAAATGTAAACAACGGACACAAATTTTCTGTACGAGGCGTCATCGATGAAAGTTTGAAGATAGTTGGATGCGGTGGTCATTAGCGCCCTCGTTTTCTAAAAATGTAATAGTGGTAGTTTTGAAGCTTGCATTGAAAGGAACAAATGCATTGGGTAATATTTGTAGCATATTTGTGTTTACATAAATATTGAAATAGGTGAGGCTTCGACATTAAGTATACTGAGTAAACAATAATAAGGTATCACTTTTATGTATAGTAGAGTAAAATGTGTAATTTTTATGCATGTCAAAATATGCCGTTGCCGCCACTACCGTTGTGCCCTTTATCCTTAGGTATTGGTAATTCTTTATCTAAATGTCGGCTACAAATGAAAGTAATATATTTACAAAACTCCTTCTAGGGGTTAGAATTCGTTGCCCGCGACTACATTATGTTCATAAAAAAACTCACTCAAATTTTTAAAACAATTTATTGTTGTAATATAAGGTTTATGAACAATATGTAAATATTATTATTTTTTTAAAATATGTGGTAAAGAAATGTACTATTACTATTTTTAACACAATTCACATAATTTTTTACATTTTTTATTATTGTTAAACTTGCTTATATAAATTATTTTTTATTACAAAATTATAACATTTTTATTATTTTTAAGGAACTAGTAAGATATTCTTAATTAACACCTTTACAAACGCTCTTCTACAAGATTACATAGTTGTGGGTTCAAAGGTGTAAGGGGAAAATTCTATATTTTTCTAACAAATAATCTTCAATAAAAACCTAAATATGTCATGAAAACAGAAGTTATTGCAAGTGTCAATGTATTCTTGAATGTAAATAAGTTAATCAAAAATGTATGTACTTACGTACAAATTAAATTTTTGCGTACAATACATTATTCTGAACAAAAATACACAATACATTTTTTTCATTTGAGAGCCCGTTTTACAGATACAAATTATTTTAAGTTAGAAGAAATTGTTTTTCGACGCCCATATCTCAAACTCCTTTGAACCCACAATGATGTACTAGTTTAAAAAAAAAATCGCTAATACGTTTTTTTAAATTTACCCCCTTTCTCCATCTAAGAAACGGACGCCTCTGACTATAATCAAATATGGCTACGTCTAAAGACTCACATTATAGGTATATATTCACCACCAAAGTTTCAAAGTATTCGGATATCAGGTGAGCAAGATACCAGGGTGGCTCCATGAAAAGTGGTACACATTGTATCTATTTTTTTGTAATGAGACATAGGTACTTCTACAGACAAGTAAACCGCATAGATATAAATATATACTATATATTTTTGTAATATATCAGATATATTATAGCTCACCTTACCCTTACTAGCTTTAATAGTTTTGAGATATTTTTAGGTTTAGTTTTAGGATGTGACAGTGTCCCAGTACGCTCATTAAAACTATTAACAAATTTTTTTTGGATAAGATGTAGTGTAATGTAAATACCTTCTAGACCAAATTTTTTTTGTAAACCAATTTGTTTTTATTATACCACCATTATCATATGAAACAGTTACACCAAAAACATTTTTTTTTCAATTTCAGTGGTAAATTGAATTCTGGAATGAAATTTATTAAATTCAAATCAAATTTAATGTACTTGGTCAATTTAGATTTTGGGAATTCAAACAGTATAATGGTCATCAAGTGTTTTATTAAAATGCGGTTTAAACGTCAATTTATTAATATTATTTTCCAGTTCTTTCCATGATTAAGTGTAAGTAATCGTTGCAGAAATAGGAGAATCTATTACGGTACAAACATTTTGAATGTCTTCCTTTGATAACACCATTAATTATTATTAATACATTTAATTGAAAATTTAGAAGGATATAATTGTAAGGAACAGTATTTCAATAAATTTCCAGATATGCCCTTATAAGGGATTTTTACTTTTATATGTTATTAACTCACATAAAGCAGGGAATTTACCCCACTGTTTAAAATACACGGATTTAATTAATTATCAAACATTCCTGTAAGTATAGCATACTTTAGATTCCAACAATATTTCAAAAATATGTTCGAATGCTTCATGCCATGTGGAGTTGCGTTATCCGAAAATATTTTATCGTCCAATCTTTCTCGAGATCTCTCGATAAGAGGAGGTATTCGCCCTTGAAAGGATGTAGCGTACTTAGTCACCTGTATATTTCAGACACTTTTTTTCATAGAATAACTGTTCATACTTATTCTAAGGCCCAGCACGTATGAAAGCACAGTAACTGCACACATATAAATTTTACGATTGATGATTTCGTTCGAAAACTAAGAATTCTTACTAATATATTTTCCTACGAATTCTTATCCGTGTAACGGCCTCTCATCGAATTCCCATAGGAATTGCCTTGTCATAAATGCAGAGTGTTACATTTAGAAGAAAATCTAATTATCCAAAATTGTATACTATTGAAATTATTCGGAATTTGAAACTAAAGCAATATGAGCTGGAATTATATAAGAAACATGGTTCAAAGATAAATGTACAAAACTTCAAACGTCTCAGACAACATAACAAGACATTAATCAATGCAGCTTACACATAATTCATTCGAAAAGCAGAAAATTAAATTTCACGTGACAGTAAAAATTTCTGGTCCTTCATACAAAATAAAAGAGGGTCTACCAGGTGTTATACATTTGGACGATGTAGTAATCAGTGACCCTCATTTGATAGCAGACAGATTTAGCCGACACTTCGAAGTGTTTTTTCTTAAACAAGATCTAATTGCCAATGTGGATAGTAATATTAATGTTTCTTGCTTGAGCATTAAATCTGTCTGAATAGGAAATAATATTGGCATTAAAACGTTTAAAAAGCCAACCGACTTGTGGCCCAGACCTTGCCTAGCTATCTGGTAAGGGATTGTTGGTGTTTATCCACTTTATATATTATTTAATCTACCTGAAGAGTTCTAAATTTCCTTGTTTGTGGAAGAAGGCTAGTGTGTGCTCGATCTTGAAGTCAGGGGATCCTTCTGATGCAGCAAATTATCGTCCTATTACCATATTAAATAATTTTGCCAATGTTTTTGAGATTTCACCGTACAACCGCATCTACTTTTCTGTAAAGAATTTATTTTCATAGATCATAGATCCACCACCTCCAACCTGGTTTGTTTTACACAGTATATTTCTAGTATTCTAGATAACCATGGTCAAGTTAATATGGTGTACACTGACTTCTCTAAAGCTTTCGACATCACTCAGTTTTACTGTAAAAACTTAACACATTTGGTTTTAGTGATGAATTGATTATATATTTTCGTTCCTACTTTGACAATAGGATGCAATATCTTACATTCAATGGTTTTAAAGACTTATGTTGGTACTTCGAAAGATCCTCGGAGTTCGAATTTGAGTCCGCTACTGTTTCTTGTATTCATTCATGACCTTGACGATATGTTTAATTGTGGGAAGCTTTTGCACGGTGATGTCGTTAAAATTTTTACTTGCATTTCTTCAGCAAACCAGGTCCATAATCTTTAGGTAGAGTTAAATAAACTTGTAGCTTGGTCTGTCAGTAACAAACTTAGCCTAAATGTTAATAAATGCGAAGTTACCACCTACGCTCGTAAATCCAACAATGCTGTATATGATTAGTTACCATATTAATTCGCAATTACTTAGTCGTCACAGTTCTACAAAGGATTTGGGTATAATACTTGATAGGACTTTAAGCTTCTCGCAACTTATTGAATATATTGTCAAGGGGGCCTCAAAAGCATTAGGATTTATTGTTAGAAATAGTAAATCATTTAAAAACCCAAATACATTAAATTATGCTTATTATTTTATTATGCTTTTGTAACATCCAAGCTGGAATTCTGTTCTTTAATTTAGAATCCTTATTACACCTGTTATATCAATAGTATTGAATCTGTTCAGAGAAAATTTCTTAAATATCTTTCATTTAAATCTATTGGTGTTTATCTGGTACAAGGTTTTGACAACAACTTATTAATATCTAGATTTAACCTTCATTCTTTAAAGAAGAGGAGATTTATATACTCTATCAGATCATATATTTTATCCCAGCTTAATTTTTTGGTGCCACATCCTTCGGTTAGATCTCATATGACATTTTACTGCCAATCTGCAAGAACTAATCTCATGGTATAGTCTCCTGTATACAATATGACATTCAATTTTAATTTATTATGTTATATGTGTGATATTAATAGTATCAGTTTAATTAAACCAGCTGTTAAGGATTGCCCAAGACGTACAGTTATTTTTTTTTCTCATAGTTATTTATTTTTAATATTTTTGACAACTACTTGTAGTTTGTTTTTTTTATGGGTGATTATATTTTTAACAGTATATTTTCATACTGTTATATTTTTTACTTATCTATTTTACCTATGCATTTATTTTTTTTGTGTTAGATTAGTTGATGGTTTTCTTTATTTTAAGAACTTTTATGTTTATCAACAATTTCTAATATGGTCCTGTAATTGGGCTTTTTGTTCCTGTTGAACTATTAAATACTATTATTATTATTATTATTATTATTATTATTATTATTATTATTATTATTATTATTAAATCTGTTGGAAGATAATACAATTTATAATAATACAAACATTTAACAAAGCAAGTGTCTTAAAATTGTGCGCTTTGGAGATAAAAGTACATTTACTTACTTCATCATCGACCGGAATTTTAGGAAGAACTATTTTTGTCAAATTTGTAGAATCCAGTCTGTTTCAAAGTTTAAGAATTTCCGGATACATCCATAAATTAATAAAATTCTAAAAATTGATAACTTTTTTTTTACTTTCTCATTGCCACCCAACACAGGTCTTTGTTTATAAAGATGATGGTGTCTTGAAAGTGCACTTGAAATGCCATTTGCTGTTGTAAATAACACAATTTAGTCTTCGAGAGCAGAACTATTATACAGGGTGTTTTTAAATAGAATATTCTGTGGCCAAAAATAGAGGTTTTTTGTTAATAAATGTGGGGTCTTAGGACAGCCATTGTCCAGCTAAAGCGTGTCAAATATTAAAAAATAAAATTGTATTGCTGTACATGCATTAGTAGAAAATTTGTGTAAAATTTGGCTTTTATATCTTTTTTTGATCTTCAAATTACGTCAGCTATTTCATATTTTTTTGGAAACTTTGAAGGGGTGAACATTTTACTAAGGCCATTTTTATGCAAATGTGTTATTTTTAACTGTAGATTTACCGGTATCATTTGTTCTACCTCTTTTGAAAACACGCTGTATAAAAATATATCTATGAGAAAACTAGTGAGATCAAATATACAAATTATACTATTATACTCTGTAAATAATTTGCATAATTAAAAATGTATAAAACTTGTATAATATTTTTTAATGCTACAATTTTTATTGCACAGCATTGTGTAATCAACTAAATAATTTCTCTGAGTGTAAATGTAGATGTTTTAGTGCAAAATATGGAAGCAGTTTATCTGTGTTTCTTATCTCAAGAAGTTGCGCATATTTTTTTGCTAACAGTTTTTCAAATATTTATCAGAAAAGTAGCATAGCATATAATAATTATAATAGAATAACAAAATCTCCTTTGGAGTTAGGATCTGCATAGAGGATTTTATTTTTAGTAACACATAGGAATTGTGTTGCTACCTGTGTTTACCTACCATATTGTCCTTCCTGTTAACCCATACTTTCATGCATACTCTATTTATAAGACAAATATATTAACGACATTCCTGAGATATCTATTAAAAATCGTTTGCAGAAAAATTCGTTATCTCGATTCTGCGAATTCCAGGTTATATTAATTAAATTAATTTTATTCTCATACGTAAGAGAACGGGTATGTTACACCAGGAATAATAATGGTTTTGTAGTAATTTTAAATATTGCAATAAGCGTTTTATTTACTTCAATCAACAGGTTTCCCATTGTGGTTGAGCAAACACAGTGAGCAACATAAGCAGTTAGTTCCCAAGAGACTAACATTTTTTAATTGAAAAATATGTGATAGTGTTTTAAGACTTTCGCGGCCTATCGTGCTGTTATAAGCTACTATGGCAAACTCTGAGGGTACACTCGCAATCACAAATATAATTACGGTTTCTATTGTTGGCTTGAAGGCTGCCGCAGTCGAAACTGCTCCTCAGATAATGGTGATCCCCAGAGACGTAGTTTTAAGAATATTTCACACAATTTTCACGCAATGTAGCCAAACTTATCTTATAAGTTAAATGTTAAAAAGGATACAGGGTGCCAAATTTAAAATTTAATTTTCGTTACTTGTAAATAACTTTTAAAAATTTCATATGTTTGCACAAATTTTGAGATCGTGGTTTCTTGGAGGCGAGATATTCAGATTGGTTCATAATTTTGACATCACTAGTAGAGGGCGTCCCTTATAGCACATCATGCTTTGTAAATGACAGAACTTTTTTGCGACTTAACGCATCCATCTGACTATTGGAAACAATCCATTCTTCTACCGTTTTTATCTCAAAAAAGATACATCTTGTTGAGGTCGTTAGGATTAACCGTTTTCGAAATAATTCGATAAGAAATGTTCAATGCACCGAGTAAATACCGTTTTCGTTTCAAGTAAAGTGCTTTTCCCGCTAAAAATACAGCAAAATGTTACTTGAAAAAGTTATTCATAAAGAGAAATTATGACGATGTGCTTTTATGCAGTCTTTTTGCTTTGATGAAACCATTGCTGAAAATTTAAACATGACGGTTTTATCAGATCTTGTCGATATTCTTACACACAATTACCTCTAATATACTATTCTGAATAACTCTCTCAAGTAACATTTTACCCCAAAGCTAAATAGTACTAGTGGAAAAACACATATTTGGCATATTGAAATCATTATATGAATTTCAAAAGCCAAATTCACTTTTCCACTTACCTATCAGTAGAGTCGTCTGGTCTAACCAGGCCAAAGTCATGAATAAGTTTACTTCAGCTGGTCTCTTTCTTTAAAAGCAATTAGAAGTATCTAATTATAAGTAAATGAATATTAAATATGTGAAAATATGTGTTTTTTGAAAGCACGTCAAAACTGTGGATAATCTGCCTATATTAATCCAATACTTAAAACATTCAGCAATTTCACGTTGCCCTTTATGTTATCCTTTTTATTCATGGTGTTGCATAAGTTATACAGAAAATTCAAAATTTTATGAAGAGTTTTTCATATAAAATTTTTTTAATTGAAGCCTCTAAAAAGAGGGAGGTGAAAGTTAATTTTTTTCAATTGTTTTAAAAAACAATTGAATATAAACAAACGAATTTTGCCAGGTACATATTAATTATAAAATAACATTTTCTTGGTATATTTCCCGTTTTACTATAAAAGTAAATATACCAGTAAAATCTCATTTTATAAGCATTACTTTCTTGTCAAAATTCGTTTGTTTGTAACTATTCTGTTTTTGAGAAAAATTGAAAAATCTAGATTTTATCCCTCTCGTTTAAGGGGCTGTAACTTCAAGCAAAGGATTTTCTATATACACTTATACAATATTCTGTGTACAGGGAGTCCCAAAATGAACGTGCATTAGACGTATTTAAGAAACCGGAAATGATAGAAATCTGAACCTTCGTTTTTAGGAGTTTTCAATACTGCTGAATTGAAGCAAAATATTTACAGTGACGTGTACTTCTCTGTCGACTTGACATATGGTATATTTAATGAAGTTGAATTTGAATGTTAAATAAAACATATCACGTTCAATTTCAAATAAGCAAACTGACGTCTACTTCCAGTATAACCGAAATGCACGCTCGTTGTAGGACACCCTGCATTTATATAATACATAAAATATAGACAGAAACTAGCAAAACGATTTAAAATAAAAAGAAGTTTTTCTGATATTTTCATTTTCTTAAGTAAACCCCACTTTTCAGTCACTTTGTACGGATTACTGAAAAAATATAAATGTATTTTTGTTCATATATAAACGTAGATTTTCTTTTTCAGTGATAATGGAAAACTGGCGACGTGGGGTGCTATCTTAGGATTCTTGGTCATGATGACATTGGACGTAGGTCTTGGATAGTGCAATACGCTGTCCCTAGACCAATTTTCCCAATCGATATTATTTTAAAATTTGATTTCATTAGGCAAATTGTTGTTAACTTAGTTGATAATGTGCAAATATATTATTTAATTTAACTAAACAAGTTAGTGGGCTTTCATATATGGGACTATTTTAGTAAAATTTTATAACGGTTTAGAGCAGTAGATTTTTATCTTTCTTCACGATACATATCATTATCTAGGTGGCATAAAAAATCATTTAGCCATATGTGTTCCGTATAAGTGATCTCTATAGATTATTTGACTTTATCCAGTTTTCGTCTTACTAAACATGAATTAATTTAAATTTTGTATAATATAGGTATATAAAATATATGATTAGGGTAACTCAAATATGCAAAACGCATAACATATTAATGTTTTGAAGTATTTACTTACATTCTTTAAAATTAGCATAATGTGCAATCATCAGAGGCACTGTATGGCAGCAAAAGGTGAAAAATGTATTGTTTTAGTTAGAATGTGCTTGCACCTGATGATTGGAAACCTGATTCTGGTGTTGTCGGAACAAAGCTATCATCTTAAATAATAAAAACAGAATCTTGGTAAATTGTAGTTTCTGATTGTGCTTTTGAAATTATTTTGACGATAGTGTTTTTTGTATAAGTGAAATTGTATTAGCTAGTAAATTGCCGAAAGACAGTAGCGTATCAGACAACAAAGACCTCCGTATAGATGTGGGAAAACAATACATTTGTATATTTCAAATATTATTTTATTTGCATATCTTCAATGTTTTGTGCATATTTTGATTAAATTTAGTGCATGTTTATAATATTTGCATGTGCATGTTTGGGTGTCCCTATCTATGATAAATCAAACCTACATGTAACCATGGAAATGTATGTATAATTTATTTTGACAAAATTACATCTATTTTCATTTTATTATTGAAATAACTGGATATCCTGCATATTATTATTTTCTTGCCTCTGAAACATAGATATATTTAATATATTTACGTTTCTTATCAACTTGTATATAGTTGTAAATATTGTGATACTTTTTTCTTCCGGTAGGCATAACTTTATGAAAGTCCACTAATCAGTGACCTATTTGTAGGTGTTCAATGTTTAACTACCTAGAATTATAAATTTTTCGAATATTTATTTTTCTATACAGTGTTTACTAGCAAGCTTTTGTTTCACAGTTTTTTCGGAAAAAGTAATTCTTTCAAAAATGTGTTGCTTGTCTTGAGATGTACATAGCAACTATGAAAATGACGTTGAAAAGTACAGGGTATTAAAAAAAGAAAATGTAAAATTGTGGCAAGAGTAAAGCTACTTTTTAAAGAATATATTAATAATGTTATAGAGGATGTTATAGAGGAAAGTTGATTCTACTGCCAATATAATCTCAGATATGAGCTTTGAAGATTGTACACATAATTTTTGAACACCAAGTCAAATTACTTTGCTAACTAAAATTTTACAACCGCTACACATTTTTCTTCTATCTATTTCTACTCTAATTTATCCATTTATGAGGAGTAACCTTCACTTCACAATACATTCACTAAATACACATTTTTATAATATATGGGTTGGACGGTTAGGTTATATAGACTGATTACAACGATCTCCTGATCTTAACTCCCTTTCATTTATAGAAATATTTAAAGAAAGAAATATATTTACATGATTTACATAACATAACAGATATTTTAAAGGAAAAAATAGACCACATAAACCAAAATAAATTTAAATTAAGCAGAACTTAGGAAAAAGTTGTAAACGTGTGTAGCGGTTGGAGGACAACATGTAGAGCTAATTAGTTAAGTAGTTTGATTTAAAAATGTTCATATACAATGTTCAAAGTTCATATATAAAGTTATATAGACATTAGAAACAACTTTTCTCTATAACATTTTGAATTTCTTGTTAAAATAGTAGCACTTTACTTCCTTCCAAAAAAGGTGAATAAAAGTTTAGTTAGGTCCATTTTTGTACACACTGTATATTGAATGATATACATTTCCAAATTGTTTCATCGGCAAATTCGCTCGAATTGAATGTAGGATAAACTACAGCGAAATAAATAAGAATACTCATTAAACCTTTATTAATTTAAAAACGAAATTTTGCATTAAACTAACACTGAGACAACTTTTTAGATACTTCTGATTCATACAAAATTCGGGTAGTCAACATTGATTCCTATAACTAGCATAGTATTTATTTTAATGTATGAACTTACAGTTAAGTAGTTGTACTTAAGCGTTCACTTAATATTTTGAGTCTTTTGGTTAAATTTGGGTGCAATATTTGTGGATCCGTACTTACAGTTTTATCAGTTTTTTTCTTATAACTTTACTTGTATCAGTCAAGCCAATTTTCATTAGCAACTACTGCTGTGATAGTAATTGTAATTGTAAATTTACTTTTTGAAAAAAAAGTTGAATACCTCTAAGAACTAATAAAATTTTTACCTATTTAAATGCATTTTTATAATTTTCTCCTGCCTTTCATCTACTAAAAGTAGTACTTTAACCGCAAGTGACGCACAAAATGATACTTTAACTTCAAGGATAGATGAAGATTCTTATTTTTTAAGTAAGTACTTATAACTACTAATTTAAATCATTAGATACTAGTTGTGAATACAAATATTAGTATTAAATTAGCATTCCCATAAATATGCAGGAGAAGAGAAGAATCCTTTTTTGCTCCAACCAGGATACCGATGTATTGACGTTAATAGTTTGATTTTCCACGCTGTAAGTATGCATTCTGATACAGCAATCCTGTGGTCACTGATTCCTCAATGTATGTCTCTGCTAGGAAAGAAGACTACGAGTCACCTAACTACTTTACTGTTACCAAAAACAGCTTTCTTTTGTGAAATTTTATAAATGCTGTTTATTCCCACAGGTTACACAGTGCATTTCATCTGTCGATAGTTTGTAAAGAAAGTATTATGGGGCACGTTTTGAGGACGTAGAGTGATGCATTTTCGTATAATCTTCAAGAAGCTGTCTCTAGATTTATTCGTAATACAGAACGACCGGTTTCTCTTAGTTTTGGTGTCGAGAAGAGGAACAAGCATTGAAGATTGTCGATTATTTCCAACTTCTAATCTGTGCTCAGAATACTTATCCGAATGGCACGCTCAATGTAAACCTATTATAGCTATAACCTGTAAACCAAATGAGTAATATATACATTTATTTTAGTTATTCTGAGTTTTACCCTGACAAGGAGATGCTTACCATCTGAAGCAGTTTGCTTTTATCACATCTTCCTGGTTAAAAATGTTGGACTATCTTGATTTGTAAGCGCTAGTTGATTGTTTTAGAAAAGTTATGAGCTTGCTGTATCTACAAACAAGTTCAATAGGTGCTATGTGATTTTAAGCAACTCCTCAGTTCATGTCATAGCCACATTTTACGTTTTTAATATTTGATCAATTAAACACGAGCAGGAAACCTGCTTCCACTGTGGTTTTACTCTTTAGCCAAGAATCTTTAACCTTGTTTTGCTGTTTTCGGGCTAGGCTTTGTGAGGTAGACGCGCTATTAAATACACTGGACATACACCCAGTATATTGATTTCAGTTCTTATTGTTGATTCTGTGGCTGCTACGGTAGAAGCTACTTCTCAGATAAAGGTGGTCCTCTGAGATCTCCCATTGTTTTAAAAATAATTCACATCTTCCAAATAGTCTGATCGATATTTTATTTAAAAAATATACCTGTTTATCAAATATTTGGCAAAATTGTAATCTTCCGAACCACATTTACGTTCTGTAAAAAATACCTTTGTAATTCTTTCATAATTCTTCTTTTAGACAACTGGACGAATTTTCTTTAAACATAGTAGCAGTAGAAATGTCAGAATATTACTGAAATGCTGAAAATTTCATGAAATTTCACGCTATTTTCAACAGAAACAAATTTATTTTCTACCACAGAACTCCCTGGCACTTTCTTAGTCTTAATCAGGAATCTTTGACCTGTCCTTATTGTTCTCGGATTAACTTCGTGGAGCTCATTCTGATAATAACACTAAGAAATGGCCGGCATAGTACATACGCCTAAAATTTTGTATCGTATTACAATATACCTATCGACATTGAAAAAACCTAGACATTATATAATATTCCTGATTTTACAATAAACCTACGACATGTACAACAATTTCTTGAAGTGCTAAGGTGTCTCGACATTTGTCCATTGTTTCATTGTCAATTTTTTTTCCGGAGCTAGATTCTATGGCTCAAAATAATCCAGATTCCTGTTCAGAATCATTGGAAATAGGGAGTAGACAAACTTTTATGCATGCTTGAGGGTTTTCCGCAAAAGTTAATTGTTACTCAAGCTTGTATTATTACTACACTGATCAATTTACATACCAAGCCGCCAAAGAATGTTGTTGTTTTAATATAAAGTACAGCAACAATGAATCATGTTTTCAGAATAGTGCAAACATACGTAACAGTACACTTCATGTTATAACCTTGTATCCACAATCACTTACTCTATAAAAACAAGTGAATTGGCTTCAATTTATTTTGAAAATATACTAGAACTAAACATAAACAAGCGCCATGACGCCATGCTTGTGGTTATGTGCAATGCGTGCGCTCCGAGAAACCCGTAATAACCGCGATTTAATTGCATATAGTACCTACCAGTGCCGTGGTATTAGAACAATTTGTCTTTCCGGTTTGTTGCGAAATTCGTTCACTACTCGTCTATTTGTCTATAAAAATAATGCACACTCAGTTTATGTCAGCAACAACACAAGAATTTCTGTAACGTAATGTAAATGTCTTTCAGTTAATAAATACTTAATTTTGAATAACTTTCTAGTTTCTAACACGAAAAATATCGTATGAATTTGGAAATTAACTGGATTGTTATTGGGGACTTGGAATCAGTCAAGAGATGGCGTTGTTTGGCCTCGATTCATAGAGAAACCAAGTCACAATTAAAATATCGGGAATGTGATTTGTATCCATTCCCCAGTTGTATTTTAGATTGTCAATATAATTTTGATTGATGGACTGGCACATCACAATAGGTTAAAAATTGGGGTGGGGTTAACAGTAATTCTTGCTTGAGCATCCATAGTTTCTCCGAGGCGCAGATAACCATAGCACTCAAAAAATTAAAACCTAAATTAACAAGCGGGCCCGATAATATTCCATCTTTTGTTTTACGGGACTGTCCAGTACTTGCTAAACCCCTAACAGTATTATTTAATATGTCCTTAAAGTCATCTAGATTTCCGTCCATGTGGAAACACTCCAAGATTATACCTAGGTATCCACAAAAAAGGAGCAAAAGACGATATAACAAACTACCGACCAATCGTTCTAATTAGCAATTTTGCAAAAGTTTTTGAAATACTTCTTTATGACGATATATTTCCATTTGTGAAAAATCAAATAAGTCCAGTGCAACATGGTTTCTACAAGGGCAGATCTACCACCACTAATTTGTTATGTGTTACGATTACGAATTATATATCTGAGGCTATTGATAAAGGTATGCAAACTGATCATTTATACAGACTTTTCCAAAGTTTTCGATTCACTGGACCACAACATTTTAGTACACAAACTAGTTAATTTTGGACTCTTACTAACTATTGAATTTTTTAAATCATATTTAAGTAACCGATCACAAAATGTATTATACTGTGGACATAATTCTGTTGCGGTTAAGCCTACGTCAGTTGTTCCCCAGGGTTCAAACTTGGGCCCATTACTGTTTAATACTTTTATTACTGACATAGTACCTAAATGATCTCACCGTAAGTTGCCTTTTATATGCTGATGATCTGAAAATATTCTCAACAATATCACATATTAGATTGTATAATTTTACAACATAATTTGGATATTATCAACAATTGGTGTATAGAAAATAAATTAAATTTAAATATAGCAAAATGCAACGTGTTATCAATATCCACAAAACGTGACTTACTATCTTATAATTATAAACTCAAAGATTCTGTTCTATCTAGGCCGGAGACGTTTTGTGATTTGGGCGTTTACTTTCATAGAAATTTATCCTTCATACCTCATATTAATTACATAATATCTAGAGCATATAAAAATTTTGGATTTATAATACGAAATTCAGAGAACTTGATGAATTATGATGCAATGAAGTTACTATATTTTGCTTTTGTCCGTTCTAATTTAGAATATGCTTCCATCATTTGGTGCCCGCACTATAGAATCCATATTTGACAGTTTTGAATGGATTCAACGTCATTTTCTGAAATTCGTTGCTTATAAAACAGATGGTGCTTATCCTGCTATTGGTTTCCCTCAGTGAGGGAACTATTCAAATTTTGCAATTGCTCAATTTTCATGCATGTCAATCAAAGCTGTTTCACCTTGCCACACCTAGAACTAATATTAGACTGTTCTCTCTACTTTACAATATGTGTAGCTGGTACAATTAAACTCATAATTTGGACATTTTCAGCTGCAATATTAATGACATTAAAAATACTACTTATAGTTAATTTTTGCCCTCGATATATATTCTAATATATTTATGTTAGATTAAGATTTAACATATTTTTTTATATTTTATTTTGGGTTTTTAGTGTATTGTAGTAATTGCGAATATTCGGTTATAAGGTTTGTGTCCTATTCTGTACTTGGGTTTTCCTGTAGAATAGTGTAATAAAGACAAGAAAAAAAGAAAAGAAAAGTTGTTGTTAGAGATGTAAGGTGCAAAACCTTACAGGGTATTCCAGAAAACATCTGTTGACATACCCATCTGTTCTTTGATAAGAAAATGATCACTAATCTTCCCGTACGCCACTGGCAAAGAATGGATTTTAATTGCTTCCCAAGCCAATATACACCCAGTTTGAAACTGATACCTTATGCCACTTTTTGAATACTAATGCAAAATAATTTTAAAAGAAGCATTTTACCACCCTGTAACATTTATATGAAAATTATTCACGCCCCGATACAGGTTTTTTATTATTCGGCATTACTCACTTGTTCGATTAAGGCGTTTGCGATTTTGAGAACACGCTGTAGAGCTTGAATTATTCGTCATTCTTAACAACACAAAATCACTTTTAATTTAATTACTATTAAATTATTGGAAAGATATACTCGAAATTTACTCTCGCAGACACACCCATGGTAGCTGTTGAGATGGAATGAGTCGGTTACCAACAGAAATCGAATATTTTGATGTTACGTGTACATATTTGTTGCAGCAGAGCTGTGTAATATGGGAATACTCTGAAATGTATTGTCAAGGAATTTACCCCACTCGCACCCAATTCGACTGTGGTATCGCGAAACGCTAGATTGCCCAACTCCAACGCGATTCTGGTATACAAACAAAATGCCGTGTATCGAGGCGTGACTGGGAAATTGGAGTATCGACGAGAATATTTCGAGAAAGGATCTAGAGATACTAGAAAATATCTGGAATATTCGTTTGGGCTATAAAAGAAGAATAAGCCGAGTCAGTCAGTCTTGTATTACAGTCTTGAAATTACAGTATTGAATTGGAGTGTTTAGTTGAGCTGTAATTAGTATTCGGTAGTGCACAGGGATAATAAATATCAGTAAAAGTTAACTGTCTTTTTTTCTGGTAAAAGAAAAAGACGGATTGGGAAATCCGTGACAGTATAGATAACACATAATTTTACGCAATGAATTTACTACTATTTACTATATCTTTGCGTTGACTACTATACATTGTGAGCGGATTTATAAAATGAGTCAGCATCTACTATTTTGGAACTCGGGTATTAAGTAACTTGAATTGTCTTTTCCTTCAGGATTTCAAAGACCATCATTGATTGGTGATACAGACTTTGCTTTACAATTCCCATCAGAGGAGATGAATCGTGAATTATCATAAAACCTTGTAAATGTGCAACAGAGTACCTCCTAAAATTTGTCACAATATATTGACATTCCTGTTATCCTATATCAACAACTTTGAGAAAGTAAACCAATAATTTTAAACTTGTTACCGCTCTTTATGATAAAAATTAACTGTATTTTACAATTTCTAAGACAGTTGACATATTTTGACAGATATTCATTCAAGGAAAATCTTCTAAGAGTGTATTTGCATTCTTAGGCCCGGTTTTTCAATATGAGGTTAACTTGTATGTTAAGTAACAGGCACCTACAAGTTGATTAATGGTTAATTCCCAAATGCGTTTTTCATTACTTTTGGTACTTCAGTTAACTATCTGGAGGTTTGCAAATTATTTATTTATGTTGGCGAAATTGCTGGCATTTTTATGTATTTTTCTACGATTGTTATGTAAAATGCACTACGTTGGCAACGAAAACTCACAAATTGGTAACCTAACTTTTTCAAATTTGTTTTTGACAACTATCAAGTTTGTTCTTAAAATATCGCAGGTTGACAATCTAAATCTATTAAAAAAAAAAACCGGGTCTGCGTCGGACCAGACGGTGGAAGTTATACTTCTAAAAAAATAAATAAAAAAATATTATTATTATTATGTTAATATATTAAAAGTTCTTAAAAAAGTTCTTAAAAATTTTTCTTCCTTTTGAGCGTGACGCGGTTTCTCGACCTACATCCCATCCCAATGTGTCTAACGGGCGCAAAGAAGTATAACTTCAAAAGTGTTTACCGTCATATTCTTTGAAGTAGTTTGGTCTAGCTGGTATTATTTTAGGTCTTCTAATATCTTCTTTGTCGCTACTGTATGCATTAATATCTTATTCCATAATAAATAGTATCAAATTAACTATTGTTTAGGTTCAATTTCTGTCACATCCTTAGTTAATCCCTACTTCATGGACAGGTTACCTTAACCAAAAGTTAACTACTAAATTTTTGGTAACCAATAATTGAAAAGCCGAATTTTTGATGTAACTATCAGTTTACTATTAATCACAAGTTAACCATCAACTGAAAAACCGAGCCTTAATGTCATCTCATAAAAATGGGTCCTATCGCCAATTTTGAAATGTAGTGAAATGGACATAAAAATTGTTTGTGTGAGACTGCAGATGTGGAGCTACGAGTTACTCCAGTCATTCTGGACATACCATGAATACTAAAGGTGGGATAATTTTCAATCGAATTTAGAATTGCTTCTTGCTCAGTAGTACGACTAACTGAATAACCATGGTGATTTTTAGAACGAAAGCTACCAGTTTCCCAAAATCTTGGAAATAGTTTAGAAAATAATCTGATTGTTTAGGATTCAGGTAGGAAATAGCGTACGTTCTAGCTGCTCCATGTGGAATAAGTGCTAATCGCTAATCATATCGGCCATTTCGCTATTGCAAAATAAATTATCTCGACATTGTATATCAACAAAAATTAAAGAAGGCTATTTTACATTCAGTCGCCAAGGATTTACATATTGCTCGCAGCTTACCTTAATAATTATTATGTTCTACCTGACATTCAACTCTAACTAGAAATGCGATTTTAGAATCGTGAATGAGGTAAGGCTTTTTAATGATAATATTATCGCACATGAACAGTACCATTACTTGAACACTTTAATTCACAAAAAAGCTTGCGGCAATATTAGTACCTGGATGGCTGGACAAAGCGCCCCCTAGAAAATAGAATATAACTTCGGCTAAAATAATTTTTGCCAATGGTTTAGACAACATTTTTAATAAAACATAAACATTTTTTAGACGGCTAGATTTGGAAGTTTTATCACCATGTTAGTCGATAAAATTGTATTCGTTTTAATTTTGTGGTTCAGACCACAACACAATATATATTTCAAGGTACATGTTGATTCAGTGTTAAGGAAATAGAGATGGAATATATAGAAAGAAATAGAATATACTCGCGACAAGAATTCAGACGACTTACGTCATACGAACAAATGAATAATTCATTATATTTTCATCCAAATATTTAAGAAACTGCAACTGATAGTAATAAAACTGTATACTACATTCAAATATTGCATTATATATTGCACTAAATTTATTGTTTTAACACGACCAGATATCAAAATTACGTTGACAATAAAAACAAATGTGTAACGTCAGCAGTAAGACGTCTGGAATTCTTGACGCGAGTATATAACTATACTAGCTACCAGACAAAACAAGCAGCATACTAATATTAACGGGTGGTGGCCACGACATTTATTGAAATATTAGCGAAAGTCAAAATACATTATTTTACTTTGACACTCTGTAGGTCGGCCTTGAACTTTTGAACTGATTGATGTTTGATTTAATCGCTATATTTTGGCCTCAATGAATTTTAGTCATTCTTTACTGGACACCCTGTAGAATCCTTATTCAGTTCCATTTTCTTAGAGCGCGCGTACTGTATGTCTAATCTAAAAATGTTCCCATGACTTTTCTATTAGTATCGAGTCGATAGGAAAACAGGTGGAAAGAAAATTAATTAAATCATTACTATTCATAATTATTAATACTGACAATATAGGACGGTAGACGAGTGTGTATTATTTGAATAATTTTGTAATTATATAAATAGTTATAATTAAGGCCATCTCGCACACAGGTGGTGGAAATATGTGTCCTCTCTGCATAATTTAGTAATTAAGCGATTATTTTTAATTAATTGTCCACTGAATATTACATAAACACTGATTTCGAAATAAAACTGCATCCAGTTTTTTGGTGAAATGGGTTTCTTAAAAACTCGCCGACAGATTACGCAGGTTTATCTCACGAAAGATATGGTAACGGTGAAGAAATTTGATTGCTGCACGGTAGGCGTCCACCAAGTTCCTGTTATGGAGAAGGGAAATTTGATGTTTTTCCTTGATAATCTAAAGTAAATATCTACAGAGTGTCCCAACGGGAACAACGTTGATTTTTATGTGGGGAATAATCCAATAACTTTAGTAACATGGAAAACTCTTTTACATAAATATAACTAAAATCTTTAGAACTCTCCAATATTTCCGGTTATATTGGCATAGGATGCAACTTCATTATTTTAAATTGAGCACCCTATATATCACTGCATTTTTGGATTCCGCGGATAATTTTAGGGTCACCTTTTAAATTTATTAAAAGAAAAATTGACGTATGCTAGGAGGCTTGAGGTGTCCTCATTTTTTTTATTCGTAGAGATCTTGTATTTAATCTAGCTTTGCGAACTTAGAAGGTCCATAGCTTGGTTGACTAATCTTCTCCATTTCGTTCTATCTCTTGATTTTTCTTTCCATCTTAGAATTTGTAGGTCTCCTCCTCCGTTTTCCATCTTGCTTTCGATCGCCCTCTCCTCTTTTTACCCCTAATTGATCGTGCCATTACCATTTTTCGTATCCTTGCCTCTACCATTCTCTCGATATACCCAAGCCACCTTAACATCTGTACTTTTACCACATTTTCTATGTTCGCATTTTTGTATACATTTTTTATTCCCTCATTTGTTCTTCTGACCCACCCTTCTTCTGTTCTCTTTCCTCTAAAATATTTCCTCAACTCGGACACTTTCAGTCTTGCTTCTTCTGCTTTATTATTAGTCTTGCTACTGTTTCGTTTAGTCTTATATTTGTTTGCCGATAAATATTTTTATTTTTCAGTATTTTCTGCAATCCTCCTACACATTTGTTTTCTGACTGATTATTGTGGCTTCAGTTTCCTCTCTTATTTTTGGTTGTCTAGCAAATATAATTCCTAAATATATGTGAACTGTTCTACTTCTTCAAACCGGTATATTTTCCTCCGATGTGTGTCTATTTTCAAAAACTTGCCTTTGTGACATATTTCTTCCGTCCATTCCATGTACTTAGTTTTTTCCTCATTAATATATAGCTCCCTTTTAACTGACTATTCATCTATTATCTTTATTACCTTCTTTAGTTTAGTTAGTTATATTTCTTGCTAGCACTCTAAGATTATTTGCGAATGCCGGACACTGCTGCCTTTTATAGTATATGATGATCTATTGACTCTGCATCTTTTATGTCTTTTTCTAGTACTAAGCTGACTAATACTGATGATAATGGATCTCCTTACCTCAACTCGTTTTCTACTTCAAACGCTTCCATGATTCTATTAGTTACTTTTACTCTATTCTCTGTATTTTTCAAT
Organism: Monochamus saltuarius; assembly: GCA_025584915.1. Taxonomy (NCBI): domain Eukaryota; kingdom Metazoa; phylum Arthropoda; class Insecta; order Coleoptera; family Cerambycidae; genus Monochamus; species Monochamus saltuarius. Next base: position 20,596,635 of record CM046721.1, read on the forward strand.
GTTAGATACCTATATCACGTTCCTTATGTTATTGCTGACTTCCAATTCTTCTAAAATCTTTTGTAGTTCTTTTCTTTTTATTTTGTTATAGACTTGCTTATAGTCTACAAATACTACTTACGTTAGTTTAGCACATTCAAAACTTTCCGCCTGAATTTCTCGCAGTGACAACTTCCAATGTACCTTCCTTGTCTAAAACCACACCCACAATATTTCCCAATTTTATTCTCCACTTCGGTGACCAATCTGTTTTTTATATACGTGGCTAGAGAACAACGCCAAATTATTCTTAAATTTAAAAATATTATACCAAGCGTTTTGTTCTTGCCATTACATTACAACTGTAAATTTTTTATTACAAAGGGAACACTGTATTATTTCATTATGTCTATTGCACATTGAAATTGTTTAGTAATTTAACAATTATTACTATTCCTATTTCTTTTTTAGATAAGTTGTAAATATTACCCATTCTTTATGAATCAGTATACAGAGCCAAATATGCCTTATTTGAATGTTGCTGGTTTCAAAAATACAGGGCGTTTAATGCTAGAATTTTATTTTGAAATATCTCAATAACTTTCCTTTCGGAGTATTAAAAAAAATTGGCACAATTATGTTTTTCAGCACGGGAATTAATAATTTTCAGCTAATTTTGGTGTTGGTTATACCGAACAAGAGTAATTTTTTTATGAAGCAAAGCATGTTTTTTTCTATTTTAATACATGATGCCCGTATTTCTAAATATTAAAAAAAATCTCCCTTTTATGAAAGGAACAGGGCATAACTGACGCCCTGTATAAGCCACGCCAAAATTAATTAAAAATTCTTATTTTCCGTACCAAAAAAAACATAATTGTGTCAAATTCTTTTAATATTTCTACAGGTTTCAAAGATATTGAGATATTGCAAAATGGAATTCTAGCATTGAACGCCCTGTATTTTTGAAACCAGCAACATTCGGATAAGGCATATTTGGCTCAATCGACTTATTTTGGTCACAAGTATCTCCAGCTCCGAGATTTCCCAACCTTTCAGATACACCCTGTATATAAAACACAAAGAGTAATTTGTCAATATAAGCATGTGTCTCAATCAACAATTTCCAATTAATTTTAAACGTACAATTTATTGCAATAATAATGAAACTCTTTAAAACGAATTTGGTGATTTGTTGTAACTACTGACATATTATTAATGAAATCTACTGCCAACCATAGTTCTTAGTTGTCCGTTCACCAATAGAGATATAGAAAAAAACTGTTTTCAGGGAATGCCATTATTATTACAATAGATTGTAGAACCAGACATTTAAATTGAAGAATTTTATAGACTAACTGAGTCGAAGTAGTGATTTTTTCTGTTAATAATTTTTTACTTGTTTATTTCTTGGCTCTAATGATTTATTGTCAATTTCTCATTTTTTACAAAATTTGCGAACATCCAGTTAACACGAAAGCATATCAGTAGGTCACTTGGCTTGAGATATATCTAAATTAGGATCAAGAATTTCATGGAAGAAATTGTTTAAATAAACCATTTGAATTTATTTAAGGCTTGTTAAGTTTCACTAGGTACGTTCTAAATTCTTCGGCACATTATAACAGTAGTCATAATTGTAGATGCTTAGTCCATTTAAAGCGCGCATCACTTCTGTAACAACTAGTTAAATTCTACGAACGACGAAATATTTTTCAGATCGGTTAAGGGTCTTACCTTCGTGAAACAGTGTTTCTATTAAATCACATAGTTTTTTTTTAATATTATGGAAGTAAATATTCTTATAATACTGTTTACTTTTATTTGCCTGTAGTATGTGAAAATAATTGTTGAAATGTGCGTTAGGATAACAACAAAGGCATGTTAAAAAATATTTTATTTCAGGAAAAATTTTTTACGGTATTGTAAAGGTATTTAAGCTGATATAAATCAATTTTCCTACGCTGATAAAAATGATTGTAAATTTACCCGTTGTTCACATCATACATTTATGTAAAAATACCAAATCATACTGGGTGTTTCTTAAGTAGAAGTCAAAAATCCAGTGGCGTATTCTGTGGCCAAAAATAAGGTTTTTTTTGTTATACAGGGTGAGTCAGTCGTAATGTCATTAATTTTAACCACGTATTCGGGAGGCCTAATAAAGGCAGAAAATCGAAAAAAAAAATTTTTACTCGACCTTTAAAAAAATAAACAAATCACCTTATAAAAATTAAGTATAAGTAACACGACGCTCGTGGTGCGCTACAAACTTTCTGATGGCGCACCCGATGACAATCTAATGCCACAGACTTGCCGTATTAACCATGGATGCCACATCATGTTTACATACATAATCGTCTAACACATCAGCGTGTTATTCAAATTTACCTCCATTTAGCACTCTGCATTTCCCGCATTTCTTTCCCCTCAAATTTGTAGATCATGCCACACATTTGGAGGGGGAATGGAGAGAATACAAGCAGTAGTTTGTTTATTTCGGTCTAACCTCACGTATTTAGCGTAAATTCACAACGCATAATTTTACAAATTCCGAATATGTGGAAATGGTAGTGTTATACGGAGAATGTTTACGAAATGCGACTGACCTAATTTTATTAATAAAGTGCTATGGACCGATAAGTGCAGTTTTACTTTATCTATGGTTTTTTTGGCCTACTTAGGCTAGATGTACGTAACTACAAACTGAAATAATTAATTGTACCTACGAGTAATACTAAAAATTCGTATTTATTTGTAAAACGTAGTGAAAACGTAATATCAAAATTATTAAACTGTAATAACCTAACATTCGAAAACATTTATTTATTATCTACATTTGTTTTTATTAACAAATAAATCAGTATTTAAAGAAAATTCATTCATGTATCTAGATTTAAAAAATAGTTTTACTCCTTGTCTTTGAATAACAGTACAAAACTAGGTAACTAGGTTATTGACCTAATAATACTGTAGGTCAAGACTAACTCTCGATAACTTAGATTAGCGGCGTGCCATTTCGGTCTTGGACAGTTTTCTGTCGACAACACGATGGTTTTTTATTACTTAGTATTTAAACACGAAATACGTTTCAGCTTCTCTTAATAATTTACCCATTGGCTATAGGTTTTTTATGTAATGTACGTAAATGGTTTATTACTCGGTTTATTATTAGACACGTTTAAGTTTTGTTGCAGTCATAACAGCTACATTTGCTCAGAGAAAAATCAACACGCGAGTGTACGGGTATCGTTTCATTGGGCCGTATTTTCTACAGGAAAACCTGAGTGGACCGCGTTACTTGCAATTTTTAATAGAACTATTTGATTATTATTATTTGATTTTATTAGATATTAATATTTTAAATTATTATTGGCTGAAGTTGAACTGAGCAAGAAAAAATGATATTCTAAAATAGTCAGTACAACCGTTTATTTGTGATGTCTAAAACCTAGGTGGGTAGGTACTATATAGAAAAATATTACAACTTGACAACATTGCATCAGGTCGACATCGAGTTGAACTGTGAGCTGTAACCGACCAAGGCTGTGAGCGGTCAGTGACAGTCTGAAAAGGGGGTTTAAATAATGATTTGAAAATATTTTTTTTTCGGCGTAAATATGCATTTAGATTTTTTTTAATCACGTATTCGCATTATACTCATTATTCCCTATCTCCTCTTAAAATTAATGACATTATGACTGACTCACCCTGTATAAATGTGGGGTCTTAGGACAGTCATTGTCTACCTACACCGTCCTAAAAATTTAAAAATAAATCAATTTTTAATTTATAAACCGCTTGAGATAATTTTACCAAATTCGGTGTGCATATTTCGTGGCATATTTAGTATGACAGTAGATATGAAACAAAAAAATGCCAGCTTTATTTGCCAAAAGAATATATATGTCTCCCTGTATAACACTACAAATAAAATAAGTCATCATATGCTTCATTGTATTATCTTCACTTTTTGTTTCTTTACGATTTTTGTATTCCAAACCGATTAACAACAAAATTGGTTTATTTAGTCAAGTGCGTTTTTATTATACTTATTACATTAATTATAATAATAATAAAATAATTAATTAACAATGGAATTACTTTACTGTGAGTTATTATAACAAATGTTATAATAACTTATGTTATGTTGTCTCAAGCTATTTATTTGTGGCATAATTTTAGTTTTTCTTTAGTTTTATTGGGTTTTTGCTGCACTTCTGAAAAAAATAAAGATTAATTAAATAAGCCTTTGCGCCAAACGGATCAGTCAAGGGTTATTTTTGAAACTAAGTTTGCCTAACCAACAAATTTCACACTGAATTAAGCAGATAAGTAAAAAATAACAAAAATCACAATCGCGCACTTCCGTATTTTTGACGTTTCGAAAATCTCTCTGTTTTCAAAATAGTAGTAAAAATATTAAACGTATGTGAAGTTTGACAGTTTAAAATTTGTTTATCTGCTTCCATAGATATGTTAAATGATTTTTATTTTATTATTACTTCTTCTTGATACAACTGTAGCCAACAATGATAGATGGTTACTGAACAGTTTGATACACACTTTATCTCCTTTCAACAAAATAATCGCGGTCTCTTTTAATTTTCTTTTTGTTGCGTTATCTTCCTTCTCTAAAATTTTTGCCGAACCCCATTGAATCAAATGACCGTTTCCCAAGCCTGTTCGCAAATTGTGGATTGTTCAAATTCCCGTCTTTTTATATCATTTTTATGTTCCTCAACTCTAACATTCATAGGCTGAGACGTTTCTCCAACATAATGTTTATTGCATTCACAAGGTATACTGTAGATGCAATTTTTTGAAATTTGTATATCATTTTTGGACCCGTTTAAGACAAAAATGATCGTAAAGTATTAGTAACGAACTAAAATTTATTAAAAATGTTTTAATAAATAATGAATACCCTCCAAATTTTATTGATAGAACATTCAAAAATATTACAGATACAGACACTTTAAGACAAATAAGAGAAACTAATCATGCAATAAAAATTCCATACATTCCTATATTATCAGAAGAAATTGCAGCTCAAACACGTGCAAAAATCCAGATGTAGCTCTTGTCACATCAAAACCACCTGTAAGTTGTCGACGTAAGTATTCCTCAGATTCAATGTAAACTGCTAATACCTTGAGATGTCCCCAAACATCTACGTGGCCAAGGATGCCCTGGTTCATGAGTGCTTCGTCCAATCACGTTATTACTGAATCTTTCATTTAAAAGTTCACGAGCAATCAAACTAAAATGTGGGGGAGCTCCATTGTGCATAAACCACATTATTAGTCTTGGCACATCGTCAAGTAGTTCAGGTGAAACGTTTTGGAGAAAATGTCTTTAGGAGGCACCAGTTAAAGCTCTTGGTACTTAAGGCAGTGGCAAAATTGTAGGCAAGCAGAATAGTCTTGCGGCAGTAAAGCTTAAACTATTTGTATGTGATACGGGAACTGTTGGTGCTTCAGAACGAACCAAACTAATTTATGATTCACGTTAAGATTTGCATCGATCTTTCTAATAATAGTATTTGACTCTTCTTCAGTGCCGTGTAGAATAGCTTTTTCCAACTCGTAGGCGTTCTAACACTCAAAGGTCTTCCAGGATTGGATCTTTCTGAATTGAGCCTGACTCAGAAAGATATTGAAAAACATTTCTGAACTTTCTTGGATTAGGAGTTGAATGATTTGGAATTCTTTGCATATAAATTCTCCTAACCTTTCATCTGCAAGACCATAAATGTAAACTTATAGATTGGTCATTTCAGCATTTTAATATTTTTTTATAACCATATTGCAACTTAATCTTTTTTAAAAAATTGCTTAATTTGACAACAGAAAATGTTAAATAAAATGACGTGTTCTTATTATTATTGCTTTGCATGGTCTCCCTAACATAAGTTTAAGAAACTGTGTAAAAATGCACTTGATCAAATAAATAAATTTCGTTGTTAATTGGTTTGGAATACAAAAAAGTGTAAAGAAACACATAGTGAAGATGATACAATGGCGCATATGATTACCTTTTTTGTTTGTATAATAGGTGCTTTCTTTGGTAAATAATGGTCTATGATACCCACACCTCCGCCAATGGTATGTTCCTAAAGGTGGTAATTTTTTACTTTATACCTACTTAAATTATCTCACGCGCTTTAGAAACTAAAACTTTTTTTTTTAATTTTTGGCACGCTGTTGCTCCCACATTTATATAACAAAGATTCCTTATTTTTGGCCACAGAATACGCCCCTGTATTTCTGACCTCTACTTAAAAAACACCCTGTTCTATATTACAAGAGGCTCCATGCGAATACCGTACATTTACATATTTCAGAACATAAAACATACACGATGAGAGCAGACATAGACAAAACAAAACAATTTTGACCTACTTACGGATAGTGAACTGATCGATAGCATTTCAAGCATTCGGAATCATTTTAAAAATACATAAAAAGAGGAAACATTGAACCGAATTGCTGTTTTTATAACCAATCGTCTACGTGTGTGGGGGGAATGTTAAATACTTTGAACGGGATTTTGCGTTTACAAATTCTGCGAAACTGAAACAGTTTAAATATTGCCATTTTGTGTTCCTATTAGTAGCATATTGGTAGTTTTCTTGGTCTTAACTTTAGAGAGGTATACTACACATAACTGAATTCACGGAAAAAGGCGTACTGGTATATACTTATTCCAATAGTTAGTATCACCACTCCTCAAGTACAATAAATACTTTATTGAAAGGTTCTTGTAGAATAAGGCTATCTTATTCTTCATTTAAAAATAAAAATTACTTGAAATCAAGAAAACTAATATACTTAATATTAATATGTACCTAACGATTTTCCATTTGTAAAAAAATATTGTGTCTTATTTATTCATTGTGAGATGTTTGAGAAAAATATAATTGTTATACTCATCATAAAGTTATATTTTCTTTATTTGAATTTTTAAGTGATTTGAAAGAAATACTACAAAGTTTCTCAGCGTGGGATCTTGCGGTACATTGGCAAAATGACTTCAATGTGATAAAGGTTGTTTTAAATTTAGTTGAGGAGCAGCCTACTAGGTATGCGATTGGAGATATCCCAAAACAACACTGAACCCGCATCATTTTCAGATTTCCCCAGCCGTCTTGAATTTTGCAATTGGCATCAAAATCAAATTGCGGTCGACCCTAATTTTATTAATAACGTACTATGGACGGATGAGTGCAGCTTTACTCAAACTGGCATTTTAAACAGATTAGTACCATACTACTTAAAAACAATAAATTACTAAGCTAGATGTACCTAACAACAACTGAATAATATTAATTGTACTTACTAGTAATATTAAAAACTCATATTCAATTAATTGTAAAACGTAGTGCAAACGTAATATCAAAATTATTAAACTGTAATAACCTGGCATTCGAAACTATTTATTTATTATCTACATTTGTCTTTATTAACAAATAAATCAATATTTAAAGAAAATTCATTCATGTATCTAGGTAAAAAATAGTTTTACTCTTTGTTGTTAAATAACAGTACAAAAACTAGGTTATTGACTTAGTAATACGGTAGATCAAGATTCACTCTCGATAACTTTTATGAGCATCAGATCAGAGGCGTGCCATTTCGGTCTTGAACAGTTTTTTGTCGACAACTCGATGGTTTTTTATTACTTAGTATTTAAACACGAAACACTTCTCAGCTTCTCTTAATAATTTACTCATTGGATATAGGTTTTTATGTAATGTACCTAAATGGTTTATTACTCGGTGTATCACTAGATACGTTGGAGTTTTGGGATTTCAATGTTAAATACTTTTTAAACTGTAACTAAGCTAATTTCTTTGCAGTCATAACAGCCACATTTGACCAGACGATTCCACACGCTACTCGTCGGTTTAGCTTTCAGAGGCAATTTGTTGTCAACGTATGGACAGGAGTGTACGGGGATCGTTTGATTGCACCGTATTTTCTAACGGAAAACCTGAATGGACCGCGTTACTTGCAATTTTTAATAAATTTATTTGATTATTATTATTTGATTTCGTTGGATATTAACATTTTAAATTATTATTGGTGGAACTGAGCAAGAAAAAAATGAGATTTCTGAAATAGTCAGTACAATCGTTTATTTGTGATGTCTAATACCTAGGTAGTTACTAGGAAAATATTTCAATTTGGCAACATTGCATCAGGTCGACATCGAGTTGAACTGTGATCTGTAAACGACCAAGGCTGTGAGCGGTCAGTGACAGTCTGAAAAGGGAGTTTAAATAATGATTTGAAATATTTTTTTCGGCGTAAATATGCATTTAGATTTTTTTTAGTCGCGTATTTGTATTATACTCATTATTCCCTATCTCCTCTTAAAATTAATGACATTATGACTGACTCACCCTGTAGTTGTTGTAAATTGATTGAAACTCGTATTTAATGGATATCATGAAATAATTTGTAATAATAAAACTATAAAGAAATGAAGATAATTGGACGTAAATTAATTAAAAGTAATAAAAATGGTCGACAACATAAAGAAAGAAAACTAATCTAGAAATAGAGTCGCCTTGCCAAGATTCGGAAAAGGGTAACTCAAGATTATCTGTAGAATGTTTTCCATAATGATCTGCGATAGATCGAATAGAAAGAGAATACTTTAATTCGATCCTCATATTCTATTTTTCAAACTTTATATTTCAGTAGCTTTAAAAAATATTTAATTTCGTTAAAAATAAACTTCATACATTAATTTATTTACTCGTTTATCTAAAGTTTTACAGTAAATTCGAATCAGGAATATTAAAAATGAAACAATAATTCCACTAGGACGTAATACAGACCTAAACACTATAAAATACTTAATAAACAATTCCTATGTCTTTACATATGCATGATACCTACACGTGACCAATAATTATGACCCGAACGACTCCGGATGTCTTCACATCGAATGATTGCATTATTATTATTGTCACGTTGATTTTCGTTCATTATTGTAAATAATTATAAGCCAAAAGTTGAAAGTGCTTTGCAAAATGTGCTCAAGATGATATTTTAATAGATCTGGACAGTGACAATATGGCAGTGACGTTATTGTTTCTGAATGTTATTAATCATATCAATATTTGCCGCAATACTTCAAATGATTGTGAAATGTGATGAGAATGTGAAATTTATGTTGACATTTGACAAAACTGGATTCAATGGGTTTCAAGTCTTCTGCTGCTATGCACAGATAGTTTATAATAGCTAGTATTCGAAATCGCATTCAATTTGCTTTATTTTTAAGATTTTATAGTACTATAAGTCATTAGCAAAATATCATGCATATGAGAATGTGAAATTTAAGTTGAAACTTGACAAGACTGCACTCATTGTTTCTGCTACTAAGCTTCAGGATTTTATGATAGTATAGCTGATCAGTAAAATATGATTCAGATGGCAATGTAAAATTTAAATTTAAACTTCATACTTTCCTCATTTCCTCATGTTGGCTAGAAGTCTGGCAAAAATCTAGCTAGATATACTTTTCAACAGTGCTTTAGCTTTATTTATGTTACTACCATTTGGCTTTCTTTGAGTTGCTGGTTCAAGTTTTAACAAATATTTAGTAAAATATCATGCATATGAGAAATTTGTAATTTGAGTTAGAACTTGACAAGACTGGATTCTGCTACTAAGCTTCAGGATTTTATGATACTACAGCTGATCAGTAAAATCTGATGCAGATGACAATGTGAAATTTGAGTTGAAACTTCACAATATTCTATTCATTGGTTTTCAAATTTGTTTGTACTCTACACAGAGGTTTCAAGCTAGCTAGAAATTTAACCATGTTTTAGCACTGTTTTTTCTGTATGTTGCTTGTTCGATAATTTACAACAGATTTTATAGCACCGCAAATTATATTTAAGATAGTATACAGGTGACAATGTGAAATTTAAGTTGAAGTTAGAAAATATTTAATTCATTGTCTTTCACGTTTTCTGTTACTGTGCAGAGACGATTCATGATAGCTAGCAATCAAACTATCTCTCACCATTCATTTAGCTTTCTTTGTGTCGCTGGTTCAGTTTTTAACGAAGGTTTTATAGTAATAAGTCATGTGTATCAAGAATGTGAAATTTAAACTGAAAGTTCATCGAGTTTCAAGTTTTCTTGTACTTATGCACATACTCTTCATGCTAGATAGAAAGTTAACTATTTTTCAGTGGTGCTTTAGTTTTATTTGTGTTATTACATATTTCCCGATTGTTTGGCTTTATTTATGTTGATTATTCAACTTATTTGCACATATTTTCTAGTACCTCAGATTAATAGTAAGATGTTGTCCTGACAAGAATGTGAAATTTTAGTTGAAGCTTGACAAGACTTGATTCATACGGTTTTAAGTTTTGTACTATTATGTATACATGTTAACTAACTCTCAAGAGTTATTTCTTTTTCTTTGTGTTGTTTGTTCAATCTTATGATACAGATTTTATGGTACCACATACTATAAGTAAGATGGTATGCAGATGGCAATATGATATTTGAGGTGAAGCTTGAAAATAATTGATTCATTGACTTTCAAGTCTTCTACTACTATACACAGATGTTTGATGGTAGCTAGCAATTTAACTATCTCGAAGAGGTTCTATTTATGCTAATTGTTCAAACTTTTGCCTATATTATCTGGTATCTCAGATGTTATTTAGTAAGGTATTGTGCAAACCAGAATGTGAAATTTATGATAAAACTTGATAAGACATTGGGTTGCTCGTTGAATCCTTCTCAAGTGCTTATAAAAGAGCGAGGCTAGAAAACGTTGCCTCAGTTTGAAGCTAATCGTGTCACGTCACATGCTCGCTAAAGTTTGCAAAAATGTTAACTTTGTAATATATTACGAGTTACAGACTGATTATATTAGTGACGAAATTTATGACAGGCATAAAACAAATGTGTTAAAATAGTCATATTTTTAGTGCTAGAATAAGATATAAAAAATTACGTAATAATACTGAACTATAACTTGGTTTTGTTCTTTAGCGCATCACGTAAATCGCTCGTATACTCTAGGCGGACCAGCAAACATATGACGTCAAGCAAGCGTTTCTCTCATTCAAACGGAGCAAGCAATTTCTTGTGACTCTACTGAATTACCTAATGACTTTGTTCCCAAATAAACTTTATATTTTGTTTATAATTTGTATAAGGGATATTTTTAGTAAACAAAGTGTTCTGAAAGTCTATCAGAAAACTCCGGGAGGTGATTCAACGGACAGACTTGCAGAACACCCACAATATATTTTTTGTGGATAGACCTGCTTGCTTTAATATGAGCGTCTGTTTGCACACTAGATTACCGATGACCCTCGTAGACAATAGTTATTTATGCAACAAGTACAAAAAGTAAGTGTTCATTGCACGCGACGTGAAATTGTCCAACGAGGCCGTCAGGCCGAGTAGGACAACATGTCCTGCTCATGCAAAAACCAAAAAATGTTATTTAGATGACACTAACTCAAGGAAAATGTGACGTCGATTTGAACGTTTATGTTTGTCATGATGACAAAACGCTGTAGTAGAATGACAGATGAATGCAATAAACATTGCATTGCACTAGTGCAATAAAGAACCACTTTTTCCGCTAAATATAGTTCAATAAAGTTTTGTTTTTTGCATAAACGTAGAAAAATAAATAAAAGGGTTTCCCATAGCGAGAGAACAGCCATTAAGAGTCCACCTAATCGAAAGACTTCATTACGGCAGATAGGTTATCGGTACTTTTTTGATAGCAGCCTTCGGTAAATGCAATTTATAACGAATATATCGTTTCTGTTTTCCGGTTCCGGCGTGACGTGTTTCCGGTATTTCCGGGTGTACCAATGCCGTGTTCATTCATGCCGAATACAATGGCATATTCGCAGCGCCATTTCCTTTGGTGCAGATAACAGTTGCAGTAGATAAACAAATCCTTTCGACGCCGCTCTCGTTTCATTCATGTTTAATAAACCCGATGACATTGATTGCAGCCTGAATGAAGCGAATTCCTCGCTCAGATATTATGCAACTCGTTACTATTTTTAGACCAAAAATTATAGTGGACGTGTTTATCATAGAATTTTTTTCGCAATGGCGTTTCCAGCATTGAGCATTTCGAAAGGAGTCATTGGCGTTCGTCACTGAGATATTCAAATAGAGAATTGATTGGGAAGTATTAAACAGGCACGCGGAGGTGAATTCATACAGGTTGTTTCAATATACCCAACTAGCAAATGGATCTTTAAAGAAGCGAATTATTTTATAACTATCGAATTGTGTTGTTTAATGAACAGTTTGATTTTATAGAGCAAATAATTGCCATAATTTTGTTCCTGAAGAAAGTAATTGTGTAAAATTGTTTTATAATAGTTTGTTCTATAAAACACGTTGTATAATAATAATTTGTGTAATAATTACAAGTTCTTTAAAAAAATTTATAAAAGCATAATGAAACGTTATACAACATTTATAAAGAGTTGTATACTAAGGCTAAGACTTTTAATTATAATCATAAAATATCTGTATAAACGTGATTTATTAAGGATATACAAGGAAACTAATAAAATTATTTTTAGCCTCGAAATGCGCTTATTTATAAAATAGTTTTATAGTTGTGTTTAATCTATAAAAATATTCCCTGTTTTATAAATATGTTATAGAACAAATCTGTGGCTTGAGAAAACAAAATTATTGTATATACCGCGTAATAAAATTCCAAACCTAACCTTAATTTTTGAACTCCTAAGGTATAGTGTATTACCAAGCACTAATCAAGAAAGAATACAAAAAAAATTTTGAAAGTAACGTTTCCAGTCAAACGTGCCGACATTCAATTTTACTTATAGGTTTTATTATATAGAATATAGATAATGATGTTGTCCATGTTCGAGAACTCACATTAAAAACGCTTAATTGTTGCACAAAAATACTAAAAACCAGTACGAGAAAGTAACTTTGACTTTATTTTTTGGTAATGCAGTAATTAGGTTAGTTTTAAATTAAATACCTATTATTATAATTAACTAATAATACTATGATAGTACATATTTTAAATTTATATTTTTTTTAAAAAAACTTGGCAGCTTCCTTTGATGCAAACATTATCTACGTGCGCACAAATTTTTAAATATATTTAAGACTATTAAAGCATTTTATCGTATAAAGTTTTAATTTACACTAAAATATTTTGTAATGCTGTTATGTGGAATGATTGTATTATAAGTCGCCATTTTTAAATGAAGATTTGTTGGATCAGCGACTGCCGCCATTATGGAAAATTAGTTGAAAGCCTTATTAAAATTATATCTAAAACATAATTTTACTATTTTAGGAAGACTATTTTATAACAAGATCATTAAATACACAACGATATTGTAAATTAAGGAAAGCATACTTTTAATATTTTTTTAATTTATTTTTTATAATTTTAAAGCAAATGTGGTCTAAACTAAAGCAAATAATTTTTTGGTCGCAAACATATCTATAGTTTATCAGTAAAATTTGCGGCGCAATAAAATTTTCGTTGTTGAAGCACTGATTGTTGAAATGATAATATTGTAAGTGTTAAACCTATCTACCATTTACACAAATGATCGCCATTAAGTGACCCCGTTTTTAAATATAAGTACAAATACTTATGAATCTGCGTTATACACCAATCTTAAAATGATTTGATTCTAATATTCTTCACTAAAAATATTATGTTTCTTTAAATAATACCAAACTACAGACTAAAAAACGTTTTTATAGATTCTGTATAAAATTGTTTTAAAAGGGTTGTATACGTTTTTTATAGAATTACCAAAGTGTTTTATAAAAGTGGGCCCTTTTCGATTCTATAAGTATCGTATAAAGGCATTTAACCACGCTATATAAATTTGGAAGTGTTCACTAAATATATGTTTTTCAAGGATGATGGCTTCTATCATCAATAATATTGTGATCTGTAAGTTTACTTCAACGATTTAATTTGCCGACTCTAATGTTCAGAAGGAAGGATCTGTCACTTATGTCGTTATATAAATTATGCAATGTAATAACCGATTGCAACTATCTTTTAGAGCATTTGGATATTTATCTTCCTAGGATTAATGCTAGGCAAAAACCATGTACCAAATGCTAATACTAACTTAATATTGAAGTCACCTATCTACCTTATGTGCAAGGAATTTAATGATGTGTGTAATTCTGTTGAAATTTTTAATCAGTCTATTTATTCTTTTTCTAAATAATAAATAATAAAGAATATTATTTGTTTAATTTGAATTTTATTGTTGGTTTGCTAGGATGAGATAGGTTTTTTAGTAAGGAAATAATTAGGGTTAGGAAATTAGTTCAGATCCATATTGTCGTTTCTTTCCCCGGAAATGATGAGCAAAAAATTCATGGGATAATTCTAGACAGAAACTAAGTGCCACCTCTTTCTACAACATTTTTTCCAAAACTCATTATTAACGGAGTTACAGGGTGTTAAAATTAAAATTTTATTTTCCATATTCGTAAATAACTTTTTAAGAAATCCAAATATATACATAAAATTTGTAAATCGGGGGTTTTTGCGCACGAGAAATTCAAACATGTTTCTAATTTTGACGTCACTAGTAGAGGGCGATTGTTTCGATAGTCAGATGGATACATTAATATTATGCAAAAAAGTTCTGCCATTTAAAAGAAACATGGTGTGGCACAAGTGGCGCCCTCTGCTAGTGACGTCAACATTAGAAACATATTTAAATTTCTTGTCCGCAAAAGCCCCCGATTTACAAATTTTATATAAATATTTGGATTTCATTTGATGGTATGTGTAAGGGTGTCTGTTAGTAGTGTATATGGTGCTGTAAAAAATACGCAACTGTGAAAGCGAAAATGGTGGAAATTCGCGGAAGGAAGAAGATGTTGATGATACAAAATACGCTGTACACCGCCTCAGTGTGAATGCTTTCTATACCGTCACCGTCATCGTTCTAAAGAACGCGTCGTTGCCGTAACCGTTGCCGTCCGCTTTTACCGCGTTGGTCTGAGGAATCCTTTAATGTTATGACTGCCTCCCTTCCTACACAAGTATTATGGGATACTCCCAAAGCAGTGATTAATACTTTTCATAAAAAAATCCGATTATTAAATAAAATTAATCAATGAGCTGTCAATTTTACTAATCCTTGTCGTTGGCGTTTATTATACAAAACAAAGGCACACAAAAACTGTGTTCGCACCGGCAGGTGTTCAAATTTTATATGCTCCTTTGCTGAATCGATTAGAAGAAATTCATATTAAATTTTTTATTAAGGAATACGAATTAAGTTTTTTGTCATAGGTAATGCAACACGGAGCAACAGGTGTTTGATTAGATTATTATATGCACAAATTATGGTAACATAAATCTATCTCACCAATAGAGTTGAATTTATAAATTTCGTACATTTCTAGATCGATAAGATCTTTAAAATTCTGTATTTAGGTTTGTTTAAAGCGAAACACATGTAAAATATGATAGTTAGTGCTTTAACCTGCAGCAGGAATTAATAGTAGTTGTCATTTTTCAATTTTAGAAATTGTACGTGTAATTAAACTGGATACAAATGGAGAAATTACAGAAACAAACCTTTCTTTTAACACAATACTGTAGACGAAGAAATTAAAAGAACTACACAATAAGAAATCGACTCTACATGCTACTATTTTGGATATAGTGCAATACTGTGGTGTAATATTTTATTATTTTTTTATTTGTAAAAATTAAAATTTTTATAATGGCTTATGCATATTCAAATGCTGAAATGGCCAATATGGTTTACATTTATGGCCTTGCGGATGGAAATGGCATTGAGGCCAGGCGAATTTATATGGAGAAATTTCCAAATCTTCCAAAGCCAAGAATGTTCAGGAATGGTTTTCAATGTCTTTCGCCTGAATTCGAAGAAACTATTCTACATAAAATTGAATATTAGTACTAGGAAAATCGCTGCAAATCTTAATGTGAAACATAAATTAGTTTGATCCATTCTGAAGCATCAACAATTATATCCGCAAGACTATTACTCGCATAAAATTGTGCCATCAGATTTTGCAAACAAATTGAACAAAATGTTGACTGTTCCGCTGGCATACTGTTTACCGACGAAGCTAATTTTTCCAGAGATTTTATAATAAACTTCCACAATAAACACGTTTCATCAGATGAAAACCCTGCAACCACAATGGAATCTCGATTTCAACATCAGTCTTCTTTGAATGTATGGGTATTATTGGAGATTTTTTTGTTGGGCCTTACTTTTTTCCAAGTGCTTTAACCGGTGCCTCCTACAGACATTTTCTTGAAAACGTTTTAACTGAACTACTTGACGATGTTCCCTATGAAGACTGGAGGAGACACTCAAGAAACAGGTTAACTTTGGCCACCCGATATGAACCCTATTGAATTTTTTGTTTGGGGACATCTCAGTACATTAGTTTACAAGGTTCACAATGAATCTGAGAAGCACTTACGTTAACAAATTATAGCTGGTTTTGATGTGATAAGAGCTACTTCTGAAGTTTTTGCACATAATTTGATTGAAGGTGGCCATTTCCAACACTTGTTATAAATCATAGTAAAGTAATTCCATTGTTAATTACTTATTTTAAGTATTCTAATGAGCCTAGTAAAAAAACACTTGATTAAATCATCATAGAATACAAAAATGTGCAAAGAAACAAAAAGTGAAGATAATACAATGGCGCATGTGATGACCTATTTTATTTGTAATATTATACAGGCTGATATTTTTTTTTCGCTTATAATTATTGATGATACCCGCACCTCCGCCACTGGCAAGTCTCTAAAGTATTATTTGTTTCATACCTACTGGCATAGAACTATGCATACCGAATTTGTTTTAATTACCTCAAGCGGTTTAGAAATTATGCAGGGTGTCCGGAAAAGACGTGTACAACGGAAGATCACAGACTCCTGGGTTCAAAATAAGCCCATTTAGCCCAATTTACTTATTTCCAAAATTGCTTCGTTTCGCCGCTAGGGAGCGCCAAAGTTCGCGAAAAATTTTTGTTTATTCCGAATATCTCGAAAACGACTTGATCGATGTTAACCATTTTTGGGCTACGCAGTTATAAGTCTAACCGACACATTTTGACATTATTTAAAATCTTTTGCAGTCATTAGAATTATAAGAAAAATCATGTATCATGCAAATATAAGCACATATTTTTTTAACAATTACTCTCAGTTTTTTTCTATTAGTAGTTGACTTTATTTAGAAACTTTTTTTACACTTTCAGAATTTTTAACAGATGAGTAGTTTAGGCAACAATATCAGCATTTGTTCTGCAACAAATAACGAAGTACCAGAAGTAGGCTCTGATATTTTGAGTATCAGTCGTATGTCAAATCTAATCAGCTACTGAAGTTAGTCTCTCGATTTATTCTTCTTGCTCAATTACTTAATTACTTTAAATCTTACTTTATTTGTTGTTGTTATTGTTGTGTTCGTTTATGTTCCTCATTTTTCAATATTTCATCATGGATAAGTATACATATTCCGAAGTATATATGCTTTTGGTTTATGGAGTTTGTCAAGATAATGGCCGCAAAAGTGTTATGGTCTACATGGACAGATTCCTCATCTACGAGTGTCAAATCATCAAACTTTGCCAACATCGAAAGGCGACTTCGCCCAAACCCAAAAATTAGTGCAAGACGCATTGGAGAAGAAATAGGGATACCAAAAACCATAGTTTATGATATTTTGAAGAAGCAGTTACTACATCCGTACCACATTCAATCGGTTTATGACCGGTTCATGAACCCATTGATCCTGAAGAACGTTTAGCATTTTGTAATTTTATACAAAATCAAAGAGCCCATGATATCAATTTCAGCAAAAACATTTTATTTACAGATAAAGCATATTTTTAATAACCATAACAAACACGTTTATACTGATGAAAATCCACACTGTACTGAAGATAAGACATTTTCAATATGAATTCAGAGTAAACGTGTGGACGGGAATTATAGACAACTTTATTATTGGCCTAGTTGTGTTTCCACATCGATTAAATGGGGTCAACTATTTAATTTTTTTACAGCTAGTATTACCTAATTTATTGGACGATTTACCGTTACTACTTTGTCGTAACATGTGGTTTATGCACGATGGTGCACCCCCCATTTTACGATACCCGTTAGCCAGTATTTACATAATCTGTATCCTAACAGGCGGATTGGAAGAGAAAACGATGCTCCTATAAAATGGCCACCTCGAGCACCAGACTTACCTCCTTGCGATTATTTTTTGTAAAGTATATGCCTACGCAGTTAATAATAAAGAGGAATTTTTTAGGTGAATCCAAGATGCAGTTAACATTTTACGAGGTAATCCAGGAATCATGGAGAGCACTACAACTTCGTAAAACCGTAAAACGGATTACTTATTGCGTACGAGAAAACGGTGGTCACTGAGAGAATTTATTGTAAAGAAATCATAACTTTTTTTTATTTGCTATATTAATCTTATTATCTCGTATTTATTAAATAAAATATAAATGAGTTTTGGAATTTTCGTTATTTGTTGCAGAACGAATGCTGATATTGTTTAAATATTAAAATATTTTTTCTGCATAAACTACTAATATATTCAAATTTCTGTTATTATAAAAAAAGTTTCTAAATAATGTCAGCTATTAATAGAAAAACTGAATAATTATACAAGTTAAAAGATATGTGCTTATATTTGCATGGTACATGATTTTTCTTATATTTCTAATTACTGCAAAAGATTTTAAAGAATGTCAAAAAGTGTCGGTTAGACTTATAACTGCGTAGCCTAAAAATGGTTAACATCGATCAAGTCGTTTTCAAGATATTCGGAATAAACAAAAATTTTTCGCGAACTTTGGCGCTCCCTAGCGGCAAAACGAAACAATTTTGGAAATAAGTAAATTGGGCTAAATCGGCTTATTTTGAACCCAGGAGTGTCTTTTCCGGACACCCTGTATATTAAAAACCATTTTTTTTTACTTTTTGATACGCTGTAGTTGCAGAATGGCTGTCCGAAAACTCCACATTTATATAATAAAAAACCATTATTTTTGGCCACAGAATACGTTCCTACATATTTGACCTTTACTTAAGAAAGATTCTGTACATGCACTGAACTTTTGAATACTATTTTAGAAACACCTTGCATAAAAAATATTTCTGTCTGAAGAGAATATTGAGCAATTTCAATTTCAATGACACTCACGTTACGAGTACTCGGTATGCAGTAAAGGGAGAGTGTAAGCGATGTTTATTATGATATTATTTCTGCATTTTTGCCGCTGCACCTTCACATTGGATAAGTGAATCATACGTACTTTCAGGGACGCGCTCGATCCCTTTGAATGTTGTTCTGTCATAGCTATTTTCTATAAATACTCCCACGCGATCCTCTTATATAAATTTTATTAATGGCCGCGGTGATTCACGTCGTTGTAAAATTATAAGTTAAATAGTAGATGTTTTAAAATATTCACTATTAAAATAAATTGCCTGAAATACCACACCTTGCTTCTGTATTATCTTGATTTACAAGAAGGAAAGGGGACAAGGTTATACGAGGTGGTCCGTCATGGCTCATCACTGACATCTAGAAAAACGTAAAATATTCAGGGTGATTCAAAAAAGTTGCCCCCTTTCATGACATGATTAAGATAAATGAAATAGATTCAAGATATCTGTTGCCATTGCTGAAATAGATTTTGTGAAAAATCTGAAAATGGTTATTTTAGAAAATGCCATCTAGCATTACTTCTCAACAAAAAGAGCTGAAATTTGGTACATAGGGACTCTAAGGGAAATCGATTTTCGTCGAAAGAAAATTTCTACTGCTACTAGTTTCAATTATCCTACATTTAATTGTTTTTTTTTTCTTCTGAGCACCATATTGGATCTTGACAGTAACAGATGTTTCTACATCTTCCGCGCTGGATGCCACGTGATTGGTTCTGGTAGCTTGACGTTTCGATAATCTCTTCTTCAGAATGAATTCTGAAACTGGGGATTAGGTCCTCTATTCAATGCGTATACAGGGTTAACTATGACTATGTACAAAAATTTTAACCAAGTGCTCAGGGAGGTGTAAAAGATAATACAAAATTTACTTTGGAATGTTCGCTCTATGTTTGAATAATTGAGCAAAAACCCTCTTTTCCCAAGGAAAATCGGCGGCTATGACAATCATCCTCCGAGATGACCTAAAAATTTCACCTTTTTACAGCGTTGCCAAATGTAAAAAAAAACGAAAATAATCATTTTTATTAATAATAGTACCTGCTAGATTACAGTTAGCTGCAGTGTTTTGCATTCGTTTTTAATATTGTGTTGAAAACTCACAAAAGTCCGTCAGAATTATCCATTAACAGAATACACAGATCGTGTTAAATAAAATACCCTTTTATTCTAAGAAAATTGAAATTTAATGTCAGGAATACCTGCTAATACAAAACTCGGAATGCACCCGCGACATTCCAGTACTTGTGTAAAATCTAAAATCGTGTACGATTGCATGTGACTCTAGAAGAGCAAACAGTACACATCATAGGGCAAACCATGTTATAGGGAAATATATGTACCCGACATAAATTTCTCTTATTTAGTTACTATAAAACGTTTAAACCTAAAAATTAGTCACTAGTATTATTTGAACCAGGTTTCGATTATGACATCTGACATTTTGCATTACTAGTTGCATACTTTCCAAACATCAAAGAGCACTGATCAAAGCTTAGAATGAATATTTAAGTGATTTTTACAGAACACTGTAAGCATCTCAGGATGTTATAGTTTAAAATGTTACTAATTATTTTATGCAAACGATTATTGATAATATTGTTACTATTATTAGTATCAACAGAATTTAATTTGTCAGCAACAGAAGACGTTTAGAAATTTATCGGTGTGAAGTACATTTTGCACTAGTGGCCTACAGATGGCGACTGCAGACTGCATCAGCACAGACAAGGAAACTTGCATCAGATTATGTCACGAATAAGATATCGCATACGGTAATTACTTTGAAATAATTTTTCAGTACTTGCCTTCGCAAATTTAAATTTTTGCATATTTTTTGTGTATCTTATGGCAAGTGTGACAAGTGCATATTATTGCATGGCAGCGTAATACCAAAGACGTTTTCCGAGTAGACAAAATATTATGCCGGTGCCTGGCTTGAAGTCAATGACCAGAACGCGGTCCCTGATTTTCACGTATAAATCTTTTACAAATTCCTAGTAAATCTAGGCATTCATCTCTGTTAATGTTAATTCAGTATTTCTATATAGCTTCCCTGTAGAGCATTGCTTCTTTTACCAGAATATTGGTTTCTCCCAAGTCTGTAAAGTTTCCCGTCTTTGCTCTGTGATCTGCAACTGCCTTCTCAGTTGTTGTTCTTGAGATGACTTTTGAACTTCTTCAACCTCGTACTTACATATCTACCCGTTTGTCCAATATATACCTTGCCGCATATACACGGGATACTGTAGATACCCGGGCCCTGGACTCTCTTACTCTTGATGTTGGTTTTAGGAAATGCTGTTTCTATTGTGTAAGTGTCTTAAACTCTATTAATATTATGTCTTCTCAAAAGGTATCCGTACATCCGTGCATGTAGGGTAGATAGGTCTCCTTTTCCTTTATGGGGTCTTATTAATGAGGATCGTGATGACGTGTTCGATGTTCCATTTCGTATATGCATTTCTTCTGAGAACCGTTCGTAAATGGTGTAGTTCTTCTTCCAGCTGTTCTGGCACAACAATGGTGCGTGCCCGATATACCAAAGTGTTGATAATACCTTGTTTTTGAGCAGGATGGTAATGAGAAATAGCATTCAAATATCTTTCAATATGGGTCGGTTTTCTGTAAACACTGAGTCCTAAAGTTCTATCTGGCATCCTCTTGACAAGAACATCTAGGAACGGCAGAGTGTCAATTACTTCTAATTCCATAGTTAACTTGATGTCCTGTATTCCACTGATGTGTTCCAAAAAAGTTTTTAAATTGCTGAATCCATGAGGCCATATGATGGATGGGTCATCCACATATCTGAACCAATATTTTGGATTCAGAACTGCTGATTCCAAAGCCTGTTGCTCAAAGGCTTCCACATAGATACCTGCCAAGACTAGGAAATCATCTGGTTCTAGTTGTATTCTTTCGATCTTCCTAATGAAATCTCCCGCGTTTTTGATATGGTGTTCTGGTCTGCCCCAATAGGTCTTTGATTTTATGTGATACATAACGGGCGATTGGATGGGTATCTGATCCAACAGCACACACTATAGGTCAGAGAGGTACACAAATCTAATTGTTCTTGAAGGAAAACAAAGATCAATATTTAGCCAAACAAAATACACAAATCTTCTACAAAATACTACTTCCAGGTGACGCATTTTCACGCATACAGTTCTTAATCTAATGTTGTCCACAACATTTTCAATACTTTGTGAAATAGAGCTATGAGCAGCAGAAATTTTGTCACGAAGATCTTCTATATATTCACCTGGATTATAATAAACTCAATCTAAATTTTGTTACTAAATGAAAGTTTATTTAAATTTCTCCTCTTATTTTATAATCCTGTTTCCCATAAAAAATATTCTGCTAAATATTTTATCATTTCATGACAATTTTTTTTATTTCAGATTAAATTATTGAAGACTTCTTCGATTTCTGAGATGATGAAACAATAAAAAACAATTTAATAACAAACACATAACCTCGCCATATAGTAGACATATAACAAGTGTTTTGAATTGTCTGTAATGCTTTGAATTTTACGAGTATGCTTAGTTTTGTTTATTTATAGAGTTATGAAAAAATATATATTTTTTGCAAACTAACTGTGTTTTTCTATGTATCTCTCTGGTACTATCCTGTATATTACTGCATTTGTCGTTAGCATCGTAATACCTGCTATGTAATAATTTGGTCCATTGTTAAATTGCGACATAGCACGTATTACGGTGTCAACGATAATATCACATTTTATAATAACAACTAATATAAAACTTGTATAATACTGGGTAAGATCAGTGAATGAACAGGGAATTATATCAAATGTTCAAAGAGGTAACAATAAATAACTTATGCATTAATAACAATATTACTGTCATGCATAAGTACAAAAGCAGACTTGTATAATCATTATAAACTTTGTATTATAACCATAAGCAACCCTCTTATATTCCCATATAGTATACAAAAATTTAAATAGGTTATAATAATCGTTATACAAGTTTTTTCTCGGTGTTAGGTTTCAATTTTTGATGGGCAGAAAACTGCTAGACATAAATGAATTAGTGACTATTATTTATCATACCATCTAAATATAACCGAAGTTACCGACAACAAATATTGGGAAAAGTATTTAGTGAATACCAAGATTTAAAATGTAATGTAAACTAGGCCAAAATATTTGGCACGAAAATGTATTTTACAATACGTAAATATAAACACAAACTAGCTTTTGTCTCGCTATTCAGATTATTCAGAATTATTCATTATCCAGGAATTGAATAAGAACCACTGAAATTGATTTTAGACATTTGAAGTTTCTTATGCCACATATTCTCGCACAAAATATGTATTCAAAGCTGAGTGATGTAAATTTTATTTTGCAGGGAATGATATGAAATAATTTTTGCATTGTCTGTAAATAATGATACTTTAACACTTTTGCTTGATATACAGAGTGGCCAGATGAAAACAAAACAGAGCATTTTTCAGGAACTGCGTCAAGATTGTAGAAAAAAGCTCAGACCCGTCGATTTTAGATTAAAGGGGGACATTCTTTGAGTAATATTTATTTTGAAAGCTATTACAATTCTCTTTACAGCATACTTTAAACATTATAATTCCGCCCAATACTTAATAAGAATTTTGATTTTAAAGTTGAAACTTACATACAAACAATTAGTAACGGTAAAAATGTCACATAAATTTAGTATTTCTTCCGTTACATTGGTTTTTGGCATAAATGAATACTATACGCACACAACGAACGTAAAATTAGTGGATTCCAAATTTATTTTCTACTATTATTTGGAAGCGTTGGTTGGTAGTTTATTTAATTCTGTTTTTGAAAATTTAACGCTATGGTTTATTCCATAGCGGAAAGGGTAGATATCATTTCGCTTTACTTTACTAACAATAAATTTGCGAATAGAACAGCTCAGCTATTTAATGAACAGCATCAAGATCGACATGTCGGGAGGAAGTATGTTCTACAGTTAGTAAAAAAATCAAGAAACAGTCAATAAAAAACGAGGAATTGAAAAACCTATAGTTAATGAAGCTAGTGAAGGTGCAGTTTTTTGACAAGTTCAACTTGATCTTACATTAAATACGAAGCAGCTGGCATGTCTGAAATCAAGCGAACTGGCATACCAACCATTTTGAACAAGAATAAATTCCATCCATTCAAAATACATTTAGTCCAGGAACTTCAATTTTGCGAAATAATGAGTGAGCGAGCAGGGAACGATCCAATAGTTCCTTTTTAACATCTGTTTTTCTCATGAATGCAGTTTTTTCTTGAACGGGACGGTAATTGCCACTATTGGTCAGATTCAAACCCAAGGGTTTTTCATGAGGTGCATACACATCAACCGGGCTGATATTGACTGATATTATAAAAAATGTTCCAGAATGTGATGAAGATCATTTGGTTTTTCAACAAGACGGTGCTCCTCCGCATTATTCGTTAATTGTCTGTCAGTATTTGGACTAACGTTTTCCACGGAATTGGACTGGGAGTAGAAGTGGCATTGAGTGACCTCCACGATCACCGAATTTATCGCCCCTTGATTTAATTTTGTGGTTATATAATAAAATCTATAAAACACAGCCAGCGTCGCTGCAAGATTTGCGTCAAAGAATCGTCGACGACTGCCGTCGAATTACACCGGAAATGCTGCAGAATGTGCGCAAACGTCTCGAACAAAATCTTTATTCTTGTATGGAAGTGGGCGGTCATTAGTTTAAACATTTAATCAGCTAAGTAAGTAGTAAGTAAACAACTAAATATAATTTAAATTTTCCAATGTAATTTTTTTGTAAGTATTCAGCAGAATTATAAAATTTAAAGTGTTGTAAAGCGAATCGTAAGAGCTTTCAAAATAAATATTGCTCAACTCCCAATGCCATTTAAACATTTTGGGGTGATGCAGGCTCTTGCTTGGGGGTGAAAGTGGCTTAGTCAAAAATACCAGCAAAGGAATGTCCCACTTTAATCTAAAATCGACGGGTCTGAGCATTTTTCTACAATCTTGACGCAGTTCCGAAAAATGATTCTGTTTCGTTTTCATTTGGTCGCCCTGTATTTACAAAGCCCATTGACTTAGTGTAGAAGGTATTCGTTATAATTGCAAGGTATGTCGGAAACTACAAGAGATAGATGGATGCGGTTTTCACTAGACTCACTAACACTGAAATAGTTTTTCGAGGAATTTAAGATGTCAGAATCAGAATTTTCATAGACCTCTTCATTTTTGACATACAATATTTCGAAAAATAATAATTTTTCTTCACTTTGCTTGAAATCGAATGCTATAAAAAGTTAAAACATTTTTATACAAAAAATAGTTTAATCTTTAAGCTTTCTGTAGCACAAGCGGTACAATTTCATATAAGGTGTATAAGGAGAAATGAAGTGCCGAATCTTCAAACTGTCTAAACTAGTTTTACATTTTCTAGTTCAAAATTTTGTTCTCTGTAGATCTCTATTACACTTTCTCCTATCTAGCTCACTTTCACTGTAAATGAGAATTTTTGATGAATGTGTCATATTTTTGCCGAGATAGCTACGCTACAAAACCATAATTACACATTTTAACACAAAAGAGCACAATACTGTATTAATCGAGGTCCACACGGGATTGACTATATTTTTATACAGTTCTTCGTACGTAGCGGTGTGTTAAAGGTTTAACACAATCTACTGTGTTAATATAACAAATGGTACATGTAACTTTTACACATTTAAGTGCTATTTGCATCATTTAAGGTGTAGACTGTACGTATTGACATGTTAATTTTATTGTATAATAGGTATTGATATCTAAGCTCACCTACTGTTTTAGTTTATTCATTATGTTCCTGATTGCTTTCAACATTACAATTTTAGTAGGTAATACCTTTATTTTGAAGTTTTCTAAAAGTTGTCCCAATCGTCGAGAATGCATCAAATATAGTCTGGAATGTTCTAGAAAACGTCAAAATAAATTTGTTACATAAATTATAATTGGTTGTTAAAACGAGTCTACACCCGATTGTGTTAAAACAATAACACAATTTGTTCAGTAATGTCCACTCAGTTATTTGTTAGCTAAACAAATCTTTTATGAGTAACACTAAATAACTTTTGAGTTAAATTACTGAACTATGTGTTACTACAAACACAAAATTGAGTTATATTTCGTAATTTTTTTCTACAAACCACCTCTCTGACGAAAAATTGTGTTGATAAACTCATTTCTTTGTTAAAATGCTTAATTTCTCAAAATTCAACAGCAAAATAATTTCACACATAAATAAGTTTGAGATTACTGAATGATATGTTTTACTGTTGGTTACAACTTCTGGTGTAACCGGAAGTGACAGCTTCTTGAAAATATTTTCATTGAAAAGGTACTACTCATATACCTACAAGTCGAATTTACAGAAAAAATAAATTAATAATTTCTAAAACCATGAAAACTTCTAACCGTCCATCGTTGTATATCAGCTTCTAAGCAAGAAAACCCTTAAGAAAAACAAATAGAAAAGACAATTAAATAAAACAAATAATAAAATAAATATGCCTGATTCAGTACTTAACTAAAAAATGAATATGCAGAGGACTCTTACAAATATAATTTTCTAAAAAAAATCAGAAAGCGCAGTTCGAAAATGATTTACAAATAGACCTCTGCACGGCACTGAAAACTGGTTCACTGTAAAATAAGGCTGCAAAGAATCCGTCCGGATAGAAAATGGAAAGAAACTCCCAAGAAAAGAAATAAACAACATTTTATAAGACTTATTTTATGTAGAAACTTCATCTGTTTTTGCCGCTATTGCTATTAATTAGTAGAAGAATTATTTTGTGGTTTAATTAATAAAACAGATTGGCATATATGATGGTACAACAAAATTTTGAGCTCGTCTTATCCAGTTTCGACAAACTAACACAAATGTTTCTGTTTCTTGTCTGTTTTGAACTCGTAAGTTATTGGTAGCAACTATGATATCGTCACGGAATTTGACCCACTCACTCCCAAACCGACGACTGTGGCACCGCGAATTGCCTAAGATTGCCCCGATCGTCCCTACGCCATTCTGGTAAACAAACAACATGCCGTGACATCGAGGCGTTACTAGAAAATTGTGGAAAAGACGAGAAGCGTTCCAGTCGTTCGAGAAAATGGGTCTAGAAATGCTAGAAAATACCTGGAACATTCGTTGGGTCTATAAAAGAAGAACAAACGGCCGAGTTAGTTAGTCTTGTATAAGTCTTGTATTACAGTCTGAATTAAAGTGTTTAGTTGGAGATATCAAAGTGATTTAGATAGCGATTAATTAAATAAGTGTTTAGTTGACCTGTAATTAGTAGTGTACTGAGCAGTTAATAAAGAAGTGACTAATTAACGGATTGTTTTTCTGGAAGTAAGAAAAAGACGGATTGGGAAATCCGTGACAATATGTTTGCGTAAATTATCAATACCAGGACCTATCCACTTCGGTGTGATACACTTTTAAATATCCCCACAAAAAGAAGTCAAAATGATTTATGCATTTAATTTTTTAAATATCACTGCAAAAGGAAGTCCAAATGATTTAAAGTCAGGAGATCATGGCGCCCGTGGTACCGACCCTTCTCGTCTATGGCATGCATGGACACGCTGTATATGGTACAGATATAATTGAGTCTTGTGTGTTATACGCCACACTGCTGCAATACGCCATGGATGTCCTGGACCTCCATCTCTTCTACGATTCGGTTTCAAATTTCCTTCGCGTTGCTCTACACTTGCACTCACTACACACCGCGGTAAAAGTAGCTGCATTTGGCACATGTTTACCGGGAAATCGTTCCGCTACAGCATTTTCACATCGCCATAAATTAAAACTATATCAACTCTAATTTGTGATATACACGTAAGCCTTGTTGGTACTTGAAAAACTAATGTAAAGGCTCGCATCACAAAAAAGTTAATACCTTGCAAAAGTAATCCCTGCGATGTAAAGGTTGAAAATACTATAACTTTCTAAAAAATATATATTTAAAATGTTGACTCCATTTTTCATGGCGCATCCATTATCAAATTTGTTTAGATAAGTTCCGAATCACCCAGTATGTACAGAATTTCATATAAGCGAGGACAAACTCCATTCTCACACTTAAACTATTGGCTCGTGAACTGAAAGCGCAAAGCTTGTAGCAATGAATCAAAACGGAAAATGATTGTAAACATGGAAAAAATGTGGGTACCTGCCAGTTATTGTTACATTTACTACAAATTGCACAACTCCAACTGGTGAATGGATTTGCCGCATTCAGGAGCGACAAAAAAGCGTTACTTTCAAACGGAGTCACCCAAGCAGCGACACGACAAATAACGAAATTGTCGAAGGACAAGTGGGTAAATAAAGCCATCAGCGCGAGAAGAAACGACGCAGTTTGTTTTCTGCTTTACAGAACTGTACAGGAAAGTTAAACTTTAACACCTGAAAGCCTTAATATTGAATGTACTCATTATGATTGACACATAAATACAACATTCAGGGTTATTCACAATTTATTCACAAAAATTTGGGAATATATACGTCACTAAAAATGGTGTCAATATCGTAAAAATTTTTTTTGTAAAACCCACGGTTTTAAAAAAAATATTTTGAAGGTGTAGTATTTTCAACCTTTACATCGCTCTCTCTCTCTTTCTCTCTCTCCAGGTAACCCCAGACGATTCCGTTTATTTAAATCCGATTTTAGTTTTAACGTTTTTACGATAGTGTTTACATTACTTTTTCAAGTGTAAAAAATGGCTTACTTATGAATGGCGGTGCAACGGGAGCACGTGACGGGATATTTGCAACCAAATCGTTAAAGGGATGGTGGTCCAGAGTGTCCACGGAGTATTACAGCAGGTGAGGAACACGTTTTGGATATTAATAATAATATTAATAATTTCATTTATTTAGCAATTAGCTATAAACATACAAACACATACATAAAATAGTATACAATAACAATAATAAAGGACATAGCTTAACACAACTAAAAAAAAAAAACAATTACATATGTATCTTTACAAAATTAGCCAATTCCCTTTTAAATGTATACAAATTTTGTGAATTCTTGACAACATTTGGTAAGTCGTTATACATTATTAACCCCTTCGAAAACAAAGATTTTGTTGTACTGCATTTATTGAATTTTTCAACGAAGAAATTATTTACATTACGTGTAGGATAATTGTGAACCTCTCTCACATATTTAATTTTACTAGTCAGATACTGAGGTGACAACCCATTTTTTATTTTATAAATCAGTATCAATGTTTTATAAACGATTATTTGATACACATTCATAAGATGTAGTACATTTAACATAACATCTATTGGTGTGTATCTATTACATTTTAAGATTATTCTCATTGCTCTATTTTGTATTTTTTGTAACTGTTGAAAAAGAACAGATGAGCAAAAGTCTAAATGTGGTGCAATTAGTGTTCTGTAAATGATATTTTTTACATATGTACTAAGTGATTTACCAATTCTACCCAAAAAATTTATTTTCTTCGACATTTTATTCATAATATAATTTGCATGACTCTTAAAATTGAGATTACTATCAATTATTACACCTAAATACTTTATTTCTTTCACCATTTCAAGTTCAGAACCATTAATTGTAACTTTGCACCTGTCAATATTGATTTTACTTAATTTATAACAATCTCCAATTAACATAGATTTACATTTATTTATATTTACGCATAAGTTATTATGATTGAGCCATGTAAATAAAATATCTAAATCACAATTTATAGTTCGAATCATATCTGGAAGATTATTTCCTGTAACATATATCATAGTGTCATCAGCAAACATAGTTAATTTACAATTTTTTATACATTTCACAATATCGTTGATATAAATTAGAAATAAAATAGGTCCAAGGACCGTTCCTTGTGGAACACCATGCAAGGTTTTTAATTCCGTAGACATATGATTTTTATATTTAACTTTTTGATACCTATTTTCCAGATATGACTCGAACCATTTCAACACTGTATCAGTAATACCCATTTTAGACATCTTCACTAGAAGCAGACGTCGATCCACCGTTTCAAATGCTCTTCTAAAATCAAGAAATACGAATAAGTACCAGGCAAATAATAATAAACGGCTTTATTGCAAATTATAATTAGCTCACAACTTACAAGGGCCATTCGCTCAACATCGCTCAAGAATGTCCAGGAATCTCTCAATCAACAGTGTATCATGTCATATACGAGGCTCAATTATATCGATACTATGCACAGCGTGTCCAAACATTAATACCATCAGATTATCCGTTATCCGAATTAGATTTTGTGCATGGTAGCTGCAACAAAATGCTCAAAATCTCAGATTTACAGCTGACGTATTAGTTACAGTAGCATTTATAATACTTATGTTTGGGATAATAAAAATACGCGATCCGTGATCCAGCAATGCTTTACTTAAATATTTAGACAGGGATTGTCGATGATCGCTTGAGTGGATCATTCATATTACCATATTCAGATGGTTGGAGTTCAAAGTCTCGAGTTCTTTTGAAATAATCTGCCTGGTCTTCTAGAAGGTGTCAGACTTTAATTGTGGTTCTTGCACGATGGCGCTCCCCCTCATTTTCAACAAAATATTTGGGAGTACCTTAATGAAGTTCAAGAGGTACGATGGAGGGATACCATGGCTGTCAAGATCTCCTGGCTTAAATCCTTTTGACTTTTGTTTGTTTTGTTTGAGATATTTAAAAAATGACGTGTATCGCACCGAAGTGGAGAGTAATGATGATTTATTTACGCGAACGTATCAGTGTTGCTTCCAATAACATACTAGTTCAAGGTCAGGTTGTTCACTCGACCAGATTCTAGTGTCGTGCAGAGCGTATTTTTTAGTCATTTTCGAACTGTTCTTTTTGATTTTTTTACAAAATTGTATTTGTAGAAAACCCCTGTAGATTCAATTTCTTTAAATAAGTTCTGAATCACCCTTTAAGTTATGGAGAGAAATAAAAGGTTTGTTCCAACAACAGCAAGAATCGATTCTGAACCGTCCAGAACTAGTCAGTCAGTTCAGTTATTAATGTACTATCGGCGAATATGACGTAAAACGGTGTTGATCAAACATTTCTGACAGTTCAGAACCAGTTTTCATCGGCTGTTGGAACAGACCTAAAGAAAAGTAGATATAGTTACTGCTGAGGGAAACATCTTCCAGCTATTAATATATCAGCAGCAGTAAAATATCTACATTAAATAATAAGGTCCAGAATGTTTATATTGCTGTCATAAAATAAGTTTTATTGGAGAAATCTGCTAGTAAGTTTTTAAATTTTACTGCAATCCCACATTCGTATTATAACTAGCGTTTGTAATTTTGCACTCTCGGAAAAATTTATTTAAGCATAATAATAAATAGGCTTTCATCCTTGTATGACTAATGATTTATATATAATTGTTTACAGGCCCTTTAGGTGCTGAGCTGCATTATTTTCCTCCGTTCCTTTCTGTTCTTCGCCTATCTTTTCCAATCCGTTACATTTTTATCTCTTAATCTATTACCACTGCCTCTCCCCATCGCTTTCTTGGTCTCCCTCTTTTTTCTCGTAGTTAGGCTTACTATTTACAATTTTTTTTAACTGTTCTTTCATCTTCCATACATTCTAAATGCCCTGCAACTGCATTCTTCTAGCTTTTGCATCTCAATTTTAAATTGGTATCTTCTTTTTGTTCTCCTATTCTCAAAAGCTTACTTTTCTCTTGATTTGTCTGCAATTCCACTTTACATGCTTCCTCCACAAATTCTCTCGTCAGTTTTCCTAATTCTCTACTATCTCTTGCAATTATGGTCACATAACCTACATTACTTACTATTAGGAGACTTTTAAACAATATGTGTCCTTCTCTGTTCAGCTGACCTTTTCTAGTACTAAATTAAAAAGAAGCGTTGACTGTGTCTCTTTATCTCAGTCCTGTGTCAATAGTAAAACCTACCAAAGATTCACCTTTTATTCGTACTTTGCTTTTAGTATTTTCTAAAGTCATCTTCAATAGCCTAATCAGTTTGCTTGATATTCCAAATAGCTTCAATATTTTACTTAGTTTATTCCTTTTGTCAGAATCATATGCTTTCCTGAAGTCTGTAAAATAAGACCATTGTATTAATTCCACATTCATAGCATGTAATAAGTATATCTTTCACCATGAAAATTTTGTCTGTTGTTGACCTCCCTTTTCTAAAACCTGTTTGATACTCCCCTATCTGCAGTTCTGTTCTCTGTTTTATTAACGGTGGCATGATTTTATGCCCTAAAACTAGCAATGATATACCACTATAGTGTCCGCAGTCTGTTGCGTCTGCCTTTTACAATGTAAGAGTAATTCATAAATTTGAATTCCTGAATAGATCCTTGTGAAATTGAAATAGCAAAATATCATCCGACGCATTAGCTTTGCAATCATCGACTGAATAGTAAGACGCATGCCATTATTACTGATCAATAAAATTATCACACAGACCTAATTAAATAGCTGCACATCAGCGATCTATGGTCAGTTGGTGGCGTAGGGTAAATGGGATGGCAGAGGAGAGAGCGAGTGTTGAGGGATGGATAGTGGTCCAACTGTTAGTATATTTAAACTGTGCCCTCGTAACTCGCTTGTTAGTGTGACTTACGGCTCGCTGAAAAAGCGACGGCTTACTCGACTGCATCAAAGAGGAGAACCGATTTATTAGAAATATATTTAGACTATAGTAGAACCTTTTTGTACAAACTGTTTAGATACACCATCTACCAAAAATAGTAATTATTCGTTGTCAATATGTATTCTTCATGCAGTACGTATCCTAAATATACGTTGTCTGACTGTGAGAAGCCATGCCGCATGACGAAAACAATGAATCAGTTTTATTCAACAATCCGAAAGAATATTTCATATTTTCTAGACACAGTCGGGCAATAACAATAAAACGTGAAGGAATTCGCATGACGCTTCACAGCCAGTCGCACACTTTTCTGCTGCAGCGACTGCAGTTTCTGCTCCAACGTAGATCGTCTTCCAGCCGTTGCCCTAACATGTGAATCCCAGCACGCTTATAGTCTAGGGCGAAGGTTCCCATATCTATTTGGACTACCACAACCTTTTCAGGAAGAAAATGGTGCCGTTTATTTAAAGCTAGTGTTTAATATGAATGAAAAAAATATTATTCTATCAGGATTCCTGTTAGCCAAAAACACAGTAATAACAAGTTTAGATTAGTTGCAGCTGAAACATTTATTTTAACCTTTGGATCAAATACATTAGAAAACATAGCTATTTCATTTAAATACTAAATAATTTATATTAATTCAAGTAATATCTTTACTCCTCAAGAACCGACACAGAGCAAGGCTGAGCGGTGCCCGCGTGCGGGACAATATTTTGGCGCCCTTTATTAATGTACGAATATAAATATTTCATATTTCTTACATTGGGTCGGGTGAATAAAACAACACTTTTACCAGTCAATCCAAAGTTAATACTTGTTAATCCTTAACAAACTAAATGTGGCCACTAAGTATTTGCTTAAAACTTGACAAGTAAAGGCATTTATTTATTTTTATTCACCCTGCTCATTTTTTTCTGGATATTTTAAAATTTTTTTGCCAAACCTTCGGTTTGGCGCCCTTTGAAGTGGCGCCGCGTGCATTGCACGCCCGGTTACGGGGGCCCTGACAGAGCAGGTGCATATAAGGGAACCCAAATTTTGTAGTTTAACCATACATAGGTATCTATATACAAAGTTGCAGGAAAGCCTTTAAAGTGGGACCAATTATTTCGAAAATAATTAGTATCTTTGAATTAGTTTAACTTGGCATAACCAAATTTTGTACATGATTTTGTACATGATTTAGGTTTATTTTTGGTATTCTTTAATTGGAAGTTTAAACAAAATGAAACACAACAAGGTGTTCAATGAGGGTGAGTGACCCATAAAATTATTACCAAACTTTTTTGCATTGATGAAATTTAGAAAGAGATAATATTCTGCGCAGAATTTAATTTCAAATACGTTTTTACTTCTGTTACATTTTATAAAGTTTTAAGATTTTCAAAAAAAAAGGCATTAATTAAAACAAGATTTGAATACAGTTGATTAATAGAAATCAAAAAGTCAGTAGGTAGTAAGGTTTGTCATTAAAATTTTACAGTTAGTAATAGAACTATTTTATTTTTGCTAGTGTGTGTTGTTAAAAACGGCTGGAAAATTTACATTCAGCGAACAAGTTGACAAGTTACTTGCGCTTGGTTTCTGCGAAGGAAAGTATGGAAAATATCGTAGGAGATTTCCAAATCGGGTGATTCCAAAGAGAAACATTTTCTAATGTTGAAAGAAGGGCTCGAGAGACAGGAAAGTTTTTCAATAGTCTAATAAGGACACATCAAGATGAAGAAAATATTTTGCGAACAGTTGAAGAACTGCAATTAAGTACTAAACGTTTATTTTCAGAAACTGGATTATCAAGAACTTTTGAACACCGAATCTTAAACCTAATATACTACATTCATATCACATTCAAAAAGTACAAGAGCTATTGCCTTAAGATTTGGATCGATGAGTGACCTTTTGCGAGTTTATCTTGCATCAGTATATTAATTTTCACAAGAAAATTCTTTTCAATGATGACGCTCACTCGTAAAGGAATTCCAAATGTTCACAACTTTCATAAATGTTCCGAAGCCCCTATGTTATAACTAGTTTAAGATAAATGTTTTTGAACCGGTATTATTGATCGTTTTAAGCTAATATATATCAAATCTGCTACAATTCCTATCAATGAAGTCTTATGAATATTCTCTGATATCAAACATCTAGGTAAGCTAATGAAAATTCCACAGACAAAGCTCTATTCAATAATTCACAGGCACACAAAAAAAAGTTCTGTGCCCGAGCTCCGACCGATGGTTCCGCATGTATTTTTGGCTCCCTAAACCGATCCCGGGGTCGGTATAGCCCAGACGTTTATTTTTTTCACGTTTTTATATTTACTGTGCAATGCTACATGAAGACAATCCTCTTAAATCAATTCGATTCTGAATACGGTGAAATCATATGATTTTTTCTGACAATTTGAAATTTTTTAAGTGACAATTGGGATGTGCGAGGTCCTATCCATCAACTGATTCATGTTTGGACCCTTCAATGGCACGGAGATAAAACTTTGCGCTTATTTCCAGGTAATGGCCAAATTTTTTTTACCGTAGCGCGCAAATATGGAACGTCTGGGCTATACCGACCCCGGGATCGGTCTCGGGAGCCAAAAATACATGGGGAACCATAGGCCGGAGCTCGGGCACAGAACTTTTATTTTTTTTGTGTGCCTGTGATTATCAAAAGAAATTGATCTATCTAAATTTACTAATCTGGTTTAATGAAAACACTCTATAGATATCTAACTTCTGACAGTGGGAACACGAAGATTCAACCACAATAGATGAGATCTGACCTATTTCTGCATTTTTAGGATTGCTTCATCAGGTGGCCTCCTTTAAGTTGAGTCAAATATCTAACTATAAAAATTATTATATACTCAAGTCAAGAATTCAGACGTCTTACGTCACGGCTGACGTTACACATTTGTTTTTATTGTCAACGTAATTTTCGATATTTATTCGCGTTAAAAGTAATCAATTTACTGGTATATATAATGCAAACTTTTAGTGTAGTATATAGTTTTATTACTATCAGTTGCAGTTTCTTAAATATTTTAATGAAAATATAATGAATTATTCATTTGTTCGTATGACGTAAGTCGTCTGAATTCTTGTCGCGAGTATACCAATAAATTAAAATTATTTGAAATTAAATGTTGACAATGTCAAACTGATTAACCTGTCAATGAATTTAAACATCACAACGACCTACTAAAATAAATAAAAAAAATTACCTTTTATGTATAGCTTTTTATATATTTTCAGGTATTAACAGTATTGTGTGAAACTAACTACTCTGTGGACAAAAGCCCCAACCAGCGTGGAATTACACCCACAATATCTACCCATATATTCTTTATTACTAGCTTTTGTAACATTTTTACTGTATTAGAAAGGTATTTTAAGCTAATATAAATCAAATCTCCTACAATTCCTAGATGTTTGGTATCAGAGAACATACAATATATGGGTAGATATTGTGGGTGTAATTCAACGCTGGTTGCTGGATTTAGCCCACAGAGTAGTTATTTTACACAATATTGTTAATGGTGAAACAACTCGTGTAAGAGATAACAAATTGATGTCGAAAAATGGTCTTCTATGATAGTATCTGCTTGTTTAATGAACAAAGTCTGCTGTGATTTCAAATTAATAAAATCCAGTAAGCCTTGATTATTTGGGAAAATTTGTTTTTGTTTTTCATCAAAAAAGTGCTGTTTCTGTATGTGATACGACAAAATGTTATTAAGAATAGTTTTTTAGAATAAAAAACTGAGTGTGTCAATATTCTAGGCCTCAAGGTAGGCATAGGACGCTATCTACAGTTCTGTATACGTCCTCAGTTCATCATTCTGGGACACTTTTTTAATTACATTTTGTTGTATCTCATACACTCGCTCATACACTAACGAAAAATATCTGGAAATCGGGCAAAAAATCAAAGTAGGCTTAGGACAATTACGTTTTGCACCCATATTCAGGTTTTCATTTCGAGACACTTTTCTTAATACCATTTTTTCGTCTCTCATACAGAAGCAACATTTTTTCCAAATTACCAAGGCTTACTGGATTTTATGGATTTGAAATCAGGGCAGATTTTGTTTCTTAAACAGGCAGTGCTGAATTCCAGAGCGTTAATTTTCAACATCAAAATGTCTGTCTGTTGCAAGAGTTGTTTTACCTATACGGGTATACCCTGTACAATTTTTAAATTTTGGTCATACTCATTTGAAACTATCTTGAATTCAGTAGCGTATTCCGAATTGAAATAAAAAAATCGCTAATCAATATATTGGATTTTTGCGGTTGAAAAAGAAATTCAAAGTAGACCTTGAAAATTTGATTTTTACTCTGAAATTTGACACTAGAGTATACTCTACTCTCTTGAAGCCGAGTCATAAAAAATCTTTTAAGTCGGACCACAAATAAAACTTTTAGAGAGGTGCTCCGCATTCAAATGGGTCACTCTGTATATGAATTTGGTACAAAGCTTTGTTAAGTTATTACCAATTTTTTACGGTAACACTAGTGAAATTAAAAGTATCTACAAATATACGAGTATATATAGTAGGTAGCATAATTTGTAGGTACTACAAGTAATTTGCACAATTTTATGTCTAGAACTCCCCATTGATGAGGCTTAGAACTCCAATTGCTTCTTAAAAAGATTGTACTAATGCACAGTGTTGTGTAAGTATCAACAAAAAAAATTATCTCAGTGTAAAATTACATTTTCTAGAGGCATATTGACCAGCTATAAAAATGTGGAACTCATATAAAAATGATGTCCATATACATATCATTCGATTTTTGACACGTTATGACAACATACACTGTAAAAATAATTACATTAAAAATAGATGGCAATTTATTTACCATTCATTATTGCTGTCATTTTCACATAGATTGTAATTTTACAATTAAAATGTAAAATTGCATTGTAAATTTATTTTGCGGTGCAATTTTACGTATAGTAACTGTAATATTACTTTGTAATTTTACAATACAAAAATTTCGACAATGTAACATAATTACTTATAAAAAAACAAAGTAATTACATTGTAATAATACATTTTTCACTATAACTACAATGTTATTTTTATTCATTGTACAGGATGGCCCAATTTGGGTACTTAGGTACAGAAGGTTTCTCATATTTTCCAAAAAAAATAACAGAAAAAATTGAGGCAGATGTTTCGGGCGCAATTTTCGAGAAAAGTTCAACTGCAAAAATCACATTTCGATTTGTTTAAGAAATACCTAGGTGATCAATTTTCAATTTCGGCCGTTTTAACTGTGTAACTTTTCTGCTTATGAAAATATTTAGTGGCTTATGCAATATTTTTATTATAACTTCTAGTTTTCCGTTATAACAAACTTACATATATTTTTGAATGATATATGATATGTGTTTTAAAGTTTTTAGACTATTGTTTTCTCTATCTTTTCAGAAAATAAAAGAAACCTCCTAAAAGTATCGAAACTGACGACTGACTGAAGTTACTTTAATGATATCTTGTTTATAACACTCGAAATCATTAATGTTTTGATATAATAATAATAATAATAATAATAATAATAATAATAATAATAATAATAATAATAATAATAATAATAATAATAATAATAATATGTCTTTTTTATTTCAAAAATTAAATTGAGTACAAACAAAAGAAATAATTAATAAACATATATATACCTAACAAGTTTTCTGAACAGTAATTACTTTAACAATTGTTACTTACCTTCCGCAACATGTCAAGCTTTTCTCTAAGATTCTCAATAGCATCACTGCATCAGGATGTTATTTCAAAAGAAAAATGTACTATAGTTGACTTCCAAAATTGTAGAGAGTGACTATTCGGTAGCTTGTAGACAAGCGCGACAGCCGAAGCGTGCGAGGAGCAATATCTCATAGGAGTACTAAATTTGAGGACAATCAGAATGACAAAAATAATTGCATTACATAACATTCATTATTTTAAGAATAGAA
The DNA here is from genome assembly GCA_025584915.1 of Monochamus saltuarius. Classification (NCBI taxonomy): domain Eukaryota; kingdom Metazoa; phylum Arthropoda; class Insecta; order Coleoptera; family Cerambycidae; genus Monochamus; species Monochamus saltuarius. The sequence continues at coordinate 20,635,617 of CM046721.1, forward strand.
ACAATGATATAACAGTTTTTACCAATTTCAAGACGTTAGATAACAAAAATAATAAGAATTATTTCAAAATTGAGTTTTTATCTTGTATTATCAATTACGAAAATAATAGACAATGACTAATTAACAACACAGAGATGGGTACGGAAGGTACGAGTGGTATGACTACCTAAGCGTACCACTTGAGAAGAGTTAAAGCACACAAAATTATCAAAAATAAGTTGACGTCGGCTGAACCTAGCACATTAACAATTTACTTTAAATGTGCCCCTGTCCTTATGGATGGCGATTGCCCACTACCACCCACTTACACCTACCTGATGCGCACTCCTCAGATATCACACTTTTTTGCAACTCTACTTTAATTATTTATGGCGGGAAAATTTCAACATTTGACACTACAAATATTATTGCCCCTTTCATTATTATGTGGTGTTAATACATTTGTTTTGGACTTCTGATAATCTACCACCGCAGATTCATGATGAAAATGATAGAAAATGTTATAGGTAGTTGACAAAATTTGTTACAAATAGAGATTTTTCCACCGTTAAATAAATAGTGCAAATATTTGCCAATTCCGCATTCAAAAGAACAAAAGGCTTTAGAATACATACACACTATTTACTATTGGTTACTAGCACTGTCACTATAACGGTCACACATTAACACTTATTATATCATATCGTACCGCTTTCCGTATGACCTTCATACGCCCATGTTTCGTCAAAATTTAATATATTCTTCGATCCAGATTCTTATTTTTTAATATTTATTTTAAATAGTTTCTTTGCCATATCACTATTTCGTCCTTTCTATCAGTATACTCTTTTCGATTTCATTTATACGGACTAAGTTTCATCTTGTAAGATATAGCAATAGAATTTTTTTGGAAAACTCATTTTAAAATACAATCTTCCTTCCGCGAGTTTCCATCACTTTCCGTTTCACAGTTGTACTTCTTTACCACTTTTTTATTTGCACACATATGCTATTCACGTACAATTTTGTTAATGAAATACATATTATTGCAACATCACTTACACTCATATTTTGACCTCGCGCACTAAACTCTTCATACATGTCATCATCCGATATTCCTCATTTCGATCAAATCACTAATAAAATTAATTACATTCATAATTAAATTAACGAAAAGATATACCCGAAATTTTGCCAGCCCGAACAATTTACCAGCCCATGATAGCGCTGAAAATGAAAAAGTTGGATCCGACAATACGTCGCAGCCAATCAAAAGCCAGCAGCGCATGCGTACTAACGTCTACTAACTGCAGCACATGCGTAGCAGAAGCTGTGTAATCGGGTATGCTCTCAGAGATATGCGGCACACGATTTTGTAGGAAAAATATAAGGGCTGCATGTATATTTCTTTGTGTTGACTGCTATAAATTGTGAGCAGGTTTATAACATTAGTCACTCTCTACAATTTTGGAAGTCGACTATAAACTAAATATTCGTTTTATTAAACATTCGATTCATTAAATTAGATGGTTAAATTCTATATCATTTACAGATGTATATACCAAAAATGAAGTACTTTGTCTTTGAGCATTCATGACTCATTTAGATTGAAAATACTACACATCGTATGAAAAACATTTACAAAATCGTATTGTTTCTAACCGATTACATATATTCTGCTCAGTTAGCTAATCCGTAGTTACAGCTAAATTAACTGCCTTAGTATGCTTAATTTTTTGAAGATAGAGAGACATGTAGGTACAGCTAAGTGATACGCTATGAATATAACGAATATATTTTACTTTTTGATAGGTCAGTAAAAACGTAAGTATGGTGCACAATATTGTGACTACACAAATTCTAGTTTCACAGCTCCAACAATAATTTTATTATGTTTTCAATAGCATATATTATCACAACTGTTATGCAATTTTCAATAAGGATTTATAATGTTAGAATAAATAGTTAGATTATGAAAAATAAAATGTTAAGGCCTTACGATATTTTTGGTACCTGAACATTTAGACTACTTTTATAAAACAGAACATTTAACGTTATTGTAATTAAACACTATACCTATATCGGAACAATAAAGTTTCTTGTATATGTAAACATAAAAAAATAAATTTAACATTTTATAATATTTAAACGAGATATAATGTGTAAAGTACCTACAACTTAAGTCATGTTGATCCTCCAGAACCCAATGTTCCTCAAATATGTATAAAATATATATTATTATAATGTAGATAATAATATATATTTTATACAGGGTGTCCGGAAAGTAATGCGACTCAGCTTAAACATACTTAGCTTCCTGTGATCAAATAGAACCGATTTAGATAAACTTAGCTTAGTCCAAAAGTGCGTCGTTTAGAAGTTACAGGGCTCCAAACAAAAAAAAACGCGTTTGAAATTTTAAGCACATTAAAATAGAAATAAATTTTCTAATCAAGTTACCACTTGTCAAACTGACGTTGATAGGCTTAAATTAGATAAAAGTTTGATGAAAAGACTGTCAGTTTAATATTAATTGTTGTACTGAGTGTAGTTGTGTAAAGTGTAAATGTAAGTAATTTCAAATTATTAATAGTATTTTGTAAAATTTTAAAAACATACTCAGTTTTCCAACTCAGAAACGGAAAATATGAACGCTGTTTATTGTCAAAATCAATTTAATGGAGAAACTGCAGCAAGAAGGTACAGTTACATGAAATAGGTATAGCTTCTACGCAAAATTAATTTCTTTATCATAATTTTCCGTCAAGCGTATCAAAACAGGACCAACAAAAACGATACGATAGAAATGAGTTGATGAGTGGGATGAAATGAGTGTGAAATGAGTAAGAATACCATTGTTCCTTTGCTTCAATAATTCTGTATAAAATACCTACCATACCTATTACTTTATCTCATATAGCTTATGTTATAAGCAACACAAGACAAATCTACTTATTGTAATAAAAGCACTCACTAGTTACTCTAGATGTGATTATTTTGCTCACTAAATTAGACCTAGATCCTAGGTACACGCTGCATTCGTCGAAATGAAGCAAGAAAAAATGAAGGCGTCACCATCCATCGCTCTCAACGGTTAGTGGTAGTGCTTTTTAAAATTAGTAATATCTTCACACACAAATTAAAGGTATTTTTACAGTAAACTATATCGTAGATTTGGTATATTTAACAATTTTACAATGTAAAAATAAAATTGACATTGTTAATTGTGAATGCATTACAATATATTCTATAAAAATGTACACGTTATATTATAAGTTTACGGCATTTTTCTTGGGCCAGTGTAATAACATATATTTTTAGAATTATTTTAAAACAATTATAATGATATTCTTACAAAGTATATTTGTAAAATTACTGCTCTTTTTCAAAGTGTAAATATTTTTATTGAGTAACTGGGGAAAATGGGAAGGAGCACCATAGTTTCTTTTTAATAACCTTGAGACCCTTGCATTTTTTAAATTGTGTTAATAAGTGTATTAACCAGAATGGCTTCATATTTTACATATGCAATAATCTACTTTTACATATATTAATTGCGGCCGTTCATGGTGGGACACACTTTATATATGTATATTTTTTTGTCCTTCTGAAATTCCTCAGCTCGAAACGGATGTTGTACAATATAAATTTAATGATTTCAAGAACCCACGCAAGCTTCTGCACATATTTTATAACATATGAAGCTTTTGTCTCATCAAATTAATAATTTTAATCCCGTTAAAATTTCTCTTCGACAAAGGCTGGATGTCGCCTATAAATTTTACATTTCCAAGATACCAAGCATACCTTTACTATTATTTTAAAACAGGAAGTTATTCCTGGACTATTATATTAACCGTTCTCCTTTAGATGCCTGATATGTCGCTGTTACTATCCCATGGGCCATTTACCTTTCGCTGCACTGATGTGCGACACCTCAAAAGTAGATCAGTGGTTGACTAGACAGAGTGCATTTTTATGCACATGGTAATTGCGTCTAATAGCGCTAGCCTTGATTGGATGTATCATTTTAATTATTAATTAATAAGGGATAATTTGTAGGTTATTTAAAAAATATGTCATTTGACCTAGCGATCGGAGGAGGGTGTAATAAATAATTGGACATTGTATATACAGGATGTCCCGATGTTCCATGTACAGAGAATTAAAACTTTCAGGGCCATTAAAATCGCAACTATAAAAGAAAGGATATGCTAAAATTGTTAATAAATCCGGACAGTAAAATTCGCTTTTATTTTTTGAAATAAGTGTAAGTAGAAAAAATGTTGTCAAATATCAAAGGGCGCGATAGGTTACAATTTTTATAGTTGTACTGAAGAAAAATATAAAAAATTGTAATATGAGCCTTAGATCTTTAGGAATTAATAAAAAAATCCTAATCTCAATGATTATGATTACTAATATGTGTTAATTTGTTTTAAATTATTTGTTAAATATCGTTTATTTTTACTTAAAGCTAAGCGTTTTATCATCATGAGATATGTGAAGTAGGTATACAGGGTGAACCTTAAATAAGTACAAATATTTTAACCACCAGTACAGTTCGCTGTGTAGAACACATAATTAATAGTTTTTTTTTCAAAAAAATCGGGAATAAAAATGTCAAGTTTTTAATAAAATTCGCGATTTTTCAACAGAAAACTTGTTGAGAACCGCTGTTCCGGGAGTCATGGTGGATGTGAATTCCACAACGTTGCCAGTGTTGCACTAATGTCTTCGAATAGGCTCCAACAAATATGTTTATTTATGATATTATTACTGGCCATCTCCTCCCCTTTGCCATTCCTATACCTCACCAATAAATTGAAAATATAAACCAGATTCTCTACTCACAATCATAGTTTTCCAGAATTTGTTCATTATCCATGTTTACTACACTCCAACTGAGTTATCACAATATGTTATCGTTATCACTATCACTGATTAGAACTACTTGAGAAATATGCTTTCAGCATGTCAACCTTTTCACTCTTTGAATAATGTGCCACATTTTATTTAATCACACTGTATGTCTTGAAAAATATTAATTAAATACACAAGACACTTAAGATAAAAAAAAATATCTAATCCCTTTCTACAAATATTACATGTTTTTCCACTTGTAATTTACACAGTTTATTTCTTTGCGCTGGACCGTGCGGTATGAACATCAACATAACCTCTTTGTCGACCTCGACCATCAATCCTAGAGAGTGGGGCTGGTACGGGACATTTCATCTACTGCTCGTGACATCTACCTGTTCCCTGTGCCAACGGCATTAGTTTCTTTTTTGCATGCGATTGACATTGACATTAATTTTTTTAATTAATATCTCCGTAAATATTTGAAATTTTTAATAATGCCTTTCCCTAGATTTATCTATATGCCGAACTACACCTGCATTTAAAATATTTGTACTTATTTAAGATTCACCCTGTATGCATATTTTCTCAAATGTAGTAGGTATATTTTAAGTTTAAAATTATAATAAAGAAAATAGTAGGTACTGATATTAAACATTATTATAAATTTAAAACATATAAAACATAAAGTAAGTGACATTTAAATAAAAGTAAGTAGTTTGTTATACAGGGTATTTGGTAGGTTGATAGCAAGTTTTAAAGAGATGATAGTTGAGGTCATTTGGAGTATATTATACATCATATATCTATATAGAGTGATTCAGAACTTATCTAAAAGAATAGATGTGTCATGAAAAATGGAGTTAATATCGTAAACAAAAAATTTATTTTAATCCTCATAATGTCCGAGTGAAAGTTATCTGACGATGTGGAAATGCTTTAGCGATTTCCCAGTAAACATGTGTCAAATGCAGCTAGTTTTATCGCGGTGTGCAGTGAGTGCAAGTGTAGTGCAATACGAGGTAAATTTGAAACCAAATTGTGGAAGAGGTGGAGGTCCAGGACTTCCACGGCGTATTGCATTTAAACTTCTTTTTGTGGAGACATAAAAAATGAAGTGCATCGCACCGAAGTGGATACATACTATTGATGATTTACGGAAACATATCATAGTTGTTTCCAAAAACTTTCGAGTTCAAAACGGACAAGAAGCAGAAACAGACGGGTCCAAAATGTTGTTGTAACATTAGATATGGCAAACTATTTCCTTAATTAAAATTACAGATTAAATCTATTAATAATTAATAACAATAGCTGTAAAAGCCGTGCAGAAGTGTATTTTTAAACCATTTTTGAACAGCCCTTTTTTATTTGGTTTTAGAAAATTGTAGCTGTAAGAGTCCCCTTAGATATGTTCTGAATCACCCTGTATACAAAGTGTTAAACATATGTAAAAAATGAACATGAAACAAATACGAAATACTGAAAAGTTTAATGTTGCTGTTCAAAATGGGAACCACCGTTTCTTATACAAGCTCTGGTCCGTTTTCTAATTCGGGTAGTAGTTGATGTAATTTCTTGTCTTACTTGTTGAAATGCTTCATTGATTCTTTCAATCAAGTGATCGCGATTTTGAATCTCTACCTGGTATACTAAATATTTCACTCTACCCCACACAAAATAATCTACCGGTGACCTAGCAGGCTACAAGATGAGCCCATTTCTACCAATCCAACGATTAGGAAAGCTGTAATTTAAAAAATCAGTAACTGTTTTACGGTAATGGACTGGGTATCCAACATTTTGAAAAATCAAACACTTTTGAATATTCTCTCGTTTGTATCTGGAAAGATTTCTCAACATACGTTATCTCTTCTTACTTTGTATTTTTTGTGTTTCTGGAATTACTCGCGGACCTTTCAATAAATAATATTTATGAAATTAGATCTAGTTAAGAGTTAAAAGGCTTAAGGTTAAGGTGACGTTTTTGGCTCCATGCATGTAGAATATCGTGAGTTTTGTTTACTAATGGATACACCTGGATGTTAGTAAGTTAAGCACTTATTGTTTAGCAGCATTACAAAGATCGTGAGGAAAGCACAAAGCAAGGACCAACCAAACACGAATTAGAACCTAGTGGTAAATCCCAACGTTGCGTTGTTTTGTACAAATCCAGGTGAATAATCGTTGAAATATAAAATACCTGTACCAGCTGTGAATATTAATTTTACATTTTAACAATTGTGTGCAAATTTCTGCATTAGAAAATAATTTCATACTTTGAGGTACATCATCAGATTTTATCAAAGCAAGAGAAATTAAAGGAAAGATGTATGAGAAGAATAATGAGGAAAACGGAACAGGATAGAAGAAGGAAGGACATATTAAGACAATAGAAAAATTATGAATCAACAATAAAATAAATTAGGATGAAACTTTAAGCTGGTAAATATGATAACATGATACGTACAGATCCAAATGAATAATCGTTACTTGATTATGTTGAAACATAAAATTCCTGTACCGGTTGGGAATATTAATTTCATATTTTAACAATTATGTGAAAATTTCTGAATTCGAGGATAATTTCATACTTTGAGGTGTCTCATCAGATTTTGTCAAGGTAAGAGGAGTTGAAGGCAATGTAGATAAGAAAAAATAATGAGAAAGACGGGATAGGGTAGAAGAAGTAATGAAATATTGACAGTATAACAAATAGGATGGAACTTTAATCTGGTAAATATGAGCATGATACGTAAAAATAAGAAGGGAGTTAATAGCAATAATAATAATAATAGAAGCAGAGATAATTTGAAGAAGGAAGTGAATCGAACGAAGATGTGTTATAATGAGGTTTCATCTCACGAAGCCATTTTTGGTGACATATGGAGCTGCCGCATTTCGCAGCTGTCAGTTGAAAAAGTCGTTTAATAAATATGCATCGATATTCTTTCGAACAAGTCTTATAAGTAGTAAAAGTTCCCTACAATTATGGCGGTAACAGTCGCAGAAATGCGCCTTCTCCAACAATTGTAAATTTAGTGGATACATTTGTACGTACGGAGCAGATTACTGATGTTAAGAACCCAAGTCATACTAGAACCAAACGAAACTATTGTTGCTGTACTTGCTAGTATCACCTGGTCCTGGTCTGTCTGTTTCAAGACGTTCACAGTAATATAGCATTTTTACAAACCAGTGTTATATGCGGAGAAGTTGTGTAAAATTTCCTAAAAAGAATTACCATTTGCAACAGAAGTAAAGATGACCAGTTGCAAGATATTGTCTTCTGTCTCTAATCACATACTTTGCACTTTATGTTGAATAAAACTATCACTATTAATAATAAAAATTGCTTGTTTTTATCTTGTTAGGGCAATAGTGTAATTTGGTCAAACCTTAAATTATACTATTTGCCTAATTTCTATAAAGTATTTATGTATGATCAACCCATAAAATTTGAAGTCAATGGGATAAGCAGCGAAATATGTATACGAGGTCAAATTGGAATTAAACACTCGGGGTGTGACGTCATTGCCTCCTACAGCTTCTCGGTACTCATCTACTTCGAACTCGCAAAAGGCCTTTCTGTGTTAAATTAAAACACATTGGCGAGAGCTACTTTTAATCTTCGCAACGTACTATTTAAAATAATATTCGTCTAATCCATGGTAGATTTAGATATGATAATGGAATATTTTAATACAAATCACCAATTTGTAAGTACTGAATTGAGAGGTGTCAAAATGCAACGGTAAATTCTAAAACAAAATCGTTATTTATTACTGTATTCGAAAAGTATTTAAAACTAATATAAATCAAATCTCCTACAATTCCTATCAATGAAGTCATATGACGTATGCTCTCTGATATCAAACATCTAGGTATGCTAATGAACAATTCCACAGACAAAGCTCTATTAAATAATTATCTAAAATAAACATTAATTTAGCTTAATTTACTATCATGGTTTAATGAAAACATTCTATATATATCTAAGTTCACTTTTGAAACTGTGGGAACCCGAAAATTCAACCCCAATAGATGAGATCTGACCTATTTCTGCATTTTTAGGATTGCTTCTTCAGGTGACCTCCTTAAGTTGAGTCTAACTAAAGAATTATTATATAAATTTAAATTATTTGAAATTAAATTTCGACAATGTCAAAAGTGATGTTGATCTGTCAAGAAAATATAAAGGTGGCCTCCTTTAAGTTGAGTCATATAATATAAAAATTATTATAACAATAAATTAAAATTATTTCAAATTAAATATCGACAATGTCAAAAGTGACTTTAACCTGCCAATGAATTTTAAATTAAATATGACAATTACCTACTTAATTAATAAAAAACATTTACCCTTTATGTAATCGTTTTTATATATTTTTAGGTATTAACAATATTGTGTGAAACTAACTACTCTGCGGACTAAAGCTCCAGCCACCGCTAAATTACAAAATCATTCAGAAAATGTAATAAAAATAATGCTGGAAAGAAAGCTTTGCGAAATTTCTAGTACATATACCAATAATTATTGAATTTAATTGACAATTTTTCTTGCAAGTACTGCTACCAAATTAATTTCATAGCTGTTTTGCGCAAAGTCAGTTGATTATTTATGCAGTTGTTATAAATATCAGTGTTGCACTGTAATAAAAATAACTGAGATCCTACTGTCTGTAACAGCAATATAAATTGCAAAAACTGATTGAAGAAATGTCACTACGTATGCTTATCGAACAAACTGCTGCAATGTTTATTGCAAGTAATTATAATTGCAGGCTGTTAAGCTGCCATAAACAGATATTGAAAAAAGGTGGGGCTTAAATTCAATAGTAACTTTAAAATGTTCCTAATCTTAGAATTTTCCTTATTACAAAAAGTAATTCCGTTGTAAAATTATTGATACTAAGTACTGTATGTGACGTCAACATAGTCATAAAAACATGTATTTTTGAATAAAATGTGCGGTAATTACAACATACATCATAATTTATAGCATTTCGTATCGAAAAAATGTTACTTTCGTTTACACGTCAAACTATACAGGGTGATTGAGGTTTAATCTTGATAACTTCAGAAATCGATAGAACAGGTTAAAATAATGTTCATTTGTGATATAAACTTATTTCCTAAGACGCATCGTTTCCGAGATAGAGGGCGTTGTGTCTAGAATCTCCAGCTTAGTGTTGACCCATTCTTTCTGACTCACCCTGTATTTAAAAAATATATAACCTACACCGAGAAAAAAAGTTAAATTTACTCAAAAACTGTTAGATTAACAATTGCTCACGGTTATATAACTAAAAAACTACTTCACTCAACTTTTTAAAAATATCGACAAATGTCCGATGTAAAAGTATTGGTTTGAGGAACTTAAAAATGAATTTATGCAATCCACTATGTTGATTCTATTCACTGAAATAAAAATTTCATACAACTACGAAACTGTTCTATATGAACATTATATTGTTATTCTAACGTTCAAAAAGGTTAAATTTTGTGTTTGTGTTAACAGTTTTTAAATGCTATAGTGCGCGCCAATATTCTTGACAGGATAAAAGACGTGCCAGGCCACATTATTTCGCTGTAGGATCGGACGGTCGGATGCCTTGTAGAAGTGCGTCCCCGGTCCTCTTTCTCCGCTCAGCCTCAACTGCGTTTGAGGCCGATGTCAGCGCCTGTACTGAGGACTTCCTCCTCAGCTTCATGTCCTGGTAAACCCTATCGGTAAGGGTTTATCTTCTGGCGCTCTACAAGGTACACGTAACGTAGCAAGCTGCATCTAGCATTCGTTAGCTACTCCATGTCGGACGAAACACGTGCAGTAGAAATAACGGCAATGGCTTTCATTGACCAACAAAAATTATATTCAAATAAAAAAGCTAGATATTTGAATCAACATTCGATAGTGTTAAAATAAATAGTTTGCTCGATATACTATTGTTCTTCTGATGTAACTTTCGTTACAGATTTAATTTGCATATCATTTACATATTAATAAAATTTACTTTTAAAGAAAATATTGAAAATGGTTACTAAAACTAAGTGAGAATCAATTTAACATCCTTTATCTTAGAATCGAAGCAAAAGCGATCTCACTTTTTTAAATATTTCATGCACGTTTACCAGTTGAGACAAATTAACTGCATAAACATGAAAACAAAATTAAATTACTGCTAGAACTCATAATTTCCCAATAATTTCACGATTTAAAACTAGCAGGAGTATAATCTTCACTTCCTGTAAAGCAATTTAAATATAACTTGTCACTGGACAATAGTCAAGAATCAAACAGGAATTATTAATAGACAGCAAATAAATGTGCTGTACGTATTTGTTTAAACTATTAAGTTACAGGTAAATTTCAATTTAGTTTTAGATTATTACTCAGTATGACCCTCAGTATACAGAGTGTAACAAAAAAGCTGATCATCCTATTAAGTGCATATTTTTGGCAAAACATGACAATTTAATCCTACTTACCTATAGACAAAATTGCCTCCCTTAAAATATACAGGGTGTTGGAGTTGAACTTTTAAAATAGGTTTTTCGCAATAACTTTGTAAATTTTTCACATATATAAGCTTGAAATTTAATAGAGATACTGCTTGCGATTAATCACATCCTCAAGGGTATTATTATTAACGATGCCTACAAAACAAACGTAGAAACTGAGGGGGGTACTTTTCCCCTCCATTTTATTTTTTGTTCGGCCATGAACAATAGAATAATATTGCGTTGGGATCATTTTATCACTCTTAATAATTTTTCATGAAACATTTATTTTTCAAAATAACTTCGACTGACTTCTTAAAGTCATGCAACATTAAAGATATTGGGTTACAATTAGTAACCTTTTTAAATTTGAAATTTTGAAGAGATACCCAAGGAACAATTTAGGTAATTTACCGAGGTTTTAAATATCTAATTTTATATAGTGTAATATACCGGGTGACAACGGAAAGTGGGAACACGCTGTAACTTTTTTATGACTGCTGATATAAATTTGAAATTGGGTGGGTTTATACTAGATGGTGCCATGAATTCTTTGAGGTCATTTTGGATTTCATGACATTTCCGGTTTGACCGTAAATTTATATTTTTAAATGGGACACCCTGTATTTTTGGACATTTCTGGAATCAGCGGATCATTTTACGTATGGTAAGACCAATCTTCTGCCACGTTTTCTGGATGTAAGTAATTATTTTTAATTTTTAAAAATAAAACTTCTTTTTTGACGGATTTTAAACATTGTTGTACCACAAAATTCAGAAAAATATCCTTTATTAAATAATCCATGGAGCCCACCCTCTTTACATTTGAAAATAATGAGTGTTTAAGGAAATAAATCGAAATTTTTAGTGGTAATATAAAAAAAATTTTAAAAAATATTCAAATTTAGAATTTTTTCCATAATTACAAACAAAATAGAAAACAATTTCTGCCAGTAGCGGCCTTCTAGTTTTATTTTTAAAAATTAAAAAAAAATACATCCAGAAAATGTGTCAAAAAATCAATCCTAGCATACGTAAAATGATCCGCTGATTCCAAAAATGTCAAAAAATACAGGGTGTCCCATTTAAAATATAAATTTACGGTCATTTCCGGTCAAACCGGAAATGTCATGTATTCCGAAAAGACCCCAAAGGATCCATGGCACCATCTAGTAGGTATAAACCCACCCAATTTCAAATTTTTATCAGCAGGCTTATATCGTACTCTAAATAGAATCAGTTATGACATTTAAAATTTCGGTAAATTATTCCAATTATTCAACTTGTCCCTTTGAACGTTCCTTTGTAAATTGAAATTTAAAATTGTTTCCCTTCGGCAACCTCTACACATTACAATTAAAAATCGAATTTGTCTCGAAAAATAAGAGTTTTAGAAAATATTATCAAGAGTAATAATATAGGTATTCTAAATTAAATTTTACACTAAGAATTTGGAACAAGTCCATGGGCGTACGTCAAAAAAAATTAGCGCAAAGTACCTTCCACTTAGTTTCTATGTTTCTTTTCTAGACGTCTACAATAATACCCTTGAAGATTAGGTCAACCACAATAAACGTCTATTAAATTTCCAACTGATACGTGAAAAATTGACAAAATTACGAACAATTTTCAGAAGCTCAACTTTAGCACCCTATATATGTATTTTAGAGGAGATATATTTGTATACAGGTCGATTCAAAACTTAAATAAAAAAAATTGGGAATAGATGTGTTATGAAAAATGGAGTCAATATCGTATCTTTGTTTGTATAATCCTTATAGTTTCTAAGTAAAAAATTATTGTCCAATTAGTTTTTTTGTGATCTTGTGTCTTTCCATTAGCTTTTCAAGTGTCAAAAATGGTTAATGTGTATATCATTAATTTATGGCGATGTGAAAATGCTTTGGTATACCGATTTCTCGGGGCCATGTGCCAAATGCAGTTAATTTTACCGCGGCGTGCAGTGAGTACAAGTGCATCGCGAGAGAAATTTGAAACCGAATCGTGGAAGAGATGGAGGTCCAGGACGTCCAAGGCCTATTACAGCAGTGTGTCATACACCAAGCTCATTTATATCCGTACCATGTACAGTGTGTCTAAGCATATACCAAGGAACTGAACGAGGAAGACCGGTACCATAGCTACCACGATCTCCTGGCTATAAATTATTTGGAGTTCTTTTTATGGGGATATTTATAAAATGAAGTGAGCGCATGGAAGTGAATACCTACTATTGATGGTTTACGCAAACGTATTATAGTTGCTGCCAATAACTTACGAAGTTCAAAAAGGACAAGTAACAGAAACATTTGCCTTAGTTTGTAGAAACTGTTGCCACCCTGAAAATGTTTTCGGTAATAGATCTTCATAAAAATTGTAATAGATTTAGCTCTAATAGTAATGGATCAGACAGTAACAGACGATAAAACATAAGAAAAATTTGAAAATGGTTAGGAGGTACCTGTAGATTTAGCTTAAAGAAGGCACATGAATTTTCTTTAAAATAGGGAGTTTTTTTACTGACAAAATATAAAAAGTGCAAAATAAAATACGTAGTCACAGATATTGTTTTGTAAATATTTATTGCAAATGTTAAGAATGGTTTGTACAAACCATGTTCAATCAATACACATTATACATATACCTATGTATTTGATTTGTTTTGTAAAATAAAAGTACCTATACTCATTAATCATTACTTTCTAATTTAATTCCGAAATTAATCAGAGTAGAAAAAATAACACGTAAAATAAATTTCTGTGAAATAGATATATTTTTATTATTAAAATGAACATAACACATGTAAAATACATAATAAAAACCAACAGTAAAATAAACATAAAGCATTTATTTTGATCAAACAAAACACGAAATAATTAAATTTTAAATATTAACAATTACATTAATCTGATGGTAGAGCTACATCTAGTAAAATTTCCACAGATTCGTCATTGGTTTCACTTGAATTTCCTACTTTCACTTGCCAATGTCAATAAGTCTGAAAAGCAGAAGAAGAACATACAACACATAAATAAAAGAGTGTTGACCACACAACATACAATACAGTGTCGACGTCGCCGTGACCATAGAACAAACAGATCATAGATAATTTATTTGTCAACGGGGAAAAATAGAATACAAATCCGTAACTGTCGGCATTGTGGCGGTTAAATTTGATTTCAATAATGACGATGACATTTAAATTGTAAAATTGTAATAGATATTATGGCCTGGGGAATAGAGTAATAAAAATTATTAAATTGTAATAGATCTAGTACAATTGTAATAGGGGTGGCAACACTGAGACGGGCCCAAAATTTTGTTGTAACATCAGGTATGTCAAACTATTTTATTAATAAAATCCACAAATTAATTCTATTAATAATTATTGACAATAGCAGCAAAAGTACTTGAATTAGCTGTATAAAATAAGTGTTACAAAATGTTATTTATTTATCTTAATCTACTTGAAAATCTCTTTCCATTTTTGGCCGGTCGCCGATTTCATGCGTTGCCGCCTTATCAGGTTTTACAGTGTACCAGTTTCCAGTGTCGTGCAGAAGTGTATTTTTAAATCATTTTGAAACTGCTCTTGTTTTAAAAGAATGTATTTGTAAGAGTTCCCTGTACACTTTTGTTTAGATAAGTTCTGAATTACTGTATAATAATAAGTAAGTAAACTACTTTTGCAGTTAATGGAATGACCTGCTTTTTTGATAGACCGACTTTTGATAGATCTTACCGACTTATCTGCAATTACTTGTTCTTTTGTTCTATAGCAAATGTAAACATAGTGGCGATGATATTGTATTGCAGCCAAAGATATGCCTAAAGACAAAATTTATATTGAATCTGCGTGCTGTCTAGAGTGACAACATTTTCCTTATGAAGTCAGAGACCTTGCTGCCGGACTCTCTTTACTACTTAGTACCCATCGGCGGTTTCTGTAGACTATATGTGGGATTTCCAGGATTTTACGTGCTTCCTTTGTACGATATTTAAATGTTTACGCAATCATACATACATATTTGTCTATTCTATTTTCAAGACGGACACTTTCACCGTCTGGACGAATTTTACAAAAGAAATAGATAAAGAGATGCCATGGCCTTAGCTGAAAACAATTTATCCAAGATTTATGTAAGGCTTTAGTATAGGTAATTCTTCGCAAAATATTACCCAGATTTTCAGCGTATCACCATTACTTACTATTACACGAAACTATACAGGGTATCATTTTAGTGGTGGGATAGTACTCATAAAAATAGAAAATAAGGTTCATATGAGTATGGGTCCCTAAATGCATAATAAGAGATTTAGCGGCCTTAAAAGTGCAAATTTAAGCAAATGTTTTTATTTTTTAATAGGAACTTTAAAATAAAAAAATAAAGTACGAAAATTGTCTGACTTGTATTAATTTTGCCCCTAATCTGCTGGTGATTCCAAAAAATTAATATTCGAGTCGAAGGTAGTATTTGAAAGGGTGTGGAGTTGTTCGTTCAATAATTGCTTTCGAGATATTTTTTAAAGTCTGGAATATAAGTCAAAAACTGCGTACTTATTTACACAAAAAAGGTACTCTTGTAGCAAACCGCTGAAGTTACTATTAAAATAAAAAAATAAATTTACTCTTTTAAGGCCCTCTCTTTTATTATACATTTGTGAACCTCCATTCATATGAACTTTTTATAACGTATATAAGAACCGACACAGAGCAGGTGCATATAAGGGGTCACCCCCAAAATATTACAATTTAACTTAGTTTCGAAAATAACCCTTGACTGTTCCGTTTGACGCAAGGGCTTATTTAATTAATCTTTATTATTTTTTTCAGAAGTGTGGCAAAAACCCAGCAAAACTAAAGAAAAACTAGAATTATGCCACAAATAAATAGCTTCAGACAATATCTAAATATATCCATATACAAAGTTGCACACAGGCGGAGTTACAGGCCTTCAAAGTGGGGCCAAATATCTCAATATATCTGAATAAATTTAACAGCGAACAAAATGACATCTTACTTGTGCTTGGTTAATGTGAAGCAAACTGTAGAAATGTGGAAGAATATCGTAGGAGATTTCCAAATCGAGTGATTCCCCATGAGAAACATTTTCTTATTTTGAAAGACGGGCTCGAGAAACAGGAAATTTTTTCTGAAAAAGCGTCATTTATGGTTGATGCTCATTTGCTGGATGGAAGTGGTATAAAATGAAACCGTGCAACTGATTTAAAAACCCACCATAAAATTTTATATTTAATCAATGAGCTGTTCTAATTGGTTATAATCTGAAAATTATGGGTACAGTATATGGTATTTTTTCTCATCTGAGTCTAATTTTGTCATATCTCCTGAAAACAATCTGTGACTAATTATTTTAGAAAGAAGTTTCCTTCTTGTCTCTTATTATTCAACGATGTGAAAGAAGAAGGATTTCAGACAAACTAAGAATGATATATGTATGACCGATTTTATTGACTGCTGCGAACTTCTTATATTGCTTTTTCTATAAACAGCTCATCATATTTTTCTTTTGGATTTTGATAAGTATTCTATACGGCAAGCTAGCCGGGAATTCAATTTGGATTCAATTTAGATTAACCGTTCAACGACTCAACAAGTTTGTTAATAAACGCAGCCACAAAGAAGTCAGGCGAAGATTGGATATGTGTCCGGCTCTTCCTACCCATCTATGTGGAAAAGTTTGGTGTAAATGCTCTCTAACGGCCATGGAAAAATGAGCTGAAGTACCATCATGCTGGAACCACATATGTTGCCTCTGATTCAAAGGAATGTCTTCCAAAAACTAATACAGTGTGTTCTGCAGAAAGTTGAGGTAAGCAGCCCCTATTAATCGGTTTGGTAAAACAACAGGAGCTAGAAACCTGTCACCTACAATATCCATCCAAATGTAATGAAAAACGTGCCTGATGTCCAGATTCTAGGATTCAGGGCCGGAACTGTTTTATGGCCACCAAGATCGCCTGATCTGAATCCTCTAGATTTCTTTGTTTGGGGATATTTGAAGACATTAGTGTATGGTACTCCTGTAAGTAGCCTGGAAGAGCTGCAGCTACGGATTAATCAAAAGTATCAAGAAATCCAAACCAAGGAGGGTGTTTTCGAAAGAGTTCGAATATCGTTGAGACGAAGATGTCGTGCCTGCTTGAAAATGGACGGAGGGCACTTTGAGCATCTTCTGTAACTTTGTTTTTTGTTTGTTAAAAGCTTCTTTTGTCGGTTTATTCCTAATAAAATAAAATGTTCTACACTCTTTTTAACACCCTGGAGAGAAGAGATTATAATATACAGTGCCTTCATAAATGATTACAAGCCACGTGACCAAGACTGTGATTCTCGAAGAACAACTCGTATGCAAATAGATTTCTTGTCTCTCTCAATTGCCGTTGTGAGGAAAAGGATATTCGCATATGAATTGCTCTGCGATTGATTTGAGAATCTCGACCCTGATCACGTGGCTTGTAATTATTTATGAAGGCACTGTATATGTAGTATGAGGGCGTTTGCCTCATTTTTTAAGTTTAGTTATTGTTATTATCACCTTTTGTTTTAACTGCATTAAGAATTATCGAGTTTAATCTTTTTATTTATTCTTGATAACATGTATGCACTTCAAACAATGAACATTCAATTATTAACCAAGGACTACTTGATCCATCCACCGCCAATGTGACTTTTGGGTGGTATTTCTTTTGAAGCTCTTTAGGAAGATATTGCTTATAACTTTTAAACTAGAAATAATACAGATCCATTTCTCTAATAAAAGTTTATTAGAAAATAAAGAGGTTTTTAACAGAAACAGGGAAAATTTAGGTGTTTCCGGAAAATATATAATTGATGCGCCATTAGTCGTTTCTGTCAAATGCCAAAGATAATACTTTCGACTGAAAATGGAGCTTACCTCTTCTCATTCACCACGTGTTCCAAATTTTATTTCAATTATTTGTATCCTCGCAGTATACTATCGAGTTTGAGACATCCTGTATGAGTATTGTTGTCATAAATAAACGCATATTATTATTATTAAAACTACTTCTTTAACTATGAATTTTTTTATAATCTCCTGCGCTTACGTGGCATTTCTAGAGATATTCGATGGACGGAAGTGCATTTTATTGGAAACCTATTTATTATCATACTTATTCCCGTCGCAGCGTAGGCAAACGCGTAGCTGTAAGTCGGTCAGAGAGGGACGGCGACGGGGATTAGACGGAGACGACGGCCGGAAGTTGGCTGAGTTCGCAGGGGATCGTCGCGGCGCCGCGCGTCGTCAGCGTCGCTCCTAAAATTAGTCCGCGAGAAATAGACGCGACCTTTTACTGTCTGCATAGCTAGCCGGCGCTTCTCGCTTAGTCTATTTCGGCTTTCAACAACTTTTATTCCACGTCACGGCGGGCTAATAAGTCCACGGCCAGTGGCGCATCCAGACGAGAAAAAAATAGGTGTTATGTTAACATTTCCAAAATGGTATGGTATACAAAATAATTTACTTTAATATATACATAAGGCGTTTTAAATTTATAACAAAAAAACTATTTCAAAATTGCAAATTTAAGGTCGTATAAACGGGACAACTTTGAACTAAGGTAAGTTTAGCTAAATCGACTTATTTTGAGCCGCACTGTATCTGGTCGAGCGTTGTAAACAGCTTTTAAAGACACCCTGTATAAGTATTTTATAAACAGTTTTGCTAATAAAATTAAAGCATTTTATATCAATTTTTTATAAATGTTCCGTAGTATTTCTAACAGCGCTATAAAAACTTTCTATAACTGTTTCTTAAATGTGGGTTATCATTCTATAAAACTGTTATATTAAAAGATACTTGGAGACAATTTTACTTCTAAAAGCAAATAGCTCTGTATTATACACTGGAATAAAGTTAATATGTAATGATATTATCAGTTGTAAAAGAATTACAATAGAACAGTTTATTTTCACTCAAAATTACATTGACAAGCCATCATATAAAACAAATTTGAAACAGAAAATGGCGGGACCTTGTATGTTTGTGTCATAGGGAACAGTAGAAGTCTAGTTTTAACTCCTACTTTAACTTTCTTAGACATTGTTTAAGATTAAACATATCAGGTTTAAGTCAACGGAAAAAGAAGTGGCACATTTAAAAGGAATGTAAAGAAAATATTTTCAAAAAACTATGACATGCCGAAATTTAAAATATCCCACTTTTATATTACCCATTTCATTGAAATGTTCGAAGTCTGAAAAATCCATGATTCTAAATACCTTCATTTATTATTTACCATTATGATAAATTATTTATAAAACCATAATTTCCAGTGTTTTATAAAAATCTATTAGCTTACTTGTCATTTAACGCTGGTTTTTACAACCAAACTATTTTCAAAGCGGCAGCCATTTTGACACAACCCTGAAAATCATAGTGGAGTATAACTAAAAAATATCACAAATTTAGAGGGTTTTCTAATATTGAATCGTCAAAACGAAAACAATTAGGAAAAGTTATATTGATTTTAATACGTTTGGCGCTATTTTTAACTTCAAAAACCATGAAATTATGATAATATTTTAAATAATAATATACGTGGCGGATTTAAAAGCTTTACTAGATATGGGCAATACAATCACAATATAATTTACTCCGTTATAAAAATTGCTTTCAAAAAGTGCACTAAAACACGTAAAATAATATTGAGTAATATATCACATAACATTCCAGATGCAGACATTGTGATTTGACATGCTCGCTAGTTTATACCTTTACAATTCAATTAATAAATAATTTAGTTTTATTGATGGATTTTATGCTACAAAATCGTCATATTATGGCTACTATTAGAGATAGCAAAATAGAGCTCTTATAAAATTGTACTTTAGTTGATTATATATCTTTTATATAACTATATTTTATTTGTTTCCAATAGGCCTCATAGAATTTCAACGGTGACAAAAGTGCTCTTTATATTATGGTGCCAATTTTGGTTGTATTGCTGAACTATAAACATTCTTACATTGTTTTTGTGACTTAGGTATGCTATTTTATAAGATTTTTTTTGAAAACGTAGCTGTCATAAAATATCAAATTGCTAGTTGGATATTAATCAACTTTAGTGAGCATGTGGAAATCAATTCGTTGTACACATAATTATATTTCACCAATAAATAAATTTTTTTTTTTTCAGAAGTTATTAGACGTCTTAGACGACATTGATGGTTTTGTAAATTTGTGTTTTCCCCAGGTCATTTATCTTAATTTAAAAAACATGGATAACTGATAAAGCCCTATTTATTAATAGATTTATCTGTCATTATTCTTCAGTTATCTAGTGCCTATAGGCCGCCCAAATCGTATTTTTTGGACTCTTATCAATATATTATTTATTCTCGATCCTTCTTTAAATATATATCTTATAAATCACTGTTTCCTGTTGTCATCGTGTTTTTGAACTTTATCTGTTACTTTGTTAAATGATGAATGAATTGAAAATTTTGTATGAATTGATAAATATTTCTACTACGTACATTATTATAAATAGGTATATTACCTTAATTCAAAATTTATCAAATCTGACAATACCATTCCCAGCTAGCAAAGTAGTTCTATAAATTTAGAGTAATAGGAGTTTTATATTCTGTTAATATTTTATATTTGTATTTAGAATACTAAATTGTTGCATTAATGTGACACATGAGACTATTTTGCCTTCAGAAACTGAATTGTTTTTTAAATTTGTTGCAAGAACGTTCTTAGAGCATAATTTATAGAGCAGTTATAAGATAACTGCTAATGTAGCCCTATAAGTGTGTACAATAACACAATTTTACAGCAACGGTGCTTATAGAATAAAATTACTGTAAAACCGATGCAAAATACTGCTTTATAGAATTATACCATCTCCTGTGACACTCTTATAAAATTATTCCGTAATGTCGCTTATAGTTTAATTATAGAACTATTGTATAAGGCGTTGTTAAGTTACAATTCTGCTGCGGAAAACAAATTACAAATATGGAAGCTGCTATCGAACTTAAGAGAAAAAGCTCTTTAAAGCAGTTGTAGAGAATAATAATACAGTTGTTATAAAATCATTATAGAGTAAATAAGTAACAAAAGCCTTTTGTTCCATAAAGAAACGCTATAGAACTATCATTTTTTATATATGTAGGTTTCCCATAGCCCCATCTGACGAGACCTGCCTGTAATAGTACGAAATATTTTGATCAAAGTATAATGGGGAATTTGTATAACATAGTCGTGACTTGTAAAAATTATTATCTGCTTGCAGAAAGAAAATTTCATTACGATAGATAAGATTTATTTGATTGCTAAGAGAAATTGATTTTCTTATAGAAATTTAGTAACATATTTAATTTAGACCATTCCAAACCTTAAACATTTTCAATGTTGAAGTTAAAGAATTTTAATAGATTTATTAAATAAGATTGAAATAAGTGAAATTACCACAATAAAATATGACAACACTGTGAATACTAAGTAGTTGCCATATTAGTGAGAATCCATTGGAAGTACAAGATGAAGCCTTTCTTTCTGTCGCCATATTGTGAAGAAGGAAAAAAATCTTAATTAAAAATATGTACAATATAAATAGGTGAAATGATATCAATAATATGGATATACTTACTTTCTGACTATTTTATGTACAGTTGGTTGTTACATTCATCAATTTAGAAAAAAAAATGGTTATTAAATTTCCAGCATCATAGGAAATATAAAGTTAACTGAGGGCGCGTAAAAAAATTACCATTATGTACCACATATTTCACGATAAAACTTTTTCCGCATTAAAATGTACTGCTCCCTGATGGACAAACAAACTAAGCAATTCGTAATAATGTAAGTAAGTACTCCTATGCAGGCTGATTAGGCCCATCTTATTGGTTCTTATTGGCCCGTCCATATTATTTCTAACATGTGCGATACTGAAACATTTTGTTTTTAAAAGATACAATTAAACGATTTTAAAGTTCTTTAAATATAACACCATGCAACACAAAATTGTATAGTGAAGTGCTATAGAATTTTTATGAGATTGCTTTGTAACTGTGTTATAAAAATTCTTTAAGACTTCTATAATTATTTCCTGCAAGGTTTACAGAACCGCTTAAAGAACTAAAAGGTTGTATAAAACGGTGCCCATTTTTATGGTATAAGTGTTGTAAGAACGTTTTGAAAATGTTCTTAGAACAAACATTGCTCTATAAAATTTGCTCTGGAAACGTTCTTACAATTTTTACAGAACAAGAAATTGTTAGCTGGGTTGAGAAATACCCTGCAAAGAAAAAGAACAATATATTAAAAAATAAGCAATAGTATGTATGTACACGGTGTCTTAAACTTGATAGTATGGGCCTTTGTGAGGATACAAAAAATTTAAATAAAATTTGGAACAAGTGGTGTTAAATGGGATGAGGTAAGCTACATTGTCAATTGAAAGTATTATCTTTGGGATTTGACAGAAACGACGTCATCAATTATATTTTTTCCAAAAACATACCAAATTTTTGTCCCCTTTTTTTTCTAGTAAACTTTTATTAGATACATTTTTTTATTACTTCCCGTTTAAAAGTTATAAGCAATATCGTCCTAATCCAATAATTGAATGGTCGTTGTTTAAAGTGATACATAAATGTTACAAAATACTTGTTATTACTCAATACAAACGTCAAACGTATAACAATGTTTTCTTATTCAGAAAAAGTTATTCAGAGCACCCCATTCCTGATCATAGAACGTTTAGAAAATTGGAGGCTACCTTGCGACGAAATGAAGATGCAAGATCTGTTTGGAGGAATGAAATAATTTACCGAAGGGTGAGAAACAATGTTAATACAATGTTGTTACAGTATTTCGAAGAAAATCCACGAAATTCTAAGCGGTAGGCTAACCGAGAATTGAATTTGGATAAATCACCTGTTCAACGAATTTTAAAGACCATTGTAGTAAATGTAGAAACTGTTGATCAGACCCTTTTTCGGCACGTTTTTCGGATGGCCGAAAGTCGGTTTGTCAGTAATGGTTTGCCAAACAGGCGCAACGAGCACTACTGGTTCATTAAAAATCTCCACATTATAAATCCAGTCCAAAACCAAGGCCATTTTGGAGTAAATGTATGGTGCGGCATCATAGGTACGCATTTAATTGGACCTTTTTTTATGAACATACATTGAAAAGCATGAATTACCTAAATTTTCTACGAGAATAATATTCTGCACTTCTCGTGAATGTGCCTTTGCAGCTAAGGAGAAACCCGTGGTTTCAGCATGACGGATTTCCAACCCATAAGCCAGGATTGTGTAGCAATATTTAGATAACACTTTCCTAGAAAAATGAATTGAGATTAATGGACCTATTCAGTAACCCGGAAAGTTACCAGATCTAACACTACTCGATATGTTTTTAAAGGGGGGGTTAAAACAAATAAGGCTTACATAACATCTTCTCGAGATATTAATCATTTGATAGAGAAAATCACAAACCCTTGTAATGAGTTAAACGACGAAATGTTAATAAACGCACCCCGCAGTGTCAGACTGCTGGTGATAACCTAAGTGTAATATTAGTCATATTGGTGCGTAAGTATAGCTAGTGCCATTCATTTTTGTCTCATTTTTCTTTGATGTTTGTGAGTGTATATACAGGGTGATTCAGGTTTTAAGGCACAAACTGAAATGGGTGATAGATCTTATCATTTTAAGCAAAAAAGTTTATATAAACATGAGTCCGATCTCGATCAGTAGCGGAGCTACAGGGGGTCAAAGTTTATTTATTTTTTTCTATTAATTAAAATATCTCGCTCACTTTTCAAAATATCAATTTAAAATTTGGTGTGGTTAATACTTCCTATAAGGACATCATTTCAAGCATTTTAAAGATTTTTAAAATCTACAGGGTGATATGTTTTTGGGGATTGTGGCTTCTTTATCCCCCCCAAACTTTTTCGTAGTACGCCTCTGACATCTTCCAGTTAGCAAATTGGGTGGCTAGTTCAATTTAAAGGGTTTTTTTGCTTTTCAATTTTGTTCGAGAAAACAACCGTTTTCGAGATAAATAAGCATATCCGTTCTAAAACATGTTAATTTTGCCTGTTTCGCTTAAATTTTATTCTTGGACGAAATTCGTTAAAAATGCAATAAATTGTACTAAAATTGCAATGTTTTTAAACATGAGTCGAATTTGGATCAGTAGCGGGGATACAGAAGGTAGAAGGTCAAGGTTGCTTTTAACTGACCAATCCAGCGACGCAGAAAATTCGTGTTAAGCCATTGGTTAACTATTCTTCCGTAATAAGCTAAAGCCCCATCCAGTTGTATCCATATTTCTTGTCTAATATCTTATCTAATATCATTTAAATAATCAAATAATAATTGCAGAATGTGATTATTTCTTTTGCGTATTCCATTATTGTTAATTCTGTCAAAGTAGGCTTTGATAAAACAAAAAAGCTTTTGACATTTTACAGTGACATAAGTAAACAAATTTAAGGTTTCAACAATTTAACCAGTTTTTCTTTTTAATATTCGCTGTAATTTGTAATTTAGCTAACATGCCCAACTTATTTACCAATTAAGAGTATGCTGATATCCATTTTGTATATGGATATTGCAAGGGGAATGCTCGTCATGCAGTCCGTGAATATCGAAGATATCAACACAGAAGAATACCAAGTGTAAGAGTATTTACAAACACACAGAAATATTGTTGAGTTTGGAATACGTGGAAGGCACGAGCAAGATAGAATTAACAATAATGGAATACGCAGAAGAAATAATCATATTTTGCATTTATTTGATGTAAATCGAAACCTAAGTACACGAAGAGCCGCGATACAACTAGAGGTTTCTCAGTCAACTGTGTGGCGTACTTTGCACGCCGACTTAAGGCTTACCTAACTCTAAATTTAAGAAACGATTCCGAACCGTCCAGAATTAGTCAGTCAGTTCAGTTGTTAATGTACTCTCGGCGAATGCGGCGTAAGACGGTGTTGGTCAAACATTTCTCACGGTTCTGAACCAGTTCTTAACGGTTTTTGGAACAGATCTTATATATCGTTTGATAGAGCGCTCACCGTAAGCCTTAAGAAAACCATTCCATTTCCAACCAGTGCAGGGTTTACTACCAGAGGACCCACCAAGAAGATTGGCATTTTGCCACTGGCTATTAGAAGTGGTACAAAATGACGAACAGTTTTTAAAACATATATTGTGGACTGATGAAGCCACATTTACCAGAAGAGGTGTGGTAAATTACCATAACTTACATGTTTGGGCTCACGAAAATCCACACGCTAATCGTGCGCATGATTTTCAACAAGAATTTCATGTAAATATCTGGAGTGGCTTAATTAATAATGTCGTTTGCGGACCACACATTCTGCCCAATCGGTTAAATTCCTTATTATTTTTTAATTTTTTAAATGATCATTTTAATGTGTTACTGGAAGAAGTACCACTTAACATTAGGCAAGAAATGTGGATACAACTGGATGGAGCTCCAGCTCACTACGGAAGAGTAGTTAGAGAGTGGCTGAACACTAATTTTCCGCGTCGTTGGATTAGTCGATTAGGTCATATTGCTTGGCCTCCCAGGTCGCCCGACTTGAATCCCTTGGATTTTTATTTTTGGGGTACTATAAAAGATAAAGTCTACGCGACACCAGTCCAAACAAGGAACTTATCATTCGCATCCAACAAGCCTGCATTGAAATGAGGAATGATCGCAACCAAATATTTAGAGCAACATCAGCATTAGTTCGGCGATGTAGGAAGTGTGTAAAGGTTGAAGGATCTCATTTTGAACACTTACTCTAAGCTTTATTAGTAATTATCTTCAGGTCTGTATTATTACTTGTCATTTATTGTTTACATATTTAGATTTAATTATTTGCGTTAGTAATATTCTTTTATTATGTCTGTAACTTAAAGTTTCTTTAATGTTTAGGGTGGATTTAAAATCATAAAGTAAATTTAAAAAACACATGTTATTTGTTTTAAGAGCTTACTTAACTTTAGGATGATACGATTTTAAAAATTTTCGAAATGGTAAAATGTATGAACCATTTAACCAACTTTAAAACCTTAAAACAACTTGATCCTCTACCTTCTGTATCGGTCCCCGCTACTGATCCAAATCGACTCATGTTTAAAAACATTGCAATTTTAGTACAATTTATTGCATTTTTAACGAATTTTGTCCAAGAATAAAATTTAAGCGAAACAGGCAAAATTAACATGTTTTAGAACGGATATGCTTATTTATCTCGAAAACGGTTGTTTTCTCGAACAAAATTGAAAAGCAAAAAAACCCTTTAAATTGAACTAGCCATCCAATTTGCTAACTGGAAGATGTCAGAGGCGTACTACGAAAAAGTTTGGGGGGGATAAAGAAGCCTCAACCCCCAAAAACATATCACCCTGTAGATTTTAAAAATCTTTAAAATGCTTGAAATGATGTCCTTATCGGAAGTATTAACCACACCAAATTTTAAAATGATATTTTGAAAAGTGAGCGAGATATTTTAATTAATAGAAAAAAATAAATAAACTTTGACTCCCTGTAGCTCCGCTACTGATCGAGATCGGACTCATGTTTATATAAACTTTTTTGCTTAAAATGATAAGATCTATCACCCGTTTCAGTTTGTGCCTTAAAACCTGAATCACCCTGTAAACAAAAATGGAACAGTTTATAGTAACCATAACCAGCTGCATAACATGTTAATTTATCTAAGTTCTTTTTTATTCGATAGGTTTGTTCCTGCAACAATTAGAAACAGTTTGAAACTTAGAAATATTCCACCACGTAAGTTGAGAACGGGTTACCAGTAAATTTATCTCAAGAAGTAGTTGGACAGACCTGACAGTTTCAAACCGTTTTCAACTGCTGCAGGGACAAACGTAATGTGAGACACTCCCGCGAACATACCTATACAGATGGACTATTAACAAACCAAAACCATTCGTAACCAATATATACAATAGATAAATAACTACATCTCTCCTCGCAATTCGGAAGTCAACTACGGTATTTAGAGAGTTCGGCTAAATTGTGGTATCTTTTTCAGTACTAGGGATTTCTTTCAGCTTGTTGTTTTACAAATTACAATTTCAAGTTTTTCTCTGTCCGTAGGTTTAACTAGATAAGTTTCGTTAATAATCACTTAGATTGAGTTTTTAATATTTAATGAAACACACAACTGTTGGAATTGAAAACCACTTTTTACGTAACGATGTACGTATAATTGCATTTATAAAATTAATGAGCATCGACTTGTTTTTCAAAGCATATATTAAGTTTATAATTCACTTTACCTATGACTAAATGTCGATAATATTGTATAATTGAAATTTAGAAAAGCCTATCAACGACAAATATGGGTCTGATGAATAAAACAAAAGCATTTGCTTGAAGTAAAAAGTAAAAGCAAAAGCAAATGCTGCGAAGTAGAAGATAATAGCAAAAGCATTTGCTTCGTGTTAAATTAATAATGTTTTGCTTTTACTCTATAGCAAATCCTTCACATTCCGCAGCAAATACTATTTTCTAACAAGCTCACATGTCAGTTTAAAAACAAGCAGATAGATATCGCATAATGCAGTAGTATTAGAGCATTAGTGATGTAAACTTGAAAAATATATATATTTAAAAAAATGAGTTCTGATGAGGAAAACAGTGTCGGGGAGGAAAATCAGAGAGAACAAGTTATTTGACAAGGGCCAGTTAATCTCTGACCATCTGTTAATTTTATCATACATGGGCTCAGGTCAAAGGGTACTTTTATGGTTTTATTGGCATTGATTTGTTTATTGCTTTAGTGAAAATGTCGTAAATTGTAATTGCAGGGATCACAGATGTAGGTCGGTGACCGCTACAGTCTCCATAGCTTTCGGAATTCGCTCATGTGTACAATCCAGTGCCCCTATTGTTATAGGAAAATTTTTATTTTTCTTGCCAATGTTGGCTCGCTCTTCTAATTTCTTCGGCAGAACAAGGAAATTTAATTCATAAATTTTACTTGGCTATTATTTTATTTGTCACTTCTGTAATTGTTTTTGGCACAGTGATTTCTTATTCCAATGACTTCACCAACACTATTTTGGTAGCCAGGAGCAGAAGTGTACCTTAAGAAAACTTTAATTTTTTAGGCAGGTGTCAGAGCACTTCCTCGTTTTTCATACTGTTCCTCAATAAAATAATTGACTAACCAAAGTACATTTTATTTATTAAAACGGAAGAGTTTTCTATAATCGCCTGATAATATTTCTATCCGTTTTTGTAATATTTTTTGCTCTAATTTGATTTCATAATTTCATAATTCACAATTTAGATGTTGCTTCATATACACGAAGTCTACTCTTGAGGTACCTTCAGTTTTATTAAAGCAAATGCTTAACTAAGGGTAAACACGGTAGTTTTATTCATATAAATGGTTTTATTCATATTTGCTGTAGCGTTTGCTTCTAACAAAGCAAATGCTTTTACTTTAAGGATGATGTAAATGCTCCGAAAATATTAATCATGTATATCGAAGGTTTTGCTTAAAAAATATGTAGTAGAAGCAATTGCTACCTTTTATTCATCAGACCCGCCTCCCAAGCTGCAATATGCTTAGAAGAGTATTGACTGACCATTTTTATGAAGCATGATTATGTCCATTTCCACTTAAGATCTAAGCTGAATAATTAACTTATAACTTTAAGTGATATCTACTATTCCATTCAATGGGGGATCGACAAGTGGCGTAATATTTACTTACAACTGTCACATAATGACTGATTTGACTACCGGCCACCATGTCTTACAGGAGCTGCCCCACAGTTGACTAAAAGGGATGTTGAAGATCGCCAAAAGCATTGTTCATTATACGCATTTGGATTAAGCAGTTTAAGAAATTGTGCAATCAGGCGAACTTGATATCTTTTTTCCTCTACACCATTTGTCATAGCGACCAAATGCTTGTTGGTACTTTTTCCGTGACTTCTCTGGCACGAAACAGCTTTGGAAGTTTCATTCTCAATGACTGATGGCAGATCATCGTTTGAACTGATATTTACACTGACAATAATTACGAGAAATAATTCAATGATAGCTATGTTTATGCCCAGTGCTACGGTAATTTCATAATACATATATACAACAACTTCTTACATTATGTCGTACTAAAATATAAATTATATATAATACTAATTATTATTATTATTAATAACCGCCACAGTTGTACATAAAACGTTGTACGCAATACGTGGGATATTACATTATTAACGCACTTGTGATTATACGACTAACTTAACATGCACATGGCAATAATAATAACGTCTATAACCCACTTATACTGTAAATAACTATTATAAAACGTAGAGCGCTGAACGTCTTGTAAAAAAATGCACTGAGGGCGACTATTGATTTCATACAATGCATAAGCAAGAAGTGTCACATTTTATAAGCATTTACGGCTATGACAACGGGAACGCGTATAGGATTATGAAAGGTTTTTATAGGGCCTGCAGTGTTGAAATCACCGTATTGGTGTTCAATTTTTCGTATGTTATAAATATTATATTGTCGTGGTATGTCTGCTAGTGAATAGACACGTTTATTTCGCCTCTATCAAAATTGGCAAAAACTGCTGGAAATTGAACGTTTCTTACTAATATTTCATTGCAATCTGGTGCTTAAGTGTGTGTTGAAATTGTTTTATTATATATAAAAGTGGTAATTAAAGAAACACTCCACGAAATAATGAGTGACGAGAGTTTTATTAACAAGGTGGCAGAAAAAGTTCAGGCCAAGTTTAAAACCGTAGGCATTCAGTCTAAAAACTCGGACATGGATGATAAGCTAAAACCTTGCAAAAGAAGGTGATTCAATGAAAAAGGATCGATTTATTGGAACAAACTAGCAAGCAAAATAACATTAGGATTTTTGGATTACCGCCAACCACCAGTGGTGGCGTTGAAAATAATGTCATAAAGATGTTGCAGGATATTCAAATAAATTGCACACGAAGTGATATCTTACAATGCTATCAAATTAAAGCTAAAAATATAAGTGCAAAAACCCAAATTTTTGTTAAGTTTGCAAATTATGCTATGAAAATGGATGTCATAAAAAACAGAAAACTTCTCAAAGGCACTGGAGTTATAATTAATGAAGATTTGACTCAGTTCAAATATAATCTGTTAAAGGAGGCGCAGGTGATACTTGGGAAGAAATCAGTGTGGATCGTTAATGGTTCAATTCAAGGAATCTTTAATGGAAAAAAGGTCGTAATAAAGAACTCTGACGATTTAAATAAATTTTCGCAATGCTCTCCTGTAGAATCTTGATGTTTTGTATTTTATAATTTGGTTAATATTATATCTAAGTAGGTACATAAATATTTCAATAAAATTAAGTTCAAATTTCCGTAAGTCAGTTAGTAGGTTGTTGTCAGGTTTGTAAATGGTTTTATTTTTTTATATTTTCTAAACTCAACTATAACTATCAATTTGATACATTGTTATTTGCGAGGCTGAAATATGAGTTGGTTATTTATTCTAGTAAGATAACTTTTTGTTATTTGTATAATATTTAAATTTTGTTAAGGTTATTGGTATGAGAGAGGATTATTGTAATTTCACACTTAAATATTCGTTCATTAGCAAATAAACTTGATATTGTTAGAGACATTCTGAATACTTTTTATTATCATGTATTTGCAATTTCAGAAACTTGGCTTAATCCAGATATCACTAGTAACAATCTAAGCATAGCAGGCTATAAGTTTGTGAGGAATGATCGCTCAACCAGAGGCGGAGGTGTAGGCATGTACATTAAGAACAATATAAAATTTAAAATTCTTCCAACATCGAATAATATTGAACAACTCTGGGTAAATATTACTATATCAAATAAGACATATTATGTTGGTGTTGTGTATCGTCCTCCTAATTTAGATTATAATTTATTTTTAACCGAGTTAGAAAATACTTTTGCATATGACTTGATTGGTGCTGACTATATATTTTGTTTGGGGGATTTCAACATTGATATGTTTCAACTTGAAAGTAATGCAACTACTGCTATTAATAATATTTTTGAAGTGTTTGATTTGACTCAACTCATTGATTCTCCTACTAGGACTACTGCAACTTCTGCTACATTAATTGATCTCATCTTAACATCAGACAAGTCTATTGTGTCAGATAAGGGAGTAATAAGTATGAGTCATGCATCAGATCATGACTTAATTTATGTTAAACTGTGTATACAAGTTAAATTTGTGCCAACAGTGATAAATTACAGAGACTATAAATTTTTGGATTATAACCTGTTTATGCTTGACCTGAGAAATTTGCCTCTTTTTCATATTGTTGAATTAAATAATATTGACGACAAATTAGCATTTTTAAATGAAAATCTACTTAAATTATATAACAAGCATATTCCATTGAAAACATGCATTACGCGTAAGACTTATTCGCCATGGCTAACAGATAACTTAAAATTACTAATGTCAATTAGGGATAAAACTAAAAACTTTCAAATCTACGAAAAATATTCTGCGGTGGCAGGAATACAAAGAATGGCGTAATTTCACTAATATTGCTATTAAAATGAAAAACGGGCTTATCTTAACTTTAAATGTCGAAATTCAAACTCAAAAGATACTTGGAGGGAATTAAAACGTATGAATATTATTAATAAAAATATAATTACAATTCCTGATGAGATAGCTGATCCTGATGATATTATTAACTTTTTTCTACTTCAATTCAGGAAATTAGTAATATCAATAATAGTATTGAAAACTTGGTTAAGTATTATAACTCCCGAACAAAAAATAATATTCCAAATAATTTTATATTTTCGCCTGTAAATGATGACGTGATTGCTAAAATAATTAATAACATTTCTTCTAAGGCTATTGGGACTGATGGATTTAATATTACTTTTATAAAATTATGTTGCCCTTATATAATTCCTTTAATTACACATTTAGTAAATTTTTGTCTCGAATATAGTGTTTTTCCCTCCTGCTGGAAAGAATCATTGATAAGACCCATTCCCAAAGTTACTCATCCCACTGAATTTAAGGATTTGAGACCTATTGCAGTGTTGCCAGTGTTGTCTAAGGTTTTGGAAAGAGTAATCGAGAACCAGTTTCGAAATTATCTGAATAATAACAAATTACTGCCAGTTTTGCAATCAGGATTTAGGAAAAATCACAGTTGTTCAACAGCTCTTCTTCACATAACAGATGAGATTATAAGCCAAGTTGACAAAGGTAAAATAACAGCGCTTACTCTTTTGGATTTTAGCAAGGCATTTGACACACTTGATCATAATATTTTACTTTCAGTATTGCATTTTGTAGGTCTTAGTAATGATTCTATTTCACTATTAAAAAATTATTTAACTAATCGAACACAATGTGTTACTTATAATAATAAACTTTCTAATCAAATTGCAATGCTATCAGGAGTCCCCCAGGGTTCTATTTTGGGTCCATTACTTTATACTGTTTATACGTTAAATTTTGAAACTTTCATCACTTTTTGTAAATTTCATTTTTACGCGGACGACACACAATTATATTATTCTTTTGCTCCTTCAGAGATAAATGATGCTTGTAACAAAATTAACGCCGACTTGTCGGTTTTAACTAAAATTGCTGCTGATCATTCTTTAAAGCTCAACAGTTCTAAGTCGTCCGTATTATTGATAGGTCAGCAAAATAAGGTTAACGAAGTCATAAATTTAATAAACATCCATATCAATAATGATCAACTTAAAGTTACTAGAGAGGCAAAAAATCTAGGTGTAACATTAGACTTCAACTTGAGATACAGGTTATTCGTAAATCATATGTTGAAGAAGTCTTACTGTAATTTAAAATTGTTATATAATAGTAGGCATATTCTAAATAAAGATACTAAAGTTATGCTTTGTGAAACTTTGGTACTATCTCAATTTAACTATTGTGATGTTTTATATAATGGCTGTATAGATAGTGTTGATTGTAATAGAATTCAGAAAGTACAAAATGCCTGTGTTCGTTTCATATGTGGGATAAGAAAATTTAATCACATATCTAACGCTTTTAAAAATTTAAAATGGTTGTCTATGAAAATAAGAAGAGATTATCATGCTCTATGTTTTTATCAGAAGTTAATTTTTACTAAGACTCCACCTTACCTTTATAACAAATTAATTTTTAGGACTGACGTGCACAACATTAATATACGTAGCAAAGGACTATTAACCATGCCTACTCACAAATCTGCTTTCTTTGAGCGATCATTTTCATACAATATTGTTAAATTGTTCAATAGGTTGAATCCTGAATTAAAATCATTGTCGCCATATACTTTTAAAATGTCTCTAAAAAAACTTTTTCTTGATGATTATTTGTAGATTGCTATTAATATTGATAATTTTGTTGCTCTTACATATCTTCTGATCCACGCGCTTCTGGGATACGCGGAAGACCAGGAAACTACTTTGTGGTGTACTGAGCGTATTTCCTTTTTGTCCTACTGCATGATTATATGTATGTATACTAAACATGTATAAAAAAAAAAATGTTATTTTTTGGGCAAATAAACTTTATTATTATTATTATTATTATTATATATTCGAATTTGACGAAATGTTTTAATTTCATGATCCCGTTTGTGTTTTTTTGGAAATACCATTACAATTTAATGTTTTTTTTTTGCCTCAGAAGAGTTTAAATTTGCGTAACTCAGTTACAGAAATCAGACTTACAACTTTGTCAAAAAAATAAAACGAGAAAGGACTATTAAATAAACTTCCATTAACTACTCCGTTAAATGTAATAATAAAACATCCGATAAGTTTACAGCTGCATTAGGTATACCACAAGGTTCCAAACTAGGACCTTTATTGTTATCATTTTTTTATAATTCGCCTACACATTTATGTTGCAACTGTGAACTATTTGCAGATGACTTGAAGATATAAAGGTTAAAAACCATTCAGTGCCGTTTGTTGGATGGTCCATAATATTTATTGCTAAATATTAATAATTGATCAGTAATAAGTAACGAAAAATTTACTTTTAATTTTGATGACAGTCTTAAATTGTTGGGGTTATGGGTTTATGGGTACAAACTTACAAGGTAAGAATTTTGATAATATTGCAGTTTAAAAATAACTGTACTTCGCATTAGTGAGACCAAAGCTGGATTAGAGTATGTTCAAAAATAAAGATTCTAGCACAAAGATTACACAGGTCCAGAAAAAAAAAGTGGCGTGTGCTGAGGGTCCCATTATATTTTTTCTATGTATTTTTTCCCGCTGAACACGAATCTGAAGTCAAAATGGGTTTTCGCACAGCAAATTTTTGAGAAAACCCATAAAAACGATAAAAATCATATCAAACACAGGTTCATAAAAAAAAGTCATGTGTGCTGGGAGTTAGCCTATATTTTTCTTTTGTATTTTCTCCCGCTGAACGCGAATCTGAAGTTAAAATTGGGGGTTGAACAGCAAATATTTGAGAAAACCTAAAAAAAATCGATAAAAATCACTTTCTCGTAATTTATTCTCTAAAACCGAAAAAATGAGAAATGCTGTGAATTAGTGAATATTTACTATTTTACTGCTATTTGGTATACTTATAGCAGAATAAATTACGAGAAAGTGATTTTTATCGATATTTTTAGGTTTTCTCAAATATTTGCTGTGTAACCACCAATTTTAACTTCAGATTCCTGTTCAGCGGGAAAAAATACAAAAGAAAAATATAGTCTAACTCCCAGCATACATGACTTTTCTTTATAGATCTGTGTAAACCTTTGATATGATTTTTATCGTTTTTATGGGTTTTCTCAAAAATTTGCTGTGCGACAACCCATTTTGACTTCAGATTCGTGTTCAGCGGGAAAAAATACATAAAAATATAATAAGACCCTCAGCACACCCCACTTTTTTTTTGTGGTCCTGTGTTATTGTTATTAGAGAGACTTAAAGAGGACGAAGAGATTTATATTCAAGTGAATAACTAATTTAAGTCAATATTAAATTTATTATGTTTAAATGTAATATAGGTAATATTAAAATAAGATTAATCTTTCAAATTTATAACTTAACAATTTAAGAAATAAACTTTAAGTAAGTCTTAATTGCAAAGTGTTGTATTAAGTATAAATACCTACTTATTGAATTGAATTGAATGTCAAGAATACATAAAATTTATTTTAAATATACTAAATGAATTGAATTAACAAAACCGCACTAGAGTGAAGATTAAAATTTTGAGTATATCAATACATTTAAATTTAAAAAGATACATTAGACGTGCTTTCCATGCAACGAGGAGACGTACCCGTCTACTTCCCAAATTCAAGACTGAATACTGTTGTTTCACTGAATGTTCTAATGCTTTACGACAATCATGTACTACTTGGAATATATTATAAATAACTAAAAATGGCCATAAACGGTTTTTATTATTATTTCCTACTCGATGCGATAGTACACTTTAATTTGAATACGTGTTCCAGCAGCCTTGAAAGTAATTATGTTTTAAATTATTTACAACGTTTGTGCATTAAAAAATAACCAGCGATGTAAGCTCTGGGAAATAATTATTGGAAAATATAACGCAGGTAACTTTAATAGTAGTGTACACACCATAAAACGTTTTAATTAACAAAATAACGCGCAAAATGACAACACATCTAAGTAGTGTTTCTACCATTCACCCATACAGAGGAAAATTTTTACAAGTTTAATATTATTTAAATCTGTTTAAGGTTGGTAAACAATTAAAATCCAACAAAGAACTCTACCAAAAGTATGTTTTATATTAACAGATTTTTTTCTATAACTAATGTAATCCTACTATTATTTTTTTTCAGTTTTTACCATTTTCAAAGACTTCAGCACTTGTCTAGCCAGGGTAGATAAAATAATAATTTATCATCAAGAATTGATAAACACTAATTTAAATTATTACTTACACTGTAAAAAAATTAAGTAAAATTTCACTCAAAATCCACAATAGGTTGTTGAAACGAATCCACACACGATTGTGTTAACATAATAACACAATTCGGTGAGTAATATTCACTTACTTATTTGTTACCTAAATAAATCTTTTATGAGTAACATTAAATAACTTTTGAGTTAGTTTATTGAACTGTGTGTTACTATAAACACAAAATTGAGTTATGTTATCAATATACGTCGTTGTTTTTTTCACAAATCGTCTCTCTGACCAAAAATTGTGTTGATAAACTCATTCAACACCAAAATAACTCACTCATAAATGAGCTTGAGGTTACTCAGTGTTATTATTTACTATGTATCTACTATTTGTGAATACAGATATTAATACTACAATTAACATTCCTAGATATATACATGGGAAAGGAACAATCCATTTTTTTTGCTGCGACCAGGATACTGGTTGAAATGCGCCCGATTATTTAATTGTTGGTAAGTATTTGGTCGGAGTCGGTTGCTAGAAGAAGCTGGTGGAGAGGTTTTTTGTTTTTATTTTGGGTTCTTGAATTTTCTTTTGGAAACCAGTCGGAAAATTGAAAGAAAGCGAAGCTCAAGAAAGTGCAAACGTTTCCAGTGTTCCTAATCGTTTCTTAGTGTTCTCAGAATTACAATTCAGTCAGCCTGCAGAATCATAACGAAGCGCTGAAGGGAAACCCAACGGACAAGATACGCCTTTGTGACATCGCTGTCAGGATATTAATGAATCGATTCAAAGCTGCCCTACGTCACTGAGATTGCTACCAGTGTTGTTCATTAAAAGGGTCGGTTGTATCGTAGTTAACTAGCGGATCACGGAACCCGAGATCAAGGTCGATCTTGGATCAGATGATATTCTGTTGTATGGACTTTCATCAAGAAGAGTTCAACTGGTCCGGACAGTTGTCTAGTAACTGTAGTGTTGGTTCTCTGACAATGGCAAAGCGTATGTTCCGACCTATTAATTTTAGTGCTGCCGAGTTGCTATTGAATAATTTTGCATGAATTCCCAAATATTGAAAATAATTATTTTAAAAGTTTTAAATCTTGCTAACGTAGACTTTAATTTGTTATATTTAACTTCCACTTCCTAAATGTAAGTTACAATTCTTTTAAATTTGAAGTTTGGATCATAATAAATAATACATAGATATGTATGTATTATTTTAACCAATATTACATATACCTAGTTATTTTTTATTTATATACAATCATTTGGAGTAGACATGGCAGAAAAAATAAAACATGTAATAAATTTTATTTCCAAGTTTACTTCTTTTCGTGAATTTAATTAGACAAAAATACGCAGGCGTAATTGAAAATAAAAAACGGATACGACGGTTCCAACAAAATAAAAAATGATATATGTGTAATACTGGGTATGGGGAACAATACAGAGATGTAACTACCTTAAAAATTAAATACGCCTACTTGAAGAAAAGAACAAAAGATAAATCCTTAAAAGAAAAACATATACTCCAATAAATATAAGTTTCAAGGAAATTATCGGCACATAAAATAACAAATGCACCTTGTCTTTTGATAATTGAATCTTTCTTGTAATTCTTTATTATCCCACTTTTCAAAATGATTTGTTTCTCGTCGAAAATCTCTAGATTTTCGGGGAAATATTTCTGTCTCCACTAGTTCTACGAAGTTTTTACCATCAGTTAAATCTTGTAAAAAGTCTCTAGCACATTCCACAGTATATTTTTTGTTTATATAATTTAAATAAAATATATTGTTGGTTGAAAATGATCACAGAACCCGAAAACTTATTTAACTCAAATGCTTGCTGATTGGCAATCAACCTTGATCCGCCGATCCTAAGATCGGTAGTTTAAACCACTGGTCAGCGGTAATCTGTAGCCATACAATACATTTTAACAACGTGATCTTGTATCAAGCTGAACCGATGGTTAAACTCAGTCAACCCACCCTAAGGAATACCGATTCAAAGTTGTTCACTCTCCAGATCCAGACCTAAACCTAATGATACTATAATCGTCTCCGAGGTTGTTGCCAGTGTTGTGTGAGCACAGTAATCCTTTATTGCATATTTGGAGCATAATATAATTATTATTTACTAATTAAAAATTGCTTTTACTTGTAGCCCTCCAATATATTACATTGCTAAGCTTCTTTAATGAATAAAAGAGCAACTCACGATTTATTGGCGCCAATGATCAGATTTTCCACGTTTACTTAACAGTATACATTCTGGTACAATAATGTTGGCCACAGAAACCCCAATGTATGCTCTGACAAGAAGAACACTGCTAACTACTCAACCGTTTTACTATTTACAAGTCTGCGTCAGAATTTGCAATCGTAGCTGCAGAACGGTGGAAGCAATGTTTAGTATACATTTTTGGATTTTGCAGTTTTGAAAACTCAATGATCTTCTGTGGAATTTTATAAATGATGTTTATTCCCACAGGTTGAACAGAGCATTTCTTCTGTCGGTTGCTGAAGAAAAATTTATTATGGGGCACGCTCCATGTGAACCCGTTATAGCTAAAACTTGTTAGCCAAACAAGTTATATACACGTTTATTGCTGAGTTTTACGATGTCAAGAAGTTATTCTTCATCCATAGCAGTTTCTAGAAATTTTGTCACATTTTCTGGGATACAAATTTTGTTCTGTTCTGGTTTGTAACCATTAGCTGATTGTTTTAGTAAAGGTATGAGCCTGCTGTATATACAAACAAAAATCCAATTGATACTACGTGAATTTAAGCGACTGCTTAGTTTCTATTTACCTTGAAATATCGATATTTTAATTCACCAGTATGGTAAGCATACGACCATAAACTTGAAGGCTGCATTTTCTGTGATTTCATTGATATGCTAACGATACATTCGCACTTAGATCTTTGGTGTTCTTTACATTTTTCCATTTTTGAAGTTTTTTATATTGCTTTTCATATGTCAATCGAGATTTTGATGGTAATAATTTCTCTTTTATCTCCTTTTCAGACATTTTTGCCTCCAACAACCACAAAAACGGCACCAAATAATAAATAAATGTTAACACAACAATGACTCTCTCGATAGTAATCTTAGATCTTTTTGGTCTACCATAAAATGACATTTTATCGTCTTGTATAAAAAATAACGTCCAGTAGTAGCAAAACAAAATTATTGACTTAAAATAATTAACCCAACGTTCAGAATCTAATGATTTTCATACGATGCGTCACATTTATCTGTTCTCTTGAAGAAAATAGTAGAAGTAACATATTTTGAATTATATTTTTGTTTCATGCATTATAGTTCATATTATCATGAATGTAAGTGATTCAAAGCAAAATGAAATAGAAATAGTCAGCTATAATAACCATATTTGCTGTACTAAGAAATTTTAATTTTAATTTATCTTGTATAAATTATGAGGGTTGATTAACCCTCCAGTTTACGCCAACGTGGACCGCCGATATCCAGGAGGTGCAGCGTCTCGATCTATAGTATAGATAGATAGAATATGAAGGTATAGATTCTATACCTGCAGATTTGACAAACTATATTGTTTATTATTATTTAGTACAATAATTATTACCTCCTTTCTTTTTTGTAACAATCTAACACATTATACTTCATCCAACAGGAAATAGAGCCTATATAGTTTACCTATATGAATTTATTATTTTCTGTGAATGGTGTTACGCGCCTTAAGGAAGCCTTGTCGCAGGCCTGTTCTCCGGATTCGACCTTATCGCTTTTCGATGTTATTTCCTCAGGCTGTGCGGGTATGTCGTCGGCTTGGAAGACCTAGATGGGATTCCCGAGTGACTCCCTCCGATTTTACCGCTTTCAAGCTGGTATCGTCAGTCAATGTTCTGCTAGTGTCGGTAACGGCCTATATCGTCATCACCTGACTGATCTGGATAAGTATTTTACCGGCTTCCTACACTACTTGGTCCCTCCTTCCAGTGGTATAATTGGTCAGCTCGTAGATGCCCTCCGTGGTTCGCTACAGTCCATCATGAGGTGACGTTCCAGTTCCTCGTCTCGTGCTATGCATCATTGGTTGGCGACTGCACTCTGGCTCTGGCGCTTTCCTCATGCTGCTAGTTTGGCGGCAGCTACTTTCCATCCACTGGGAACTTTCTTGCCTCTACGGTCGTAGCTTTCCTCTTAACGCATATGTAACCCAGTGGCTGAGGTCCATTCCTTCCATGTCTTCACCTCGAATATTACTTTGGTCTCCCAGATTTTTATTATTAAAGCGGCAGTATTCATCTCTATCCTCTCTGTCGCAGCCACTCCTTTCCTATATTGGTAACTGCTGCTATCCCCGGGTTCACTTTATTCAGTTGCATTGTGTGCTCTTATGGGCGGTCCTATTGGGCTAGACCTAAAACACACTTATCCTCTACTTTGATATACAAAATTCCTTGTAGCTCTTTTCTCGATTAAGTCGTTTAGTGTTTCATTTCCCAGAGGTGTCCCTTCCAGTTCTTAGTGATTACCTTGTAACAGACTTATTTTAAAAAATCAAATAAATTTACAATTTTTTGTTGGTATGTATTTGGATTATAAAATGTGACTTTTATTCTGTTGTCCCACCTGTTATTGGTACAGTGTACTATAGGTTGGTGTAGTCGAAAAAAATAAAATCGCGATTGCGTCTCAGTTTCAAAAGTGAACTTAGATATTTATAGTGTTTTCATTAAACCAGGTTAGTAAATTTAACTAGATTAACTTTTTTAAGATAATTATTGAATAGAACCTTGTCTGTGGTATTGTTCACTAGCATACTTAGATGTCTTCATTGATAGAAATTGTGGGAGATTTGATTTATATTAGGTTAAAATACATTTCTAATACAGTAAAAATTCTTCTAATGACCTCCCATTTTGACAGCACACAGTGAGTAAGCAGAGAAGGTTGGTGGATGAACTTAGGGGATCCAAAATAAACTAATAAATAATTAACAGAACATTTTATTATTATACTGGGACATTTCGGTACAATACAATATCTAAGGTTTGATTGTTTTATTTTAGTGACTCTGATAACACCTTCAACATTTGAGTTTTTTATAACTCCCTTCTACGAATCGTATTCTAAATGCAAGCAAATGGTAGCGAGCGCAACCCTGATTGCTATAGGTAAAATGTATAGACGTCACAGACAGCTTACGCAAGTCCATGTACTGAAATTATTTTAAAGAGATGTTGGAAAATTATAATTTTTTTAAATCACACTAAAATTTCAAAATCATTGAGAATATTTAATTTAACAAATGACAAATGGCTTCATTAAGGTGAAGTTAGGTGATGCAGAGACTGTTAACTATACACTGTCATCTAAGAAAATATGTTCATATAATGAGATTATGTAATAAACCGATTATAATATGTATGTGAATGAAACAACGTCTCACATAATCTTCTAGTGTGAATCATTAATACACTGGCGTTAGTGATAAACTACCAAGACCACTACTACCAATTTAGTAAACTTTTATTTCAGATGAAGGTAACTCTTTACGTAGATAATACAGCCAATAAGCAAACAAGCTGCAGTGTCGATGGAAGCATCCAGAGCCTTTTGTACATATAAATGAATAAACTGGTTTGGTAAGCAATACACATATCAGCTTTAAGAAAGGATATGGACGAATTACGCCTTTTACAATTTTGTCTAATCTTTTGCTGTAGCGATGCATTAGGACGTTCAGTATATAACTTTTAAGTGCACTAAAAGGAAAGTAACATTATGGCGCCAATTTACATGAAATAGGTGGTACGCAACTTGTCACACGCTTATTTAACAAGCTGTCCTGTCTTAGAAGTATTTTCTTGTTTTGTGACATTGAGCGATGTAAGTGTGAGTGTGTCATCGTACATCAAATACATAGTAAGGCTTTCTGATATGGTACCAGGCTCATTAGACACACGAAATTTGTCCTGGTGTTCGTTATCTAGAAACTGCAACATTGTTGCACTGTGAAGCATTTCGTGCAATTTGTAGATAGTCAAGTAAGTGGCTGCCAAGATCTGATTAGCTTTATTTTGATAATTATAAATTCAACGTTGCTTTGAAGAAAGCAGGGTGTCTCTAAAGGCAGACTGCTTACCTTTTAGAAGATAACTATGAAAAATATCAAATATAAAATAAATATTACAAAATAAATTTAATTAAAATAATTAAACATGACTTTTGCATCAAAATTATTCAGTCACATTGAGACATTTCACAGTTGTTTTCTAGATGTAGCATATAATTATACCAAAATAATTCTTTCCTTTTTAACAAAATTGAAATTGTTATTTATTTGACGCCGCATTTACGATTCTTGATACGATTGATACTGAAATATTGTAATATAATGCTGTTAAAATTATCAAATATTAGCTTAACTAAACCATTTATTGATATCTTCACCTCACATATCTCTCAAAGGAGTATGACAGTAGAGTATCGTGAATACTTCTTCAGTGCTTCCTCAAGGATCGGTTCTCGGCCCGCTACTGTTTCTTATCTTTATTGATGACATTGTCGGAATTTGAATGCAATGCCCTTCTTTACGCAGATCTCAAATTGTATCTGTCTGTGTCAGATATTAATGACTGTGTCGAGCTTCAATCATCCGTGGATAAAATGTCAGTGTTGTAAAGGTATATTGCCTTTGAACTTCTCAGAGTGTAGTTTTATGTGCTTCACGAAGAGAGTTAATTATTACTTACAAAATTGACCGTAACGCAATTAGGAAATGCAATAATTTTGTTGGACATATTAATACTATACAACGTAAGCACACGATATAGGTAGGTATGTGTAATTCTTGGTCAGTTTGCATTAAATTGTAGCCGGAAAAATAAATCGATTGTCCAGACTTACTAGCTGCATTCTTAATTATCAGCAGAAGCATAACTTACGAGTACGCGGTGTAGAGCTAACTACATCTATCGGCCGTTCGCTACTCCATGTCGGACGGAAAATGTCACAGGCACGAAGCGTTCTACATGCAGTAGACACCATTGAAAGCTGTCGACCTTGATCGCGATCGGCGAGAAACGATATTTTGCAAACACGGAATTCCAGGAAACAACTACTCTGCGGGCTAATGCCCCGACCAGCATTGAATTACACCTATAACAACAGCTAGAGTCATGGCATACTGATGAGAGCTAATATGCTCGAAACCGGTATATGTCTGGTGGGCGTCTGAAGAATGACTCTAGCTGTTGCTATAGGTTTTCCAGGTGTAATTCAATGCTGGTCGGGGCATTAGCCCGCAGAGTAGTTGTTTCCTGGAATTCCGTGTTTACAGAAGCATAACTTGGTGGAACTTTTCATGACACTAAGATGCATTAAACAAAATGTATTTACAAATTGGCAAATGATGTTACTATTTTACTATAAGTTTGTTCTTCCTTTTACTCTGTTTCTTACATGTGTATCCGCTTTTTCTTTCTATAGTCTGTAGCTTATTTGTCGTGTTTTTCATCATTTTGTCATTAAAAAAACTGAAATCTACCATACCAAAAAATTTTACATCTTTTTCCGGGGTTAACCTTCCAGTATAAAGTAATTTTAAGTGTTT
Source organism: Monochamus saltuarius (assembly GCA_025584915.1). Taxonomy (NCBI): domain Eukaryota; kingdom Metazoa; phylum Arthropoda; class Insecta; order Coleoptera; family Cerambycidae; genus Monochamus; species Monochamus saltuarius. The sequence continues at coordinate 20,679,526 of CM046721.1, forward strand.
TATGCTTATTTGTTGACAAGCAGCCGCAACTACTGGGTTACTTTGTCAGCCTAAATATATATTTTCTTATCTAAATCGCTTATTATAAACATTTCTGCATAATTGATGGATGTAGATGATGGTTACGTTGGCTTATTCATAATTTTTGCACACCCAAATTCCGAAGGATATCGGACTTATAAGTAAAAATATGTTCAAAAAGTCACACAGCAACACCGTTTCACGGTATATATTCTTCATTTAAAAATTACTTGAAATCAAGAAAACTACTCCGAAAAAAAACTGTTAAGTTTACTCAAAAACTGTTAGATTAACAATTATTCACGATTATGTACGGCGAACAAAAGCTACTTCACTTAACCTTTTAAAAATGTCAGCAAATATTTGTTAATTCAATATTCCATTATTATTTTAGTTCGATGTCAAAGTATTGGTTAGAAAAACCTAAAAACGTATTTATTCAATTCACTATGTTGATTCTATTAGCTGAAATGAAGAAACTGTTCTATATAAACATCATACTGTTAATCTAAGTCTGAAAAGGTTACATTTTTGTTTGTATTAACAGTTTTTAAATGTTGTAGTGCGCACCAATATTCTTGGCAGGATAAATTACAGATGTGTGTGTTTTAAGTGACTTGAATGAATTACTGCAATTTTGTGAAACAATATTAAATAATTTTCAATGAAGTAAATAGTAACACTGCATTAGGAAAAAATGATACTAAGTATATGCTGTACTGGAGTAGTTACTACTCTACCCAACCTATAGAAATAATTGGATGCTCAGTAGTATTTAATTATTTATATAAAGAAAGAAAGACTCACAGCAAACTGTCAAAACCATTCAATAGCAGCACACCAGACATATACCGCTTTTGAGCTTGTTAGCTGTCCCCAATATGCCATAGAAGGCGAGATATACTTGAATGAAATTTTAATCGTATCATTATACTTAAATACAGACTGGATTTTATTTCGTGCAGTTAAAAAACATTATTTTTTTCTGGTGAACTGCGTCACCTGGCGACCCACCACTGCAATAAAATCTATAAAGGGTAAATTTGAAGTAAGTGCAATTTTGTTCGACGTGTTTTATTAATATGAAATATTCGAACCGATGTCAAATCCCTGAGAGCATTCCACACGGTTGCAATAAAAATAAAACGGTACAACTAGATAATTTCAGAGGTGAATGGGAAACATCCGAAACTCTTTCTCTTCTTGCGCTCCCCTCCCCACACCATCAGGGCATGTTCGTACGCATTCCTCAATGGGCAAACAATATACCGACAGTCGCATAGTGGCGATGGGCTTGGTGGTAATGCTAAGACACCCGTTTGTCAGGCCTCGTTGCATCTATGCACATACTTGCCCACATTTCCGCACCGAAGTGCAACGACTGTCCAGTGCATAGTTCAGGGGAAAAAGCCCGTACCTGAGGGTGGCCAGCGACACCGAAATACCTCTCGTGATAAGCCAGTGCAGTGCTGAATGTGCCTTTTTTAAATGTAACTGTTCACCGACCACAATTTTCGTGGAGCAGTGTTTCGTGTTCACCCAGTTGAATTTCGAGTAAGTTTTTACCACCTCATTCCGTTCTAGATGGATAAGTATTGTTAAAAGTACACGGTAAATATTTGGATTTCACATTCTTTTATGTAATTAAATGATAACGCTGTCGTTTAAAATTTAAAGGGACTTGATTGTTTTTCTACATTTAATTATGTTGACCTCATTATTCGGTACACATTCCACTAGATTAAAATAAAAACAGTCCGGTTTGATAAATGAAGGCACAGTTTATTTTTTATTTTTAACGTTCAACCACGGAAAATATTTAGTTTTTATCCCAAATCTTCTCTAAATTTCCATTCTGAATGATACTACAGGGTGCTTTTAAAAGAAGTAGCACAAATGGTACCGGCGAATCTACAGCTAAAAAGAACACGTTTGCATAAAAATGATCTTTCACCCCTTCAAAGATTCCAAAAAAATATGGAATAGCGGCTGTAATTTGAAAGGCAAAAAATTTTCTACTAATGCATGTGCAACTTCTCAAAAAATTTTCCTTAATTTTTGTCTCTTGGAAGTACGGCTCACACAAAATACCTATTTATGTCACAATATAGTGTCCTAATGACGGCAGAAAGTTATTTCAGAGGTTCAATCAGGTAAAAATTAACTGTTCAGACACCTATTATTATACTCGACCTTGAACTCTGAAATTGAAAGAATAGTTTGCATTTTCCAAAATATTTATTATAATTCTCAATTGTGCTGCTATATCCTTGATAGATATGTTCAGCAAAATGTTTCTTTTCCATATTTGATCAATTGCAAATTTACAACTCGATAGGACCTATCATTTTTCTTCTGTTATGCTGTACCAATGGATATTTCTTGATGGCATTTAATTTTTCGTTTTGCACAAATGGTAGAAAAAAATACTCATTTGTTCTGTTAAAAAATATATTAAGGAATAAGGACTAATAACTTCCTCCATTGAAAACATTAAAAATTAATATTAGAAGTAAATACAATAAAGCCCTGCAAAAAGTTGCACTGATAGCGGCAATATATTTCTACTGTATTTGAAGGTATTTTTAGGTTTTAAATAAATATTATAAAAAAAGTACTGCACCAATTAAGTTTACGAAACAACGAAGATGCATTAGATTTTTAACTTTGTAATGTTTACAATTTAAATTAAAGCACTTGATATAAGAATCATTAATAAAATACATTAGAATATTAGGTTTTTTAAATTCGAAGAACAGACCACATGAAAGTACAAAACAAAATTCAACAATAATCTCTGTAAACCTAAAACAGAAAATTTTACATTATCTTGAATTTTGTAGGCTCTAACATTTGAATATTTGAGACTGATTCAGCATAAGCATTTTGAAAACTAAATTCTTTGAAATCGTAAAATAATATTTTATATGAAGTTGCATTAAACAAAAATTAATTTTACTCACATTAGGTACATTGAATATAAAAATGATAGATCATTAGAAAGGTTTATATGCCACAACTGAAATGTTACAATCATATTAAAAATGGCAATAGTAGGAAGTATAATATCTATTTAAAATATGCTGTAAGAACCTACGAATGCAAAAAAGTGCATATGACTTCTATTTTTTACATTACCTAAAGGGTAACTTTTTTTTAAAATATTTATTTTCATGATTTGTTGAAACCTTAAAAGGCGAATATTTACTTAAATATACCTACATATAATATGTACCTTTTTTATGATACACATCGCTTGATCTTGATTAAATTTAACTATACTATACTATATTTAACAGTACATTATTTCGCGTTCTTCATACCCTAGACCATATTAAATTCATCTTGTTCTCTACAAACCTCCATTTTGTCGCCAACACCACATAATATTTAATCTAGATCACTCACTCTCATACCAATCCACGTGAAAATTTTATTTGTTTATTTCAAAATCATGTGATTCTGGTAAATAATTCCGATAGCATAATACTATTACAATTAATTTTGAACAATGTAGAAAACTTCATTTAAATTAAGGTCCAATAAATGTACTTCACATTTAGTTTTTGAAATCTATTTAAGTATATTTAAAGACAAGGCTTTCTAGAACTAGATTCTAGAAAAGTAAGTCTAATAAGTTTTGTTACAGGTTGTCCTACCGATAAATATGGAGTGAGAGACGGTTTACAAATTGGGACAGTTTTATTGTTTATTGCCTTTAAATTAAATATATTTGGACTTGTGAAGTGTTCAGCAAATATTACTTTCAGAATAAGTTAACATTTACAGAGCCATTATTATTTATTTTGTGATAAAGGAAATGATTCACTTGATAATATTGGCTTGGCCTCGAAATTGGCAAGGATGCTGTAAAAATAATAAAAGTTCGGTTGGGAGATGAAACCGTATACAGCAAAAATCTATGAGTGACTATTTTTTATATTTATTTTAACTTCTAACACGGATCGAATAAAAATGTATGTATATAATTTTTACAACGATGAGGGAATAAAGAAATTTGTCAACAATATTTACCACCATTTACAAAAATTGTATTTAATCAAATAAAATTGCCGAAATATGTAAAAAAAGAAGTATAAAATTCAATTATCGCTAAGTTTATTATTTTTACATTGTTTCAGGTAGTTTATAATACTGACAAAGCTTTTATTATATTGCTTTTATAATATTGCCTATAAAATACACCGAATATAATGAGTACAAGTAAACGTATTACGAATATTTTGCAAAATTTAAAATAATAATTGGCCATAGTAATAAATATATTTTTTAAGATATTCTCTTAAGCTATTTATTTGTGGCATAGGGTTTTTCTTTAGTTTAATATTGGGTATTTTGCATCACTTCTGAAAAAATAAAGATTAATGACCCTTGCCCGTTGGCCCTAAATAAACTCTTGCGCTAAAAAGCCCAGTCAAGGGTTATTTTTAAAATTAAATTTGCCTAACCAAAAAATCTCGCACTGAAAAAGCAGATAAGTAAAAAATAACAAAAATCAGATCACTATTGTCTGTATTTTTTGACGTTTCAAAAAACTCTGTTTTTGTTCTCAAACCTGGAAATGTATTAAACTGTCAAACTTAACTTACGTTTAATACATTTGCAATTTTTGAGAACGAAAACAGAGAGTTTTTCGAATCGTAAAAAAATACGCGATAGTGATGTGATTTTTGTTATTTTTCACTTATCTGCTTTTAGTATAATGTGTAGAATAAATTCGTTTTATTATTAATTATACAATGATAATGTATATTAAAGAAAGCAAAATTTTAATACTTTTTAAATTTATTTGATATAATTTTAAAGGAAACTAAACTAAAGCGCATATTTTTTTTGTCACTGTATCTATAGTTTACCAATAAAATTTGTGGCGCAATAAAATTGAAACACGAGATTGTTGAAATGATAATATTGTAAGTATTATCTACCTATCTACTCCATTTTCAAATATAAGTACAAATAATTATGAATCTGCATTATACACCAATCTTAAAATGATTTTGTTTTAATATTCTTCACTAAAAATATAATATATCTTTAAATAATACCAAAATACAGACTATAAAACGTTTTTATAGTTGCTGTATAAAATTGTTTTAAAAGTGTTGTATACATTTTTTATAGAACTGTTAGGTACATTACCAAAGTGTTTTATAAAAGTGGACCCTTTTCGATTCTTTATGAATTATATGAATTTGAAGTTCCTATAAAATTTATTTTATAGCAATTTATACAATCTTTATAAAATTTATTTTGCTAGTTGGGAATAATATTGGTCAATTTGAATTCAAATAATGTTAAATTACGCTGTCTACAGTAGAGTAGAATATTACGTTTTTACTAATTCTGGTTCAGAAAAAAACTCAAAACTTATTCAAAATTACCACAAGCGTAAATCCATTCATAAAATTTACTACCAGCCACACTAGTCCGATAACCTTCATAGTAAATAAAAATACCAGGCACATCAAAAGACCTAAGCTTAATAAAATAGTTCTTTATTATATTATCTACTTTGAGAAGGAGAATTTGAATGAAGTGCTGTGTGCAGCTGAAGAATGCCGATTAAATTTTATCTCAGGTATCTTTTCCAAGAACTTGAAACAGGCTGTGGAAGAATGTACACGTCCACTGCATCCTAAAATGGGCCTCACCACTTTTACACGTTTTAGTGTATTTTCTAAAATGAAGTAAGTAATATGCGCCTAGATAATAGTTTATGTACATCAGCTGAATTTATACTTCAGCAAAAATAGCGTAAATTAATATATAGGTTTAAATTTAGTTACAAAAATCGCGATAATCTTCAATTTAATAAAGCTTGTAAATATTTTCACAATATACAAGGTGATCACATTTGCGACACCCGGTACAGTGATCTTAGAAACAATAACATACAGGGTGATTCATTAATATTTGTGCATACGCTAACTGGATAATCCTGGGCTGAAAATATGAAGAACTGACACATAACGCTTAGATAAAATATGGCTTCTTACGGAGTTAGTGTTTTATTTAAAAAAAATTAAATGAAAAATAAACTTTTTTGTGAAAGCGTTTCGAAATGACAAATTTTTATATTGATTAGAATTTCGATTTAGGCACTAGTGCCTAAGAGTTAAAATGAATCATTAAAAACAGTGAAAATATTTATTTATTATAAATTTAAAGGGCACAATTATGTAAATTGTTGAAGTGAATACTAGAAGCATCCAGCTTCTCTTCTCTAACAGTAATGTAAGTACTAGTAGTCGGAATGAATTGCTAGTAGTGGCAATACTGCTAGTTTATGCGTGAACTTTTTTTAATTTTTATTTTGTATATCTTTCTGACCTATGATTATTTTTGCAACCTCGTTTTTTCAATGGAATTCGATATAACCCTCGGCAACTGAACTTGATTGCCAATCTCCATGTCACTTTAAAAGTGTCATGTTCGCTCCAGAATCTACCAACATTGTTGCACAGCTGCGCTGGAAGCAATGGCCAGTGTATTTATTGGCGTTGGAGAGTCCAAAAATTTACTATTTACGTTTTTGTTCACGTAAATTACGATGCGGAGCATCGAATATTTGCTCGATAAAGTTATAACTTTTCTGTAAAATGTTCAATATATTCTTCATTGGCTCACTTTTCAAAGTTTTCCTACAATTTTTTTTTATTTTTAGGGCACTAACGTGGATAGCGCAGCTTCATAACAGCTTGTTCAGTATTCAAAGTCTCGTTATTATCACTCGTTTTTGGCGATTTTTTCGTAATAGGTATAAAAATGCGCAACTTTATCCTAATTTAAGCCACCCTGTATATATTACCGTTTCCGATATCCTTGTACTGGGTGTCGTAAAGATAATCACCCTGTATAACAAACGTCCTCAGGTCTCCATTTTAATTAACCACATCGTTTTGCACCCAATTTGCAGTGATCCAAACCTCTAAATACAGTCATTAGACATTGTTAGATCTGAATCGTTGTTATTAAATATAACTGCAGAAAATTATACAGCTATTTGTGTAATCAAAGCCAACTATAATTTCAAGAACTAAAGTGACGTGCGCATATCCTCAATACCTGCTAAAAGCGACTGGAAGCATAGTTTAGTTAATTTATTAGTTTTGAAATATTTGATAAAATTTCACAGTTCTACAAACTGACAACAATAGTGCGTCAGACTATATCTTTATTCTCATGTTACGCTAATTAAAAGAGTCTAATTAAAACTATAAATGGCAGACCCGTCACGTCAACAGTTTTTAGTCATTTATAATCATGATACAGCCAGAACAAATTAAATATCTATATTAATAATAATTATGCATACATACCTACTTATGCGTGCTTTTCTTGCAATTCAATGTTCATATGCAAAGTTCTTATCTCTCTATAGTAAAAGAGAAGACCATAACCGTGAGTAATTAAATTGCAAATTAATTATAATAAATAATTAATATTGTATGTACAATTCACAAGTATTTATACAGGGTGATTCAGAAGTTATTCGAAAAACTTTGAGGATATGTGCATTGTGCACCCTTAAATAAGAAGTTATCACCAAAAAATGTATAAAACTCGTAAAAGTCTAAAAATGTTTAAAGTTCTAACATTATAAAGAAGTACGTATCGTAATTGTACTTCAATGGCATCTCATATGCAAAAAGGTAAACAAATTTTTGCTCCTCGAGCGCGTGACACGTTTTATTGATGAATAGAGCTAAAGAGGGGATATACTCTCTAGGTAGTAAACGGACGAGGTCAGGAGTGTTGATTTATTTATCGTGGGAGTGTCAATCTTTAAAATTTTCAAAATAGCTCATGTGGACGGCAATGATGAGGTAATGGAAATGATTCTTATATACTTTACCATCGGATTATTCATTGCGAGTTAGGTTTTGTGAATGGATGTTGCAGTAAAATGCTGAATATTCCCAATTTGTGGCTTACAAGAACAATAACCAGGAGGAATGTTCGCTTTAGTACGGCAAAATTGGATAAGGCGTGCCCGAAGCCCGAAGTATAAGTCGAGGGACAACATTTCGAACAGTTTATATAATAAACTATGTGCTAATTTTTTTATAAATATTTAATATTTCTAATAGTGGCCAAGTACAATTCTTCTTCAAAATTAGTATAACAACATTTCATTGATTTTAGAGACACGCCACTTTGGTCAGATCTATCTATACATTTATTTTAAAATGAAAATACTGCAAATCCTTTTTACGTTGGTGTCGGTTTAATCACAGAACTTCGAGGGAGTTTTCGTGCGATATGTGATATCGTCAGTTTGCATTGTCACTCCATTACAGTATACCAGATTCCAGCGGCCTGCAATATTTTTAAATAATTTTCAGAATGCGTATATTATTTTTTTTTGCATTATCATATTTGTACATTAATGTTGAACATTTCCAAATTTGTTTTCGGATAAGTTCTAAATCGCTCTGTATTACCTTTCCAGTCGATTTGAAATATACAGGTATTCAAAAATAATAAGATTTTAACTGTTTATCTTGGGAAAATGTCCTACCTTTATTTTTGATTTTTGTTAAACATTTTTTTTATTCCAGTTTTTCAAAAACCCGAAACAATTTGAATGATTTGATTGCTTCTAAATGTCTAAATATCTAAATATCTAAATATCTAAATATCTAAATATCTAAATATCTAAATATCTAAATATCTAAATATCTAAATATCTAAATATCTAAATATCTAAATATCTAAATATCTAAATATCTAAATATCTAAATATCTAAATATCTAAATATCTAAATATCTAAATATCTAAATATCTAAATATCTAAATATCTAAATATCTAAATATCTAAATATCTAAATATCTAAATATCTAAATATCTAAATATCTAAATATCTAAATATCTAAATATCTAAATATCTAAATATCTAAATATCTAAATATCTAAATATCTGAATATCGAATATCTAAATATCTAAATATCTAAATATCTAAATATCTAAATATCTAAATATCTAAATATCTAAATATCTAAATATCTAAATATCTAAATATCTAAATATCTAAATATCTAAATATCTAAATATCTAAATATCTAAATATCTAAATATCTAAATATCTAAATATCTAAATATCTAAATATCTAAATATCTAAATATCTAAATATCTAAATATCTAAATATCTAAATATCTAAATATCTAAATATCTAAATATCTAAATATCTAAATATCTAAATATCTAAATATCTCAATATCTCAATATCTGAATATCGAATATCTAAATATCTAAATAACTAAATAACTAAATAACTAAATAACTAAATACCTAAATATCTTAATACCTAAATGCAAATACCCTAAATATCTAAATAACTAAATATCTAAATATCCACATATCCAAATATGCAAAAACCTACATATCTAGATATCTGCATATCTGAATATCCGAATATTTGAATATCTGAATATATAAATATCTAAAATCTATAATAATTTGATAATGATTCTGCCATTCTTTCGACAAGTAGTTTCTCTTTTCAGTTTTTTGATAATCCGGAATGAAACCTCTACATAATTTTATTGAAATAGGACTAAACGTTTCACATTATTATGATTCAGGAATAGTTTACAGTTCACAGTAGTTACGTATTTTATACAAAACACGTTATTATACCAAATTGGTGTGCAGTTACGTACTACCCACATATGTACATATAAACGAAATTATCTCACACATAGGAACCTAGCGTAAATTAACTTACACACGAAATGGTTTGGGCACACGATAAGGCCCGCTTTTAATGGAACATATCTTGTAATAATCTGCCCACATAATAACGAATTATTAGTTTCAATTAATACTTGTATGGTATTTTAATTTAGGGACTGCCTGTCTATTATCATTATAGTTATAGGGAAGTAGTATGCTGCGATAGCTAATCATTCGTTTTTGTGATCTGGCAAATAAGTTCTGTATAAAGAGAATGGAGGTAAGATTGAACGATAGCTACACTGATAAAAATGGGTGGAAATTTTCATGTTTTGTTTACATAATATTTACTGGAAAATTTTAATTTACATTATATGTATATTACGGAATAATCAAGGGTTTGTGTTTTTCATAATAAAATTAGGAAATTTCAAAATTAGCGTCGCTGGAACGTGGTAGTAAAAGTTCCGGAAACTTCGGGATTACGTAGCAGGCACCAAAGAGTTATTCCCCATTTTCGTCGTAGGTACGTAATGAGAACGTTTCTATTACGTGTCAATGGTTAATAAATAATAATAATAATTTATTTTCCCAATGGATGCAATAAGAAATGCATAATTGGAAATAATATGTAATACAAAAGTGAAACATATTGTAAAATTAATACTCCTCATAAATTAATATACAGTGCTTCTGAAAAGGAACGAATAAATTTATTATTTTTGAAATTGAGAAGTTTTCGAAAAAATCCCCAGGCACGTCGATTTTGTTTTTGGCACTTTTTGACATACATTTGTGACGTCATCGTTGTTCGATATATGACGTCATCGACAATTTTTTAAAATAGCAACCCCCAATTTTGACCATGTCATTTGAAAGAGCGTGTCATTCTACCTACATATATCATGAAAAATTATGGTGTTACATAACAAAAATTTCAAGAAAATAAGATTTTATATTTTAATTTTTACAACACTGTACACCTCCCCATTATGATTGTTGGATAGGGAGAAGGGGGCCGATTAAGTGGCGAGCCAGATCGCCTGATTTGACACCCCTAGATTATTTCTAAATACAAATCCACTGATGGCATTGCCTTGTATGTGTGAAGTAATATTAATCTGGAGGCATACAAATATACAAAATTTTATAGTATTTTAAGTACTATTTAAACAATATGAGAAATTTTAGTTTTAAATTAAATTTTTAAGATTATAAACTTGTATTCCAAGTAAATTAAATAGTGTTCCAGAGTTAATGGCTCTCAGCTGTGAGGGTAACAAGTTCTAAAGTTTAGATCCAAGGTAAGTATAATTTCTTGGCAAAGTACTTTTTTCTGGTCTAGGGACTAGCTAGAACCGATTTTATATCTAGTGTCATATTTATGTTCAATATTTAATAGTTCGTGTCTACATTTATATTAGAGAGTTTAAGTTGTGTCCGATACGTGAACGTGTACGTAAAATCTGACCGTCGCGCATACTCAAATTAGAATTTTCCACGTTTATGTTATACGGGTGTACGTGGGCACACGGGCCTTTGCGTAACGTAAGCAAAGACGTATACGTGCCGAACAGGTAGCCGAAAACTTCCGAATGCACAGAACAGATTGATAAAAGACTAACCGAACAGAAGGAGCAATACTCGTAAAATTACACGTCCTACGTTTTACGTGTCATGATAATCAACAATTGACTTAAACTCTCTAATGTCTAATTAAAGGTCTTAGGAAAAACAGCTGCCTTGGATCCAATATTCATGTTTCTGCATATAATTTTTCAGTGGGATACATATATGATTTTTTGAATATGATTTTAATTATCCACTTTTGTATAACTTCCAATTTACGCATAAAGTTATCAGCTGCTCCACCCCAAGCAGTAATACCGTATATGAGATGAGACTCAACCAGTGCATAGTACAATGTACGCATTTGCTCTATGTCTAAAACGTTGGAAAAGAGTTCAAATTTATATAAAATACATCTAATTTTATTTATAACATAATTAATATGTGTCTGTCATTTCAGGTGACTATCAATATATAAACCCAAGTATTTAATATATGGCACTATAGTTATAGTATAATTATATCTGGGGAAACTGTCAATGAGGTGTTATTAGAGTATGAGGTGAAAGAAATGTAATGAATTTTTTCTGTGTTGATTGTTAATAATCTGTGACTGAGCTATTCAGTAATTGTTAAAACATCTTCTTCTGCTAGTTTTTTCAATTCTTTCCAATCATTTGCTTTATAAAAAATCGTAGTATCGTCTGCAAAACTCACCACATCACCTTTCACGTCTAGTTTATGTTATTCATTCATTTAAGTAGATGTTAAATAATAGTGGACCCAAGACAGTTCCCTGCGGAACAGCATTACTTACTGTTTTGTATTCACTGTATGTATCATTTATTCTTACGCGTTGCTGTCTGTTTGATATATAACTCTTTATAAGTTCATAAGGAGTACCTCTGAAACAAATTGACTCTAGAACATTTAAAAGATGAACATGACTTACAGTGTCGAAAGCATTGGTCAGATCAACGAAAATACACAACGCTGGTTTTTTCGATCAATAGCTTTAGCAGTATTGGATGATACATAAGTTATTGCATCTTCCGTCGATCTGCCATCCCTAAAACCATACTGTTTGTCAGACAGGAGTGTATTTTTATTCAGGTATTCAACGATTCTCATCTTATATATTTTTTCAAAATTTTGTTCAATATTTCAATTTTTGTTAAGTGCGTTAAAGGAGTAGCTATTAGCCTAGCAATTAATTTTAACGTTTCCGCTTTAATAGCGTCAGTTCCAGGTGCCTTTTTGTTTTTTAAAGTACTAATAATCTTTAATACCTCTGCTCTATCTGTATTGAATAAAACAAATGAATTAGCAGCTTTCGAAATTATTTTTTTTTAGTATTATTTTGCATATTTTCCGCAAGGTTCTTTCCTGTGTGTAAAATACTCAACAAAATTATTAGCTATTTTTTTTATATCTTTGCTGGTGTTTCCATTTAACAACTTAATTTCATTTATGTCACTATTTTTATGATTTTGCAATTATTTATTTATTTATTTTTAGGTTAATAACAAAACACTTCAAAGTACCTACAATAGTCGTAGCTACGTTACAATGGCTAATTGTGCTACTTGGGATCTTAAATGATAACGGAGATGTAAGCGTGGAGAGTTGTTATAAGTGACAGGTTTCTTGTGTACTTGCTGTATCTTCTTCTTCTTCTTCAGTATCTTTCCTATTATTGTTCAGGTATATGTAGCCTATGAATAAGTAATTTACACAATTTTCCATGATGCGTGATCATATATACACATAATTATCTTATTTCTAGTACGTGAGGTAATTAAATAAATGATTAATTTGCTTATTCTGGTTCTGGTCTAATAAAGGTAATAAATTTTCTTTTTTGTCAAGTGCGTAGCATGTTAAAAGAGTTACGTCTGGAAGAGAACTATTATATGAATAGTAGCAATGATGAAGATAAACAATGAGCGTATATATAACTACGTAACATTAGATTTTACAATGCAAATCGGTGGATAAGTGAGCTATTTCCTGAGAGTACCTATTGTAAACAGTGCATATGAAATGTCAGTGCATAATGCAATTATTGAACCTTTATCGTGTTTTTTACGGTCGATAACGCTTAAATTTGCATAGGTAGTTTGAATAATCTTGCAGGAAAAGTATGTTTTTTAGACATCTGTGATGTTTATCGATTTTCCTTTTATTTTTTTTAATAAATAATAATAATATTCTTTAAACAATGGGAAATAAAACTTGGAATTCAAAAGGTATACACACGAAAATATATAATACAATATTAAGATGGAAAACAATCATTGATCTGGTATAACGTATACATCTTGAAGTGGCTGAATCTGGCTCAGCTTTGTCTGCATTAAAACGACTTAAACCAAAGGTTACTAAAGGACCTCATAGCATTTGGTATAAGAAACAATTCTAACGATCTTGCAGTACCTCTTACATAACACATGTTGAGAATCGGATAATAACGTACCAACTTCGTTTTATACACAGGATGTAACGGTAACCAACTTTGAGCATCCGCAACTTCATTCAAAATACCTAGATGCCAATATGTACGTCGATTTAGTCTGCACTGACTTCTCGAAAGCTTTTGACAGGTTGGACCACAGGACTTTACTTAGCAAACTTCAAAATGCTGGTGTTTCATCTTGACTTTATGCAAATGCTATTTAAGTAATAGAAGACAATTTGTGGAATACTATGGCTTCATGTCTTTTGATATATAAGCTGTTGCTGAGGTGCAACAGGGCTCTATCCTAGGCCCACTCATAGTTTCATTATTTAAGATTCTAAGATGTTAACATACCGATGCTGCAAGATATGTTCCTCCATATATTCTGTGAATGGCAGCATTCAAATACAAATGAATCTGTCAAGAATAAAAAAAATGGTGTAAACCATCTTTCGAGGCAAGAATTAAACTTTTCACCGAAGTTTGTATACTATTTTATTTACAACCATACCTTTTAAATGTAACAAGTAACAAAATTAATTACGTGAGAAATTAACAACGTAAGATTCCGCTATAACCAGATTACAGATAAAAATACGACAAGTTGGCATTTTGACAATAGTTACTATGGTACTAATAAAGTCAACTATACAGAATTCGTTCCATTTTTGATAGATTGTCATATATATATTTTTAATTGACAGAAGCTACTGAAAGTTTGGAAAACATTTGTTACAACAAAATCTAGGATATGTATCCAAAAATTCAAGCACTCTCTTCAGTGAGAACATTGCGGCGTTTTGAAGAATGCTACTTATAAAGGTGGCACTGATAAATGGTGTATCAGGCGCATGTCGAAGTAACGAACTGTATAAAATTTTTTTATTTTTTTTTTGACAGAAGAGAAGTGAAATCATCAATTTTATTATTTGTTACTTTTTTTTTTTTATGAAGAGAATAACGTTTGCAGTGTTTTTAAATTTGTCATGAAAGGTGTGTTTAGAAAGCTGTTTTTTGAAACTATTGTGCTAGCGAAACCGCTAAAATCAAAGAGCCATCAACCCATTGCTCCATTTACTCAATGTTGCATACTATACTTTAAATATTAAATATAAAGTAGATATATCCAAATTTTTGAAGTTATTGGCATTTTTGAGACAACAACATCTAGAATATGTATCCAAAAGTTCAAGCACTTTCTCCAGTGAGAACATTGCGGCGTTTTTGAAGAATGCACTTGACGATATGCTACTTATAAACGTTGCAATGATATGTGGTGTATCAGGTGCATGTCGAACTAACGAACTGTATAAAATTAAATTGACTGATATTAATATCGTGGAAAATAAATTACACTTCGAAATTTTAACATCAAAAACTTAGCAGTCAAGAGTATTTATTAGTGTTGCACTTAGTTCAGACATTCTAAATGAAAATTTCTTTTTACAAATCGGTAAAATCAGTCGTCAACTATTTGGCCACAATTCTATGTCAAATGCTCAAAAAGAAAAATATATGTAGTGCTTCTAAAGCTTTCGCTTTGTGAAACATATATGAGACACTGCTCCCGAACAACGGCAGTCACACTATTTGTAAATAGCGATGGTAACAGTTCGAGAAATTAGTGGAATGGAAATCTTCCACCGTAGTGGAAGGATACGTGGACAAGTCTACAGATTCTCAGGTTAAAATTGCCACAATAGTATCTGGCAAAATTCCAAACTCCAGTATGAAAAACGTTACCATTTCTACGCAGGATGTTCAGAATGGATTAACATTTTCTATTGCCGCTTATAACCAAGCGAATGTTACAATTAAGTTAGTAATATAATTTGTAATAGTTAATGTGAATAAAATTTGTTGAGAATGTTTTAATATACAATAAAATATATTTTGAAACAAACATTTTGAATATTCAGTGAATGTTGACATTTACCTGGGTTGAAAGTGGCATTTGACTGGGTGGAAAGTAATCACTTGCTGTTAAGTTTGAAGTAAGTAAGTACATACAGGGTGAACCTTAAATAAGTACAAATATTTTAACCAGCAGTATAGTTCACTGCGTAGAACACATAATTAATAGTTTTTTTTACAAAAAAATGAGAAATAAAAAAGTGAAATTTTAAATAAATTTTGTAATTTTTCTGTAGAAAACTTGTTGAGGACCGCTGACTTTCATACATTTACGAGTCATAGCGCTTCAGATTGAACGTGTAGTTCACAGTGTTGCCAGTGTTACACAAATGTCTTTGCTTGAATAAACTTAATATGTTGTGTGAAAATCATAGTTTTTCGTTATTATTCATAAAATAACTTAAGGAAATTGTGTCTTGTGTCTCTTTCTAACAGTGAACAATGGCATTTAACTTGTGAAATGTGGATTACTGATTAAACAGTTAATTTTTAACAAACAGGTAAGCTTGTGTGCACGTTTATGTATAATTTTTGAACATTGGACATAGTAATATCACGTAATACCTTCCTAAATACTTTACGGTAGTATTTAACTTGCGGAAATTCATTTTTAATTGTTTATAGTAAGGTCAGTTAAGCAGTTAAAATGTATGTTAATATTGCTGGGTATCATACTACATACCCAACTTTACTGTACTTATGCTTCAAAGAAGTATTTTTAAAATAGATTTAACCGTATTAATATTTATATTAGAGAAGATATGGCAACCTCGCAACAAATCATATGGTTCACTAGGTTAGCTAAGATAGCGGTCCTCAAAATGTGGGTATTTAAAATAAAATTAATATCTCCGTAAATATTTGAAATTTTTAAAAATGGCTTTCACTAGACTGATCTATATGACGAACTACACCAGCAGTTAAAATATTTGTACTTATTTAAGGTTCACCCTGTATACGGATGTAAATAAAAGTTATTTTTAACCATTTTATGACGTTTCGGCAGAATTTTTTGTTTTTGTAAATGTCACATAACTGTCTTCGAAGACATTTCCGCGAATGATATCTACCCACATGCTTATAGCATTGCATTTATTTCTTTTATTAATATATTTATTAGGCGCACCTATTACAACTGTTATGCAGTACAAATTCTGATTTGACGAATTGTACGCTAAGCAAGGTGTCGATATTAGTTTGGTAGGCAAGGGGAAAAGCGTCGGCAGGAGTTAAACTTTATGCGCGAAACCGAAAGTGAACCAACTTCTATCTCTAGATGATGCTATTGCAAGAAATCGATGACGTTTTCGCGTTTAACATCCCGTATGACAATAACAAAAATTAAAAATAACTATATATACCGTTAGCTGTGCGAGACAAGATACACCTCGAATTATAATTGCTAATTTTTATAAGATGCACGGCTGGGTCTGCAGAACCCAAGCGTGGCCGACAGTCGTCTGCACTAGGATGTACCGTTGCTAATGAGACGTTTATATAGAAAATTATCGTCTGGAATAAAATGAAGTATATGATGACTAGATGCCGATTAGGCCCGCTGAGATGGTGCCTTGTTAGATATCCGCGTTTGACGAACACCTTGGAAGTAAGCATTCGAAAGACAAGGCACTAGTTTCCTTTTAATAGCATAGCGTGAGCCACTTACTACCTGCTTATTGGTCATTCTTTAAATTAAGTTTTACAAGATGTTTAAGCGAGGAAACACCTGGGCGATGCTTAGATATTTCCAACTATTATGTTTTCTGGTGAGCTATGAAGTCCATCTTCCATGTGGTCAAAACACTGCGTATATTTTGTTAGTAATCTTACACTGGTACCATTTTTGTTAACGAAATATACGTTAAGACTGGCGTTTCATGGACAAAGAATTGTATCTAAAGATTCACAAAAAAATCAACCCAGTGGTGGAGGTTGTTATTGACATTTTGGGGCGAGAATGCGGTAGAGAACATGATAACCCGTGAATTGTATCTTCTCACTGTCTGTGTAGTATCGTGAAAAATTATTAATAATTTACATCAATTCAAGTGTTACTAGATTTTAAAAGAGCTGCGGGGTATGACCAGAGCGCACTAAACCATAGGGCGCCAAAATCAAATTCTAACGTATAAATTTCCATGTTGAAACTGTTATACTAGTATACTAGTTTAAAATTTAATCCCCATAAAGGGCGTCAGGCATATTAGAACAGTTAAATGTTGAAACAATTTTCCCACCTTTGTGACATAGTCGAATTGCGCATCACTTTCAGACGAAACTGCGAATGAATCAACAAACAATCCAGAGGTTAACAAACTTTAAAGGAAATTTATTTGTTATTGTTTTAGACACTGTCCTAACATCAGTACAAGAGAAATTTATATTATTCAATGAGCAATATAATTAAGACATTTTTTATAAAATCGATTCTTGACAATCATGCGATACAAAATGATTTATATATTGAATTCTTTCTCGAAGTTTGATGACTTATTATTCATAATTTAGTCATTCTATATCCAAATCCTTCAATTGTGATTAGAATATTTTTAACGTTACCACTTATAGTTGCTTCGAGAGAGGGTAGCTTTTAGAAGCTCAAAATTATTAAAAAAAAACTATTTGCGATCAAGTATTAATAGGCCGTATTTATAAAATAGTGGATTTGCTTTTACATGCAGAAATCAAAAAATTAAAGTAAATGCTTCGATTTCTGCAAGTAAAAGCAAATCCTCTGTTTTATAAATACGGCCTAATTAAGACCGATTGTCTGGACTTCCACTAATTGTGATTGAACATGTTGCGCAAACAAATATTTACAAAGGCAGTATTTTAGAATTTGTGTGGAAAAAGTCCATAGAGTGCAACTTTAATTTTTATTCATTGTGACAGTTTGTTAAGAACATTTTGGCATGATCCGTCAATTTAACGTATTTACTGGTTGGATCAAACTTTGCTTGCGACCAGGAAACAATCCTTACCGCTTTTGGTGTTACCATTGTTAGCAAGATATAATCTACACAAGAAAAATATATATCTAATATAGTAAAAATTGCAGTTAACTAAATTATAACAATAGCGGTATTTACAGGGACAGTTCTAACTGCAGAAATTAAGAAATTAATTTAATTAATTGATTATTTAAATTATATAAAAATGTAACAATATACAGGGTATTTCATAAAATAACAAAGTTACAGTCGAGTGTAACCTATACTTATAATCACTCTGTACTTTATCGTTTATGTATGTAAAAAGTAGATTACTTCATCCAATTCCATCTGCAATTCCTCATCCATTCCTTTGAATCAGAGGCATCAAATGTGGTTCCAGCATGATGGTGCTCCAGCTCAATTTTCCATGACCGTTAGAGAGCATTTGCACCAAACTTTTCCACATAGATGGGTAGGAAGGGCCGGGCCTGTTTTTGGCCTCCAAGATGGCCTGATCTGAACCCTCTAGACTTCTTTGTTTGGGGATATTTGAAGACATTAGTGTATAGTACTCCTGTAAATAGCCTGGAAGAGCTGCAGCTACGGATTAATCAAAAGTGTCAAGAAATCCAAACCAAGGAGGGCGTTTTCGAAAGAATTCGAATATCGTTGAGACGAAGATGTCGTGCCTGCTTGGAAATGAACAGAGGGCACTTTGAACATCTTCTGTAACTTTGTTTTTTGTTTGTTAAAAGCTTCAGTTGTCGGTTTATTCCTAATAAAATAAAATGCTTGAAAAACAAATAGTGGTCCATATCTCCGCAACCGTTACTTTGCGGACCCATGTTTATTAAGACTTTTCTGCTTATTTTGGTTCATACTAT
Source organism: Monochamus saltuarius (assembly GCA_025584915.1). Classification (NCBI taxonomy): domain Eukaryota; kingdom Metazoa; phylum Arthropoda; class Insecta; order Coleoptera; family Cerambycidae; genus Monochamus; species Monochamus saltuarius. Next base: position 20,699,009 of record CM046721.1, read on the forward strand.
TACCTCCTGAAATATTTTACACTCTTTTTTTAAAACCCTGTATTCATGTTGCCACTGTCTTACCATTTTTTATTTTTTTTTTCTACCAGAATATATCGATTATTCGTAATAATTGTGTTTAGTTGTTATCTTTAATTCTTGTAATAATTGTAAGTGTTATATATATAGGTATAAATAATTTTAGTTAAATAAAAAAATTACCAACTTTAGTTACATCAAATGATAAAACTCGGATAGGTAGTAGTTTAATCTATCGTTCTTTGGCAATTTTAGGTCACTAAAGATGGTAGAAATATATTTTTTACAAGTAACACGACGCAATTTGAAAGAAATTCATATGTAGATTTATCCACCATATTTCGTAGATAGATAAGATGCCAATGTGTAGATCATATATGTTTACCTTCTCAACTGTCAAAAAATGTTCACTTAATTATCGCCTCGCCACGAAAAAAGTTCCGGAATTTTTTCTAGTTGCCATGGCAACGAGTCAAGATAAAGGCATCTTATTGGTTTTAAGTAGAGGTTTTCATCAAAATATTTAAGAAACTGCAATTGAGAGTAATAAAGCTATATACTACACTAAATGTTTGCATTGTATATTGCAGTAAATTGCAAAAAATAATTATTTTTAACCAAATATTGAAAATTATGTTGACAATAAGAACAATTGCGTAACGTCGGCCGTGACGTTAGATGTCAAAAATCTTGCCACGACCACAACATATTTTATGGAACACCCTGTATACTTCGTTCTGTACGGTTTTTATGTTTAACTTTTATATTTTACTTACGGACACGACTCTGTAAATGAAAGATATCGAAGTATGCTCTGAAGGGTCAATCTCTAACAAAAGAAAGGTGCCAGTAGGATCCCCAAAGCAGTCAAAGAGTGCCCTGGCTTAACGTCTCGCCTAATCGTTAACAAACGAGTCTTACGAATCGACCCAGCCGCAAGCTCCACGCAGTCCGTCAGGAGCGGCCTGGTGCCGCTTTCGTGCAGGGGTCGTTGGCGTGGCGGCGGCGCTCGCTTGATCGCCCATCCGTGTCCTCCGTCTGATTCCTAGGCGACCCCGGCCGCGGTGTAGCGAAGACGCTGGCTTTACACTGCGGAGTAATGTTATGTTATTGTTCTGCGTTTAAAGCACTCGCAAAAGCGCGGCGGACACTGAGAGAACAGTTCATTTGTTGGTCATGGTAGTGTCGATAATAACAATGTTTTTATTTACAAACTTCCAAATAATCTTCGTAAGTATAGGTACATACAATTTGAATAATTTTCCTATAAAAAAAGGAAATAGATATATTCTGAATCAGTATGCAGTAATAAAAGATATACTCGATAAGTAGATTCTTCCTTGTTTCGAAAAAGAAAATACAGAAAAAAACACTTAAATATAAATACCTTAAAAATATATAAATATGAAAAACAATAACAAAACATATAGACAAGTTAAAAAGAAATTCAAAGGTACACTCAATTAATACAAATAAAAAGTAGATATTAACATCAATTACATTGGCTCAAACGATTTCCACATAATAACATTTATCTATTGGTAACTTCAATGCATTGATGAATTTCTTTTCTTGGGGTTTCTAGAATGTATTTTTTTAGTTTTTTTAAAAAAACAGTAACTTGATACCTTATTAACCTTGAATATTGCAGACAAGATGTATATAATTTTACTGCGAGATAGGCATATGATCTTTGGCCGATATTTTTTGCCTTATATGGCGGTCTGTATAAATTTCTCCCCCTAGTCCTAGTGTTATAATCATATACTGTCCGTTCATTCTGTGTACTAGCAAAATGGAATTTTAAGACACACCTATAATAGAATACTTGTCTGATGCTAAACAATTTTGATTCAATATATAATTGATCACTGGAGTAAGTAGTATCTTTCTTAAGCATGAGTTTCAAAAATCAGTTTTGTAATATTTCTAAAGGTTTTAATTTTTTAATTTATATAAGAGAGTCTGCAACTTTCTTATGACATAATTTATATATTCATCCCATCGTAGATGACAATCTATATATACTCCCAGATATTTCACACTTACTTTAGGTTCAATACTGTAAGGTTTACCATATACTTCAAAATCTATTTTATGAAAATTTGGAAGATTTGATCTGTTACAGCTGAAATGTAGGTATGTTGATTTTTCTAGATTGACCGTTAACAATTTATAATCAATCCATTTCATAAGATACAACAGATCACTCTACACAATTTTCTTTAATTCATCCCATGTGTCCGATGCTTTCTGTCCGTTTTGAACTCGTAAGTTATTAGCAGCAGCTACGATACGTTTGCGAAAATCATCACTAGTGTCCATTTCGGTGCGATATACTTAACTTTTTTAAATATCCCCACAAAAATTAATCGAATTTCAATATTCGGATTCGCTTAGCCCAGCGATGTAAAAAGGTTGAAAATACTATCATTTTTTACTCAGAAACTATAAGGATTTTACCAATTGTTTTTTACAATATTGACTTCATTTTTCATGACGCATTTATTCTCAATTTTTTTAGATAATTTCTGAATATTTGAAACGACAAACAGGTCAAAACTGAATTATCTATGCAGGGTAAATCTTAAATAAGTACAAATACAGTATGCGCCAAAAGTATGGAATAAATTCAATAAAAACGAAACAATTATTTTTTGGGAAAAATCCTCGAACAGGTCGATTTTTAATTTAAAAAATACATATTTTAGCGTAAAATGCCATTTTCAAATGTCATTTGTTTTCGAGTAATGACGTCATCAATTTTTGTTTAAATGGCAATACCATATTTTTTTCCTTGATTCTGAAAGATCGTTTAATTCTCTATCAGACAGTACTAAAATTTTGCCCTCTTACATAGGAAAGTTTTCGAGTAAATGACGATTGAATGTTAGAAAACGTAAATCAATTAAAATAAAGCAAAAACGTTATCAAGTTTAGTTTTTCGAATTCCATAGTTCTTTTATGGATCACGTAGGTGAAAATCTATGCAAAGTGCCATTGTCACACCGAATTATTGTAAGCGACATAGAAATTATTATTCAATTTAAAGTATTATGGCACATTTAACTGTTACTCAAAGAATTGAAATTTTAATTCTTATCGGATGCGGGAATATGACTAGAACTTAGCAGGAAGTTTGCGATTTATTTAATGAAAAATATCCAGATCGCCCTATCAGCCAATCAACAGTCAGTAAGGTAGAGTCTAAATTTAGAGAAACTGGCAATGTTGTAAATATTCCAAAACCTGGACGTCCAAGCATTAACGAAAATCAGAAACAGAACATTTTGATAAGTATGGTGGATAATCGTCATAATTCTTCACGATTGGTTGCATTAAACAATGACACTAGTCAGAGCACAGTGCTACGTATCTTGAGGAAGGAAAAATATCATCCCTACAAAATTCAACTTGTGCAGGAACTCAATGAAGATGATCCCGATCGCCGCTTACACTTTTGCGAAATTCTAATGGATTTATGTCAAGGAAATAGAAATTTACACCGGCAAATACTTTTTCAGATGAGGCCACATTTTGTCTGAATGGTACAGTAAACCGTCAAACTTGCAGATATTGGAGTCGGGAAAATCCTCATTGGATGGCAGAGGCACATACCCAACACCCTCAGAAATTAAATGTGTGGGCTGGAATAGTTGACGACAGAATAGTAGGGCCTTTCTTCTTTGAAGGAACCCTTACAGGACAAGGATATTTAGAGTTTCTAGAAAATAACCTTGTTCCAGCCCTTGCAGTAATTTTTCCTAACGATAATGACCCTGACATTCCTGACGATACCATATGGTTTCAGCAAGACGGTGCATTTCCGCACTATGCGCGCCCTGTACTAGATTTTTGGACAACTGTTTTCCTGGGAGGTGGATCGGCAGACGCGGACTGATAGAATGGCCTGCAAGATCGCCAGATCTTACACCTCTTGACTATTTTTTATGGGGATACTTGAAGTCAAAAGTATACATTAATAAACCACGTAATTTAGAAGAACTTCAAAATCGCATTCGGGACGAAATACGCAGAGTTACCCCAGAAATCATTCATAATGTGCAAGAAGAATTTCTTCACAGACTTGCGCATTGTCAAGAAGTTGGTGGATGGCAATTTGAACATTTAATTTAAGTATAAAATTTAATCAATTGTATTTAATTTTACATACCTCAGAATTGTTACTTTTTTATCGATAAAATTTACGTTTTCTAACATTCAATCGTCATTTACTCGAAAACTTTCCTATGTAAGAGGGCAAAATTTTAGTACTGTCTGATAGAGAATTAAACGATCTTTCAGAATCAAGGAAAAAAATATGGTGTTGCCATTTAAAAAAAAATCGATGACGTCATTACTTGAAAACAAATGACATTTGAAAATTGCATTTTACGCTAAAATATGTATTTTTTAAATAAAAAATCGACCTGTTAAATTTTAAATAAATTTCATAATTTTTTCAATAGAAAACTAATTGAGGATCACTGATCCGATTCGGTGGATGTGTATTCCACAGCGTTGTCAGTGTTACACTAATGTCTTGGAAGGCTGGAAAGGCTTCAAGAAAGTTATAACTAGAATTTTTAGATAAATAATTATTGAAATTTGTTGATTTATAAAAAAGTAAATGGCTGCCTCAACCCTTTTGCCATTTCTCACCAATAAAGTATGTTCAGGTATCTAAGTACATAGAATTGAAAATATACATAAAATTCTCTATTCACAGTTATTTAGAATTAGGTCATTACCAATTTTTGCTGCACTCTAACTAATTTATTACAATACATACTATCGTTATCACTATCACTGTTTATCACTGCTTAACAAATTCGCTTATAGCATGTCAACCTTTGTACCTACTGTTTGAATAATGCTCCATATTTTACTTAATTACATTGTATTTTACCAAAAATATTAGTTAAATATACAAGACACTTAAGAGAAAAACACTGCTCGTGAAAATAATAAAACGATTTAAATACGTTAGTGCCGCAACTCTTAAACAGATGCATCAAAAAGTGCATTACTTAAAGAATGCATTAGCTTAGTTCGGTTTCAGGAGATGCGATAGTATCTCATATTAACTTTTCATTTACGTGTATTGAAATTATCAAATCCCTTTCCACTAATAGTATGTGTTTTGCTTCCATTTGTACCATGCCTTATCCACAGCTTATTACTTTGCCCTGGACCAGTGCACTGGAATCAGCATAACCTCAATCCTAGAGTATGGGGTTGGTGCGGGACATTTTGCCTGTTAGGTACCTGTGCCTACATCAGCTTCTTTTTTCATGCGATTGACACTGCTTCTAAATATTTTACGTATTTTACTTATTCCATGTTTTATGTTTATTTTTATTTTATTCACTAGTATAAAATGATTAACACAGACACGTTGTTTGAGGTTATGCGGCAAGAATTAACTCTAAGATGTTGTCTGAAAATCGTAGTTTTTTTATTATTCTTCATAAAATAGTTTAAGAGGATGTTTGGGTATCTTTCTAACAGTGTACAATAGTATTAACTTGTGAAATGTGGATAAGTGTTTTGGTTTGGAAATAGTTGGTTTTTCAGCAAGATGTAAGCTAGGGATTTTTTTAAATCATTGCACAAATCGAACTTGCGGAAATTAAATTGTCAATCGTTTACGCTAAGGTCAAGAAGTGAAATACTATTATTGCGTAACGTACTACCTACCCCATGTTACTTTGCTTATTGCTAAAAATCAACCGCAAAAATTTAATTTACGTCAACAAATTATTTATCTTACAGCGATATGGCAACCTCGCCTTCAGTAAATCATATTGATTATTAGGGTACGTCAGTGGTCTATCTGGTCAGCGAAACTCAAAATGTGGGTATTTTTTAAAAAAAGAAATAATATCTCCGTAAATATTTGAAATTTTTAAAAATGACTCACTACACTATCTGCCTATATGACGAACTACACCTGCAGGTTGTTTGTACTTATTTAAGGTACACCCTGTACATTTGTTACAAAATATTATAGCGTATAGTCCAAAGTCATTTGGCAAGGTGCGGGGGTGTCCGCAATATAGTTTTTCTACAAATACTTAATATTTTTTCAATAAAAATACCAAATATAATACAAATAATGTGTTATGAAATAACTAAGGAATATTGGATGTTTCGTAAGGTTAAGCATTATTTAGTTTAACATCTAAGCATGCTTATATCTAATGTACTCTCAGAGCAATTATAAAAATATAGGGAACATACGCCATCCATTGTAGACTCAACTAAGGTCTAACTAAAACATGCACTCACCCTGCATATTATATCTTTAATTTTGTAGGCACTTAATTCGTATTTCTTTTTATCAATCAAGTTGTGGGAGAATTGTATAAATAAGTAAATAAATAATTGAAAATAAATAAATCTACGCGAAACATATGCAAATTATTCGGGAATTTATCAACACAAAGACTGGAAGATTCTCATCACTTCCTCATTTCTAATAATACCCCTGGAATTTAAAAAATATTGACTAGACACACAACCGTCTGTATGTATTTCTATTCAGTTTATGACACTGTGGTTCAGAAATAGTAGTATGGTCGAGCATCGCCAGACGTATGCTCAGCTGCATTGACACTTAGCCAAGTTAACTCGTACATCTTATTTATGACATGGTTATACGTAATCACACCTTCGTTCAGGTTGGCCGTTAATTGCTGTCAAAGAAAACCGTTTTCTTTTTCGTCTCAATGTGGTTATAACTTCGTATTTCATATAGCAAAATTCTAGATGGTTGAACAACGATTTCGAATTTTGTTAATGTTTCGAATGGGAAGGGCCGCGTTTTATGAACAAATAATCACATTATTTGTAAGATGGATTGCAGATAAAGTAAGAGCTAAAATTGTAGGATTACAAATAAAATTCTCGCAGAATGCAAGATAGTGTTAGCTGAGACAAGATACCTTGCAAAAGTTGAAAAAATCTTATCTTGGCTTGCAAACCAAGGCAGGAGTTTTTTGAAAGGGTCGATCTTACAAGATTATGCCTTGTATTGTCTTAGGAAAGGCTCGCAAATTTCTTTTCCCAATTTTGCATGACTCTTCCATGATTCTTGTGAGATTGTTGCATACAAATGAGAAACGGAATTGTATTACAAATTTGGTAACTGGTGCGGAGCTCAGACGGAACTATCATTATGATCTATCGTTGACAGTCATCGATTGGTAGAAGTTAAAGATCACGCACATTATGCCTGCACAAACCTGCAACGCCTGCTTACGAAGTTTCCCATGTTATTTTATGGAGCATCGCACACTAGACTAGCACCTGCATGTACCGTCACCTGCAACGACAATCACTGCAGGTCGTGTCGGTGGCCTGTAATATCTATGCTTGGCTGCGCTAGTCCAACGTAAGTCTTTCGTCAGTATGAAATTGACCGTACAGCTATCTCTTTTTATTGAAAACTTTCTCATTTTCCTGGCTTCTTCCCCCTCGTCCTCTTCATACAACATGCAGGTTCCAGGTTTGCGCTGTGCTGGTCCATGCTAGTTCATGCATGTCCATGGCCGATCTTTTATAAAGAAATGGCCCGTTTTACATAATAAGTAATGGACGAAATAGGCGGCATAGATTCTATCAAGTCTTGTACTGGAAAGCAAGATAAGACGCCAACAAACAAAGAACATGGTTTTAACTGAGAAACCATGAACTGTACCTGTTTACTTTATACCTTGGTGAAAAATACTTCATAGTTCATATCGATTCAAGTTTGATTAGATTAAAAAAAAAATTATACGGGGTGTTACAATGTTTATATTACCGTACACACATTTTTCCAGTGTGCAGTTGGCGCGCAAAATTCAGTAAACTTTATTATGAAACATAACAGGTGAAGATATGATTTCTTTTTTAATCTTTTTTCTGTATCTCTAAAACAGCTACAAATTTGTTGAAAATTGCGTATAAAACGTCATACGGCACAAAATATATTTGACTTAACTTTTTTTCTCTGACCAACGGTAACAGAATAATGACAACACACAGGTCTTCAATATGTGACAACGTCGCTCACATACTATCTTTGGATTGTTATATTTTATACATAATAATTACAAATACACCTAAACATACTGTGTAGGTACAGAAAAATGAAACACACTATCCACAGTCTACTATGACTAATAATATTTTGAAGTTTACAACAGCAGGTGATTACAGTGTTGCCCTATATTACGGTTTTAAGGTTTTCTGGAAAGCTTATATTGTTTATTAATACTGATATAAAAAATAAATTACGTTACAGGAGCTTTTACGTAACCTTAGTTCTACCTTACTTCGTAATTTTGCACTATTTTGCATTTTATTGCAGATGTATTTTTATTTTTTAAATATATTTGTAGCTGTATATTCCTTTCGTATGAATTTTTTGTTATAATATACAAATATAAGATAGTACATCACTAATTGCTGTTTTTTATTTTCAGTTTTCCATTGCCCCTGAAACTCTGCAACTAGCATTTTCTAAGTAAGTATACATGTATGTTCAATTTAACAGTTTATAACATTGTCCACAAAATCAATTATTAAGAAAATTGTTAACGATTTATCTATCTACTACCAGTATTTAGACTTTGTATTATATTTATTTTTCCGATTTTTTTGTATCCCTCCGCAAGTTCTACTTAATTTAAATAAAAGTCAGTCATAATTAAAGAAATTATTAATATCAGGTAGATGTTTATTATGCCGTGGGCATGACTATTGCCTGAAACTGCTTCCTTACGTTGGACAATATCTGAGAAAGACAGGTTTCAAATTTAGGATATATGATAACACATCAAAGTAATAATAATTATTATCTTGATGTAAGGAAACACTCTATAAAGCTTAATCTACAGACAAGTCAATGTTTTATTGACTTGTTAACGAAATTAAGATACAGTTTATTTAAAAAAGAAACAACTTTGCTTTAAAGACATTTTTTACAAACAAATGTTCACGTACAACTTATTGGACTATTATTATAGGGCAATATATTTAATACTGAATGACTTCCTGCTGAGAAAAACTGCTGAAATAAACTACATAATTCCATATCTTTTAGCAATGCCATATTATTAATTCGTGAAAAGAGGCGCCTCATCCAAATTTTTGTTAACTTATTTCCCTTCTTTGTTAATAACGTATCAGAAAAGATGTAAACCATCAGAATCACTTGAGTAGCAGCTCGCGCATCAATTTCAGGTTGCAGCGATCTCCGCTGCCTGTCAGTTTCTCTCAAACGCCGGCATGCAAGCGTTTGTACAGAGGCGAATTAATGTAAAATTATGAGTCAAAATTGAGCAATGAGTCGCTGGATTAGCTATTAATTGTTTAAATACATCTTGTAATAGCAATTTAAGTATCTTTAAATCTTCTAAAGACATAAATAGGTAATTTATAAGTGTACTGTAAAAATTGTAGGTGTTGTTTTACTGCTTTTGCCACACCTGCTTAATTTTTTATGAAGTCCTTAATATATGACTATAGACACTTGTCATAAATTTCTAATTTAGGCCATTTCGTCAATATTTCTGACACATGAGGGTCCAAATTATGTAGATAATACTTTAGGTGTTCTAATTAGAGTAAGTTTTTGTTATGATAGAATTATTATGGTCATGTGGAAATATTTAAACTGTAATTATTTATACTAAAATAATTTTATAACATATTACGATGAAACAAATGAGTGTAATAGAACATATAAAAGTGTTTTCAAGTGTTAGTAATAAGCCTAAAGATAAAAAATAGTTGTAAGACAGTCAGTTTTCGATATTTACGGTTCTATTGTCGTACAAGCCGTGATCAAAACTTTTTGCATCTGTTGCGTAAACCGTTTATTTCAGTAAAGTCATGCATGTATTTATTTATTTTTCAAAAAGTACTGAGTCTTATCATATATTTTTATGCATACAGTATAATGTATTCCATATTTTTCTAAAAACAAAATAATAAATATGTTTAAATTTCAAATGAAATATTTTATTACTGTCCATTTTTATCTTCAAAATTGAAATAATTCGTCACACAACAGAATCAATTACTCAAACAAGTAAACATGTATCTTTCTATTGTTAACTCTGATAAAACTGGCGGCGATACAGAAAATATAATAACAAACTCTTGAGCAAGTGAGCTTTTTGCTTGCTTCGTTTATCGCGCGCGCGCACCGCGTTCAGTTCGTTCGGAGTAAAATGTTCAAGTCAATACGCACCTTTAGGAAATGCAAGTTTAAATGGCCTGCTAATTTGTTTGTAATGGGTGTTGTACCACCTGCACCAGAAAAAACCTGGTTTTAATAACAGCGCAGTAATATTTGTAGGTATTATTGTTAATTAGTCACTTCTGAATGATAATGTCAACACGACCATTAAAAATAATTAAACCGCGCTTGACGAGTTCTTACGTTGCATACAAATTAAAAACTATATGCCACGACTTTAACGAAATTATTCTTACCGCAAGAGTACGTGCTGTTACAACATATAATTTCATTCTTACGAGTACATTATGGGTGCATATGTGGATTACTATATAGATCTAGAATCCTTCATTGATTAATTGACAAACACTAATTCGTATACTTTATATAATTATATTAAAGAAAAATCTCTGTTTTACCCTTGCTAGTTTATTTAATTCTGACAGTCAAATATTTGTTAACTATTTGAAATTAAGGCGAAATAACATCATGATTAATAAAATTTAATTTAGTTTATTAATTAAAAATTAATAATTGAAACGATCTAACTTGAGCATGGAGTTCATACAAGTAATTTAAAACTAGTTTTACTATTAATATTGTTCCCATCTTCATTAAATTTATTATCATTCTTGCTTTCTAAATAATACAAGGTTACACGAAAATCCACAAAGATAAGTAAATAATTCGCTTCTGTTTATTCTACCAATAAAGTCAATAAAATGCATAATTACTTCTTTTATTTATTAAATTTCATGAAAATTCCTTATAGTAATATAAAAGTGAGGCATTAATGTATTTTTGCTGATAAAATATAGTTTAGAAAATTGGATAAATCTCTGATTTGCCTACTCTTTCATATTTACCTTTTGTGACAAATTTCTCGACACGCGGTGTAGTAAAGCTACATATAGCGGCCATTCGCTACTCCAAGCTAGACTGAAAAGCTACAGGCAGGAAGCTTTCGATCTCTATCGCGATTCGGCAAAAACGGTATTTTACAAACACGAAATTCCAGGAAACAATTACTCTGCGGACTAATACCCCTACCAGCATTGAATTACACCTGAAAAACCTATAGTAAACAGCTAAAGTCACTCGTCAGCAACCCACCAGACATAAACTAGTTTCAGATGATCAAAAGCACTCTATCGTGAAAATGAGGCAACAAAAACAAGCGATCGCGAAAAAAGTTTTCGTACAACCGTCATTTCAATATCGAATTGACAGTCTATTAGGCACATGTTCTAACAATCCTTTTACGCACATGTGCGTAAAAGTAAAATTGGCCTAAATACGGTAGGTCAAGACTCAAATTGCGGTATTGTTGATCACTGATGTCTCGGACTGTTTTTTGGTGACAGCATGAGGGTTTTTTTTATTACTGTCTGTATTTAAATACAAAGAACGTTTCAGTCTCTCTTAATAATTTAACCTAGTGAGTATTGGATTTTATTGCACTATTTATGTAATGAAATGTGAATGGTTTATTTTGATCCGTTGAAATTTTCTAATTTCAATATTAAATATTTTTTTATGTTGAAACTTAATTTGTTAATTGCATACTTTTATATGTACGAGTATAGCATTAATTACAGTAAGTAGGTACTATAGGAAAATATTTAAGTATATATATAGACTATGGAGTTCCTCAGGGTAGTGTACTAGGGCCTGTATGATTCAATATTTATTTAAATGGTTTATTTGGCATCTTAACCTCTGGTACTATTATAGCACTTGCAGATGACACTGCCATTTTTTATTCTGGTAATTCTTGGGAAAATCTGAAAACAAAAGTAGAAGAAGACATTATTCAAGTTAAGCAGTGGTTTGATAGTCGATTACTAACAATAAATTTTAAGAAAACGGTGTACCTACCAATTGCTAGTTATTCGTCATCTCTACCTTCTTATGGAAACCTAAAAATAAAAGACTTTGAAATCGAAAGGAAAGCAAGTGTAAAATACTTACGAGTTATAATTGATCATAACATGAGATGGGAACAACATGTTAATTTTATTGTAAAAAAAAATACAAATATTAATACCTAAGCTTAAAATATTGAAAGATGTTTTAAATGAGAAAGATCTAGAGATACTATACTACTCTTTAGTAGAATCTCATATTAACTACGGAATAATAGGGTGGGGAGGGAGTATTAAAAACTATAATTAAGAAGGTAGAAATTGTACAAAAAACAATACTAAAAATTATGTACAACAAAAAACATACTTACCCCACAGATCTCTTATTCAAAGAACTTAATATGTTATATCCACGGCAACTGTATTTTATCCAATGTGTTGTATATCAGCATAAAAATAAAAACAAATTAATACGAATTCGTCATAGTCATAATATAAGATACAATACTTACCTGGTACCTATTATGAAAAAAACTATTGGACAAAGAGGTTTCACATATCTGGGTCCAAAGTTATATAATACAATCCCACATGATTTAAAAGGCATAACTCGAATAAATCACTTTAAAAATAAAATTAAGCAATATGTCACTTCAGTGCCTAGAGAAATAATACATAACTACACCGATTGAGTAAAAGAGTATGTTAGTATTTAGTAGTATATGTGGTAATATTCGGCGTATTGTTCGTTGTTGATTTTTGTTGTTGTAGTTTACTATATTATATTATGTTTTTATCTCACATACAAGTTTTTTTAAACTTAAGTGAGCAAATTTTGTGTTTATTGTTGTTGCAAATTGTATTTTTTTTGTTTTGCTTCATAACAATAAACATTATTATATTATTATTTAAATTTGGCAAGTCGAATTGCCTCAAGCGGTCAGTGACAGTATGAAAAGGGGGCTTAAACAATGAAAATATTTTTTCGGCGTAAATATGCTTTTAATTTTTTTTTAAATCGCGTATTCGTATTATACTCATTTTTCCCTATCTTCTCTTAAAATTAATGACATTATGAATCACCCTGTATAAAAGTTGTGTACTATGGAAAGTTAATATTCATCTAAAAACATTACACCTTCGGCGTTGTATCCCAAACTTCCTTTCCCACAAAATAAAATGTCACTTTTAGTACTTATAATATCATAAATACTTATTAATTAGGCATATTTATTGATCAATCTAAGATTTTGGCACTTAAGACCGTCATTACATTAAACTCTTCAATTAGCCTTAACTTTTGTGAGCAGTCTAGCGCATAGAACTATCACGTTGGCGCCTACTTTAATTCTTGCAATATTCTACAAATAATTAAGTGCAGTTTTCGATACACTTTGAACCAACACAGATATCATTTCATTTAATTCTGTAATAGGTGCAATTACTGACACATAATAACTACCGTGTCCATTTAGATCGTTTAGAAATTTTGAACCGATAAAGTTTCATACGTACGTAATTACATGGGGAAATTAGTTATCATTATAATTAATTATATTATTTTTTTAGAAATGCGACAAAACGTCGCCTTTGATAAGCCGCGCTCTATTTAGAAAATTTTATCTTTCGCGAATAACTAATTTATCTGTTGAAAATACTGTACAAACATGACGCGTTAACAATTGCCGAGCACTCTGTAAATTGTTACTATGCGTTTTGTTTATACGGGGTGTTAACGATACATTTGTCCAAACTTCACCGACATATTTTATCTATGAAATTAATTTGGGTTTGTTGTACAGGGTTAACTACCACTAAGCATAAAAGTTTTAACCTAGCTCGATATTTAAGATATGAGACAAAACACTATTTTCCTTCGGAATATCGGCGCCTATGATGCCTGTGATGAGATGACTTAGATCTGCCAACTACCATGCGTCGCTTTTTACAGCCGTAGAGTCGACGAAAATGAACATTTTTCATGAATAATATTTTTTATGAATAATAATACCTGATAGTAATCTGGTTTGCTGCTGTATTTAGTATTCGTTTTTCATTATTTCGTTCCAAACTGTCAAAACTACTCACTACTACTACTTTTCACTCATTACAAGTCCATCAGGTTGCCCACTAACAACAATACACACTTCGCGTACAGTTAAATAACGTTAATTGCCTCTAAGAAAATTCAATTAAAGGGTTACCAATATGCAATAGAAAATTTTGAATGCACCTACAGCAGTCTTGTCCGAAAACCTACTTTTAGTTTTGACAACTTACCTCATAAAATATCGTTGCAAGACTGTAATTATTATCGGCAACAAATTGAACAAATAGTTAAAGGTGTCACTTGGTTTGTGTTTTTATTGTTTTAATTAATGTGTTTATTGTTTTAAATTGTTAATAACGTTAAGCATGTTTGACAACTCAAAACCCGTTAATGCTACGGATACTTTACTGTACTTTTTTATAAGAAATTTATCCGGAAATCTTAAAATCCCTTGAAATTTTAGAAATATCAATGGCGTATTTTTTTTTGTTAAAAAAATATACACGAGTCACCTATTAACTACATCACTGGAGTATATGATACACATAAGTGCATACGAAAATTGTTGAAAAAAATATATACAGGATGTTGCAAATTAGTAGATCAAGCTGTTAACCACGTATTTCTTAGACCAAAATAACGGGACTTTTTTTATGCCACTTTTCATTTTGGGGCACCATTTTCAAAATGCGTGGTGTCAAAATAAATATTTTAAAAATGATTTTTATTGGTAGATAGTGGTTTTCGATATTTGACACAGGGTGAAGTGGCATAAGAAAAGTACCATTATTTTGGTCCAAAGAATGTGTGGTTAACGGTTTGACCTACTAATTTGTAACATTTTGTATATACCGTCCAAATATTTCCTGTACCTATGATTTTGGATAAAAAAAAATTAAAAATTAATAAGATTGCAACTCCCTTTATTAAGCTTTAACCCCAATTATTATCATCGATAGAATATACTGATGAAGTTTGGTCAAACTTATCGTTAACACCCTGTATACCAAGCAAAACTGAGTTGGCTTCTAAAAAGACATTATATTTTTTTATGAACACGGGTTATCTCCTTTTTATAATAGCCATATTTTCGAATAAGAATATTGGACGTGATAATGTTGTAAGAGAAGTTTATCTATTTTTAGATATTTGCTTAAACTAGATAACGGTGATGAAAATAAAAACAGTAGCATGCTTCTCGATAGACATCTGAAGATGATTCCTAAATCCTTTTATAAGTTTTTCTAATGTGACGTACTTAGTTTATGTAAATAGGTATAGAGAAATATTTAATATGCAAATGTACGAATGAAGAATGAACAGCTTTAGAATGGTTGACCACATTTTGGGTTAGTTGCCACATAGGCTTGACGTTTCGGTATACATGCTATCTTCTTCAGATGTAACTCTGATTGCTGGTCGGCATTTGTATTTAAAGCCAAAGTGGAAAAAGGTTGCAAAATGTTCTTTGAGAAAAATCGAAAGAATTTAAATTGTCAGGGTATCAATTGGCAAATTGAAAAATAATAATCTGTCTTTAACAGCACTCTAAATAAAAAATTAATTAAACATTAAGTAAACAAAAAAGTACGAAACACAGACAACAATTATTCATTATTCAAGAAAGAAGACCGAGAACTGTCGCTAAAATAAACATATAACTATTAATTCAAGTGAGGATTGACAGTTTCAATTTAAATACACATATTTTATTCTTGTTTTTTACGTGTGCTCCTTATATCAAAGCTTTTTAATGCATTATAATGTTCACTACTACTTTCCTCATTTTTTCCCACATTGAGAATATCAGCTGTCTGTAGAGAAAACATGTACATTTATCTTAAACTTGAAGTATCTTAAATCATCAGACAAAGAATTGCGGTAAAATGAGAATTTGAAAAACTGCTGAGTATTGGCCTGTTTTCGTGTAATCAGTCAAATTAATGAAAACAGTCTCTGATCAGAGATAGTCAGAACATATTGGTATATAATTTCCGATTCTCTAAACTTCTAATTAGTAACTATAGAGGTTTACGAACATTCATTTTGAGTGCTTTGATGAGTTATATCGTTTCCCAAGGTTATGAAATTAGAACAAGAAAAATGTTATGGATATTAATGGGAGCTGTTGAGAATTTTAGAATTTTAAAGTTAGTTTCAATTTTCTGGATTTCTATTGCCCCACCGTGGAATTTTGGTCACATTCTAATTCTCATCAGAATTTTGGTTTTATTCAGATCTACAGAATGCCCGTATCCGTTTTATATTTCGAAACTACCGATTTCTCATTACTGTTATTCCTTAAATGATCGATTCTTCAACTCCATCCTATAGGGGAAGTTTCCGGCTGCTCTGTTTCTCGAGTTATAGTTATGGTTTTAACATTATTTAACATTCCGTATCTTCTAAGTACAGAAGACAAGTTACTGCCAGATATTCCTTCATTTTTTTAATCTTAGATATTCTGCTGATGCTTGTTCAGTATTACATTAAGTTGTTGACAATACTTGAGTCGAATATTGAGACTCGTTATTCAAATGTCTTTCAATGTGAGTAGAACTTCTGTAAACCTTATGTCTTAATACGCTAATTATCTCTTTACATGGACATTTCGGAACAGAAGATGACGGTTTTCTTCCAACTTTATAGTGAAGCTATAATATCTGGCTACTGGCTATGTTTCATTAATATGATCAAGAAATCTTTCTAAATTATAACAGAGTTCATATGATTGTATCTTACTCAACTTTTTGATTTTAGAAATGTACTAAAAACTAAGGTTTGTGACGCATTAGACTGTATTGTCTTAAATTACAATATCATAGTATGTTACAACATAAATTTGTTGACAACGGGTACCAATTTTATTACCAAAATTTCGTATATCTACAGTCCACGTGAAACATTAGATAATGAAGAATAGTATTCCGTAACAAACATTGGCTTATGCAAACAGCCCATTCAGAATAGGAAATAACAAAATATGTATCTATAAATAATGTTAACTTAATTTAAAATTATTCGACTGTTTGGTATATTAAACCTCGTAATTTTTAATTATCTGAGATGTTATGCTAAGAGAATCAAAACATTACATTTGTTTATATAATTATTTCTCTTTATTAAACTAACAAGCTCCATTCATAATTTAAACATCTTCCTCATATTTATGTGAGAACTTTTAGAATTCACATGTGACTATTAATTACAATTAACTAATGAAATTAGTTGAGAAACGTTTGATTTCATTGTAGAGCTATATCAGACAGATTTTGTTCATTTGAATTATTTTTAAATGAAGTGCATGAGGACACTCATTCAGAAGAGTAATTCAAACAAATTTCTAGCCAAGTGAAGTCATGGTACAAAAAATTTTAGTACGCTAAAGATATAACTAGACAATAATAATAGACAAGTTAGACATGAATAAATGAATATCTAAAATAAAAGTAGTCTAGGTATCTATTGAAATGCTACCTATAGTAACAATTTTAAAAAAGTTATTCGAAATATAGGTGTTGCGAATTAGTTAGCACTTTTTCACACAGGAAGATATTAGCGGTGTTGGTATCAGCACTGGTGGCAGATTTAGTCGCAAATATATATGGCTTCAAATGGAAAATGGAGATGTTCACATCGGACAATTAATATATCGTTCCGTTAAGATGACAATTCAAAATACATACAAATGTTCAAACATACTGTTTACAAAATGTCGGTGTAAGTCAATACCAAATTCTAATTAAGTCTCAGTTTGATGCCAATTTGTAATAAAATGCACCGTTGAAAAATGCTACAGAATTTTGGGCCCATTGGCCCTTCGCACTTCGTCCAGTTAGGAGATCAATTCACCTGAGCCACTAACTAGCCTATCAAAGTGAAAAAGGTTGTGACTTTGCTCAATCGATCTTTCTAATGCAGACCATAGAAGGACATCGTTTTTCCAACATAGATCCTTTTGTTGAAGAAACGGCAATATACTCACAGAGTGCATGGAATACTGTATCATCTTCGTATTTGTAACGCCTACAGAGAGGTGTTCCATACTTCCTCATGTAACACAGGCGCTCCTTTAACCAACAATATCCACTTTGAATACCTGTCACCAGGTGAAGATTTGCCCTAGAAATGGCCAGGTACTTTTTGGCTACATTCTTGCGGGGCTACTCTTGTAATTCCTTAGCAAATTGACAGCTATTTGTTTCATCCCACCGTTGATGGATCTACCTAATAACAATGGATGCCCAAGTATCTTTTTTCTCTGCGCTTTTGCTATTTCTTCCTCTGTAGGTATATATAATAAAGCATTTTGATCCTATGTCCGCACACTAGGACAAAGCGATGGAAGGGAAAATACTAAGTGGATTGTGACTCTACTAGATGTGGATGTATAAAAGCCACATGGTATTTTCTCTTTAGTTTCTGCGTGGCAGTGTGTGGACACAGAATCAAAATGACGCTTCCCTTCGCTTTGCGTCGCTTCTCCTAACGACACGATTTCTAATATTCGCTGACTAGGTAGGTACGTCACCGACTAGACTTTAGCAAATGCGTTAAATCTGCAGGATCAACCACAAACAAACTGATTGATGCTGTGTGAACACTGTATCCAATACCGATCCGACACTGGTACCAATAATATAGTCCTGTGTGGGACGACACTTAATATCCCTTATAGCAGGAAAATTTGTTTTCATTTTGAAAATGATTCATCTAAAACATAATTTTTATTTCAAATTGATCAAAAGTAATAAAGTTTTAAGTTATTATTCAATTTTGTTCAAAAAAAAATATATTTAGTCAGCAAATATGAGTGAACATGTTATGAGTGCACATGTCTTAAGGGCGCCGTAGATAGTCTTGAAATTATTGTTTTCTACAAGGAGAAATAATTTAAAATTGTAAATTTCTGACACAATTACTAGGTACAACTACAATTTACAGATATGCATAGACAAAAGTTTTTCAATATTGTTTCACATATATGACTGGATATCAGTGTGTAAGAATGTTTAATGATTAATTACACATGTAAAAAAAATTATATACCAAAGAGTTCATCGATCAGTTCAAATAAGTATTCTCATTTTGCATAACCTGAGTGGTGTAACAGAAGCTAATTGAAAAATGTATTAATGTTATTTTTGTAGTCACATAAAGAGTGTTTTTACAGATGAAGTTGAAAAGAGGGAAAATTGTTTACTAGTGTCACGGAAAAAAATTGCTCGGGTTAAAAAATTCTGCTTGTTAAAATGTACAAAAAATGTAGATTTAAGTGAGTCGCTTAGTATCAAATTAATAGAAATATACAATAGATTTTAATATTAGAATTCAATAACAAATACACTAGGCAAGTTAAAATATATATAAACAGTTACATTTTTATTTCCAAATAGTTACGATGGCCTTGTCAAGAGGAGAAATAACTTTTGCGTAGGAAGATTTTTTTGTTGAATTTGTCTGTCCATCCTCTAAATGTGAATTATCCATTCCTATTCCTAAAAGTGTATTGTTCATCCATCATCTAAAAATGTATTGCAATGTATTTCATTACACATACCTATTTATTAGAAAATGCGTTAAATAGTTTCTGGGAAAATGACATCTTACTTTTGAAACATTAATATATTCTTTGGTTTTTGAAAATATTTATAGGTATAGGCATATGTCTGGAAATAAATATTTTTAGCTGGATTTTTAGTTACAGTAAATTTATAATTAACGTAACTACAACTTATGTTTATATCTGTTATTATGTACCTACTATTTTTACTGCCACATAGGTAAATATATTGTTTGAAATGAAAGGTGTTGCATGGTTTAGAGACACAAGTAATGGTGCAGTTTTGAAGTAAGGATCTAAATAAACAACGTACCGTTTCCGTTCTTATTACTTATATTTATGAATTGTATAAAATTTAAATTGGCATAAGCTGCAAATGTGCATGTTGCAAAATATAATCTTATACTTACTCTTCTCCGAATATTCCACAAAAAGCCCTTATTAAATAACCGTACATGTTTTTGTACCACACCTTAACGCAAACGCATTAGGTTAGACTGATGTGCCTCAGCACATATACAACAGAAATGATACGAACAGTTCTGAGAATTTCTAATTACACACATTCCTGAAATGTCTTAATTTTATTACGTAAAAATACTTAACCTATTTGGCTTTCTGTATATACTATAATGTAAATTAAAAATTACCGGTAAATATTATATAAAAAGAACATAACAAGACATGGACATTTCCACCCATTTTTATCAACGTAGTACCTAGGTATATCGGTAAATACTTTAACAAAATGGCGGACCTATATATTATATGAAATCTTATATTTTTATCCCTCTTTATTCATCGCTGCTTTAAGTATAGCATTGGGTGAATAAATGCTGTATAAATAAACAACATACAAAAATGAACACATTTTAACTGAAAGACATGCCTACACTGCTAATTTATACAATTCATAAAAAATTACATGATTCTTTTTAAAAATAGGTACATAACGTTACAAAATTACATTGCATATGTACAAAACGCAGTTTTACTATCCAAAAATAGAATAGAATAGAAGTTTATTTATCCAAAGGTACATAATAAAAAGTTGTTTTTACCTACTTACAAATGAAACAAATAAACTTAATATACTTCATATAAGTAACAAATACTGCGCATGAAGATATACATAAAATCAAGTAAAAAAAGAAAAGATAAATACCTACACAAAGGGAATACAAAAACATACTACACATCAATATAAAACCAATACATAAAAAATGGCCACATCAAAATAGAAATTCCAACACCATATTAAAATAGTACATTATAAATATGTTTTGGATTTATAACATCATTTATATTAGATACTTCTTGTCTCATCAAGAATGAATTTCTTTAGTCTACATTTGAATATATAATTTATTCTTATAAGTTTAAAATTGAAGGGAATAAAATTATATGCTTTAATAGCAATAATAAAAAATAAAGCTTATTTGTCCACAGGTAGTTTTAATTTTTCCAGCTTTTAAATTATGAGTGTTTCCCCTTGTTTCAATAATAGAAGTTATTGGTGTATTTAACTGCCATTGATATAAAAAACACTGATAAAAAAAATTAGATCTAATGTCCATTACACAAACATCCTTATATAGCAAATCTGAGGAGTAATTAATATCCTTTCTAAAAATTATTTTTAATACCAGGTTTTGTAATACCTGCAGATGTTCCAATACACCTCCCCATGCTAATATTCCATAAGCCAAATGTGAATCTATGAGGGCGTGATATAAAATTTTCATTTGCTTAAAATCTAAAAAAGTTTTTAAACATTTGAACCTATAAATAATTTTCTTACTTTTTTTGTCACATAATTTACATGCATATCCCACCTTAGCCTACTGTCAAGCACTATTCCAAGATACTTCATTTGATTCACAGCTGCTATACAGAAATCATTATTAACAGTAAGTTCATTAAATATCGGGGCAGATCTATCGTGTAAATAAAAAGGTACGTATTTAGTCTTATTTATATTTAATGTTAGGTATTTGCTAGTAAAATAATTTTTAAAATTTTTTAGGTCTTCCTCTGTTCTGTTTTTTAACTCAGTCCAGTTAGTTCCTTTATAGAAGAGAACAGTATCATCCGCATAAGTTGTAACTGAGGCAGAGGTGTGTACATCATATAGCGAGTTGATATAAATAATAAACAAAACAGGCCCCAGCACTGTTTCCTGCGGTACGCCATACTCAATTCTGTTAGCACAACTTCTTACATAAATGCATAATAATTTTCTGTTACTGAAATTTCGTATTATTTTTCACTTCTTAGAATTATTCATTCGTACCTATACAGGGTGATTGAGAAAATATAAAAAAAATATAATGTACAGCGGACTTACAAATACAAATTTGTAAAAAAAATGAAAAGGGCAGTTCGAATATGATTTAAAAATACACTTCTGCACGACACTGGAAACTGGTCCACTGTAAAATCTGATAAGGCGACAAAGCATGCAATCGGCGACCGGATAAAAAATGAAAAGAAATTCCAAAGGAATGAAATAAATAATATTTTATAACACGCATTTTATATAGCGAATGTAATTGCCGTTGCCGCTTTTGTTGTTAATTATTAATGCAATTAATTTGTGGTCGTAATTAATAAAATATTTTGAGAAACTAACACAAATGTTTCTGCTTCTTGTCCGTTTTGAACTCGTAAGTTATTGAAGCAGCTGTGCTAAGTTTCCGTAAATCATCAATATAGTAGTACCTATCTACTACGGTGCGATACACTTCATTTTTTTAATATCCCCACAAAAAGAAGTCCAAATTATTTAATGTCAGGAGATCGTGGCGATCATGTTACCGGTCCTCCTCGCCCAATCTCTTGATATTAATTCTCGGACACTCTGTACATGGTACGGATATAATTGATCCTCGTGTATGATACACCACACTGCTGCAATACGCTGTGGCCGCCCTGGACCTCCATCTCTTCCGCGATTATGTTTCAAATTTCCCTCGAGTTGCACTACACTTGCACTCACTTCACATCGCGGTAAAAGTAGCTGCATTTGGCACATGTTTACCGGGAAACCGTTATGTTAAAGCATTCTCACATCGCCATAAATTAAAACGATATCCATCAACTCCGAGTTGCAGGCGTAAGCCATTTTTGACTTGAGTTAATGTAAAAACACAAAAACTTTTAATACCTACAAAAAGTAATCGGATTTCAATATTAGGAACCGCCTGGGTAAAAACTACAGTAGCCCGCCAGCGGCGATGTAAAGATTGACAGTATTACAACTTCAATATTTTTTTACTCGGAAACTAAAACCCCCGGATTCATGAAACGGGCGTAGCGTTAGTCGGACTAACCAGTTTAGGCCCGTGTAAAGCGCGTTAGTCGGACTAACCAGCTTTGCGCTCATTCACGAAACATGCGTTGCTAGGTAGTGAAGCATGCGTTGCTAGGTAGGCTGTTTATTTACGTCCATATTTGCGCCAAAAGTTAGACCCAGGATTGTACCTGTCTAAAAATCGCGTAACTTCGGCCTCTAGTTCCTTGCGCTTCCCATTGTATATTTAGTATTTATAATCAAAAACTGTACTTTTCAGTGCTACGGATTAGTTAACATATCATAAAGTAAGTATTATACATAGTAGTGAATAGGAGTATGGCTATTATTTAAATTGGTGTAACAGACGTAAATTTTTCGCGTAACCTCCGCTAGTCTAACGTTACGCCTTGATGAATCCGTATGTAAGAATTTTACAAACAATTTTTTTACGATATTGACGTCATTTTTTTGACGAGAAATTGTTTTGATAAGTTCTGAATCACCCTGTACCTATATGAAGGAAAAACTCAAGTCTTTCAAATTTAGTGGGGTGATAGATATAAATTATCTTGTATGGCCGCTATTCTGATATGAACTATGCTTAGTTAATAGGTATGAGGAATACATATAGCGACATTCTCAGTTTGAATAAAGTAATACTACGATTCACACTGCGGCAGCAATTCAATCCTCCACGAGTTTTTGTATAGGTTAATCGACTAGTTTTTGCTATCACGTTGCATAAAAGTGCTGGTCTAATGAATTTTTTTACCGATTTTTTGCATTATTTAAATATACTGACTTGTTGAATTAAATTTTATCGGACGTTCAAAGAATATGGCAATGAAGAAAATTGTTTATGTAAATGGATATGAAATAATAACTGCTATTAACATTAGTTTTTCATTTGCGGAATGTTTTATTTATTTTACAAATAATCTGTAATAGCAACTCATTAAGTCATGCAAACATTTATTTTGAATATAGGGTGGGCCAATGGAAATTTCCACCCCGATTTTTTTGGTTTAAAATAAAAATCTGTTAAAACGCTCGGTCACGTCGACTTTTGATTTGAGGGGGAACTATTTTTCAGTTTTGTTCATCCCCGTAGCTTTAACCCCCTAGCTGGGGAGAGGACAACCCCCCAAATTTGAATATGGGATAGGGGTCGTGCCATACCTCTTTTTAAAGGTCTCATTGAGTTCTTTATGACCCTACAATTTGCCATGTCTTGACAGGAAAGATCAGGGGACCTTGCAGGCCACTCAATAGATACCCTACGACCAATCCAATGACCTCTAAAGTTTTCGTTGGGGAATTGCCGAACGGGGGCTGCATAACGGGCTGGAACCCCATCTTGTTGAAAAAAACACTTCATGTCGTGACAAGTCAATAAGCTCCCTTATTCTAGGAACAATATTGTCTTGAAGCAAAGTAAGATACATCTCTCCAGTCAAATTGCCTTGCAAAAAAAATGGGCCGATTAAGTTATTGCCTAAGATACCTGCCCAGACATTCAAATTTTCATTATCTAAATATCAATTTCACTCTCTAAATAAATGTGGGTTTGAATCGCTCCAGTATCAACAATTATGTCTATTAATCAACATGTAGAAAAAAGGAGCATTCATCTGAAAAGCAGATATTGTACAGGAAATTTGGATTGCCAATACACCGTTCACTCATTTCTTCTACAAATTGTAATCGTCGGTCATAATCATCCTCGTTAAGTTCGTGAAGCAATTGTATCTTGTAGGGGTAATAGTTGTGATCCTTCAAAATTCTTCTAACGCTTGTTCGCGATACGCCGGAGACTACCAATTGCCTAGTACTCAGTGTGTTATCCATTGTAATATGTCCTGTAAATGCGACTTGCATACCTTCATTCCGAACGACACGAACCGAATTATCTATCTGATTCTGCACTGTTTCAGTTTCCATAAACTTTTTAATCAGGTGCCTAACGTAAGTATGCGAGACATTTTTATCCTGAAGTCTTTCATTAAATTGTCGTGCTGTTTGTCTTGCACAGTACTTGTTTTTGAAGTAAATAGAAACCAATTCAACCAGCTCAGCTATAGTGTACACCATTAAATCTAGTTACAATCTGTCGAACTAACGATAATAATCTTGAAACTTAAAATGATCGTATGACAATGTTTAGTAAACAATGTTTGCAAAACGTTTTTCTTCAAAAGTCAAAAAAACGGATGTTTTGTTGCTAGTTTATATGTCAGCATTCGGATACACTATGGCAACGATAATTCCTGCCGGTGAGATAATTTCTAACGAAAATCCTAAACAAACCGGGGTGAACATTTTGTGAACAGCAGTTTGTTAGATAAAGTTCACGTGTAGAGCTAACGGATAAAAATAATGCGGCAAAATTGTAGGGCCATAAAGAACTCGATGAGACCTTTAATAAGAGGTATGGCACACCCCTATCCCCTATTCAAATTTGGGGGGTTGTTCTCTCCCCAGCTAGGGGGTTAAAGCTACGGGGGTGAAAAAAACTGAAAAATAATTCCCTCTCAAATCAAAAGTCGACGTGTCCGAGCGTTTTTCCAGATTTTTTTTAAACCCAAAAAACCGGAGTGGAAAGTTTCCATTGGCCCACCCTGTATATATGCTTTTATTAACCATTATTTACATGCTACTTTTTCCAGAAAAGTTGGTACGTAAAATAATTTGTTAAATGATTTTTTTCAGTATTAAAAAGGGTTGCTTAAAATTTTCCAAAGAACATACGAGGATTTAATGCAGAAAATGTGGTAATGGTTCAAGCTTAATACAGCAGTACCTACTACTAATTATTATGGTTCAAATTGTAACAGGA
Source organism: Monochamus saltuarius (assembly GCA_025584915.1). Taxonomy (NCBI): domain Eukaryota; kingdom Metazoa; phylum Arthropoda; class Insecta; order Coleoptera; family Cerambycidae; genus Monochamus; species Monochamus saltuarius. The sequence continues at coordinate 20,724,867 of CM046721.1, forward strand.
ATTCAGAATTCGATCTTTAGTTATTATAAAGAATAATTGCCCTTAACACAATTTTCCCGAAAGAAACCTATGATAGTTAATTTTTTGTAATTTGAATTTGCCTTGACATGATCAATTATGTAAAAAAAATATATTTTTCTTCAATAATAACACAATTTTGTTCATAATTCCAATTTGTTGAAATATATACAAAATCTACTAAAACAACTTCTACAGTCACAGCTGTGCGCACTATAACCGTATGACTTCTCTTACATCTTCAATTTTTTCCTGCCTCGTATCTCTCATTGCCTGATTCTAATTGGACGTAAGCGGTTCCTTTACACTTTCTTAGATCCAAATTTACAAAGTTATTACAGGAGTTATTTTGGAAATACATAGTTTCAAGATATTTAAAGAAACCCCGTACTTACCAACTTTCATAAAAAATTACAAGCCTTCAAAAAATATTTTGTTTTTGTGTTTTTACGCTAACTTACGATAGTTTGATTTGATCGTCTGAATATTTTATTTTAAACCATCCTACAGTCACATGACCAGTTACAGGATGGGAATTACAGAAGGTTACAGATGCATATGAGAAATATATATCACAAACATTCAAAAAATTATAAGTAGTAACAAAAGTAGTTACTAACTTATTGTAAATAGGTAAAAGATATTTTCTTTGGAGTAATGTAGTCACAATGAAATATATCAATTCTATCCTGCACACTATTCACATTTCACATATGAAAAAATGAACAGAGAATTTCAGTAAATTAGTATGCGGCGTGACAAGATAAAAAGTACAAACGTTTCGAGATTCTGCTCTTGAAACATGGCTACAAATTTTCATTGTACAACGTTTTGCGCATATTGTCAACTATTAAATTTCTCTGAGTGTAAAATTAATTAGTTCTAGTACAAATATTATTGTACATGACATCGTCTAAATCCATTATATTAAGTGGAAATGTATTATGAGCCTTGTGATATTTGGACCAATTATTTGCAATGTATTTTACGTAAATGTATAATAAAAAATGGCCTTGTTGTAAGGTTTCTGTTTAAACTTTAACTTGAACATGTAAAAGTTCAAATTAAAAATTATAACGTGAACTCTACTTAACATTATTTATTATTTTCGTCAAAGACAATAGTTCTTAAAATAATTAGTAGTCTAATGTATTCATTAAATTAAACCAATGTTTATGTCAGTTATTTGAGGTTCTATCAAGGCATTTCTGCTTATGTAGGGTGCCTTCCAAAGTGTGTTACAAATTGTGGGTGGATATAGTACATAAAAATATGACTATAAACTTTAATAAACGTAACCTCTTAGACCCACCGTTCTGCAGTTAAAAAGTGCAACTACAAAAGTAGTTTTTATGACGTAAGTTTGTTAGAAAAAGAAAACTCAATGAAATGTTCAGGAACTAGTCAGTTTTAGGACCCAGTATCTTATTTTTTGACAAAAAATCTGCAAAAGTACAGCAAATTTAAGATTTTTAGAAAAATTATTGAATTTAGAAATTTGATACCAATATTATAGAAGCAGTAAATTATTTAATGCAATATTAAGCGTCTGTTACAATGTTTTTATATAGTATGTTATTAACTAAGTAGTAAGACAAACATGAGTAGATATTATGAATGTTATACATCCCACTCTGTGTAAAAATAGCTTCATCTGTAATTTACACGTCAGCTGTAAATCTAGGATTTTGAGCATTTTGTTACAGCAACCATTCACAAAATCTAATTCGTAAGGAATAATTCCTTGGTAGTAATGCTTACACACGCTGTAATTCGTACGGATACAATTGAGCATCGTGTATAATACGCCACACTGTTGATTGGGATATCCTTGTACTGTTGTGCGATTTGCCTTGTCCTTATTTGGGGATTCTCTTCAACAATATCTAAAATGTGTTCCTCAGCAGCTGTAATACGACGTGGACGCTCTAGACCTCTATCTATTCCACAGTTGGATTGCAAATTTCCCGTGTCAGGCCTGTGTTGCACTACCGCGGTAAAAGTAGCTGCATTTGGCACATATCTAACGGGAAACCGTTCTGTGTATAAACGAGAAGCTGTTAAAGCATTTTGTCTTACTCCACCATAAATTAAAACTATATGCATCAACTCTGAGTTGCTATAAACGTAAGCTAAACAAAAACTAATGTAGCACTATCGCAAAAATGTCAATACTAAAAACGCGGAGAGAATGTATTCCGATGAGGCCACCAGTAGCCCAGCGATGTAAATATTGAAAATACTACAACCTCAATAACTTTTTATAAGGATTTAAAAAAAATGGTTTACGGTATTAACTCCATTTTTCGTTACGCATCTATTCCTAAATTATTTTGGATAATCACCCTGTATATTTATTGCGCCTTAACCGCCACTGCATAAGAGAAGAAGTGCTTCTTGGTTACTTACGTTAGCTCTAAAGAACTGCCTCATATTTCTTAAATTTAGAAAATACTTAAGTTATTAAATATTTGTAGCTTTTGTCAATATGCGGTAGTATATGTTGTGCCAGACCAAATTAGCGAACAAAAGCAAGAGAGAGCAAATATTCTCTCAACAATTCCCAAGTTTGCTGTTGCTCATATGAAAATATTCGCTTTTACTCGCTCAGTTGGTCTGAACTGTGGACACAGCTTTAAGAACAAATGTCTAACGCATAAACAATAAAAATATATTGATATTCTGCTACGATTTCTAACAAATACATTTTAGTGATGCAAAAAATGTATTATTCGAGTTTGACTAATGACTATTAGGGTTTTTGTGTTTAGACAAGCGCAAGCCAATGAAAAATGTGGTCGAAAACGGCACAAACTACAAAATTGTAGTTAGTGACACAAAATAGCAATAAACATTCACCACATTTTGTTAGCACTAGAATTGGCTTCAAAGAATAATAGAGAATTAAAATAACAAATAATATCCTGACCTAGACTATTATGTTCCTGCTTCTATATTACCGGATCCCGCCCTTATTGGTACTGTCATGTCCTGCCTAGATTCTACTAGATACTCTCGCGTACTACCTTATGTACCTACTGCTACTATAATGTGCGTCTACCGCTGAAGGTGAAAGGCCCCTTGGTGAAGTGTTTAGTTTTCTAGTAAATTTACAAAATTCAGACGGATGAGTTGTCCAGTATAATTTGCAAGCATTTCTGAAGCGTGCTAAATGCACCTAAGTCTTGTCCGATAACCTAGAAAAACAAACAGACGAACTATAAGGAAAATATCTGTATCCAACACAAATTTGTTTATTTAATTACTATAAAAAGTTTAAAATTCAAAAAAAGGCACCACAAACTGAAAGAAAACACAAAATTTCCTAAACACACATAATTTCAATTATGACAACAAAATTCTCACCGTTTAGTACTCTCTAAACGTCAAACGTGCGAAATAAATAACCTCACGGCGAACGGGCCGCCATAGTCACCCATAAATAAAGGTATCAATATACAGGGTGTTAAAAAAGAGTGTAAAATATTTCAGCAGGTAATAGTATGAACCAAAATAAGCAGAAAAGTCTTAATAAACATGAGTCCGCAAAGTAACGGTTGCGGAGATATGGACCAGTATTCGTTTTTCAAACATTTTATTTTATTATGAATAAACCGACAAAGGAAGCTTTTAATAAACAGAAAACAAAGTTGCAGAAGATGTTAAAGTACCCCCTCCGTCCATTTCCAAGCAGGCACGACATCTTCGTCTCAACGATATTCCAACTCTTTCGAAAACACCCTCCTTGGTTTGGATCTCTTGACACTTTTGATTAATCCGTAGCTGCAGCTCTTCCTGGCTATTTACAGGAGTACTATACACTAATGTCTTCAAATATCCCCAAACAAAGACATCTAGAGGCTTCTGTATAGTTTGTTCGATTTTGAAGGGTGATTCCGTTAAATCTTCTCTCTCCCCTCTCAAAATATTTGTGTAAACTTTTTTCTAGAGTATTATAATAATTTTACAAATTGAAAATGATACTAGCAACAGGATAATAAATACAAAAAAACTATGTTTAGATTTTGTACAACAATATCTATAAATAAAATATTCATTATGGCGAATTGTCTGCTATATTCTCACAATGAGCATGAGAATGAGAGGCAACTACAATAAAATAGAAATTTGTCACACCAAAGGAATGCAAAAATAACAGTTTCAAAACTGACTTAGATTAATGTTAATTGTCTGAAATACATATTTCTTTCACAAAAAAATCGAGAATAACAGTATCATGAAACTAATTCAGTTTTTAATAAGCATAAGAATTTAGCAGTCAGATTTATACAAATTTTTTGCAATTTTTATTAAATAGATGGATTTTAAGTAACCAATTACATATTTTATCGCAAAGCTTGCACATTATATTCAATAAATTGTATAAATTGGTTTTCGATTTAAATATTACGGTTAAAATCTCGGAACCGGTTGAATTTGGTTACTCTAAACATCAGACTGTTGAAATCAAAAAGTTGTACTATGAAGAATGGTAATAATAAAGCTACATAATTAACAATGTAGGTATCTCTTGTCTTGTGCTGGTTAAGACTTCAAATGGTCATAATATTCAAAACATAACTATAGGTATACAATATGCGTTTAAACATATAATAAAAAATAATACTATGTAGTTTAAGTCATATTTGAGTGAAATTTATAATTTAGCTGTTGAATTTTGAGTGAACTTCACATATATATGTTAGTGGAACATATTATTAAAAAAATCGAAATATGTTAATAACGTAACTCAATTTTGTATTTGTAATAGAACATAGTTTAAGTAAGATAACTAACATATTAATCAATGTTACTCATATAAGACTAAGTACTCAAGGAATGGTATTATTATTTCAAAACATTACTATTTAAACAACTGATTATGTTGATTTTGAGTCGCAATTTGATAAAGAAAATCAACAAGTTATAAGACAAGAAATTCAAAACCTAATAAGAGATGATACTAGAAAATCAAAAGCCTAGGAAACAATTTGTTCAATTTGCAGCTATATCCACCATATTTTGTTGAATCAAAAAAATTACCAACTTTAATTACATAAAATGTTAAAACTCTGATGGGTAATAGTTCAATCTGTCGTTCTTTGGCAATTTTTGGTCACTAAAGGTAGTAGAAATATATTTCTTACAAGTGGCACGGCGCAATTTCGAAGAAACTCATTGGTAGGTTTATCCACCATATTTCGTAGATAGATAAGATGCCAATGTGTAGATCATATATTATGTTTACCTTTTCAATAATTGTCAAATAAAATTCCAGATATTTTTCTGGTTGCCATGGTAACGAGTCAAAATAAAGGCATCTTATTGGTTTTAAAGTAGACGTGTGAAGTTTTCATAGTAATTCAAAAGATTTCTGGAAATTTTCATTCTTCTTCAAGTGACGTTTATGCATACATTGAGATTTTGTTAGACAGTACTTGATATTTTAAATATTTTTAACTCTTGAGTTGTTGATGGTCCATATGTAAACTAAAACAAACAAAAATAGTAAGTTATTATATTATATACAGGGTGATTCAGTCATATGTCATTAATTTTAACAGTGTATTTGGAAGGACTAAGAAAAACAAGAAAAATAAAAAATTACTCGACCTCTTAAATAAAGGAACCCATAACCCCCGATAATACGGCGCTCCGTACAGCAATTTCCTAGTCATAATATGACAGGGTGGCGAGGGATGAAACGAGCAACATCACATCTGCGTTACCACATCACGGCTAAATGTTTATGTTCTTTCACAGACTATTATCTGCTAATACGTATATGTACGAAACCAATAAAATCCTAGAATATTAAAAAGCATGCTGAATTTTCATAACTGATTTTATTAATAGTATTAACTTAGTCATGCAAAATGTTTTGGATAAGTAGTAGTTTCACACTTCCCAACTTTCATTAAAAGAAATCGAATAAAGCAGATGTATTTTTATCTGTTTGAATTTGCATTCCAAAATTTGTAATCAAAATGACACACCGCATTTTATAAAATAAAAAGGTCAGAACATTATATACAATTTTACCTCATGTTCAGGGCGTCTAAATTCGACTAAGATGGACATCCGGTATATAAATCTGAAACAAAATTTTATAAAATTATCGAAAACTGTTTATGACAAAACTAGTTAAATTAAATGATCAAATTAGACTATTATACTATATAAGAAATTTGCTCAATTGTAATGTAGGTATAAAACTTCACAATGATAAATGTTTTCAAATTTTCCAACTGTTTAAAATTGCTACAAATTACATTGCGTAATGTTATACGGATACCAACTAAGGGAATTCTCTGAGAGGATAGTAAGATATTGCGCCGTTTAAACGTAAACTACGACCATTTTTATATACAGGGTGAATCAAAACTTTTTAAAAAAATTTGGGAATAGATACGTCATGAAAAATGGAGTCAATATCGTAAAACAAAAATTGTAAAATCCTTATAGTGTCCGAGAAAAAAAATAATAAAATTCTAGTTTCAACCTTTACATCGCTGGGCTGCTGTAGTCTCTACCCAGGCCATTTCAAATATCAAATTACTTATCTCTCATCACTTTTTTGTGATGCAAGTATTTACATTAGTTTTTCAAGTATTTAAAATGGCTTACGTCTATAGCTGATGGATATCGTTTTAATTTATGGTAATGTGCGATGCTTTAGCAGAACGATTTCCTGGTAAACATGTTCCAAATGCACCTACTTTTACAACGGTGTGCAGTGAGTGCAAGTGTAGGGCAAACGCTGGCATGATACGGAAAATTTGCTACCGAATCGTTGAAGAGATGGATATCCAGGACTTCCACGGCCTATTGCAGCAGTGTGACGTATCATATACAAGGCTCAATTATATCAGTACCATGCACAGCGTGTTCAAGCATTAATACCAAAGGATAGGACGAGGAGGACCGCTACCATGGCCGCCATGAACTCCTGACTTGAAATCATTTGGACTTATTTTTGTGGGGATATTTAAAAAATGAACTATATTACATCGAAGTGGACACTATTGATTTACGCAAACATGTCACAGCTTACAAGTTCAAAACGGAAAAGAAGCAGACATATTTGTGTTACTATGTAGAAACTGGGTAAGACGGGCCAAAAATGTTGTTGTAACATCAAGTATGTCAAACTATTTTACAAATTAAAACCACAAATTAATTCTATTAATAACTAGATGACCCGGCAAACGTTGTTTTGCCATATGAATTATTTCTAGTGAATATCTTAGTAGTCGGCTTCATTCTCATCCCTACTCCTTGCTGTTTACTGGGTGAGAAGCACAAACCTAGAAAAAATATAGACTGTGCCAGTGTCATATTGCCGACAACAGCTAATTCATGGCTGCCCTAAAAGGTCCAGAATCACTAAAACTTGGTTTTTATGCCAATTTACTGATTTATTGGCATAAAAACCAGCCAATTTACGTTGGTTGTATTGTAGCGTGAATCTCATTTGTTTACTGTGATTGGTCTCATTCTTAACGACATTTAAAATGACAGCAAGTTAGTTATTTTCATATTGCAATGCAGCCATCATATTTGCACAACCGCCAACATAAAACAAATAAAATATCAATTTTCTGGACCTTAGGTCCCTAGAAAACGCGGCACCTGTCACATGACCTATATCATGAACCGACGCTGTCTATATTTTTTCTAGGTTTGTGGTGAAAAGTGACACCGGTCGACGCCTGGCGGGGATAAATGATCTAGTGATAATCGATCAGTTATCTACCAGATTAAATTACTAAAATGGCTATTAAAAAATAGGGGTTTGTGTTAGAAGGGTTAAATTAAGAGTTGTATGTATTTTTAATGCCATATCATAAAAAAATAAAAATAAAAAAATTTTGTCAAAAGAATTAAAAAAAAGTTTGGAGTGGATCACTTCGGGGTATGAAAAGTAGATTACGACCGATTCTCAGACCTACCATTCGGTAGTACTATACATAGGTATAGAATTTCATAAAAATCGGTCAAGCCGTTTCCGAGGAGTATGGCGTCTAACACTGTGACACGAGAATTTGATATATATATATATAAATAGGTGTTGTAAAATGTAATTTATTTGTTTCCTTGGGAATTTCTTTAAATTTTTTTACAGTGGTTTCAAGTGCCGTGTGGAAGTGTGGTTTTAAATTATTTTTAACCTGTTCTTTTTTATTTTATTTTTCAAAATTGTATTTTTAATTTCAAAAAAGTTTTTTTTAGATAAGTACTGAATCACCCTGTATACGTTATTATACGTGGCCGTTAAGATAGTCGGAGCTAAACCTTTTGATTTTCTTCTTGTAGAGGTGAATGAAATGTTTAGCGATTAATAGCTTGAACCGAAAATGCAGCACAAATACGCCATTACTGTCGTTATCAAGCATGCACAAAGCATGACTTCGACATGCAAATCTTCGTATCGATCCAACTAAATACCAGATTTTGCGTCATTACAGATTACAGTTTTGAAACCGCCTGTTAATACCATATACCACTGCAACACTTTTGTAATTAAAGAAAAACAGTCCTCAGTTACGCCTTTCATTTTACCGATTAGTAATCCGTTTTAATACTTTCACATAAATAAATATTGTATAAAAAAAATAGTAACTATTCTAAGAAATAACTTGATGGTAAATATCTTGAAATTTTTGTGATTAATTTGTGATTGTCTTACAATAATTGTGAACTAAACATCAATACCAGACTACGCTTAAAAATATTTAATGCGTTTTATACGCAGCACACTTTCTTTATTTACTGTTTAATAAGTTAAAGATACGAAATGATGCATATTATTTATTTATTGAGATTATTTGTATTATTTTTCTTTATAACAACAAATACTTTAAATACATGCATAATTGTGCAGTTTTTTTACACACAGACATGTTATTTAATTGATATTTCGTACCTATTAAAGAGAGAACGCACTATGAGGTCGCAGTCTAGATGAATAGCGGACCTCGTTCTAGTCTCGTAGAATCTTCTACTAATTTTAAATGTACACGTTTACAATAGTGTTGGAAATCTTGTTTTTGCTTGCTTTATTTATAAGACATAGCTGCATATAAAATTATTTTTAAAAACCAAAATTTACGTCTACATTTATTTATTACGCCTGTACATAACACGACAATAACATTAGACCATTCTTAAACAACTAAAACCCTCAACAGCTTTTATAGTTTTATCAGAAAAAAATATTAATTTTTTTATACCTAACTTTAAATATACAGGGTGTCCCAATGTGAGCGTACAAAAATTTACCAGGGGGTAGACCAGACCAAAATAGTAATAAAATTATTGTAAAAAAAAATCTCTGATGCACGCCTAGCGAGTTACAGGGTGTTATTTTGAAAAAATATAACAATTTTCCGCAATAACTTAAAAACCGTTTCGTAGATTTAGGTAATTTTTGGGTGACGTGTACATCAATTAAAGGTCATGAAAATTACATGGTTTTTGTTTTAATCCTAGCCTAGGCCTACTATTCCTTATGATTTTGTCTTCATAACTCTTGCATATCGTACTTTTACGTGAATTGAGTAAGTTCTCCTTCATCAGTGACCAATTCTGAACAAAAAAGGTGCTCTTGTTACACAGCTCTAAAATCAATCATTTTTAAGTAAATTGAGTCCAATTGATAAACAAAAAATCAACCAACCATAGTACTATAGTTTTTTAAATTTCACCAATCAGCTACTCAGATCTCAAATCATGATCTACGAGTCAAAGAAAATGGCAAAAATAACCAAGAGACACTGCATAATATAGCACGATGATACAGTCACTGTTAATGTAAAGCTGCGTACAGACCAAGTTCGAGAACTGTTAGCGATCTGTTAGCTAACACCTGACGAACTGAATGTGTACTAGAGGCCGCGAACAGCTCGTGTTCGCTTTGCGAGTTCGGCTGAAGTTCGGTACATGAGCGGTAAGATCAAAGAAATTGTTAGCGAGCACGTGTTGAATAGCACTTGCAGTGTGGACGTTTTACCGAGCAAGTAGGTATTGTTGAGAATTCCCCTCAACAAAAATAGGTTAGAAAGGTTTATTCACCCTGTACATCAACTGTACCTTATTTTAGTTGTTTATGTAGATTTAAGGCATAAATAGTAATATCTGTTGGAAATATTTATATTAAGGGTTGTTTATTTATTATCTCACTACTTATAACTATAGTATTATAAATATATAGTTCCACTGTACTTTCCACAATTGTGAAATAAACGTCTTCTCCACAATCTTCTGACAATACGTTTCTTCTTTTTTTTCTTTTCTACAATCGACTTGATAATAATGAAACTGGCACAGGCAATTAAAATATCTTCATCATCACTCGACATTTTAATCGTTAATACCGAAACCGAACAACCTGCTTCGAACTACTGGCGAACCCTAACTTCATACCGGAACATGTAGTGTGGACGTTGAGCTCGTGAACCGCTCACGAGCTGTTGGCGAATAGCTCCCAAACTACTCGCGAAATCTTTGGTTTGTACGCGCCTTAAGAGTGAATTTGGGCAAACAGTTTTCCACTGGAAATTTACATAAACGGCCAACAATCAAGAAAGCTCGACAACTTAACAGGTCTACATTTTAATTCGTTATTTCCCGTATCAATATTCAAGATTTTTTTGATGTATCAATAATATCGCAACAATTTTTATCGATACAAAATATCGAATATAGTAAATAATTGTATCGATATTCTGAATATCGATGTGTATCGCAACATCTCTAATAAGTCTCTTTCAGGTGTTTACACATATTTATAACAAGAATAGCAATGATTATTCATGATAAAGTTCAAGTAAAATGAACATAATTTTACTTTGAGAATAGCAATTGTTACCCCCAGTAATTCTTATTATCTAAATAAAACAAAACAATTCATTGCAAGTAATATACTTATTCTTAAATGAAGAAGATATGTAAACTGTATTAATGGACTTTAGGAATATTGAAACTAAGCTAGTGTTCGAATAAGTGTAATACTGATAATAGTATAGCTTTTCCCGTGTACGTTTATACTCAATTATTTTTAAATGGAATGTATATTACTATATATATAAGGAAATAATTATCTCAAGTATTAAGTTCCTGATGCAGCTTTTGTACACTTTAATTTTTTTAGTACAAATATGATGTTTAATAGTTGCTACTTACCACTGAAGCATTACCTAAAACCTCGAAAATTCTCCTATTAACTAGAAAACTTAATATTTTATTTACTAAATTAATTAAGTGTGTCAGCAGATCATCGAAAACGCCTTAGATTAAATAGATAGATAGATTAATTTGAGCGCTATTGGTGCAGGCATCGAGAGATAGGAAAATGAGTTTATTGACCTAATTACGACGCCAGATATTTAGTCCGCCATTTTTACGGTCTATGCCAGACTGGGAAACTTAAATATACTGCTGCGATGCGATCGAGGAAATTTAGATTTTGAACGGTATCGGTTTTTATGCCGGAAACTTGTCGAGGGATCGCCTTTTTAACAAAATTTTATGGAATTTCTATAGGTACCTAAACTGAAAAAATTTTTCGGTCTAATATCACCAGAAATTTGATAATTTAGCCGCGAGAAATACGGCTACCTTAAAGCATATTTCTCTATATAGTTACTTAATATATAATGTATTACACAAGGTAATTCTAAAAGTAGTACCATAAACTTAGCTGCGTTTTCTATATCTAACTTGAAACATAGTGGGCCTTTAAATTACAGAAAAGAAACAATTTTGACATCAATCAATACTTGTAAACTTCCGAAATTAATATTTTACTATATTTTTTTCACTATTTGTCGTTATTTGTCCTCAATCACTCTGTATAATTGAACCACTCTAATTTTTAAAATCTTCTATGTCTCTTATCTTTGTCATTTAAGTTAACTTTTCTGTGACTGGACGTATTTTTAAATAGTACCTTTGCACAAATTATAGAATATAGCAAGCCCGCTTAACATATTATGTGAGATGAAAAACAAAAACGTACAGATCTTTTGAAAGGCCATGCTGAAGTTTTGGCACTGAAGAACTTCCTCTTTTTCATGGTCTGTAACCATATATATTTTTTTACTAACTCGAACATCTTACCAAATACTTGCATTACTACAGCAACAATGGCTAAATGAGATAGACCTAGCTTTATGTACATTAAGTGATAATAACTATAACGTGTATTGGCTTACTTTTACATATTATTATGTCTCGTAATTTCACGTTTTTTGTAGGTAATTTACAAATATTTACTATTTTTGCGTTGACGTAAGGTTATTTACAAAAAAATATATATTAATTTACAGCAAATTTACAGAAGAAGTAGTAAAACTACAAAAAAAAAACATATATTTTTTAAGTAATTTGTGTATTCGTATAGTAATGTTATTGCGATGATACACCCTTTTTTTTTACAAAATATCAATATAATCGTATAGAATTTTTTTCAGTGCAGTTTGTCTAGAATCGAGTAAAACAAGGGGAGTAGTGCTTCAAAAATATCCAACATTTTTTGTGTATACTGTTTTGATAATTTCATAGCAAAAGAAAAACCTAAGTAGTTGTGCTTCAAAAATATCCAACATTTTTTGTGTATATTGTTTTGATAATTTCATAGCAAAAGAAAAACCTAAGTAGTTGTCTTTTAAGTGAAATTAAATTTACATTTATTAACCCTATATCAACCTGAAAAATGTTTTTAGAAAGGATTAAGATATTTTAAAGAAATGCGTTGAATCAAATATAAAATTACTTTTTGTAGTGCTTTTAGTCATTTTAAGTGTGTTCTTAATTTAAAGTAATTGATTGGCTACAACTGGACAACACTTGTGATAGAACAATGTTTTAATACTTTATTTTAGGAGCTTTGCACAAATCATACTGTAACATGTACCGTACATTACATATTATGTAATTAATACTTATAGAAACCATAAGTTTTGGAAAAATATAATGACAGGAGCACAAAAAGAAACAACAAATATAAGTGTTTTGAAATAATATCAACAATATCATTTGGACACTGAACTATTATTTTGAAAAGAAATTGATATATGTAAATTTAAACTTACAATATATTAGTAGCTAGATAAGTTAAACGTTAGATAAGTTATTTAATTTAATATTTCTCAGAATTTTCTTCAGCATGTTTGTAACTTAGATAACTTCTAAAATAAGTAATAGATATCTACGTATCTCAGATCTTTTTTGCAGTATAGTTAGACTAGTTTGTCTTTCATTTACACAAACATGTTCTAAACAGTTTTAAGTGAGTCAAATTTTAAAGCAAAGTACAGTAGGTAATTTATAAAAATTTACAGAATTTTTCTTCTGATCCATATTAACCATGTGCTCAAAATGATGCGTGATAGAACTTTACCAGTAACTATCTGTACTAGGTATGTTGAGTTTAAAAATTAAAAAGGGATATAACTATAAATTGTTTCACAAAAATATGAAAAGGCTATATTTTTAAAAATAAATAAGAATGTTTATCTTTTAATGTGTATGACATCCTTTAAATAGGCAACAAATTATACTTCCTATGCTGCCCCTATTTAAGTATTATTTGTACAAAACTACTAAATTGATGAAAGTTTATAAATTATTCTCCTAGCTTATTTTTTTTTAATATTTTTGTACATTTAACCAAAAGTTTTTCAAGGTTTTATCTCACATTTAAATTATATCTACAGGGTTAAATATGCCTAACTACAAATACTTTAAGAGAGGATAGAGAAAAATAACAATCAACGAAATAACCCTTTAAAAAATTTCCAAATTTAATAAACCGAAATAAATTTTTCGAGACTATATTAAACCCTTATTATCGATGACTATGGATACCATTCCGCCGCGAGGTTATTCATTTGGCCCGTTTGACGATTGGATAGTAAGACCACCAGCAACACAACAGCGGTGGACGGAAGGCTAAATGGTAAAATTTGTTGTTATCGGACAAGATTTTATAACTAAAGACAGCCCCGAGTGAATTCAAAATTTTCCATTATTTGTTAATATTCCTACTCCGTTCATTCGATTTTCTTATAATACATGGGCATTTTATTTAACTACATGTGAGGGAAAAAGTAGCTTTGACAGATTGAAACGAAAGAACGAAAAACGAATGCAAAATACTGCAGCTAACCTGTCAGGTATTATTATGTATTATTATTAATAAAAACGTTTGTTATCGTTTATAAACGACCGCATGGTAGTTGACAAATCTAAGCCGTCCCAGATAGGCGTCGATTTTTCGGGAGAAAACAGGATTTTGTCCCATTTTTTTAGCATTGTGTTAGAATTGCGAAACATTTTTTTTTTATTATATTTTAGTTCTTCCAATCAAAGAGAATACAGGAGTATAATTATCTTAACCAAAGATATATTTAGAAATCAACAGAAATAGTCAATTGGCTGAAACATTATTTTGTTGTGAATATATGACCAAATAATTTGGTTAATGCAATCAAAATTTCTTTAACTTGATTAACTATTTTTCTCTATGTATATTTAAGTCTCATACACTTAGGTACTACAAAAAATAGCTTGTATTTCTAGGTTACCTTTAAAGAGAGATGAGAAAAACAAACTGTTTTTAATAAAAATCCGTGACTGAGGCTACAAATGCGAGCTGATGTTGCAGTGTTGCAGCTGATATAAATTCTTCCATAATAAGGACATGTCCATATTTGGCGCTTTTCCTCTAATAATATAATGAGAAGTATTATCATTATTCAACTCTAAACTATAATGCGAAATGGAGAATATTCTTGAGCGATGGATTATCTTTGATAGGTTTTTGTTCTGCCACATAATTTGAAAAAATCCTCAGTAATATAATTAAAATTTTTGCATTTTACATTTCTAGACTTATATTTCTATCTTCATGGTATTTCTTCCTAAAGAAACTAAAGCGTTGACTACATTTTATAATATAGTGCAGGTACACATCTAAAAACAAAATACACATGTTTTATGTTCTACAAAATTTAAGCATACATCTTTTGTTCTTTACCTCAAAGTACACTAACGTGAAACAAAAATATTTACATATACGTGCTTATTTATTGAACAACATGTTTGGAACAGATTCGCAGTCGAAAAAATATATTTAAATACGTCGAAAGTGCAGCTAAAAATCCTCATGTGTAATAGCCCGATTGCCTACATTCTAAAACTGTACTACTACGAAATTGAACATTCCTACAAGAGGCAAAAATGGGTATGCTGTTTGCTGTTATACAGTAGGCTTTATCTCGTGGCAGAAAGAACTGTTACGACCGAACTCATCAGTTATCTTGCCGCATGTCCCTGTTCTGCGTATTTGGAACTATTGCAATATTTAATACACAGCTATCTGATGCATTTTTAGTGAACAGAATAAGGCTGTGTGGCTGTGCATGGTTTTATATGTGTCGACAGGTACGTTTATGGTTGTAATTTCACTTTTGGGTGATCTTGTACTCATAAGTCTCGTAACACGGTTAAAATTATCTGTCACACATAATATTTCATATACGCTTCGCGGTACTGTTATTTAAACTGTATGTCTAAAATATCTGAAAATGATAACAACAAATTTATGTTTCGCAGAAAAAGTTGGAACAGTCGAAAAATAGAACATGTAGAGTAAAAGTAAAAATAAAATTAGTGATGTTTTTTTATTCACTTTTACTATTTAAATTCTCTTCAATAATATAATAACTTTTAAAATGCATTTGCATGACACACATTATTTTGCTATTCTAACCCCACATTTTAACAGTTATTTTCACATACTTATAAACGAAAGTAGACAATCTTAAATGCAGAACCATGCTATAACGATATTTACATCTTCATTTTGAAGTTTATATTACAACAATATTTGCATCTACAGTTAAATTGAAAAAAAATACGTATTTTGAAAGATTCTGCACCTAAATATTTGTTGGTTAGATCACTTTTTGTCGTTTTGTATTAATTTTACTTCGGTACCTTTGAATATTTCTAGGTGGCATGAAATAACATTTCTGTTATTTACTAAACTCTATATTATTCAGTTCTTTAAAATCTAAAACTACTTATTTGTAGAAAACACTGTTTTAAGAATACGACGCCCTTATCCAGTTGGTATTTATTATTAAGCGTTTTCTCGTTCTACTCCATTTCAAGATCTAGTAAAATTGTTTTTAACTCAACGAGGACAATTTGTACATGTCCACAAAATGATTATATTGTTAAGTTGGGAGTTGGGAGTACTTTTATAATATATGTTGTAAAACTCAAAAATTTAACATAGCTAATTAATTAAGGGCAACAATGATTTCTTTAAAATGTTGCCATTTTCGCAAATAAACAAATGGATACCGCTTTATGTCTTCCACAGAATTTGTTACAAAGAATTTTGGTCGTTTAAAATAATTTGATGATTTAGTTAGTATTAGAAAAACAATTTCCTATACCATCGTTAGGTATGTTTTTGTTTCTTGTATTCATTATTTTTTATTTTCACTTTTATTTTGCTATGAAATGTAGCTAAATTTATATATCCTTTTATATTTGCACTTATTTTTTACTTATTTAAATATAATTTAGTAGTAGTATCAGCTAAAATTTGAATATAATGATTTTTAAGGCGATTTAATTACATAATTACATAACCCTAATATATTTTAGTATCCTAATTTGTACTCTCATATTTCATATTTTCTCTTATTTTCAGAGACCTTTTTGGCATGGCAAATATCGCTGGTAAGTTGTTATTAACAATAAAAACACAAGTACTTTTAGAGTTTAGATTTTTCTGGTTTTCAACGAAATCGTATTATTTAAACTACCTAATTCATAATCTTCTTCGTGAGGCAGTATTATTTAGGTCTTTTGATAACGTATACATTCTGTGTCAAGCGGCGTAGCGCTGTATCAAGTTTTATGCGTGCTGTGGAATGTTTGGGCTCACATTGACCTAAAACTCGACAATGTATACAAGGGACAGCGGTCTGGACCTACCATCACCCTATACGGCTTGACGTAGCCTCTGCTGCTATAGATACACTTATCTAACGTTCTTCTACGCTAAACATCTACTTTTCTATATATTTTTCCAAAATACGCACTTAATATGTAGTACATAGCTCTGTTCCATAAGCAGCTGTTGTGCTCAATTGAAGTAAAAAATCTGATTGAAATATAATTTTGCTTAACTTTCGAACAGTTTTCCTTTTGAATCTTTGCTGAAGAATTCAAAAGTAAGTTTAAAGTAGTAAGTACTAATCTTGTGAATTAAATAAGAAGCTTTATTTAATGGAAATAAAAACTATTTATGTTTATTTACATAAAAACTGGTTGCTGTTTTCTGAGTGAAAATCAATTGGAAGAACATTTCTTCCCAGATTTATTTAGGTATAAGTAATGATAATTATTAAATTATTTTTTCAAATTTTAGAAGATATTGCAAGAGGTTGTTAATCAATATTTATTTTTAATAATAATTTTTACTGGCAGTTGATTTTTAAATTTTTGTTCAACATTTGTCTCGACCTGACACAAACAGTGATACCTCCAAATAAGACATACATTTAATAATTTTATATATGTTTTCTTCTTTCTGTTCTATTCGATTGAAAATAGTTATTGCATTGGTAGCCATTTTTCTTTAAAATATACAATGATTTTCCTAAAACCAATAATAAAAATGAAGTGTTCCTTGCACACCTTTTATTTGTGGGTGAATTTTTTAACAACCTGTGGGTGATTAGTTAAATCTAGATTAGATGCAAGAAGTTATATTTTCTGTAGTAACTAAAAATATATATAGATACCTAAATAAGAACTACTGTAAGTATGATAATTTAGATAAGTATCTATTTCACCGTTAGAAAAATAAAATGGAAACTCATATTAATTTTTTTCGTGAAATATGACATTTATACAAAGTTGTGGGAGACAAGAAATAAAACTAAATCTACCCAAAACCTTCTCTGCAGTCTGTGAACTGCCATGCTTGACTGAATGGGGAAGTTACCTCTTAACAGGTATACCGTTATAACATGGTAGGTTAAAGACCTTATTTCATCCCTTCCTAAAAATGGTTATAATGAACGAGGACTAGGCAGGTATAGTTTACTTTTCTAGCTATCAAAGATTTTAGTGTTTCAAGAAGTTTATTACTTAAATGTTACTCTTACCCTATAATAATTAGTACATTATAAAGGTAGTTTTCAAACAACAATTATGATATAGATATTAACCATCATATTAATACATTATTTATTAACGTTTGTGGGAAAATGATTAAGTATGTGTTACTAGATGTATAGGAAGAAAGAACAACAGTCCTTATCTCAACCCTTTTAAGAAAATCTTTTACCTGTCCATTTCCAATCACAATCAACTTGCACAAATTGGACTGATTTTGGTTTTATCACTGTTTCTAGGCATACACCAGGTTTGTTTAATTTTCCTGTCCTTGCATCAAATCAGAAAAAGACAAAGGAATGTTCAGGTAACAATGCGGTGATGTGGCACCCCTAAAAAATGTTTTAAAAAGTATATTTCTGATACACTTCTAGAAATATGGTTAGATAGATCTGAATTATATTTTTTATATTAAGTATTGTAAGCTGAATATTTTGTAAAGGTGAAATAGGAAAAATATAGAATATGTGATAAGCTAATTAGGAAGAGGTGGCGCTAAAACGGGTTGTAAACTTTTTTTGTGAACTTTTATAATTTCGTTAAGGAGTTTGAATGATGCTATTCGTAATTCAACAAAAATTACTCAGATTTTTTATGTTTTTCGATATTTAAAAATAAGACCGCCTCAGGTAACACATTTGAATAATTTTTCTTCTGGTAGATGGAAATTTTGTTTCTATTTTACGTGAAACCCTCGTCTACCTTCGATTTTAAGGTAGTTATCCTTCTTAGAACTACATACCCGTGATATTCGGCCCTTAAAACGTGAAAAGGGGGTTCTCGAAGGGAAAATACGTCACCCCAGTGCGTATTCCGACGTATCTGATTAATGACTGCAGTAATGTGAACTTTTATACACTAAAATGAATGTACTAGGTGAAAAATACAAGAAAAATGCAAAATAAAGCACATTGGAATTCGAAAGGGTGGTGTCGGGACCCCCTAAAGGGGCCCGCGCTTAACATTAGTGGAAACTTACGTTTGCGAAGAAATTCTAACATTTCTGTGCAGGTTCGATGCGGCACTCGATACTGCACGTAATTGTGCAATTTCCATGCAGATTCCACCATCGGCAGAGTGTAATTTCGAAAAATTAAATAGGGAAACGCGTACTTTATTAACTAGCCTGGAGATAGCAGCCATTTTGCGACATTCCTCTCGCGTCTCGTCTCGCCTCCGACTTGCGGAGTTTCGGGCTCGAAATTCGCCAATTTTCCGCCAAATTCTACGGACTTTTTTGGGCGCAAATTTTCGCAGGGCCTCCGGGACAGGTGTTTTCGGGCATTAGCAGGGGCAGCTCCCGATTTTAGGGTGAAAACCGTATAAAATCCACGAATTCCCCTCTCTACGGGTCGCGAATGTTAGGAGTGCGCTTGTGTGGATGACGTAAATATACCTGTCTCACTTCGCACCATTGGGTTCGCGTATTAAAGATTTTAACGTTTGTCGGTTGGTTACTATGCGATAATGTTGAAAGAAGAAAACAGTCGCGCTCAGGCAGTCTCATGATACGTAGTGCGAGTTGTTTCGTGCTTTTTGGACTACCACCCCGCTATTACATTCCTTGGACAGCTTGCGGCGCAGTACTCCCAGGACCTGGAATGTGAGTTTTTTTCATTTTACTAATTTAGCGTTTCTAACTAATTTTAATTCTTCCCGTGCCATTTTCGGCATTGAAGTGCCCAATAAAGCGAGGCGACTCCGCTTTTTTATCGCAGACTGTAGTTTAAGGAGCAATAAAAAATATTTAATAGGCTGAAGTTTTTAATTTGTTTTATTTTATCGTGGGCAATTATTCTTTTTTATGCAAAACACTGCGTGCATTTTCCTTATCTAACGCTGGGTAGTAACACACATTTTTCCCAATAAAAAAATCGAATTACCAAGTAGGTACTATGCTAGAGAATTACATACAAATATTCTTGCTAGAATATAGAAGTCCATTATTTTTTGTACAATAGAAAATTCACAATTCACATAGCTAGGACGTTTTTTTTATGTGGATCCAGTGAATTGAATTTTTGTCCATTTGCAGGAAAAGAGATAGTTAATCGTGGGAAATAGAATGGGATGGTGATGTGTAAGCCCAAGTTTTGTGTATCGTCTGTTGCCACTTGCCAAATCCAAGAAGGTCTTGGAACCCAAATGTTGGATTAAAATTGTAATAGATGTGGGGGAAGCGTCTAGTCTAGTCTGTCAGGGGCTCCCTTTAGGAGAAGTCGGACTGCCGAATTACATATAGTCATTCGCGATTTTTTTTGTTGCCTGGCAGTTCATTAAACTGTTTGATTTTAGTTGAAACCAGGCGAATGTTCATTCATTATTTATGTCAGACGATTCTTATATAACTGTTCAGACTATAAAATAATACATTTCGGCAATTCCTCATTTACATAAAAATTAACATCGGTCCTTTATTCTGAAAAAAACTTTATAGAGCCAGCTCGAACGGCAGTCGCGAATATTTTAACGAATCTGATTTGTGACTGGTATTGTCAGGTACCTCGTCCTAGATCGGACGATTGGACACTTCGATCTGAAATATTTCCAAAATTTAAAACTGTGGAAGTTGACTTTGAAATTTCTGAACTGACGACTCGCATTCTGAAAGCAACTTCTTTTTTCGTCTAGATCCTCTTTTTAGTTCAAACTTTCCTTCGTTAACGTAGATCAAAGATATGAGAAGAAAGTTTTCCTTTTCCCCGTTGTCAAAAAAGTCGATTGTGGTCCGTTGAATATTGATTTGGACACGTCTGCAAGAAAAAACCCAGCGTTTCCTTTCCCCTCCACAATACTTTTATATTAAATTAAATACTTAGTACTTGTTTGACATTAAACTAATGGAATTAATTTGTAATTCACATATCTTCGTAAATAGTTAAAGCTTGCTCATTGTGTATCCTCTCCAGATATTAGAATGCATTTTGTATCTTTGGAATTCCCAATTCGTGTACCTCCGTCTGCTCAAGCCGATATGTAATAGTAATAACGATAAATATATTAAAAAATTCCCAATATACCAAAGATTTACCGTGCAGACTTTTGTGTTGCTCGAAATATCCGGACTCTGTTTTCTGAAATTTTTCGGTACTGCCTAGTACCTACTAGATTACGTATGTGCGTTTCAAATCGGATTGTTGACGCCATTATTTAGTACATTATTAACAAATTGGTGGAAAATAAAATCATTAGACTTTTAGGTACAGTTAGAGGACCTCGCAAGGACGATCCAAAGACGAGCCAAGTCCTAGAAACATGGTTTTAACTTAGACTTACTCTTCACAAAGCAAGTAATCTAATTCTAAGCGAGGAATAAATGAGTTTTGCGGTTGTAAAAAAATTTGATAATTACACAACGCGTCAGAGGCTCTAAATGTGTAACAGTCACGTCACAAGATATATTAGCAGCAGACTGAGCCCAGACTGAAAGTGCGAACTCGGACAAAAACTTGGAATGCGGCTTTCTAATACTTACGCGGTCGCTTAACACGAAAAGATATTGCGAAGAAAATAATTTAAGATCAATAATGGTTTAATATCAACTTGTGTGTACTAGTAACAGGCATAATAAATTTATTTACGTACGACATATCTAGACCTAGACAGAGCCAGTGGAGGTCATTGGCCTCTTGTATGTGCACATTCTTATTAATAATACTTTGTCTAGGTTAGCAAAACTTCGCTTCTGATATTAATCAAATAATTATTTAATTATTGCGTTGTTCACCGCGAATTATCTACCATACGAAATCTGTCTGTGGGTCGTTTTAATTTTCCTAATTTCGGTTATACTCCTTCAATGATAGGAATAATTCAAAATTAAAAAATATATGTACCTACCTAATATGAAAAATTTGCAAGATTGGTGCAACAAACTTAAATCACTTTTGTAATAATATAATATTGGAATTGTTAATACCTATGTGAAAAAGTGTCAATTTTTTTCTTAAAAAAGTAACTGTTGAACACAATTAGAAAAGAACAAAGAAATTGTTTTACACTTTAGTGAGTTTTTTCATAATTTGATTACAAATTTGGCACTAGAAAACAAATGAAAAAGAATTATTCAGAAATCATTTTATTAAAATAAGAATTTACATATTGATTCAGAACTTATCTAAAAAATAGAATGTACAGCAAACAAATCAAAGCGGGCGGGGAAACTGGTTCACTGTAAAACAAGGCAAAGCATGCAATCGGCAACTGGACAAAATACTGAGAGAAATTGGCAAGGAAAGAAATAAATAACATTTTATACAGCAACTGCTTTTGCCGATTTATGATTTTGATTATTAAAGTAGATTGACATGCCTTATGTTGCATCAAAATTTTGGGTCCGTTTTACTCAGTTTATACAAACTAACACAAATGTGTCTGCTTCTTGTCCGTTTTGAGCTCGTAAGTTATTGGCTACAGCTATGATACATTAGGAATGAATCAATCAATCAATAGTGTCTACTTTGGTGCTGCACATTTTATTTTTTTAAATATTCCTGCAAAAAGAAATCTTAAAGTCAGAAAATCTCAGCAGTCATGGTACGAATATAATTGAGCCTCGTGTATAATACGCCACACTGCTTCAATACGCCATGGACGCTCTGTACCTCCATCTCTTATACGATTCAGTTGCAAATTTTCTGTATCATATTCGCGTTGCACTACTATTGCACTCACTGCACATCACAATAAAAGTACCAGCATTTGGTATATGTTTGCCGGGAAATCGTTCTGATAAAGCATTTTCATTTCATTCACCATAAATTGCTATACACGTAAGCCATTTTTGACACTTGAAAAACTAATGTAAATATGTACTTCCATCACAGAAACGTTAATACTATTTGTAATTGGATTTCAATAATCAGAATCGCCTGGATAGGAACTATAGTAATCCAGCGATGTAAAAGTTGAAAATACTACAACTCCAATAGTTTTTTACTCAGCAACTGTAAGGATTTTTACACAATTTTTTTACGATATTGACTGCAGATTTCATGACGCATCTATTCTCATTTTTTTTTTTAGAAAAGTTCCGAATCGCCTTGTATTTTTTATTATTGCTGACTTTATTGCTGATTTTATTTATTGCTGACTTGAGGAACAACTTCACAGATGTGTAGGTCTCTGGCAAATGATATATCTTCAAAACGTGTGTCTATCAGTTTTTTTTTCTTGTCTTTGTAATCTGATATCCGGTACAACAACACACCTTACATAACCGTCTATAGATGAGAATCAACTCTTTTGTTTTCTATATTAATCCTGCCAGGAGAATTTTTTGTATCGATGGTAATCATCCGGGAACTTTCTTTTATTCACATTTAATACACCGAGAAAAAACATCATTGTAAATAAATATATCCAAATTTTTCATCAAATGATATTTTTTTCAAAAAGTATCGTGTATGTAAGATTTACATTTATTTCTTATTCTTTACTTTAAATATACACTTACCCGTTTTTTCTTAGAACTATCAGTATTGTTGATAGTATCGCAGTGCTAGCGTTAGATGTCGACATTTGTACCTCACTATGCCAGTTTTATTTAGTTACCCTAATAGTTGATTAATTTATGTCTTTAACGTTGGGATTGAGAAGATTTTGTCGAATATAAATATACAGGGTGTCCCTGAAATGCATCTTTGCGTCAACCAGCGAGCTCTACCCACACCTTAGATTTTTAAATTCAAAACACAGTTATTTATGCTAATTTACCTATATGCAAATATCCGGCGTTAGGGGCACCAAAGTTTTCGGAAAAATTTCAGTAATAGGTTATAAACGGAAAAGCGTTGAACAATTAATATGAAATTTGTTATATGAAAATATATTGGTAAAGGGCTCTCCTTCATGTAATTAATGTTAATTACCGACTTGCACAAATGCCTTAAACTGGATACCTCAATTAAAAAAAATATTTTTTTTTCGCATTTTGTGTCATTTTACTAAATTCAAAGTCGTTTACTAAAGTGGTACTTTACTCTCCTATATAGTAGTGTCACTGTTAATAAATAACAGCTTAACAGAAAATTGCTTATTTAAATATTGGAAACATTGTTATACATATTAAAAGTACAATTATTCAAATTTGAAAACTTAACAATATGAAATTTATTCAATTCTACTTGTTCTTCCTGAAAACTGATATGATTCTGTATCTCCATTCCTGAATAATCTTGAATTGCCACTAGTTCTTGCTGATGAAATATACTTTTTGAAATGATCAACTTATTGACGATGCTTTTGTCGATATCAGCCGCATTAGTTGACTCTCCATGTCTTTTAAGTGTTAGAATGTCCGCTCCACTATCAGCGAGGAAGGTGGCAGACGTCCTCCTCAAGCAAAGGCCAGTGTAACTGGATGCATCTGGGAGTTCCAAGTAATCTGCAACTCTTTAAGGATTTTTTAAAAACTATTTATGACAACTAAGTAGTTGAATTGTACGCTTACTGTGATTATAACACATGAAATTTTTTTGTATATATGTATACTTGTTTGGGTCTCAATCGTATAAATATGATTATAATTTCATATCCTTTGCACTCTGATCCTACGATAAATACGAAACGTGGTTTTGGTTTCATGTAAAGTTAACAAAACAAAATTTTCCCCGCGTCTTCTACATATTTTACAGTTGAACTGCACAATTCTGCACGCCATCATGCTCTATTTAAACCGGCAATATTAGTACCACTTTCATTAAGGCTTACGGTGAGCGCTGTATCAAACGATATATAAGGTCTGTTCCAACAACCGTCGAGAACTGGTTCAGAACCGTGAGAAATGTTTGACCAACACCGTCTTACGTCGCATTCGCCGAGAATACATTAACAACTGAACTGACTGACTAATTCTGGACGGTTCGGAATCGATTCTTGCTGTGTTGGAACAAACCCATAGTTTTCGCTCAGTAACTCCTTAACGGATAATGATAAAAATATGCGTGTAAAATTATTTTTTTTTAAATGGATTTTGCATATTTTCAAAATTTCAAAACACAGCGTCGACGTAAAATAATATTTGTAGTCTATTAAAAAAAACCGCATATTTTTATAATTTTTCGTTGAGGAGTTACTGAGCGAAAACTATATCCCTTTGGATTGAGCGCTCACCGTAAGCCTTAATAAGAACTTATCGTCTGGAGCCGCTTTTAAAAACATAGTAACGTTTTTCACAGTCAAAACGTTTGAGTTCTTTGCTTAGTATGTGTCTTTTTGACGTTTTAAAAAAGCAAGTAGTTTCTTATATTGTGATAAATCTATAACTTCGTTTATTTGTATATGTAGTACTTTTCAACATGGAATATGTAGACTGGATGCTTTAAGAGATTTTGCTAAAATAACGAAAGACATTGTATATGAAAGACACTAATACGAATAAAAAGTAGCTTACCTTCTCAAAAAATACTCTTCATCAGTTCTTAGTGCGTTTTTGTTATCATGCACTTACAAAATATTTCATATATCTTCTCGTTTTTTTTCTTGGATTTTATTGGAAGTAAGTTCGAAGATCCTTCTCAAGCCGGATTTAAAATGTCTTCAGAAGAATTTTCTAAATTGTCTTCAGTGGTAAGGCTCATTTTTATAATTAATATATCTTAGAATCAATTTTTTTTTAATTTCTAACTTTGTAATACTTTTGTATCTATCACTGTTTGCTTATAATTACTTACTAACAAAATGCAAAAAAACAGTGAACAAATCTCTTAAGAAAAACAGTTTTACTAAACTCATATTATCTCATTATCTAATTGTCACAAATTTCTGGTAAAACCTAACATTTCTTCAAATAAATTATGTCTCCCAAAATTTTGATAAATAAATGTAAATCCTTTTCTCAGTGTATCTTGAATAAATAATTTAACTCAAGTGCTATATTAATTCTATAAATATTTTTCAATGTATAAAGTGAGAATATACACCTCTTCTATATGAATAAATTAATGGCTAAACGGAAATAAGGATTTCTAAAAAAGTATATGCGTGTTAATTCAACTTGTGGGCTGGAGTCCCTTTAAAACAGCATACGTGAGGCGGCCTTTTAAATAACGTTTATTGTATTAATTTAAGTACTATTTAAATTAGTTCCGGTTGACATAGCTGTGAATCGTCAGGGCTAGTACGAGCTCAGACGGTTGTTTGGGCATAAAACCATATAAGTAATAATTACTATGTGGTGTGTGCTTTGAATATTTGCTGATACGGTGATATTTGGGTTAGCTACGCCTCCACATGACGTAATTTTCTCGGGGTATTTAAAATTTAAAAGTCTCTGTTCGTGTGCACTGACGCAAGTAGTGTGTGCTGGTGATCCCGATATATTTTTGAGTCCACGTTTGTCTTATCTTCGAATACTTACGTCAGTGGGCCATTGTTTTTAATTGTATGTTAGATAAGAGTGCGTGTACGATTATCGTTTAATTTTCACTGGGTTGGCTCCAAAGGAACCTATTGCCCGGTCTACACGAAACTAGTTTCTTAAGCTAGAAAGCAAACTAGTACAAGTAAGCAAGTAAGGTAGCAACTCTAGCTCCATCTAAACGGAACTAGCTTAGTTTTTAAGTTAGTAAGCTAACGAGGAAACGAGTAAGCTATCATCTAAGCCAGAATAGTTTCAATAGGATGGGGTTCTACTATTCTAATAGCTAGTAGATATTCCCACCACCAAATTTACTATTCTAGCTTTGCATGAACGGCAAAGCTAGTACATGATCGGCTAGTATACGGTGAAGACGCGCCGATTTGTATTTTCTTCATATATACACGCCTCACAAATGTCTTAATTATACAGTGTGGAAGAAAAGTATGGAATAAATTCATTATTTCTAAAATAACAAAGTTTCATGAAATTTCCTCGGACCCGTCGATTTTGCTTTTTAAAAAGATTCTTTTTTCTATACCAACGCATTTCCCACGTTTATTTGTTTTCGCGTGATGACGTCATCGGAATTTTTTTTAAATAGAACCCCTATATTTTTTCATCGGATTTTTGTAGAGCTTAACTTGCTGAATTCAAAAATGTATAATTTCAACACTTTATTCCTTCAATTTTCCGAAAAAAAAAACCGATCCAATAAAATCGGCTTGAAAAAATGTGAATATTCCCATTTGTGTCTGTGATGGGCTGATTGAGAGTAAAATGGATATAGTGAATTCATCGGCAGTATCCCAAAATAGGGACTCTTCATTTTTAAACAATTTAACAATAATTAATTAATTAATTAATCATTAAATTATGGTTGCCCCTAATTTATTATTTTGTTTTATAAAATTGCATGTTAGAATATTACATCTTTTGATAGCAAAAACAACAAATTAAATCAAGTCACCTCAGAAACTGTTTCTGGCAGCTAAACAAAATCTAATCAGAATTGACATCTGTCAACTGCAGCGTTTATTGGATCGGTTATTATTTTCTTTCTCGGAAAGTTGAACGAATAAAGTGTTGAAATTATATATTTTTGAATTCAGCAAGTTAAGCTCTACAAGAATCCGATGAAAAAATATAGGGTTTCTATTTAAAAAAATATCCGATGACGTCATCACGCAAAAACAAATGAACGTCGGAAATGCGTTGGTATAGAAAAAAGAGTCTTTTTAAAAAGCAAAATCGACGGGTCCGAGGAAATTTCATGAAACTTCGTTGTTTTAGAAATAATGAATTTATTCCATACCTTTCTTCCACACTGTATAATGAAATTAATTTCAATTGTCAATGTTCTCTGTTATAAAGACAAACATGCGTGATCCATTGTTACATAGAAATAAGTTTTTCTAGCAACTCGTTAATAGTTGATCAAATGCAACTTGGCACAATGTCTCAATTAAATATTTCGGTCTAAAATTGTGTTTCTTTTGTTAATTTTTCTCTACGGGTCTACGGTAGACTACAATGATACTAGTTTTGACTTAAAATATCCAGCATCGTGTGTACTGCTTTAGTATTACATCAAGCCATTATAGGGCCAGGAGGGTTACAGATTGGCATGGCTCTAACGTGCCGTAACTTAGATAACTATTGGAATCGCTCGGGAATGGTATACTTATTGAAAATATCGAGGTGCACCAGCTTGAAAAGGTGTGCTATTTGCAGCAGCAATTGTATATGATAGTTTAAGGGTCCCAGAAGGTGTAAAAGTGCGGGCGCAAAAAAATATTCATAACTTTTAGCCTGGGACGAAATTTAAAAAAAGGTATTTTTTCCAGGTAGATTACTTAACAATTGCTTTATGCAAAAACTGTCAATTCGATCTTAATCGGCCTTACGGCTCTCGTTTTGTATTGAAGTCAAGTACTTTTCTCTAAATGTATGGCGTGATTGGGTTATTTTTTCATTGTTAAATAAATAATTTAAAATTACCTTGTTTTTTACCTACTTTTTTGCACTTTCGAGCATTTTGCAGCGAACATTTCAAATCTACGGATATCGGACCAACTCTATCTTGTAGAAAATTTCATAACGAACAAATTTATAAGTATACATTTTTTCTCTAAAATGCATACTTACCGAGTTATATGCGATTGTTTCCGGGAAAAAACGCGATTTTCGCATTTTTTTTTCACTTTTTCGTTGTTTATGCAAATAGCACACCTTTTCAAGCTGGCGCACCTCGATATTTTCAATAGGTATACTATTCCGAGCGATTCCAATAGTTATCTAAGTTACGTCACGTTAGAGCCATATTTGAAAGATTTTTTCGTAATTCTCCTGGCCATAATAAAATTTTTACTGTTTAAGAAAGGTATTTTAAGCTAATATGTATCAAATCTCCTACAATTCCTATCAATGAAGTCATATGTATGTTCTCTGATACCAAACATCTAGGTATGCTAATGAACATCCACAGACAAAACTCTATTCAATAATTATCTAAAAAATTTAATATATTTACTAACCTCTGGAGTGGGAACTCGAAATTCAACCACAATAATTGAGCTTAAAATACCTTTCTTAAACAGTAAAAAATGTTACAAAAGCTAATAATAAGGAATATATGGGTAGATATTGTGGGTGTAATTCAACGCAGGTTGGGGCTTTTGTCCACTGAGTAGTTAGTTTCACACAATATTGTTAATACCTGAAAATATATGAGAAACCATAATAAAATGTTAGAATACTAGCTTGCTATCCTAGCTTGTAAAACTAGCCATTAGCATTATTGCCCGGTCTACAAGTTTATTTTTCTCCACTGATCTTTTTCCTTTCTATGTTCTACCTTTTGCAATTCTAACCATCACTGGCTCTATTCCCTACAATCTTTGATTCGTTCATTTAGAATCGAGATTCTTTACCGGAATGTTATATGATATCTATCTGACACTCTCATTATATGCCCTTAATATTCGTCTCAAAATCTTTTCCATGGATCTATTGTATTTTAATTGTTAATGTCGAGGATGCATGTCTCATTACCTCTCATTACCATAGGTAATAACTGATCTGATAACGAATTTGTTCATCCTGAATTTGGTGTTGCCATGTACTTGATTTGAAGATAGTGCTAAATGTACATCAAATACGTCTGGCCCATTGTTAGACAGATATTTAAGTGAAGTTTTTATATCATAGTTTTTTAGATTTTCTCAAAGATTGTTCTAAAGCTTTGTATCATGTTCGACTCAAGTTGAAGCTATATATACTCCTTAATGATTAATTTCTCCATTTGATAATGAAAAATCCACACAGATGCCTCAGTGTTGTATTTCTATTCGTGGACATTAGCTTCATTTGCCACGTTTACCAGTAACTTGTTATGCATTTCTGAGGCAATATTGATATGTTATCAGACTTTTCTATTGAATTCCAATTTTCTATTCATATATTTCCATTTCCTTCATTGTGATATACGGAGAAATGAGACATTAAAAGTCAATAAAATAAATAGATACAATTTGAACAAAGTCTTCAGTTCTGCGGAATCTTTATAAAAGGTGTCCACCATCACGTTGATTTTGTTTCGTTCATAGGTAAGCTACGTTTGCGCGAAGAGCATATTGTATATTACAGCCAATTTGTCCAACCTTGCGTGACGCTACAAGCGTCTTGTCAAAATAGGGCAAGAGACCGTGAATGAACTTACAACTTAACCGCATTACACCAACTCGCAGCTTTGTATCGGATTCACAGCCATTCAGAAAAGGTGTTTTTTGGTATCTCGGTCAAGATCTTAAATATAAGCTTATTAAAACTGTATGTAGAAAGAGTTAGACCAACACCTGGATCTCTGAACCTTTGATACCTGATGTGTTTGGGTTATGGAAAGATTAAGTTGGTATATTTTAAGGCTAACAAGACACCGAGTGATTGCAAATGAATGGTACCAAGTAACTGATGCTTATATTGCGCATTTGCTGTAAACAAATTGATGTAAGTGAACACATTAAAGGTCCACCAAGTTATAATATATAACACTACTAGCATGGCAAGAGGTTTTTACTGGCGGACAGAAGGATATGCTAAAAAGTCAATCAAGGAAAAATGTTGTAAATTCGCAGAGAATCTTCGTTTAATTAATGCATTTTTTCTTGAAGAGTAAAAAAGTATTTAAAATTAAATTCTGCGCGGGATATTATCGTTCTTTTTAGATTCGATCAGAGGCAAACAATTTTTGTATAACTTTATGTGTGACTCGCCCTCGATGAACACCTTGTAGTGTTTTTAAGTTACTTGGACTCATAGTCAAAGAATACCAATAATAATCTTAAATCATTTACCAAATTTGGTTGTTCCAAGCAATTCAGAGCTATTAATTTTTTTCGCTCCACTTTGAAGGCCTGTAACTCCGCCTGTGTGCAAATTTGTATATATGTATGTTTGGTTAAGTTACAATATTACGGGAACACCCTATATCTGTAAAAAATGGTAAAGATGTAAAATCCCAGGGGGATAGCCCTACTGCCCCCGTCCACTGGTACATGCATTGCAGAGGCACCCTGTGTACAAGTACTTATTTTATCTGTAAATACGTTTCTTTGTAAGATGTTTGGTGGGGAATTCTGTAAATTTTATTTATTATTAACATTTCAGTCAGTTAAAAAATATATGAAATAGATATCTTGCGAAATAATTATATAATATTGTCGAGGTTAATTGTTCAGCTCAGTTTTTCCGTATAACTGCATTTTAAGTTCCAACCTACGTTTTTCCTGACTTGCATTTCTTTTTGACTCAATCTCGCCAATATTTTTTTTTAACTGAAATGTTACGCATTGCTAGCTAACTCTGCATTTATTAATTATGGTAGCTGTTGTAAAATTAAATATTTGTGCGGAAGTGGCGTAATTGTTAACTGATTAAATTATTAATCCAGACAGGAAACATTTTTTATATGCAATACGTCGTAGGTAGTAGTCCATTCAATATATAAATTATATATTGCTAGTTCGTATTTTACAATGCAACCCAAATTAATAACTAACTTTGGCGAACATTTTAATTTCGAACCATGCGAAGAAGAAAATGAAAACGATACCGAGGTTGATGAATACTTGCTAGCTTTTTTGCGATATTTTGCGAATTTTACAAACTTTTTGGGTGATGGGGCACAGACTTCAAATTCAAATTCGCTTCCCCAAAATATATAAGAACACTTGATCCAATCTAAAAAACATTTTGCTCACTCTCATTAATATGATTTTGTGCCATTTTCAGCTGTTTTCGCATTTTGGCGATGAATCTAAACAGACTAAATAAATAAATTTATTCAATCAAAATTTATTTATTTATGTTACAATTTAGGAATACAACAGGTTAAAGACCCACAAGTAAGAACTAGATGCTATAAAGGTTAAATGTATTATTCAGTGAAACTATTATATTTAATAATAATATCTAAAATGTCATCTACCAAAAACTTGCTATCCTGTTTTTCGTAGTTTTAATTAGATTTGATTAGATTTAATGGCAAAATGTATGCCACACAGCCTAATTTATTACACAATTTGCGGAAACGCTTCATGCAAGAATATAACATTATCCCACAAATGCTTCATAATATCAGAGAACATTTTCAGCGATGTTCTAATACTGTGACTTTTCACCTTTAATTTCTAGAGAACTGACTGTCCAAAATTAAAAAAAAAACTGGATGATGATGATGATTGAATATGTTGTAAAATGATGTGTCACACAATACTTTACTACTTTCTGTTTAAGATTTTAAGGGTAAATCTAATCTCCGGCCGTAGATATTTGGAGAATGAGAAATCCATCATATGTCACCCTCAAAACAAAAATTGACGGGTACGAGTATTTTTTTTAGTATTACCACCAAAAGATGAAAACCTGAGTAAACATTGTTTGAAGGCCCACCCTGTATAATAAACAAAGGAAAAAATCTGTCAGAGGAAAACTGATAGACAGATATCGAAAGTCAAATCTTAATGGGGACTCAAAATGTTGATCCTGAGATAATGAAATGTATAAAAACATAGTTGGCTCTGTTAACTGCAACATTTTTTTATAAGCTTTATCGATACATGTTAATCAAATATAAATTTTAGGTATTTCAATACATCACTACTTATATCAGAGTAATAAATAATACTTAATCATTTCTACTCACAAGAAAGCAATGCCTATAAAAATGTGGTATATACCCCTAATAAAGACCTTTAAATTTGACAATTTTTCTAATTTTAGAAAAACTTGTTCTAAGCAACATTGCAACATAAACGTGTGTACCTAAATATATGTTCATAATTTGAGTTTCCTTCTATTTCTTGAATTTCTCAACGTCTTTTGATATTGGTTACACAATTTTACTTATACCTAATGTGTAGGATTTGTTTATACACTTCACAAGTTCACAAGTCACATTATACAAAAATAAAAATATATGTTTGAATCCTTGCCCTGCCAAACTGTAATATTACAAAAAAATAATTTTTGTTAAGTCATGAAGGCAAAAAGCGTTAAAGAATATGACTCCTCAGTGATAGAATTGTACCTTACCACGTGCAAAATGCTTAAGATTAACGTCAATTAAGTCTTACTAGTTTTTTATTATGCGAGGTGTGATTTGAAATTTGTGGTGTGAAATTTATAATACAATTTTGCAGTTGACGTGTAAAATCTAGGAAAATTTACGACAGGTAACAGGTGAAAATATAATGAAAAATAGAAATGACTATATTGACATTCTGTTTACATTAAAAGACAACTGAATATTTGTCTGAAGAGAGCCTAAGTGTTCATGGATTTCGAACCGAGTTTTCTATGTTTCGCAGGGGGGCGAAAGGGGAACTCTGTTAGTAAACAAAAACATGTCACAAAAAAACAGCTGAAGAATCGAGTGTAGACAATTAAAAATAGTTTTAAAAATAAATTCAGAGATGGAGGAACCCACTACTTCCAGTAAGTAAACAAAAATCTTATAGGTCCTTATGACTTTATTATATAAAAAAATAGTTTCATGTGAGTGAAGCCGATTGAAGTCAAGATCGAAGTAACAGTGGGTTGTTTATCATCCTAGTAGTAGTATCGCGAGGACAAAAGTTTTTTGTTAAAATGAAATACTTTGCTCAAAAAATACAATTCTTATCCTACATGATTTATTTCATTTCAGACAAGAACTTTACACGAATAACTAGGATGGCATCATTTAATAATATTATCATGAAATCAGCCTCCTCTTCATTACGAGGAATATTCGAGAAAAATTAAGACTTACATTACGAATTGCACTGGATGTTCACCGAAAGATATCAGTAAAGGAGGGCCTCTAAGGCCGGTTTTCGGCCCCTTTGGTTTAAAAAAAAATCGCCAGTAAGTATAGGTTATAAACAGTCGATTTGACCCTAAACGGAACCTCAAATACCCCCCTCCCTTATTCACTCCACAGTCTCTATGATAAAATAATAGGGTAGCATACACGCTTTGTAAGTAACTATTTGTCAGACTACTACCCTTGACTGAGCCCTTTTACATATTAATTCACTCATACCCCCCAAAAAAATACCCTTCCTCCCGGCTGAGTTTTATATGAGTGAATTAATATGTAAAAGGGCTCAAGGGTAGTAGTCTGGCAAATAGTTAGTCACTTACAAGGCGTTTATGCTACCCTATTATTTTATCATAGGGATTGTGGAGGTAATAGGACTGGAGTAAATAAGGGTATTTGAGGTTCCGTTTAGGGTCAAATCGACTATTTATGACTTACTGGCGAAAAAAAAAATCTTTTTTTTTTAAAAAAGAAACAAAAGAGGCCGAAAACCGGCTTTAGAGGCCTCCTCCTTTCAAAAGCAAATTTTTCAGTTTTTTTTATATATTTTAAAGAAATGGGCTCAGTACAATAGAAAATACGATCACTGTATTTCCAACTATTTCAAATGGTTAAATTCTCCAATAGACAAAAATGTTCACTGAATAAATCGGTCAGTTTTCAGCTGAGAATTTTTCTCGATTTCGGAACTCCGAAAATATAAAACACCAAAGTTTCAGAATTGCCAACTTTCCGGGTTCCTTGCCCCACTGTGCGTTGTACAAAAAAGTGTTTGCTGCTGCTGATAGTACCCTGTATACTTATCGCACAATATCTTATTACGTAGAATCAATTCAGTAAATATTTGGAGGTAATTTATCATTAAATATATGTACTTAATATAGTTTACAGTTTCCTTTTACTCCCCAATTTGACGGTGGGTTTTAAAGTGAGTTTCCCAACACTTGAAATGCTGTAACAGTAAACATCGCCTTCGCTTGTTGTCATATGTGCGGTAATTATGCGCGTTATATTTTCTTGCACTTTGGTCATGCATTTACGACAAAACGATTCTATAATTAGACGATATATTTTTTCCAACTAACAACCGCCGACGACGTAGATGCGCCGCGCAACTGCTACTTTCGCGAATGCACCATTGCGATTCCTCATTCTCAGCAAAAGGAGGAGTGTATTTTTACTTGATGTCATGTGCTACACAATGTTTGGACGTAGTTTGCATCGACCTTGCGACTTAGGCGGACCAGCGATAATAATGGTCTATTGGGCTGTAATGTTTTTCGACCTTTAATTGAATACACGGGGATTTGACGAAATATTGTTGACATTATACTCCAAAGCGAAACGCAAATGTCTGGGAGAACCCTCTTATGCAGAAAAGAAGAGGGTGACAGCAGCGTCTGAGACCTAAGCTTAGTTTGAATTACTTTTAGCTATGTACAGGGTGGTACACCGAACGAGAGTGAATATTTCGTATAAGAACAACGTGATTTAGCTAAATTTGCCTTACACCAAAAGTTCATATTAAGCGACATACAGGGTGTTAAAGTTTTTTTTTTACATTTTTTGCATAACTATTCAACACATTTTAATATAGGCACAATATTTGGTACGGAGGTTTCTTGGGTCGAGAAATTCGAATTTGAATAGACTGGCAGAATCCTGTATGACTGAAACATCATAACTTTTTTGTACCAACATGTATATTTATTTTAAATAGTTAGTAGTTTGAGATGCAATTAGCCGATGAAAACATCGATATTCTGGGTAAAATTATCGATACTCGATACTTATTTTATATAGGTGCCAAGGTGCCAAGTCAAACCCTTAAATTAAATGCCAAATTTACCAAATTAACAACCAAATCGTTAAAAAACTGGCAGTAGTTATGTGGTTGTTTAATATTTTAATGGCATTACATTTAACACAGTTAAGTAGTTTTCATTAATAATGGTTTTATAAATGCAATAGTTTAAACTAAAAAAAAAAATTACAACAGTTTTATAAAATAAATATTTCCATATTATCAACATTGAAATTAAATTTAAATTTTCATTACATTTAATAAATAGGTATGTAAAGAACTGCTGAGATATTCTAGATTTCATTATTTTGTTAAAATACACGTTTGGCATAGAAAATAACATTTATCAAACCACCACTTTGAAGCAGTCGAGAACAACAGTTAACTTGGTTAATGTACGATTAATCTATAGAGTTTAGAAGCTCTGAATATTATTTTAATAGCAGAAACAACATACAGAATCATAAATTATTTTTAACTGTGTTGCTTTTTTGTTTATATTAATCAATAACGTAATTTATAATGCTGAATCTGACTAGATTCGACTCAAGTTAATGTATACGATTAATCTATAGAGTTTAGAAGCTCTGAATATTGTTTTAATAGCAGAAACAACATACATAATCAAAAATTATTTTTAACTGTGTTGCTTTTTTGTTTATATTAATCAATAACGTAATTTATAGTGCTGAATCTGACTAGATTCGACTCAAGTATCGATAACGCGATACCGTTCTTTCAAATTCGATATATCGATATTATCGAGTCAGTTTGTTTTGGCCATTAACTATCAATACTATCAGTATTGAAGTATCGGTAGCATTCTCAGTAAAAATATTTCTTCATATTTTTCACATAAAAACGGTATACCTTCTGAACTTTGATACGAGCAACCGTTTCTAAGATATTTTCCTTGAAAGTTTGAAGTATTTATGTACAATGCTTTTAAATTAATTGTGCATTAGAGGCATTCACGAAAGATTGACTTCTTTTATATTAGAAAAAGTCGAAATATATGAAAACCAACTTCTTAGTGAATTTTCTAGGCACCCTTTTTCTGAAAATATAATACAATTTTAATATTTGTAGTAAAAAAAATGCTTTTTACCATTGGCGTAGAAGTTTACCCTAGTGTACCATAACTTGCGCCACTGGATTTAGTTGAAAAAAGTTATTCACGGCATAACATTATAACTGTTTTTTATGATTATTGCATGCCAAGTGTTTATTTGTTTAGTAGATAAAAAAGAAAAATATACAGGGTGTTACAAAAATCTAGGGGCAGGTTCTATGTTTAAAAATAAGTTTATATAAACATAAGTCCGGAAATACCTCGTTTTCGAGATACAGGTTGTTTAAAATTTTGTGTCTTAAATACGCTAGTCTTCATTTCTCGAAAACCGATCGAGATATTGAGATGAGATAGTACACAACAGTGTATAGTGAGGAGCTATTTTTACGTGTATAAATTTATGTCGTAATATACTAGGACCACTGGCTCCGTGCCGTTAAATATTCATTTTTAGCAAAGAAAATATTGTACGCCACTGATTTTTGGACAAATTAGTATGGCTCTCTTAAGGGGGCCGTATTCTTGAAATAGTGTTATTTTGAAATACAAATATTTTTAGACATTTCAGAACTGAATTTTTAGCAAATCAGCAATCTTATCTCATGTCACCTGCGAATATTCAAAGGTACCGAAGTTAAACGAACGCTGAAAGCGGTCTAACCAACCAATTTTTAGATACAGAAATCTTTCAAAATGAAAATTTAAATAGTACTTTACTCTACGTTTTTAATTGTTCTTGATTTCTGTATCTAAAGAGGACCACAAATATGAACATGATCATTTTGCGGTGAGAAATACGACGACGTTAAAGCTAAGTTAATTCTGCTTAAAAAGTGTATCTTGGACTTTTTTCTCCTGACTCACCGTTTTTGAGATAAAAATTAATTTATTAATCATTACAATAGGATTGGTCAGTGGTCGCGCGGTTTAAGGCGTCAGTACTTGAATCGAGGTGACTGGATCGCTGTGGGTTCGACCCCTGCAGCCGGTAGACCGTATAAGCTATATTCGTGGAGAGATTGACACCCTCTCTGCGGGTATGGTATGGTGGAAGAATGTTGACTTGGGTCAATGTGAGAGATTGATACCGGTTGGCTTTTAACTACCCCCCTAATTAATGAGGTTTTCCAGGTTTCCCTCATTCCTGCACTGAATGGTGGTTAGGGCCTACCAACGTAAGTCGTTCCTGGGCGCAAATGCGGCCTGCTTAATAATAATATGCCGCCCCCTCTCCCGCACAAGTCTTCGACTTCTGGGCTAATCCCCGTGATTAGAATGAGGGGTAGAGATATTATTATATTATTATTATTATAGACTAACTTTGGAATGCTAATTATAAAACAATAATCTAGGTGGCATGTGTCAGTTTCTCAAAAATTCCATGTCAGACTTAAACAAAAAAAGATAACACAGAGTCGAGTGACTTGTTTTTGAATTGTTTATGATAGTGTTTACTAAATTTTTTACAAAATAAGTAAATATGGTGATTTATTCCTTAGAACAATTGGCCGACATACATTTTATGCATTGAAAAACAAACCGTAATACGAATGAAGCAAGATGTCTCTATGAAGATGGTTTTAAGAGATACCAATTTGTCCAAAAAACAGTACACTTGATTTTGCTAAAAATTTGTATTTAACGGCACGAACGCCACTGATACTAATATATTACAATAGAAATGTATGCACGTAAAAGTAGTCCTTCACTATGTACTGCTGTATACCAAATATGATCTCAATATCTCTATCGGATTTCGAGAAATTAAGACTATAGTAGTTAAGACCGTTGAGTGAGAAATTATAGATAGAGGCGCAACCTTATGGCGAAATGCGTATCCACTTTTGGGCGTGAGACAGTATTAGGTATTATGCTCTTTGGTTCTAAGATTCGCAATTTATCGGCAACTTATTGTTCACGGAGGTTTCCTTTGCTTGTTAAACCATTGAATCACACAGAACACTCTAAATTGACTGTCGTTAACAACAGTTCTGGACGCATAATATTATTATAGGAATGACTTCTATTATTTTCTCATGCTCTATCATAGCCCAAAGTTAAGAGCGAAGAATCGGTTACACCCTGTATAAATAAAGAATTTACTGTTGTCCTTATTTGAAAAAATGTTATTACCCGAGAAAGAGTGGTATTGAATTTGACAATGAAAATTTATATGAAAATTGTGTCTTGCTTTTGAGGTTGATTGATTTGAGAAATAAAATGTGCAGTATAAATTCACTGTCCACTATTAAGTCTTTATCTATTACAGTAATAAAGTGTGAGCAATTAACAATTGATTAAAATTCTCAGGTTCGTAATCAGCCAATTATAGATGGCAATCCTATCCGCCGTCGATTCCCACACGCCTACTCAGAACATTAAATGCACATGCACTTGTAAAAACAACAAGGAGATACACAAATAGATATTGTTTGTTTCGGAAGTTGCCACCGTGTTCACGCGACGAATATTTTATGGAAAACTGCAAACATCTATTTTAATACCCGTAATAATAATTAATTGCTTAATTTGTTTTTTGCTTCACTTTTTTCAAGTATCATATTCTTGTTTCAAAAATTCATTATGTCTGTAGAACATTTTTTATGCATCAAGCACCTTATTGGTGAAACCACATTTATGGCATCAATAAACATTAAAGCTATAGGAGTAGATACTCCATATAGTAGTGGATTGCTGCTACTTTTAATTACTGGATACTACTTTTTGATATATGTACTTATATAATTTTTGATTGAAAAGAAGATACTACTACTTGGCAACATATTTCGATATGACAGTTGTTAATTTTTGTTTTGAAGTATCAGCAAACTGATAAGTGGTCGTGCCTTTTGATAAAATAACAGCAGTCATATTCCATTACAAGATGTTGTAAAATCAAATATTTCATCACTGTTACTAAGAGGTATCGACATTGTGAATATCTCATTTCTGCTTGAAGATTGATACTAGTCTAGTATATTCTATAACACTGGAATGAGGAAATTCGACACTGAGCCAAATGCTATCAGAAAGATTTACCAGAATCGAATTTACTTTCTAGACGATACCCAGAAATTATATAAGTATACATTGCAATAACAAGTGAATATTGTACATTTTATTGTATTTTTACTTGACAAAATGAAAAATTGGCAGATTGTAAATGTTTTCAGCGAAATTTTCTACACTTTAGATTGTAGACAACAAGGAAAGATTGTATTGCGTGGCAATGAAAATTGGAAATTGAAGGCATAGCAAACGAAAAATCACATTCACTACCTGAAGATGTTATCTTTCTTGTTATGATATTCTAATGAATTATTCCTTCCTCTGGAATTTCAGAAGAGTTACACACCCTTCATGTATTTTTAAAGTTGTAATATCTGTTTCTGAATTTTTAATATAGTAGTGGAAGTACGACGAACACAGATTTTTAATATTTTTTAACGTTTTCGGCATTTAGAAACTTCAATTTGTTTGAGTGTACTACTCAGTTTGTTAATATCTACTTGTCCAATGCTTCTGCCTTTTTGAAAATTTACAGGCAATATTTTGTGATAATTCTAAAAAACTGCTGTTATTGTGAACTGTTCTGGTTTTTTGACATATCTCGAATAACAATCAACATTGTTATGTCTAATCCTTTAGATGTGATATTTGACTACCCCCCTAATTAATGAGATTTTCCAGGTTTCCCTCATTCCTGCACTGAATAGTGGTTAGGGCCTACCAACGTAAGTCGTTCCTGGGCGCAAATGCGGCCTGCTTAATAATAATATGCCGCCCCCTCTCCCGCACAAGTCTCCGACTTCTGGGCTAATCCCTGTGATTAGAATGAGGGGTAGAGATATTATTATATTATTATTATATTATTGCTAGATTAGTCCATCTTTTAAGAATTTTTATATCCTTATTTATTATTGGTCGAATACATTTTCCATTTAAGTTTAAAATTTCTGGGAGCGATTTATTTTTTCTAAAATAGTCACCAAACTCTATTGGACAGTTTTCTCAAATATATTTGTAAATGTATGCTTTCTCAAATTCAGCCTTTATGCATTTCTCTGTGTACCTATTAACATAATTTTTATTCGATTCGAATTCATCATTTGTGTATGTTTTTGACTTTTGTAGTTTTAAATACGAAAACTTATTTGTTTTCAAAACATCAGCTAACTGAAAGTGATTATAAAATATGCGAAAATTAGGTATTACAAGATTCGAATCAAAGTTTATAACTTTGTTAGAATTAGTGTTGGCTGTGAAAATAAATCTTGCAAAATTTTAAAAAGCTTTGTCTTACAAAACACGAGAAGAATTTCTTTAAAGTCTTGTTCTTGCTCGATCTTGCAAGATCATATCTTGTATTGTCTTGAGATAGTCTCACAAATTTATTGTCTCGCAATTTTGCAAGACTTTTACATGATTCTTGCGATAGTCTTGCATACAAATGAGGACATGGAACTTTATTATGAATTTGGTAGCAGTGGTGGTTACTCTCGGTAAGCTACTATCAAGATGGCAGGTTGCCATAGTGGTTGATTGGTAGATGTTATAAAGTAGGAGAAACAACCAGATTTACAAAAACAGAATCGAAGCTCTTTCAGTCAAGTGCTAGTGAATTGATAACCTAAACTCAATAAACTTTGATTTTAAAAATAACTTATATGCCCTTTAAATAAATTACTCGTATACAGGGTGTACTAAATTAAGCCCCCCAAAAATTAACTGGATTCTACGATCAACGGTCTTTGATCTTTCCCAAATATTTCCAAAAGGGATAAAGATAATATAATCGAATTTGAAATTGACAATCACAAGTAGATCGCGAATCTAATGTTCTCAAAATAATTCCTCATAATTGGTCATAGGCGTGCCAAACTGGGAGGTCAGTGGATATATATTGCTCTAACTTTCTTGTATCTCAATATTTTCGTCGTCAGATCAAAAAATTAAAAATTCTAGTCTATTTTACATGAAAAAGGTACACAGTACAGGTCCGATAACCTGCTCTGTTTTCGATTAATCTTAGTTTAATAATTCTGTGACATACCACAACAGTTTAAGATGGAAACTATAAATAGGCAAAATATCCCTAGTAGGCTCTGAGAAAATACTGTCGACTTATTTAACACATATTAAAGGTGTTATTCGAGCATTTTAACATATTAAAATACTTTTGAATTTTAATATAGCTTATTAATACTTCAAAATTTTTAAAAACATATGTAACATGTGTCAAATAAACTGATACATAACTTTTCAAAGCCTACTAGAGACAATTTGACCGCTTGCATCATATATCTAATATTTTTGTTGTGTCACAAAATTTTTAAATCAATATTTTTCGTAAACGGAACAATTTATCGAAGTAAAACAATATTTTTATTTTTTCTATCTGACGGCAAAAACCTTGAGATATGAAAAAGTTAGAGCAATATTTATCCAGTAACCCCCCAGTTTGGCACGCCTATGACAAATTATGTATTGTTTTTAGAACATTAGATTAGCAATCTAATTTCAATTCTCAATTTTAAATTTCATTACTTTATCTCGATCCGATTTGAAAATGTTTGAAGAAAATCAAATTTTAGGAGCCCCCTTTAAAGAGCAATACCTATAATAGAAATACAATATTTATTTTTTCAGACAGGAAGGACCAAGAAAAAACAAGACAAGATTAGCCAAATAGAAGTTTAGATGAACGCCTTTTCTATCTCTCTTTGAGGTTATAAAATGTTAATGTAACAATATTCTTAAATTGTATTTTATAAAAATTTGATTGGGGTCCATTCAGTGGCACTCAAATTCAAGTCCGTCTCTGAGTGATGGTGTCGAGGTGGTAATTAGGTTGGCCCATGGAAAACTGGGAACGGTGTTGTCGCTTTATTGATTACTCATCATTTATTTCTTATGTAGATTCGAAACTAACTAAATTATTTGGAATTATAATGACCGCCGACATAGGATTTTGAATTTGCCTCGAGACTATCGATCGAATCGACGATTATCGTCAATGAATTCCCGACAGATACCATTTTACCATTTTGGGATGTTCGGTATTTGACTTAAATAGGCTCGTTGTCGGCACTTCAAGTTGCGCTCGTGTGTGCAGTAGGCCGAGTGGATGACTCGGAAAAAATAAAATATTTTCTTTTTCAAGTCGCATTTAGGTTAAAAAATACATAATGACATGTGCACTAAAATGCACTAGAGCTACATGCAATACTTCGGTATCAACTGTATACGAATTGATTACATGTTGTCTATCTGCTTTTCTAATAAAGTCGGTGGGCTTTTGTTCGTTGAAATATCTACTTTTTGATGATGTAAAAAATATACATTACTATGGTAAATGTACTCAGAAAATGCAAAGAAACGATGCGACAAACTCGAATCCGATTTTTTTTTTAATCATTATGTACAATTTTGAGCTATTTATTAAAATTTATACTTTAATTACTCGAGAAATGTAAGATTCCATGGTACATTGATAAACGACAAAATTTCAAGTCGAAATATACTACTATAAGTAACAACAAATAAGTTAATAAAGTTAATATTTAATAAGACATCTACAATATTTTTTCGTTTCTTTGCATTTTCTGAGAACATTTCATAGTAATGTATATTTTTTCTACACCATCAAAAAGTAGAGATTTCAACGAACAAAAAGCCCACCGACTCTTTCAAAAAAGCAGATATTTTGACGTGAGAATTTTCGATTGAAAATTAGGGTGCTTTTTCGATATTAAGTCAAAATAAGGTGAAAAAATTAATATTTTAAATAAAAAAAAAATTACAGTGTGTTTGGGACATAAAAAGGTAAGTTTTCACCAAATTTCGTGAAATTTTAATTTTTTTTTGTAAAAGAATAAAGAACCAAAAACTTGGTTATTTGAATTTTTCACATAAATTTTGAGGTTATGTGAATAAAGTGTAAATATAAAAGTTGTAGAATTTTTTATTACCTACAACTTTGTTACCTAACTTTTTTCCATAGGACTTGTAGTTTTGCCGGAAATCAAGATAAACCGTTTTTTACCTTTAAAAACTCACCTTCTTCCACTTACCGACCTCAGATCGCCCG
This sequence comes from Monochamus saltuarius, assembly GCA_025584915.1. Lineage (NCBI taxonomy): Eukaryota > Metazoa > Arthropoda > Insecta > Coleoptera > Cerambycidae > Monochamus > Monochamus saltuarius. Next base: position 20,768,777 of record CM046721.1, read on the forward strand.
TAAATTATTTTTCCTTTCATTTTTGTTGTATTCTCTTCCTTTTCCAATGGGTTTCATCCTATTATTTTTTTTTGGTTTAAAAAATTATCGACCCTGGTCTAACATTTCTCTACGTAAGTTTATGTTGTGAGAATATTTACATCTACAGAAGTAAAATTTAAAAAATATTCTGGCTAATTGGTTCTACATTTTATCAAAAAATATGTATTTTCATAGATAGTATCTAAAACTTTGTTGGTTAGACCGTTTTTAACTGCTGTTTGTTTGCGTCTCTTCGGTTTGAAAATAATCAGGTGACACGAATTAACATTTCTGTTATTTGTTGAGCCTGTTATTATTAAATGATTAAACTCATTAGTCATTGTAGAAAGCACTATTACAAAAATACAGGACCCTTAGCTTAAATCCAATCACCTCGCCATCCGCGAAAATTAGTTTTGCTTCCATCTCCCGGACTATTGGTGAGAGTGCAGTCCTCAGCGCCGCATAGTGTGGTCTCTGTGGCGCTAGGCCATATAAGGTGCACCGTGTGATTCAAAGATCTGGGGTCGAGACTGAACAACTCGCACCCACTTCTTGCATACCACGGTGGACTAGATGGTCAGACCCTAGCCTACATGCACACCCGATGACACAATACTTTGTGGCGTGGGTATTGGCTCAGTATATGCTTTCATGGGAATTCTCGTAGCTCTTCCTTATCTCGTAGAAAGTATTTTTGATTAATTGTTACACTGGGAGATCCCTGACAGCCGTCGTTAGAATGTATATGAGTCTAAATTTCCGGTGTAATATGCATATAATAGCGGGTTAGAGATGATGTACCTATATTCATAATATACTACATGACAAAGAAAGGTAAACATCCATTAAATATCATGTTATTTTGCATAATTTTTTGCATGTTTGCATCTCTCGGTGAAAGTAAAAATGATTAAATTTTCAGGTTTAAATGTGTTAAGTTTAAGCTGTACAGTTTTTTTGGAGTTTGCATAGATCGTACTTTGATAACGTAACGATATGGCAACCTCTCCTTCAGTAAATCATATGGTTTATTTTACTATGTTACGTCAGTGGTCTTATCTGGTTAGCGGTCCTCAAAATGTGGATATTTTTTTAAAAATCGAAAATATTTGAAATTTTTAAAAATGACTTTCACTGAACTCATCTATATGACGAACTACACCTGCAATTAAAATATTTGTATTTATTTAAGAGTAACCCTGTATATAAAAAACTACAAAAATACAGCTTATTCTCTAACCTATCACTTAGTAATTATATAGGTAAGTAAGTATTTTTGATGCTGCTACAAAATATAAATCAAAATTTCGGCTCAGATGCGTATACCTTACAAATCATGATTTATTTCCACTATGAACAAGTCATTCTTACTAGGTAAGCACCATGTAGATATAAAGAACAATATTTTTTATATCATAATTTCTATTATATAAAATATGACATCAATGGAAGAGTCCAGAGTTTGACACATAACACTCGACAGATAATTACTATTACAGAGATCGCACCTGGTTGACTTTACTACAGTTTTGTTTTATACACAAGCGTGTTCAGCACCAGCAAAAACGTATCTGTGTCAAATTTTGATGAAATATGTTGCAAGTGTCTTGAAGCTTGTTGCAAACGACACTGTTTACAGCTGATTCTGCCTGGAGTGAGTTTTAGAATTGTTGGGTTGCGCAAAACAGGTTTGTTAATGAGGGACATTTCTAGAAGGACTAACAAATCCTTACGTAGTACGGTAATACCAGCCATGGACATAACGAAAGCACCGTCACAGAGCGTGAAAATTGTCAATTGCAACTTTTGGCTCTTAGAGACCGATTTAGCAGCAATCGGACTATTTGTAAACCAATGGTTTGAGGAACATGGGATGGTTGATATCCCTTAGGGAACATTTTCGGACTAAGTTTAGGTTTTTTTTTATTTTGACCTAAAGAATCGCTTTCAAACGGCGCTCTCCCTGAAACCAAAACTATTTTTACTCGACTTCGACAGGGTGTGTACCCTTTTCTGATAAAAAAGGTAGGAGAATCGATTATTTCAATAGTCAGATGGATACACTAAGTCGCAATAAAATTCTGCTATTAAAACAAGCATGGCGCGCCATTAGTATGTCCCATTAATTTCTGAACACCCTGTATATGTTTTTAATAATTCCACCGCCAAACTCCATGAAATCGAGGCGCCACCTTTTCTAGGTATTTCCAGTGCATTTGTAATTCATTGTTGTTCATAGCATTGAGAATTACATGTGTAACCTCATTAAAATTCCTTCAGATAGTTCCAAGAAATTTCTTAAGTAATTACTTAATTCGATAAAAATTATGTAATTACTTGCTTGTGGAAAAGCGATTATAGTAAATAAACAACCACGATAATAAATCTGATGTCCTGATGTGAAAATTTGTGGTATTATTGGTATCATGACGGTTATTGAGCTTAAATCGTTCAGTGTTCAATTTAAAATCTAATAGTTTGAGTATTATTCAAATATTAATATTTTCTAGTCGTAGAAACTGTTGAATTTCCACCGATATACCAAGGTACTCATATCTGTTCTCCACTATCACTATTTTGATTGTTTGCTTGTATAGAAATTTGCGGTATTATTAATTATGATTTCTAATAACAGTGAAGGAAAACATTTTGTGGTATCTTCATGCAAATAAGGTAAGGTTCCCCGAAAATATGATAAAGTGGCTACTATTTTCACCTAGTGGCAGCTTTAGAATCATCTACTCAGAATATACAGCATGTTCCTGAAATAAGTACGTTTTTTATAAAGGGCAATAGATGTTATGAAAGTAAACAATTTTGTGTAAGTAACTTGTGGTCTCATAATATAATCGTAATTTGAAACCAATGAAATTGAATATCTATTAAAGAAATAACATTTTTAAATAGACCTTATTGTGTAGAGTAATTACACGTAATTACGTTATTTTTCTTTTTAGGGGGTTAGAGTGCTAAAATGTCTGTGTAACTGAAAATAATTTAAAATCAGTAGAAATAAACTATTTACCAATAATAATTAATTTCCTTGTTGTGCTACTTGTTGCCGAAACAAAATCCTACACGCTTTTGAAAATCATTTGCAGTAAAGGCTGCGAGCGCTGTGCTTGTTAAAAGTACAATAACTACGTTTGTTAAACAACGCACCTCACATAGTGCTGGCAGTATTTGAAACATTCATTTAATATAGTGTTAGATTTAGGGGCGATAAATCGTCCCCAAGCTTGAGATTTACATTAATAAATCATCTCAAAAGTTAAACATTACAAATAAATACTTGTATATTTACTTATTTGACTAGCAAATACAACTCACTGAGTAACACTAGCGTTACACATGTAATACACGAATATTAATTATATGTGATTACAATTATATCACAAAAATTACAAAATAACCAGCGGCCTTGGAATCCAGGCAGCGCTCATGTCCGGTTGGAGTCCGAATCATGATTCCCGCTGACAGAAGGCGGCTTGGGCTTGGCGACGACATAGCCCAATAATGTTTATAAAACACCAGGCCGATAGTGCCGATACGATATATCTAACAATAGTCTATTTCGTTTTCCCTAGTTAAGACATGTTGCGGCGTTTCTTGTCCACGGCCTTCATACCATGGTTCACTATACTCGAGTCCCGAAGTCTTTGAACATCATTTTGAACTATTGTGAATTCGGTTATGATCTTTAGACGGGATAACAACTGGCATACAAGCAATAAAACATATTAACACTCCGCATAAGGCATTTTGAAATAAAACGTAACAACGAACACGTTACGGTTTTTTTCAAAGGTGGCACTGTTCGCTGTGAAAGTTTGTGTGGTTTTGGTCGTATTATTTACTCCGTAACGTAATAAATAAGGTTACGACACGACACAGAAACGTTTTGAAGCTTTAAATGTTTTCTTTACTCAACTCCAAGAGACAAACACAGAAAACGCACTCTTCCCATTCAACGCAGAACCCAGAGAAAAAATAAGACAAAATCACGAAAGCGGCAGGCAACGTTACAGCCAAAACGGCAACTCGCCTCGATTTGTCGCAGAGCGTAACTGTAACCTCTTTTTTATGCGACGACTAAAAACCAACAACTGATGGTTCGTCCCGTATTCGTTACACATGTCAAATTGGTTACACGTACCATGCAATAATTCTCCGTCTCCACTAGTTGTAACGTAACATGTTCGGTGTTACGTTACGAAGCATTTGACACAAATGTATACCTGCCTTAAAACACTGAAATTACGTTACACGTTGCATGCATGCTATTATTTTGCTTAATGATTCTTGATTCATGTTCTGGGACACATGTCTCTTTAAACCACAGGCTGCTCAATGAAAATTATTGATGTTCACGTCCTTCATAGCCCCTTTGCAGAAATGCAACTTCAGGAACACCCTGTATATAATTACGCATTTACTATTATAAACATAATCCTTTTATAATGCTTCATTGTCTTTCTTAATGTGATTAACATTAATAAAGTCATTTGTATGATTTCCTTAGATTATCAAAAAGTCAAAGGAGACCTTTGACCAGTTTCATTGCCGACACTTCCTTCCTATTTGAATTCGTCCAAGCCTACTTATCTTTATTTTTGTTTCCGCTTAATTCAAAAGACAATATAACATTTATTGCTGGTAGAAAGTCAATGGGCACAGATCCATTGTAGAACGAGATCTTACCGCGTGATTACTACGTCCATCTGTTTTTAAATTAAAATGCAATTTAATTTCGGTTAGTGATCGAGCGTCAGTACTTGAATCGATGTGACCAGACCGCTGTGGGATCGAATCCCGCGGTCGATTTACTGTATATGAACCATATTTGTGGAGAGGATTGACACCCTCTCTGCGGGTAATGTAGGGTGAAGAGTGTTGGCTTGGGTCAATGTGAGAGATTGATATCGGTCGACGTTTGATCATCCCCTAATGAATGAGGTTCTTCAGGTTTCCCTCATTCCTGCACTGATTGATGGAAAAGGACAGTTTTCGAGCCGTTCACACGACCTACGCAGTTTCTTTCGCGACGATATTATAGCTTTAAATGTCAATATGAACATTTCAAAAGTTTACTTTTGTACTGTATATGGAAATAACCAAATATACACAACTTTGACAGATGCCTCTGTCACTCAGTGCGTAGTATTCTGATCTGGTTTTGCAAAGCACTGCTATGTCGTGCTCGGATTCTTTGACCTGCCCTTGTTGTTCTTAGGCTAGGCTCTGTGAGGGTGGACGCCGTTATAAATATCCCATATAATGATTTCGGCTCCTATTTTTAGTATTACGACTGCTATGGTCGGAATCATTCCTCGGTTCATGGTGGTCTCCATGAAATCGGCATATGTTTCGTTGGACCGCTGACGACTATTGCTACAGGCTTTTCAGGTGTAATTTAATGCTGGTCGGGAAGCTGCAGAGTAGTTGTTTCCTGAAATTCCATATTTGCAAATATCGTAACCGCTGATAGCGATACAGGTTGCCGGGGCTTTCGTAATATCCACAGTATAGTGGGTCGCTTTCAGCTTGTGACCGCATATAAGCCCAATATCTGCATTGAGTAGTCAGTGATCATTGTAGACATTACATCTGGCGTAATTACTTCTCTCGGTTAACAATTATGTCTTTTGATAAGTCAATATGTTGTACAAATTGCTTTAGTGGATTTTGTTACAACTCAATAAATTATCTAAAAAATGTGTATTTGTATGTAATAATAAATAATCACAAAATATTGTTGCATTATGCACAGTGATACTTTTAGATTTATAGAAATAAGAGGGTCCGTTGAATTTTTGATATTACCGACAACTGTTGACGTTTGTAAACTGTCATAAATGTGAGCCGTTGCGATCGACTACCAAATCTGAGGACCTGTACCAGAGAAAGGGGTAATTTGTTACTTATACTCTTTTAATAGGGTAATAAATGTGTTAAATGTTAAAAATAATAAAAACAAATACTTAGTTTGTTAGATCTGAGGGTGTCGATCGCAACGCCCTCTGGATTTGGACGCCTACGAAACCCTACTTTAACTTATCTGTTAGCGAAGCTTGTAAAACCAATGGTGATGCTACACCAAATACGGGATTATTGCTCCTGTCACCTGTCACGATTTGAAGTGCTTTTATGTGCTACTGTAAAATTTTACTTGTAATTCTTTCAGTGTGTAACTAGTTTTACAATAATCTCCTTGTTTATTAAATTGCTGTCTGTTTCGTCCGCTCATAATGGAAAACAAAAAGCGAAACATGAATTAACTAGCGTGGGATCCTGTCGATGCAATTCAGGAAATTTTGGGTATATTAATTGTCGGTTTGACCTTTACGTTGCATCTATGTCCATAAAGAATTTAATTTATGGCCGCGTAACCGGACAATACCTACGACATGATTAAATATTCATAACAGTCAGGACCACATGGATTTTTAAACTTTAAAAAGAAGTTATTCCAGTGATTTGGAACATTGGAAACGAAAACAATGGACTGAAATGTAAATAAAGTGGAAAAACAAAGTAGGTAGTTATTATTTCTTGTGATAAAATAATATAGCAGGCAACGCTGTCACGTAAGTATACGTAGAAAAAATGTCATTGATAAAAGACAAAATATCGCATCATAAAGGCAGTTGGTAATAAACTGGAAATGACTAAAAGCATATGGTATAAATAGATCTAAGAGAACGAATCAAAAAATTAATAGTAATAAGTAAAATATAGACTAGTATAACGCTGCATTAGAAGGTTTAAAAGCACAAATATTTCAAGAAGAAGTAGAGAAAAATAAGAATTAACCGAACTTGTTTATATTAAAACTTGTCATTGCAAAGATTTTTGTACTTGCCGAGTGCTTGCTGGAGACCTCTCCTTTCCTGAAAATCTTTGATTTAAAGTGAAATACTTGGCCCCATGACCACGACCAGGTGGATTTCCTCCGTTGGTAAAAATCACAAAGGGTAGCAAGAAAACATGGAAATATACACAAATACATTACCACTTAGGCATTACAGCAGTTGTTCAATGTGGTTAAAAAAGGATTCGGCATATTTTATCCACTCGGAAAACGTCTTTATTACGTTGCCACACGATCATGTGCACTTGTCCCACTTCCCATAAATCAGCTCCTTATCCGTCATCTCGGTATACATGTCTGTAAATACGAAAAATTAAATTTGTGAAGGCAACTACTGAAATATTATTGCAAACAAGTCACCGTATGAATTTGATTTTTGATATTTTTGATAGAATCTAATGCAGTCGTCATCTGTAGGCCACTAGTGTAAGTTGTACTTCACGCCGATAAATTTTTAAACTTTTTGTACTGTTGGATAATTCAATTATGTTAATACTAATAATATTAACAATAATCGACGACGCATAAAATAATTAGTATTAATTTTAACTAGAACATCCCGAGATATTTACAGTGTTCTGTAAGAATTCTTTCTTTGACCCTTAGAATATAACTATAATATTATATTCCCACTGCCGCTGGTGCATTATAAGTTATCTATTAGTAGGCATTCCTTACATTAAATGTCAATTTTCTTAGAATAAATGGATATTTTATTTAACACGGACTGTGTATTCTGTTAGTCCATAATTTTGACGGGTCTGTCTGTAATGAGTGAAAATGTAGTTTTGGCAGCGTGCAACGAAGGAATGAACGAAACGAAAATACTGCAGCTAACTGAATTAACTGTTATTCATTAGGTACTTAAGTATTATGTTTACTTTTGTCGTTTCTACATTTGACAGCACTGTAAAAAACGACTGCATGATAGTTGATAGATTTTAGTAATCTCGGACGATAATTGTCATAGGCGTAGATTTTCCGGGGGAAAAGAGGGTTTTGCCCCATTTGTTCAACACGGAGCTAGAATTCCGAAATAATTTTTATATTGTCTTTAAGCCTCCCTGAGCACATGGTTAACATTGTTGTACTTGATCATAGTTTACTCTATTGCAGCTTTGACACTATGTAAGTAAGAAAACTGACAACATGAGTTGAATTTGTATGAATATATCAATAAGGCATATTTTTAATAATTATGTGATTAATTAGTTTAAACTATACATTGTAAATGTAAAAATACTTTTATACCTACTTATATATATTATTTTAAAATGCAATCACAGGATGTGGTGCGATTATACGTAGAAGGGAAGTTGATTTTACAATGGATCCATCTCTAATTAATATGGTAATGCCAAAAATTAATTCCGTGAATGTGAATTTAATTGCTTCTGCTTTATTTTTTCTGTACACTTATTTACATACTGATTCTAAAAAAAAACTGCAAATCATTTATCTTTCTTCTGGGAAAAAAAGTAGACATAAAATGCAGTAAGTTCATGGTCTCATGCATACTTTTTCCGCTAAATTTTGACACTTGACTTATAAATCATTAGTCACTACCAGATCACATTATTAAACTATTCATGCAGATTGACTCATGCAAAAATGATATCTCATTAGTATCCAGATATACAACGATGGTTTCATCATTTGTTGCAAAAATTTTAGTAAAGAATTATTAGTCAGCTCTGTCATCTAGACAATATCAGTTAATGAAAATCTGCTAGTCATAGTGTGACTATTAATAGAATGAATATTATTCGGTATTAAATTGATTTAATTTTGATTTTCGTCTTTGTTAGATCTGCGATTGTTGTTGATGTACATATTTTGTATTGTAATTTGCATTTGGATGATTAAATATTAGTAATACAGCTTATTAGCTTTGAGTCATTCATTGTAATTGAATAATTTCCCAGAAAGAAGCTGTGACAGCTTTGTGTCATGTTTATTACCTACCTTTTCGGAACTACAATTTGACAATACCTAAATACACATGAAAAAAACACCTACCTATTCGTTTAAATGTTCATAAATGGTGTTATTAACTACAAAAGGTGTAGGATTAGATACAGTTTTTAACAAAGTTGTAAGTGATGACTAGTTTCTCTAGGATCATTACTGAATTGGTAGTATTTCGTCAAATTTAAATTATGCATTAAGCTAGGTTCATACAGTTGCGAATTGTTAAGTAGAAAATGCGAATAATACTCTGATGCGCTGATTTAAGCAGAAATGGTTGCGTTATAATTAATAATGTTCATAAATCGCAATTCGCATCTATATGTATTAACTTCTCTTCTTACTAACTACTATAGGTTAATTAGCATCGTATACTCTTTAATTGGAAAAATACAAAAGACAGAAATTGGAAAATTGGAAAATATCTCAGATGTCTGGCTAGTACATAGCGAGTGCTGATACAAAAACTACCCTGTATTTGGTGCAGTATCAACGTACGAAGTATTTTAAGGATAATCAGTAGAGTTTTGGAGTATTTCACAATCCTGTGTAGGGATGCTTTGATATCTCGTCTCAAACTTTTCATTCCAGAAGATAAGGTTCATGTGGGGCAATCTCTGTGGTCAATTTTTCCAGAAGTCAAATAAGGTTTTTACACGGCGGTGTTTTCCTTGCATTATTATCTTGAACGGATATAATTTGAAATTAAGTAGTTACTACATGATAAGAAAATTCACCAATACAATGAGATGTCTCTTTTTGTTCCAAACCAAAAAGTACAGTGCTTGATTTTGTTTCCGCTTGCTTTCTAAAACTAACTTCGCTATCGTCATTTTGGAATTTTGTTTCCAGTTTCTCATTTTGTTGTTCCTGTAGTGAGAAAGTATTGTTGTCCAAACGCTCGCATTTGCCAAAGTGTAACGGTAAAGACCGCAATACTCTTTGGATGGATACTGACGGTCTGCAAAGTGTCAAAGTAAAAAGTGGAGGGCAATATCAATCAATGATAAATAAAAATTGATCGCATACATTTTGACTTTCCTACACAGTAATTGAAAACCTTATTCTGAATAGTTACAGTCTTATTGAATATACAAGACGTTTAAAGAAGAAAGTTGATGATGGGTATAAATACATTTCCAAGCTACAAAGATTTTCGATCATCCAACAAGCTGCATTTTGCTCAATGCTACCTTCTCGCAAAAAACGTGGACACTGATAAATATATGATCTGGATGTTGGCTGATCAAAGTGGAAACTGTTCAAAATTTGAAATTTGTGTTGGCAAGACAGGTGATGGTGTTGAAAAAGATCTAGAAATCAGAGTTGTTAAAACGTTATGTGATGGTTTAGAAAATAGAAGGCATTGTTTTTTTATTAATAACGCCCCTGTAACGGAACATTCACTTGTGGTACGGTAAACAGTACAAGAAAATATTTACCTACTTTTTTATCAGATAATAAATCCAATCGAGAACAATTAGAACACTTCTCCTCCCTTCATTATGTATTTGAAAGCGGAATCAAGTTAAGCTTGTACGTTGGTATTCCCAAATAATGCAAATCGCATTTGACTATGAATATGAATACCATTTCATGTTTTTTTTTTTTTCATTTAAGTCACAATCAGATCTTTTTTTACGTTTTCATTCTGGTTTTCGCGTCGTGATCAGCACCGAATAACATACGTTTGTTCATTATTCATTATTGTTCTTGGTAGGAACATTTGAGAAAGCTAATTTCACCCAATCTGAATTGCATTTTTATTTGGGTAAATTGTAAATTTGATTAATAATTATAACCCTGCCCACACAAACAAAAAACAACAAACACAAAACGCACCATCCTACGCAAACATGGTAACAACTGAGAGAATAGATTGACTAAAGAGAGAGGGAGAGGGAAGACTCTGCTTGAGATGCAATTTGATGGCATAGGAAAATGAGCCTGAACGCGTTCGTTGTATTCCATTCTGCCAACTGTGCCGATTACAGTAACCCGATGTCAGCACGTGATTACTGCGGTTGAGCATTTATTATAGGGCTAATATATTAACTATATTGACTAATCTGTTAAATACATACATATGATTTCATATTCATTCTAACGGCTGTTTATATAAATGCGAATTTAATTGTTGTTATTATTTCTGCAGCGCTTATCATTGAGTATGCATTGAAAACAAGGTTATTGATCTAACTACGCTAGGTAAGATTTGGATTATTTCGATCAATGAATTTGTCTGGTACTGTTTTTTGTATTTCTATCAGTATTTAAATACGAAAAACATTTCTGACTCAATAATTTACCCAGTGAGTATTGTTTGTTTATCTTACTATTTATGTAATGAAATATAAATGGTTTATTATGATCCGTTTGCAACTAGTATTAAATATTTTTTAAACTGAAACTTAATATGTTAATTGCATACTTTCAAAACATAATGTATAGCATTCATTTCCTATTTTAACATTACAAGTAAGTGTCGGTCAGTGGTCGCGCGGTTTAAGGCGTTGGTACTTGAATCGAGGTGACTAGACGGAGTTGGTTCGAGCCCAGCTGCCGGTAGACCGTATATAAGCTATATTCGTGGAGAGGATTGGCACCCTCTCTGTGGGTATGGTAGGGTGGAATAATGTTAGCTTGGGTCAATGTGAGAGATTGATGCCGGTTGATATTTGACTACCCCCCTAATTAATGAGGTTTTCCAGGTTTTCCTCATTCCTGCACTGAATAGTGGTTAGGGCCTACCAACGTAAGTCGTTCCTGGGCGCAAATGCGGCCTGCTTAATAATAATATGCCGCCCCCTCTCCCGCACAAGTCTACGACTTCTGGGCTAATCCCTGTGATTAGAATGAGGGGTAGAGATATTATTATTATTATTATTATTATATTAAGTACTAGAAAAATATTTAAATTCGGCAACGTTGCATCAAGCCCACACCGAGCTGAACCGGGAGCTGAGTCAGTGGCAGACTGAAGAGGTTTAAATAACGATTTGAAATTATTTTTTCGGCGTAAATATGTGTTTCAATCTTTTTTATTCGCGTATTCGTATTATACTTATTTTTCCTCATATTCTCTTAAAATTAATTATATTATGACAGACGCGTTTTTCAATAAAAAAACATTTTCTGCCCACATTGGGCTTTATCAGCATATTTCTGTTCCTCAAAGTGTTAAACTAATTATAATTTAAGTACCCATAAGTTCATATTTAAAATTGATAATATTCAAAACACAGTAATAATACAGGGTGTCAGCAAAAATAATATTTTATAGTTTTATCAGTACTATCGCATCACAAAGGTCGATTTTTTGCTCCATGTATAAGAGTTGCTGTATTATTACTGAAGTTGCCGTATATATGCGCATCTACAATTCAAATAAATAGTGTTATTGCAACCTTATCTCTAATAATGTAATTTAATTTTTTCTATTCCAGATAATGACGATGTTCTGGACATTCCAATCGAATTACGAAGTGGTAAGTATTAAAATGATTCCATTTAAATATATTTATAATGTTAATTTAATATCAAAGCATGCGCTGCACATTCCTTCCCACTAAAACTTAGTCATTAATTGCCGCACGTCACGAGAATAAGGCGTATTCCAAGTCTGGCATTAAAGTGGATTTATATTCCGATCATAACGTTGTGACATTTAAATACAGTGTAACGTAATAGGTTTGGTTTTCGTTTCATTCATTCATTATTCCAGAGCGGAGATGTAATGTTGTAAGGCTTTTTTTGGCACGCAGGAAGTAGTAGGAAGTATGAGACTCACTATTACAATGCGCATTAATTTTACAGCGGGTGCTCGGTGAAACCTTATAATATTCGTCATCTGTTCTGTTCTAAAATATTGTTAATTGTATAAAGAGAAATAGCCTACAAGCTAAAATTATCTTATATAAGAATGTTGAACACTGCATATAGGGTAGAGGGTTAATAATAATAATACAATGTTATACAGGATGTTGAAGTATGTGAAGTAGCAAATATGAGACCACAGATTCCTTAGGTGAATATAAATCGATTTAACCTAACATACTACAGGGTGCGGGCGATAAATTCAAATTTGCTTCTAATTTTGACGTCACTAGTAGAGGGCACCACTTGTGGCACACCATGTTTCTTTTAAATGGTAGAACTGTTTTGCTGCTTAATGTATAAATGCATACCTTTCTGAAGTCGGTAGTAGAAACCATTTTTGAAGTAATCCTATTTGAAGTGTTCAGTGCACCGAGTAAAAACTGTTTTGGTTTCAATAATGTGCCTTTTCTGCTGAAAATACAGCAAAATGTTACGTGAAAAAGTTGTTCAGAATGATAGGTTATGAGGACGTGCGAAATTTCAAGAAAATCTGCGAAATTTGATGAAACCATTTTTCAACAAAGCAAAGATTTTATCAAAGCCAGGCCGATCTATTTGAAATTTTGCACTTCTCCGTAATTCTCCCTTCTGAACAACTTTTTCAAGAAACATTTTACTGTGTTTTCAGTAGAAAAGGCACGCTACCTGAAACGATTACAGTTTTCAATCGGTGCACTGAATATTGCAAATAGAATTATTACGAAAACTGTTACTCCTAGCGATTTCAACAAGATATACCGAATTCATATATACCATAACAGGTGGGATAATCGATTGTTTCAATAGCTAGATGGATACACTAAACAGCAAAAAAGTTATACCATTTAAAAGAAACATGATGTGCTATAAGTGGCGCCCTCTAGTGAGGTCAAAATTAGGAACAGATTTGAATTTCTCGCCCGCAAAAACCCCGGATATACAAATTATATGTAAATATTTGGATTTTTTAAGTTATCTACAAATATCGAAAATAAAATGTTAACTTTGACACCCTGTATCTTCCACGCGACGTGAGATATATGTATGTTAGGTTAAATGGATATATTTTCACCTCAAGAATCCGTGGTCTCATTTTTGCTACTTCATTTAAAAACACCCTGTATATGCAGTATTAAGTTACAATCATTGACATAAATAATAATATATATAATAATACAAAAACAAAACTCGTATAGATGTAGATCAAAAGAAACCAGAACAGATAAAACTGATAAACTACACATTGCAACATTTTAAATTGTAGTGAGAGAATCACTATATATATATTATATTTTTAGGTATTAATAATATTGTGTGAAACTAACTACTCTGTGGACTAATGCTCCAACCAGCGTTGAATTACACTCACAAGATCTACCCATATATTCTTTATTATTAGCTTTTGTAACATTTTTTACTGTACTAGAAAGGTATTTTAAGCTAATATAAATCAAATCTCCTACAATTCCTATCAATGAAGTCATATGTATGTTTTCTGATACCAAACATCTAGGTATGTTAATGAACAATTCGACAGACAAAGCTCTATTCAATAATTATCTAAAGAAATTAATCTATCTAAATTCACTAACCTGGTTTAATGAAAACACTCTATAAATTTCAAATTTTCACTTTTGACAGTGGGAACTCGAAATTCAATCACAATACATGAGATCTGACCTATGTCTGCATTTTTAGGACTGAAGAACCAGCAATTTAATAAATAAAAATAATGCCAATTTAACGGATACTGTGAAGCATAAAACTATTGTAATTGCGCCGTGTATTAATAAGAATAGATAATACGAAAGGGTAGTTGAAAATAATTTATTCTGTTTACTGCATATTATCTACATAAAATTCTTCTAAACCAACCTATTACTTAACCAAATGGAATAATTTTTGTTATCACAACTCGAATTCCATATGTGCGTTAATAATTTTTCCAATACCATTTCTTACTACCAACGATAAAGGTGTGTGCATAAACTAACCATTAGTAGCTTTCTGAAGGACGTAGACAAAACAAGGAATGAGGAAGAAGCGCTAATATTTCAACTAATATTAATTTCGACTTAAACACTGAACATACGCCTAGAGATTTTTGTTAAAAAAGACATAAAATGCTGATTCACGTAAAAGTCTATTTATCAGTGTCAAAAATACTAAAAATAGTGAAAGCTGCAGTGGCGAATCATGGACCCTAGACCTAACCTGATCCCTATTATTAAAAATGGGATGGTTGATTAAAATGAACAATGCAGAAAATTATAACGTTTTCGATTTTTGGAAACAAAAGAAAACATAAGGAAATAAAAATAAAATACGGTAAAAAAAGAATATCATCAGGTACTAAAAAAATAATCATATTCCCATTAAAAAAATCAGATTCTCAAGTAAAAAGTAGCAGTATCATATTTTCAATAATTTAGTGTTACTAATTGATAAATACTTCGGAACGGTTAAGTTTACCAACCTGACAGGAAACTGAAACTGCAATGTCAGTACAGCCAAATTGTGCCGATTATCCAAGTTTTACCTATTCAATTAAATGATCGTTTATATTTAAAAAATTTAAGACGTGTCATATAATAGTTTTTTTTTTGCTTATTTGGATTCAGTTTATCAGCTGTTAAAATAATGGCAGTCAAGTCGTTTACGTCCAGTATATTGGTAACATTTTTATAAATAAACACTTTAAAAACAATACGTATTATTATCATCATTAGCAAATAAATAAAATAAATTTCAGATTACTACAAATCGACTGTATTCTGTTTTTAAAAAAACAGTAGATCTCCTTTTAAAACCCCGCAAAGATGAAGGACACTTCAAAACCATATATGATATAACACCGGTACACCAAAGCTAGTCAAAGAGAATTCTGAAGTTTTTACAAGAGTTCCAGCTATAATATAAATATTGACCAATATAGACCCATAATATTTTTAAAGCAAATACATATAAAAATTGCCAATACCTTTTTTGAGAAAATCATTAATAATATATTTTTTGGCATACTTAATACATAATTCATGTAATATTAAATGTTCAAGATTAAGATCAATAAAAAACATTTAAATACGTCATATACAAGATGAAGAGAAGAACTCCGCATAGAAAATTCAGAAAGTGATAGTACTATAAAATATAATGTAATTAATTTATTCGAAAAATCAATATTGTTATAGGAACGTTACTTTAAATTATTGTTTTTCTACGTTCATGCAAAAAACAAAACTTTATTGAATTATATTTAGTGGAAAAAGTGGTTCTTTATTGCACTAGTGCAATAAAATATTTATTGCATTCATCTGTCATTCTACTACAGCATTTTGTCATCATGACAAACATAAACGTTCAAATCGATGTCACATTTTCCTAGACTTAGTGTCATCTAAATAACATTTTTTGGTTTTTGCATAAACGTAGAAAAAATATTGTATGCAACTCGTACAAAAACTGCTTATTGCACTCGACGTGTTGTCCTACTCGGCCTGACGGCCTCGTTGGAATAAACACTTACTTTTTGTACTTGTTGCATAAATAACTATTTTAATACGTTTTTTAAATACTTTAAATACTGCCATGATTTATTTACCAATCTAAATTGGTAAGCGCACTTAATGGTGCTTATTTAAGGGCACCGTATTCTTCAAAAAATACAAGTAATTTAAAAACTGAATAATATAGAACTTAGCAAATAATAGGAATGTTATCTCGTGCCTCCTGCGAATATTCAAAGGTACCGAAGTAAAATGAATATACATATAACGGCAGAAAGCGGTCTAGCCAACAAAGTTTTAAGTACAGAAGTCTTTCAAAATGCGTATTTTTTTAAAATTTAACTGGAAACTGATGAGTTTTTGTAAGACATTCCTTTGAATTAGAGGCAACAAATGTGGTTCCAGCATGATGGTGCTCCAGCTCATTTTTCTATGGCCGTTAGAGAGCCTTTACACCAAACTTTTCCACATAGATGGGTAGGAAGGGCCGGACCTGTTTTATGGCCTCCAAGATCGCCTGATCTGAACCCTTCAAGATTGGGGATATTTGAAGACATTAGTGTATGGTACTCCTGTAAATGACCCGGAAGAGCTGCAGGTACGGATTAATCAAAAGTGTCAAGAAATCCAATCCAAGGAGGGTGTTTCCGAAAGAGTTCGAATATCGTTGAGAGGAAGATGTCGTGCCTGCTTGGAAATGAATGGAGGGCACTTTGAACATCTTCTTTAACTTTGTTTTTTGTTTGTTAAAAGCTGCCTTTGTCGGTTTATTCCTAATAAAATAAAATGTTTGAAAAACGAATAGTGGTCCATATTTCCGCAACCGTTACTTTGCGGACCCATGTTTATTAAGACTTTTCTGCTTATTTTGGTTCTTACTATTACCTCCTGAAATATTTTACACTCTTTTTTTAACACCCTGTATATGTATAGGTAATTAGTGTTAGTATAGGTATTAGGGTTAAATGGTCTTATTTTGTCGCCCAAACTATGCAGTTAATGAGATCACCTGCTTTATTGTTACATCCTGTATATAATCGTTTCTTTTTTTTTCAAAACGGCAAAACAAAATTCAAATTTAATGTTGAATGCAAAAATTGCAAAATTTCATTTCAAAAAGAAATTAAATTATTGAAATCATAGGCAGCTGTCTAAAAT
Organism: Monochamus saltuarius; assembly: GCA_025584915.1. Taxonomy (NCBI): domain Eukaryota; kingdom Metazoa; phylum Arthropoda; class Insecta; order Coleoptera; family Cerambycidae; genus Monochamus; species Monochamus saltuarius. Next base: position 20,786,162 of record CM046721.1, read on the forward strand.
GGAAATTGCTTTACAATCCATGTTGGGGTGGCTTTGAGAAATTATTAGTTGAGACACATAAATCTTTCCAGCATTTTCAATTCCTCAAGCGCCTAGAGAGCCCAACAGGCAAAATACCTCGTTCCCAAGCATGGGTGGCCAAGTCTAGCCGAGCCCTTAAAAAATCACCCTCTTCCAAGAAGACTAAAAGGACTTTTCGCCGAATTTTTCGGCAGGCCTCTTTTAAAAGCGTCGGTTATTGAAAATTCTGTTTGCTTTATATTTCCTGTGTGAACACTAAATCTCTCCTGATTGTGTTGTGTATCTTGAAGATAAGGAGATATTTACCGATGCTTAAGAGTCAGTTCTGAAGCCGTTTCGATATAAATAAACAGTAGGTAAACGCTAAGTGTTTATGTGTTTGCGTAAATGCGTATTTAAAGCAATTCTCCCAAATATCGACCACTAAAATCATTGGAGAATTTTATATGTAACCAAAAGGAATAGATTACTTCATTTCTTTCTATTTAGGTAACAGTTTAAAATTTGTCAAACCGATTAAGTTTATAAATGAAAGTGGTTTATAAAATCTTTAATATTTTGTATCTCGGAAACTAATCATTTCCCGACCCATATTTTATATGAACTTGTTTTCTTCAGTTTAAATCGTTCTATCACCTGGTAAAGTTTGGTTCCTGTATTTTTATATTAGTTAATGTGCTAGGTCATCTAAAAAAATTGTTCTGCAAATGTCATTAAAAGCGGCTTGACAAGCTTCAAAGGTGTGTTTTTACAGAAAAAGTTCGTTGCTAAGGAACGTTCCAGGTAATAATTTAAATCAAACTGGTAATTATTAAAATTGTCAATGTGATTAGGTAAACACAAAATGATAGTTAAAAAATAATAGTCAAAACTGGTTTTATTACATTACAACAACACAGGAAATTTTTACTTATTAGAATTATTTATGGTGAATTGTGAACAATTATTAAATACAATTAAACTCTCCTCTTCCCCCTTTTTCGTAAAATCATCAATATTATCCACACTACTACTCCGGAAACTCCAGAAAATATTTTATTGCCGATGTTCGCCTTATTGGCTAGCGAGTCATTGATATAAATAACCCTCTGCGATCGCGGAAAACTTCTATCTTCATGTTCCGTCAACATTATGTCTTCACCAGAATGCAATAGTAACGTGGCAGAAGTTCTGCGAAAGCAGTGCTCAGTTTGCATGGGCTTATAGTTCCAGAAAAGTAGTGAGTTCCAATAAATTGTTGTTATGCTTTACGGTTCGCCTACTTATAGAAGAAACGCCGATTATTTAAATCGTGTGTCTGGAGGCTGCATATTTTCTGTAAATGCTTGAAGATTCCGTTGCTACAAAAGATCTTGATCATTTGGTCTTAGTATTTGGTAGCATAATTAGCAATTTGTCGCCCATATCATTTATATCATCCACTTTTATTTGCAAAAGCTCATAACATCTAGAAGCCCCAGTGACTGCAACAATAAGCACAACCTAATATATAAATTCAAAAATAGTTTTTTAATCCATAATAGATAATTTTCAGTACCTATATTCCTACCATCGTGCTCAAATACAGTTCATCTGGGATCTTTGATAAATATTTCTCGGTTTCTTCTCTTTGAAAAACTCAGGATTTTCTTGCATGGAAACCATCTGCCTGCCGTTTCAAAAAACTCGCAACTTCAGATATATTGCGAGGTTAATGTTTTTTTATATTTAGGGTAGCTTCACATACTTAAAGAAATATACCGCTTTTAAGCACACTGCGCACCGTTCTGAGTGGAATAATAAAAGAGATGGAAAATGCCGACATTTTGATGCCGATCTAGTTACATTTAAACTTCGTTTATTGGCTGCCTTGTTTGAAATTGGTCAACGTGCTACAGGGATTGTTTTCTTATTGTTGTGTTTGTACTTTGTCGCTTTACGTTTTTTGGGTTATGTAATAGTTTGAGTTTTCTGTGATTTTACGTTTTATAATTAATTTTGTTGCTATACATCGTGGTACAAAATGACTTGCATTGTGGATAATTGCAAAAACTATAGGAGGCTAGTAACTGGTAAAACTCATATATCGTTTCATAAGTAAGTACACCATTAAATTTCTTTATTATTTAATTTATTTGAAATGTAATATCTAAAAACGTTTACAGCTAATAATATTTGTTTATAGATTTCCTCGAGATGAAATACAGTTTCGTTTGTGGCTTGATCGAATCGGATTAAGCCATACACAAAATGGTTTGGAAACGTTCACTGCTTATTTATTCCGATCATTTCAATCCTGATGATATAATTGTTAAAAAGTATGTAAATAAAACCGTGCATCTGCTTAAAAATACAGCTGTACCTCAAAGCCGAGTAATTCAAATGCGAGATCAACCCAGTACATCCGGACGAATGACTCCTAGTAGTAGTCATTTTTTATTACCTGTTGGTACTCCTCCAAAGAGTCCAGCAAAGACTGTTAAACGAAAAGAAATATTTCAAGTGAATCGTCAGAAATTGGAAACAAATCTGATTCTTTCATCAGAAACTGGATCACTTCATAAAATTTTGAAAACAGGGAGAACTAGGTGAGTACTGTTTATTTAAATTAATAACTGGTTAAATCGTATTTGCTAATGGTCACTTATTACCTAAGTTATATTAATACCAAATGTCTGATTTTAGAGGAACTACAAAGGAATATGAAGCGAGTTCTTCAGGAAGTTCAAAAAGTGGACGGAGAAAAAGATTTAACCTAAAAAGAGAGCATTCGTATGCGTAAGTGATTTATTTTTCAAATTGGTTGTGTCGGTGGTATCTTTAATGTGAATAAAAAACACTTAATATTCATCACTTCTAAGTTATAAATAAGTAATCAGATCTTAGCAAAAGACCGATGAGAACAAATTACTTTTTAATTTCTTAATTGTTTACTACTGTCTTAAGTCGTAGACTATGTGTAAATCTATTTACATGCATATGTTAATACCTACTTATTGCAATTTTATATTTGTTTTTCTTTAATAATAATTAATTTTAGGGTAAGCCCTACCATTTTAAAGAAAAGAGTAACGAGTGCTGAGCAGAAGTTAGTTACACAAAGATCGAAAATGTACAAAGCTAAACAACAAATTAAAGTGCTAAAAAGAAAAATTTCGTCATTGCGTGACGTAATTAGAGATTTAAAAAATAAACAAATGATGTCTCCTTCAGCTTTAGATTATTTGCAGACAGTATTTAGTGATATACCTCAAGCTTTAATGAAACGGATGTTGAGATCTGCAGGTTCCAGCACGACACCAAGAACTTGGCATCAAGCAAACGTATCTGCTAAACACAGCAAATAATAATAGTTTTTGTTTAAGTAATAATAAAATTATGTACCAAACTGTTGTAATTTATAAATAAAATAATATATTTGTTAAATACTGCCTACTATTTATTACAGCTATAGTTTTCTTAACTAGTTTTACATTTTTTAATAATAGAATATAGTACTGAACGGGTAAGTTTTCTTATTTTTATGTATATTACGAATTTTAAATTATCGCGCGTTTTTAAGATGTTTTCAAATAGTACAATTCACAAAGTTGGCATTAGCAACTGTAGTTGGCAACATTGAGCTGGCATCAAAATGGCTGCCTCATTTGTCTGCTCGGTCGGTCGTCTCACTTGCGCAGTATATTTCTTTAAGTGGGTAGCTTTCAACATTGAATAGGTAGACCGTAACATTGAAGGCTTCATTTTCTTTGAAATATCGGAAAAATAGGGAATCAGCACATTTCCAGAGAAAGATCCTAATATTTTCTTCTGTCTATATTGCATGAATCTGCTGTATGTGAGTTCACATATAGTTCTTGACTTATCGGGTAATAGATTCAATTCCACATCTCGCGCCGGGTCTCTTATCTCAGGTGGTATCAATGGTAATAACTCATCCTTACATTAAATTACATTCATTTCGAACAGTTACTTCATAATTTTTTAACATTGCCAAATGACGTTTAAGTAAACACAAACAATTCAACAACCGTCATCAGCGGTAAATATAGTAACGAAAAGCCAGATTTGGATATTGATAATAAAACGATTTTATACAGGGTGTCCGGAAAATATGCGCACAAACTTCTGGCGCCTAATCTACTGATAAAAATACTCGTATAAGCCTATGTAACACTTTTCCGAATTCTCAATAATAACGAAGTTATGGCCTGCCAAAAAAATTTTTGTTTTGTTTTTATTTCTGACATAACTTTTTTTGTAGTAAACCGATTTTCTGGGGACCGTAAACATGAAAAAGAATAAAAAATAAAAAACCATGTGTATTTATTATTACTGATAACTACTAGGTACTACTCATGAGGATCTCATGAAAACTTCAATGGCGTTTTTCTCGAAAACGGTTACTTTTAGTGAATTGAAACAAGAGTACTTTTTTATAGAATATTTAATGGGATTTTATTTTGGCATATCAAAATTAGAAAATAATTATAAATAAAGAATTTTTTACCAGATTTCTTACATGGATTGGAGGTTTAAAGGTGTTGTGGTTTTTTATTTTGGTTTTTTTTTATGTTTACGGTCCACCTTAATGCATTTTACAACTGTACCGAATTTAAAGAAAATCGGTTTACTACAAGAAAAAGTTATGTCAGAAATAAAAATTATTTTTTTTGACAGGCCGTAACTTCGTTATTATTGAGAATTCGAAAAAGTGTTACATAAGCTTATACGACTATTTTTATCAGTAGATTAGGCTCCCGAAGTTTGTGCGCATATTTTCCGGACACCCTGTATATGTTTCACTAGGCAGAAAAGCAGATGTAATGCCTTGCCTGGTTTCCAAGCCTTGGTTATGAAACACCAGCTGTGGCATTAAATATTCTATCTAGTGAAACAAATAACTCTTCTGGGACGCCGGCTATTTTACCTAATTCTTTTGTATAACAAATATTACCTATATTACCAAATTTCGTAAAAAAAATATCCTGAAATAACATTGCTTAAATAGATATAAAAGGTTTCAAAATTTCAGTTCCTTTCGTAATGAAATAATAAAAATAAGTTATTAAATGGCCAACAACAGTCACCAGGTCAGCACTATGACACGCAGTGACTGAAAAAAGTCATTAGATACTACTTATCATTGAATAAATATACTTAAGTATTTAAAGCAATTATAGTTCAAATTATTTATGTAAGGACTTATCTACATTCCAATTATTTTGGTTTCGTACCTACATCGCTATGCAATAAATGTATCTCTTGCAGCAGTCAGAATGACCATATGAGTTGCATTTATTGAACCATTAGCATAGAGTGTGCATAATTATCTGATTTTTGGAGCGATTTTTTCTCGAAAATTAATGATTTTTCAGCGTAACTGTTTGTGTATTTTACCAACCTTTATAATAACGTAGATATCAAGATTAATATTAAGAAAATTTTGATATATTTAACAATACTCCTCTGAGTTTGAGAAGTTTGTCGTAACTTGATGCTCTGCATTAAATAAATGTGTTTTTTAATATGTACTTGATATTTCAGGAGAATAAGGAAATATATGAAGTAGACGCAGTTAATATCTGTTGTGAAAAGAGAATTAAAAAATCGTTTTTTATCTAAATACCTCGAAACGATTTAAAATATTGCACTGGTCTTTGTATAGCCGCTATTTTATTCACAGCAGCAATCAGCAATAAATTTTGAAGAACTCTTAGTGTTTTGTGTAGTACATACCATTTTTGAGCAATAATCATTAAATTACTGTTTCTTTTCCTAAGTGCAATTGCTTGTATGCGATTTTATACAATTTGTAAAATAAGTTTTTATAAAGTAATACCTACTAATCTAATAATAAAACTGAAAGTGCCAGCAGAGGTTCTTTAATTATTTATAAAATTCCAACAGTTCTTTTTTCTTCAGATTTTATGGGTGATAAAGAAACATATACGTATTGTGAAAAAAACAGTGGCGTACCATTTTTTTCGTAAAAATTATTAATATTTAGTATCACGCACGCCTCTGATAAAATTGAAAAATTAAATTTGGAAAATAGTTGTTTATGATATAAATGCTAAAAGTGATATTTTATTTTGTGAGAAGGTAAGTTCGAAGAACATAATTAGCACATATGTATATTACATACTATGTTTTCTACAAAAACAGTTAACAGTACAAATCAATGCATTTCTTACGTTAATAAATATATAAAATAATTTTGAAACCAATTGTCCAAGTTTATTGTTGCCATGGTAATGAGAATTTGATCGTTTGTTGACTTCAAATTTCAAATCTCGGAAAATGGTCAAGAAATTGTGAACGCGTGTTCAGTGTCTAAAATGTCATTTTAAGGCATTGGTGTTAAATAATTGTTACTTTTGACACGACTTACTTTTGACACTGGTCCAAAAATAGAAAACACTTAAGAAATTAAAAAAATATATATATTTAATTAAATGTGCAGTACAGAAGCTACAACTACAATAAGTTATTCTAAGTAGTAGTAGTTATTTCTGTGAAAGTTGTACCAGGGTAAGTAGCCATGTTATCCGCCAAAGTTTTGGACAAAATTTGGCCCACGATATTCGTCTTGTTTTGTAACGAGTCTTATAGTTAAAATATAATGTAGGTACTTACCAGTAATAACGAAAGTTCGTTGCACAATAGTTTTTGTATCTGGTATATGTACAATTAGTGAAGTTCTATCTATCTTCGATATAATTAAATGCTAGTTAGTTGCTTAGTTCTTCGAAACGACAGGCTCCAAATACACCAAAAACTACTTCTGCATAAGATATGTTTCATTCTGAGCTATCCTTCATCTTTTCGCATCAAGAAAGGAACAAACTTGTAATATTTGTTTATGTGCTGATTCTTTATGTTCATGATCGTCTTCAATATGGAGTAATTTGACCAAGTATGCCCAAAGTACTTTTTGACTGAACTTACTAACATTTTTCATATCATATCATCTTGAGAAACGATTATACGGAAACTCGTACTGGCAACTTCATCGATCTTCACGAGATTTCAAGTTGCTTGTCAACAAAGGATCGAACTTAGATGAGCTAGGACTAATTTTGATAATATTTATACAGAACGACAGTTTTAACAGTGTTATGGCTATATTATCTCATGTGATTGGTTAGATCTGCCCAGTAAGACGTTTTTGTATTAAAAAACAAACTCATTTGCCATAGGTTACTGATGAAGTAGTAAAATCCAGTCAGCATTTGAAAAATATGTGCTGGCTTTATAAAAATGTTAATGACGGCGACTCTCATACTACAGGAAAGCAAAAACTAATCATAATCTCTTGCTAAGGAATGCTAAATTAAATTTTCACAATAAGATTATATGTAAATCATCCAATAAAAGTAAAACTGTATGGAATCTAGTAAATAAACAAACAGGTCGCAAACATACTAAAAAGAGTATCACCCTGACTTTAAATGGCAATTGTTGCTCGGATCCTACGCAGCTGGCTGACGCTTTTAGCGAATATTTTGCAACTATTACTAAAACTAAATTAACTAATCATTGTGGCAATTTCAAATCTTCTTTTCTTTTCTTTTTTCGATTTAACACATGCTTTTGATTGCCTTGATATCTCATTTATCAAAAGCAAATTATATAATATTGGTTTCAGGGGGACATTCTTAGACAGTTTAATTCAGTTTTTATCTAATAGCCTCATGCATGTTACAAGTAAGTAAGTTACGTCTGCAAACCAAAGTGTTAACATAGGAATGCCTCAGGGATCGGTTCTGGCTCCGATGATGTTTCTTCTATTTGTAAATGACTTGCCAACTCATATGGATTCATCGGCTCTAACGCTATTTGCTGATGATACTTCATTTGTGGTTTCAGCTCCGACCCCTGAGGAACTCGTTGAAATTTGTGATAGCGGTATTACATGTAAATATACTTTAACAACACTGTTTTGGAATCGGCTGAAACTATTAAATTTCTGGGTGTTCATCTTGAATGTCAACTAAAATGGGCAAGTCACATAGATATGTTGTGTGGGACGCTAAACAGGTCATATTATGCCATATCGCGAACAAAAGGTACAATGCCTTTATGTGTTTTACTTAATGTTTATTACAGTTTAGTATACTGTCGTCTATCGTACAATGTGATTTTATGGGGACATGCTGCTAGCAGTTATAGAATTTTCCTTGCGCAGAAACGTATAATTAGAAATATTTTTAACATAAATTCTCGGGAAACATGCCGGAATATATTTATTGAGAACTAAATTTTAACCTACCCACGTATTTATATCTTTAAGTCACTATTGTATATCAAAAAGAATTTTTATAACTTTACAAAATACTCCAATCTTCATGGCTATTCTACTAGAAATTGTGACATGTTTTGCCTCCCTACACATAAAACGAGAAACATGCCGGAATATATTTATTGAGAACTAAATTTTAACCTACCCACGTATTTATATCTTTAAGTCACTATTGTATATCAAAAAGAATTTTTATAACTTTACAAAATACTCCAATCTTCATGGCTATTCTACTAGAAATTGTGACATGTTTTGCCTCCCTACACATAAAACGAGAATATTTGAATTGTCCGTTAATTATCAAGGCTTAAAATTTTATAATAAATTGCCTAACAACTATAAAATAATGAGTACCACTCAGTTTAAGATGTCAATTAAAAAATTGTTACTTGCCAAGTCTTGTTATAGCATTAAAAAGATTTAATGGATGACGATTTGTAACTATATTATTTTTGTTTGTTTTTTGTTTGTTTAAATTGTATGGCTTGTCCTATAATTGTAATAATTATATATAAATGTTAAGTCATCAAAGCAAAGTGTTAAGAGAGGTATTCCTCAGGGTAGTATTGTGGGGCCTCTGTTGTTTAATATATATATTAATGATTTGGGCAAATTGTTCTTGAATGGGCGACATAAAATAATAAATTATAATAATAATAATAATAATCTTTATTGCCCAACAGATAAAATCCATTTATAGGACAAATTATTTACAAACAAAAGTAAATTGTGTAAACATATTATATAGTATCTGATGCAGTATGTAGTGCACAAAAGCGTCTTAACAATATTGTACAAAGAAGATGTAATATAACTATAATATAAATAAACTTAAATATTAAATATTATCGCTATTAAATCTCAGACCAACAGTTTCAACTATCTGATTAAGGGTGCTGAAATTAATATCACATACATCTGAAATTTTATTGAAATTTTAACACATAATATGGACACATTATTATTATTATTAATGCAAGGTATTTTCGAGTGGTAGGTATAAAATGAATAATTAGGAAACTCTCCACAAACTTTATTAATCACTTGATTATAATATCGCATTCGAAACAGAACAGTACAGTTCTTGCTTTCGTTCCCATTCTTATAAGAAATGGTATATGATAAAACCTTAGACAAAAAAGATAATAAGTTCTTTTCATTCTTTTAGTGGAAAAGTAGGTACATTATTCAAAATAGACACATATATGACAATTAATTATGCCGATGATACGACATTATTGATAGATGGAGGCACACTGTCCGAACTGGAATCGGAAACATCGGATTGCTTTGTCAGAATTCAGAATTGGTTCCAATAAAACAAACTTGTTCTGAATGAGAATAAAACCAAATATGTCCTTTTCAACACTAATAGATCAAGAAACAGAGTTTCAATATTAAATATTAATCAAATTCAAACGTCCCTTAGCGACTCTACCAAATTTTTAGTTATTTTTATAGACAGTACCTACTTTAAACTGGATAACTCATATAGATAATTTAACAAAAAAAAAAAATGGTGTATGTTACTGTATACGAGTTATAAAGCCCTATGTGTCAGAAAGAATTTTGAAAACAGTATATTATGCAAGTTTTTTATCGAAAATGAAATTTGGAATTTTGTTATGGGGTTCTAGTTCTAATATAGACCGAGTGTTTGTTATTCAAAAACAAGCTTTTCGCATCATTTTGAACTTGAGTTTTAATAGCTCGGGTAGAGGCAAATTTAGATTGTTTGGGTGTTTGACAGTTGTGGGTTTATATATTTATGAATGTCTTTTATTTAATTTTAAACATAAACATAAATTTTCTGTTTTTGAGCCCAAAAAGAAATATAGTTTCAGGAAAAATAATTATTTACTCCCACAGCATAAACTGAGTCTCACTGAGAAAAGTCCGATGTATGCAGCAACAAAGTTTTTTAATGCATTGCCAGAAAACATAAAAGGTATTTTGAATTTTAAAGTGTTTAAGCGTGAAGTTTTTAAGTTATTGATAGATATAGAACCCTATACAATAGCAGAATTTTTTTAGAAGTTTGTTTATAAGCTAGCAGGTAATTTTTTTTGTGTTTTATAGTCTTATTTGTGTATATTTGATATTAACTTTGTCTGAAAATTTTAAAATTTATTGGTTTTATGATTTGATGTGTCTTTGGGCGCATTTTTTTGACATTGACTTGTTTTAACCCATTTTGTATGGCTGTTTGAAATAAATATTATACATGTAAATGTCAAAATGGCTTAATAATTATTATTATTATTATTATCAACTTTCATTACTTTAACCGCAATAAACTTCACGGACAGTTGTATTTAAAAATGATATTTTATAAATTTAATAACGTAAGAAATGCATTAATTTGTACTTTTAATATTTGCAGAAAAAATTGTGTATGATATTTGTGTTAAAAGTGATTTTATTTTGTTTAAAGGACTGGGACACTATTCTTTCAGCCTCGTATTTCAGTATTTCACACTTCCCTTCTAACAAAATAAAATGTCGCTTTTATCACATATAAATATTATCTTATCATTTGTCCTGAATTAGTTTCAGAGTTATATTCATGTGCAACTAGCTATAATCTCCATAACGCACCTTTATTTTATACTAAATTCCTCAGTACAAACTATGGTCGTCATAATCCTCTTACGTGCTAGACTATTTTGTAATTGTAATAGATGTAATCTTGATCAGTTCAAAACTTCTTTTAAGTAATGTCTTTTAAATGTAGACTTCATTAATAATAGATAATAGATAATTAATTTTATGTAGTTTTAAGATACTTAAGTATTGTATGTATTATTGTTACTGTTAGTATGTATATGTGTTTACATTCTTATATTTTCTAGTATTTATTATTATATGGTTGTTAACAGTAAATAAATAACTTTTCTACCACCTTAGCATAAGGCAAAAGTCAATATAATATTTTAAATTGCTTTTTAAAGATATTTAGAGAAAAAAACCGAATTTTAAATTTTCATTCGACATCCTCTTTCTTGGAACGGAATCATTTCCAGACCCATGACATTATAATAAACTTATTTAGTTATCTTTACCTCCAGAACACGTCCTAAAAATATGTTGTTTTCCTCCCCGAACACCTTATTACACACCCATTAATAATTGTAGTTATAGTGATCACAACCTTCTTGTATAACCTACACAATTTACATCATAAAAATATCAGACCTTATTCTGAACCGTACAATCTAATCTCCATTAAGAAATTTAAAAATGTTTACCAAATCTCGCCTTATCCGCGTGTAAGTGCATGGCCGCCTATCGTATCAATGATTTATTCATGTGATTTTTTAAAAAAATGTTAAAGTTTAAGCAGTTTAGATGAACTGTGCGACACCGAATTGATTAGGCCCGAAAAAGGAAGCAATAAAGATTTCGAATGGGTGATCAAAATGTCTCGCTGTTTAGTGATTTAATACATTCATTCATCGGTTGTGCATGCGTAGTGTGGTGATTTAAATGTATTAGATTAAAATGTAATGATTAATTACTGCTCATGGCATCATAAGAGAGCGAAACTTTATCGGAATATCAACAGTAAGAAAATAAGGTGTTTGATCACATGACAATATTCTGATAGGGGTGCATTTAGAAAAAATAATCCAGGCAGCACAAAACAATGACCCAATATTGGCCAAATCGTGGCTTTAATATTGGTTGTATATTAGGTAGCTAGTTGGTGAGATACACATATATCAACAATTTGCAATATTGGTTCTCCAGTGTTACACTTTATTGGCTTAATATTTTACATGTATATTGGGCCTATATATTATTATTTTATTGGTCTAATATTGTATACAGGGTGATCCGTAACTTATGTAAGAAATTGTACAGGAAAACATCAAAAAGGGCAGTTCGAAAAATGATTTAAAAATATTCTTTCGCACGACACTGGAAACTGGTCCACTGTAAAACCTGATAAGGTGATAAAGCATGCAATCTGCGACCGGACATTTTAAAACGCCGATTTTATACAGCAAATTCAACTGCTTTTGCCGCTAGTGCTATTAATTTTTAATAGATTTAATTTGCGGTTTTAATGAATAAAATACTTTGACATACCTAATGTTACAACAACATTTTGGGCCCGTCTTACCCAGTTTCTACAAACTAATACAAAAGTTTCTGTTTCTTGCCCGTTAACTCGTAAGTTATTGGCAGCAACTATGATACGTTTGCGTAATTCATCAATAGTATGTATTCACTTTGGTGCGGTATACTTCATTTTTTATATATGTCCACAAAGAAAGTTCAAATGATTTAAACTCAGAAGATCGTAGCGGCTATGATACCGGTTCTTCTCGTCCAATCCCTAATGCTTGGACACGCTGTACATACGCCACACTGTTGCAATACGCCGTGGACGTCCTGGACCTTCGTCTGTCATACTTCGGTTTCAAATTTCCCCCGCGTTGCACTACACTTGCACTCGCTACACACTGCGGTAACTGTAGCTGCATTTGGTACATGTTTATCGGGAAATCGTTCTACTAAAGCATTTTCACATCGCCATAAATTAAAATGATATCCATCAACTCCGAGTTGCTATACTAATGTAAAGACTCGTATCACAAAAACGTTTAATACCTACAAAAAGTAATCGGATTTCAATATTCAGAATCACCTGGCTAGAGACTACAGTATCCCAGCGATGTAAAGGTTGAAATTACTACAATTTCAATAATTTTTACTCGGAAATTAAGGATTTTACAAACATATTTTTACGATATTATCTCTATTTTTCATGACGCATCTATTCCCATATTCTTTTAGATAAGTACTGAGTTACCCTGTATAAATGTTAGGCTTTCAAATTATTTCATTATTGGTTGCATATGTTGTTGTGTTGGTGAAATATAGATATGTCAACAATTTACATTATTGGTGTCTTCGTTGTTAAGAAATAATGGTTAAATAAAATATTTGCATTGAGATTATAAATGAACGAAGTACAAAAAAGTTATGACGGATTATGTTAAGCCAGGATAACTTACGTAGCGCCCTCTGTCTAACACACACCAAAACTGATGGCCTATTCGATTTTCTCACGTCATAAATCCTACATACCGACTTTTAGGTTTACATGTGAAAAACTAACCCAAATATATCAACATTACCTAATTATCTTTATAGATTTCGCACCCTGTATCCCAATTAGTATCGATATTTGAAAATTAATATTTTCCGGTATAGAATCTGCGGGGCAACATTAGAATGAACAAGCAAACATTAACCTAGATGAATATATTTAAAACCACCACAACTTTGTTAAAGCGTTGCTATGACATTGACACCGACTTGTGTTGCAACATGGATGTTGTCAATAATCTAAACGATATGATTTTCCATGTTCTATTGATGCAAACAATTACAGAAATATGCATGACTAATATTGAGATATTTATATTTGTTATAAATAAGGAAATATTTGATTGAATAATGCAACTGATATAATTGTTTATAGTTATTATGCTATTAAGTTTTAATATTTATTAACTTGGAGAGTATTGTCTCATTCAGAAAACGTTTTTAGCCATGAGTAGTTTGTAATGTACATCCGGCGTTTTTACTGTAAATAATCAAATATGCGGTAGAAACAATGTAGCACTAAGTATTTTACAGTAAGAAAAGTTACACTCAAATTATGTCTGGTATTTAGAGAGTGAAGTTAGTAATATACTGGCAGATACTTCTTTTAATAATTAAACAATTATTTTTACAGTAACTACTAAATACTATACATCAATCAACGTTTGTAAATGTAAAAAATTAAACTATTTACTTATTAATAATTAATAATAAAAACAAAAATCCGCAACGATTTTAAGGGAAAAAAAATCGCCAGTGACATTTCTAAAATTTCAAGATATTTTTAGAATTTTCTATACATTTTTGACAAAAAATATTCCACTAAAGTGTTCTTTTAACAGGTCTTGAGAAAATGAAGGTTGTCAAACATGCTTAATGTTATTAACAATTTAAAACAAAGAAACGCACAAACTACAACAATAAAACTACAAACCAAATAAGTTACACTTTTAATTCTATCATGAACAATAATAGTTTCCTAGTAATGACATTTAATGACGTAAGTTGTAAAACCATAAAATTACAACACCCTGTAACTCTCTTATTAAGTTTCGAATTAAAAATTATTATATAAAAAATCCCAGTCATTTTTATCATCAGAATATTTTACCGACATATTCTTTACCCAAACTTGTCGTTAACACCCTGTATATTTGGTATTGATTGTAGAAATTTGTATATTGTCATCTGTCATTATATTCATGAAAACGGTTGCATATTGTAGGTTTCATAGTTTTCCGTGAAACGTTTCCAATAATTGTTTGTCAGTTGTACCAAGGCTGTTTTTATATTTACCTACATACATTGAAAAATATTATCCATTTTTTATAATGTACGATTACTTTTTATAACATTTTTATCAGTACATTTCACCAAATAAGTAGATAATACCAATTGTAAAAGTATCTAGATAAAGCATTAATTTTCTAAACATAAACTAGACACAATAGATATTTGTGCAATAAGTTATTGCACGCCTGGTGTGGAAAAAAATTACTTTTCCTATGAATTGCACACATGATTTTTTTAATAGTGTTTCCTAGAATCCTGAGTGAATGTTGATATAGAAATGAGTTCGTTTGTTAGGTTTTATTATTGTGTCAGTGATTTATGAAAAATGTCAGAATGTTCTGCTTACAACAATAATATTATAGAAGAATCTGATCAAAAATTACGATACAGCCATTTTTGCCGACAAATGATCATCAAAAGGGAGTAACTGTTATCACTGAGGAAGTTCTACTAACCTACGTTTCGAAAATATTCATCTCTTCACCCGTCACCAAATGAGCATTCAAGATTTTTATTAGGATATGAAAATGGAAAATGTACTTGACGATGCCTGGGATAAATTCTAAAAAAAATTGCGGAACTAGAGAAAGTATTAATTTTGCAAATGTAAACTAAACACAGTTTAATGCATTAGTATGAGAGCGCCCTGATGTCAAATATACTTTTTATTTTTAGACTTTACTTTTCTTTAGTATGATATTTTTTATATTTATTTATATTCCACTAGCGATTTAGGTAGTAAGAGCATGTTAATTTAGTCATAGGCGTTGCACATTGAAAAAAGGGACCAGTTTTTGGAGAAATAATATTTGCGATTTTTTTAGATAATTACTTTCTATGGATTCTTATTTAGCTTCGTCAAAAACTTCTCTGTACCAAATTTTGGCAAACTACAGTTAACGATTCTTAACTTTTTAAAAAATGCCTTAAGCATTTGTGTCGTTACTTTCAGACCCCTAATAATATCGAATTTCAATCATAGGCGTCCGGAATGAAAATCAAAAGAAAACCTCTTTGTGCTAAATTTGAATGAAACCATTTTTCAACAAAGTACAAAGATTTTATCAAAGCAGGCCGATGTTTTTGAAATTCTGCACGTCTCCATAATTGACCACTCTGAACAACTTTTTCAAGTAACATTTTGCTATATTTTTAGCAGAAAA
Organism: Monochamus saltuarius; assembly: GCA_025584915.1. Classification (NCBI taxonomy): domain Eukaryota; kingdom Metazoa; phylum Arthropoda; class Insecta; order Coleoptera; family Cerambycidae; genus Monochamus; species Monochamus saltuarius. The sequence continues at coordinate 20,802,041 of CM046721.1, forward strand.
GGCACTTTACGTAAAACCAAAACAATTTTTACTCGGTGCACTGAGCATTTCAAATAGGATTATTTCAAAAATGGTTGCTCCTACCGACTTCAGCAAAGTATATCTTTTTCAAATAAAACAGGTAGGAGAATCTATTGTTTCGATAGTCAATTAATACACAAAGCTGCAAAAGTTGCACACGCAAAATACGAAGATGTATGGTACTCCTGTAAATAGCCTGGAAGAGCTGCGGCTATGGATTGATCAAAAGTATCAAGAAATCCAAACCAAGGAGGGTGTTTTCGAAAGAGTTCGAATATCGTTGAGACGAAGATGTCGTGCCTGCTTGGAAATGGACGGAGGGCACTTTGAACATCTTCTGTAACTTTGTTTTTTGTTTGTTAAAAGCTTCCTTTGTCGGTTTATTCCTAATAAAATAAAATGTTTGAAAAACGAATAGTGGTCCATATCTCCGCAACCGTTACTTTGCAGACCCATGTTTATTAAGACTTTTCTGCTTATTTTGGTTCATACTATTACCCCTTTAACACCCTGTATATTGCGATTATTCTAAAATCGGGTATTTTCATTCTGAAATATCAGACACTTAAAAAATCCAAAATTTTCTGAAAATATTTTTTCATTGTGTTATAATAAGTTTATAAAATTAAAGCTAAAATTTCAGAAAGTGCCATTACGTGCAGATATAATATTTCTCGTAGTAAAAATTTAAATAACACATAGTTAATATTAAGCAATTTTTTGTTAACTTATTTGTAGTTCACAATCTGGGATATTAGATACGACAAAATGTTATTATGAAAAGTTTCATGGAATGAAGGACTGAGTATGTGTACAAAATTTCAATGTCCCAGTCTACTTTGATTTTTTTTGCTCGATTTTTTCGCCAGTAAAGTGCCGTTTTTGTATGAGATACGAGAAACACCTGTTTACAAATCTTTGAATATAGGACAAAACATACGTAAAAAAAATAAATAAATTTTATGAGCAACCATCATTGGTTGATTTGATATGGATTGATCCTTAATCAAGTGTAAACTTGGTTAGTTTATAACTATACCTTGCTAGTATACAACTAACTAAGCCGTTGATTATTTTGATAAAACATTCGTATTGTTCAATATTAGCAGATATTTTATAAACTAAATTTTGGAAACGATTAAATAAAATAATTCGGTCAGTGGTCGCGCGGTTTAAGGCGTTGGTACTTGAATCGAGGTGACTAGACGGAGTTGGTTCGAGCCCAGCTGCCGGTAGACCGTATATAAGCTATATTCGTGGAGAGGATTGGCACCCTCTCTGTGGGTATGGTAGGGTGGAATAATGTTAGCTTGGGTCAATGTGAGAGATTGATGCCGGTTGATATTTGACTACCCCTCTAATTAATGAGGTTTTCCAGGTTTTCCTCATTCCTGCACTGAATAGTGGTTAGGGCCTACCAACGTTCCTGGGCGCAAATGCGGCCTGCTTAATAATAATATGCCGCCCCCTCTCCCGCACAGGTCTACGACTTCTGGGCTAATCCCTGTGATTAGAATGAGGGGTAGAGATATTATTAATATTATTATAATTTTAAAAGTTTCCAGTTTTATTAAATAAATAAAAAACAAACAATATACCTATTTCTATAGAAACATTTGTTAAGTACAGACAATCGTAGAAAAAGCAATGAACAATTTAGGAAAAGTATAAATAAATACTTGTTCGTTTATGGTTGCATGATTCGCTATTTTGGCACTTGCTGTTGAAAACGAAACTTTCAAATCATATTTATGATATCAACGAAGGAAAATAGGGACATAGTTGGCTAGTTTATCCAAAGAATTGGCTATTTTAACAGAATAACTGTTTTTATTTTAGCTAGACCAAATTGAATAGCTTATAAACTAACCAAAGAAGAAAAGCTACTTTAGTATCTCTGACAATTTTGTATATATTGTAGAATATGCGTTTTGAATTAAAATAACCAAGTTCAGTTAATTTGTATACTAGCCAGTTAGTATACAAACTAACCAAGTTTACACTTTAACCGTGGCATACAGGTCTTGCAATAATTTTAGAAATACTTGATTTTGAGTCCATTGAAACAAACATACCTATATACCATGTGTTACAATATTTGTGATTATTATTTTTTAAATTTAACCTTGCTTTTCTACAATTATTGAAATGTAGAAGAAAAACAAATATTTTTATAACAAATATTTCTATACTTTTTTTATTGATGTATTTGTATTGATGAAATGATTTAACCAATAAAATCCAAAGTGGTTTCGCTACTTACCTAGAACTTCATAAACATGTTTTTTTTGTCAAAGCGAATAGTTAAAATTTAAACGTGAATTTTATTTAAATCTTTGTGTGTAGGATTATTCAGATATTATTAAAAATTACCATCATTACCTAAACAATGCTCTCCTTCAGTTCTTAGGAAAAGTTTCTTGATAAACATTCTAAGAATGAGGGAAATTAATCTTAACACGTTTAAATATGCATTCAGTATGTAATAAAAATGGTTTAAGAAATGAAGATATTTGCTAACAAGAACTTTATTTCAATTGTTTAAATCTTAAAAGCTAATTTAAAGTTACGGCGTAAAAAGGAAAAGCAATGTTTCTATTAAATAGCTTGGTATGCCATGAGAAAACAATTGTTCTTAGTTTCCATAGTAACCGTAACTGTAGATCATCTGTCAAACTATACGTTCGAATCTCAGTTAAAGTGTACTATTCTTAGACATTTATTAAAAACCTTTGATATTGCCATCATTTTCAACTGCATACTTAAACGTGTTAAGATTAATTTCCCAAATTTTTAGAATGTTTATCAAGAAACTTTTCCTAAAACCGAAAGAGCATCGCTTAGGTAAGTTTTTAATAATCTGTGAATAAACCTACACACAAAGGTTTAAATAAAATCCACATTTAAATTTGACTTCGTTTTTACAAAGTCGAAAAAACATGTTTATGAAGTTCTAGGTAAGTAACGAAGCCACTTTGGATTTTATTGGTTAAATCATTTAAATAATCCATTCATTCCTAATAAGAAAAAGTATAAAAATATTTGTTATAAAAAAAGTTTGTTGTTCTTCTACACTTCAATAGTTATTGTAGAAAAGCACTGTTACATTAAAAAATATTTAAAAATTATTTATCACAAATAATGTAACACTTGGTGTATCCACGTTTGTTTCAATCGACTCAAAATCAAGGATTCTATCACCTCCTAAAATTATTGTAACGACTTGCAATACGTCCTCTATACACCTTAAAGTCCTCATCCTGTACAGCAAAAGAGAAATTCACACACAATATCCACACATTTCAATAAACGGGTATCGACTTCTCACACCCAACTGCGGAACAATGCAAATTCCTCGCAAAAAAACATTACTTGGACGCTGCAAACCAAACCAGAGTAATTACAAAGGTATTCAAATGCGGCGTGTTGGCCGCCTTGATATGAGAAGCGCACTGAATAGAATGGGCCCTAGTTCTGGGAACGTAGACCGTTCCTGAGGGAACCTGTGACTTGTGAGAAAAGACCGTGGGAAGCGTAATCTAAATCAGGCCGGCTGTCTACACATTTATTATGGAAGAGATAATACGGATTTCTCTCCAAAATGCTCCCAATTTAGATACAAGGTTTTCTATGAGAAATTCGTGAACAGTTAACGATGACAGGAAATCTTTATATGGTCTTTAAGTACTTACTTGTACAGGGTGTTCTGAAATTTGCAATTAGCTTGCAATAATTTACGAGCACATTTTATAATTTAAAATAAGAAATAATTTTTATATAAACATTCTCCGAGACGCGCTCCTAAAACGAGAACTCCTGCAAGCTTTTTTTCCAAATATTTCCAAAATTGTTCAAGAAAATTAATTAAATTTATAACCGAGCATTACCATTACATAAGGGTTACCTAGGATAAATATTGTATATTTTTTTATTAACTATTAAGAATAATATTGTGCGAAACTAATTACTCTACGGCCTAATGCCCTGACCAGCGTTGAATTACACCCAAAATATTTACCAATATATTATTTAATATTAGCTTTTGTAGATACATTTGTGTAGATTTGTCAAAATCTACTAGAGACAATACAGTAAAAGGAGTACCAAGAGTTTGAAGATTGGTGTAAAATTAACTATGTAAAGGAGGTGTCTGAGAAAATCATTTTAGCTTACTTTTGCAGAAAGCAACGCTCCAGAAACCATCTACACTATGGACTCACTACTCAATGTTTACAACTATGATTTCAGTTAAGAAACATCGAGATATAACCAGATTTTCTTAAATAATCGCATTTTTGAGTAGAAGTTCAGTGTTACAGGCAAAAAGTTCAAAATTTTTATAATGGAAGAAGTATATAAATTTCTAAGTACAGCAGATGATGAGACATATTATTTACTCATGAAGGTTGCTGTAATAATTATTGACTATTTAGGGGTCTATCGTCGCGAAGAATTAACTAAGTTAATGTTGGATCATGTTTAGCACAATGACCTCTAAATTGTGATTCCATGCACGAAAACAAAAATTGCTCAATTTCGTTCTCTTAATGCAACTCACAGGCACTCTTTTGTAGTATACAAACAAGGAAAATGTACCCCATAGCTTGTCGGATTTAATACTTTTGCAAGCATTCCAAAAATGATTGCAACAAAGTTTGGATTGAGAAATCCCGAAGAATACGCTGGACATTGTGTTAGAAGGTCCTCAGCTACCATTCTGGTTGATGGCAATGCAGATGTTATCGTCATGATGAAGTGCCATGGGGGCTGGAAATCTTCTCCGTCATATCTGCTTCTAACTACTAATAATAATACACAAAAGTATATTATTAATGTTGATAATAAACCTTAGGTTTTATATTTTTTGTGCTAGGTTTTATTTAACAAAATAAATGATAATGAAAGCGGTTTTTTGATACTGTGGGAACTAGAAAATTCAATCAAGATACGTGAGATCTAACCTATTTCTGTATTTTTAAGATTGCTTCTTCAGGTGACCTCCTTAAGTTGAGTCTAACTAAGGAATTATTATTTAAATTATTTGAAATTAAATTTCGACAATGTCAAAAGTGATGCTGATCTGTCAAGAAAATACAAAGACATTAACCTACTTCATCGAAAAATCTACCTTCTGTTCCCGTTTTTTTATATACATTTTTTTATTAGGTATTAACAATTTTGTATGAAACTAACTGCTCTGCGGCGATCCAACCAGCGTTGAAGTACACTCACGATATATACCCATATATTCTTTATTATTAGGTTTTGTAAAATTTTACTGCATTGTAAAGGTATTTAAGCTAATATCAATCAATTTCCTATCAATGCAGTCATATATGTTCCCTGATATCAAATATCTAGGTGTGCTAATGAAGAATTCAATAGACAAAGGTTTATTTAATAACTATCCAAACGGTAGATTTTTCGATGGAGTAGGTAGAATATTTTTTTAATAATAATAATAATAATACATTTATTTTTCCAAAGATGTATACAAATAGAAATAGTCAGATACATAGTTTAATTGACAGCAGATAGCAATCTTATATCAAAGAATTCATCAAGTGTATAAAAAACATTTTTAAATAAAATATTTTAAGATTGATTTTAAAAACATTAAAATTCTGAGATTGTATTACAAATCTAGGAAGGTTATTAAAAATCTTTAATCCTAAATGGTTTGGCGATTTAGAAGAAACAACATGACCTATTTCTGCATTTTTCTACAGTAAAAAATGTTACAAAAGTTAATAATAAAGAATATATGGGTAGATATTGTGGGTGTAATTCAACGCTGGTTGGGGCTTTAGTCCACAGAGTAGTTAGTTTCACACAATATTGTTAATACCTGAAAATATATAAAAAACTTCAGATCTCGTATATTGTATCTGAATTTTCGAGTTCCCACAGTTTCAAAAGTGAACTTAAGTATTAAATGTTCATAGAATATTTTCATTAAGCCAAGTATGACTTTTTTGTAATATATTTAACTAGATTAATTGTTATTTTAGATAGATATTGAATAAAGCTCTATTTATGAAATTGTTCATTAGCATACCTATATATATGGTATAAGAGAACATATATATGACTTCATTGATAGGAACTGTAGGAAAATTGAAGATATTGCCTGTACCGTTCTTTTGACAAACATTTTGACCTTTGACAAAGAAAAGTAATGGTAATTCGACAACTTTAGCAAGAAAATTTTATTATAAAAATAAATAAATTTATCTCATCCGCGTAGTGTTTTAAAAATTTTAATGTCATTGAAAGTCATTGTTTTTATATTTGAAACGCCAAATGGCATATGTATCGACGCTGTTTCTATTTTCTTACATGATATTTTATATAACTACGTACATAGCACTCAAGAATTTACATTATATCCATAAAAAACAGCCAGATAAAATCCTTCATTAAAAGTGCAATAAATTTGCAACAAGTCTTACAAATTGATAATTATAAAATGTCTGTAATTTATGTTTTAAATTAATTATCGTTTTTAATAAATGGAAACTTTCCCGTATCTTACTTAAAATATTATTTACGCTGGCGTAACCTTAAGTACATTTTACTAAAGAAAGAAAATTGCGTTTTTTCTCTTCGATGCAAAGAACACTTCTCCAGTTCGGTGTTCTTTTTCGGTTCCTATTAAGTTTAGCCGCTGTTGCTTACATTCAAATAACATTCCGCAATGACGAATTGCCTGCTATTGAAACTTGTGACACTATTAATGTTTTCCTATAGTAATTAATAAGGTTGTGCAACATTTTGCAGATTAATATTACTCACTTTGAGGTGTACAGGCGATTGCATTAATGATTTTCCTTCTCTGGAATTGCGATTGTGGAAACGACTTTTTTGTTTGTTTATTAATATGCAATTGCATCGTTAATACATTTAATCGTCAAGTGAAACCTTAATATGCGTTTTGTGTATGATAAATCAAAATGGAACTGTATTATGTAGTAAGATAAAAAAAACTGTTAATTTTGTTATTTTTAGGTCATTTCGTAATCGAAAAGGACCTTTTTGATGGCATTTCTACCTTCAATCGAAGAAATTTTAAGAAGATGTAGAGAAAAATAAGAACAGATACAGGTTTATAGTTATTAATTTTGCACGTTTGACGTTTAGGGAGATCAGTAAATAAATGAAATCATGTGTGTCAACTTTGTGGTTTTGTAGTTTAATTCAATTTTTATTGCCGGTTTGTGACCATTTTTGGTACATTTATTACTATGTCTAAATGCCGGAAAATTCTAATACTTCCATTATATGAAACAATCTTCCATTTATTTTTTTAGTGGTATTTTCATTTTATTTATAATTTGAGTATCTAATATACAGTATGCGCCAAAAGTATGGAATAAATTCAATAAAAACGAAACAATTATTTTTTGGGAAAAATCCTCGAACAGGTCGATTTTTAATTTAAAAAATACATATTTTAGCGTAAAATGCGATTTTCAAATGTCATTTGTTTTCGAGTAATGACGTCATCGATTTTTTTTAAATGGCAACACCATATATTTTTCCTTGATTCTGAAAGATCGTTTAATTCTATATCAGACAGTACTAAAATTTTGCCCTCTTACATAGGAAAGTTTTCGAGTAAATGACGATTGAATGTTAGAAAACGTAAATTTTATCCATAAAAAAGTAACAATTCTGAGGTATGTAAAATAAAATACAATTGATTAAATTTTATACTTAAATTAAATGTTCGAATTGTCAAAAGTGTACATTAATAAACCACGTAATTTAGAAGAACTTCAAAATCGCATTCGGGACGAAATACGCAGAGTTACCCCAGAAATCATTCATAATGCGCAAGAAGAATTTCTTCACAGACTTGCGCATTGTCAAGAAGTTGGTGGATGGCAATTCGAACATTTAATTTAAGTATAAAATTTAATCAATTGCATTTTATTTTACATACCTCAGAATTGTTACTTTTTTATCGATAAAATTTACGTTTTCTAACATTCAATCGTCATTTACTCGAAAACTTTTCTATGTAAGAGGGCAAAATTTTAGTACTGTCTGATAGAGAATTAGACGATCTTTCAGAATCAAGGAAAAAAATATGGTGTTGGCATTTAAAAAAAAATCGATGACGTCATTACTCGAAAACAAATGACATTTGAAAATCGCATTTTACGCTAAAATATGTATTTTTTAAATTAAAAATCGACCTGTTCGAGGATTTTTCCCAAAAAATAATTGTTTCGTTTCTATTGAATTTATTCCATACTTTTGGCGCATACTGTATACATTCTTCGTTTCGTTTATTTTCAGTGTATCTGTAGTTTTTTTCTTAACTTTTTATGCATAATTTTTCAATTTCGATTAATTTAGAATCGAACTACTTCCTATAGATGATATATCTTATTAAATAAATAATTTCTAAATATAGTGTTTCTCATGTTTGTATTTAAAAAAAGGTAAGAACAATATCTGAAAAAATGAAGTTATAACATATGTATGAAAATTGTACAAAAGTATTTAATCATCTTCTAAACTTTCTGATAAACTAATGCCACTTAGATACAATATTAACAATTTTCATTTTGGGTTCAACACAAATCTTTACACATGTTTATTACTACCTGCTATTCTGCTAAAGGCAAGTAGCCTATGCCCAATAATTACTTCCGGTGGTGAAGTAATTACAATACTGCTGCTTGACATAGTATTATCCGGATCCATATTCATACATAATAGTAGTTTTCAAGATTAAAGATTAAAGAAAAGAACATAAAATAATGATAACAGCAATGACAAGATCTTATATTCTCGTAAAAATAAACTATTTTGAAGATTTTTATAGTATATATACGGGATGATTTAGTCATAGTGTCATTAACAAGAGAAGATAGGTAAAAATTAGTATAATAAAAAAAAATATATTTACTAATTATTTTTAAACCCCTTTTTCAGACTGTCACTGACTCGGCTTCCAGTTTAACACGGTATCGGCTTGATGTGACGTTGTCAAATTTTAATATTTTTCTAGTACCTACTTATTTTGATGTTAAACTATGTGATGAATGCTATGCTATAAATTATTTTTAAAAGTAGGTATGCATTTAACATATTAAGTTTGTATGTTTTCCATGTGTATTATTCGGTACCGATCACTACGCGCAAGCTTGTATGGAAACATTAATAAGGGATCACTTAAGTGAAAAAATAAAAAACATGAAAATGGTAAAACATTTATTATTTGAGAATATCGACGTACAAGCTTAACTTCATTCCGCTTTCGACAAAGAACGAAGAGGTGTTAAAAAATTGGTATGTTTTATCCGGACTCATTTATCTACTGCATACAATTTTGCGGAACTTTTTAACTTGCACTACCAGGGGATTATGAATCCGAAATGAATGAACGAATTTTTAATGACGTACTAGAATTTTTCCATTAGAGAGAAATATATCGCTTCGATACTGAACTTTAATGAACATACTCTTATTATGTATATGGTCCTGACGCTGTGGCAACTGGGTTTCGCTTCAACACTCTAACGCCTCATGAGAAAATTTAAAGCGCACAGTTAATTTTATTCGTACCTGAAATTCAACTTTGAATTAGATATTTTTGAGTTTATACGTATAACATCGTATACCTAATATAAAGATACTTTTTTTTACTGTTTAACAAAGGTGTTTTAAGCTAATATATATCAAATCTCCTACAATTCCTATCAATGTATGTTCTCTGATACCAAACATCTAGGTATGCTAATGAACAATTCCACAGACAAAGCTCTATTCAATAATTATCTAAAGAATTTAATTTATTTAAATTTACTAACCTGATTTAATGGAAACACTCTATATATATTAACCTCTGGAGTGGGAACTCGAAATTCAACCACAATAGATGAGATCTGACCTATTTCTGCATTTTTAGTATTGCTTCATCAGGTGGCCTCCTTTAACTTGAGTCAAATATCTAACTATAAAAATTATTATACCAATAAATTAAAATTATTTGAAATTAAATGTCGACAGTGTCACAATGAAATTAAATGTCGACAATGTCAAACTGATTAACTGTCAATGGATTTAAATAGTTAGTTTCACACAATATTGTTAATACCTGAAATATATGAATAAAGATACTTATAATAGACGTATATCATAAAATTTAAAGAAAGTCGAATATTAGCTTTTAAGTTGTGATGGGCTTGTAAATACAGCAGAATAATTGTATAACGTTTTTATAAGACATTATCATGACATGCTTTATCAGAATCGTATAGTTTGTTGTATCAATGCTGTAAGCTCATTGCTAAAACATAACTTGTTCTTAAAACACAATTATATCATTTATACAGCAACTATGGTTTATAAAAAATGTGCCTATTTCACGCTATTAGCTGCTGTGTTGATGCCAATAAGACTAAAAAGACTAAACCTTGCAACTTTATCTCTCCAAAAATTAGTTACAAGAAAATGCTTAACCACTTCTATAAAATAGCTTGTGCTATTTGGGACTAAATGAGTCTATCGCTGTTACGTGAAACAATCTTATAATAAATATCTGGAACTAGACACGTCGCGTTCTGAAAACCCGCCTTTATCCTTCTCGCCTGTGCTTTTGACCACAAAATTATTTTCTACTATTAGGAAAGTACTCTTCGTTGGTCAACCGTTGCCATTCAACGGTACAAAGGGAAAACGGACCTTTAACTGTGTTATTAGGTCTGACATTTATTTCTTGAATATCGTTGAATGCAGTGGCGCTTGAATGAATAAAATTAATTTATTGGTTACTTTCATGAAATTAAAAAAGTGAAGAATGCAGCAGTAAAAATTACTATGAAATAGAGGTCGTACACAGTTCTGGTTTCAGATTCTTACTATTTCTACGCATCAGATTGCAATTTTTTGCCTCAAAATTTCAGTAGGTACTTGGCAAAATTTATATTTACTTTATTATACATATTATTACTATTTCGTCGTATATTTCTTCCAGGTTTAAGGTTTGTCAAAATTGATAAAGAACTTTGTCTTATTAAAATCATCTACACACATACATGAATTAACACGGAAGCAAAAGTTATTATTTTTTTAATTTTAAAAAACATCTACATGATAAGTTAGATTTAAGTGTTATTATAATTTTGGTCAAATATTTATTAGATTAATTCAGAGATTGATCATCTGCATACAATTCTTATAAAGCCATCAGCTATCAAACGTCAGTTTTAATACACAATAAAGTATACAGTTCTAGTAAAATTATTTGCCACTCGCAAATGTTACTACTAGATGGCGTAGTTTTAAATGTAAATCGAAAAGAGAATATTTTTACATAAAATAATTAGTGAAGGTATGTTATGTGGAACGGTTTTGAACTCTCCTATTGACACTTTAAAAATTATTAAGTTTGTTTGACATTTTGCTCGATTGTATTACAGAAAAAGATGGAAAACTTCCGACTACGTTAACCGATTTTAACGAACATCGTGTGGTTTTAAATTTGTTGGATAGCCGAAGCATTCTCTGTAACAATACTTAAGTTTTAAGCTTGAATCACCAATTGGGGCAATTTTGTAACTTTATAAGTTGTAAACTATTTTCGCTCATAACTAAGTTTGGAAAATGATGGAACGATAATTTTATGAGTAATAAGATAGTAAATAAAGATATAGTCTTCCATGTAACTTTTCATAGAGAATTAAAGATATCAAATAACGCCATCTGGCGCTACAGCTTAAACAGAAACTTAAGCATTGTTACATAATAATTTAGCTTTTAAACAGCTTTAAAACAAGACCAACATAACTGTTCAACATAACTTCACTATTGATTTTATGGAAAAATTTCACTTTTCATTTGGATTTCAAAATATGCCATCTAGCGGTAAAATTTGGAAGTGGAGAATATTTTTAGTAGACATCTCGGGTCACTTTTGTTATCAAAGTTTTTTTCCGGAAGCTGTAGGACGAGTAATTTCCGAGACTCAGCCGCTGGCCGAACTTAACGGGACACCCGGTATATTGTTACCTATTATTTTACCAGAAGTTTCACACCTTGTACATGTAACTTTCAATTTTATTATAAAGCAAGGCTTTGTTATATTTACTGAATTTTTGTAAATTTCCTATGTGATTTTGTAATCATTTGAAAATTTTCATGCATTTTTTTGTACTTTTACAATATATTGTTTATTTTCCAGTACTTCCATATCAAATAAAGATAAATAATATTGTATGAACTTTAGAGAATTTCGAGATTATTCAAGCTTTAAATAAAATATTATATAATATTTATAAATACAATGAATAACCTAAATATAATGAATAATCATGTGCCTCTCGTGATAATAGCTTTAACATTTATTCGTTTTCTGTTATTACATATATTCATAGATACAATTTTTTCGATGTACACTGTTAATTTGTCATTTTACTTGTAAAGTAAGGGGTATATTGTTACCCATTATTTTACGAATATTTTCTCAAATATCTTGTACTTTTACAATTATTTTATTGCAAAGATGTATATCATGTGATAACTGTAACGTCAATTGATTAATTTTTACATATTATTATGTTTCGTAAATCCACACAAATAAATCACATTCCCTATTGTAATTTCACGTATTTACAATTTATAAGTATTCCGTATTTTTGCATTGAGATTGTAAGAATTTAATCGCTATTTACAAAATAAATGTATTAATTTTCAGCAAATTTACAAAAAAAGTAGAAAAACAGAAAAAGTGGGTTTTTGATTAATTTTTATATTTGTACAGTGATGTTATCTATTTACAACACTTTTTTGGCAAAATCACAATACATTCACATACATTTTTTTCAATATATGTTTGTTTCATACACAAATTCAATTTTTTAATAAAATATTAGTGTACACTGTAGAAATTAATTTGTAATTTTACTTGTAAAGTAAGGGGTATATTGTTACCCATTATTTTACCAATAATTTCACAAATATCTTGTAGTTTCACAATTTCATTGTAAATATGCATATCACTTGATAATAACTTAATGTTTATTGGTTCATTTTTATATATTATGTTTTATCAAGCTTACACATAAATCACATTCCCTATTGTAACTTTAATTGACTATTTACAACTATTCTGTATTTTTGCATTGACATTGTAAAAATTCAATGGCTATTTACAAAAAAAAAATGTATCAATTTACAGTAAATTTACAAGAAAAAAAAAATTTTAATTTAACAGAAACACAAAAAAATGCATTTTTGAGACAATTTTTTTATTTTTACAGTGATGTTATTTATTTACACTACTTTTTTGGCAAAATTGCAATTCATTCACATACAATTTTTTCAGTGTAGGTTTCATACACAAATTCGGTGGTGGGAGCAACAAAGTGCAGCCACATAATTTTTCGCTCGATTAAAATAATAGCATGCGAGGCTTACGCCCTTCAATTAGTGCAGACGGAGCCGACTGCTTTTTAAAAGTTAAAGGTCTTGGAGGAAATGCGAGTTCGTCGACCTCCGCATTAGAACCCAGACGGTTTGTTGTAGTTTCCATTCATACACCATCGAATCAGCGGTCCTCTCAGATAGATATCGCGGTTTCGTTGGCTTTTTTTCGCGTGAAAGTTATACGCCACTCGCATTTTGCCGTCCACAAAGCGTCAGACTGTCGTGGTTTCAGCGTGTGGGATTTTAGAGAGGAGGAAATTAAAATCGGATCTGTCATAAGCAACATGTGTAGTAGTATTGTGGGTTAGTTTTTATGCATGCTGGAGCTTTTCCCACCCCGAGACAACCTACTTTACTCATTCCGTAATGTGGGTTTTGCCTTCATTCATAAATTTATCATAGCCGTACCATGTCGATAAAGTCGTCGGCGGGCTTTGCTTAACAGCCTTGATTTTTTTTCCATCAGCAAGTACGCAGTATAGTCAATTACGCTTCAAAATAAAATAACATGTGTAGATACATTTTAATAGATTCGTTATCATTTTGGAGTTGCTGCCACAAATACTAATTTAATATTTATCATTATTTATTGACAAATTAGCAAATTCGAATTCTGGGTTATTTCAGATTGTTCTATTTCGCCAGTCAAACTAATGCATTTAAATGGTTTTATACTAGTAATAGTTCTAGTTCTAGTTACTATAGTAAAGATTTTAGGTTTCAAAATTTCGCTGTCTTTGATAGATTCTGTTTACTTTAATTTAATTTTAGGGAAAAGCGCTTGTATTTAGAAATTTTTAAATCTGAAATTTTGCTCTGTATTTTTCTTAAAAAATAATTATCATTATACAGGGTGTCCGGAAATTATGCGTCAAGATTTCAGGAGGTAATTCCTCACAAGAAATTCGATATTTGTAAATCGGGGGTTTTTCAGACGAGAAATTCAAATATATTTCTAATTTTGACATCACTAGTAGAAGGCGCCACTTGTGGCACACCATGTTTCTTTTAAATGGCAGAACTTTTTTGCATCTTAATGTATCCATCTGACTATCGAAACAATGGATTCTTCTACCTGTTTTATTTGAAAAAGGTATACCTTGCTGAGTTCGGTAGGCGTACCCATTTTTGAAATAATCCTATTTGAAATGCTCAATGCTCCGAGTAAAAACAGTTTTGGTTTTAGGTAAAGTGCCTTTTCTGCTGAAAAGAACAACAACAACAAAATGTTTCTTGAAAAAGTTGTTCAGAATCGTAAATTATGGAGACGTGCAAAATTTCAAGAAAATCGGCGAGGTTTGATAAAACTTTTTTAAGTAACATTTTGCTGTATTTTCAGTAGAAAAGGCACTTTAACTGAAACGATAACAGTTTTCGATCGGTGCACTGAATATTTTAAATAAGATTATTTCGAAAACTATTACTCCCAACCACTAGTAGTAAAACACCCTGTATGATTTAATCTAAAAGAAACATAATCACTGCATACTTTATGGAGAAAAACTAAGCAACATCAAAGTTTCCTCAAATCGGATAACTGGGTGCTGAGTGAAGGAGAAAACTAGAAATAAAAAAAAAACTTTACACTCTGTAACTTTTTTGCGACATTTTTCATTTAGGCAAGTTTGGTTAAATCGGCATCATTTGGATTCTAGATTTATACCCTTTAAGTATATAACATTAGTTAGGTGATATCCTGTAACTACAATAGAGATGCAATATTAATATTTTTCAGCTAGTGTTAACTGAAATATTACTTCTTATATTTGCCGTAGCAAT
This sequence comes from Monochamus saltuarius, assembly GCA_025584915.1. Taxonomy (NCBI): domain Eukaryota; kingdom Metazoa; phylum Arthropoda; class Insecta; order Coleoptera; family Cerambycidae; genus Monochamus; species Monochamus saltuarius. The sequence continues at coordinate 20,817,281 of CM046721.1, forward strand.
GTTTATTGTATTTACTCGCAAAACTTGCGAGGCCAATGCAAGACCACGAAAAACCGTTTTTCTGACACATTTGGCTTGCCAAAGCATTGCGTGTTATCTATCTTTCTCTATATGTCTAAATTGATATAGGTGTGCATCAACTCCGTCCATATTTATCTTAAAAATTGCCTAGACATATAGCAGATTCGTATTATGATACACGAAGCCAAATTGTATTAAGCAGTTATGAATTCTTGTCGTTACTATTACTTCCAAATTTATAATAAAAGATGTTTTACCTGCCACTGCTTTTGAATATCCATGGGGAAAATATTACGCGAATTAATGGTTAAAACATTTGTTTGTACAATAAACGAGGTGTTCCTGTTATTATAAAACAAGCATTTTACCCTGAGAACAGAACAAAATTGTTTTTAACATGTAGTTAACATAACAACTAGTCGTAGCAATTTTAAAAACACGTTAACGTTCATGTTCGTTTCACTAAATGCGGAGTGACAGTTGTCATTTAACTGTGATTTGGCTTGTTGGATTATCAGTGTTCAGTTTAAGTTGATTTGAGTGACATCTTCTGCTAGAGACAACAATAAACAGTAAACTGCATCCTGATTGCCGAAATTCTGATCATATACCAAGTACTGGTTAGCGCAAGCACATCGTAAAAGATAGGAGCGATATCACGAAGTACGACTCTAGAAGGAGCCGCATTTACTTAACTGTTCATTTTAAATGTCAATTTGGACTCTTGGCCGGTAGATCTACTTCAACTAATCGTGTTTGTTTTACTGATTTTATTTTTTATACATCGGATAGCAGTGGACAGGTTGACGTGGCCTACCCAGATATGTCAAAAGCTTTCGATAGGCTGGATCACGGTAGTCTCATAAGCTGCCTAATTTCGGTTTGTCTATAAACTTCTTCAAATTCTTTGAATCTTAGCTTTCTTTCTTTATATGCGTACAATATCGTTTTACTTTAATTGAAATTATTGGCACATCTGGGGTACGTCAGGGTTCAGTTCTTGGCCCTCTATTGTTCAATATGTTCATTAATAATATATGTCAGGTTTCTTTTATATGCGGATAATTTCAAACTGTATACATCTGTTTCATCTACAGATGATGTTATTTTACTTCAAAATGATTTAACTGTAGTTAATGAATGGTGCCTTCTGAATATTTCTAAATGTTTCATTATGACATACACAAGGAAAATTAATTCTATTACTTACATGTACAACATTGGTTCTGAGACTGTCGCTCATTAAAGTGCAGTTAAAGATGTGGGAGTTACTTTTGACGCTAAATTAACCTTTGTCCTTCATATTAATAATAGTATATCTCTTGCGAATGAAAACGTTGGTTTCATTATAAGAAATGCTAAGCACCTTAAAGAGGTTGCTACAATGTCTGTTTTGTATAATGCGTTTGTCAGGTTAAAATTTGAGTTTGCGACTATTATTTGATATGTTACTCATTCTCAACGTCTGGAAACAGTTTAGAGGAGATTTCTGAAATATCTATCTTTCAGGCTTGACAATGTTTACCCTGTCAAAGACATACATTTATCTGATCTATTGAGTAGATTCAACTTAAATGATTTGGCGTCTCGGCCCATTTACTTTTCACTGTTATTTTTGTTTAAGTTGCTTAATAATTACATTGATTATTCTTATATTCTTAGCCATATAGCATTTTAGTAGGTATACTTTCTTTCTATGCGCGCTCCTATTATACATTTATCAACGCCATATAGCAATGTTATGAAACATTCGCCAACTTATTCCATGTGTCTGATTTCATAGGCAGCATCAGGCACTTATTGATTTGTTTGATACCGGTGTGTCTAAAATTAAATTATGTGTTTTAGTTTAGGTCATTGATTGTATCTGTTTCTTTTTTGGATGTTTATTTCTTTGTAGTCTTGTAACCGTGGTATTTTAATTCACGTTTCAGTGACACTATACAGGGTTAACTCTGATTTAGTACAAACATTTTAACCACGTGTTTAGGAAGGCCTAAAAGACAATATAAAATTATTCCAGAATTTATTATTTAATTAACTCGATATTTAAAAAATCGCTCAAAAACTCTCTTTCCTACGAAAAGTTGGCGCATATGGTAAGTATCGACTGAGATGCTTAGATCCATAGAAAAGCTGATCTGTCAACAATATCTACTACCATGCGGTCGTTTTTTGCAGCATTTCTAAATGCAGAAACGAGAAAAATTAAGATTCTTATTAGTAATAATACCTGATAGATAGGTAACAGTTAATCCAGTTAGCTCTACTATTTTGCATTTGTTTTTCATTATTTCGTTACAAACTGGCAAAACTACAACAGTTTCATTCATTATAACCACTACTACCGATAAGACACACTTCCCGTAGGTACAACTAGATAAAATGCCTATTTATTATAACAAATTCGAACGAAAGGAATAGATAATAGAATGTACCCGCGGCAGTCTTGTCCCATAACCTAGAAAACCAAACCGGCGAACTATATTTCGGGAAAGTATCTGCACCCAACACAAATTTCTTTATTTAATAACTATGAACACGTTTAAACATTAAAAGAAGGCACTAAAAACTGAAAAAGAACACAAAACTACAACGTAAACACATGATAAACACAGGAATTAAATTATAACATGACTGGAAATTTTACAATCGTGTTGCGAGTTGCCTACGTTACCTACTTTGATTGTGTAAACGTGTGAGACAGACAAGTCGTATAGACGGCGTTTAATAAGGATTGAATATAATTTCGAAAAAAAGAATTTGCGCTGTATAAATAAGTTTGGAATTTTTTTGAAGGGTGAATCCGTTAATTCTTAATTTTCTCTATTCCCTCTTAAAATATTTATATTTAGTCATAGAACCCTGTATTATTATTGGTCACCACTTTATTGCCGTGGTTTGTGCGAGACGCAACTTTAGCAAGAATAATGTGAGTAGAATCAGTGTTTATCACCCATCATAACAGCTGTCTGTCTTCCATCCGGCCTATTTGTCTTTATTTGTACCTACTGCTGAAAATTCCGTCTTGGTTCATTGAATGCCTCCATTTAAATAGGTCACAGGACGGCGTAAACGTTGTAGTTGTGTTGAATGGACTAGGAACGAGTGTATTGTTAAACGAAAATATACACGCGATTTCAGCAATATCATTACCGTTCTCACGGGTTGGGTATAGTTTCCTCATACTGCAGTTATTTGGCTTAATACATTGTGTATGTCATTATTGCGAAAATATAAAAAGTCATGTTTTATAAATATGAATGATTTGAATTATAAAAACTCAAAAGAAGCATATACAAAGAGAATACTAGAATCTATTTTACATCTCAAAAGAAACACATCGACATTAATGAGGTGTAATTTGTTAATGTTGTTTTCTTTTTTTTATTATAAAATTAACCCTTCATACTTAATTCCTGGAAAAATAAAATGTTTTTAAAGAAAATTCAAATTATATTAAAACGCATTTTTTGGATTATAGGAATACCAGTTTAAATACAAATTCAACTCCGAGTTTTTCAAACTTTACAAAAATGCAAATGTCCACTACAATGCAATCGTGCAACAAACGATAATATAACAATAACTGTGGATTAAAAATTATTGTGTAACTAAATCAACTTTCATTTGTCATGTCAATATTACAGCTATATTGCATCTATTGTATTTGTTTTACATTCATTATCACGATTGACAAAATATCCTACAGGATTTGTATCAGTCAATTCAGAATAAAAAATTTCACCATGGTCTTCCACATTGTCTGGAGCTTCTAAAATTACCTCATCCTCAAGTAATATGTTACAAAAAAGAAAAACAATGAAATTGTAAGAATAAACAAGTTATACTGAAGCAAGTACTTTTATTGTGGTAGACCGTAGAAGCTTCTACTGCTAATACTTTTGAACCACTCCACTAGCTTCAGTTTCTTTGGCTATCTCAAAATAGTTGTGGGATTTCGACCTACAGCAAGTAAAATTGTTAATAATTCATTATTTCTGTAAATACTTCCAATTACTAATCTTAATTATTACGATAAACCCTACTGTCCACTTGTTGACGTTCTCAATTTTCAAATACCACAACTATGTAGAGCACTCACACTAACTTAAGCTATTATTAGATAGATGGAGTAAGTATAATATTATGTCTACATTGAACTTTATGCATTTAAAGTTACTGAATAATAATAATAAACTTACGAACGACTTACGTTGGTAGGCCCTACCCACCATTCAGTGCAGGAATGAGGGAAACCTGGAAACCGCATTAATTAGAGGGGTAGTCTAATGCCAACCGGTATCAATCTCTCACATTGACCCAAGCCAACATTCTTCCACCCTGCCATACCTGCAAAGAGGGTGCCACTCTCTCCAGTATAGCTTATATACGATCTACCGGCTGCGGGGTTCGAACCCACAGCGATGTAGTCACCTCGATTCAAGTACTGACGCCTTAAACCGCGCGACCACTGACCGATATAAAGATAACTAAATTGTTAGAATTAATTAGAAAATCATTAATGTCCATTCTAGTGGACACTATGCATGAAAGGGTTATAGCAAATTTTGCTAAAATTTCGTAGGTTGTCATAGTTGTACGTAGACTCTCTGTCTCATATAAATATCAATATGTATGTTCAAATTCAGATAAATACCTTGCTGCATTCCTCTACATTTATATAGGAATTATTTTGCCCTAGTTAAATCGAAGATGGAGTATGCAATTCTTAGCGCATAAAAAATAAAAGTTTTGCAAAAATTATAGTGGTTTTTAGGCTTTCATGGCCATGCTGTAATTTGATACATGGTGATTTTTCGGGTTATTGTGCCGTGACCTCGGTAACTGGTAGGTGCCAGAAACAGAGTTAAAATGCACATCCCTAGCATTAGCCGGGATTCTTTTACCTGCCCTGGTTGTTCTCAGGCTAGGCTCTGTGGGAACAGACCCGCTATTGGTGTCTCTGGGCCCGTCCATATATTGATTTTGGTTCCTATTGTTGGTATTACGACTGCTACGGTCGCAACCGTTCCTCGGATAATGGTGGTCCTTCGAGGCGTTCCGTAGCCGCCGCTGTAACTGGTCGCATCCCATGCTTCCAAATTTTTCGCCGCTTTTCACTGTCGGCATCTTCAGTGGTGACTCTGCAAAAGCTCCTCAGTCGCGGAGAAAAAGTTACAAAAGTTACTAAAAGTTTGGCAATAAATTAGTGATTTAGTAAGTTTTTTTGAACCAATGGTAGGTAGTATTAAATATTAGGCTCTTTCAAGAATCGTATGAATAAGTACATCAAAGTAAACTGTGGACATATTGAAAATTTACATTAAAATATTGTCCTTTTTTCCTTATGAACTTGTTAAATCCTTGATCAAATTATAGTCTTGTTTAATTAGATTTCTCCTTTACTTGGTTTTGTATAATTACATTTACTAACTTGATAAATTCAATTTTAATTTTTTTAAAACATTTTATGTTGATAATATTGCATGTTGGCTCCACTCAAAATATTTTGAAGTAAAATATCTAGTATGTCTCTTTGGGCCATTACTTAGGGATCACCCTGTATACATTAGTATTAGATTTGAGCAAAATTCATTTTTGCCATAGTATAAATTTTACACAATCTCATGTGGACTAAAATCGAGGTAAACTAAATTGCAATTTGAGTGAAATTCGACTCGATATTGTTCTATAGTATATTTTTTCAGACAACTGTAAGTTACTGCTTCGCTCTTAGTTGCAACCAATTTTCAAATTTAATAGAAACAATTATCTCACACTACACGTATGTGACACAATACGTATGTATCTTCCATTCTTCTGTCGCGTATGTAAAAGAACTTTCAACATATTGCCTTTCATTTGTATTCTCCATTGTCTAACTAACAGGTGACAAGAACATCATTATTTCACCGTACTTCTCAATTCTTTTGTAATCGAGACCCAGCACAACACTAGAATTACAATCATTAACTTTTGGGTGGCATAATTAACTTTTTCTTGCATGTTGCCGTCTCTATTGTTAGTACAGAGACTTTTTTTCTTAATTTAAGATTAACGAAACATTTATTATTAAATTGTTACTAGATAGATATTCATTTTTCTGGCTGCGAAGCCCACAGAATTCGTCTGAAAAACTCCGGTGGATTCTAATGAAGTGTGAAGCGTTATTCGTAGGATATAAAGTCAATTTAATAGCTCTTCCTTGGTTTTTTGTCGATCGGTGTCTTCATGGCTGTCGGGGAAATCAAAGTTGGTTCTGAAATTGTCGTTTGTGACAGAACGGGTTTTACATTTAACAACTCTTGACCCAATAAACCGTTGAAAGAATTGTCATAATTTACTACATTTGTTTTACAGTATACATGGTGATGGATACGCGACAAGTTGTAGAGACATTCATAAGCGTCGACTTTTAAAATTTCCAATGCGCTGAAGACCATGCCATCCAGAAAGATTATAATTTTCAGATTATACGACAATTATGTATCTTGCTTTCGATATACATATTTGTTTTATTATAACGGCAAGTACCATTATTTTTTTGTCAGTAACTAAAATAATTTATAAATTTATCACAATAATGTTTTGGCAGCTAAACTATAAAGCAGCTTGTATGACAAATATATAAGTATTTTATAAACATTTATGCGACAAGCTTATGAAACATTTTAGTTAATAAAACTGAATCATTATATAATGATTTTTTAATAATGTTCCGTAGTATTTCTCACAACGCTATATAAAAATTGTATAACTGTTTCTTAGATATGTGAGTTATCAACCTATAACACTGTTATATTAATATATTTGGAGACAATTTTACTTCCAAAAGCAAATAGATATCAATAAAATGGTAATATAACAATTACAACAGAAAACGTTTATTTTGACTCAAAATTACATAGACAAACCGTTCTATAAAACAAATTTGTTTATAAATTTGAAACAGCAAAATGACGGAACGTTGTTTTGTTTGTACCAGCGGACGGTAGAAGTCTAGTTTTATATCTTGCTTTAGCTTTCATAGTGTATAAGAATAAACATGCCAGGTTTAAGCTAGTGGAAAACATTTAAAAGAAGAAGCACATTTAGAAGAAATGTAAATAAATGTAATCAAAATTAAAAAAATATATGATATATAAAAAAATCCTAATTTTAACCCACCTGTTTGATTGAAATGCTTTGGAAATATAAAAAATCTATGAATTTAAATGCTGTCATATATTATTTACCATTACGATACGGCCTTGTTATAATAAATTATTTATAGGATCATAAATTCCACTGTTTTATAGAAATCGTTCATTTAGCTTACTTTTCATTTAACGCTGGTCTTTACAACCAAATTATTTTATAAGCGGCAGCCATTTTGATACAAAATATCACAAATTTAGCCCGTTTCTTAATATTGAATAGTCAAAACGAAGACAATTATGAAAAAGTTATGATGATTTTAATGCATTTGGTGCTACAATGTCTTACAATGTAACTTATGCTGTTTATTTGTTTCGAAAACGCTTTTGTAGCTGTTATAAAATACTAAATTGCTAGTTAGGATGAACACCAATAATATATGAAAGATGATGATCTCATATCTAGTCTTTATACTCTGCAGGATCATTTCCAAACATATTTGGAAGAATTTCGATTTATTTCATCTTTCTTTTGGCATTTTAATTCGCCACTACCCCAGCAGTACAAACAGTGTGGGGGAGACCGAATATTTGCCACTCAGGTTTTCTTTGTTTTGATACGAAAATTAAAGAAAACGGACCGGTCAGATTTTACTTTGACTTTAAATGGGAAATAGCATTGTAATATATCGTTACAAAAGGTACTCAGTTGCCTCTTCACAGCATACAGTTTTTTAATTTTCTCGAGAAATTGAAGGTGAGAACTTGAGAACATTGAATAGATTTTCTTTCCAATCCATTCTTGAAATGTTTCTTTTAAACCTGCATTACAAGAATAAATTATCCAATTCTTTAACCGTTAACTATGAACACGCAGTGATCGTAATTCGCATGCGTATGGAGAGAAAACGGCAGTTATAGTTGGGAAGGGAATAGGGTTTATCCGCTCTCTTTTAATTTTTTCACCCGATTTGGTAAATTTCTTGGTGTAAATTAGACAAAATAATTTAAATTCTAGATTTTTGTAAATATTTTTACACTACATTATTTTACTACATGCTAGTAATGTAAAACCTGTCTAATACAACCGACTACTTACATTTTCCAAAATTATTCTACAATAAATTCAAGTATAGTATAGAACGTCGAGCTTTCAAGGCTTCTACGTTAAGTGGAACATTTTACAGCCGCAGCTTTTTCTAATATTTAGCATAAATGTATTTTTGGACACGGCTGCAGTGGTCAATTGTCTTGTCTGGCACACCAAAGCAACCGACTTAAAATTAGAACTATTAACATTCGACTATTGTCTGCACGAATACATTGCAAATGGCGATTTAGCAAGAGATCTGTCAATGTAAATGAATCTTTTAAGGTATCTTTGCTAATAATACATTTTATTTAAATAATATTTACTTATTTACCTACGTATGTCTAACGTTAATGAAGAGATATTTTTTTTGTTCAGAAGGTTACAATTGTGTTCCACATCTTTCTGAAAAAGTTATCGTTAACGTAACAGAAATTTAGAAGAGATTAAGAAGATTTTATAAATCTTTGGTTATTTGTTACCATTTTTATTGATAAAATGAAGAATATATTGGACAATGGCTGTCTTAAGATCCCACATATGTAACAAAAAACCCTTATGATTGACCACAGAATATGCCTCTGGACTTTTGACCTTAAGAAACATCTTGTATAGTAACTATAACATTTAAAAAAAACTGATGTTACATTTTGATAAATAACAGATATAACAAAAAGGACAGAGTTACTATAGTAACGTAATATATCTATTGTTGTTTTTTACGAAATAACTGACAGTGTTCTGGGGAAGGGGGTAATTATTCCTCTCTCTCTCTTCGATAACGCCACTGGTTCTAATGCCTAAAGTAAATTAGATGTACTTATTTATTGTTAACTTGTATTTATAGTAAAATAAATAATGTGCAAAAAATTTCGGACGCTCTGTAGCAGCAAGAGCGTTTTTGTGTCAATGTAATCTAAATATATTCTTCTTTTGTTCCAGATCGTTTTAATTGTCACGGAATGGAAGGAGGCGGTTTAAAATTAACGGTGAGTAAAAATATTTTTCTGCTACGGATTTAGATTGTGTAGTTGTGTAATGTCGCTTTGCATTCTTCTCTGTAGTTGGGAAGCAATAAAATAGCTATTACGTATTGGGGGGCTTATGACGTAACGGCGCGCCGTTCTATTCTAGGCGTCCCGACGTTCAGTACGCGAGGGGAATAACTTCCAATGACCCCGCGCCTATTGGCAATATTTATCCAGTAGGTCTCGACTATTTCGCAAATCCTGGCGAAATATTAGCCTACTTTTCGGAAACAGTATCAATGTATCATACGGTTTAACGAAATTATATAAAACGTCATGAATGGGTACTCAATACACGGTGTCTCGTATAGTTTGTTACACACTTTGGGTGGTGATAGTACAGGGTATTCCAAAGTTCCCTTCCCAGACATTTTCTCCAAGAAACATTTTTAGTAGGCGAAAATCTAAGCTTTGTTTGTATCGAATTTGTGAGGTTGACAAAAGACGACGATAAGAGTCGCGGCGCCATTTGTAATTTTTTTTCAGAAACTTAGGTATTTGTTTATGTGGTTCATTGAAAAATACATTGCATTCTAATAAAATTACCTTTATAAAATTTCCAAATATTTGCACTCGTTAGAAATTATTCCCAAAAGAAGATTACATATAACTTCTTAAATACACTGTAAAAAAAGTTGCTGTGTAAGTGAGATTTTCCAGTGTGTAATTCAGGATGTGTAAAATTTCCGTGTTAATAATTTTACACACTATAGCTTTTTTATACGTTTTACACAAAATGTGTGTGTATTATAATAAAATATACTGAATTTATGTAATATTTACCAGTGATAGGTTAAAAATACACCATTTTGTGTCAACTTAACACGCACACAACTTAATTGTGGTCTATATTCCTACTCCTGACTGGTTGAGCACAACTACGCAGCTGCAGTATATCAGCTGATCCAACACACGTCACTACGCCATATTGGTTATGTACCCTATGTCTCATTAATTTCGGAACACCCTGTACATTTGCTGTAAATTTGCCTTTATTGTTGCTTATTCCTGCCGCTCTAATTTTATTTAAATAAAGCAGATATGTATATGTACAATTCAGCATGGAGTTTTTACTGCTACTTCTCTGGTTTCAGCACGCATTGTTGAGCAGAGTGTGTATATTCGGGGAACGATAAGTCATCAGAAATAGGTTAGTTTATATTATTATTCTTAGTAAAAATGTGGAGTATTTTGGTTTGCGGTCAGTATTCTAATGCACAGGTTAAATATATTTCAGAAATATTTCGGATTTTCTATGGAATTTCGATATAAATAAAAGCAAGGTCTTGTTTTACAAGCATTGATGAAAAGCTGTCTGGGAATTTTTGTTGACTATCGACGACAAGTATTGCACAACGCGTAACACATAAATTTTCTAAATACGAAGCAACTCAACACAAAGAAATAAATTCTGGCCTAAATAAATGTAAATTCGTAATGTAATGGAAGTTTTTTTTCCTTTCATTTCTAATTAACTTAGTTACGTATACAAGGTGTTTTACAAGTTCTGTGACAAACTTTGGCAGATGGTAACTGAGTTAATGTCAAACATTTTTCCATATATGAGCATAGATCCGACTAGTTTTTTGTTTAGAATTTACAAGCGTTTTAAAAAATTAAATTTTATATTTCAATCAAAGTAGCCTGATATATATAAATGCTTGATATAACAATAATTATTATTTATGTCATATTGTTAATTCATTTGACACACAAAGTGTTAAATAAAAAATAAGTATATCGTCTTTGTATACGGATATTTTAATGGGAACTTCATACAAGCAGCCCCTGAATACCGACGAATATACCCAAATATACATCAACCTGCTCACACAGGCTTTCGTAAACTTCGAGAAGAAGGTAACCCCGCTCCAAAAAAAAACCATTCGTTCTACTGAATTAAATGTACAAAATGAAGAAGATATAATAGATGCTGACATTGACAACTCTTCAATTAGTGTTCTTCGTATAGCAAGTAATCTTCATTTATCACACCCATTTTGCATGGCGTGTATTGAATACAGAAATGTTACATCCGTTTCACTGCCGAAATGCACAACCCTTATATGCTGCAGATGCTCCTCAGCGATTAAAATTTTGTCGTTGATTACTTCAACAACATACAAAATGATTTATTTCGCTTGCCTTGTGGTCTGATTCGGAGCGATGTTCATACAAGAAAATATATTGACTCAAGCTACCATCTGCCAGAGTTTGTAGAATACCCTGTATAATGATCAATTTTTAACAAAAGGGAATGATCTGAACAAAGCTCATAATAAAACTGTAGCATATTATAGTTTTTCTATATAGATTAAGACTATGACATTTATATGCAACTGTTTCGGATTGGTCATGAAATCATCAGCTTTTCTGGTAGCTTTATTAACAACTTTATTATCTATTAATTATGTTTTCAAATATCCAACGTGTTAAATAACCATTTGCAGGATAAGTAGTTAATGATGAATTACGTTAAAATCTTAGATCCTGAAATAACCAGAATAACTATGGTTATTTTGAGATACGGATAAAAGCTGCCAAAAATGAAACTTAACACTATTCTACTTTATAAAAAAGAGAGAGAAATGTGCATGACTCGTCTAGGTATGCCTGCTTGGATTTGGGTCGTTGTTAACGGATGTAAGAAACGGTTGTTACCGCTTTCGTTTGTTTCGCCTATGGCGTATTAGGGAGAGCTCACTCAAAAGTGGTATATGTCTGGTGCACCGCTAATGGATTACCATAGCTTATATGGAACCTTTCATACAGGTATACATAATCAGTAATATACATTGGAGTGGGTAATTTTTTTGTATTTAGTACTTACTGAGGAGTTGAACATCTTGGGAATATGGAGCAGACAGTATTTGACAACGAAAAATTAATAAATTTAGTACAACACTCTACATGTTATATTATGTGCTGCTCCTTTTCACTTTTTTCTTTTCATTCAAGAGATACTACAACATTTCATGTGTCTTCGACGTTCATCCTACTTTTGTCGCTGACGAACAATGGCAAAATTGCCGTATCTGGCAAGTTGCCGTTAAATTTGAACTGCAAATTCAGTATTTCGCATACAGTGTCTAAGATAGAGTATCCTCGTCTGAAAGGGCTCTTAGAAATCCTCCAAGAGCCAATTACATATTTTTTAAAATAGCGGAGTGTCCAAAAGAGAACTTTGTGGACATCAGACTTGATATCATGACACTGAACGAATTGAAAAACGGTTGTAAAGTAAAACTGAAATAAATTTATCAACCCGTTACAGAGATATAAAAGGCATTGAAAGTATTTATTAATAATCTGTGATCAAAACTATTAAAGTAGCTATTTTGATGGTCATGTATAATATTTTTTATAAACTGAAAAGAAACATAGACTATACTACAACTTTAATCAGAGAATGTAATAAGTTTTCTGTAAGTTCCAATAAATGTTAATAAAATCCCATCGATCGCTGAACTTGTGTTCTAGTCTACATTGACTGTTGCCGTATCACGATAGGTCGAAGGGAAGCACTATAATAACTTCTATAATCCAATAATGTAAGGCAATGTTTTGTTCGACTATCTAGTAACAACTGTTAGTACAAACCGAAGTTTATCAATAAAATGTTTTTAGATATTTTGTTCTGTGAAAAGAAAATCATTAAAATTGTTCCTATATTTTTATTTAAATTTTCATTGGTTTGCAAATATTAGTAAAAGAAATAACCTTTTCTTATATCGATTATTCAGCTTATAATTGCCCGTTGTCAGAGGAGTATAAATTTTCACTGTTAATACTGACAGGCATTTTGTTATAATTGAAAGTAAATGATTTTAATAACTTAATATGAATTACAACAAGCAGGATATTTGTATTGTTATTCTCTGCGTTTATACATAATTCAGACTACATTATTTTCATACTATAAGTGTGATTTACATTATAAAATTATCATGTACTATATTTTATAGCAAAAATTGATACATTTTTAAATATATACCATATTTCACTGTTATAAGTATAAAGACTCAGAAAGTTCAAATGGTCTTATCTGCAATAAAAAAGAAAGTAACAAAATCTTGTGTTGACAGAGAAAATAAAATTTCCAAAGTTTACTTGATTTTATATCGCATATCCCTTATTCACATAAAGGGAAATCAATGACTGATATCGCTTCGGGATTCGACACATCAGATGGGAGTTTCTACTCTCACCATATACGTGTATGCAAACTGTCCCGATTACCAACTCCATCATACAAAAATATTTAAATAAGTCGTTTCAGTTTCCACTTCGCACCTAAAGTTTTCCTTCTAGGCACTTTTCCACCAAACCAATCAAGTGAAGCATTTGATTTCATCTCCTCACTACAAATGGACAGTATTATTTAAATCGTTACAGCATCGACCGCACACAGTATTATTGTCTATACAGGGTGTCTGTGAAAGGTTGGGTAATCGCAGAGCTGGATATACTGGTGACCAAAAAAAGTCGATTGCGCCAAATGTACCTTATCCGAATGTTGCTGGTTTCAAAAATACAGGGCATTCAATGCTATAATTTTATTTTGAAATATTTCAATAACTTTGAAACCTGTCGGAGTATTAACAAAAATTGGCACAATGATGTTTTTTGGCACGGCAAATAAGAATTTTTAACTAATTTTGACGTCACTAGTAGAGGGGGCCACTTATGTTTCTTTTAAATGGCAGAACTTGATTGCTGTTTAGTGTATTCATGTCTATTGAAACAATCGATTCTCCTACATCTATTCACCTTTCACAGACACCCTGTATATTATTTTGCTTTTACCAGATGATTTTTCACATTGAAGGATTTTGACTTAAAATTTGACCTTTGTGGATAAAATTTTTTTTAAAATCAGTAAAATGTAACGAATTTTTTTGTTTAATTTAAAGTTTCAATTTTTTTATAATAAATTTTTTATTCGATTTATAAATAATTTCATACATAACAACATGTTATTGGAACTATTTAGTGTAGAGTTGAATGTCGATTCGTGATTGTTAAATGGCATTTGACATTATTTTGAACAATAACATTCCAATTGTTTTTACTTTTCTACTGAGAGTTTTGTTATGATCAAGAATGTTCAGTGTGTCAAGTCAAGTTATGTAAAAAAGATCGGTGTATTACGCTATTGTATTTATGGATTTGCATTGTGTTATGTTTGTTTTGCTGGTTTGATTTGAGTAGCAGAAGAGATAGTGTTGCTGTAAATTTCATTAAATACAAAATAAGGAACGCTAAGTTCTATTCATTCGCCTAAATTGAATACGTCGCTGTCTGATCTGCCTCCTGTCAGTTTATTTATCTTTAGTAAAACGAAGAGTGTATTAAACTGCCTAAAGTTATTAATTAATATAGGAACATTTTACACTGATTTTGAATTGAATTTCTTATGGGAATTTAGGCTTATTGTTGAAAACAAAAAACTGTTTCAAACTTTGCCTCTCTTTCGCAATTAATTTTTACTGATGTTAGTCTAGCCCTGAAGACACAAAAAAGCGTAAAAAATCAAGTTCAAAATTAATTAGTGTATGAAAACTCTGTATCTCTTATTTGTTCGTTTTACAAATTTCCGTAAAATTGTACCATCTGGCAACACTGACTTCTCCTTTGGATAGGCAACCCCCAGGTGCATAGCTGTCAAATGGTAACATTTAAGCCATGACCGTACTAGAATTTATTTTGGACACAAAATTAGAGTTCATTATTCATGCCAAAGCAAGAATATAGGACTTTTTGATATGATAGTTTTCTACTCCGAATATTCCCAGGCATCTATATATTTTTTTTGCATTAAAGACGCCACACTCTGTATATCTTGCAAACTAGCAGTAGTAATTGTAAATCTATTGTACCTATTGCCCACATTAGTAGCTGTTGAAAAAGCATTAAGACAAAGGAGATACGTGTATTAATGTTTTGTCTACCTTAATTAATGTTATGTCTGCCATAAAAAGGAGGAAAGCCATTGAGAACGTCTACCATGCATTATTCGTGAGAATTTGCACATTAAGCAAAATGCAAAACAAAGGATGCAGCTCGCTACATTATCCAATCTAAAATGTCCTATTCTTCGCCACTCTCGTGACATCCTGGAATTGCACGTCACTTCCTATGCCCAACTGTAAAGTAACGTTTGTATTTGTTGTATTCGCCTTCTCGTACATCCGGATCCGTGCCATTGTGCGAGATGGGGGAAACTGGAGCAATGCGACTACGACTATTACTTAGCTTATTGTAAGAGGCAAATGCAAGCGATAGATAGTGAATCTAACTTCTTGCATCAGACTCGTAGTGGAGTAAAATCGGCCTTCAATTATAACTACAACTTTTTTTCAGTAGGAACGAACTTTTTAAAATCGAATTTTCGATGCTTCGATCGTTATTTGACAAATATGTTTTCTGTAGCATACACTGCATTTGTAAATCGATGATTTTACCTGTTTCTTTTTTTTAAGTTTACTTCGCTAGATATTACGGTTTTCAAGGAATTGAATTTTGTATGTGCGCCGTGAGTAGTTAAGCTTATACTTGCGGTGCAGAATATGTTTTCGGAAATTTTTGGATTTAAGCACTTTGTTACCTGTTCATACATCGCACCATGTATTAAGTGAACATTCAAAACTTTTTCGTGTGCTAGTAGCTGTTTTCACATTGGTTACTTACCTATCCTTTCCATAAGTTAGCGCCAATACACTGTTGGGTTTTGTCACTGGCAAAATAATTATCTAGTGCCAGTATTGCATCAATCCTTTCAAAACATTTTCATCTGTTTTGTCATCATCCTCTCAGCAATTTTAATGAGGCAATGTACCTATACTCCCTTTCTTCTTTTTAATTTTGAATATCAGAACAATTATCATCATAAAGTTTGTGTAAATGATGTGGACAACCATATTCCCTAATCTTAATTATGATAACTACAGGGTTATTCGGAACTTATCTAAAAAAAATAATAGAAATAGATGCATCATGAAAAATGGAGTCAATATCGTAAACAATTAATTATAAAATCCTTATAGTTTCCAAGAAATAAATTATTGAAGGTGTAGTATTTTCAACCTTTACATCTCTGGGCTACTGTAGTCTCTAGCCAGACGATTATCCGATTACTTGATTACTTATCGTATTGACGGTTTTCTGATGGGAGATTTTACATTAGTTTTTCAAATGTCAAAAATGGCTAACGCATATAACAATTCACAGTTGATGGATATCGTTTTAATTTATAGTGAAGTGAAAATGTTTTAGCAGAACGAGTTTCCGGTAAACATGCGTCAAATGCAGCTACTTTTACAGCGATGTGAAGTGAGTACAAGTATAGTGCGAACGCTGGCGTGACACGGGAAATTTACAACCGAATCGTAGAAGAGATGGTCCAGAGCGTCCACGGCGTATTGCAGCAATGTGGTGTATCCCCAACTTTATTTTACAGTCTTTAGTCCACAGAGTAGTTAGTTTCACACAATGTTATTAATACCTAAAAATATATAAAAACTTTAGGTATTGTCATATTTAATTTAAAATCAAATAATTTTTATACTTAGATATTTGACTCGGGTACCTATATCAAACTATTTTATTAATTAAAACCATAAATTGATTATATTAATAATTAATAACAGTGGCGGTAAAAGTCGTTGAATTCGCTGTATAAAATAGGTGTTATAAAATGTTATTTATTTCTTTCCTTGGGAATTTCATTCAGTTTTTTTGTCCGGTCGCGGATTGCATGCTTTGCCTCGTCTGGTTTTACAGTGGACCAGTTTTCAGTACAGTATATTTTTAAATCATTTTCATCATTTTCGAACTGCCCTTTTTGATTTTTTTTACAAAATTGTGTTTAAAACAATCTGTGCATCCCAAAGATTTTTTTTAGATAAATTCTGAATCACCCTGTATAACCAAGTAACAGACACACTCACGCCCCCTCATCTGAGACCTGCAATACCATATTTCTTCGGCGCAATTAAGTTCTGCAACATGGATTCGCCTTATTTATCTAGAATTATTAATTAGGTTCATAACTCTTCGCTAACATTAATCTTGTTGTTAAACAATGGAAGCAAGTTTGTAGTTAGGTACCTCTAGCATAAATCTTGCTTTTAAATGTGCGCCGCTATGATATATTACTTGCTAGATTAATATAATAACACTGCGCTTAGTAAATCCTTATGAACGAGGAACTGGATACTAAACTTGGGTGTAATTTGACTTGGACCTGTTGTGCTAAAAGCTTTTGGTTAGTGATTCTTTTTCGATATGTAATTCAGTTTTTTAACAAGCTTCTTCTCATCTCATCTGATTTTCTTAGAACATGAATGTAATTGCTGTTGATTAATATCCTCCAGATTTTTTTATAGAATTAGCATTAGTGTATAGACTAGATATATTGTAATAAGTTTAATCAATTCGCACTCAGAGCTAATTTCTTCATTAGGGAGGAAAGAATGGAGTTGCTCTGAACAGCCATTCTATTTCGACATGGAAACCTAGCCTAATCATAAAACGCAGTAAATTGCCCCAAATCGCTTAAAATGTGATTAAAATAGAACTTTTAATCGTAGCCTAGTCTAGTTTTCTAAAGCACTAGGTATAATAAGTGGCATAAAGCTATATGTTTGATAAATATACGATTTTTAATCAAAATATTTAATAAATATTAATATACAGTGTGTTAGAAAAGTAACGCATAAATTCTGTATTTGTTAACAGTGACGTTTCTGTGTAAACTCCGTAGACAGATAGATTTTTATTTCCGCTTATTTTGATGTAATATGCAATAAGACGCCGCGCCAAGTGTTCCGGACATAACGTCATCGATATTTTTTTTAAATAGCAACAACATATTTTTCCGGTAGAATCTTGTATGTGGGTTCTTTCCGAGTACGGCAATATAGTACACTTTATAATTTTGTGAAAGCCTGCGGGTATACAAACATATTATACTGCTGCATGTGGTCTACGAAAACCTTGTATCTCTTTATTTGATCGTTTTACAAATTTCCGTAAATTTATACCATTTGGCAACACTGACTCGCTCTTTATATAGGCAACCGCTAGGTTCATGGCTGTCGGACGGTACCATTTTGGCTACGGCCGTTCTAGTAGGTATATATTTTTCCATTACAAAATTTTTAAATTTTTCTGGCAAACGTGATGTAGGACTTTTTGATATAATACTATTTTATTCCGAATATTTCCAGGAATTCCTTTTTATCTTTTCTGAATTAAAGACGCTGTATATTTCGGTGGATTTTGGGATTTCACGAAAAATATTACCTGAAGAACTTGTTTCATTTTTTGAGGTGCATATCGTGTTAAAAGGAAGATTTGCCCTGTATAATAAATGACCTACGTAAAACGAAATTAAGCGTCGATCATCATGCGACTTGTTGGCATGTCCAACCATATCAAAATAATTGAGTGACGAAGTCCAAAATAATAGAGAGGATTATAAACCCATTCATAACTATAGCAGTCGGCACAAATATAAATACATGCTATCCGCATTCTGTTGGTTATGACGAATTCACAGATCCACCTGTTCCATCTGAAGCTTTACCAGGTATATCTTTTCGCTAATTCAATTGTGACTGTAATTAATTTATTAATGATTTTATGTGCATTCTTAAGAATAATTTTTAGAGAACTATAGCGTATTCTTAAAATCGTAAACATCCTAATCAACAACTGAGGAATACTGGATGAAAAAAAAAGTATATGAATGAATTAAGGCTCGAGACCAAAATATGAGGGTACGTGATGTTTGAGAATAGTGTATATCGTGCATAAAAGAATCACAAGATATACAGGGTGTTTATTAATTGAATGCCGATACTTAAGGGTGTGAATTCTTGGGTCATTTTAAGAAGAAAACTTAATATCAATATATGCCATAAACCTCTTAATTTTTGAGGGTGTTACAGTTTTAAGAAAAAATTTACTTTTTTATTATAATTTTCTTATCACTAGATATTTTTATGAAATTTTGTACACACCGATTAATCATTAAGGAGCACTGTTTGATGTAAAAAAATTTCTTAAAATCTTCGCCAATGACGTCCGTACGAGGTTTGAACTAAATATTTTTGAAGAAAAAATGGTACGCCACTGCTTTTTCTTAAAACTAAAATTATTTTTAAAATCTCCATTTATTTTACAGCAAATTCGGTCCCTAGACTTACTCTTGTACGATGACGATGCACCATTTTCACGTAAAAAATTAGAACTTTAAAATGTGATATGCGCGAAGTGTGGTTGGTGGTGGGTCACTGCTGTCCAAATGGAAGGCATACTACAATTGAGTTTAAACTTTTTAAATTAAACTATTAAGTGTGAGATTTACTCATCGTTAACTTATTTTTGGTAATTTGAACCCTTTTCAAGTAGCACGCCTATGGAATCTTGCCCCCTGCAACCCTCACCACCCGTACTCATCTAAGTGGTGTGAATGAATCACTCTCTATTATTTTAGACCTTGAATTTCGACCGGGTTTTCGTTTCTCTCAAAGCAGCGAACTGAACGATATTTACAATCCGCCGTCAATCGAGCGATAATCAAGGCGATGATAATGGCCATTGAGTTTATCATTCATTCATGATATACGTTCATATTCGCTAGCATTGAAGATAATCGAGTTGAAAGAGGGTAGGCGATGAATGTAAAAGCAATTTAGTTAATCTTATCGCGAAATCTATATCCGCTTATATTAAACATCCGGTGAAATGATAATAAATGTAAAGTGTAAATATTACGCATTAATTATTGTTCCAGGAAAGGACTGAAAGGTCTGCGGAGTAGCGAAAATATTTTAATGTAATAAGGTGACATTATCATGGGATTATGTGTAAACATCGAAAAATGTGTTGTAGTAAGCAATATCACAGATAAACACACCAAAACCCCTATAACGATTAACTTACTAGTTGGTTGGGTAAAAATGAAACAGTGTCTTAAACTTTTGAAGTTAAACTATCGAAAAAGTGTAATAAGCATTACCCTAAAGAATAGATGCAGCATTGCATTCACTGTTCATTGGCACTTAAAAAAGTGGTTTACTGAAAACAATTCAAAAATTCTATTTCACTTTTAACCTCGTGATGGAAGAGTGTGAAACACTCGTTTATTGGCTTATTTTGAAAGAGTTTAGTTACTATTACGGGTAAAAATTTTTCTTCTCTTTTAAGTTGGCAAATAAACTCGCCAAAAATGAATCCCATTGAACATGGTTGAGATTTACCTTATCAGAGTAATAATTCTTTGAGAAAACCCCCCAGTAACCCTTCAGGATTTAGCTGTTGTAGTTCAAGAATAGAGGGATAATATGGATGTTCATTTAATTGATAACCTAATTTGCGGGATACCGAGACTGATTGGCCAAATGGTTGAAAGAAGAGGTGATTATATAGACTATTAATTTTTTTCCAAATAAATTATTACCTATACATTTGTGTTTGGAAGCACGTTGAAAAGTTCATATGTATTTTTCGACTTATCTGTTGCGCAATACTCTGTACATTCGATTAGTTTTCAGCCAATTCGCAAATTTGCTGGAGGCGAATATTGCTAGTCCTGGAAACTTCTGACGAGTACAAGAAACATGTTCTGGTTTTTTTAAGTGCTAAAAATGCTATCAACGTAGCAGAAAAATTTATTGTACATGGTGAAATATTTACCTAAAATGGTGTTAAATATTCAGTGGTTCTCACAATATTTTGATGTGGAAAACTCATATTGTGTTTTTGATAGAATAAATTTGATAGTATCCACCATGTATACCTAATCAATTTCAACCAATCAAACTGCCCCCGTTTACATTGAACAGTTCAAGAGGCAATTTTAAATTCACAAGAATAATGGTAGACCACATGACAGACCCCATACAGCAAAACTTGTTACTGAAAAATATAAGGAATTTAATTGAGAACTTATGCATTGCAGATACATCATGTCGTCCCTATTTATCATGTATTTCTTATTTTTGCTCGTTTCGCGGCAAACAAAACTTTAATGGATATTTACATCTACCAGTGTCGATAGCGATGCTCTCTAGATCATATTTGCCTGCAAACATAAACATTTTTGGACAACTCGACCTCTTCATTCTCTGTAAAAAACGTTATTTGTATTTCCTATACCATTAAATCCATTTTATACACTATACAGTTATTTACACATATATTAGTATTCGACAGTTACCGATTATACCTGCTGTATGAAGTCATAGTAATGTAAAAATGAAACTCTCGAAGAAATTGATTTTAACATGCGGAGTATAAGCACATAACTGCAATTTGCTGTACAGAACTATAATAGTATAAGGTAACATACATAACTTATTAAATATTCTCAAATACTATCGAATTAGTGATAGTGCCTGAAACAGATATTTCTAAAATATCTTGAAATATGAGGTGAACGCAACCGATGCTTTCTGACACATATTTAAGAAATGTAGAGCAGGCACCAAATAATCTTTAAAACTTATGTTCTTTTCATTTCTGTTTAAGCTTTCCATATTTTAGTTCTAATACTAGATCACCATTGATGCGTATCAAAAACATATTTAAATGTAACATCAGCTCCATTTATTATACTTTTTTCGATTCAAAAAGTAACGAATGACGTAAAAAGCGAGATATATCTTCGAAACATACCTTGCTAATAACTCAATGTAATTGCTTAAACTTTAAACAACATTTAGATATTATATTTCTATTTATCTTTACGATATGACCCCCACAACAATATGAAATTTGCCAGTCCACCGCTATGCCTACCAGACAAGAGCAAAGACGTAATAAGCTGCACGGCAGTCAGCCAGGTGGAAACAACGCAAACTTTGTTAATAATTTATAGCCAAATAATTAATTATGAGGTTCCTTCCTGCCCGGCTCTCAAACAGTACATATATTTGGATAAATTGGGTTTCTCAAAACTTCACTAACGTCTATTATAAAGACGGTAGCCAGACAGTTTATATTATTTTGTTTGTTATTGAATGTTATCTTTTCGAAATGTTGACGATATGTCAAAGATGCCACTGCAGGCTTACTTTGGTTCTGAATTTCTGAAAGATCAGGACAAATACATTGCTTAATGGACCAGTTACTCATAATACTTTATATTTATCGCTTCATTTTTTGAAGCGGAAACGTTATCTAAGCCTTCTTAAGAACATAAAAAACAAAAAAATCCTTTGGGCCCTAGGTTTCTTGCCAGTAGAAATATTTTTGAACCACTCAAATGTGAATTTATCTGTTCAAAGGGCTACTTTTAAAAAGGCTGTTCTTGTGTTTCAGGAGGTGATCCGAGTTGTGCATCATTATCGGTCAGTGGTCGCACGGTTTAAGGCGTCAGTACTTGAATCGAAGTGACTAGATCGCTGTGAGTTCGAACCCCCGCAGCCTGCACTCTTCTGCAGGTATGGTAGGGTGAAACAATGTTGGCTTGGGTCAATGTGAGATATTGATAGCGGTTGACGTTTGACTACCCCCCTAATTAATGAGGTGGAATCAGATCCCTTTCAAATTATATTTTAAAACATATTAAAAAAACTATAAAAAAAATAGTTAGTATATCAATTTTTCTTCACGCACTTGCAAGATGTGTTGACATCTACAAAATTCAATAATTTGTGCATCAACCGCATATCTTATGCGATTTAAAAGGCGTGTGCATTATATTTTTCAATTTTTCCTCGGTGTTTACAACTGATTTCTTACCCCGATTTCTTGTTAACGCCACCACCTGCCGCAGAAACATCTGCCAGCCGCGCGTGTCTTGGTCTGGTTGTTGCACCTTGCACTCCTGATTGGTAACGGCATCCTCGGGATTGGGTTTGATTCCTTTTCACCTGTTTAAGGATCAAGTCCCCTCTAATCGGTGTTATTAAAATTTAATTTCAAAGTCTTGTGAAGATCGGCGCACGCAAGGTACCATTATTGTGCTAATAATGCTTAACTAGCTCTACTAGTTCGGTGTAAAGAAAGTGTGTAATTCTGTGGGTAAGTTAACATCGTTTTTAATTGGGCTTGCTGGTAATTTTAAGGCCGTAATTCATTAGTAAGGGCATTTTGTATGTATCTGTGAATAAGATCTACACACTGAATTCATTATAGATACACATATTGATAAAATTTTACCCTTTGATATATATCTGCATTTTAACCGTGAAGTAACTACCTAAAAACTATAAAAATATGTAATATGACAAAGTATTTCAATAATATCCTGTAAAAACATAACTCAAAAAAACAGCAGGTACATAAATATTCAAAAATGTTCGAGCTTAATAGAAATTAATTGTAGATATCAACAATCTGTAATAGCTACTATCATTCTTAAATTTTCCGATGACTTTCAGAATGATTCAGTTATGCTTCATATCAAAATTGGTTTCAGAAAACGTTATTTGAATTTCAGATTACTTTACACATATTTCAGAAAGAATCACTTTTCAGATTTTTTAGAACAATCAGTTTTAATTCGAACGCGACAAGCAAAAGTTGTGATATTTTTAATGTAGCATGCATACGCATTGTACTAGTACACAAAAAATAAAATAGCACAACCGTTTGCACATATTAATTTAAAGCAACTAAAAAAGAGGGCCCATATTAGAACTCTGCGGTACTTCAGAAGTAAGAAGCTAACTAGTAGCTGTAAATTTATTGTAGGTGATGTGTGGGATGCACACAACTCAACAAATGTTACTTAAATATTATGAAATCATATAAATTTCGTATTTTTATAAAAATATGTGTATTCAGTCAAAGAATTCGACTTCGACTAGTAGTAGATATCGTCCTTTTATTATTAAAAATACTATCTAAAATATAATCTAATAACTATTTAAGACATGTAGCTCGTTTAAAGGATTGAAATATATTTTTTTTCTATAGCTAATGTTGCAGTTACCTTTCATCTACTAAAAATCGTAGATGAAGTCGTACTTTAACCGGGTAGATAAAATAGAATAGAATAGAATAGAAAGCTTTATTTCCTTTAGACAATACAAAATTGTATAGGATTAAGTCAATACACATTACAACTAATTAGCACTAAAAAATACATATAAAAAACACACGCAACTTATGTTGATATATAAGTAAAAATATAAATAGATAACAATTATGACACCAAGACATTTCAGTATAATACAAACAGATACTACTATTTAATGTATTCACTAACACAATAAAAAATGTTTGTCTATTAAGAAATATTTTAGACGTTCTTTAAAACATTTAAGGGTGCTTGCCTCTTTTATATCCACTGGCAGTAAATTATATGCCCTTAAACTTATATTATCTGGAGACTTGTACGTACGATACTTTTAAATGGCATATGAAAATAATGTTTTTGTTTCGTGTTTTTACCATGAATATTCATTTTCAAAGAAAATTTATCACGGTTTTGAAAAATATGAATACATAACTCGTATATGTACAGCAAGCAAGGTTGTGTCAAAATCTTTAAGTCTTTAAAAATATTTCTACAACTACTTGTACTAGATAATCCTATTATGGATCTTAAAACTTGCTTTTGGACAATGAACACATTTGTAGCAGAAGAAGACCAACCCCAGAAACATATGCCATATCTAAGGCGTGATTCTACTTGAGAATAGTATACCATGATCAACTGTTTTATAGTAAAAACTGTGCTTAAATTCTTAAAAACATACTACTGCGAATGAAGCTTAGAAACCAGAATGATACATTAACACCAAGAATAGATAAATATTTTTAAATAATTTGCATTTTTTTCTGATTTTTCACGCTGTTAAGTGTACTTTGAGATACAGCAACCTTGTTAGTTAGTGATTCCTGAATATATGTCTCTGCTACGGAAAGAGACTGCCAACCACCCAACGCTTTACTGTTACCAAGTCTGCGCCAGAATTTGCAGACATCACAGCTGCAGAACGGCAGAATCCATGTCCAGTATACATTTCTGGATTTGGCAGCTTTAAAAGTTCAGCTACCTTCTGTGGCATTTTATAAATGATGTTTTATTCCTACAGCACAACTTTGTTTAGTAATCAAATTGCATAGAACCAAAGCTAATTATTTATTGTCGATTATTATTAATATTGTTGCTATTATTATTATTATTAACAGAATTTAATTCCGCAACACAAGAAATTTAAAAATTTATCGACGTGAAGTGCACTTTGCACTAGTGTCCTACAGATGGTGACTGCATCAGATTCTGCCAAAAACAAAATATTACAAACAATGTTTAGTTAGAAATACTTTTCAGTATTTGCTCCCCGCAAATATAATTTTTCAGGTATGTTTTGTGTATTTACAAACATAAACAAGTATTTAAATACCGAAATAACAAATATGGTGCTGATTTATTTATTGTTCATTCATTTAGCAACACTAACATAAGTACGAGTACATAGATTTATGGGAAGTAGGTATAACAAGTGCATATTATCGTGTGGCAGTGTAATACTAAAGACATTTTCCAAAAATTTCAGTGTAGAACTCTGGCATCTAAAACCGCTCTGTTAAACTTTTTAATCGATCAACTTAGGAGACATGTCACTAACGACATCCTGTAGAACGCACTTGCTCCACCAAGCACCCAGTGGGAACATCAAACTGCAAATTGATTTAATTTAATTACCTAACGATTCCAATTACTTTAATAACGTTTATAGGCCCTAATTACGCGTATCATGTCTCAGAAATTGATTTAATTTTGCGTATGATTTCCTAACTGCGTTTATTTAGAACTAATGATTGATGGCGATTTTCTTTCGGACCGACGCAACCGTAGTCATTACCTATCAGTGATTACCGTCCGTTTGTCATTACGGCAAAAACGTGCGCGACGGTCGCGTCTCGGCATACTAAGGAGCTTCCGACAGTCGAACGGATGTAGCAGACCGGAGGAGTAATTTAAAATGCCGTTGTCGCATGCTGATGGTGTGAGTGTGTGGAGTAGGTGTTACTATTTCGTGAAAAAGTGGGATTCTGTGCCTGCACCAATCAGAAATAATGAGCTAAGCTGTTATTATATTTATGACCGCAGCCACCATGGTAATTATCATTATTACTGTAATTATAATATTAATTTAATCTCGAGGTTTCTCATTGGAAAATTTATTTGTTCCTTGTGTTGTTGTGTCGATATGATAAGTAGTTTTCGAAAAATACGAGGCCAAATTGAAATTAAACACTCTTGAGGCGTGATGTCATTGCCTCCTACAGTTTCTCGCTACTCGTCTACTTGGAATGTGCGCAAGAGAGATTCTTATTAAAATACGTCTTATAAGTAAATGTATTAATGTATATTAAGCAATTATATAAGTAAACTGCAGGTAAAGTTAATAATTTTAATCTTTTAAAAGCTCATCAACAAGAATCGACTAGCTTCAATCCTTCCAGGATTCGTATTGCTCTTTTTTTGCAATATAAAAGGCTTCTGACTGTGTTAGCCTCTCCATAACAAGATCCCATATGACATGATAGGGTATAAATTTCTGTAATATGCAGTAATTAGTGTATTCTCATTTACTACAATTTTTAATTCTTGAAGAGTATAGCAGACAGTACTAAGTCTACTACAGAGCAATTGCATATGCTCTAACCAGTTCATATGTTCCTCTATAATAACTGCTAGTAATTTAGTGCTCTTTCAATATGTTACAATTAATTGTATTATTAATATTAATAATGTGAGGAAATACGTTCATATTCCTGCTGTGCCTGAACAATACACAATTAGTTTTCCCAGTGTTCAGTAATGGGGATTTTTTTTAAAGCAAGCATCTATTTGATATGAGTATCATCATGTTGCTCAGCTATTAAAATATTAGTGTCATCTGCATAGTTAGTAAGTATTACATTTGGATCATTGATTGAGGTTGATAAATTATTAACGTAAAGTACAAATGGAACCCAGAACACTGCCCTGCGGTAGCCCCACACTAACAGCATGTGCTTCATAGAAAATATCTACCATCTCATGATGTATGCACACTTTCTGCTTTCTATCTGAGAGCAAAGTTCTCTTGACAAAAGTGAAAGCAGCAGTCGTTGTAGATTTTTTTTTGGAAACCATGCTGACAAGGGTTGATTAAGTTATTGATTTCCAAAAATGGTATCAGCCTTTTACACATGGTAGTCTCCATTAATTTAGAAAAAAACACGACAGCATGCTAATAGGTCTGTAGTTTTCGATTTAGATCGCCTTCTTTATGTAAGGGTTTAACAATGGCCATCTTCATTTGCGTCGGAAAGACTTTACTTCTCAGTGAAGCATTTACAATATATGATATAGGTTGTATAATATTAATACCTTATATGGTATTCATCTGATGAGTACTTATTTTTAAAGCCATTATACATTAAAACACCTTCTCAATTGTAACTTCAAATAATTAAACTAATGAACTATTTTAAATATACATCACCAATGCCTAAGTGGTGAAATGAGAGGTGTAAAAATGCAACGGTAAGTTCAAAAACAAAATCGTTAATGGCAGCTAGATTTTGCAAATAATACAGATCGGCACTTAAGTAACAAAAGAATAATATGTATTTGTTATGTGACCAAATTAATAATAAAAATGCTCTCCATCTTGTACAATTCGTTCCCTTAGATTGGTATTGCACCCATATAAACAAAAACTAAAAAATTCTAATGATTTTTTTTTACAAAACTCATGAATTTGATGATTTGCCTTTGGCGGTTCATCAAAAATAAGTGGTTTCAACTTGGTACTACCTCCTCTTTCCTCCGTTGGTGCTTTGATATTTGATGCCAAAATTATACAAAAAGTGCGTCAATTTAAGATAAAAATATATATCAAATTTGAAACAAATATCTCTAAAATCATCGGAGCTATCATTTTTGGAATTGATACCCTGTATTTTGAAAATTGTTCCGAAATGAAAAATGGCATAGGAAAGGTCCCATTATGTTAGTCCATAGAATATGTGGTTAACGGCTTGACCTAATGATTTGTAATTCTTTGTATATTATAAATTATTATTAAATTGATTTTAAATCTTATTTTACAACACATTTTTTTTTATTAAAATAGTTATTTTTTTATCTAAAATATAGTTTTTTTCGGCTGAATCGTTGCTGTAGTAGATGAGTCCGAAAAAGCCTTTTTGGTACATGCTACAAATTACATTTTTTGTTAAAATAGGTATGATTAATATAATCACAGCAAATATTTATCTAAACTAGCGAACTTCATATTTTACTTACCACCATAGCAACTAGATAATAGTTATTTTTGCAACAAGTACAAAAAGTAAGTGTTTATTGCACGCGACGTGAAATTGTTGTGTAGAACAACTCGTCGAGTGCAATAAGCACTTTTTGTATGAGTTGCATACAATATTTTTTCTACGTTTATGCAAAAATCAAAAAATAATGTTTTATTTAGATGACACTAAGTGTAGGAAACTATGACGTCGATTTGAACGTTTATATTTGTCATGATGACAAAACGCTGTAGTAGAATGACAGATGAATGCAATAAACATTTTATTGCACTAGTGCAATAAAGAACCACTTTTTCACTAAATGTAGTTCAATAGAGTTAAGTTTTTTGCATGAACGTAGAAAAAATTGTTTAATTGTTGTATTAAACCATTATGTTTTATTTACGTAAATGATCCTCAAAAGTAGCCCTATAAATTTTTTGAGATTGAGTCCGAAGATGACTCAATTTAGGAACTCACATGAGTCTTTAAAATATATATTTTTGCGTATTTGGAAATCATATTTTACATTTAATATACTACGTGACAAATAAATTTAAACACATTCACAGGTTCATTAGATTTTAATTATGTTATATTTTTTGGTACACAAGTTCATGGCCACTTATTGAATGGTTACATTTTCAAGATCTGAGAATTTACTACAAAAATTTGTTCAATAGTGTGTTGAGAACCTACGCCTGGGTTCGGATTTAACAAGGTTGTTGATTAGTTCTTGGGGTATTTCATTCCAAGCTATCTGAACTTCATGTGTAAGAACTGTTAAAGTTCGTGGAGGATATTCCAAATGCAGCAGTCTGCGGCCAATCATGTTCCAGACATGTTCAATAGGTGACAGATTCTGCGGTCTTGGTGGCCAGGGTAAACGGTTGATCCATGTTGTTTGTCTGGTAACATGAGATTCTTGATATATTTTCAGGTATCAACAATATTGTGTGAAACTACTTAGTGGAAAAAAGCCCCAACCTGCGTTGAATTACACCCACAATATCTACCCATATATTCCTTATTATTAGCTTTTGTAAAATTTTTTTACTGTTTAAGAAAGGTATTTTTAAGCTAATATGTATCAAATCTCCTACAATTCCTACCAATGAAGTCATATGCATGCTCTCTGATACCAAACATCTAGGTATGCTAATGAACACCCACAGACAAAACTCTATTCAATAATTATCTAAAAAATGTATTCTATTTACTAACCTGATATACTCTATAATTATATGGAGTGGGAACTCGAAATTCAACCAGAATAATAATTTTTATAGTTAGATATTTGACTCAAGTTAAAGGAGGCCACCTGATTAAGCAATCCAAAAAAATGCAGAAATAGATCAGATCTCATCTATTGTGGTTGAATTTCGAGGTCCCACTCCATATAATTATAGAGTATATCAGGTTAGTAAATAGAATAAATTTTTTAGATAATTATTGAATAGAGTTTTGTCTGTGGGTGTTCATTAGCATACCTAGATGTTTGGTATCAGAGAGCATGCATATGACTTCATTGGTAGGAATTGTAGGAGATTTGATACATATTAGCTTAAAATACCTTTCTTAAACAGTAAAAAAATGAGATTCTTGCTCAGAAAAGGCGTTCTGATTGGGGTGAGGATATAGAATAACATGGTTCCACCACTTCCTGGATGTAGCGTTGGGCTGTCATTTACCTGTTGTTAATGAAAACTAGTGGTGATCTGTTACCATACGCGATAGTACCCCACCCCATAATGTGTGATGGACATGACGCTCTCTGTCACTTTGTGGATCGCGTCTCTCACCACGTCGCCTTCTCACTCTTGCACGACTCTCGTGCATCCCCATGCAAGAGGCCAAAAGTTCCTATTCGGCTATATACTGTAAGCATACCGAGCATCCCCTCATGTTCTTCAAACCACTGATTTGCAATAGTTCGGCTGCTGCTAAATCTGTCTTTGATAGTTAGAAGTCGCGATCGACGATCTTCACGCTCTGTAGTTTCTCTACAACGGCCGGTGTTTTCACACCGTACTGTGGAACGCAATGATCTGTTAGTCCTTCTAGAAATTTCACACATCAACAATCCTGTTTTGCCCAAGCCAACAATCCGCCCCCTCTCAAAGTCACTCTAGGCATAATCAGCTGTAAAACAATGTCGTTTGCAACAAGCTTCGTAACACTTGCATATTTCAAAAAAAAAAACTTAACATCTGAAAATTTTGATTTTTTACTTTCACCGAGAGAAGTAAAGATGCAAAAAAATATCGTAATAAAATTATATCAAATGGATATTTACCTTTCTTTGTCACGTAGTACGTAGTACCTTTTAAACATTTTTCAATCACCTTATTGTATCATGCTGCAGCATGTTCTCATCTTTACTGAAAATTGATCAGTCCTTATCAAAGAAAAAAATCAGCACACGTTTAGATTTCTTTCTTGTGATACCTTTTTCGGCTAAGATTTTTAGATAGTAGAAAGCAAAACGCAATTTATGTTCGCTCGTCGATAACTAAGGTCTCTTTCCAGTTCCGCAGCAGCTGTTCCTCACCTGCCGGTGCAACAGGGCGCTATTGTTCCGGCCCAGAACCCGCTCGTGCTCCCCCAGCTGTCGACCGCCAGGATTTGGACATCTCGGTTTATCGGAGGATTTGTGGGGTTGCCAAATAGGTCGATTGGATTCAAGGTAAGAAGGAGTGTAATTTTAATGAGTAATTTCGCATTTAAGAGCCCTTTGTTGATGCGTAGTGGAAGTTAAATTAAATAGTTACTGGGTCGTCACAACTCGTCGCTCGACTGGTGAAGTGTTGCACAAAGTATTTTTTCTTCGCTTGATTACCGTTTGAATGCCACAATGATATCGATTAATGTTTGCCAAAACGTAAGCTAAATTTTCGCACGTATTTCAATGCTACGAGTCGTCCCTATCAAATCGACCAATGATTGTTGCTGACAAAATTTATTTATTTTCTATTTCTTTTGCCTATGTTTGTACTACATTCAGAGAGTTAGTTGAAAACAGGTATTCTTTCATTACTAGCTGTTCAGTTTTTTTTGAGCCATTTTGTATTGGTGTTTCAGCCTATTTTGCATTTCACAGTGGTTTGTATTAAACGAGCTTGTTGTTTTTTAAAGATATTCAAGTTCAAACACAAACCATGTTAAAGAGCATAAAATGTACAGTATTTTCTTATGTATTTAGACCTACTTAGCTATAAATAAACAAAATCTTGAAGTCTGAATGTTCCAGAAGGTCACTGACTTTAAAAATTGAAAATTTTCAGAAAACTTTGTGTGCAATAAGTGTTCATCCCTGCGACTTTATTTGTTTTTTAGCTATACATTTTTAAATATACGTAACATTTCAGGAGATGCTATTAAGTGCAGATATTACATTGCTTGTAGTAAAAATCTTAATACTTAACACATAATTAATATTAAACAATTTTTTGTTAACAAATTTTGGAGAATGAAATGGAGAATTAAAAAAATTAATAATACACAGGATGTTTTATAAGATTGATTTTTTGATAAGAAAATTTAAATCCTTCGGTTATAAATATTTTACACAATACACTTAAAGTTGATATTTTATTGCGCATAACAACTACAAAACTTATTTACAAAAAAAAATGCTAAGATGGAAATTAGTTAGTTTCTTCTTCATGTGGTCGCGCTTTTTCTGATATCTTTGTCATACACATGCGCAATGTTTGATATAAAACAAATGGCAATTTCCCCCCGCTCTCTCTTTGCTGATAAGTATATGGTAGCTCAAGTGATAACACACTGTATATTAGTTTTCTGCTTTATGATGATTTTCTTGCAAATTTCACTTGTTAGGGTTTTTATTGTGATTTGCGAATAGGTGAAAAACTGACCTAGAGATGCAGGATTTTTGTGAATTATCTGATAATGCTAACACTGTTCAAATGCATTAGGATTTATAAATAAGAAACGGTAAAAGATCCCATAACACTTTAAAAATATTGCATTATGCGTTTGTTAGATGCAATTTCAAAATCATTTAAATTAGTAAATTAATACTAGGTGCACACTTTGAGTGAATCTCAGATGTCATTCTGCTCCATGTAATTATTAATTGGTCTGTATAGTACAAAAATAAAGAAACCAACACCAATGATTGTTTACTTAAAAAATGAAAAACATTTTGAATTAAAATTATACACAAATTTACATGATGATTCAAACAGTAAACCTGATCTTCAAATAAAGAACGCTTCGACTTTTTTAAGCTCATCGTTTCAATTTTATAAACACAATCTTCTTCAATATCAAAACTGGTCCTCTCTCTCTCTTTCTTTCTCTATTCCTGTGCTATTTGTTACATAGTACTTGTATAGTTTTAAAACATGAACTAAAAAAATTACATTTTCTGTTAAGAAAAACTTTGATAGGGAATAGTTATTTATTTTTGTCGTAGTTTTTATTTCCTATTTAGTATGTTAAAGACAAAATATCTTTTAAAAACAATCTTCAACAGATCTTTGTGCTTGAATATAATTGTAATTGTAAATTTGCAAGAAAACAAAATACCTGAAACATAATAAACTTCTCAAAATCATTTTAGTTAATGCACAGACTATTTATCACTTATTTATTTTGCAACCAAAATTGGTCCTTATATAGTTGACATAAAAATTAATTTTTTATAAATTTATAGAAAAGGAACCGATATTGAACTGCTGCATTAAGTTTGGTATTGTTTGTCCTATACTACATGTTCTTAATAAAAAAGAACAAAAGAAATAAAAAATAACATTTCGTGGGCTATTTGAATGCTCTAAACATTTAATGCATCATTGGGCTTCCCAGTTATTGGCATTACTTTCGTATTACATAAATAATTTACCATATTCATGTCCTGTACAAATAAATAAGAATATATTCCTTATTTAATTTGCGGATATAACTTTGGTTCAGTTTAGTATTTTTTTGCAAATTTATCACTGTAGGAAAAAAATCATTTCTAATAATTTTCCACTACATCGATTACAAATTTCTTAATTCCACAAGTATTAGGTATTTTCTCTTTATTATCAACAAATAAATCAAAAATATTTCTTGATAACTGATTCGAATTTGGATGGAAAATGACTAGGATTAGATAAATTTGGACTGGAGACGAAAAATTTGGAATTTGTGATAGCGTTAGCACTTGATTTCGACTCATTTTATTATATAAATAATTATAGCAGAAGCTAAAAGTTTGTCATGCTCTAAGAACAAAAGAAAATACTTCTTATAAATGGCTGATAACATGGTAAAAACAATACAAAAAAACGGAAGAAATCAAAGTACAATGTGCATAATGCAATACAAATATTTGGAATAAATTAATAAGATATCAATCACAATGGATGCTGATTAAAGTGATGGTGAAGTGAATTCTTGAAAGAATTTAGAGTGCTGTAACCATATTATCTGGTAAAATGTTTAATAGATCGAATATCCTATTGGATTGGGTAGAAAATGTCTGTTACGTGTACGAAAGTTTGCCTTTTTAAGTTTGAAAAAATTGCCTAAAGACGGAGGATAGGGTTTAAGTTCAACATCACCTGTGGCAGTACAGTTCGCCATGTAGGATCTTATAAGCTGTAATAGGCGAATACGCCTTTTTCTAAAGATTGAAGTCAAAGATGTTCTTCATACAGACAATTCTAAGAGCAACCGGAAGTTTGGTGGTTCGTCTCTGAACACCCACTAGTCCTGCTTTAATAGTGGAGTATGGCTACCGCGAACTGCAAATGGGGACGAATGTATGATTTATATAACTTCAAAAACGTATCCAGAGTAAGGTTACTGAAAGATTTTCTGATCATTAAAATCAATTAATTACATTTCTTCACACCCACTGATTTTTATAGTTGGATGCATATTTACAAACAAGAGTATATGTTGGTATGATATTTCTGACAGTAACCTATGCCAGAATTTTTAGGTTTTTTTTTGTTTGAGCAGTCTTCAAACCAATTCACCACAGCCAAATGAAGATTCATTGATATATAATCAGCATTGGAGAAGTCGAGTCTCTATATATTAGTGTTGCGGTAATAATAAACAAAAAAATGTATAGTAAATTCAATGCAAATATGATCAGATTTGCCCATTGGGTTATAAGTAGATCGACGAAAGATGAAAAGTCATTTGCTCTGAATCTTGTATGTTCTGTAATATGACAACATATTAGTAAAATCTGCAACAGCACTATTATTCTCTGATGGAAGAGATATCTGCAAGTTACCTTGAACATTTATATTTACGCAATCATACTGTCAAAATTATTCGATGCAACAAAAACGCTAGAAAAGCAGACATTCTATGTTAGAAACAACATAATTTAATTAAGCTACATTTGAGGCTGTAAACAGTTTAGTATGAAAGAAAGCACTCCAGATATTATGTCTCTTCGATCAGATCGTATTAAAAAATATCCACATAAATTAACTGCAGAGTCTTGTATATTCGGTGCAAGCCACGTTTCCGAAAGTAAGACAATACTAGGTAAGAATTTGGCAAGATATACCTAATTGAAGATCATTGTATTTAGCTGAAAGTGATGCTATATTAGTATACATAACTCAACACTGATAAATTCGTAGAGGTAAATCTAGTTTTTTGGTGGCTCATTTGGTACGATCGTGGGTAGATTTCGAATATATTTTATAGTTAAATTTTCTCCATCATCATTTCTTTGCTGGAGTTCAGACTGTAAGGATTTTAAATATTCAAGTTGATTCATGCTGTGTCTGATCTTGGCGAAATTTTTAATCGATTAAATAAATTTACAACTAGACTAAACTAAATAGAAACTGGACACTATTTTATAGTAATAGCACTCTACCCCAGCAGTGTGCTTCAGAAAGCTTGGAGTTTAATATACGAAAAATATTACTCTGCTTATGGTACAGAGGGTGGTCTGTAGTACTTTATAAGAAAGGGGGGTAGACGAAATTGCAACTTATGAAGCCAGCCTTCCCAGTGAACAAGTAAACTCGTTTAAATTCCCATAAAATGCTCGTATTCTAGAAATCTGAATACCCTGTGTCGTCACGCTCATTTCCTTTGTTTCATATACATACGTACGCAAACTAAATTATGCATTAAACTTTGGAACGACATTATTGCATTATTACTAAAACAAATAAAT
Organism: Monochamus saltuarius; assembly: GCA_025584915.1. NCBI lineage: Eukaryota > Metazoa > Arthropoda > Insecta > Coleoptera > Cerambycidae > Monochamus > Monochamus saltuarius. The sequence continues at coordinate 20,852,996 of CM046721.1, forward strand.
AATATATTATTTTATAACAATAGATCGTTGGCGCCATGATTTCCGGTATTTTGGATTATCAATTTCATAACATCGCGTTATATAATGTTTACATACACAATATTTATTTTTATATATTTTCTTTATTGTTGTTTGATCGCGTAAGCAATCTCTTCACACGTGCTATACGGATGCTGAGGCTTGACATTCTCTTGTGCGCGTTGTGAAACGATTTTGTGCAATATGTGCATGCCGAGTTAAAGCTCCTTCGGAACACGAAAAGGCGGCGAATCCGGGTTAAGTGTTTACGGAGGTAGAAGTACAATTGAATAAAAGAAAATAAATTATCTTGATTGCATTGAGAGTGTTCGGAATACGATGTACCTGACGTTTATTGGATCGTAATTGTTTAATTTGTATTTATTTTATAATCTTTAGCAGTGATTTGTAGAAAGGATTATTCCAAGGAACTTCATTCTGAGCATATCAAAACTAAGCATATGAGAAATTAGGCAAACGTTCAGTCACAATATAAATGCGCTTTCTACCCTTAGCTTTTAATTTTTGACATATCCTTGTTATTCTCGGATAAAAGGCGGATCCGCTATCTCAACCAGTTCATGTTTCTGGTTTCCATTGTTTGTATCATATTTGAAAGAAAATTAATATTCATAAAAACCTATGTAATAATTTCTATCAGAACTATGAATATGACAAACGAAGTACCAAAACCATAGGATATTTACTTTTTATTTTTTTATCGTCATTTTTACATTGTTTTGTTTCATTCATTTGAATGTTTGACCTATCCTTGCTGCAAGGTTCTGTAAGGGCGGCTGCCCTATCACAACTTGTTCATGTATTTATTATTTTTGGTTCTTATCCTGATTTATATCAACTTATTTGAAAGAAGACTGAAAATTAATATTCATAAAAAAGTGTTTAGTGTCATAATAACTCCACAGGTTCCAATTCTTAAATAGTCAGTTAGCTTAGATACTGATTCGGGCACGCTTGGTAAAAAATTATTTTATGTTAAACTAGCTGTTGATTACTTATAGTTCATTTATTTAAGTACTACCTACATCACAGCTCTGTTTACAACGATGCACCTATATCGTATTATTTAGCTTAGAATAGAGATGATTTTAATTAATGTTTTAAAAAACACTGTTTAAGTATATTTTTTTACTGAAGAACTTATACATTGGTACAAATTAAAACATGAGCAAACAAATCAACCAACCACAGTTCCAGTAAAATTGATTATGAGACATTTATATTGCGTTTGAAACAAGTTTTATATTAATTTCCATAATAATAATGATCGTATTTCGATGCTGCTTGCATTATTTTTCTTAGAAACAAACTTAGTATCTGACAACGTCCAAATCATATTTTTTGCTAAGAATAAACTACCAATTTAGACCGTAAATTGAACAAAAATATATTTAGGTCCAGAGCTACGTTATTTGCCTCCACTCCGTTCTATTTCTTGCCATTATTTTCCAAGCCGTTACATTTTTCTCTCATATCATTGCCACGGCCTCTCTCTATCGCTTCCTCGGTCTCTCTCTTATCTTCTTATAGTTGGGTTTACTCCCTACAATTTCTTTAACTATTCTTTCATCTCCCATGCGTTCTAGCCACTGCACTGTTCTGCAACTTAATCTATTTTTGGTCTTAAATTGTTTTGTACATTATAATTTTAATTCTTCTTGTTTACTGCTACCGAACTTCTGTGTGTCTTTTATTATTCTCCTATTAATTTCTTGCTCCTCATCACATATTCTTGAACTTCTTCAAACACTGTCTCTCCGTTTTTTTTCATGATTTATCTGCAATTCCACTTTACATGCCTCCTCCACAAATTTTCTCGATACCTTTCCTAATTTCCTACTATCTCTTGCAATTATAGCCACATCATCAGCATAACTTACTATCTAGTGACTTTTTAACAATAAGTGTCTTTCTCGGTTCAACTGACTATCTCTTATGACCTTTTCTAGTACTAAATTAAAAAGAAGCGTTGAGAGTGGATCTCCTTGTCTCAATTATACACGTATGTCAATGGTGAAACCTTCTGAACATTCACCTTTTATTCGTACTTTGCTTTTGGTATTTTCTAAGGCCATTTTCAATAGCCTAATCAGCTTAGTTGGTATCCCAAATTGTTTCCACATTTTACTTAGTTTATTCCTCTTGACAATCATATGCTTTCATGAAGTCCACAAAGAAGACCATTGCTTTAATCCCATATTCATATCATGTAGTAAGGATTTCCTTCACCAAGATTTGTTCTGTTGTTGATCTCTTTTTTCTAAAACCTGCTTGATACTCCTCTATTTGAACTTCTGCTATAGGTTCTATTCTCTGTTCTATTAACGTTGGTAATGATAAACCTCTTTCTAAAATATGTTGAATCTCCCTTTTTTAAAATTGATATAATCGTATCGTCTCCCCTCTCTTCTCATCATTAATATCATTTAGTATGTTATTTGCCTTAAAACCTCTCCTGCGTACTTAGTGTTCTCTGCCGTTATTCCGTTTTCCCTGGACTTTTGTTATTCTTTAAAGCTTCTATAATTATGTCTATTTCCTTTGTTGTAGGCTCTTCTACTCCCGCTCCTTCTTTTTTTCTAGTATCATCTCTCCTTCGTCCTGTCCCTCCCTTCATCTCTTCATTCTACATCTCGAAATATTGCCTCCATATTTATCCCATTTTTGTTTCCTGTCCTATTAAATTGCCACTTGTTCCCCACACATTTTCTTACCCTTACTGACTGAAGTGCTTTAATCCCGAGCTTATTTCTCTTCTTCGCCTCTCTGATGCACTCTTCATCCCACCGTCTTTTCTTCTCTGCATGCACTTATTTTGGTATTACTTCTTCGCTTGCTGTTTATATGATGCCTTCGATGTTTATCCATTTCTCATTTATGTTTGCCTCCTTGAAATATACCTACTTAATACATATTAACTATAAAAAATGAAAATTAGGAAGTGATTTTCAAAATACTAGGACGGTAACGTCTTCTGATGCATGTAGTGTACAAACAGGCATGGTCGAGTTGACTTGCATCTAGACTACAGAACCCTCCTAATGAGGTCAGCTTCGACACCAGGTTGCGGGCCGACTGAAAAAAATATTAAAGAGGGGAACATAAAGTCTGGTTTTATTGTTTCGTGATACCGAAAAACTGAACTAAAATTCTCGTAAAATATTAAAACGGCAATAAATATTCATGGTCACTTACACTTAACACAAAGCATTAGCGGACATTTGTGGCTTCTTCGCGAATTGTAGCTTGAATATTCAATAAAATACTTATAAGATTCGCATCGGCTCAACGGAGCCTTGAATTATATTATGGAACATTTACAACACAATGAGCGCGTTCAAAACCAAAAGATTACTGCCATATTTTATTAGCTATGTGACCTACTTTTCAGAGGGAAAAGGCACGCAGACCTAGTATACTGAAAGTAATTAACAATAAGAATGATCGCGTCCAGAAAAATGTAACATCACTAGTATTTTGGAAATGAATCCCATCTAGCAGTTTGGTATTTTATAACAATTGCAGAAACGTTTCCGAAACAAATAGCATAAGTTACAAAACATTATAAGAATGTTTATACAGCAACTATGCAACTAAAATTGGCATCTTATTATAAAGCATTTCAGTTTAGTTGAGATTTTGTAAAGCCTGTTGGAAACAATAAAAAAAATAGTTATATAGGTAATTGCAACTAAACAACAATTTTATAAGTGCCCTATTTTGGTATCTTTAGTAGCAGTAATACGACAATTTTTAGCATAAAATCTACCAATAAAACTAAATTACTTACTAACTGCATCGTATAAATATCAGCAGGTAATGGGCATCTCTGTTTAATCATAATATTTGCAACTGGAATGTTATGTATTGTATTACTCAATATTATTTTACACGTTTTACTGCACTTTGTGAAGGCAATTTTTAACATTAAGCTTGACATTAAAACTAGCACCAAATAAATAAAATCATAACTTTGTATAATTGTCTTCGTGTTGACTATCTGACGTTTGTGATATTTTTATATTTATGCGCCACAATTATTTTCAGCGTTGATTGTGGATTTTTAAAATCACTGATTTTTCATATTTTACAAAATATTTTAATGAAACAGTTGAGATAAAAGTAGGAATTCCTTCAGTTTCGAGATAAAAGTATAGTTTTTTTTTGTTTTGATAACATTTCTATATATTTACTCCTAATGTGCCACATATTTCGATTTTTTTTTTACTGGCTTAAACCTGCTATGTTTATTCTTATACAATGATTATGAAAGCTAGAGCAAGAGGTAAAACAAGGCTTTTACCGCTATGAATATAAAACAAGGTCCCGCCATTTTGCTGTTTCAAATTTGTTTTATAGAATGGTCAATCTAATTTGACTTCAAAGTAAACGTTTTTCTGTTGTAATTGTTATACTACTATTTTTGTTTTACAATTAATAATATCATTACATAATTACTATATTGCAGTGTATAATACAGTTATTTGCTCTTAGAAGTAAAATTGTCTCCTTGTACCTTTTAATATAAAAATAAAAATATATAGCGCGGTTAGAATTAACGTTTTTTTTTTGTTCGAATACATTATGTATGGTGCCTGATTTGCTAGCTAAAGTAACTTTATATATGTGGTAAGCTTAACATGGTTAAAAGTTGTTCCAACTTGCTCTTATTGGAGACAGTTAATTTTAGTGTCCTAAATGAATACAGGGTTAACTATGACTTAGTACAAATATTTAAAGAGGGGATAGGGAAAAATAAGAATTAACGGAAACACCCTTCAAAGAAATTCCAAACTTATTTATAAAGCCAAAAAAAATTATTTTCGATATTATTTTAAATCCTTATTTAACGCCGCCAATGTAGAGTAGGCAACCAACCAGCAAGTTCTTCAGTTTTTAGTGCCTTTTTTTAATTTTTAAACGTTTTATAGTTATTAAATAAAGACATTTGTGTTGGGTGCAGATACTTTCCCACAATATAGTTCGCCGGTTTGGTTTTCTAGGTTATGGGACAAGACTGCCGCGGTTACATTAAAACTTGTCTATTATCTATTCCTTTCGTTCGATTTTGTTATAATAAATAGGCATTTTATCTAATTGTACCTACGGGAAGTGTCTTTTATCGGTAGTGAGTGGCTGTAATGAGCGAATATGTAGTTTTACCAGTTTATAACAAAATAATGAAAAACGAATGCAAAATACTGGAGCTAACTGGATTAACTGTTACCTATCTATCAGGTATTATTACTAATAAGAATGTTAATTTTTGTCGTTTCTACATTTAGAAACGCTACAAAAAGACGACCGCATGGTAGTTGACATTGTTGACAGATGTAAGCTTTATCTATGAATCTAAGCCATCTCAGTCAATTCTTATCATAGGCGCCGACTTTCCGTAGGAAAAAAGGGTTTTGCCCCATTTTTTAAATATCGAGCTAAAATTCTGGAATAATTTTTTTATTGTCTTTTAGGCTTCCCTGAGCGCGTGGTTAAATTTTTTGGACTTAGTCATAGTTAACCCTGTATATTTGGGAAGTATAGTAATTTTTCCACATAAAAAAAGTTGAAGATTCGATTGTTTCATTATTTTAATAAATGGATGTCAGATGAATACACTGAGCAGCATAAAAGTACCTACTATCATTTAAAAGATTGCTAAAAGATGTGCCATAAGTGTCCTCTACTAGTGGCGTCGAAATTTGAAACGAAATTTGAATTTGTTTCCTCCAAAAACCCCGGTCGCCAAAATGTATGCAAATATTTGAATTTTTAAAGAAGTATTTACAAATATCAAAGATAAAATCTTAACTTTGAGACCCTGTATCTATGTAACCTTCAACTTTCGGCTAAGGTAAATTTAGCTACGTCGCATTATTTTGCCGCCAACAATCTTCTCCTGCTCTATGTCCCGTTAATTTCGGGACACCCTGTAGAGACATTTTAAGTACGTTTGCTGGCTCCAGGGGTTCCCAAAACATTTATCTCTTTTAGCCAAGCCCGCATGACAATATCCGCAGTTGCACAACTGGCATCGGAATGGGTTTATCGCCATTACCGTATTTCAATCTTGTTTGTGCGTCCTGCCAACATATCAAAAAGCATTTTAATTCATAAATATAAATGGCCGGCGTTACTGCATCATTAAAATAGTTTCGTGAGTTTCTGCCGAGCAAAAGGTTAAACAGCGTTCTTGGGTGCACGCCTGGTATGCGGTGCCCATTCATATGAGTCGCTGATAATTCCAAATGGCTCGTGGGTGGAATCGGAATGGCAGATATCGTTTATCAGGAACGGTTTCGTAAGTCGCCGGTGACGTTATTGTTAATGGATCGGCTAGGAATTGTCACAAGGTTTTGGGTTTGTTGTGGCGCCTTTTCCGGCTCCAAAATTCGGTCAAGGGTCGGGAACTACTAAAACAAGTCGTCGGAACAACTTAGAGCAACAATCCCATTTGAAATAATCTAGGCGTCTTCAACAGTGCTACCTACTGAAGGTATTTTGATATTCTTGAAATGATAACTGATAAAAATTTGACTGTAATTTCACATAGGTACTTTACATTAGCCGCGTAAAGTTATGTAAAATTACATAATAATTTTGTAAAGTAAATAAGTATACTGTAATATTACATTAACAAACATGGATAAAATTCCATATTATGTTATTTTACAATTAATATGCTAAATTCCATTGTACATTTTTGACACTATAATTTGTATTGGTTTATATGTTGTAATTTTGGGGATGGAATGTAATTTTATTGAATAGATAATTTGAATATTTACTTACTAACTAGAATTGAAATATTCATTGAGAAATCTTTTTCGATAACTAAGATTATTTGACGTATATGAATATCATTCTGTAAAAAAAATAATTAATGAACAAAATGCACATTCTAAAAAAATGTATGTACAATCAATTCAAATACTATAAATTTGTTCATCAGTACTTGAATCGAGGTGACTAGATCGGTGTGGGTTCGCGCCCCGCTGCCGGTAGACCGCATATAAGCTATATTCGTGGAGAGGATTGGCACTCTCTCTGCGGGTATGGTAGAATGTTGGCTTGGGTCACTGTGAGATATTGATACCGGTTGACATTTGACTACCCCCCTAATTAATGAGGTTTTCCAGGTTTCCCTCATTCCTGCACTTAATAGTGGTTAGGGCCTACCAACGTCGTTCCTAGTCGCAAATGCGGCCTGCTTAATAATAATATGCCGCCCACTCTCCCGCACAAGTCTCGGACTTCTGGGCTAATCCCCGTGATTAGAATGAGGGGTAGCGATATTATTATTATTTATTATTATTGTAGCATAAGCCAATTTAAAATTATATTAATATTTTTTTATAGTTTAAGGATACTGACCTTGGTTAAATACAGATTTTTCAAGTTAAAAAATAATTGGAATGAGGTCATCAATAGCTGAAAAACTTTATTCTACAACATCAACGTTTCAAGTTATACAAAGTCAATAACTTTTTTCGCATCCTAATGATGACTTTGTATAAGTTGAAACGTTGATTTTGTAGAATAATTGTCATTCCAATAATTTTTTTCCTTGAATTTTTTTTTTCTAAGGACGTTATAATTTATATTATTACCTATGTATTTTGATTTGTTGTGAAACTAGCATCCTGAAGTTGCCCTTATATAGGCTTATATAGTCGAAACGTAGATAGTGTTGAAGAAGTCTTTTAGCAGTTTGATGACCTAATTGCAAACATGCTCCTTAGAAAAAAAGTGAATTAAACTAATGCCACTATTTTTAAACTATGAATATTTTTTTGTACTCACATAAAGAGTTGGTCATGAAAAAATGATGTTTCTGCTTGTTAAAATGTACAAACATACAGGTTTATGTTAGTCACTATAATGTAAAGAATGCCTTAACAAATTATTAAAAATACAGTAGATTTTATTATTATAATTGAATTCATTCATCCATGATGTAAAAATGTATTTCATTCGATTAAAAAATGTGTTGAAATGTTTTCCGTTACATTACGATTTATAGTTACAGTAAATTTACAATTAACGTAACTACAGCTAATGTTCATATCTGTTGAAAACTATTGTTATATTTACCGTCACAAACGTAAATATGTTGTTTGAAATGAATGTTGTTGTGTGGTTTAGATACATAGATAATGGCGCAGTTTTGAAGCAAACATTTAAACAATATACCGTTGACATACTTACCAGTCACCATACTCTTTTCCGAATATCCCACAAAACGTCCTTATTAAAGAACCATACATGTTTGTTTACCACACCTTAATACAACTAAAATAAATTAGGTTAGAGTTTGGACTGGTACCCCTGCGCATGTGCAACAGATATATCATGAAAAATTCTGTAAAATTCCATAATAAATTGAGTACCTACATGTAAATAGTAGTAGTAATTTTATTACGTAACACATACTTGATTATTCCTTAATATCGCAGCAAGAATTCAGACCACATTATTCCCAGTTGCAGGTTCTTAAATATTTTGATGAAAATATAATGAATTATGCACTTGTTCGTATGACGTAATTTTTACCACATCTTATAGTATTTGTGATGCTCTTTAAGTATATGAGATAGTTTATCAATAAAATTTGCGGCGCGATAAAATTGAAACACCAGATTGTTGAACTAATAATATTGTAAGTATTATACATATCTACAATTTACACAAATGGTCGCCATTGAGTTTAAGCTACCCCATTTTTAAATATAAACACAAATAATTATGAATCTGCATTATACACCAATCTTAAAATTATTTGATTTTAATATTCTTCACAAAAAAAATATAATGTTTCTTTAAAAAATACCAAAATACAGACTACAAAACATTTTTATATGTAGTTACTGTATAAAATTGTTTTAAATCTTGTTAAATTACCAAAGTATTTTATAAAAGTGGGCCCTTTTCGAATTTATAAGTATCGTATAAAGGCATTTAACCACGTTATTATATGAATTTGAAGCTCCTATAAAATTAATTTTGTAGCAATTTATACAATCTTTATAATATACAATTTATTTTGCTAGTTGGGTATGGTTCTGAATGGAGTTTACGTTTCTTCGTTTAAATTGTTGCTGTGGTCCCAATTCTTTCTATAATTTGGCGAATGCGCCAGTCATACGATGCCGTAACAATGTTAGTTGCTTCTTATTCTTTATCAAATTATTAGACAACAGAAGCGATGTAGTATGCCTTACTAACTTCTCATTTTTTTATTCTTTTTTCTCAAACGAGAGATTTGTAAAAAATTTTTTAATTTTTATTTAAAAACAATAAATACAAATGCATTCGAAACACATGTTTGCCGTTGTTTAAATTTCAGAACTTTGTAATTGGTGGAGAAGAAAATTAAGAATTACAGAATCTTACTGTTAATTTCAAATAAGCCATAAAGTGAATTTAATTAATATTTAGTTACTTTAAATCAAATTCTTTGTTCCTAAAACATATAAACGAAATGCGGAAGTGACTTTTCAGATATTTTATATTGTTTCAGTAATGGAATAAAATAAGTAATACATTCTTTTGAAGTACTTAAATAATATATATTATTAGTATTATTACACATTGTACGATATATTATTTTTTATATATTTTAAGTAGTCTGTCATAATGCTACATGCAAATTGTATTTTCGTGTTATAGCTACCTATTATATGCATCAATATTTTTAATCCTGTTGAAATGTTAGTTATTTTCACCACAAAAATTACCATCTAGTTTCATTCCGAAGCATGCTAGTGATTTTTAGGGCAGCAATGTTCAATTTCCTGAATAGCAGAAATAAAGTTATTATACGCATGGTTCTTCCTTTTGATTGATACGAATTACTTCTTCGTTTCCTATGTAATTATTTTGATGTAAGTATTAGTAACATAGAGTTGATAATATAAATATATCTAATAGAAATAAAACTGTTTTATTTTAATTATATACCTTCTAATGTTTTAATTATATCTATTATACAGTGTAGTATGCATATATTTTTTAATTTCCTTATATAATTATTCGTTATTTCATGTATATATTTCATACATTTACACCAAAAAAAAAATATGGTGCTTGTAAACAAATTATGTCAGCAACTTATTGCTCAAGAATTTCAGGAAACAATTACGGGCTAATGTCCTGACCAGCGTTGAGTTACACCTGAAAAATCTGTATCAAAATCAACATACATTGGTTTAGAGCTTATTACCTCTCATCAGTACGCCACTAGTTAGTGGCGAGTTAACTGACGATTAACCCTATCTGGTCATGTCTCTCAAATTCGGCATACCCACGCAAAATATATCACAGCTACACCCAGCGGGCACCTATTCACCATTATTTTTTGTTTAAATAAATTGAATTCATTGTTTGCTGAAAAACAGTGCTGTACTACACTACAAAATTGACAAATTCACCTAATTTTTTTAAGTATGCGTTTATATTCTTTCTATTTTATAGACGTTCAAAAAAGTAATTCCCTAGGTATCTCCTAACAGTACTGAAACAAACTTGAAATTATGACGACTATATTTTATTAAATTATTTTCAGTATGTCTACGCGTCATTTCTGATATTTTTCAGTACAATATTCTGGCAAAGGGGAGACATTTCTATTATTACATGAGAATGGTCTTGATAGAAATAACTTATTAACTAATACAAGGTTTTGACATACGATGTACTTAATTGAGAATGAAAAATATTTAGATTCAGTCAGACAACGTCAAAAAATTTATAATGAACCAAGCTGACATTGCTGTAAGTAATGAGTTGTTGGAAATTAATTAAACCAATATTTTTATATACTGTAAGTTAATTTCGCAAAAAAATCATAAAAGAAACATATTGCATATTGAGTATTTTCTACAGATATTTATAGTTCTTTCATTGTTTCAGATCGGATAAAGAATATTGTAACTAATTCCTTTATAAATACCGAATATTTACAACTTCATATTAGCATAGAAGAATTGGAGAATGCATTCAAAAAAACTTGTTATATATTTAAGGCCTGCAGAGATATTCATATATATCCATTGTTAATAATTCTTGAAAAAGCTTTAAAATAAGCTACATTTCTCAGAGCGTTCAAATTGAGGGTTAGTTATACAGGGTGTTCCGGTTTGTTTGGAACAAATTGAAACCGTACATAGAATAAGCAATTTTAAGAGGAAAACTTTATATGAACATAGTCTTTTTCTCGATCAGTAGCGGAGTTACGGGAGGCTAAAGTTTCAAAAAATAAATAGATTTTTTTCTATTGCCAAGTTCGTATTGCACACAGAGCCTCCAAATTTGATACATGTACTGCTCAATAATTAATCTCAGATATTGTACAAGTTCATTTTTAAAAATCGTTATACAGGGTGATATTTTTTCAAGGTTCTGCTATCATTGAAGCGATTTTTTTTCTTGTACGTCCCTGGTAAAGTTTGAAATGTTTTTCACTCCCTTGGTTCATTGTCTATCTTAACTTTTGAATGTATTCTTGTAAATTTCCTTTTAAAACATTAATTTTCGTGTATCGAAGCGAAATTTTCAAAAAGTCATCATATTTGAATATTGCGTACGATAATTTGTAAAAATTAAGAATTTTATAAAATTGCTGTTTTAGTATGCAACCAAATTTTAAGTGCAATTATTATTTATTGAAAATACCTACAGCTTACGCCTTCGATAGAGAAGTTTGTACACTTTTCCTGAGTAGGAATGGTAAATTTTCACAATTTACATAGTTTGGGTCCAGAAAATCTGCATACAATAAGAGATCTACACATTTTTTAAAAGAATTCGGTATATCTGGATGAGAATAATTGGTAATGAGATTTGAAATAACAGATTTTACCACTGAAGTTAACTGTAGCCTATACATATGTATGTGCGTATTTATTTGTTTGTTACTTGTTAGTAGTAAAATGTAAGTTTGTTGATATTTCAATGTTTGTTCCGGTTTCAGTATTTTTATTAAATGTGTTAATTAAAATAAGGCAAATTCAAGTTGAATACATAATGTCAAGAATTTTTAGAAAACGATGCTTATGTCAGTAATACCTATCTAAACAATTTCTTTCTACATTTTATTTACAAATTTCTGAAAATTTCTCTATCGAAGACATAAGCTAAAATAGTAATTTTATAAAATTCTCCTTTTTTACAAATTATTGTACGTAATATTCGAATATGATACTTTTTGATAGTTACGCTTCGATACACGAAAATTAACGTTTTACAAGAAAATTTACAAGAATACATTCAAAAGTCAAGAGAGACGAAATTTACCAGGGACGTACAAGAAAAAATTTCTGAAGGGTTTCATGATAGCAAATCCTTGAAAAAATATCACCCTGTATAACGATTTTCAAAAATGAACTTGTATAATATCCGAGACTAGTTGGGCAGTACATGTATCAAATTTGGAAGCGCTGTGTGCAATATGAACTTGGTAATAAAAAAAAACATGTATTTTTTTGAAATTTTATCCCCCCGTAACTCTGCTACTGCTGGAGAAAAAGACCAGGTTCATATAAAGTTTTTCTCTTAAAATTGCTTATTCTGTCTACCGTTTCAATATGTTCCAAACAAACCGAAACACCCTGTAGGTATATAAAAAGTCTATAGACTATAGTCTTCACATATTTATTTTTCAAAATATTCTCTATTACTCGGATTCTTCCACTTTTGGCGGTTTTGGAAGTGGTAATCATATATCTATAGCCTTTACAAATACAAAAAATGCCTCTTAAAACTGTCCACTGTTCATTATTGGCGATTTTGGAAGTGGTAAGCATATCTATACAAATACAAAAAATGCCTGTTAAAACTGTCCACTATTGGCAACTTTGGAAGTACCTAGCAATAATATCTATAGTTTTTATAAATACAAAAAATGCCTGTTAAAACTGTCCACTATTGGCGGCTTTGGAAGTGGCAATAATATCTATAGATTTTATAAATACAAAAAATGCCTATTAAAACTGTCCACTATTGGCGACTTTGAAAGTGGCAATACTATCTATAGTTTTTATAAATACAAAAAATGCCTGTTAAAACTGTCCACTATTGGCGACTTTGGAAGTGGCAATACTATCTATAGTTTTTATAAATACAAAAAATGCCTGTTAAAACTGTCCAATATTGGCGGCTTTGGAAGTGGCAATAATATCTATAGTTTTTATAAATACAAAAAATGCCTGTTAAAACTGTCCAATGTTGGCGGCTTTGGAAGTGGCAATAATATCTATAGTTATGATAAATACAAAAAATGCCTGTTAAAACCGCCTGGTCTGTATCATTAAAATAAAACCCATTGACGAATGTAAATTTCTAAACTTCACGCGCCCAGTCAGGAAAATGGAGCGCTGAATTCCTCGGAATGCGCGACTTTATGAATTGATTTGCTTACAGAATGGCGTCCCGAGAGAGTGTGTATCAGCTGTACCAGCGCAGCGGTGGGATTCTATAACATCTGATTACGGCATTTGCGGGTGCAGTTGCGCAGTGGAGTGGTCGTGATGAGGTTCTGTGCGTTTCCGGCGACTGTTCGATGCGGACGATTCCCTGGTGAGTAGATCAGCATTCCAACAACCTATAGCTTCTTATTTTTGTTTCCAGCCTGTGCTATGCAACGATATATTGCGATTTTAGACGACGGTTTCGGTTCTTGAAAGACCTTAGTTTTCTGCTCGACACATTCAATGTATCCAATCATTATTTGACCAATAACTTGACACCATTGAAATTGTAGTTAACAAAGAGAATAGTGTAGACTTTTTTTAAGAATTTATTTTAAAATTAACAAGCAAGCAATTTTTTGAGGTAACAGAGTCGAATAAATGAAAAATTAAAATGCAGTATCTTACACTGACTAGATATTTTATGTTTAATTTTCTGTTCTCTCTCTTGAGTACAAGACTAAAAGTTTTTACCTATTTTTGAAGCAATATTTTTTAAAATATCAATGATACAATTTTGACAAAATCAAAATGGCTCATTCACCTTCTTTATAAATATTGAAGTTTTTAACTAAAATTATATTTCTACTGTACTTAGAAGATTTAAGGAGTTACAGACAACATAGGCAAATTGTAAATGACTTTCTGCTAAATAAAACGTACATAACTTTCTGTTCACTACTTTCAGTATAAAGTCATAGCTGTGATTGATATTCATATTAATTTTTTTTGGGATTAATGTCTTCGTATATTTTTTTGCAAATCATTCGTTTTATTTTCAATTTTGTAAGTAGGTATGTGAACAATTCCCATTCGTCATGCCGAACGGTTGTTGGCAGTATCGATAAGAAATTTGCTTGGACAAATATGTTATTACTTTCATATCAGCAGCTGATATGGAGAGTTCATACAAAGAATACAGAATGATTGCAAAGGAATTGCGAGAGACGTGCGACGTTGCCAGGTCTCAATCCGAAAGTCGCGTCCAACGATCAAAAAACGTAACTTTAATTAAACGATGATACAACGTGAAGACATTTCAAGGAGTGGGAAATTGTTCATACAATTAGATTAGTAGCTATTAGGTGGATTTTTTATAGATTTATATGATTCATTGATCTCTATCTGAACAGATGGTAGGTTTATTACAATAAAAAGGGGGAATTTTTATGGTTAAATTGATCTCGTAAAACGATTTAAAGTGCACATCACAATTTTGTTGATAGCAGCGGAGGTATAATGAAAATGCTTAATTTTAATTAATTTTTTCAAATTGGCATAATATTTCAGTAAGTTTTCTTAATTTTGTAAAAATTAATATGATGCAGTTACTATTATTTCTTCTGAAACTAATATTCGTAAATAGCGTATACCAAGAGAAATATGTTTTGCCATTACCAGAAATTAATAACCCCCATCAAAATATCTGCATTAAATGGGCTGCAGAAGGATTATATTGCTGTTATAACAAAAACTAGATTGTTAAAGAAACCTACTAGAGTTTAAAAATGTATTTAACCCTTTGTTTTTGATAAAAATCCTACTTTCTTATTAAAGGAGCAATTTTGTACCCTAACCAATTTTTTTCTTGCAACAACAAAGTTTTCGTCCTTATATGAGGAGTTACAGATATTTATTTTCTCTGAAAATAAGGAACTTTAGACCACTAAATATTTTTCTTGTCATAACTATGTGCATATGATTCAATGAAAAACTTCAATTTTAAATTTTTATTTTATGTTTAATAAGTTCCAAATGAAACAGCAAAATATCTATAATTTGGACAGAGTCAACTATCCTTCACTTGCTTTTAACTTTTAAATCTATCACTAGCATTACTATGGAAGTATTCTACTAATGTCCCATACAACATTTTTTTTACTTCACTTAATGTGAAATCTATTGCAGTAATAATGACACTCCCTCAAAACAATTTTTGAACTATTGGAAAATCTGAATAAGAATTTCAATGCGAATACGTCAGCAGTTCAAAACAAACCCTAAATTCGTTTTAAAGAGTACCATTATTAATGCAATATTTGTACAGGTATAACTCGCGTCAAGAATTCAGACGTCTTACATCGGCTGACGTTACACATTTGTTTTTATTGTCAACGTAATTTTCGATATTTGGTCGCGTTAAAAACAATCATTTTTTGCAATTTAGTGCGATATATAATGCAAACTTTTACTGTAGCATATTGTTTTATTACTATTAGTTTCTTAAATATTTTGATGAAAATGTAATGAATTATTCATTTGTTCGTATGACGTAAGTCGTCTGAATTTTTGTCGCGAGTTATACATATGAAACAGACAAGTCTTTGCTTGTCTTTGTTATACGAAATTCGGGCCACGCACCCTTCTTGTTGATATGTTTACCATAAAATGGTTATCTAACTCGTGGACATACAAAATAGCAACCCAAACTATAGGTAAATTATGATTAACCTTAAATAAGTAAAGTAGTTACCATTAGTACAGGGAGTTATATATTAAAATTTACCTATTCAACATAAAAAGGTTTTCTGTTGTATCAGGCGACTTAAGATAGTAAAATCGTGTTAAGAAAATCATTTTATTATGTTTAGTACATGATATTGTAAAATTAATTAGAATAATATCGATTATAATTCAAATTATCTTGGCAAAACTTTTATATTTGTTGATTTCTCTCAGTGTACAACTGAAGAAACATTCCAAGTATAAGAATTCGCAGCGACAAAAGACCATTGGAAAGTAGCAGAGCTGCTGCCGTGGCGGTACATCTGGCAACACGGGAGATGTGAAACCAGCAGCTGACCGTGGGACAGGCGCCCGTGAAAAAGTCGCACGGTCTCTGCGCATGCGTAACAATCACCGAATATCTTCGCAGATACCAGGGGCCACACAAATGCTTAAAACATCCACAGTGGCCTGCGCGGATCGACGGAACTGGAAAATCGGCATATGGCCATTTTTTTCTTAAATTGTAGCGGAATCGCTGCAACATTGTAGTTAACGAGGAACGATTCCCAACTTACGACACTGAAGCTTCGGCAGAGTGAAGGCGGTGTTCACTCGATGACGTTCATTACAATAAACATGAGTTAAGAACAATATACTCTTGAAGTAATATTGCAAATCACACTGAGAAAAATGTAACATATCTCGTTAATTATTATCCTATTAAAGAAATATCTCAACTTGCATCTATATCACGTGCTTTATTAACTTTTAACTTCATTTCAACCACGATATATTGGAATCGCTAGCAAATAACGGGAGTGTTATCTCATGCCACCTACGAATATTCAAAGGTACCGAAGAATATATAACGACAGAAAGCGGTCGAACCAACAATTTTTAGGTACAGAAAATGTTACGTATTTTTTTAAGTTTAACTGTAGATAGATGTAAATATTGTTACAACATAAACTTAAATAGTTCTGCGTATAAAATTCATCACTTTTTTTTATAAAATATGTGAAAATAATTGTCAAAATGTGGACTTAGATTAGCAAATTAATGTTTTTTAAAATATATTATTTTATTTGAGTAGAATTTAAATCGTAAAAGTGGTTGAGCAAAACATCAAGAATTTTATTTTCTATTTAACTTTTGTTTTACGTGTTTTATTTTTTTGTACCTAAAACACCACAAATTTGATCATAAAATACACTTTAAGCACAATGAGGGTTTGACGTAATTTTAGATAGTGCCATAATATAAGATAATATGGAAACAAGATTTTTATCATTTTTTATTGTGCATAAATTCCTTGTTTAACTGGCTATTTAAGGAGGTAAACGTAAAAATATAGTTTTTTGGGTAAACTTACTGTTACCAACATTACAATATAATTTTGAACTTTCAATATATTTGTCAGTGCATACTTGTATTTTTATTAAAAATAATAAAAATGTAAAAAATTACTGAAATAATTTCAGCTTTTATCATTTTACTGAAATTTACATTTGGAATAGACATATCAAACTGTCATTTTTGCAGAAACGCCATCTGTTAACATCAAGTAGGTACAAGTGAAATTGCATACCACTGTCTTCCTTTATGCACCTTTGGAGAATCGTGTAGCAATATATTATCTACTATAAAGTTAATGGCAATATCGTACTAATCAAATAAAGAAAATGTACAAATCGGGTAAGTTTTCGTTGAATCATTTTACGCGACCACATCATTAGGTGCAGGATACTCATCTATCTGGAAATCTTGAAATCTGCTGGAAATTTCATTTTGTCCAAGAATTTCATTTAAATATAATAAATTAATAAGATTTGTTTTGCAAAGTATTGATATTGACAATGGCTTAGAATGAAAACTAATTGCCACATTATTAGATTGTCAAGTAAAGACATTCTTACCTTTTCATATTCTGAAGTAAAAACATTCTTTGCTACGTGGATTAGCGGGGGGGTACACCAATTGAAGTATGTGGTTTGTCATTAGTGTTACCAGGTCAACTGATTTTCCAGTAAATCTACTGATTTCATGTATGATATACTGATTGGTATGCAAAATTTACTGAATTCTCAATTCAGAATTTAATATTTTACTGTATTACAAAGGTATTTTAAGCTAATATAAATCAAATCTCCTACAATTCCTATCAATGAAGTCATATGTATGTTCTCTGATACCAAACATCTAGGTATGCTAATGAACAATTCCACAGACAAAGCTCTATTCAATAATTATCTAAAGAAATTAATCTATCTAAATTTACTAACCTGGTTTAATGAAAACACTCTATAAATATCTAATTTTCACTTTTGACAGTGGGAACTCGAAAATTCAACCACAATAGATGAGATCTGACCTATTTCTGTATTTTTAGGATTGCTTCTTCAGGTGGCCTCCTTTAAGTTGAGTCAAATATCTAACTATAAAAATTATTATATAAATTCCAATTATTTGAAATTAAATATCGACAATGACAAAAGTGACATTAACCTGTCAATTTTAAATTAAATGTGACAATACCTACTTGAATAATGTTTACCCTTTATTAATACCTAAAAATATATAAAAGAATTTAATTATTGCAAATCTTTTCAGTTATTATTGAAACCGCAAATTTACATTCCCGTGTGATTAAATACTCAAACGAGGCTACCGTTTGAACATTAGTTAGTTTTTTGGACAGCCATTAGACGCCAGTGATGCCACAGCTGAAGATCTTTATAGAAAAATAGTTATTTTGAGCGTTACAAAAATGTATAAGTATATAAAGGTGATTTCATAGGTTTTGCAACTGATGGAGTAAATATAATGGTTGACCACAGTAATTCTCTTCTTATTCGGTTAAACGCATGTTATGTCATAGTTTTAATGTATGTACCTACATCGAGTGCATACCTAAATTTATCAAGAGGTATAGAAGATTTAGTGACATTTCTACTTTTTTGTCAATAGTCCAAAGCGGGTAGCGCGTGTTATTAACAATTATTTTGGAAATTATATTTAGATAAAATTCAACCAAATGGACGAATTTTTAATTTCATTTTAGATCTCAGATTTAGAAATGATTGCCAAATAAATACAGGTTATATATGATTGAAGAGTTATCTACTGATTTTTTGGTGGTCAACTATTGATTTCTTAAATATTCATCAATCAACACTGACTGTTTATATATTGAAACATTTTTTTTACGTATTTCATGTCTTTGTGTCCGCATTATTACTATCCAATAGGAATTGAACAGCTTCCACCAAATAAGGACGTTTCTAGTGAAAGTAAAAATGGATGGACTGTCCTTCCGAAGTAAGGACAAGTGACAAGCTAATCAAAAATCATAATTGGCAATATATATTTTAGCTTGAAAATAATGAAGAATATTGAAAATAAATTTTTGATTCGTAAAATATTTAACACATTTTGTAATTTTTTATTTTGAGTCATTTTTTAGAAAATGAATTACCATAGATGACGTACTAAATTGCTGCTAAAATGTCAGTAAAGACGTCATTCGTTGACATTTTAATTGATATTTATGAAATGTGTTATGTATATCTATTAAATTTATACGAAATTTCACTATGGCGGCAACTCTTGTAATATCATGATTTTAACAGTTTATTCCATTAACAATTTTAAACTTTGTCAAAGGCAAAATGCTTGTTTTTATAGTACTTAGATACCTACACTTTTAAATACGAAATGTTTCGATGTTTTCTAATTGAAATAGAAATAAATCTTAAAAAATCCACTTAATTTAGAAACTATTCCTAATTTGTTTTGTGCGAAGATTTTAAAAATGCGTGTAATCTTAAAATATTTAGAAATTCCAAGTTCCAACAATCATTAATGCGATTTAACACTTTATTTGTAATTTTTATTTCTGCATAACTCGACAGCTGATGCTAGAACGGAGCAGAATCGAATACACCAGACTACATATTTATCAATGAAACATGACGTCAGTAGATTGTTGCCCGAGGTTAATCGACGACAAA
Source organism: Monochamus saltuarius (assembly GCA_025584915.1). Classification (NCBI taxonomy): domain Eukaryota; kingdom Metazoa; phylum Arthropoda; class Insecta; order Coleoptera; family Cerambycidae; genus Monochamus; species Monochamus saltuarius. The sequence goes on from CM046721.1 coordinate 20,872,956, forward strand.
ACTTTATGAATTTAACAAATATCGGCAATTATATTTGTTTATACCCTTGCATTAATTTTATTCGCGTCTAATTGGACATTCAAATCTATTATAAATGTTTTATGCAATTAAAGCCAAAAATTCGCCTGTAGAATTATGTAGCTGGGGTTTTTTGAAATGTCATTCATATCCGTCGCAATGTACAAGGTGTGGGAATGTACCTTTCCCTTTTGAAGGAAATACTACTTTTTGAAATTAATATAGATATTTTGAATTATTTCAAAGACATATAAGGCGATGGAATTTGAATAAATAAATTAAGAAAAAATGTGTATATACAGGTTGAGTCGAAAAGAACGGGTGAACACTAAGCTGGAGATAGTAAACACCAAAATATTATGTTTGAGCTCATCATGTACGAATGTTGCTGGTTTAAGAAATACAGTATGTTCAAGGTTGAAGTTGTATTCTGAAATTTCTCAATAATTCTACATAAGAAATGTATTCTTGTTTAGGTAGCGTTTGATTTATGGTTGGTTATTATTACTATTATCAATAATTGTTATTTTCATCTTTTGAAAATAAAAAATCACCACAAAATGCATTTAAATGCAAATAATAATAAACCGATAAAGTTAAGCGACATAAACAAGAGTCATTTTTTTGTAGAATTGAACGTTCTTTTAGATTTTTAGCATAGCTCAACAGATAAAAATATATGTTTTGATAGCGCCCCCTACAAGCAACGTCAAAATAAGCCTCAAAATCGTAATTCTTACATCAAAAAATCCAACACTACCAATTTTCAGAGCCATGCTATCACACCTCAATTGTTGTGAAATTTCAGAATACAATTTGAACCTTGAAGACCCTGTATTTGTTAAACCAGCGACATTCGAATAAGGCATGATGAGGTCAAACATAATATTATGCTGTCTAGTATCTCCAGCTCTTGTAACTCTAATAAACATAACCCCTTAGGGTCACTGTGTTTCTCGCCGTAAAATGATCAAATTTATAGTGTGTTTTAGGTACAGAAATCTCGGAAAATAAAACATGCTAAACAGAACTAACATCAGAAGTAAAATACTTGATGTTTTGTTTATCCATTTTTACTATTTAAATTCTTCTCAGATAAAGCAATAACTTTTAAAAAACGTTTGTAGAACACACATTATTTTGCTATTCTAACCCCACATTTTAAAAATTATTTTCACAATTGAAATTGTGTTTTGACCATTTGACATATAAGCTAATTTTTTACTGGATTAGGTAGGTATTTTAAGCTAATATAAATCAAATCTCCTACAATTTCTATCAAAGAAGTCACATGTATGCTGTCTGATATCAAACATCTAGCTATGCTAATGAACAATTCCACAGACAAAGCTTTATTAAATAATTATCTAAAATAAAAATTAATAGAACTTTGTTGTAGAATTGTTCATGGCTTCATTGATAGGAATTGTATGATATTTGATTTATATTAGCTTAAAATGTCTTTCTAATACAGTAAAAAATGTTACAAGAGATGATAATAATAATGCGTAGATATTGTGGGTGTAATTCAACGCTGGTCGGGGTTTTAGTCCGCAGAGCAGTTAGTTTCACACAATATTGTTAATACCTACCTAAGAATATATAAAAAATAAAAGCGAATGTTAATGTCTAGTTTCATTTTTCAATGTATACGGTATCCATGGGAAAAAATCAACTTTTTCTTTTACTATTAGTCGTGAAATGCTCGGGTAAAATGTTCCTAAACGTCATGTATTTAGAATGTTTCTCCTTACACTGTCATGGACTATGTTTCTTATTTTAGTTGCTAAACTGAAAGAATGCCCGGCTTAATAAAAGTTCTAACTAATTTGGCAAACTCGGCGCGACACCAATGAGAAAGAATGTGAATGACCTTGAATACTCTACAAAATGAATGAATTTGTCATGTGCATCCTGCATTAACATAATCTGTTAAAAAAATGACCTAGATGCGGCTCGTTCATTGACTGTCGGTGTTGTACGACATTGTTAACCTAATTTTTTATTTCTAACAAAAGCGGCCAAAACCCATTCAGCAACAGGTGGTGGGTAACTTTCAACATAAATTTAATCAGCTATTTGCCGATTACCATTTCTCTTTTAAGTGGTCAAATGGCTTTTTTTGGACGCGATATTGTCTGCCATTCCACTTTTTTCTCAGGAATTCGGTCAGCACGTATAAAAAATTTGGTTTTGTGATATCCCTGCTAGCCTAACCGTCTCCGCTTGGATCTATTTGGAATGCTCTCGGCCAGTTCGTTGACCCCATAATTTTCCACTATGTAAATGTTTTGATTTTACATCTACATACATGTAATAATAATCCAATACCTAGTTGTTAAATATGTTCGTTTTTACGGTACACTACACTGCAAAAATAAATGCAGTAAATTACGTCAATTAGTGGGAGGTGAATTCATGTCTAAGATGCTTCTAAAGATATATCTACTTGGAATGTACTGGTACATTAATAACTGTAGCAAATTTAATTAATTTCAGTTTTATTGTAAAGGTATTTCAGATAATATAAATCAATTTTCCTGCAATTCCTATTAATAAAGTTATATGTATGTTCTTTGATACCAGATATCTAGGTATCCTAATGAATAATTACATAGACAAAGATGAATTCAATAATTCTAACATAAAAATTAATCTAGCTAAATTTACTACAAAAAAAAAACTGAAATCGTTCTATAACATTCAAAACTCAAATTCACTTTTGAACATGTGAGAACTGTAAATTCGCCAACAATAGTTAAAATCTGACCTATTTCTGCATTCTATTCTATTCTGCAGATTGATTAAGACGGAACTATAAAAATTATTACTTATATAAATTAAAATTATTTTAGAAATAAAATTTTGAAACGACTATGTCAAAAGTGATGATAATCTGTCAAGGTAAATATAAATTGAAGACTACTTCATTCAAATATCTACCCTTTATGCTATCGTTTTTTGCATATATTTTTTAGTAGGTATTAACAAACAGTATTTTGTGAAAATAATATAAAACATTATCACACTAAAAATCCTACAATAATAATAAATTAAATAATTGATTCAATATTTAACTAAAGGCCATCTAAAATTGGTTGACAGTGGAACAATTTTTACATAGTTGTCACATCTAGTTCTGAAATTTGCCATTAATTAGGAGATACTCGTATGTTAATTTTACTGTTTATTTTGCGTTGATTACCCATATTATGCCATAAAACTTAATCCAGAATATAAAGTTTATGTTTATTTTGTTTTTTTGTTATTTAGTTTTGTTGTATTATGGAATGGCGTGCCTTAGAATAATTAATACATTTTTACTATTTATAGAAAGTTAACATCATTGCGAACCTATCTTCAAAAAGATGCATTGTTTATCGTTCTTCGAGAAATGCAGTCCATCTTTCCAACAAATTGCTGTTGAGATGTATTTGACATTTTCATACATTAGCGTTGGTGTAGGTGCTTTATCGAAAGTATTTCTTAATCAAAGACGTTGGATTGGAACAATATTTGGTTGTTAAAAGTGAATTAATGAATTTTAAGCAATTGGAATAAATATTCATCATATTCTGATTACTTCTAGATATTTTTTGTGTCTATGCAAATTTGAAAAAGCCATTCAGCTTTCAAATCATTTCTAGATACTACACACAACGTCAAAGTATTGGACGAATAAACCTAGTGTCGTAAAAAACATGTACTTAAGGAACAAAAAGGACAATAAAAAATTGCAGACTATGAACCTTTACTTTATTACCAATGTTTTTACAAATCTGGTCAGTTTGGTAGTGTATTCAGCCAAGTGTCATTTTGACTTTTTGTACATTATAATGCCAGGGCGTGAAAATTCTGCGTTTGCCCGAACAAGAATGACTGCTTTACACGATGCAGGACATTCTAATCATCAGATATCGAACATGTTGGGCATTCCTAGATCATCTGTTGTGCGAATAGTACACAGATATGAAGAATTTGATACAGTGGAAAACAAACCACATTTGGTGCAATATGCCCATAGAGAACGCACATCTTCAGCTTCAGCTTTCATGGCCCACTTTCAAAGTACGTTTCGCAGTGTTATATCGACACTTACTATTTGAAGACGACTCTACAACGCAAATTTACCTGCTAGAAGACCATTACGGGTCCCCATTCTATTTCCAATGCATCGCTCTGTTCGTTTCCAGTGGGCGCGGGAGCATAGGGGTTGACTTTTGCGCAAGTGGCGGTGGGTCTTATTTACAGACGAAACCAGAATTGGGCTAGTTATTGATGACAATCGGCAAAGAGTCCAAAGAGAATCCAAATCAATCCACCAATCCAAAGAGAACCAGATCATTCATTCATTTTCCCCGTGAAGTTGCTCCATATGAAGGGAGTATCGTAATGTTTTGGGGTGGAATGATGGAATAGAGAACTTGCTTTGTTACTTCTTTTTGATTTAACAAATTTTGTCAAAAATGTCACACATTTGCTGGTTTTTAATTTTCTAATTATAACAATATACTTTTCTAACAAAAAGATTTCTTTAACAAGAATGAGGGGGAGGGGGACTTTTGACGTTGTGTGTAAATGTCGTATTTGCTTAAAAGTAATCGCATTTTATTTTCGGAGCATACTACATAATAGTCATCATATTTAGTAAACTAGGTATAGTGTATTTATTTCATAAAAAAATATTTTTATAAATGTTCACTGTCTCATCCATATCTGTGTATTTTAAATTGTGTTTTAAGTGTCTAAAAAAAATTAGAATTACTAAGCCAATAGAAAGAATTCATCACATAACATGTCTGGAAATGCTATCTTTAATGGTACAAATATATTTCAAATGTCTATTTGGTAATTCAGTTACATATGCATACAATAGACCATGTAAGATATGTGGCGTCTATGGGAATACAAAATGCACCACCAAAAACGTTTTACATAATAATGCTATAGCTTAAAGTAGCTGTTCAGTCTTTTCTAATTCAAATAGTTCAGAAATAATTAAGTAATGAACATTTCTTTGTCGTATAACATTATTGCTTAAAATTGCACAACATTTCAAGTGCATGCGCAAACTGGCCTAGACTGCGTCAAAAATAAAGGAACACAAACATCGGTATCGTGATTCAGGCTTATGCTTGGATCCAGTGGCGTGCCTAAAAATTTTGTGGTGTGAGGTCGACTTATTGCTTGATACAGTGGGACGGGGTAACGAGAATAAAGAAAAAGTATATTATTAAAAATATTTGGTACGAATAAATAAACAATATGTTTTTCCAATATTAAAAACTACATAGATACAAACAAGATACTAAATAATACACTTTGGTTTAAAAAAAGACGAAATTAATTAACATATTTTGTATGTCACAATCATAGAAATTATAAAATATATAGAACGCCAGAAGCTTTTCGGACTATATAGGAGCTTCGAAAGCAGCCATCTAGGCAAAACTTAATGTAAGCTGCTGGTTACACTGCATTTTAATCCCAACGTGCAATTGAAATCAAAACGGAATGTTTATAATTAGACCATAGAAAACATATGTTTCTACGAATTGAACATAAAATTTCTATATTTTGAAGTTTTCGTCCATTGGTGTGAAGCTCCTCCTTCAGTACAACCAACCCATAAAAGCTAAGTTACTGCAGTATTATGAGGCTCGCGTCTTCTCCATAGGTTCACTATTTTCAGTCACTCTTCTGGCGTTCTATATATTTTATGATTTCTATGGCCACAAGTCATAACCACACAACAAAAGGATCAATCTTAGATCGTATAATAAAAGATTCACAGAATAAAACGTTCAGATTATAAATACATAAAATTTAAAGGGAAGAAGAAAAGTTCTATCATTGACTTTTTTGGGGGAATTTTCTCCTATTCTAAATAACTTATCAGCCTGGAAACTATTATACATCCTGGAGAAAATCTATATTGACACATCGAAGAGATATTCTTTCTCACTTACTCAAATCTTTTTTAGGCTGTCTCAACAATCAGCTCTGAATTCATTGAAAATTTGCGTATGCAAACGGCACCCTTAATATCATTTGCATCGCCCCACGGTTTGGAGGTGGGGGGGTCTGACCCTGGAAACTCACCTCGGGCACGCCACTTCTTGGATCTTTTGAAAAGCCGTCGTCACTTGTTTGTTTCTTTCGCCATTTAATACATATGCGTGCATTCAATTAAATACGGTAATGACAGTTATGTTAATGGAATAAACAAGCCCATGATCGATAGTTGAAATGGTATGCCACACTAATAATGGACTGACCGATGCATGTACCTGTGTAATTGCGAGCACTTTGTGAATAGTAATGAAATGTCATGATGTTATATCTGAGGCATTATTAATAGCCACAAGAATGTTTGCAACGTATATCACATCGAACTGCTGTCATAGGCTTTTATTGTGTAGATATTATTACTTCTGGGAGTATGCAAAGGTTCTAATCTGGGTCCTCTTCCGATTTTTATCTTTATTAACGACTTTGCCGTGTTTCGTATTTGATATAAATTAGTATTAAGATAAAAGCTGTTTCAATTTCAATATTATTGAAAAGAATATGCTAAATTAAAATATATGCTTATCATTTGTGTTTGTAGGTATTATTAACTGGTAACGTTAGAATTCAAAATTAAATGTGAGAGTTATTTTAACATTTATATTTGGAATATGGGATAGCTATTTCCATCATGTTTTGGTGATAATAGCTATTGTACCTATAACATTTCATCAGTTTACTTTTGATGAAAGAGATTAATACTTATCTTGAAGAATAGAATTTCATAAGTTTGATATATTTGGATTTACTAAGTAGTATCACATGCATAATCAATATATATTATTGCAGATTTTTTCCATTATCTATGAAAATATTTATGCTTCTCGTAATTTTTTTCAATAGAAAAACGATGCAATATTTATTTATGTTGCACATTTGTAGCATTGTTTGATAATCTTATACTTTACATGTCATAAAAAACAATAAGACAATAATGCAGTTGCTCATCTACGAGTAGGACAAAATACATAAGATGTTCCATAATTTGAAGACGATACATTATGAGGGTTTAGTTTTATGTCATATACAGGGCGCCGCGTGTATAATGTATAAAAATTAAACTACAGCTTCCTGAAGATATTTGTGAATGCTGATCTTAATAGTGAAACACAAAATTAGTTGATTGCACAGGTTTTTTGTCTCAATATAGGCAACCTTTTAGTATTAGATTCTACTGACCTAAATAAGATTGCTTCATAAAAACGTTTCCAAGGTATTAAATATATAATACAGGTAGGCTTTCCTTTTCATGAATAAATTAACTTTAATTTACAAAAGAAAAACGCCTCAATAGAACTTTTTCGTGTAAGACTTTTGTATTACAAATTTCGTAAAGAAAATGTAGTTTAAGTTTTAGACATTATACATGCCATTACCCTGTATAAAAAGTTAACAAAGACTAAAATGAAACAATAAAAAATGCACATATTTAACTTCTAAGATTTAGTTTTTGAAAAGGTTAACCACTTTACTTCATTCTACATACCATACATGCTATATATTTTATTTATCTATCTTGGAAATAAAAGATGTGTAAACTTTATCTTTTAGACTTGTTCAAACTACTTTGTGTTGTTGGCTTAGGTAACTGATCGATGTCAGTCACACAACTACGGTCTGATGCTCTGAGACGTCTCTGAAGCGTTTGTCTGAGGAGAGGTTCTAACCTTACGACCTTAGAATAACCAGTACATCCAAAAAACATAGTACTCTGAATATAAATATGTTTTTCTACGTTCATGCAAAGAACAAAACTTTATTGAACTTATATTTAGTGGAAAAAGTGATTCGTTATTGCTCTAGTACAATAAAATGTTTATTGCATTCATCTGTCACTCTACAATAGCGTTTTGTCATCATGACAAACATAAACGTTTAAATCGATGTCACATTTTCCTAGACTTAGTGTCATCTAAATAACATTTTTGTGTTTCTGCATGAACGTAGAAAAAATATTGTATGCAACTCGTACAAAAAGTGTTTATTGCACGCGACGTGAAATTGTCCAACAAGGCCGTCAGGCCGAGTAGGACAACACATAAATAACTATTAGTAGACGAATGAAATGAAAAGTATATTGATTATAAGGTGGTTTAAAAAAAAATAAGAAAAATTTTATTAACTTTGTAAGTCTGGTATGCTTTGCACAAATACACAAATTGTTGCTCTAAAATAATATTTTGTATGTGAAAGTATTACAAGTTCAGACTAAGTTATATACACATTATATTATTTGAGGAGGTTTGGATCAAAATGCAATTTTTTGATAGAAGCAGTTTTCTTAGAAACTGACTTGGCTTGTTGCAACCAACTATTAAATTTTCATAATTTTGAAGAAAAAGAATTATAAACTAATGCACATAAGATTAAGATTTCCAATATTCAAATAATAGTTTTTACTTTAAACATCCAAGCTTAAACTGAATAATATAGAGCTTAGCAACTAACAGTAAAATAAATAAATAATGAAAAAAACGGTCCACCCAACAAATTTTTAGGTACAGAAATCTTGGAAAATACGCATTTTTTAAAAATGTATTTATAAATACTGTTATAACATAAACTTACTTAAAATACTCATTAAAATGTGGGGGTTAGAATAGCAAAGTAACGTGTATCTCACAAATGATTTTTAAAAGTTATTATCTTATGTTATAAAAAATTTAAATAGTCAGGAATTTTATTTTTGCTATCACTTTTGCACTTCACCACAAATTTGATCACTTTACAGCGAGAAACTCGACAACCTTAAGTAAGAAATTAATTAAATTAACAATATTTTATCATATTAAAATTAAAATATCTACCTGCATTTGGATCATATGCGTTAATATTCAATAGTAGGTATGAAATTAATAGAGAAGGAAAATGTAGTCAAACAAGAAAATAGTTTTTTAAAAAGTAGGTACATAGATATAATAATAAATAAAATATACAGAGTAGGTACTTAGTTATTAACTATTATCAAAACTATCCAATGCTTATTTTTAAATGTTTTCTTTAAGTGTAGACTTATAGAGGTGAAAGTAGATTATTCTGTTGTTAAATATCTATATCTGTTATTAAAAATTAATTTCGAAAATTCCTCCGCCCTCATATTATTATTACCGGCTTCTAACAAATACCAGCGCCGAGTGAAAGCTGCACCCATTAACGACGGATTTATTAAATCGCGATAAAATCGGAATTTCGTTTGGCCCAACAATGTGCAAGTGGCCCATGAAGATTTCGTGTTAAAAACTTTGTGCTAGCAAGTGCAATGATCCGAAGAACGGCCTGCGAAGAATGCAGTCACCTAAAGAATGCAAAATCAACAGAAAGATAACTAAGACTCGTCCGAGCTACTGCTGGACGTACGCCTTTGCCGTTTTGTCATTATAGTCCGGGAGCAAGAGCCAAAAATATGGTCGGTCTTCGAATAAAATGTCTCGAAAAATTCTGGAACATTTTTCATTCACCTCTGAAACAATCTGGATAGCTAGTAACTAAGACACTAATACGCTCTCATATAATTTTACCATATTTAAAAAAAAAAATCCTAAATTTGTTTAGTCTTACAGTATTTTTGCAATCGTCTGATTGAAATTGCAAACATAGTTTTACAAAGTTATTTAGTAACTAAATCCAACGCTATTTTTATTTATTTACTATCTTACTCATTATATATATTACAATAATATAGACAATACAAAAATAAGGAACAATACAAAAATTACCTAATACACACAACAATTTTAACACAGAAATTAAAGGCAAATATTAATACACTTCAAATAGAAGAAGATACAAGAAATAATCACCTAAGTGGATTAACACTTGTTTTATGCTGTTTAATAATTGTTACTTATGTAGATTTTGCAAAAAAGAGGAAACTTTTTAAAATTTCAGTTCTTCATAACCTCTTCCGTTTTATAGCTTATAGCTAAGTGACTCTTCATTTGCCATGCTGCGTGTTACTATCGTATTTGATTTTAATTGTTTTTCTTTCTTAAATATAAATATACAGAAGTGCTTAATCTTTGTTAATTTAATTTTTGTTATCTAACAAATAATTTTTAATAAAAAACTGTTTAAGTTATAGTACTTTTTTAACTTTAGATATTGACTGATCAATTCTTATACGGCAAATTCAATACTCTTATTGTGGAGGGAGGAAAATGTTTTTAATAAGATAAAATAATTATGGTATCCTACTGCTATTGTAAAAGTAAGTAAAAAATTTAGATGATGCTAAGAGGAAAACAACTGAGAAACCGCAGTAGCTCAGCGAAATAAAAGTTGATAATATTAACTTCAATACATTATATATTTTGTAGTTGCAGTTATAGATACATACGGGGAAACCCCAAAATATCCTGTTTATTTCAATTCAAAACTGCATTTCACACATCACACACATCTTTCGTGCTATATTGGTTAACATTTTTTTTATCGGGCTCAATATTTATTATGGGTACGTAAAGTTTGCTAATGTGATTATTATTTAAATATTAAAACAAAGTTTGCGTTTTTCAAGTTATTGATTAAAAGGAATAATGTTTTTCGTTTCATACACAAAAAACAAGCAACTGTTGTGTCTAGTACCTAATGTCGTTGCAAATGCAAATATAAAGATATCAATTTAATGTACTTTTGAACAATCAATGAAACTGTTATCAACATCACTTCAATTACTAATTTTCTAATATTTCTCTTCAATTTATTCAACCCCTCAAAATCTGTCTGCGATGTTCTCTATACAGGAAGCAAGTATTGTACGTAATAATGGCATTGCAAATGCAGAAATTAATATACCAATTTAATGTATTTTTGAACTATGACTGAAATTGTTATCAACGTTACTTCAGTTATAAATCATTCAACCTCTCTAAATCTATCTGCGATGTTCTCTAAACTCACCAAGTTTCCGAACTTGGAACCCAAGACAGACTAGCGCCCGGATCATTAACTGACCTACGGAACGTAGGTCGCAGCTAAGGCACCTAGAGGATATGTTATATTGGATCCGCAGCCAGATTTAGAGAGGAATTCGAACTAAATATGGGCTAGGATGGCGTTAATTCTTTCCAAGGAAACTTGGCCGAAGTGTTCCTCTACGGATAATTGTCTTAAGACCGATATATACACATTACAGAAATATGTACGTAGGCTATTAATTGCGCCATTTTTATTTTATGGTAGATAATTATGCTTAATTGGCATTAATTAAGATTAATTAGCTCCGAAATTACTTTATAATGAGGAAGAACGCTTAATGTGACGAGCCGTATGATTTTGTGGGGAGCATTTCATTCAGTATAATTCTACACTTAGAGAAATCCTTTAGATGATATTCACACAGTGGAATTTGTAGAATAATTTTAAGCAATTAGAAAATTTTAACATATTGCAGAGCTCTATACAGGGTGATCCGCATAAAACATTTTTTTATTTTTACTAAATTTTAAAAATCTTCAAGGTTTTCAAGAAAAAATGAATTAAGTAAAACAAGATTTTAGTAGTGTTTATTAGAAGAAATCAAAAAGTAAGTAGTAGGTTCCGTCTTTAAAATTTGACAGTAATAAAACTGTAAAATAAATTAAATTATAACTATAAATATTGTTCAAAATGGGCACCATTTTCTCTGAAATTGAAATTTACTGATCGTGTCTTGTAACGTTACATTTATTCGTAATACGATTCCACAAATCTTCTCAGGATTCAATTGACAAGGAATAAACAAAAGCCAAAGAAAATAATCACATATGTTGAGGTCTGGCGATCGCGGTGGCCAGTTTTGAGGACAATTATTTCCTCGTCCTAACCATTTGTTTGGAAACTTAAAATTCAGTCTCTAACAGTAACCATAAACCAAAACTAGTCTAAGTTGCAACCGTAAATCAGGGACACTATTTTGTAGAATTTCCAAATAACTTTCGCCATTTAATTTGGTAAAATGTCTAGGAGTTATTACATAAGGGTTTCCATTGTAATATTCCTGAAAGTTGTAAACATTTGTAATTCCCCCTGCGTGTGAAACAAGCCTCAACAGTGAAAATAACTTTCTTGTGAAAATGAATATCCTGATGCAAGATTAAACTCGAGCAAGGTCACTCGTCACACTTACACTTTTCGAATGTGATATTGATGTAGTAGTGTAGTAGGACGTTGTCGAGCCCATCTTTCAACATTAGAAAATGTTTTTCAATTTGAAAATCTCCTACTCCCGACTTCTCTTACAGTTTCCTTCACATAAACCTAGCACTAACAACATGTCAACTTGCTCGCTGAATGTAAATTTTCCAGCCGGTTTCAACAACAAACAGTAGCAGAAATAAAACAGTTTTAATACTAAGTGTCAAATGTTAAATACAAAGCATACTACTGACTTTTTTGATTATTTTAACGAACACTATCAAAATCTTGTTTAAATTAATGCATTTCTTCTTGATAACCTTAAAGTTTCTTAAAATATAACAATAAAAGGCAATTCAAAGTACAACACGCTGTATATTGCGTCGCTGCAGGTAGCCAATCCCATCTCGATTCGTCATCTTCTAATTTCATTAAAAATCCATTATGGGTGTTACTAATAAAATTACTATTAACTACATCAGTGTTAATGAATGAATGGGAAAATTCCAAAATATGCGATAAATGTGACTAATTTCCGCTTTTATAAATATTTATTGGAAATGTTCTTAAAAACAATGATTCACTTAGGACTTGGGTCGTTCGTCACAGATCAAAGTTCGTTCGCGCAAAGTATTATGCAATACCGTCTTATCTGTAAGACCATAAAAAAATTGGCAACCTGGGAAAAATGTTCAGTACCAATTATGTATATTTTAGACTATTTAGAGGAAGAAGCTTTTAGAGAATGAAGACTATGTATAATTATGTTAACGTTTGCAGCGTTAAAAACGCAGTCGGTTTTCTAAATAGCTTAAATTAGAACTGTCAAGGTGAAATTTAAAAAAGTTATTTGATGAGGTATTTGAAATAAACATTAACGTTTGAAAATGTACGGCATTCATAGAGGAATGGTATGCATTTCACTAAAATTTTTAGAATACTTTCAACAAGAGATAGAGAATAATGTGATTCTTTTAATTCTTGTACATGTAGGATTTTGCTGGTAACTTTTTATTTTACAAATTTATATCATAAGCCAGTGTGACAGCTAATTTCTATATCCAACCAAAAACAAAACAAATATGTATCTCACTCACTATTCTCACTCTTCACTGCAACCGTATTCATTATTTCGGCAAAGTTCCCAAATAGAGAAAGTAACTGTTACACTGACTTCTGTTATAAATTTGTAAAATAAAAGGTTACAAGCAAAACCCTACATATAGCCATGTTCCTGGTAAAGCCCATCTCATAACTCCACTGATAAATAATATGGTAGGTAGGTTTATTCTCTGAAGCTATTTATGTATGGCATAGTTCTAGTTTTTCTTTACTTTAATTGGGTATTTTGCCACGTTTCTAAAAAAATGACGGTTAACTGAATAAATATTCACGCCAAAAGGATTAGTCAAGGGGTAGTTCTGAAACTAAGTTTCACACTGAAGAGTAAAGATAGATAAGTAAAAAATAATAAAACAGTGTTGGGGCATTCCACGCCAACTCAGCAGTCGATCCCACATCACCCTCTCAGATCTGGTTCAAAATTGGTACATCGATTAGTACTATCGAATAAAGGATATTCCCAAATTTTCAGCCCCTAAGACCGCTCCCTGTCATCAGGGGCCCATAGTGAAGTTTTCGACCATTATTTCACTTCCAGGGGTCTGAAATCGGATTTTCGTCTACTGACGCGGCATTTTGGTCTAAGAAAATTATCAAAAATACATAGGAGATGCCAAATTTCCCGTAGAACACGATGCCACCATCCGTTTTCCGATATCTAGCAAGGGGAGATCGGAAAACGCGAAAAACCGCGCTTTGGTAAAAAATCTGATATTTCAAATACGGTCGCTTCAAACTGGCTGAAAATTTACCGAAAGATTCTTCGATTATTGTTCTTTCGAGTGTTCATACGCGCGTGGTGATCATTATATGTAAAAAAAAAGTTACACGCGTTTTACGGGATTTATGTGGGATTTTCTGTAATTTTTTCATTATACCCGCTCCACTGGCCCTATCCAGTTGGGTAATAATTGGATTTTTTTCTCTCACCAAGCGTCTCTTTTATCCCCCTTGCTTTACAAACACAGAAATTTCTCTCCCCAGCCAGTATTAGAGAAAACATTATTTATTTAATGATTTATTTCACAATTTTCGTCAATTTTTTGATTTTTGAGCAAATTTACATTTTCTGCAGCTTACTTCTATTATTTGTAAAAAAATATGAATATAATATAATATAGCGAATGAAAGTCGCGGTAAGAAACAGGAAAACCCACATTACAATCATTGTTGACACTATACTTGTCGATATTATTTTCACTATTTTACACGTCCTTATACATGAATCAGCATTCTATCTAATTTATCGAAGTACCTTGACCCTTATATTTTTTGAATTTGCTGATTGTGTGGCCCAGTTTTATGGTGAATTCACCTGCTTTTCAATAACTACAATCTGAGTTAATATATCAGTGTAGGGTATCGATAGTCTGGTATCCCTCTCTGACCATTCATATATATTTCTTTATCATTTTCAGCAATGAGATCTCAGCAGTAAGCTCATTCTCTGAAATTTCGACTATATACCCAACTGACCAATTATCATTGATAACGAAAGTTACAAACATATCCTCTGCCCAGTCAAAGATATATTTATTCAGAAGGTCGAATCTGATTGAATGTTCCCGATGAAAATTCGTGATTTTGCGTGCAACAACTTGTTCAGTAACAGGAACAAAATGATGATATCCCCTTGTACCAGGGATAGTTTGGGCATTCATTTGAGTTGTGGCCCGCTCTTGAGTTAGTTCCTCCTTAGAAACCAAGATAGACTTCAAGTTGGGCAAGCCACGTTGGCAAAAATCGTGCAATTAGATAGAATGCTGATTCATGTACATTATGTGTAAAATAGTGAAAATAATATCGAGATGTATAATGTCAACAATGATTGCAATGTGGGTTTTCTTGTTTCTTACTGCGATTTTTATTCGTTATATTATATTATATTCATATTTTTTTACAAATAATAGACGTACGCTGCAGAAAATGTAAATTTGCTCAAAAATAAAAAAATTGACGAAAAATTGTGAAATAAATCATTGAATAAATAATGTTTTCTCTAATACTGGCTGGGGCTAGAAATTTCTGTGTTTGTAAAGACAGGGGGACAAAAGAGACGCTTGGAGAGAGAAAAAAATCCAATTATTACCCAACTGGATAGGGCCAGTGGAGCGGTTATAATGAAAAAATTACAGAAAATCCCATATAAAACCCGTAAAATGCGTGTAACTTTTTTTTTACATATAATGATCACCATGCGCGTATGAACACTCAAAAGAGCAATAATCGAAGAGACTTTTGGTCAATTTTAAGCCAGTTTGAAGCGACAGTATTAGAGATATCAGATTTTTATACCAAATCGCGGTTTTTCGCGTTTTCCGGCGTCCCCTTGCTAGATATCGGAAAACGGATGATGGCATCGTGTTCTACGGGAAATTTGGCATCTCCTATGTATTTTTGATAATTTTTAGACCAAAATGCCGCGTCAGTACACGAAAAATTTCAGACTCCTGGAGGTGAAATGATGGTCGAAATCTTCACTATGTGCCCCTGGTGACAGGAAGCAGTGTTAGGGGCTGAAAATTTGCGAATATCCTTTTTTCAACAGTACCAATCGATGTACCAATTTTGAGCCAGATCTGAGAGGGTGATGTGGGATCGACTGCTGAGTTGTCGTGGAATGCCCTGATGTGATTTTTGTTTCTTACTTTTATAATTACTACACATATTTGATAAAAATTTGAACTATTTGTGTTACGTCAATGTTTTATTAATTGATCCTATACAGGGTGAACGTTAAATAAGTAGAAATATCCGGAATAAGGAAGTCAAATTTTAAATAAATTTTTCAACCGAAAACTTGTTGAGGGCCGCTGATCCGACTCCGAGACTAATATTTTTAACAGTCATTGTGGATGAGAATTCCACAGCGGTGCCAGTGTTGCACTAATGTCTTCGAATGGGCTTCAACTGTTAACTAGAATTTTCAGACATGTCAAAGAATGATTGAACTATGCCAATTTATGAACATATTAACTGCCATCTCCTCCTCCTATACCTCACTAATAAATTGAAAATATAAACCAGATTCTCATTCACAATCTTAGTTCAATCTACAATTTGGGATCAACATAACCTCTATCAATCCTAGAGGATGGGGCTGGTGCGAGACAATTCGCCTACTGCTCGTGACACCTACCTGTTACCTGTGCGACACCAGTTTCTTTTTGCATGCAATTGGCATTGTTTTTAAATATTTTACTTTGCCTTCTCAACGCATACATCAAGCTAGTTATTTTGTTATTTTATGTTTTGTGTTTATTTTTAAATTCTGTTTCATCCACTACGAAACTACGAAGTACAAAATGGTTAGCAGTGACACGTTATTTGAAGTTATGTGGCGAAAATTAACTAAGATATTGTGTGAAAATCACAGTTTTTTTGTTATTCTTCATAAAATAATTTAAGGGGATAATTTGTGATAATCTTTCAAACAGTGTACAATGGTATTAACTTGTGAAGTAAGGTGAGCTTTTATGCACGTTTATGGATAATTTTTGGGATCATTGAGCAAAGTGACTACATAAATACTTTAATAATTGACAGTATCGAACTTGCGGAAACTCATATTTTAATCGTTTATGATAATTTTACTTTACTTATTGCTAAAAACAACTGTTAAATTAGAAACAACGGCAAAATTTGAATTTATGTTAAAAAATTATTTATCTTACAGATGATATGGCAACCTCGCCTTCAGTAAATCATATGGTTTATTTTATTAGGGTACGTCAGCGGTGTTCAAAATGTAGGTATTTAAAAGAAATAATAATATCTTCGTAAATAATAATAATAATATCTCTACCCCTCATTCTAATCACGAGGATTAGCCCAGAAGTCGAAGACTTGTGCGGGAGAGGAGGCGGCATATTATTATTAAGCAGGCCGCATTTGCGCCCAGGAACGACTTACGTTGGTAGGCCCTAACCACCATTCAGTGCAGGAATGAGGGACACCTGGAAAACCTCATTAATTAGGGGGGTAGTCAAATGTCAACCGGTATCAATCTCTCACATTGACCCAAGCCAACATTCTTCCACCCTACCATACCTGCAGAGAGGGTGCCAATTTCTCCACGAATATAGCTTATATACGGTCTACCGGCTGCGGGGTCGAACCCACAGCGATCCAGTCACCTCGATTCAATTATTGACGCCTTAAGCCGCGCGACCACTGATCGATCCAAATATTTCAAATTTTTAAAAATGACTTTCACTAGACGAACTGTCCCTCCAGTTAAAATATTTGTACTTATTTAAGGTTCACCCTGTATTCCAAAATAATTTCATTTTTCTCGAAAATGGTCAACAATGTACACCGGGTTAGGAAAACCTGAAACTATAAAAATATTTAGATCGAAAAATTAGGAGACGACAATTTTCAAGATAAACCGAACAAGACCTCTTTTGATGTCTTATTAAAACAATTGCCACATGCTTTTAATCACTTAAAAGTGGTATTCACCTCACCTTCGAATATAGTTACTTATATTTTAATTTTATATCCTGTAATTTGAAAAACATGGGAACGTGAGTGAAAATATCAAATGTTAAAGCAAAAATTCCTAACAAACATGGGGTGGTCACAAACGGTTCCTTAACGAGATAAGGCATTAAAATTTCTTTAAATTTTTAAGTTATCTTCGATAATTCCAAAACGCCTTCACATTTCAATCTTAAATTTGCCACGCGCACCGAAAGACTAATTATTTGAAGTACTACTCAATATTTTCAACAGTGGCATAAACGTGTTTTATTTGAAAATGGTTGATTTTATCAAAATGTTGGGAAATTTGAGGTTGAAATTTTAAGACGTTTTGAAACTATGGAAGATAATGTATAAATTTAATGGAATTTTAACGCCCTGTATCTCGTTAAGGAACCACCTGTGTATTAGTAATTTTTGCTTTAACTATTGATATACTTTCTGCCCTAGAACTCCGTCCGCAGTTTTTTTAATCACCCTAGAAAAAGAAATAAACTTTTAGTCATATTTTGATCGGATCTACATCTCAGTAAAGCCATGTATAGCGCATAACATCCCATCCTTCCAGACTTTACTTAAAGTGGTGTTTATTCAAAAAATATCTTCCGAGTTATGCTGAAAATAAATAGTGAGGCCAGGAGATTGTTTTCTGAAACGTTATCTTCTTGTAGAGGAATCCGAGGTGGAATCTATGCAAAGCCACCGCAGTAAAACCTTTATGTAACGTAATACGGACTAATGAAACAATCTCTGAATGGGTACATATGATACCAGGCCAGTCGCAGTGAAAAAGAAACATACTAATATTACATAAGGCGTATCAAAGTTTAAGATTGTTCAACGAGAACTCGTTCTGTGAAGATAAGTGGAGGAATTCAAGGAATGTCCCTGTACAGCTTCTCTCAAATATTTACCTTACAGCAATAATCATGTACATCAACTTTGGGCACTAAAAGAATATTAGTGTGTGAATTCCATTCCACACCACGCATCGTATTTTTATATCCATGTCTTAACGCCGAGTTTTGTCACCAAAGAGGACAAGACGATTCAAAACTTATCTAAAAAAAATTTTTTTAATGTACAGGAGACTTACAAATACAATTTTGTAATAAAAAAATAAAAAGGGTAGTTTGAAAATGTTTTTAAAATACACTTCTGCACGGCTGGTGCAGACTGGTCGACTGTAAAACCTGATAAGGCGACAAAACATGCAGTCGGCGACCGGACAAAAAATGGAAACAATTTCCTAAGGGAAAAAATAAATAACATTTTATAACACCTATTTTATGCAGCAAATTCAACTGATTTTGCCGCTGTTATTAATTGTTAATAGAATTAATTTGTGGTTTTAATTAATCAAATAGTTTGACGTACCTGATGTTAGTTACAACAGAATTTTGGACCCGTTTTACTCAGTTTCTACAAACCAACAAACATGTTTCTCTGCTCCTTGTCCGTTTTTAACTCGTATGTTATTGGCAGCAACTATGATAGGTTTGCGTAAATCATCAACAGTAGGTATCCACTTCGGGGCGATACACTTTATTTTTTAAGGCCGCTTTACATTTAGGCAATGGAGCATGCAATGCAATGAAAACTATATTGCAGAAAAATCTTTCATGCAATATTGTAAGGTGTCATTTGTTTTACATTTATGCAATATATTGCCCATTGTCAAATTAGTAAAATGAAAATGATTTCGATCTGCTGGTCTGCTGCAAACCCATCAAAACATACAGGTGTTGTGTACTGTGGTATGAAGTTTCAATCAACCTAGAGTTTCTAAAAAAGAAAATGTTAAGTGACTTTTTACTTAATTCCTTGCTGTTAGTTCCTTTTGTGTAGGATGGCAAAACTGCATATTACCAGAAAAGGACCACGTGCAATATAATCGAATTAGAACAGACTCTATATTCGTGCAATAGACTCAAAATTGCGTCTGTCTTTAATTTAACTTTAACGCGCATGCGCGCATGCAATAAGAATTGCATAAATGTAAAGCGGTCTTTAAATATCTCCACAAAAAGAAATCCAAATGAAAGTCAGGAGCTCGTGGTAGCAGCCATGGTACCCGTCCTTCTTGTCAAATATGTATTGGCATTAATGGTTGGACACGTGGTCTCTTTCACGATTCAGTTTCAAATTTCCCTAGCGATGTCTACACTTGCACTCACTGCACACCGCGGTAAAAGTAGCTGCATTTGGCACATGTCTCAGAAAATCATGCACAATCACGCTGTGACTTGAAGACTTCTACATTTATGTGCAATTTTAGAGACCACCAGCATTTTCACAAAATTTGTACTAATCTGTTTTTTATATCAAACAATATCATTTAATTTTAATTATAAAGTTTAATTATCATATTAAGTGGCATTAATGGGAGAACAGTTTGCCTACACAATTTAAAAAACCGCGAGTAGCCACTAATAGATTTATAAAATTAACTGTAAAATTCAGCTAATTATTACATAATTATAGCTTTAGTCCTAGTTATTTTTCATTGAAGAGGAAGCATTTCATTTTTAAATTTTATTACTATGTACTATTTACAATCTAAAAAAAATTTTGAATTTTATTTTGATGACAATTTTTCTTTTTTCCAGATAAGACGTATAAGTGGTAGCTTGGAAGCAAACAAAATAGGCGGTGGATAAATAACTTTAAATAGTTATGTGATACTGGTAGGTATATACAGGTACAAAAATATGTTAAATTCAATGAAAACATATATGAAACGATAAAATTTTCTGGAAATTTAAAATATGGATATACCAATTTTGTTTATTACTAATTAAGAACATTAGATTTCATGAAATGAATGAATATTATACACCTTTCAACTGACAATGCATTTTAGGCATAACTCTAAGCTTTGTGTCTAATTTGCGAGATTGACAACGGGTGACGCTAAGCGTCGCGGCGCCATTTATAATTTTTTTCTCAGAAACTTATTTATTTATGTAGTTCATTGAGAAATACATTGCATTCTAAGAAAATAACCTTTATAAAGTTTTCACCAATTTGCAATCATTAGAAAGTTATGTCCAAAAAAACATATATGAAAGATAAATATAAATTATAGTAATTGATTAAATAATATTTAGTAATAATAACAGTAACAGTGTTACAAAAAATAAAGAACAAACACATCCTTAAGAATGATTGCAGACTATTTTCAGTTTGTCGTCCATTGTTATCCAAACAACAATTAAACTTAAAAAGATTGAGTCTTGATTTTATGTATTAGGTACAGTATTATGTTTCCTCTGGTTGATATTATCCGAGCTTTGTTTATAGACAACCTTCTTCTGGTTCAAATAATTTCTTAGAGAACTATGACTAGATGCACCATCTAATTGCAACCATAAATGTGTTCAAGCTTGTAATGGAATATTCTCCAACAAACCTGAAAGTTATCTGTCTAAGAACTGTAGAAATCGTTCACCTGTTCAAAACAATAAGGACCTACCAAATGCTGTTCAACTATTTTGGATTTCATTTAATTTATGCGGATTTTCATCAGCCTAGTAATGCGTATTTCGGCGATTTGTTATACAAAATACCGTTACTTAAGAATTTACTTTTATCGGTCCAAAGAATATGGCTATAGAGGTTGTTCCTATTCTCATTTGAGTAATAAAATTTAGCCTTTGATGATATCATTTCTTAGTATTTATTTGTGCATTTTGTATTTTGTAATCATGACAGTAAATACTTTTAACACTCTCTGAATCATCAATTTAGAAATACAAATTTCTATCCTAAGCAGTTATCGCTTGAGTAATAAAATTTAACCTTCGATGATAGTGCTCATTTCTTAGCATTTGTACATTTTATATTTGGTAATCATGAAATTAAATACTTTTAACACTAAGAATCGTCGATTTAGAAATATGAAGAGCAGCCGCAGCCAGTCCAATTGAATTTTGCGGACTTCCTCAAAATAGCCAATAACATTGCAATCATTTGCTATACCCCTCTTTGTGTTTTTGTACGTTCTTGAAGAAAAAGCATCTTCTTTCTTTCCAACTGTGGATACGTTTTATAATCTGGCGTTACTCACTGGATATCTGTGAGCATAGAGTATCCTTGCTAAATGTGAGTTTCTGCTTGCTTCTCCAAATACCAGTAGTAGCATATCCACTTTTTCACTATTAGTAAACATTATAAATTTTTAATGAAAGATTATGTATTTTAAATTTTAAACACACAACTTACAATTGACAACATAACTGTTAAAATTAGTTAATTGTTTCTTATACGCAGTACTTGCAAAAAAGCAATATTATACCGTAACGTATTTTTCACATAATTATGTTGGGAACCGAACTCTGAGACACCCTGTGTAGTCTATTGAGCGCTGCGGTACTACCTACCCTATATAAGTACACCTTTCGTGGCTTCTCTGATATCACCCTATTTTTATAACGATTACAAGCATTATTCATTGCAATGCCATTAGTTCCTGCATTTCAAACGTATAATAGCAATTGCTATTAAATAAGTTTACAATTAAAAGTATGTCATTATGTACGCTTCGCAGTCTAAGAATGGAACGTTATGATCTCACCGTTAATATATTTATCTCTAGAAGTTATGAAAAATTGCATTTGAATGTCTTTTGTGGTCAATGAATAGTATGTTAAAATGCATTGTACAGGACGTCCCAATTTTGTTATGCTTGTTCAGTCCAATTTGCCAAAAATAAAGCAAAACATGTTAACAAAACTAATAAGTGAAAAAGTATTATAGTAATTGTCAAAAGGAAAGGAATCTCTAGGCAGGAATTTTTAATAAATTTGTGGACAAATCAAACACTTTATTAGATAATCCAACAAACATTTTTTATTTATTTTAAATTGCATTGATTTATGTCCTACCACGGCTTTTAAAATGGCGACCCAAGGTCTGCTATAATTTTTTGTACCTCCAAAATTGCTTTGCCTTCTTTTAACAATTTCAAAGCTGAGCAAAATACTGAATTTGAACGGTACTAAATCAGATTTAATTTTCAGTACTATAATTTTTAGTGCCCGGAAACGATATTCCTGTCTTTTGCCCTTACAACTCTTTCTAATGTGGCTGAAATATTTACTTCACTTTCTTTATGTTTATTTAAAAAATTGACAAAAAATATTACTACCTCCCAAGTCTTTGGTGTAAATAAATTTACAAAAAAAATCCAGAATAAGTTGGGTAATCAGATTAGGCAATCTTGTTGTAGTATTCTTCAAAATCACGTTCTTTTAGAACGTGGCTTAGCGGAAACAATTCCTATAAAGTAAATAAACCTATTTTTATATCTGTTAACCAGTTAGTTAATTTCACATTTTGAGGGTCCTTCACGCCACCTTAGATTTTAAATAAAAACATCGCTAACCGTTTATATGAAATTCTAATATATAAAAAATCAGACCTTTGATTTTGATCTTAAAAGCCGTGATTTCTACACAAAGAATCGTAAACATACTCTATGTATAAATTTTTTAGCAAAACTTTTGAAATAAGGACAGCAAGATACTGAGTACCTACAAAAATATTTGTTTCTAAACATCTACACTTAACAGCAACCAATAAATAGGTATATCATTTTTTTATTAGGTACCTAAGCCAATGGTCTTTGGGTTATGGGAGAAAAGACTACTAATTTTTATTTATCCACATTGATATTAAATACACAGTTTGAACAAGTATTAAAGTTAAATAAACCACTGGAACTGCCACTATTCTCATTCTTGAAACAATTCTCAAAACAGTCCAACACTTAGTTTATCATTGCCACTATAAACTTTCAGTATTCTTTTCACAATATTTTCTAGATTCAAAGTCTTCAATGTAGCCTTCCGCCACAGTGCTCGATCTTCATCCCCTTCTTTACACCATCACTACCTCTTCTGAATACAACTTAATGTTTTTTTTTTCTTTGCACCAATCCATAAGACGCACACATTCCACATTCATAAATTTCTCGAGATTCCTTTAGGAGAAGATTCAAAGAAACTTCTTTCGCACTCCCGTATCTCCTCAGGCACACCTAAATCTTCAGTAGATTCCATTTTTACAGACTTTTCAGCAAATTGAACCAAAACTTAACTCAATTGTCAATATGGCGTCTAATGTTTGATAAAATACCCATTACTACATCGATATATCTTACTTACCTACATTGCTTTATTATCCAAATTTGGTTTGAATAATTTCAAAGCACAAATTAATAATTAAATGCGGAATTTCTGTTGGAGAAAAAATAACATGTTTATTCAGATTAAAAGTGTCCTTTTAATTCTAATACAGTATGCGCCAAAAGTATGGAATAAATTCAATAAAAACGAAACAATTATTTTTTGGGAAAAATCCTCGAACAGGTCGATTTTTAATTTATAAAATACATATTTTAGCGTAAAATGCGATTTTCAAATGTCATTTGTTTTCGAGTAATGACGTCATCGATTTTTTTTTAAATGGCAACACCATATTTTTTTCCTTGATTCTGAAAGATCGTTTAATTCTCTATCAGACAGTACTAAAATTTTGCCCTTCTACATAGGAAAGTTTTCGAGTAAATGACGATTGAATGTTAGAAAACGTAAATTTTATCCATAAAAAAGTAACAATTCTGAGGTATGTAAAATAAAATACAATTGATTAAATTTTATACTTAAATTAAATGTTCGAATTGCCATCCACCAACTTCTTGACAATGCACAAGTCTGTGAAGAAATTCTTCTTGCATATTATGAATGATTTCTGGGGTAACCTGAATGCGATTTTGAAGTTCTTCTAAATTACGTGGTTTATTAATGCACACAATGTTTTGGTGGATGGCAATTCGAACATTTAATTTAAGTATAAACTTTAATCAATTGTATTTTATTTTACATACCTCAGAATTGTTAGTTTTTTATGGATAAAATTTACGTTTTCCAACATTCAATCGTCATTTACTCGAAAACTTTCCTATGTAAGAGGGCAAAATTTTAGTACTGTCTGATAGAGAATTAAACGATCTTTCAGAATCAAGGAAGAAAATATGGTGTTGCCATTTAAAAAAAAATCGATGACGTCATTACTCGAAAACAAATGACATTTGAAAATCGCATTTTACGCTAAAATATGTATTTTTAAAATTAAAAATCGACCTGTTCGAGGAATTTCCCCAAAAAATAACAGTTTCGTTTTTATTGAATTTAATCCATACTTTTGGCGCATACTGTATAACAATATCCTGTTTTTCACGATCACACATTTCTATCTCCATTTTTTCACGATAGCGTGCTTTTGTTCATCGCTCTTAAAAAGGGCTGATTTTGCATATATATAGCGATTTAAAAAGTCTTCCCTTTTGACAGTTGGACAAAAATTGATATTCACTGATATATTTTTTATTTCCATTCACTGAGTTGTTTATTAATTTAGACATAATACCCCATTTCTGATGATTACCACGTGCATTACCATGAACAAGGATATTCCCAGAAAATACCCATATATGGTAATAACACTTAAATGTGCCGCATTTATTTAACAATGTGACTTAACAATGGCCACTTTTATAAACGAGTCTCAATAAAAATAAGCCGCCGTCATCGGGAATGTTTCCTTAAATAGAACGATTCGACGAAGTGCACCAAGTGCATGGATATAATAATGCACGTTGCGTCATTGGAATAATCAGTAAGGTCAAGACCAAGAATGCGCGCTGCCGACCGCTTGTTTACATTTCTATGACCGCAGTCGAACTTTCTCACGAATGGTACTTGAGCATTGTTCCTGTGTATGTCACCTCCGGACACTGTTTTATCGTTACATAATAATACCGCTTCCTGTTTACAAATCGCTCCAATACGGCCGTTTTTAGAAAACTGCCGTGCGTGGCACTCTTGCGAGGGGAATTCGGGTTTTCTTTCACGCTCAGCAATTCATTATCTTAGGGGTAACGGTTAGACAAGCATGCAAGTAGTAGGTGAATCGGAGACGCGCAGCTACCATGGCGACATCTATCGACCGAAAGCCAAAGCGCGATGTTATAAGAGACTGCATGTAATCTGTAAAAGCGCTCATATAGCCATAAAATGTAGTAAACTGTTGAGTTAATGGCGTCTGATATTTCAAGAACTGCCACTAGATGGCGGGAAAGTAAACAGACCTACCTCTGAACGGAATGATGCGACCAGACTCAGATGTACAAAAAAGAAAACATTGGAATTGTATTACTTAGAATCAGTATCTATTTTCTAGATTTTTCCATATAATTTAAATAACCAATATTTTAACAAATGACAAACAAACGCAATACAATTATTTACTATTGTACGAGTATTGTAAAGGTATATCGGCAAATAATATAAATCAATTTTCTTACAATTCCCATTATTGAAGTATGTATCTTCTTTGATACCAGAACAAGATGCTAAGGAACAAAAGATTGTATTTAATGATTATCTGAAATAAAAAATAATTTAGCTAAATTTACTTACAAAAAAGACCTGGCATCATACGAAAAACATTAGGAACACGTAAATTAGGCCACAATAGATTAGATCTGCCCTATTTCTGCATTTCTAGGATTGCTTCTTCAGCTGGCCTCCTTTATGATGAATAAAAGAAGCAAGGCAATAAGAAATCTACAAACGTTAGTAATAAAGAATGTATGGGTGGATATTATGGGCGTCATTCAGCGCTAGTCGGGCTTTAGTCCGCAGAGTAGTTTCCGCCAATTAAATCCAAAACTGTAAAATATTTCAATTGTTTTGATTATACTACATTATGCATTCATGATGCCAAATGTTCTTTCTAATTTACTGTTATGTACTGGAATTGAAAAAATTATAGCAAATTTTTAAAAATTACGAAATTTGTATTTTGTTTGGATATACATCTTTATCCAATTTCTTATATATTCATTTTTCTAAAAAATGAGTCGAGGACTAATCGAGGCCTCTGTGTATTCCAAGAAATATAGGGGGATAAGAAGTTGGTCCATGCATTCGTAATTATCAATCAAAATATTTTTAGTATTTAGAAATTCTTCAGAATCATGTCTTCCCATGTTGGCATTACATCCATCTCGATGTATTTGATTAAAAAAACTTAAATGTTCAATTTCTTAAATACCAAATTGTGTGCATTTGAAAAGAAAAATAATGTAGAAAAAATACCGCTATGACCACAGTACACTTTAAAATAAGTAATTTAGTCGAAGTTTTGAATTTTGATAAATGCTGTGTATATAGCTTTAATTTTCTTATACTTAATCAAAATAACAGAGAATATTTAAAAGAACTTATGCGTTTTGTGCTGATGCGCTAGTAACGGACCAAAAATTTAATTGTCGAGATTAGAAAGTAAGATTTTGCTTTTCACAAAGAGATTTATTGCCAGTGTTGGTGATTTAGTGTTTTTCGAATGTATTAGAACGCACGTGCCTGATGATTTGAATGTTGAATAAAATTGAAATTTTGATTTAATTTCCAAAACCCAACATTGTATTTTTAAGATATCAGATATCTAATGTGACAGTGGAATTTGTCTTAAATATCCAACACGACAAAATATCTTTTGTATGTCATCAGTACTTAGTTTCTGGGACACTATGAAACTCCATCCTAGACAGCACAAGGACGTACAATGAATGTCCAATGAACGTCTAGATCTTGTGTTGGCAATATCCATTGTACATCTATTGGACGTCCATTTTTGGTCTAGTAGGTTGATAGTACAAAAGCAAAACGGATATCCATTGGATGATTTCTTATGTAACCGCTAATGTTCCTTCCTGTACATCCAATAGACGTTCAGTCAACGGCCATAAACATGCAGAAACAATTGAACATATAATGTACGTCCAATGGATAGTGATTTATGAACATCCATTGGTTGATTTTTCCTGTACATCTACTGAACGTTCAATAAATGCCCATAAACATGAGAACATAACTGAACATATAATGAACAACCAATGGATAGTGTTTTATGAACATCCATTTTATACATCCAATGGACATTCAGTAAATGTCCATAAATATGGAGTAATAATTGGACATTTAATGGATAATTTTTTATTAACGTCCACTGGACGTTTATTCAAGGTTCAGAAACAGCACAACTAAAGGTGGATATAAAATACATGTCCAGTGGATACGGTTGAGTGTATGTCCAGATGATGATTATTTCTATAGATCCATTGCACGTCCATTTAATGTTCATGAACCTCAAGACCTAAAATAGACGTCCAATGGATGCTGTGTGCTGTCTGAGATCGCATTTGACTCACCCTATACATACTTAATTAGTGGTTAAGTAAGTGACAAGTTTAATTGGAATTTTTATGTACACAGGACAGCAAATTTGTATTTTATAAAGCCGAGCATTAAGCTTCAGTTTGAATTATTTTCTTCAACGTATTGTCAGCCGTTTCAAAATGTCTTGCTAGAGTGAATTAATGTGGATATCATATCATAAACGTGTAGAATAGCTTCCGGTTTGATGCGGCTATCATATTTCAATTTGTGCGGAACGAAACAACTAATTAGTGAAACATGTGGCATTTTACTACTAGTAGGTATTATAACCGACCTATAAACTGTTACTAGAGAGGAAATCTTATATTTACTTACTATGAAAATATGTTGAAAAGTAAAATGTTTAAATACTTCTGCCGTTTTTCAATTATTTTCGTATATTTGTGGGAAGTTAAAATTATTTAAAAGGCTTTACTCAGAAATATACAGGATGATTCATAACTCTCACAAATACAATTTTGTAAAAAAAAATCAAAAAGGGCAGTTTTAAAATGATTTAAAAATACACTTCTGCACGTCACTGGAAACTAATCCACTGTAGAATCTGATAAGGCGGCAAAGCATGCAACCGGCAACTGGACAAAAAAATGGAAAGAAATTCCCAAGAAAAGAA
This sequence comes from Monochamus saltuarius, assembly GCA_025584915.1. Classification (NCBI taxonomy): domain Eukaryota; kingdom Metazoa; phylum Arthropoda; class Insecta; order Coleoptera; family Cerambycidae; genus Monochamus; species Monochamus saltuarius. The sequence goes on from CM046721.1 coordinate 20,901,684, forward strand.
ATAAATAACATTTTATAACGCCTATTTTATGCAGCAAATTCTACTGCTTTTGCTGCTATTGTTATTAATAGAATTAATTTGTTGTTTGAATTAATAAAATAATTTGACATACCTGGGGCCTATAACACAAGCCATACCAGTGTAACAAGTGTAGCACTTGCAAGAAATTCACTTGTAGTTACAAGTTCTTAGATATTCTATAACACAAACTTCACCGCGACACTTGTAGGAAATAAAAAAAAGTCGTACAAATGTAGCTAATAATCTACAAGGCTTGTAGAATATGTAGAAGTCATATCCAGTCCACAAACAGTCATACAATTGATTGAATGTTTTCCATGTTGGTCCACGAAAGAAGGTTTATTCAATGTTGGAGCATCTATATTTATAAGTGTTCCATTAACTACACCACACACTTCAGGCACACCTGCCATTTCATGAAATCCTTGAACAACGTTTACTACATCTGCTGGCCACCATACTGTATCTTTAAACTTAATCGGATTAACTCCATCCACAAATTGATGAACGCATCGGCAAACAGTCATTTCCGTGCATATCACAAATTGCCCACTATTTCCTAACCATTGTAATGCTATTAACATTTTATTTGTAGGCGACAACCCATACCAACGATTAGTATTATTTTCAAGGGATGGAGAAAGATCTTGAAGAAGATTCCTAAATTGTACTCTATTCAGTCGAAATCTTTCTACAAACTCATCGTCAGACAGGAAAACAAAGTCTGTTCGGTCTCCAAAACGCTATTTAACTCTCTCAGCATTTTCTTCTCCACTAGATTCACTTGACCACATTTTAACACGACTGCGTTGAGCAACGTATTTATTATGCTAACACTTGTAGGATATTCTAGGTTTCAGTTAGGTGAAAATTCTTTTACAATTGTAATAAAATCGGTAACACAAACTTGCAAGTGTTCTCGTTGAGTTACAGAACAGTTGTACAAGTGTAGAAATTTCTCCGTAATTACAAGTTCGGCACATGTAGCTACAGGTTGCGGTGTGTTAGAGAATTTTTACAATTCAACAAGTAATATTCTACAATTGTTACAATTGTAGTGCTTGTGTTACACGCCCCTGCTGTTACAACAAAATTGTGGGTCCCTCTCACCTACTTCTGCAAACTAACACAAATGTTTCTGCTGCAACTGTGATACGTTTACGTAAATTATCAATAGTGTCCAAATGGTTTAAAGTTAGGAGATCGTGGTGGCCATGGTACCGTTCAATCCTTTGGTATCATTGCTTGGACACTGTACATGGTACGGATATAATTGAACCTCGTGTATAATACACCACACTGCTGAAATACGCCGTGGACGTCCTGGACTTCCATGTCTTCTACGATTCGGCTTCAAATTTCTCTCGCGTTGCACTACACTTGCGCTCACTCCACTCCCCGGTAAAAGTAGCTGAATTTGGCACATGTTTACCGGGAAATAGTTCTGCTAAAGCGTTTTCATATGGCCATAAAATAAAACGATGTCCACCAACTCCGAGTTGCTATACACGTAAGCCATTTTTGACACTTGAAGTACTAATGTAAGACTCGCTTCACAAAGAAGGTTAATAACTACAAAGAGTTATCGGATGTCAATATTCAGAATCGCCTAGCTAGAGACAGCTTAGCCATGTAAACATTGGAAATACTACAACTTCAATAATTTTTTACTCGCAAACCATAAAGAGATTACAAAAGATTTATTTACAATATTGACTTTTTCATGATGCATCTATTCCTAAATTTTTTTAAATAAGCTCTGAATTACCCTTATACTTGCACGAGTTGATATTTACAATACAGTTTGAAAAAGTATTCTCGAACTTGTTATATCCCTAAAATGATATGATGATATTCAGTTACGGATAGTTGAGAATTCTAGTCTAATAAGCTTCAAGAGTAGGTATAGTATACAGTTTTTTTACATTAAATGAAGGAATGAAAATTCTCTGTCAACATAAAATATATATAAAAATTAAAAGTCTTAAGGTGTGCTTAGTGACTTCTGTAGTTTAGGTAAAGACAACCTTCTATGAAAAAATTGAAACATTCAGTTTTTTCAGTCTAACGCAAACCGCAACTGCACAATTATGTGGCGGTGGCAAAAATATTTTATCAGTTTTTTGTCTTTCCAAAATAATATGCTGCGAAACGACAAACTGTGGTTATATTTGGAAATTTAAAACCTCAACGAAGATAATATTTCACTTGTAAATAAGGTTCCTATCTTTAATATTTAAAATGTATTTGCATCTTGAATTGATAAACAACGCATTTACATCATACAAATTATGGTTTTTGCAATCAGTGCACCGAACAACTGCAGACTAATGCCTCGTGCAATATAGAAATATACCTTAAAAATCTATAGCAAATAGTCAACTGGTATCTAGCTTATTAGTTATCATCAGTACGCCACTGGTGAGTGATGAGTTAACTGACAACCAACCCTAGCTGTTCATGTTTCTCAAACCCGACGTACCTGAGTACGTGAAATATAGCACAGCTACGTCTAGCGGCCACCTATTTACAATTATACTTTGTTTATAGGAAACAATTCGAATGTTTCCTTTCAAATAAATATTTTTTTCGACGACTATATTAGGAAATTGTTTTTTTTTATTTTACGAGTATTCAAAAGATTATATAACCTATTAAAACTGTACCTAAAAACCTGAGGTGGTTTTAAGGCTTTCATGGCCGGTGCTATCATTTGATACATAGTGATTTTCCGGGTTGTTACGCTGTGACCTCGGTAATTGGTCGCAGAAACAGAATTAAAGTGCACATCCCTAGCATTAGCCGAGATTCTTTTACCTGTCCTGGTTGTTCTCGGACTAGGCTCTGTGGTGACAGATCCGCTCTCAGTATCTCTAGGACCGCCCATACATTGATTTCGGCTCCTATTATTGGTATTACGACTGATACCGTTCCTCGGATGATGACGGTTTGTAACTGGTCGCATCCAATGCTTTCAAACGTTTCGCCCCTCTTCACTGTCGGCATCTTCAGTGATGATTCTGCAATCGAGGCGAAGCGTAAGAGATAAAACGTTATGAACACGTTAATAAAGCCCTAAATAAAACGTTTTATTAACCGGTTTCTATGTTATTTATTTTATAAACGTTTCTTTTTAGTTAAAAATAACGTTATTTCGCGCGTTAGGTACTTTGACGTTGTTTCAACCTTTGTACTAAGTAAAATAAATCTATTAAATTTCTTCAGTGGCAGTTTTGATCAATAGATTGAATATTTAGAACATGTTTTGATGTCGATCAGTTCTACAAAAACTTTGTTATGAATATGCAGATGTATCATATGCGTACCAAGAATCAGTTAGATCTTATTTAAAAATTTACGTAACTTGCATTACGACAGTGTGTATGCAGCAGTGTCACAGGAAGTGCAAGATAAAGTAATGGTGACCTTTAGCCTTTATATGTAATTATAAATTAATAAGCATGGTATATTTCTCTAGAAATCTGAGGTCGACTTTAATACAAAACAACATTAAAGTATTTATGTCGGTTATAATAACAGGAAATAGTTAGACATTTATCATAAAGAAATTTGTGATAATTCGAATCATTTTACTTGTTTAAGCTATTACCGGACATCTTAGTGTATAAAAGGATTTTTTTTAGTCAGCTGATTCTATATGCTTGAGGTTTATCATTGAATTTCAAAGCAACAACTGTAAGAGGTTGATATAAATTAAAAAGGCTATATACTTAGTCGTCTATATAAAAAAAATCATTATGTACCTACCTGTCTTCTCATAAATATCGCAGTAATATTACGAATGCCAATATTGTGATATGATGATGATGTAATGATCTATCTTTCTCAAATTTTCGGTTTTCCTCTAAACAGAAGTTAAAGTCGTCATTTTTATGTGCAATTTCCATAGCTGTATGACAAATCATTGAGCATAAGGAGATTCATATTTTCACCTGCTTTATTATAAATGGCATTATAAACATTATCGAACTCCACAGAATTCTCTTAAGAAACTAGTCAGACTTTAGTTTAAGTTTGAATAGCACTAATATTAGAAATTTTTTGAATTTTTTTTGCTGAACTAGAAAATACCATACATTAACAAATTTCCATACCACATATGACGCACCATTTTAAAAATTATTTCGGTTTCATTAATAGCTTGCGTTGCTTTTTCCGACCATCGCTGACAAATTCGTTTTAAAAAAGTTATGAACAGTTAGTTGCAGTGGTAGCTCGTGACTTTTTAAACTAGCGAATCAAGCAGGCTGGAACTGTTCCAAAAACGAACTGCATAATTAACATTTTTTTGAAGTTTTTTCTTAATCATTATTAATATGTAGATCAGAAAATGCCATTACAGGAGTTTTTGAAATTATTCTACTTTGTTAGATGAATAAATTCATTCAAGTAAGAATGTTTTAAGTATTTGTCGATTTTCCCGAATAATTAAATTAATACATTTTCATTTCTATTTTACGCGCGTCGTCCAATGCTGTTGTAATATTTTATTTACTTGTCAATGTTAATTTGCAATTAAAATACAAGGAGAAATTTTATTTTGAAATATTAATAAACAGCGGCTTAGCCACGGGGGGGGGGGAGGTTGGCGGTCAGAACCCCCCCCCATGGGTTGGGTTGGTTGGGTCATATAGGTAATTGGCGAATTTTATTCAGCATCGGTTTACTTGAAGGTCAATCAAAATGATACCAACCGCATTCTATTGGAAGCTCATGACGTCAAGGCAGCAATTCGGTCTGTCAATTTTAGAAGCGCCCAAATCGTGGCGGTTCAAATTTTTGGTTTATTTACTTTACAATTCACAAATATTTTTAAACGTGTGTACAGCACAACCCCACAGGACCAATACATTCAATAGGCAATAATGATGACGTCAGGAATTTAGAACCAAAGTAAAACCACTGTCAAAAAATCTGTCAATTTTATGTCAACCAGAACCAGAACCGAAGCTGAAAAAAATTCGCCTAATGTCTCACACTACAAACCTGCAATCACTCTTAGCGTTCACCTGCAACTAAGTTCTAATCATATTTATGTCATTTTTGTAACAAATATTGTTGGTACCTGTTTATTATTTACATGCTTATGATGAGATTGTTTTTATTACCTATTTACTTTTTATTGTTTCAATTTATATATTTTTTTTTATTAAAAAAATCCAGTTTGAAATACTTTGTTCACTGAACCCCCCCCCCCATGTCAAATTTCTGGCTACGCCAGTGGTAATAAATCTCGCGACAATTTTTTAATTCGGAATATCCATTTTTCCCATGTTGAAAAAGCGCGCTTATTTATTGAGTAATTAATAATATTGTTAGTATATTCCTTGTTTAAATGTTGCTAATATATATATATAGATATAAAAACTAAAATAATATCAAAATTTCTAACTTTGAACTTAATCTACACTTTGACACATAAAAATTAAGCAATTTGCATTTTAAAGCTGCGTCAACTTATAACATCACTGATAGTTACTAACTTTAAGGAAGCGTATACAAAATTTCTGCAGTGAGTCACAAATTGATATCAATAGCAAAAGTAAGCAACGTTAGTGTATCAGCCCATTTCATGACTGGTTGTCAGGCCACAATCCTGGAAATCACTTCAAAAACAAATGAATCATCATTTGAAGTGAGCAAAATATTTTTGCACAAATGCCTATATTATTTTTATTATAATTTTGTAAATACTAGACATTCTTTTTAAATCGAAAATAATGAAATATTCAACAAACCTAGAATCTTTTGATTAATTATATTAAAATAGGTTATGGTTCATTAAAATACTTAATATATTACAATAAGATTTACTTACTTAAATTACTAGTAAAGTTTGAAGTGCAGTACTACCAGCTCTTTCATAACACGACGTTGCTCTTTGGAATCACACAAAATTGTTGAACCGACATTCCAAAATAATTTTCTGGGTCATAGATCACCTTTTGTAATCGCGTTTTGTTTAAAAATACATCACAAGAGATAAGCGAAATATTATTAATTACTGAGGATTTGGTTACGATTCTCAACAAATTGACGAATGCGAATTCTTTCAAAACTGGTGTTACATGACTATAAATTATTATAATTATGTAGTTTATAGAATAAAATATAATTTTGGGATTGTAAAGTACTGTGCATAAAAGTTAGAAGACGGTTTTATGCATACTAACCAATTGAAAGAAAACATATTAATATTCACTGATGGAAATCAATAACCAAAATAATAAATGCCCATACTTTCATTTTGGTTTCAATCATACAGAGAATAAAATACATTCAACATTGGCAGACCGCGGAAACATCTGTTTGCTTGATATTATTTTGTTCGCTTCATCTCCGTTACTCACAGAAACATAAATCAAACAAAATAGGATAGATATTGCTTTGGAATACAATTGGATACCTAAGGCTTTTTTTATCCCACTCTTGTTTGTGTGTCCCGAAATGGGTAGGGAAGATTTAATTTTATGGAGCAATATTTGAGATCTATCCACGTCAAATAATGTACAGTGTTATTTAGATCGGGAAACTTTGTCAATATAGTCATCATTGTCTATCGCCCAGTCTATTGACTTACTGTATTCCTTTTACACAAGGGTAATGGAAAATCATGAACTTTCCGAACTTATATGTATTAGGGATACATTGGCCATCTTCATCACGGGCGGACCTTATCCACGAATTTTTTGTTGTAGTACGTATATGTTTCAAACATTAGTAAATACACAATAGTTGATTAACGAGAATAAGAAATCAGGTTGTGGAAATAATATTGTTTTTTTTATTTGCGCACTGTTAGAGATCGCGCACATTATGCCTGCACGCGTCTGTAAAGCCTGCTCATGAAGGTACTCATGTCCTTTAATGAAGCATGGCACACTAGACCAGCATCAGCACGTACAGTCACCTGCAACGATCGTCACAGCAGGCCTGCAATTTCTATGTCTAGTTTGTCCGACGTATGATCTGTCTGTTCCCACAGAAGTCGGGGATTGGTTCCGTCAAATTTCTTTTATACCTACAATGGATTGACGTCTAGGAAGACCACCATCGGAGGCGCAGTGCCGACCGTAGCAGTCGTAATACAACAATAGGAATGGAAGAATCAAAATTATTATGTACGAGGAGGTCCAGGGGTCCGCTCACCACAAACTCCAGCCTGAGAACAACAAGGGCAGATCAGAGAATTTCAACAGGCTAGAAATGTGCAAGTTAATAAGGTTACAGGCACTAACCAATTACTTAGATCACAACTTAACAACCCAGAAAATCACTAGAGGTTAAATAACAACACCGGCCGTAGAAGCTTCAGAACTACTATTCCAAATGAAAATTTTAGGTATCTTAAAAGTGTGTAATACAAAACTTTTCTATTTTCAATTATATTCTCCTACATATCATGGGTTTTAAACAAAAACAGGACCGCTTTCTATGACCTATTCAACCTATACAGTGTGTCTTGCAAGTCATTTCAATAAATTTAGGAGGTGATAGAATACTTGATTTTGAGTCGATTGAAGCAAACATACCTATGTACCAATATATGCGATAATTAATTATTTAATATTTTTTAATTGAATCGTGCATTTCTACAATTACTGAAGTGTAGAAGAAAAACAATCCTTTTTATAACAAATATTTCTATACTTTTTTTATTAGGAATGAATGGATTATTTAAATTATTTAATCAATAAAATCCAAATTGGCTTCGTTACTTACCTAGAACTTCATAAACAAGAAAAGTTTCTTGATTAACATTCTAAGAATTAGAGAAAATAATCATAACATTTTTTAGCATGCAGTTGAAAATGATGCCATTATCAAAGGTGTTTAATAAACATCTAAGAATACTGAGATTCGAACGTAATAGTTTGACAGTTGATCTACATTTACGGTTGCTATGGAAACTAAGGCGATTGTTTTCTCATGGCATACCAAGTTATTTAATAGAAATATTGCTTTTCCTTTTTACGCCGTAACTTTAAATTAGCTTTTAAGATTTGAACAATTGAAATACATATTTATCTTTTTGAATCCTCCGGTTTTTAATAACTTTAATATTTTCTAATGGTTGTGTTCTTGTTAGTAAATATCTTCATTTCTTAAACCATTTTTATTACATACTGAATGACTATTCTGTTTTGGCAAATACGCCAAAGATTAATTTCCCTCATTTTTAGAATGTTTATCAATAAACTTTTCCTAAGAACTGAAAGAGCATTGCTTAGGTAAGTTTTTAATAATATCTGAATAAACCTACACACAAAGGTTTAAATAAAATTCACGTTTAAATTTGACTCTTCGCTTTTACAAAATAGAAAAACCATGTATGTTTATGAAGTTCTGGGCAAGTAACGAAGCCACTTTGGATTTTATTAGTTAAATCATTTAAATAATCCATTTATTACTAATTAAAAAGTATAGAAATATTTGTTATAAAAAGGTTTGTTTTTCTTCTACACTTCAATAATTGTAGACACGCACGGTTAAATTAAAAATATTAAAAAATTAATTATTACGAATATTGTAATACTTGATATATAGGTATGTTTGTTCCAATCGACTCAAAATCAAGTATTCTATCACTTCCTAAAGTTATTGTAACGACTTGCAAGACACCCTGTATAAAACAAAAGCTACTAAACAAAGTGATCCTCATAACAAAATCAGATCAGAGCAGATCTCCGCATTGCACCTTACCTTGCTCTTCTTTGTTTTTAGTTCGTTGGTAAACAAATAACTTTTCCGACGCATTTGTACCTATATTTGTGCATTCTGAAACTATGCATTACTTGAAATTCTTTTTTGCGCTCGTACTGGATCAAACAAGCAGTACACAATAGCAGTGGCGGCTGGTGCTAAGGGGCACAAGGGCACGTGCCCACCCTTCACTGTACATGTCACGAAGAAATATATGATGCTATTATAGATTTATATATTTTTTTGTAATTCTATTATCGGTTGCGAAAAACTACTCAAAACTTATTTCCCGTCAACCATCCACGCGCCGAACTATATCAAACTTTATTTCCTGGGAACCCAAACGTGGCTCATTTTCCTACGTTCGGGACTCCTCGGAGTAAATGAAATTCGCCGATTTAAAGCCGACAAAGGGCACTGAAATACGTGTCTCTGTCCCTTCTCCACTAGTCTCCACTGTCTCCAATCTCCATCCCCTCCGGCATTCAGTTTTCAGTTCTCAGTAGTCGCTTGCTTTGTTTAGTACGTACTTGTATATACAAATATATTTCGCTTGCAGAATAGTTGTGTAAACAAATTTGTGTTTTAACTTTGCTGGTTTTAAAGGCGATTTCTCATTATAGATATAATTTTAAAGTGATTCTGTGTATTTGTACATACTTATTAAAAGAAATGGATCCGGAACCAGAAATAAATTCTGTTCAGTATCTGTTAAAAACAATCCAGTGCCATTTGATCAAAAATATTTAATTAAAAGAAAGGTAGGCCTACTGATTTATATATTAATTACGAATCTACAAGTAAAGCTAGAACATATAATAGAGTTTTTAATAGAAACATATACGAGAAATATGGTTGTTCTGTGACAAATAAATTGTTATGTTTTGTTTGTTTCATATGTTACAGCGTGGACCAAATACGGACTTGACGATTTAAAGCACATAGCGGATAGGGCCAAAAAACATGAAAATTTAAAAGCATATATGGACTTTAGTGTTTTAGGAAAAACTGACATACGTGAACAATTAGATATACTCGCGTCAAGAATTCAGACGTCTACGTCACGGCTGACGTTACACATTTGTTTTTATTGTCAACGTAATTTTCGATATTTGGTCGCGTTATAAACAGTCATTTTTGCAATTTAGTGCAATATATAATGCAAACTTTTAGTCGAGTATGTAGTTTTATAACTATCAGTTGCAGTTTCTTAAATATGTTGATGAAAATATAATGAATTATTCATTTGTTCATATGACATAAGTCGTCTGAATTCTTGTCGCGAGTATAGTGCGTATTTGCGCTATAAGTTAGGACCTCGGTTAGAACATAATAAACAGGTGGAAAAATCGTCACATTTTGCGTCGTTTAATAATGTGTATAAAGTTTTTTGTGGACCTTGCGAGGTCATGATGAGAAGACTTTGTTCAAAAATCCAGGTATTTATATAGGTTTAATTAACTTTTCTGCAGAATTACATTCTGTTCTTGCAATACATTTAAATGAATCTAAATTTATTTTTGTGCCCACCCTTTGAAAAACCCACGGGCCGCCACTGCACAATAGAAACAATACTCCAAAAATGAATTTAACTAGCAACGAGTTGAGCGCAATCGCTGGACTTGCCCTATTTTCGCGTGTTGGAGATTTCGAATAAAATTCTAATATTTTGCAGATCCATTATTTTTCACTTATACTTTCGATTTATGAAAAAATGAAAAATTCTGAACAAGCCTATTACGATATTATTGTTTTATGTTAGTTATAGTTTTGGGGAATCTCAGAAAAAGTTACCTAAGTTAATAAGTAGAATGCACAGCTAAAATTCGCCCTTTATTCAAAACACTGTAAACCCGCACTGTCCCATCATAATTATTGGTTTAATTGCGCCAATTGTAACGCAATTTGCCAAAAATGAAATAACCTCTAGTTGACCGAGACGCTAACATTTTCTATCCCGTTTTCAGGTACTACACCATGTTAAAAGTACCCATTATTTCCACTCCACCGATCCAATTCCGACAAACAGCTATTCAACCTAATCTAGTGAGATATGCATTTCTTCGAAAAACTAGGCTGTGTCTGCACCGTTCGGAGTCCGGAACTAAACCGCACAAATTCCGAATCACCATACCAATACGTGATTCTGATTGAGTTTGCGGTGCCAAAAATAACATCGTGACTTCAGTGTTTGATATGGCATCCATATTAATGTTGACCGATACTGATAATGCTTTCCTACTCGGTTTCATTCATACCCGGTACTTCAACTTGTCAATGAAAAGCTTGTTTCGTAGTACTGCAAATATTTAAAGTGTTCGGTATTAGGTTAAGCTGTAATTAATCTATGTGGAATCGTATGGCTATTATATAGTGATTACTGAATTATTGTCGCAGTTGCTTTATCTTCGTCTGCATTCTAACTTTAGTGAACTTTAAGATATTGGGCATGCGCAGGTGATGGTTATGCACAAGTAATGCAGGAAGTTCAAGTTCCGTTTTTCCTTAATTTATGTTGTTTTGTGTCGGGGAAAAGCATACATTACAATGTAAAGGCATCGGTAAGTGGTGGTAGCTATTTCTTAATTGCAAAATCATTATGTTACTTAAGATTCAAGATAATGTACTGACAAAATATAAGCAAACGTTCATAAGCATAAACATTCTAAAGTTTAACAGGAAATTTCTGTATATGTAACGTAAAGTGTTTTCTTTTAACCTTTTGTTCCCTGTCTATAGAAATTTGATAAATAAAAGTGTACAAATGACCTAATATCCCACTTTTAGCAGCACGTTAATAAAAATGTTCATTGTTCTCTCTTTTAATGTTCGGCATATTTGTATTTTCCGGGGTTTCCTTCGTCTATTCTTATCTTTAAAGTCAATATCTTTTTTCATTCACTATAATTCAAATTAAATCTTTTAGAACCATAGGTACCTACAACTTTTTACACTCCTCAATTTAAGCAAAGTCGCGATCACAATAAATGTAATTATCTCGATCTTCATTTTGCAGATGGGATCTTTTGTTTTAGGAGGGCAGTATTCGTATTGGCATTCTTTGCTTTCTCCAGTGTGCATTAGGTTCATTATATAATGTGGTATATTTTCAACACTAAACGATCGTTTTCTTTCTTGAATTTCATATTCTTCCTCATTTCTTTGTTTTCTTTGATTTTCGTCCATTTGCAGATTACTAAAGAAGTGAAACAATTACTTAAATTAACAATAAACACCAAAAACAGAATATTTAGGGAATGGTTCTATCTTATACTTTATTTTCACCTGCATTCTAATTTTAAGTGAACTTTAGAACACTGAGCATGCGCAGGTGATGCATAAGTAATGCAGGAAGCTCAAGTTCCGTTTTTTCTTAATTGTTGTTTTGTGTTAGGGAAAATATAAGCTAAGTGGTGGTAGTCATTTCTTAATTGTAAAGTGTAATTAAATAATAATGGTCCAAGTGCAAATAATTCCAAACAAAGTTATTTACGGTTTAAATATTATACCTAACTTATTTTTTTAAATGAAATATAATACTACATATTTTAAAATACATTATGTTAGCTAAGATGTCAAGATAATACACTGACAAAATATAAGCATAAGTTCATAAGCTTAAACATTCTAAAGTTTAACAGGCAATTTCAGTAATGATGTTCGTAAAATGTAATAGGTTAATATACCTACCAAAAGTTCTTGACATTGATTGGTGCTTTTTTAAACTGTTGCTACTTCTCTACAAAAATTTGATTTTTGATTATAAGCAATAATAAATAAAAGTGTCGAAATGACCTTTTATCACACTTTTATCAACACGTTAATGAAAATGTTCATTGCTGTCTCATTTAATGTTAGACATTTCTGTATTTTCTGGTATTTCCTTCTTATATTCTAATCTTAAATCTTTTTTAGTAGAATTCACTAGCATTCCAATTAAATCTTCTGAACAACTTGACTTTTTGAACAACATTTCTTAATTTAAGCAAAATCGCTATCACAACTAAATCATGTATAATTATTGGTATTGTTTCATGTCTCTTGCCAGTATGAATTAGGTTTATTAAGTGTGACAATTACTTAAACTTTTTTTAAATTAACAATAAAACCATAAAACGATTTTTAGGGATTGTACACAAAGAACATGTCAACCTTTGGAAGTTAGTTTTGACATTGGCTATATAGAATAGCATACAGAACGGTACTGTTGAGTGAGAAATTATAGATAGAGGCGCAACCTTATGGCGAAATGCGTATACACTTTTGGGCCCGAGATAGTATTAGGTAATAGCAGCTCTATGGTTCTAAGATTCGTCAATTTATCGACAACTTATTGTTCACGGAGGTTTTCTTTGCTTGTTAAACCATTGAATCACACATAACACTCAAAATTGACTGTCGTTAACAACAGTTCTCGACAGACGGACAAATCTCGGGCCCAAAAAACCCCTACTGTAAAACAGGGTGTAACATAACGGAACGTCAAACATGAAGGCCTTTATTTCTTGTCCGACTTTAAAAACATTTTGTCCTATAGATATTTCTATTAGGGCCTTTGTATAATTTCTCTCTATAATTTCTCACTCAACGACGGTACATACTATATTCGGGAAGGCGGCTTTCACAAGGTTTGGCACTTACTTATGCCTTGAAATACCTTGTTGAAATGCGCTCCGCTCATCCTTTGGTACAGTTAAATGGGATAGGACACAAATCAGTCCAATGTTTAAGTAAATTTAATTTTTCAATGCAAATGGTCTGTGGAGTTCAGAACTTCAGTATTGTATCGTTATAACTATTTAGCACAGCTAATATTTAGAATCCTTTAGAGAGAAATTAAGAATCTGAAGATGACTTTACATAAATGCAGAATTTATTTAAATTGTTTCAAACAAAAATGGTATTTATCACATTACTGTTTGAAATATTCTTCTTGTTCTTGTATTTAATAATTCTGCGGGTTTTTTTGTACTCGCTAAGGCACGCAGCATCTCTGTCACTCTTTCAAGGATTTAAACGAAACGATTCTTCTTTTTTGACTGTGGCCAAAATTGTGAAAGTTATAATGCATATTAAATTTGTATCTCTACAGAAAAGTGATTTTTTAAATATTCCATCTACCTACTTGAACTGAAACCTCTTATCAAAGAAGCAAAGCACCTTTTAAATTGATGTACCATTCACTTTGCTGTAATTGTAATGTTTCGTTTTCAATTATATTCATGTGTGATATTTTTAAAAATGAATTCATCTTAGGTAAAGATGATCATTAACAAATTTTCAAAATGTGGTACTGAAGGATGGTTAACCGTTACAATACATTGTTGTCACGTTTTGTGATACCACGTGAGCTCACGATTTTACACATATTTTTAGGTTTATTGTCATTTTCTGCAAGTAAGTCATTCAATTTATTTGATCTACATACTTAAACGAATTTAAAATTTCTGTGAAACTATTTTAAGTGTGACTACGATGAAAAACGTGACGTCATAGCAATATGTCTCCTACAACCCTGGGTTCTAGTAATATGACATGACAATCATTATTAGTGATCTCTATTTGCATTAAAAATACAATGATGATTTTGATGTTGTTACTATATCGTATCATTATTTCAATTCCTACATGCAAAATTACAGTATAGTTCCCTAATGTCTCTCTGAATTGTTAACAGCATGAAGCAATAATATAGAAGCTATTTCAACATATACATTACAAAATGTCTTCAATTTATTATTCAAATATCCTATTTATAATCTCAAAATTTTTCACTTAAAAGAGATAGTTTTAACATTCTCATTGCTTATATCAACTAATCATTGTGACGAATTCTATGAAGAAGCAACTATTCCCTTATCATTTTATTACATTTTATTTATACTCTACTCAATAACAAATTACATAATAAAATAATGACGTATGTTTTGTGTCTCAGATCGTTGGATTACCAACACGTGAGAAATCATTGTTTGTACAGAATAGTAGCAATTATCTGGCTCCTATCTTCTTCTGATAAGAAAAAAGCATGTATTTAAAATTTAAAGGGAAAATTTCAATATCGGCAGATAAAGTATCGGAGACAGAAAACCTGTGTTGATGCCGTCGCGGTGGCATACCAACGCGTCGGTAGAATTTTGTAACAATGGCAACTCACCATGATGCCTCCGTGCAGAAACTCAAGAATCAAGTCGGCGGCGCCCCATTTTTATAAATAGATAATTTATATCTTCTTATCATTTTTTATGCAGCATGCCAGATAATTCGGCAGTTTGACTTAGTCTGCGGTTCCTGCTCTCTGGCGTCTGTCAGGGTTGCCATAAAACATGATTTTGTTATACAGTGCTGGTTGATATTTCGCTAAAGTGCGTATCTTTTACGTTTTAGGCTACCTGGTGGAATGCTTGGCTTCGACGGAGATCCCCACGTCTGGAAAGGAATTTGCGAAGTCATCGAGAGTATACCGAGACGAAACTGGTTTTCACAGTGATTTGACAGATGTATTTGATTCTGAGATCATTGTGAAAGCTGATTTTGTTCATTAGTCATCAATACTGCCGATCTCCATCGACTTTCAACGTTGAAGAAGATGGATTTCTCTCCCTTCTCAATTCGGCGATATTTGTGTTACTGATGTATTTTTATCGATATGATTTGCATAATTTATATGAAATGTTCTAATAAAATACTGAAAATGTGTTGCATTCAATGCCTATAATCCACTTCCCTTTTATGAACACAATATTCTGCTTTGTATCAGATAGAAGTAGGTATAATAAATTTTTAAGAAAAGATATAGACAGATAACAGCATAGTATATTTCAGATAATGTAGCTTCTTTATTGTTGTTTATCTGTTATTTAAAATCAAAGTTTTAGAATATTTCGAAAGTAAAAAGTATTCAATTTTCTCTAAGAAGTCATAACATTTAAATTGATTATGTACTAATGATCTTTCATTCATAACATTTTCCACCTTTTAATTTGTCATTTTGTAAATATAGTCGATGTGTACATAATATTTTCTTAGCATCTGTTGAATATTAACCAGAGAATGAAAAAATATTATATTCTTAAGCTTTGCATTAGAAGAAACGTGAAACGATAATGAATTTTAAAGTTATTTGAAATTTGCTTTAAAACGAAGTTAAAAAATATATCTTAAAAGTAAAAACTTTATTTACGGCAAGAATTAAACACAATGATGATGTCTTTGTTACATTATTACAACTAAATGTGATTAATTTGAACTATAGCTGCACGCCACAAAGACCATTTAATTAATTTTGCTCTTAGTAATCAATATCAGTACAGCTCTCAACTATTGTAAGAAAAAAATGGATTACGTCTTGTATTAAAGGCAGGAAAATTTTAAAGATAATAAGCAAAGGAAAGTCTAAAAATGCAAGTTATAAACTTATGGCATTACATCTTTGAGCATTTTCAAAAAATCAAGATAATTAGATAGTTACGCTTTCATATTGAAAATACAACATATTAATTAGGTAGGTATATAAAACTAAAAATGCATGAGGATCAATACAAACCAATCTGAATTACCTGAAATCAGAATTTAAGAGTTTATGCCCAATATGAAAGTTCTTTGAAGTCCTACAAAATCCTCTACTTTGTAATAGTTGAACATATCATTTTCCAAAGTTTCTAACAACAGAAAGCTTGAGCCTTACCTATATTTCTGTTGATTGTTATTGAATTTCAATCTATTCATATATTACTCAAATAATGTTAGCAAGAAAATAATGCATCACAGTTCTCAACTTTGGTTACTCTGTGTTACACATATTACAATAATGTCACAAGGCCAAATTGTTTAGAAATATGACAACGCTAAGAGCATTTTTAAAGAAAAAATGTTTTATGTACAAAATGAAAATATAATACATATTTTCAAGAACATAAAAATTAATTTGGTTGTGGGAGGCAAGATGCTATTCATTACAGAAAAATTGGTTACTATGTGCCACCTAACTTTGTATTACAAACACCACTGCATTTTTGTTTCAGTTTTGTTATAATAAAAAATCATGTCTAAAACAGTAATTTGTCTAATAATAGAATCATACAGAAAAAATCTTTGTTACAAAATAGATAGTAGTCTCAAATTAGTCCCAATCAAAAAATCTGTTTGAAGTTTGTTATAATTTTGAAAATCACGTCTGCCAAAAATGTAATACCTATGTCTGTTACGAAAATCATACAGAGCAAATTAATTAAGTTACTAACACCAATACTCGCAAATTAGTACCATTCAAAAATTCGGTTTCAATCTAAGCATAAAATACCAAATTTACTTCAGCATTTGAATACGTAAATATCATTTAATGGTATGTATGCTGTTACTGATCATAATATGTTAATGCAAACTCTACAAGCAATCCCGTTAATATCCATTATATATTATTTTATTTGATTTTAAAAATGTTGTATTCATTCTATTATCAAACTGGTTAAGTAAAGTCATATGCCATAAGTAGATAGTCTCTGTTTCTCTATGACTATGATATAACAATTATTATTAAAACAGTCTATCCAGAACAATTGTTCTCTTAAAATGATATGAATATTTTGAAAATTGACCACATGCAGCTTACTTGAAGGAGGATGAAACTTCTAGAAGTTTTTTGAATTATTCTGGTAACGACACAAAATATAAGATTTTAATTGGTTAGAAAACACAGTATCTGAAAAGGTGGTAAACATGAAAAAGTGTATAAAATATATACCCCACATATTATTTTCAAAATAGTGATGTAGACATTTATTTAGCCAGATATCCATATAACATTTCTTTTCAAAAACAAGAAAATAAACACATACTATCCTTTGATCTACGATGAGTACCTATAAGGCCAATAAAGTGTGTACAATGATTTAATAAATTAAGAAAAACTACTTCATCATAATAGGAGATTTAATCAAAGAATAAAAAATATAACTGGCCATATTGAAACAAGCACAGATATTTAAAAATTGGGTAGGTGTTTGAGTTTTGAAAATCTATCTACTTACAGTTTTTTTATTTTGCGCCGCTAGAAGTGTATGCACAAAACTGGAAGCTATTGGATACATTTTTAATTTGTACTTTTAATATATGAATATGGATCGGTCAGTGGTCGCGCGGTTTAAGGCGTCAGTACTTGAATCGAGGTGACTAGATCGCTGTGGGTTCGACCCCCGCAGCCGGTAGACCGTATATAAGCTATATTCGTGGAGAGATTGGCACCCTCTCTGCAGGTATGGTAGGGTGGAAGAATGTTGGCTTGGGTCAATGTGAGAGATTGATACCGGTTGACATTTAACTACCCCCCTAATTAATGAGGTTTTCCAGGTTACTCTCATTCCTGCACTGAATGGTGGTTAGGGTCTACCAACGTAAGTCGTTCCTGGGCGCAAATGCGGCCTGCTTAATAATAATATGCCACCTCTCCCGCACAAGTCTTTGACTTCTGGGCTAATCCTCGTGATTAGAATGAGGGGTAGAGATATTATTATTATTCTATTAAGTATTATAATACTAATAAGCATACAACAAATTATTAAGTATTGATCTGTTTATTATAAAACTGTTCATGGTATTATTAAATGAATGTGCAATTAAAAAACGCGAATTTAGTGCAACGGTTATAGTGGCACGTTTTATCTTGGATACAACTTTTTCAATATAGAAATATGGAGAGGTAAAAGTAAAATCAACTTTTCAACCACTAAAAAAATAATACACAAGTGTGCACAATTATCTATTCTCGTACTCACAATAACTCTGCGATAAAATAAGTTTGAGCCAGGAGAGCAGGATCAGTTCTAGAACCCAGGATGTGGCCAGGCTTTGGAGCGGAACTTTTCCCTGCATGCCTCTATCACGTATCTATCATTAATTTTTTCACCATCACTTTGTCACTATTCTGTGGATGCTACCATAGATAAGAAGGAGGACGCTACTTCACTGGGTTCTGTCTTGGGAATACTGGAGAATCTATAATATAATATTCAATTTCAAACTCTTTGGGCTCTCTTAGCTCTTATTTGATTTATTTCTTTTCTTAATTGTTGGTTTTGAGCTTTTTGTGCCAAGGTCTCAAAGGTTTGCATGATTATGATTTCTATAATAAATGTGTGTAATAAAAATTGTTTAAAATATGTGGTAATCATGATGTTACCGACTAATTTATTTTTTTGTGTAAAATAAAGTTTCTTTCAGTTACTGAATTAATAATTTGACTGACATGTTTAGCAATTATTTTCCAAATCAATTGAAAAAAGCTAATAAAAATTTGGCATTTGTTAATATTTGCTTTAATTGCTGAATCCTTACAAACTTAATTATTATTTTTGGTCACTTGCATTGATTTATTTATGTATTTCGATTCGTGTCAATATACACCAGTGTCTACACACGTCAAAAAAAAAAAGAAACAAACATAATTTAATATGCTGAAATCACTTATTACATATTTAAAAAGTTAAAAGTTTATACAACGATAGATAAAATCAATATAAAATAATTATATTCTCAAATATCATTAACAAAACTACAAATATACAAAACAAATCATGTTAAATAGCTACAGACAACAAGAACCAACAAACAATTAAGACAAACAATTAAATACCGTGGAAGTCACTTAATAAAAACTGATTGAAATCATAAAAAGCGTTTCTCAATAAATAATTCTTTATTCTTTTGTTAAAAGAATGTATCTTTAAAATCCTTACATAGTCAGGGAGAGCATTAAAAAATTTTAAACTCAAATAACCTGTACCCTGTACCATTTCGTGTTCTTGTTAGTCTTAGATGTTTATTTGAGAGGTAGTTTTTATTACGGGTATTATAAATGTGAATTTCATGATTGCAGTTAAATGACTATATACAGGGTGTTAAAAAAAGAGTGTAAAATATTTCAGGAGGTAATAGTATGATCCAAAATAAGCAGAAAAGTCTTAATAAACATGGATCCGCAAAGTAACGGTTGCGGAGATATGGACTACTATTCGTTTTCCAAACATTTTATTTTTTTAAGAATAAACCGACAAAGGAAGCTTTTAACAAACAAAAAACAAAGTTACAGAAGATGTTCAAAGTGCCCTCTGTCCATTTCCAAGCAGGCACGACATCTTCGTCTCAACGATATTCGAACTCTTTCGAAAACGCCCTCCTTGGTGTGGATTTCTTGTCACTTTTGATTAATCCGTAGCTGCAGCTCTTCCAGGCTATTTACAGGAGTACCATACACTAATGTCTTCAAATATCCCCAAACAAAGAAATCTAGGGGGCTCAGATCAGGCGATCTTGGAGGCCATAAAACAGGTCTGGCCCTTCCTACCCATCTATGTGGAAAAGTTTGGTGTAAATGCTCTTTAACGGCCAAGAATGGGCTGGAGCACCACTAGGCTGGAACCACATTTGTTGCCTCTGATTCAAAGAAATGTCTTCCAAAAACTCATACAGTGTGTTCTGCAGAAAGTTGAGGTAAGCAGCGCCTGTTAATAAAACGGTTTGATAAAACAACAGGACATAGAAACCTGTCACCTACAATACCCATCCAAATGTTTAATGAAAAACGTGCCTGATGTCCAGATTCTATTGTGAAAATTAAACACTCCATTTCTTGTAAACCCGGTCTCATCAGTAAAAAGAATGTTTGCAAGAAAACGAGGGTCTTCAGCATCATGACGTAGAAACCAGCGGTAAAAAACCAAACGGGCTTAATGATCATGTATTGGATTTAAGGCCTGTACTCGTTGCACATAGTATGAATAAAGCAGTTGCTCGTGAAGGGTTCTCCAAACAAGAAGACCACTAATTCCTACATTGGCTGATATTCTCCGCACACTTGTACCTGGATTCTGCTCTACCAGTGCTAGAATTTCTTCTTCTGCTCTAGGAGTGGATACCGACCTTGGTCTTCCGGATAAATGGCACTGTTTGCTCAAGGAACCGGTATCACGCAATCTTTGGTGAATTCTTCCAAACATGCGTTGTGAAGGAATCTGGCGATTTGGGTAAGCATCAACA
Source organism: Monochamus saltuarius (assembly GCA_025584915.1). NCBI lineage: Eukaryota > Metazoa > Arthropoda > Insecta > Coleoptera > Cerambycidae > Monochamus > Monochamus saltuarius. The sequence goes on from CM046721.1 coordinate 20,922,462, forward strand.
TAAAGACGTCGCGCTTCGGTGGCTATTTCATTACAACTGGTCGCCAAATTTGTTTTATGTCTGCATAGGTTAAAATTGCCAATTGCGTTATGATTTTTCATAAAAATAATAACATATCCGTCAAATGTTTTGCAAATTACATTATTTTTGTGAACAGGTGACACCAAAACGATTTATTAAATGAAATTTTCACCATTAGCATTAGTGTTGTCTGAGACACGAAATCTTGCCAATGTTAAGAAAGTCTTGTCTTGCAAAACACAAGAGTTTCTTTAAGAGAGATGTCTTCTTTTCATGTCTTGTTGAGTCTCGTAAATGTCTTGCCACGTAATTTTGCTACATTCTTGCAAGACAAATGTGTAATGTGTAAATGTGAAAAAATTGTTTAATTTGTTTCAACTAGTGAGTCATTTAAACGATAAAAAATTGAATCCTGGGATATGGCAATACTTTATTTTGTAAAATTATATCTTTTATTATGCGGAAGTATTTGAAAAAGCAGCAAACTTCCCGTTATGAAATCTCAAACGTAGTTTCCAGCAAAAGTCTAATTTTCAAATCCTTTTTGAATTATTCCTTGTAAGCTACTAAACTTTTTAAAATTCCATATTTAAATATTTGCTCAAAAGATAACTTGCGACACCAGTATTAAATATAAAAACCAAATTTAACAATAATAATGTAAATAAATTGTTCACTTCACAATGAATATTTTGAACTAACAAGTTCAACAAACACAAAAAGTGGTAAACACCCTTATTGAGTTTTTATACAATTTCTATCAATGAATAAGTCATATTTATGTTCTCTGATACCAAATATACATAGACCAGATTGGATTCAATAAATATCCAAAATAAATATTAATTTAGCTAAATTTATTAACAAAACTAACGACATACTTGGCATAATGAAATCATCATTACTATTTGCGTGATCCTATATGTTCAAAAGTGAATTAAATAGTCGCAATAGATGAGATCTGATCTATTTCTGCATTTCTAGGATTGCTTCTTCAAGTGGCCCTCTTTATTTTAAATTGAATTAAATATCTAACTATAAAAAATGTATTTATATATTAAAAGTATTAAAAAAATAATAATAAATTTTGAAACAATAATGTGGTGATAATCTAATATAATAATATAAATTAAAAACATTCACCTAATTCATTTTAAACTGTGGCTTTTATAGTATAGGTTTTTGTACATTTTTTATTAGGTACTAAATGTGTGAAACTAACTACTCTGCGGACAAATGCCCCGACCAGTGTTGAATTACACCCTCTATATTTACCAGTGGCGTAACAAACACCCTCGTACCATGGGGGGGGGGCACCCGGCCAAGGGGCCCAAGGCCCACGTTGACAGTTGCCGGCAACCCGGGCCAACTGTTTGCTTTTCATATTTTTTAAATATTACATTTATATTGAATAGCATTTTTGTATCACTGCATTTGCAAGTATGATATCAAGAGAAGGTACTAGGAATTTGAACGCATAATAAGAATATAACACAACAACATAAACAAATTTGACATGCTGATACAGATTAATAAAATATTGTCATTGTTCTGAATGAATCAACTTTTGTTCGACATTCCTTCATTATCAGTAATTCTGGATTCTGAAATTGAGGGGAGGGTAGCAAAAAGGCTACAGAACATAGGCCCCATTGGGCCCCTTGTACCCCCTACCATTAGAAGATCAATCCACCTGAGCCGCTAACCAATCTAATAAGGAGAAAAATGTGGTGACGATGCTCAGGGGGATCTCTCTAATGTAGGCCATAGTATGCCATCGTTCTCCCAACACCAATTCTCTTATTGACGAGATGGCAGTGCACTCACAGAGTGCATGAAGTATTGTCTCATCTTCTTGTTCGCTTGTACAAAGAGGTGTTTCGCACTTCCTCATGTAATAGAGGTGCTTCCTTAGCCAGCAATGTTCAGTTTGAATACCTGTCACCAGACGAAGATTTGTCCGAGACATAGCCAGATACATTTGGCTGTATTCTTACAGGGGTACTCTAGAAACTCCTTAGAAAATTGACAGCCATTTGTTTCATCCCAACGTTTTCTAAGGTCTTTGTGGGTGTCGTCTTTGATAATTTCAACAAATGCTGACAGCGGAAGCATACTGGAGGAACTAGGATCCAAGAAATAAATAATTAAATATTTGTTTGGCTCTATACAAACAAATAATTTATTTTCATGAAACAAATTTTGTTTACAGGCACAATTTTTTTTTGCGGGACATTAGTCCGCAGCACAGTATTAGTATACTGTGGTCCGCAGAGTAGTTAGTTTGACACACTATTAATAACATCTATTTTTTAAACCCTTTTGTAAAACTTTTAATACCACTTACTAAACTTTCAGATTAAAAATTTCACTCCCAACCTATCCATTGCGACACCAGTATTAAATACTAAAAAAAATAATTTAACAATAATAATATGAATAAATTGTTTAATTTACCATGAATTTTTTAAACTAGCAAGTCATTTAAACGATTAAAAATCGAATGGGATATGTAAATGTCTACGTTATGTCATTTTTAATTTATGTAATGGGACTTGGTATTTTAATATTTTGTTGCAATGTCACGAGTCTCCCGGCTCTGGAAAATAATTAACCTTAAAAATCATGTAGCGTAATTTATCAATAACAATTAATAGAATAGGCACTAGTGATTTAATTATCTTGCTACGTTGCGTAAATTATTCGTAATTCGTACATATTGACAGGGCTGTTACAAAATCAGAATATCGAAAGCGCACCTATTGCTCAAATGGACAACGTGTAAAAATTGAACGGGACAGAAAGTTAACTGAACCCATGTTGGCTTAAAATTGAATCGGTAACTGCTGCTCCCTGGTGGCAGTCGGAGAAACCTCTGCCGGTCATAGAAATTGGTGTCGAACCCGAGCTTTAAATTATGAATATCAATGCATACAGAACAGATTATATCATAAATCATAATAAATGGGCTCAAAATTCCTTCATTCATTTATCTAAATGTGTATTTTTATCTACACAATAATAAATATATACATATTTGTTAATATGTTTCACCATTAAACCAAATTATCAAATGTTAAACAAAACTGGATATGCAAATTTTCAAGAAAATTGTACAAAATTTTTTTATACATCCAAGAATGTACAAGGAAAATATATAATCTAAAATATATTTAATTATAATAATATACCTGTTTTAAATTTTAAACTTCATTCAATGAATATGTATTAATTCAGTAATAAAGTATATTTGACATAAATATTTACATAATCTTGACATCCGGGCTTTCTTATATTTAATTCAACACTTTTGTTTCATAAAATGACACTAAATTTAACATTTACTTACGCCGTATTTCTCGCCGTAAAATGATCAAATTTGAGGTGTTGTTAGGTACAGAAATCTCGAAAAATAAAACGCGTAGAACAACACTAGGTAATATCAAAAACGAGATCAATACCTAATATAATTCTAGATGTTTTGTCTATACACTTTAACTATTTAAATTCTCCTCAAATAAAACAATAACTTTTAAAAATAGTTTGTAAGTCACACGTTATTTTGCTATTACCCCACATTTTAACAATAATTTTCACATACTTATAAACAAAAGTGTACAATCTTATATGCAGAACTATATGTAAATTTATGTTATAACAATATTTACACCTACAGTTAAATTTAAAAATACATATTTTGTTTTCTGTCGTTATATATTCGTTTTACTTCAGTACCTTTGAATATTCGCAGGTGACATGAGATAACATTCATGTTATTTGCTAAGCTCTATATTACTCAGTTCTTAAATGTCTAAAATTATTTATATTTGTAAAAAACCCTATTTTAGGAATAGGTACGGCACCCTTATAGAATAATATTTTGTTTAAATATAAATAAAATATTATTAATTATAGAATAGGTTATTCTTCCTTAAATTAGGTATAGATTGATAGATTTGCACGAATTAAAATTATTATTATTTTGTAATAAATGTCATTCTGTAAATTTTTAAATGCGGCTATAGGGCAAAATAATAATATTTACAGATGAACACCTGTGTGGTCATCATTAAAGACACAATTAGTATTATTTACTACAAATTATATTAAAGGTGTGCGTGCAAGTGCAAGTCAATTTTAAATACAACAAATTTGAGAATCTGTTACTATCGATCGAGGATAATTTTTAGGCCATTTGAATATTTTCTCTTAAAACGCTTAGTTCTTGAGAATGAATTTAATTTATTATTAATTTTTCCGTAGCATAACTTTTTTGGTTCCATGAGGGTTTGGATGGATTTTAAAAAGAAAATGTACGCCTATGGATATTTGAAAAAAAATTTTACAGTCCTCATAATGCTGACAAATCTTGTCAATATTTGACATTGTTATTAGCTTTCTAGAAAAATCATGAAAACTCTGCTAGGAATAAAGTCCTTCTCCTATTGGATTGTAACTTCAAATAGTAAGACGCCCTGTACATTTTTACATTTTCTAGTGCAGAATTTTATTCTTTATCGTTCCCCATGAGTAGCTACTTCGTTATTGCGAAAATGAGGATTTCTGTTAAAATTAAGTGAATGTGTCATATTTTTTCTGAGATAGCTAAAATGACAGTAATTAAAACTACAAAGAGTTCTACAAGATCTATGACAAACTCTATGGCAAACTTTGATAGATCGTAGCTGAGTTAATGTCAAATATATTTGTTTAGAAGTTACAAGCATGTTAAAAAATATATTTTCATTTTCAATCAAAGTAGCCTGATACATAAAAATGATGGTTACTATAACAATAATTATTTTGTGTGCTATTTCGTTTATTCATTTAACACTGAGCGCTAAAGTGCTAAATAAAAAATGAATTTGTTTACAACTGAAGAGTATGCAGATATTGTCTTTGTATACTCAATGAGAACGCCAGAGAAGCAGCCCAAGAATACCGACGAAGATACCCAAATAGACATCAACCTAAACTATAGCCCAAAGAGGTTTCGTTACGGTTATACAGCGTGTTAAAATTTAATGGAAAAAAAGACACAAACCTAAATTTATTCTAAACCGTTGTACCGTTGTAGATATTATAATGAAATTTTAGAGATCTCGATAGCGGCGCATACTTTGCAATGGAAAACGATTTTTTAGTCTTACCAGTGGCACGTGTAGCCGAATACCACTGAACTTTTTTGAAGAATAAAATGGTACCCCACTGACTTCTTAAAATATTCTTTTTTTTAAATTATCTGTTAAATTCTGAAGTACATACTTCCCTCAACCTTTTATTGTACAACGTACCTACCGTATTTGAATAAAATAACAAAAACTGTTTTAAAGCACAGCATAATACTATCAAGGAAACAATGTGCCGTTTTCCGTTTTGTATAATGCAGCCGATAAAACGAAAAAGATGCGTCGCTTAGTTATAAGTATAAACTGTTTGTTACTGTCACCACAATATAAAAAATGTATACCGTTCCAAAAATGCCAAGATATACGTTTGAAAGCAACGAATACATTGACATGCATTCTATTTACGGGTTTTGCAATGGAAATTCAAGACAAGCTGTAGCAGAATATCAACGCTGCTACCCAAATAGACAAATTCCAGATCGCTCAGTTTTTACTAGAATCACCAATATTTACGGGAAAATGAGGACTTTAACAACATACCAGCGATTGGAAATCCTCGAGCAAGGGTGAACGATGAAGAAATAGTCGTTGCTCAAATTGAAAATAATTCCAATGTGAGTATTCGAGATATTGCAAGAAATTCGACGGTTCCTAAAACTCAAGTAGAACGCATTTTAAAAGAACAAGGACTTCATCTTTTTCACTATCAAAAAGCCCAACCTTTACAAGAAAGAGATTTTACTCCTCGTGTTGTTTTTAGTAATAGGAGTTTTAAGAATCAGGCTATATTAAATAACATTCTATGGACTGACAAATGTAAATTTACAAGAAATGGAATTTTCATCTTTCGTAACTGGTATTATTGGAGAGAATCCTCATATAATAAGAAGGGGTATGATTTCAGCACAGATTTTCACACACAAATTTATGGGCCGGTATTGTCAACAACCAGTCAATTGGGCCGTTTGTTTTTCCCGAATGCCTAGATGCCGACAACTATTTGTTATTTTTACAAAATGAATACACTACTCTTCTTGAAGATGTACCACTAAATGTAAAGCAAAATATGATTGTGCAAACTGATGAATGAAACGTACGTAATTGGCTGAGTATTAATTTTCCAGGTAGATGGCTTGGACGAGGTTGACCTATTGCATGGCCACCTCGCTCACCAGATCTATCGTGTCTAGATTTTTCTCTTTGGGTCTAGATGAAACAACACCGCGATGAAATTAATAACAGGGATAGTTTGATGGAGAAAATTGATGAGGCAACGCTTAAGACAAGGCAAAATTTACAAGAATTTAACGTGGCTAATTCGATAATTAGGCGCTCAGAACCGTGCATCAGAAGTAACGGAGGCAATTTTTATGATGTTTAATTAATAATTATAATAATTAAAACATATTTTGAGTGATTTTATTTCGTTATTTTTGCAAAATTTCCTCTTTTTAATTAAATAAAAATTATCGTCTTGTTCATAAAACAAATCCTAGTTTGCTTTATTAACAGTATTAGTCCATACAATATTTTCTAATACAAACACCGAATCGTACATAGTATTAGTAATATGAATATCTACCTTATTGATAGTATTATGCTGTACATTAAAATATTTTTTGTTATTTTATTCGAATAACTTACATTGTACAATGAAAGGTGGGGGACTATTTGCTTCAGAATTGAACAGAGAATTAAAAAAAAAGAATATTTTAAGAAAATTCAGTAGCGTACTATTTTATTCTTAAAAAAAGTTTAGTGGCATTCCGCTATGAGCGTCACTAGTAGCACTAAAAGAAAACTTTGCATTGCAAAGTATGCGTCTTCCATAGCTATTGACAGCGCTACAATTTCATTATAATATCTACAAGGGTTTTGAAGAAATTTAAGTTTGTGTCTTTTTTCCATTAAATTGTAACACGCTGTATAACCGTAACAAAGCCTTTTTGGGCTATAGTTTATACAGCAAACTAGTATTACTTTTCGATGTAGAATTCATGGTTAACGTATGGTGGTTTACTTTCAGCACACCCTCTATTAAGACAATATCTGCATACTCTTCAATTATAACTAAATGCATTAGCACTTTAACATGAAATGTCCAATGAATAAACAAAATGACACAAATAGGTAATAATTATGGTCATATGAATTATGATTGAAATATGAAATTATAATTAAAATGCTTGTAACTTCTAAATAAAAACGAATTGGACCTATGTTCATATAGGAAACAATTATTGACATTAACCCAGCTACCATCTGCTAAAGTTTGTCACAATTTGTCAAGTCATATCTGTACAATTATAATTAAAAGTAATGAAAATAATGGGTCGCAATAAAGTGCTCGATATTTTAATATATTTTGCAATATAAAATAGGAGAAATGGTTGACTACTAATGATGAATGCAGTATAAGAATGATCGGTATTTAAATAGCATTTGCATAATAAAAATACTAAATGCTCGATAAGTTTTAAAAGTATGTTTCGATATTTTATTCATTTTGCACGATACAAATTTCAAAAGTGTTCATTACTTTATGTACGATATTTAATTTTTGTTCGCAGATTTGAAACTAAAAGCGCGTGTGCGCTATAGAATGATTTGCAAGCAGTGAAATGAACAAACGACTGTCCCGGGCTGATTTCATTTTTTTAACTTAATCTAACCTAACCTAACCTACAGTCAATTTTTCAAACTTAAGAATTTATTTTCTGCAAATAATTTTTATAACTGTGCATTTACACTTTCTAGAGAGTAATTATTGCTTTTTACTGCATATATAATAATAATAATAATAATATCTCTACCCCTCATTCTAATCACAGGGATTAGCCCAGAAGTCGGAGACTTGTGCGGGAGAGGGGGCGGCATATTATTATTAAGCAGGCCGCATTTGCGCCCAGGAACGACTTACGTTGGTAGGCCCTAACCACTATTCAGTGCAGGAATGAGGAAAACCTGGAAAACCTCATTAATTAGAGGGGTGGTCAAATATCAACCGGCATCAATCTCTCACATTGACCCAAGCTAACATTATTCCACCCTACCATACCCACAGAGAGGGTGCCAATCCTCTCCACGAATATAGCTTATATACGGTCTACCGGCAGCTGGGCTCGAACCAACTCCGTCTAGTCACCTCGATTCAAGTACTAACGCCTTAAACCGCGCGCGCGATCCACTGACTATATATATATATTTAACGGTTCATATAATATTCTCATTAAATATTTAATATTTTTACCGAATATCTAATATTCTTACCAAGTTTTTAACATTCTTATCCGGCGATGAATAGTTTTATCGAGCAATTAATATTTTTACCGAGCATTTGTGGTTTTTATCGAACATGTATTTTTTCTCTCGTGCAGCTAATATTTCCAGTTTGCGAATACATTTTTCACTGAGAATTTATAATTTTAACCGAACAGTTATTATGTCTACCAAACATTTCTTAATGTATCGTGCATTTCAAATAAAATATCCTATTTCTATATTATTTTATTCGAAAAATGTATCGTGCAGTTAACTAATTTAACGAACGTTTAATTTGTTCCCGAAAATAATTATTCAAGTGATGATGTTCACAATTACCACCTGTAAAGAAAAAAGAATTCTTTTAATTTTTTTCTCTAAATGTCGAAAAATAAAAGCACATATAGAAGTGGCATGTATTTACATATTTTCTCAAAAATTTATTACCTATCAAATTTCATCTCCAGGGCGAAGTGCTTTCAATTAAATAAACGAAAAATCATGCATTTTATCTTTCTTTTATAAAAAAATTTGTTGTATAGACGAATAAGATAATCCCAAATCTGTTGAAGCCAATTCTATAAAACTAGAGCATTAAAATATCCAGTTATATTTATGTCTGCTTTTAGTTTTCCAAATTTTGAAAAATTTTATAACAATCGTCTACATACGAGTAGGTACTTGTTCGATTACTGGTAGTAATAATTGTGAACATTATCATTTGAATAATCATTTTCATTATTTGCCATTATACCAGTAATTGTACAGGTATGATTTGGCGTCTTGAAAACACAGATAGTTATTATTACTCTTTTCATAACTATCGTGACAAAAATATGACGCATGCGTTTAATTTTAACAGAAATCCTCATTTACACAGAAAATAAGAAATATAGGAATAGAGAAGTATAATATGGATCGACAGAGAATAAAATTCTGCAGTAGAAAACGTAAAAATATGCAGTTATTTTAAAAAAAATATAGTGTTTCAACACTTTGTATGAAATTAAGCCACTTACAAAACACTGTTATAGTTATGGCAAGAATTCAGACGACTTGCATCACGGCTAACCATCGGCAATATTGTCAAAATTTTTTTGCAGTTTTGTGGAACATATAGTGCAAACATTTAGTATAGTATATAGTTTTATTATTCTCAGTTGCAGTTTCTAAAATATTTTGACAAAAATATAATGAATTATTCATTTGTTCGTAAGACGTAAGTCGTCTGAATTCTTGCCGCAACTAAGCTTGCAGAAGATTCGACCATTGTATAAAAATTATTTTTTTAACTGACATATTCCATCTAGATAATTTCAAACAAAGCGGTGATTATTTTCTGAAATATTGTAAATATCTTTGAAGCTTGCAAAGATTAGGTATAGTAAAGTCTTGTGAAAGTTATAATCATTCCATTTAAAATAACGGTAAAGTTACTGACGACTTCCGATATAACCGGAAGTGACAGCTTTATTGATACGGTCATAAACTATTAGACAGGGGGTCAAATTTTCAGAAAAAAATATTCACTACAACCATGACGACTCTAACGGTCCTTCGCCGTAAATCAGCCTGTATATATAGCTACTTCAAATGGAAAATGTTTTTCATTTTAACTAATATAGGAGTCAGTTTACATAAGACAAAACAGCTGTAGTTTGTCACTTCGTCATTAGATTGTCTGTGTTGTTTAAAAGGATTACGCTAGATCCGGTTTCAAAGTGCCGCATGTCCCACAAATGGCCCGATGTCCAGCCACTTCAGATCAGACACATGCGAACCAGCACAATATCAATTTTTTCGGGAATATTGTTTTTATCCCTCGTTCCTCATAAGCTGTAACCTATATGGGCAATGGGAAATTTGATGATGAAATTGAGGGTACAGAGCCTGCATTTATCCTAATATTTTACAGAACATGTTACGAGATGACTAGCGCCGTCACCGTGTATTAGCAGTGTAGTCTACAAGACAGTAAGATTTTAAACCCTTGACATAATACTGCTACCTAGTAATAGCTACAGTATTTAAGGCTCAAAAAATATCGATAACTGTATATTACGTGATCTTACTATTTTGAAATATGGCAATAATCAAACAACGTGAAAGTCGACATAGATAATTTTAAGTTTACGTTTCTTTTCTATAAAAAAATTAATACTTTATTTGATTGCTGTAAAATACACATAAAGGCGCGTTTACATACGCAATGATTTGCTGGCGCCAGTATTATTTTATTGCCCCAGTTTTTATGTTATTTGTTAATTACTCGCTATAGTAGTGATTTGTACTACTAGATGCAAAAATCTATCAACCATTGCAAACCAAAAAACCTTCTTGCTTTCTCAATTTTATTTTCCTACGTTCATGCAAAAAACAAAACTTTATTAAACGTATGTCAAGTTTGACAGTTTAATATTTTTGCTGCTATTTTGAGAACGAAAAGTTTTTCGAAACGTCAATAATACGGAAATGCGCGATAGTAATGTGATTTTTGTTATTTTTAAAATATCTGCTTTTTTCAGTGTGAGATTTTTTGGATAGGCAAACTTGGTTTCAAACATAACCCTTGACTGATCCGTTTGGGCAAGGGCTTATTTAATTAATCTTTATTATTTTTTCAGAAGTGGCAAAAACCCAACAAAACTAAAGAAAAACTAAAATTATGCCACAAATAAATAGCTTCAGACAATATACTCGTTGATGTTCATTCATATGAAGGAACAGCCAGTTCAATTGTCGGTTATCTCACCTATGGCATACTGATGAGGGCTAACATGCCCAAAACCGATCTTTGTCTAGTGGTGTGGCCGACCAGGGTTCTTGGCTATGCCGGTCTGGGCATTAGTCCGCTGAGTAGTTGTTTATAATAATAATAATAATAATAATAATAATAATAATAATAATAATAATAATAATAATAATAATAATAATAATAATAATAATAATAATAATAATAATAATAATAATAATAATAATAATAATAATAATAATAATAATAATAATAATAATAATAACTCGTATGAGATAGACGAGACGCCAGTGCTGCCTTATGCTCCGGGGGATATAGAATCCGTAGTGGGGAATGAGAAGTGCCGAATTTATTGGAACTATTCATTCCCCACCCTCAGGCAAATCCAAGCCAATAAGCCTGATGTAGTCCTCCTCGACCACCAGCTTAGGACGATGTTTGTGATTGAGTTCTCGGCTCCCGCAGAGAACAACATCGTCCTAAAAGAGGAGGAAAAACGGAGGAAATATCGAGATCTTCTCTCCGAGCTCCGCAGGCTGTATCCAGACCACTCTGTTAAGATTGTGGTGCTAATTATAGGCGTCCTGGGTGGAATGAGACATACGTTGCTTTCTGACTTAAAGATCATACCGGCTTGTCGAAATTCGGCAGAGATCTTAGCCGGCAGAATGCAGAAGGCAATCGTCCTTGGTTCGCTACGTCTGCTCAGAACACACGATTTACGGGCGCAATGATTACTGACTCCACGGAGTGGAGAGTAGTCATTGCTTGACTCTCCAGAACATCTCCGAATGTGTCGGAGCCTCGGAAGGTGTTTACTTGACAAAATAATAATAATAATAATAATAATAATAATAATAATAATAATAATAATAATAATAATAATAATAATAATAATAATAATAATAATAATAATAATAAAAGGTCTTTATTAGTGTTTACAAAGAACACACAACATCTGGGCGAAGTCTAGCTTTCGCTACTCTACTTAACCCAGTATGTTTCCTGCAGTATCATTTACTAATTAGTAATTATATGTGGTGGTACAATTTTGACTACTTTCTCAATAGGTATGAATATATATTATAAAAAATATTTTCAAAAGTTTAAGAATTTTCTCTACCTACTGCCCATGCGTATGCAGCCACCTTTCAGGAATTTACATTTTTCAAAGGCACATATTCACGTTTACTTTCATGTGTCACATGTCTTGGTTGTGCGTTTGACTTAAATAATGGCTCATTAATAAATCTGAATTTATAGCTATAGATACTCAACGAATATAAATGTGCCTTATCATTATGCACCTATAACGCTTAATAATATTAGCATCTATATTTATAGCAAACATAAAATTAAAGTATACAGGAGTTACAAATTTTAGCTACCTATTTGGTAGGAAAAAGAGCGTTGAAAGTGTTAAGGTTTGTGAATTGCATTAAACCATATCTTTGGATTTTGGATATCAGCGATGTTAGTTATTTTATACAGACAGTGAAGTGCTTTGTAATTAATAATTTTAAGATGGTGCTAACTTTAATGAAGAAGGCAGGAGAGGATCGCTTGAATTGCCACCACGCTGCCCTGATTTGACTCCACTATATATTTTTGTGGAGTTATCTCAAAAGCAAAGTATATGTGAACAAATCAGACACTGTTGATGGATTGAAAAATTGTGTCAGTAAAAACGTTGAAAACAACATCAGATATTAATCAATGTAATTGATGATTTGAACACAGAATTAGGAACTGTGCAATGGTTATAGCCTTGTCCTCATAGACGCAAAATTCGCGAACATTTTTGCGAATTTCGCAGATTTCGATTTAAATTATTAATGGCGGAAAAGTGTCAACTCTCCGATAATTTCGCGATGCAGGAATATTATCGCTAATTTCATCATTTTGTGAGGTTAGTAAGTTTAACTGAAGCTTCTGCCAATCTACTATGAGTCAATGACAGTTTTATGAAGAAAGTGATACAAAATGTTGCAGTTTACAAAATTCGCTAAAAGAGATTCCCCCCATTAAATAATTCGCGGGAATTTTTTGTCAGCGAGGACAAGGCTTAATGCAAGCTACTTTAAACATTTGCTACAATAAAATAGAAAGTACTACTAGTGCAAAAACTATTGTTTTCATTTCATACCTCTTATTTTAACGACTATGACACTGTTGAATTCGTCTTTAGGAGGGCTATTTATACTATGAAATGTAGTGTCCTATTTAAAACAATTTGGTAATGACATAGCTCTGCCAATCATGTCTGACGGAGAAATATAACATATTGCAGAAAACTAGCAATTTCTACCTAGATACTAATTGACTTGTTTCTGAGATTCTTTTAATATCATCTAGAGAGAAAAATATTAATTTTATTCCATTATTCTGAGACACACTGTATAATATCCAGTCATACAACAGTAGTTTTATAAACGCATTATGCTTAGATATTCGTAGAGTAAATGGAGTAGCAACATTTCATGTTGTTTGCGAAGTATCTGATTTATGAAAATGAATATTACAGTACTTATTTATAGTAAAAAAATGAAGCAGGTCAGTATTCAACCCTGCAGAACCCCGTTAGACAGCGATATAGAGTCGGAAACCTGAAAAACTATTTTGCTCACTATTTGAACTTTTGAAAAATTTTGATATAGGTGCATCTAAGTTTATCGATTTGAGAATAGTTAAAATTAACTCTTATTCAGAGTGCAAATGCTTCAGAAAAGACAGGTAATATTAGTACCTAACTACTGTTGTCAAATTCTTTAATACGTCATGTTACAGTCAACAAATCTGTTACATAACTATGTATGATGTAGTTTAAAACTAGACTTAAATAATAAGGACAAATTTGGAATATGCACGCTTAACTATCCATCTACTACTCGTTCCAAAATTCTGGAACATAATTTTGATGAAGTTACTTTAAGTAACAGTTTTATAAGTACTTCCTTCGAGTAGTATGGAAATTTCAAGTCTATTGCTTTTAGATATCAATAGTTATCTGTTCGATAACAATGACGGACATAATATGTAGTTACAATGTTGCAACAGTTCACAATATAATCACAATCTAAATAATTCTGCCCATTTATAGTGGGAACATTCCAGTCTACATAAAATTAAGCAAACAGACATTTCCAAAGTGTGACAATCGTGAAAATATGAGTTTCTCTGAGAATATAGACTCTACATTATTCCAAAACATTCTAAGTCAATTTCAGCATTCATTTTCATATGTTGCCGTTAAAATTTTCAATGATATTCCCCAGAGCATCAAATGTTCATGCAGTATTAGTTGCTTTAAATATAAATATAAAAAATATTTGCGAGCCCAACGTCAGTAGTTCTCCTTCGAATGATGATAATTACTTATACGAGTATTATTTCTGTATTAGCATAAGTATTTTTTAGTAGATCTGTTTGTATTTTCTTTGTTTTCAATACGTTTTTTTTGTTAGTTTATTTTTTTATGGATGGTTAAGTGGAAGAGCAATTAACACGTGAACTTAGCCATCCTCTTTATATAATATTCATTGTATATGCGTTAATTATAATGTAAAATAAGGGCACTATTATTATTTATTATTATTATTATTATTATTATTATTATTATTATTATTATATACCTAAGTGGTAGGCATCATTTACATGAGTTTCTCTGTTCCACTGCGTTAATACAACAATTTATTTCATTACTCTATTCGTCTCGTTGTAGACCAAAGGGAACGTTTATACTTTGCGAATATGTATCTATTGAGAACAACATCTTTTACAAAAATCAATCAATTAATCCAAACAAGGCAATCTTTGACTTCCTCTTTGTACATAGATACCTGATGCTTTAACTGCTAGAGGGAGATAATTGTAAATTCTTACAGAAAATGGTCTAAAAAGTAAATGTGGAACACTGTTTCTGCAACGGGTAGACCTGCTGTGAATTGGCAAAAATTTTACTAATTTGTTGTACTATTATCTGAAATTTGGTGTACCAAGTTTGTAAACAAGCCAACTTGGAAAAGTTTATCAAAGTTAAGCCAACTAGATTTGTTAAACGAGGTAGTTATGATTCTAAGGCAGCGTTTGAAGTTGCTGAAGGCTAGTTTTAGCACTGTGTTACATAATATGGTAAATATATGGATAAAAAGTAATAAAAACTGTTTGTCTTAATGCAGTTTCAACAGCATTAACTCTCATTTATCAAGTGGTTAAAAAATATAGTTCTAAATAATCTACACCGACACTGGTGTACTCAAATATCAAGTGTATCTCGCCAGAACAGAGTAACGTGAGAAAAAGGTATATGGTAGGTTTGATAAAACAAGAATAAGCACTG
Source organism: Monochamus saltuarius (assembly GCA_025584915.1). NCBI lineage: Eukaryota > Metazoa > Arthropoda > Insecta > Coleoptera > Cerambycidae > Monochamus > Monochamus saltuarius. The sequence goes on from CM046721.1 coordinate 20,937,964, forward strand.
CAACTTTGATGTACAATGGCTTTCTCTTAGAGCAGAAAAGTATAAATTATTTTATTATTCCACAAAACTACAGAAAAAAAACAAACAATTCAAATTATTAATTATTTATTAGTCAAAAATAAGTTAAAAAAATTATTTTTTTGACGAGGATTTGTTTAAATGAAACAAACAGTTATTCCATTTGAACTTCTTATGAAAAGTTAATTTTAAAAAATGATTTTCAAATTTTATTCATTTACCTAAACAATTAGTTCAAATCTGTATAAAAATAACGTCTTGGAATAAAAAAATGATTTTTGATTGAAATGGATGTGCATTTCGAATCAAATAATGAGTTTAATTGAGGGATGTGGAAAAGAAAAATAGCTAAGTCTTTAAATGAAGTTGGATCAGTTTATATAATCTTTTGAAAACTCGTAAAAACTAATTTATTCTAACCTTGATTCCGGACTGGTTGCCACATCGTCGGATTAGCTTCTTATATTTCCATAGACATATTATCGAGCATATTAAAAGGTTAAAGTAAAGTTTCAAAGTTACTTTTGAGGAAGATAACGATATGTCAAACGTCAAACGAAGCTAAACCGACGACGTGGCGACCAGTCCGGAAAGTGTTCTGCCAAGGTTAGAATAAATTAGTTAAATGTATATTTTTCATAAAAGGTTGCGTTTCTCTTGCATTTATCTTGTATGAATGAAGGTTTTAAGGTTTAAAATTACCCTCAAAACAATAAGACAGCTATTATTCAATTGTTTTCAAAGTATACTTTGTTTATTGGTAAAAGAAATGAAATTTATCACTATGACCAACAAATTTACCGAAATGTTGTCGTTTTTTTACTATATTGTCTGAAGCTATTTATTTGTGGCAAAATTTTAGTTTTTCTTTAGTTTTATTGGGTTTTTGCCACACTTCTGAAAAAATAAAGATTAATTAAACAAGCTCTTGCGCCAAACGGATCAGTCAAGGGTTATTTTTGAAACTAAGATTGCCTAACCAGAAAATCCCGCACTGAAAAAAGCAGATAAGAAAAAAATAACAAAAATCACATCATTATCGCGCACTTCCGTATTTTTGACGTTTCGCAAATCTCTCTGTTTTCGTTTTCAAAATAATAATAAAAATATTAAACTTTTTTTTACTTCAAACAAGAGTATCAATTGTTTAGATAAACTTTAATTCTTCAAAGGAATGCCATCAAAGTCTTAATTAATAAAAGTTATGATCATTTCTTCACCCAGCACGTGCTCTTTCTGCCCTTTAGGGCGCTGCAATTTTAGAAATATTCTACCTGTCTCTATAAAAGTAAAAGTGTGGTAAATTGGAAAATAATCGTTCCAGTATTAAAAAAGTTATAAACAAATAAAAAAATTACTTTTAGGGTAAATACCTCCGTTAATATTGTCTTGAGAAAATGTTATAGGAACTTGGTACATTATTTTTTGGAGTAGTAGTTTTCTGTGTGGAATTTCGGGACACCCTGTATAGCCTACATGATATCGAAGTGTATTCCTAAATTCTGACATTGAAAACTAAGTTTTAAAGCCACACAATTAACTTCACTTATATTTCGATATAAGCTTTCTTGATTTGCTGATAATAATCAATTGAACGTCGACTCGTTTAGTTGTGACGTTTATGTCATAACACCCTGTACACTCAACTCTACACAGAGACGCCTGTAACGGTAAACGGAGTGCATTTTAATATCATGCGTTGGGTGTAGAGTTAGAGGCGTTAATTTAACATACGAGATTTAATCGAACCTCGAGAGGAGTCTTTTGAAACGATATTCTCGAGGAGCGCTGACATACCCGTCCCAGGTCAGCTGACAAAAACCTGACATTTGAAAACCTCTTTAGGATCGAACAACGCCTACGCGTTTTTAATTGTCTTTCTGCAGCGAGTTTTATAACTACTTTGCAGCGCAATCCACTGACAAAATTTTAAATGCACGTGGACTTTATCGTAAAGACGACCATCGATAATAGGATTTGTGTCTAAAGCTTTCGGCACAAGAAAATTAACGCGTCCAATATTTGAAATTCTATTTCATAGAGTCTGGTTGACAGAAATTTGATATTGGAATATTACCTATTTAGTAGAAGCTGCAGTGCAGTACCTGGATTGATAAATCTGATACGTTTATGTTGGTCTTGCAAAATTTTAAAAAGTCTTGCCTTTTCTTCAAAACAAAACAGGACATTATTCAATGTCTTATTTTTGATCGACTTTGCAAGATCATGTATTGTCTTGCTTCGCAAGAGTCTTACAAATTTTATGTCTCGCAATTTTTTGCATGATTCTTGCGAGACCCTTGCATACAAATGTGGAACTGTGGAAATATGGAACTTTATTACGAATCTGGTAACAATGACGCAACCGTACCCAAATTTTGTTTCAGTTAAAAAGCTCTCCTTTTTCTAACAAGCTTTTATTAGAGAAATTTATCTGTATAACTTCCCGTTTAAAAGTTATAAGCAATGTCGTCCTAAAGAATCTCAAAAGAAATATCACCTAAAAATCACTTTAGCGGTGGAAGGATCAAGTAGACGTTGGAGAATAATTGAATGTTCGTTGGTTAAAGTGCAGAAATGTCATTAAAATAAATAAAAGGATTAAACCCGATAATTCATTATACAGTTAAAACAAAAGGTGTTGATAACAATAACTAAACTTAAAAAATGAGGCAAACGCTCTCATACTACATGTACATTACAATCTATTTTATATATTACCTCTCATTTCAAGACACATATCCAATCTTCGCCTAACTACTTTGTGGGCTGCGTTTATTAATATTTCACGATCTAACTCATTACAAGCGTTTGTGATTTTTTTTCTTTTAAATGATTAGTCAAAAACTAGTGACTTTCCGGGTCACTGAATAGGTCCATTAATCCCAATCTATTTTTCTAGGAAAGTGTTATTTAAATATTGCTGCACAAGCCTGGTCTTGGGGGAGGAGTTCCGTCGTGCTGAAACTATAGGTTTCTACTTAGCTGCAAAGGAATATTCTCCAGAAGTGCAGGAAGTTCTCCTTGTAGGAAATTTACGTAACTCACGCTGTTGCGTGAGGTCCAATTAAATGCCTAGCGATGATCCCGCAACATACATTTACTACAAAATGGTCTTGGTTTTGGACTAGATTTATAATGTGGAGATTTCTAATGGCCCAGTAGTCTTCGATGTACCTGTTTGGCAAACCATTACTGACAAATCGACTTTCCTCCATCCGAAGAACATGCCGAAAAAGGTTATGATCAATAGTTTCTCCATTTACTACAATTTGAGCTGTTTTCAACGTGACGCTCATGCAAATACTCCAAATTATGAATTTCATAGTCATGATCATTGGTCTTTAAAATTTATTGAACGGTTAATTTATCCAAATTCAATTCCCGGCTAGTGTATAGAATTTCGTGGATTTTGTTCGAAATACTGTTTAACTATATTAACATTGTTTCTTACCCTTCGGTGAATTATTTCATTTTTCCGAACAAAAAATGCATCTTCATTTCGTCGCAAGGTCGCCTCCAATCTTGTAAAGGTTCTATGATAAAGAATTGTCTTATTTTGGGAGATAAGACAAGATTGCCAACACTAGATATGTCCAAAAACTTATAAACGTAGTCAATCATCAAAATAACCAACGTAAATCCGTTTTACATTTGTCGGTGTTGCTAGAGAAATACATTACTGGAAATATATAAACAATTTTGCACCCTTCTTCTAATAGAAAACTTTTTTTAAATGTACATTTAACTATAATGTATGATACCTACCACCTACCCAATAATGCATTTCCAGACCGATGGATGGATCGAGGTGGTTCTTTCCTGTGGCCATCTCGATCTCCCGACCTTAATCTTTTGCATTTCTTCCTTTGGGGACACCTAAAAGGATTGGTATATTCAATCCCTTTTAACAATAGAGATGAACTTCTACTCTACATCGTATTGTTACCAATTGTGATTTCATCAGCAATGACCACATTTTGTGTGCAATGGAGCAGGTGTTTAGATAATTTTAGAAAACGTATAGAAATTCGAAGCGCTATATTGAAAACGTCCCTTGATATTATTCATTATTTTTTGCCTGTAAATACTTCACATACGTCAATAAATATGCGTTTATCTTGAAAAAGATAAAAGGTCGAAATATAGCTTTTTTGCAGCAAATTCATATAAGAATCGAACTGCGAATGCAAAATGTTAAATTTGACAACTTTGTCAAAATGGGGAAGTTACATGAGTTTTATATCGGTTTGAAATGTATTATAGGGTAATCTTTCAATCATGTTGAAAGCTAAGAATATGTGTCTGGCGGCAATAATCACGTAATAATTAAAATATTAACATTAATAAATTGCCGTAGAATGTAAACAAAACTACGTGGTCGAAAACACGATATCATCGGTGTGACGTCACACGTTTTTCAGCACTGTTTGTTTCCGTGAATACAGATACAGGTTACGGGGTTGATGTTGTAAACAGGCGTTTGTTTCTAGAATTTTTGCAGTATTTGTGGGTCATAGATTCATATTGTAAATATTATGTAGGTAATGCCATAATTATTATTGATGATGTGGTGAACTTACGATATTGTCAAATGTAACTTCCCTTATTTCACATTTATTAATTTTTAAAAACTAATTTAATACATTTTTATTGCTATTTACTAATGATTTAAATTTTCCTCAAACATTTTTAAAAAATTCTCAAATAACATTCTACATCATGTAAATGGTAGGAGCAACAGAACATGTTATTTGAAATGGGGATGAAGAGCTGAATATAATAAATAAGAACAAATTTAAGTTTGCTTTACCATTGATTTTATAAATGTCCTGTATACATTATAGTAACTTAATAGAAAAGTTTAATTGATTCTTTACAACTTTACATTTTAATTTTTTCTATGAATTTAAACAATAATAATAACTACTGATGCCTTAAACCGCGCTACCACTAACCAATGTTGCAATGCTCCTTTCGCACCACATTTTTCTTTTCATTTTTTGGCACGGTGAAATATTTTTTATTAGGCGCCGTATGCATAATGGCATAATGCAATACTTCTTCCATTTACCTGGGGAAATGCACTTTTTGTGCCCATTTTACGAGTCTATTTTGTAACTATATTCAATGCCAATGTCTATTTAACACATTATTTAGCACATAAAGATATCACAAATGACAAATTATCTCATCTAAACGTATGTACTACTTTTTTCGAAAGCATGGGCATTGTATACAGATATGAACTAACGCACACTACTGTATTTAGGTATGTAAGCGCGAACGGTCTATGCTGTGGTGGTGAAAATTTTAAATATTATTTCTCCACGAAAATGTTTAGGGCAAAAGCTATTTTGCTTCAAAAAATACATTCTTTCTTCTGTACGTATTTGAAAAAGTCATGCATTGTAGATATAAATTCTAAAACTTAACTTTGACGGAACCAGTATAATGAAGCATGTCAGATTCCAATTTAAATAGTGAATGTTGTGCAAATTTCGAGGTTGTCAAGGTAACGGTTTAGAAATTATGACTATAATTCAATATTTAACTTCTTACTTGGAACTCCTATATTTCCGTACAGGAACTAGATAGAAAAAAAATGTATATGAAGTACTGGCATCATTTTCATTTTTGACCACACGTTTCTGAACACACCGTATATGGAAGAGTTCGCTTTATTCTCCTGATTTTGATTCATCAAACTACCATATCTTTCGTTTACTATCGAATCGTCAATTGACATGGTGAGTTACTTCCAAACAACATATTAGAACCGACTCCTTTGCTATAAAATTTATATATTTTGCTAAAAAAAAATAAACATACAAAATTTAAATTTTAAAGAAAAGGAACCCAAGAGGATTAGAATATCAAGTTGCACAAGTCCCTTCCACTCTGAAGAAAAATCTAGGGCCATATATTCAGCTATTTAAGCTCTCCACTTTATTGCATTTTTTATATATAAAAAAGCACTCCAGCGTAAACACACTTAGTTTTTAAAAGCAATTAAAATCATTTAATATTAAAATTTGACGTGGAATAGCTCAGTTCTGGTAAATGTTTATATAGGCTAAGGATTTAATGCAGTTAGTAATCGGAGGAAGTCAAGTGCATATAAACCTTTGGTCATAAAATCCACGGGACTCGACAAGTGTCGCCTGGCATTTTATGTCCCTCGATGCCTTTGTCGATGATTGAAAGGGAAATACTTCAAGTTTTACAGCCTCGCCTGTGTCATGTTTTGAAATCTAATTATTTATTTTGAAAACATAATACATGGCCCATTAAATAAATTTTCGCATTTAGTCGCCGGCTGATATTTATTTAAAATGCTGTAAACCACAGCACTTCATTAATTTACACGTATTCGTTAATTTATTTACTTATACTCTGGTTTGATTAGCAGATTAGTCATTGGTAACATTGTTTTGCAACACGGGAGAAATCAGTTTTTAATTGAAAGGAGTAATTATCGTAATTGGTATAAGTGGTTCTTACTCATTACTGATGGTCATGTTAAAAATTCCAGAGAAATTGTTTTCCCGTCAAATATTCTATTCACAAGGTAAGGAAATTATTCCATTGATGGTTGTAACAGTAAAAAGTTTCATTAACACCAATTTTAGCAGCAACTAGTGTCACTCAGTAAGAATGAGGTTGAATCGTAGTTCAACATCGGCAACTATAACTATTTTCAGGATAAAATTAACTTCTTATTCCAGTACAAGCCAAGAAAAATTAAATTACGAATGTTCGACTTCACAATTATTTGGCACTACTTGCTAAATCCGTTGACTTACACCTGTTATATACAGAGTTAACTATGACTAAGTACAACAATTTGAACCACGTGTCCTAAGCGACAATAAATAATTTATTTCGGAATTCTCCGATGTTTACAAAATGGGACAAAATCTGGAAACCCGGCGCCTTTGACAAACATCGCCTAAGATAGCTTAGGTATATCAAGTTCCTAATAGATCCAGTTAGCTGCAATACATTGCATTCAGTCTTTGTTGCACACTGCCAAAGCTACAATTGTAACTCATTACAGGTCCGTCAGAATTGTCCACTAAGGAAATACACAGTCCGTGATCAGTTAAATGAAATCAGCATCCATTTATTCTAAGAAAATTGAAATTTATTGTATGAAGTAAGAGATTTATCTAAAATGTTCATAGAATGAAGGCCTGTGTGTTCGATGGAGGGGCAAAACAGGGCGAATTATAACCCAATTAAACAGCAATAGAACCCTGACCAACGTGTAAAGCGGTTAAATATTTCTGCAATTGTTTATTTGAACGCCTTTCTCACACTCGTCGTCATTAAGTTTCTCACAAAACTGAAAAATTGGCAAAGAAATCTTTCATGTCTTGAATATAGTTTATGGAGAAAATAGTTTTAAAGCTGCAACAGTTTACAAGTGGGTGAAACAATTTCATTGTATTTTTTTATTTCTGCGGCATTGTCCACCATGAGTTCAAAAACAGTTATGGATAATTCTATGTTCAAGTCCTTAAACGGTTGAAAAGATGTTTTTCGTGTGCGCCCGAATTTGGCGCGTAGATCTTTCACCATGACAATGCACCAGCGCACACATCGCTAGTGGTGCGTGAGGTTTTGGACAAAAATTCAATAACATTGATGGATCACCCACCGTATTCACTTAGGCCACTGCGACTATATTTGTTCCCCAAAAGTAAAATGTTGATTCGAGGGCGGTAGTTGAGTGATGCGGTTAACATTAGAAAGGAGACGACGAGGTTATTGAAGAGCCTCAGGGAAGAGGAACTGGAGAGATATTTCCAGCAGTGGAAGAAACGTTGGCAAAAGTGTATTTTATTAGGGAGGGATTACTTTGAATGGGATCATGTTGAATTACCCCATTAATTGTGACAAAGTTTTTTTTTATTTTTTCTACGAACTTTTTAGACAATTCTCGTACCTACTAATACAAAACTCGGAATGTACGATTGCCGTAACTCCGTTTGATTTGCCCTAGACTTTAGAAAAACAAACAACACATAGCATAGGGCAAACCATATTTCAGATTATAGGAAAATATCTGTACCGGACATAAATTCTTTCTTCTACGTTCATGCAAAAAACAAAACTTTATTGAACTATATTTAGTGGAAAAGTGGTTCTTTATTGCACTAGTGCAATAAAATGTTTATTTCATTTATCTGTCATTCTAATACAGCGTTTTATCTTCATGACACACATAAACGTTCAAATAGACTTCACATTTTCCTAGACTTAGTGCCATCTAAATAACATTTTTTGGTTTTTGCATGAATGTAGAAATATATTGTATGCAACTCGTAGAAAAAGTGTAAATAAACTCATGTTGCATAAATAACTACACAGGCACACAAAAATAAAAAAAGTTCTGTGCCCGAGCTCCGACCTATGGTTCCTCATGTATTTTTGGCTCCTGAAACGGATCCCGGAGTCGGTATAGCCCAGGCGTTCCATATTTGCAACCTACGGTCAAAAAAATGACCAAAATTTGGCCATGTCCTGGAAATAAGCGCAAAGCTTTATCTCGTGCCATTGAAGGGTCCAAACATGAATCAGTTGTTGGATAGGACCTCGCATATCCCAATTGTCACTTGACGGCCACGAATTGGCAGAAAATTGGTACTAAGAAATTTCAAACTGTCAGAAAAAATCATATGATTTCACCGTATTCAGGATCAAATTGATTTAAGAGGATTGTCTTCATGTAGCATTGCACAGTGAATAGATAAAAAACTAAATAAAAAAAAATAAAATAAATAAAATTAAAAAAAAATTAAAAAAAATTGAAAAAGAAAGAAAGGAGCCACAATACTTCTTACGTCAACGTCATTAGCAGGGTTGCAGTTGCATAAAAATTTGTGAACAGTGTTATTTCCAGGTAATGGCCATATTTTGGTCATTTTTTGACCGTAGCGCGCAAATATGGAACGTCTGGGCTATACCGACCCCGGGATCAGTTTCGGGAGGCAAAAATACATGGGGAACCATAGGTCGGAGCGCGGGCACAGAACTTTTTTTTGTGTGCCTGTGCTATTATTTAATTATTACAAAACCTTTAAAACTAAAAATTAATCACTAAACCTGAACCATAACCTAGAATTTCACATTGCTAGTTGCATACTCACCAAACATCACAAAACACTGGTCAAAGCTTAGAATATCATATTTTAAGGGTCGAAGAAGGATTTTTTCAGAACACTGTAAACATCTCGGGATGTTTTATGGATGTTTAAAATAGTAATAATTATTTTGTGCAAACATTGTCGATTATTTTTAATATTGTTGCTATTATTAGTATTAACAGAATTTAATTTCCCCAACAGCACAAGAAGTTTAGAAGATAGAAATTTATCGGTACCTACCTTACACTTAGTAAGTACACACCTAGTACCTACATCTTGCACTAGTAGCCTACAGATGAAGACTATATTAGATTCTGTTAAAAATAAAATATCGTTTACGGTGTTGAAATTTTGCACTTAAATTTCACGTATTTTTTGTGTATTTACAAACATGTCGTACTCATATGCCGAAGAGACGGATAAGGAGCTGACTTATAGGAAGTGCATATTATAGTGTGGCAGCGTAATACCAAAGATGTTTTCCCACTATATAAAATATTACGCTGAATTCTCCGAACAATTGCTGTAATGGCTTGGCGGTAAATGTGTGGCAGTGTTTTTATGTATTTGTGTACATTTGCGTATTTTTGTTACCTTTTGTATTTTTTCCGACAGAGGAAATCTCCACTTGGTCGTGGTCGTTGGGTAGAGTACATCGCTTTAAACAGAAAGAACAGTCAAGGGAAGGAGAGCAAGCACGCAGCAAGTACAAAAATCTTTGCAACGACAGGTAAGAAAAAAGTAAGAAAACAGGAAATGATTCAACATTCTTGAAATCTCTCCAAATACATCCCTGTGCTACCATGTCGTGTTTTTTCATTAAATAATCATCTAAATTTTGTAAATATTTTTTTCTTCCGACAACTTTGACTTATGCGTAATGTACCTAACCTAGCGGCTGAGAGGCGGCCAGAGTTGGCGATAAATGGGAGTTTAAAAAAGTGTTGGAAAAATTTGTTGTCACTTTATAAATAAACTGGACATTTTTTGATAGACGATTCCGTTAATTCTTATTTTTCTCTATTCTATTTTTAAAATATTTGTTTTTAGCCATAGTTAATCCTGTATTCAGATTGTTCAAGAGCAATCGACAGACTTATTCATGGAAAGCTCTTGTACAAGCTAAATCATTACGGTATATCTAATGCTTTAATTGAATATTTTAAATCATATCTCTCTGGCAGATGCCAATATGTAATTTACTGTGGTCATAAGTCAAATATTTTAGTCCGTCCGGTGTTACTCAGGAGTAGACATTGGATCCTCTCTTCTTTAATATTTTTGGGAACGACATCATCGATGAGGTGGTCGTCTCTTGCGTGATGTTTGCTGATGATCTATAAATTTTTTTACAACAGTTGCTTATATGAAATATTGCTTAAAACTACAATTCAATCTTTCCAAAATATGTGAGTGATTACTACAATTTCAGTCACGTTTTTCTACTACTAACCTTCAAATGAAAAACAGAGTATTTTTTGTGCATAGTAAAACTGTGCTTCGAATTACCATTGAAAAAAATTTAAAAAAAAATTATGTCTAAACTAGTTTGGTATCGTCTTGTTTACTATATGACCAATTTTGCTAACAAATTTTTCAAACAACTGGTTACATTCTGAAAAAGATTGAAAATGCACTGAATTCAGACATTATTTGCTTCTAAGCACCTTATTCCTCATATCTCAAAATCCAAAGAATGGGTGTGTATGGCAAATATATGTAATACTGGTATAAATTTAAAACGTGGCATCATTTACATATTCAGACACAAATTTATAGCAATTTCTGCGAAAATGTAAACAAACGCGGAATTTCAGGAAACAACTACTTTGCGGGCTAATACTCCGATCAGCATCGAATTACACCTGAAAAACATATAGCCAAAGTCATTTGACATTTTGAGCTTATTAACTTTCATCAGTATGCCACACTTTCTGTTTTATGTGTATGTCTAACCCGATAGAAGGGACCATAATTGCGCAAAATATAGTAATGCTACTAGCTTCTCTATGTTAAACCTGACAGGCCACAGTCAAGAAGCGTTGTACACTGCAGTAGATACTAGTGAAAGCTCCCGCCCTCCATCGTGATTTTGTAATAACGATATTTGCAAAAATGAGGGAGCACCATCGTGTAAGAACCACTTTTGGAGTCGAGCAGCTAAGGGCACATCTTCCAGAAATCCATTTCGAAGAAACTCGAGATAATGAATTCCATGAAATGGTCGCGTTGAATCAAATGCAGATTTTCAAGATCCCAAACATTATGAATGTTATACCTACATCACATTCCTTGTAAAAATAGCTTCATCTGTAACTAACACGCCAGCTGTAATTCTAGGATTTTGAGCATTTTGTTGTAGCAGCCATTCACAAAATATAATTCGTAAGGGATAATTCCTTGGTATTAATACTTGGGCTCACTACACGTGGTACTGATAATTGAGCCTCATGTATATTGAGCCCCATGTATGATACGCCACACTGTTGATTGAGACATTCCTTGTACTTGTTGAGCGAGTTGCCTGGTACTTATTCGGGAATTCTCTTCACCAATCTCTAAAATGTGTTGCTCAGCTGCTGCAACACGCCGTGAACGCCCTAAGCCTTCACCTCTTCCTCCATTCGGTTGTAAGGAGGCAAAAAACCCATTTTTTCGACCGTTTTTGCGTAGTGTGTAGCAAGAACGGGTAAGGTCGTACAGAGGTTTCCGTGAGCTTAAATTGATCGTCATAAAAAATCTAGGTGAACATAATTCGATTTTACCAACCACCTACTTAAGGGGTGGGAACCACCCCTAAAACAAGAAACGTGAGAAAATGTTCGATCAATTCTTGGTAAAAATTGGCGGGAACGTGAATGGCAAGGAAGAGATCAGGGATGTTTTTCCAAAAATGCTCAAGGTGAAAAACACCCCCGTCGTGGGGGTAAAACCACCCCTATTGCCGAAAACCGGCGCCAAAACTCTTCCTTATAACTCCAAATGATATGAAATACATGCCTCCATAATTCGTTCTTCTGTCGGATTCTGATCAGTTACCTTTACTGAAGGGGTGAAAACCACCCCTAGTATAGTAGTAAGTACGGGCGGCCTTAGCCTGGCAAGTAGGCCACAAGTGGGCCCTTTTTGCCTACCCTGGCATCCCATCACCCCTCCACTATTCGCCCTCGGCCTTCCTCGAACCTACCCGACGTCCTAATGAACGCCAGGATCCTGGTCCATGGTAGGCCCCTCATCTCTTCCCTTTGCAGCTCCTCGGTGCCAAAGATTCTATATCTTAGTCTTCCAAGAGCCGCACAGTGTCCTAGAAAATGGATAGGGTCTCTTCCCCTCTCCGCATTCCGGACATAAGGGACTATCCTCTATGCCTATCAAATTCAAATGCCTCCTGAGTCTGCAGTGGCCTGTCAGGACCCCCACCATTTGGTTCAGGGACCTTCGACTAAGGCTCAGCAGCCACTTTGTCCTAGATTTATTAGGTTCATTGAAGAAGTCATGGGCCTGTCTACATCCCCCGTTCCTTCTCCAATTCCCTCCTAGTGTTTGATAGGCCCATTTATTAAGGGCACTATTCACACTACCTCGCGTAATTCCCAAAAAAAGTTCGGGTCCCTGGCACGGTGCCCCAGATCCAAGACGAGCCAGCAAGTCAGCCGTCTCATTACCGGGGATCCCCTTATGGCCAGGAACCCAGACCAACACCACTTCTCTTTGTCTGGCCAGGGACTCAAGGGCATCTCCACACTCCTGGACCAGACTAGATCTAGTCACCGGAGAGCTAAGAGCCCTGAGTGCAGCCTGGCTGTCCGAGCAGATGAAGATTTTCTCCTCCACACAATTCCTTACTTCTTCCTTGCTTGCTACCATCAAAATAGCTAATACCTCCGCCTGGAAAACCGTGGAGTGTGTACCCAGCGAAAAGCTCTGCCGGATGTCCAGGTTTTCCAGATAAATTCCTGCTCCAGAAAACTCATCCCCTACCCGGGATCCATCTGTATAGCATATCAGAGATCCCGGGGGAAACATGTTTTCTGCCCTCTCCCACTGCTCTCTCGAAGGGAAAACAGTGGTATATCTCCTACCCAGCCTTAGTTTATCCTTTGCTTCAATAACCCTCAGAGCGGATACTGGGATTTCATTCTCCGCCCTCAAGGCTATAGAAGCGTGACCCTCCACACGACCCTCTGCCTTCCAGCAGCCTGCATCCCTTGTTCTCAGATAGGTCGCCATCGCCTCCTTTACAATCCATGTTGGGAGGGGTGGCAACCCCAGCAAAACTTCCAGGGCGGCAGTTGGGGTTGTCCTCATTGCTCCTGTAATACTTAAGCAAGCCAGTCTTTGGATCCTCGACAACACCCTGGCTACAGTCACCCGGCCCACACTCGGCCACCAGACCAAGGCCCCATATTGTAGCCTCGGCCTGATCACCGCCGTGTACACCCAGTGAAGCACCCTTGGGTTGAGTCCCCAGTTCTTGCCTACTACTTTCCTTAATTGCCAAAGGTTGCCATCGATTTCCGGGTAACCCGTTCAATCTGTGGCCCCAAGACAACTTACTGTCCAAGGTTACCCCAAGTATTTTACCTCCTTACTTAAAGTAAGGGTTTTTCCATACATAGTTGGGGCCCTGAAATCTTCTATCTTCCTCCTTTTTGTGAAGAGGATCAACTCAGTCTTACTTGCATTGACTGAGAGACCCGTCTCATCACACCATCTCTCTACAATCCTACAAGCTCCCTGCATTCTGTCGCATACTACGCCCAGAAACCGGCCTACCACTAAAACCACGCCATCATCAGCGTAGGCTTGAGTGTCCCTGTATCCCTCTTGAGTAAGGCGATTTAGGAGACCATCCATCACCAGGCACCATAGGTGCGGCGAAAGGCAGCTACCTTGCGGGCAGCCACCTCTCACTCCCAGGTCCCTGTGGCTATCTCCCATAGTTGCACTAACTCTTCTCTCCTCCAATGCGGATCTCACCCATCCGACCATGGCAGGCGGTGTGCCCCGGTCCTGAAGTGAGTCACATATAGTTTTTGTTCTTGCCTTGTCAAAGGCACCCTCAATGTCAAAGAACATGGCCAATGCGACCTCCTTGTACTGAAGGGCCTTCTCTACCTTGTGTACAATACTATGTAGCGCTGTCTCCGTGGACCTGCCTCGCCTATAAGCGTGCTGGTTCACATGAATCGGGTGTCTGATCAACACCCCATCCACGAGATACCTGTCCACAATCCTTTCCATCGTCTTGAATAGGAAGGATGTGAGACTGATTGCTCTAAACGCCTTTGCCGTTGTGTAGTCCTCCTTCCCAGCTTTGGGGATGAAGACTACCTTGGCTGCCCTCCATGCCAGTGGAACATATCCCATCGCCAGACTGGCCCGAAAACCCTTACCATGCTTGGCAAGAGAATGTCCTGGCCCTTCTGTAACAGCGAAAAACTCCGTCTGGCCCTGCAGCCTTGTAGGGTTCGAACTCGTTCACTGCCCAGGTTACCGCTTCGCCGCTGAATATTTCCCCAGCAAGGGGCCAATCTATGCTTTGCGTTGGCCCCGCTGTGGTAGCCCCAGCAACGTGCCCTTCACCCGCAAAGTGAGTCTCCAGCAAGAGATCTAAACATTCTTCGCTGGAGATGGTCCACGTCCCATCACCCCTTTTAATGAACCTATCTTCTCCCTTTTATCGTAACTTAAGATTTTCATCAGTCTAGCCGTTTCCGGCAGTGACTCTAGCTCGCTACAGTATGCCTTCCAGCCAGACCTTTTACTATTTCTTAATTCCTTCTTAAAATCTCTCCTTGCCACCTTGTAGTCTTCCCAGGAGGACCCATCCCCTCCCCTGACGGCTCGGTTGAGTGTGCGCCTGGCCGACCGGCGGAGATCCTCTAGGAACCTATTCCACCAGCGGACCTTGCGCTCTCCAACCGCCTTGAGAGGGCAGGCTTCCTCATATGCTGAGATGATGCAACTACTTAGGTGCTCTACTTCATCATCTAACTGCCTATGAGAGATAATCCGTTCATCCTGGTTGTTCTGTCTCACAGAACTCCCCAGACTATTACGATATATCTCCCAATTAGTTGCTCTCGGATTTCTTCGGAGGGTTGTTGTTTTTAGATCAGACCTCATCTCGAATCCAATCATCCTATGATCGGACATCGAGATATAGTCCGTCACCCTCCATCCAGAGATACATTCACTCAAGTTCTGTGAAACCAACGTAACGTCAATCACCTCCTTTCGGATACGATTCACAAACGTCGGTTCCTTCCTCTATTAATAACTTGTAGATCCGTTGTTGCTATATATTCCAGTAACGCCTCCCTCGGGAGTTGATGTCCCCGCTACCCCATATTGTGTGGTGTGAGTTCGCGTCACACCCAATCACTACAGACAGACCTATATCCTTAACGAAATCTACTATACTTTCTAACTCTCTGGTAGGTGGTAATCTTTCATTGTCATATGGGAGGTATATGCTGCTAACTACAACCTTACAACTAATTCCACTCACCTTATACTCGAGGATAGCCGCAGTAGCGTCCCTGGTCCCCAGTTGTGGTAGTGGCACCATCTGGAGTTCCTTGGACGCCAGTATACAAGTCCGCGGTGCCTCGGTACCATCTTCCTTACCGACTATCAGCTGATAGCCCATGCCTTCCAGCCCCACTACTCTATTCCTGTAAACATAAGGCTCCTGAATCAAAATTAATACTCCAGTCTTACCCGTCAGTAGCTTTACCAGTTCCCCGGTAGCCGACTGACTGTGCTGAAGATTAATTTGTCTTACCTGCAATGTATCCATTTTGAGGCCTAATGGTGCAGGGGGGTATTCACTTTTCCTCGGCTGGCCTGGACTCTCCTGACGCCCTGGGTGCCTGGCGTGCCACTCCACTCCAAGCCTGTACACTCGGCGAACCGCCAACGTAACCAGCTCAAAGTAGAGCACCCACCCGGCCTCCTCTAGGCGCCTGGATATGTCCTGGCCTACCATAAAGGTCAAGTGCCACCCTCCAGGTCCTCCTGTTGTCTCCAGATGTTTCCACCTTGTGACCTCCAAAGAGCGGTTCTGGAGATCCAACATTACCGTCACCTTAGGGAGGTCCACCTCTGGGCTCCTCAACCAGAACCCAATCTTCTCCGGCCATGGCGCGTCACTCGCCCGGATCGCTCTGAACGCGACGCCTTCCTCGACCAGAGGTTTCCAGTTCTCAAGGAGCCAGCCCATGGAGATCTCGTCTTTGGTCGTCACCAGAAACCAGCCCGGATCAACCAGGCCAGAGTTTCTGAAACGAAGTTCCGGTCCTCGGGGGCCCCCTTCAGGACCCACCATGGCTCGGAACATCTCAGAGACGAGATACTCCCGCAGTCTTCCTCCTTCAGCAGGGGTTATCACACCATCCTCCCGGTTGGACAGTATGACAACCTGGTTCTCCCTTTTGTTGGCGCTTTCCTCCGCCCTCTGCCGGGGACCGCCCCTCTCTGCCCTGAGCAGAGGAGAGACATGGGAAGGCCCCCCGCAGAAGACGAGGGGTCAGCACGCTTTATCTTCTTTTCTGCCGCTCTGTAGCCTTGTCCCTCCTGACCCTCTTGCGTTCAGTTTGAGATGAGGGGCCTGGCTGTCCTTCTGGACCTCCCGGCCTCCCATCCCTAACCGCAGCAGGAGCAGTGGGTAGGACAAAGGATCGCCTTTTGGCTTCCCTCTTGTCCTCCCTCCGCCCCCGCCTTGCAAGAGAGCCACGAGGGGCCGCCGGCCTTTGGTTGCCTTTTCCTGGGACCTCCTGGTGCTGGTCCCTGTCCGGCAGTGCATCAGCTTTGGCGCAGAGGAACAGGCCTCAGGTGTGGCTGCTGGGACACTTTGCGGTGCCTCCTGCAGTCCTTGCCCCTTTCTGGCCTCTCTTTCCTCCTTCCTTCTCCTCTGTCTTAGCCTTCTTTTTTTCTCCTGCCTTTTTTCTTTCCTCCGGGCCTCCCTGGTGGCTAAATCCATGGGAGCACATTCCTGTGCCTCCTCGGTTTCACCCCCTGAGGACCTCAGAAGTTCTTCCTCTCTTAACGACGAGCTGGGCGAGGCAAAATTAGCCCCACCCACCTCCATCGCATCTTCCCTCGTAGAGTTAGGGTTCTCTGTATTTGTTTCTACCTTTTGTGGTACGTTTACGTTTTCTATTTTTTTGTCTTCCATTGGGATGTTTAAAAAGTGTTTTCTCTGTGGTGATGTCTTTGCTCGGTACCATAAACTTCACAGTACTCCAAGTCCCCACCTCCACTATTAACCCATGGCCGAACGTTTGCTCCCAGTGAGAAGGTCTGGCAGCCGCAGGTGAAGCCCCCCGGAACATGCAGCAGGGCCCTATCCAGGCGCCACCTGGCACTACTACACGTTCCGAGATTATACACTCGATGATAGGGCAGCCCCTACACCGGCTAGGCAAGGGTGGGCCCCTGTGCTGTCGAGCGGCACCAGGTGTACCATCCCTAGCTTCTTTCACCGCTACCCTCCAGGTTCCTCCTCCTCTGGGGTCCAGCCTCGGAATTGCAAGCGGAAGAGTAGGGAGTCAGAATGACTGCGCCCGAGCGTGTTGAAAGTATGTGTCCTATATGTGTGTATGTATAAGTGTACGTGTTTATGAAGTGTTGTGTTGTGAGTGTGGCAGTGTAGTAGTGGTGTGTGTGCTGTATCAGTTTGTCTGGTATCTCCTCCGAGACCCGTCCGACATGGGAGACCCTACCGGTAGAAACTACCGTCGGCATGGCTCTCAGACTCATTGATACTCGCAAGCCCCTTCACCACGACAAGGTTGATACATGAAGGAGAAAACCACCCCTAAAACAGGAAAACACAAAAAATGGTCACCAAAATCTGGGTAAAAATTGGCGGACTTCTACATGGCAAGGATAACATCAAGAATGCCCTCCTAAAAATGCTCAATGTGACAAACACCCCCAGCGCGGGGGTAAAACCACCCCTATTGCCAATAGCAGACGGGGAATGATATCCACTTCGTGACGTACTTTGTTTCCCCCACTACCCGACAAATGATACGAAAGACGGGCCCCATAATTCGATCTTTTGGGAAATTCTGACCAGTTTTCCCCGACTTCAAGGGTGGCAACTACCCCCGATACCCCGAAAATAAAAAACTTACATTCAAGATTCCGCCAATTTTTACCAAGAATTGATCGACCATTTTCTCACGTTTATTGTCCCTTAAGGGGTAAGTCGGGCAAACATTGGAAAAATCGAATTATGCTCACCTAGATTTTTCATGACGATCAATTTAAGCCCACGGAGACCTTTGTACCATCTCCTCCGTTCTTGCTACACACTACGCAAAAACGGGCGGATTTTACGGTCACTCTTTCCTGTGTTCTATCCGCGTTGCACTACAGTGATAAAAGGAGCTGCATTTGGCACATGTCAGTAAACAACATCTCAAAAGATTAAAAATGAAAAATTCATATTACCAAATTCACTTATCACAAATTTTTTAAAAGGGCACCATGGAGTAGTAGAAACATCACCCAAAATAGTGTCTAACATTATAGAACAGATTACACTCATGTATGAGGCTCTGCCACAAGGTTTGGAAGATTCAGGCTGTGTGGCATCAATTTTTGTCTTTAAATGACCCAGGTGCCGTGAAATTAAACAAAATTTTCCTAAATCACTGAAGACTGACGAATTTTTTAATGAAATCACAGATAGAGCTCTATGTTCAGAATAAATTTGTAGTTTGAACATTTCTTAAATGTCTTGTTGATTAGTTTGGTGCAATTTATTTTGTTTAACATAGCATGTGTGATTAGTTTCTATTAGTATGTGGAATCGAAAGATAGATACGATAAAAAATAGAACGTAATTAAAAGCATATCTCTGATATATAAACAGTTTTCACTATCACT
Organism: Monochamus saltuarius; assembly: GCA_025584915.1. Lineage (NCBI taxonomy): Eukaryota > Metazoa > Arthropoda > Insecta > Coleoptera > Cerambycidae > Monochamus > Monochamus saltuarius. The sequence continues at coordinate 20,957,037 of CM046721.1, forward strand.
ATGTACTAAAGGGTTTATTGATGTTACCAATATTTATAAAACTGTAAGACAAAGTTCTTGTATTTTCCGTATTATATTAAAAATTAAGAAATGTAACTTTGTCATTAGATCAGCTGTAGAATGTCTAAATATTGGAATGTAAAATAATTATTTATATAATGCCAAAAAAGATAACTTCAGATCTTATATAATTCCTCACTGAAAACTATTTTAATGAACGACTAGTTCAAAACAATGATATAAATCATCACAAGGTGGTACGAAATATAATTTTAGACGTCGTTAACGGTCAGTTTCCACAGTTAATTAGGTACATATCTTTATCGCTCAATTTAAGATCAAACTTGCTGGATTAAATTTTGATCGTCGTTAAAAGTACCATTTTATTTTCATTTTGTTGACGATGTAAAATGTTCAGACTGCAGATAACTTTTATAGAAAAAGTATTTATTGAAAACTGAACAGTTTAAAAAGTCGACGCACGACAAAATTTAGTAAATCAATGCAATTCTTGTATTCTCAACTCAACATAAATATAATGTACAACATGTATATACTTTTAAAATAAATAAAATACTAAAGAACTGATATCAAATCATTTACTTCCGTCACAAATGAAGTATAGTAATCCGAATTTTGTTTATCTTTCAGTTTATCATCAGTCTCATTACAATCACAATGAATTTCAGTTTATATGAAGCCATTCTTACTAAATTTACAAGAACAAACCGATTTGCCAAGAAAATGTTCGAAACATCATTAAAATTCATAACCAAATATCATTTAGTAAATAGTGCACATCTTTAGCATTACCCGGGATTCTATGACCTTACCTCGTTGTTTTCGGGCTAGGTTCTGTGGGGACAGACCCGCTATCGGTATCTCTAGACCCTCTCATATATTGATTTCGGCTTCTATTGTTGGTAACGTCTGCAACTGGTCGCATTACATGCTTCCAAACGTTTTGCCGCTTTTCACTGTCGACATGTTCAGTCCCAACAATAGGAGACGAAATCAATATATGGGCGTGCCCAGAGAGGCCAATAGCGGGTTTGTCTCCCACAGTGCCTAGCCCAAGCCCAAGAACAACCAGGGCAGGTTAAAGGATCCTGGACAATTCTGTTACTGGCAGCGACCAGTTACCGAGGTCACGACATAGCAACTCGGAAAATCACTATGGATCACATGAAAACCACATATAATATTTATTTTGTTGTTAATTACTTTGTCGTTGACAATGTCCAACCAATAGTTGTAAAAATGTATGGTTGTTTGCTACCTAATATTTTTATATTTCAGTGGCAGGAGTACCCAATTATTAAACAAAAATAAACTAAAAGGAAATTAATTTGACTGATTCATTTTTAATATAAGGACTTTATAGAGTAAGCAATATACTCGCGACAAGAATTCAGACGACTTACGTCATACGAACAAATGAATAATTCATTATATTTTCATCAAAATATTTAAGAAACTGGAACTGATAGTAATAAAACTATATACTACACTAAAAGTTTGTATTATATATTGCACTAAATTGCAAACAATTATTGTTTTTAACGCGACCAAATATCGAAAACTACGTTGACAATAAAAACAAATGTGTAACGTCAGCCGTGACGTAAGACGTCTGAATTCTTGACGCGAGTATAGCTTGTTTCTTAAAAAGTAATAATAAGTTATATTGTCAAAAACTATTTTATTATACCTACATCATAATTTTTCCTAAAACCATAATTAAATAACTTTAGAAATAAACTGTTAGACTCTCATTCCAATTTCCTTTGCGTTGCCCCTCATGCTTTCTTATTATTTTTTCCGCTACTGGTATTAATTATTAATAAAATGAATTTGTTGTTTTAATTAATAAAATAGTTTGACATACCTGATACTACACCAACAAAATTTTGCGCCCGTTTTACCCGGTGTTTACAAACTAACAACAAATGTTTCTACTTCTTGTCCGTTCTGAACTCGTAAGTTATTGGCAGCAGCTATGCGTTTGTGTAAAACATCCGGTGCGATAAACTTCATTTTTTAAATGTTTCCACAAAAGGAAGTCCAAAGGATTTACTTAGCAGATCGTGGCGACCATGGTTCCGGTCCAGCACATCCCATCTCTTGGTATTAATGCAAATTTCCCGTGTCACGCCTGCGTTTGCACTACACTTGCACCCACTGCACATCGTTGTAAAAGTAGATGCATTTGACACATGTTTACCGGGAAATCGTTCTGCTAAAGCATTTTCAATTCACCATTAATTACAACGATGTCTATCCACTACGAGTTCCTCTACACGTAAGCCATTTTAGACATACTTGCGTCACAATAACGTTAATACGTGAAGTAGTTGGATATTTAAAATCATTTGGCTATAGACTACAGTAGCCCAATTATGTAAATGTTAAAAATACTAGAACTTCAATAATTTTTTTCTCGGAAACTATAAGGAGTTTACAATTTTTTCCCCATATTGAATCCATTTTACTTGACTCATCTATTCTCAATTTTTTTTAGATAAGTTCTGAATCACTCTGCATAATTTTTATATTACCTATGCATACAGTCATCTTCATTAGAAGTACAAGCTAAATCCGATTTTCTTTTCAGTAATCGAAACATTGGTAAAACTATTTAACTAAATTAAATTAAATAAAAATATACCCTTCTCTTGGTAGAAAAGACCTTGGTGGTTATTTTCTTTTCAGTAATCGAAACATTGGTAAAACTATTTAACTAAATTAAATTAAATAAAAATATACCCTTCTCTTGGTAGAAAAGACCTTGGTGGTTAATAACAAGTGTGACTTAGATTTATTTTTTGCGGCCCCAAGAATAAGCTAATTAATTTAGTTTGCTCATACATATATCAAACGGAACAGTCATCCATAGGTGAAAGGAATCGCAGAGAAAACAGCGTCACTCTAGAGCCTAATGAGCGAACAATTCTAATGACACGGGTGTTGGCGTTCACCCAATGCCACAAGTCACTCCTCTACCAACACCTTTGATTGGTGCAGGTGTAAAGGCCATTCATTAGCTATATTGTTGGCTAAACATCAAATCATTCCCTTCTAAGTTAAAGAAGTACGTCGCTCGTCGCCTCAATTATACATCTTTGTCGTAGATCCTATTGCAGTGACAAATTCAGTTAATATAGAATGATTGATGATGAAAATGGCTGAAAGAACAGAAACGTTTGGACAGTATTTAAGTCAGATCATAATGTGTACATTTATTATCAGTTAAATGTCAGTGATATATATTTTATATAACAACTTTATATCTGCAATAGCGTAATAGCAGCTATATTACAGTAGGTACAAGTGAAGAAAGAAGAATTAACCAAAGTGTACGAGTGCTGAATAGCGCTTTATTTAATCCTACCATTGAAATGTTAAAAAATATCAAAATTTATAGTAACTGCTACTTCGGCTTATGGTTATGCATGTGTAGTGCAAATCCAAGATCCCTAAACAGAGGAGATTGATTTCTTTCGCTCCGCCCGCTAACAAATAATAATAAAAAGCTACCCTAAATAAGTATATACGTAATTTTTAATAATTCGCAATACTGAACATCACTTATTTCTACATTTGTGTCATTGACAAGGCTTAAAAATCATAGATGGATAACTTCTTAATATGTAATAATATAATAATAATATCTCTCCCCTCATTCTAATCACGAGGATTAGCTCAGAAGTCGAAGACTTGTGCGGGAGAGGGGGCGGCATATTATTATTAAGCAGGCCGCATTTGAGCCCAGGAACGATTTGCGCTGGTAGGCCCTAACCACCATTCAGTGCAAGGGAAACCTGGAAAACCTCATTAATTAGAGAGGGTAGTCAAATGTCAACCGGTATCAATCTCTCACATTGACCCAAGCCAACATTCTTCCACCCTACCATACCCGCAGAGAGGGTGCCAATCCTCTCCACGAATATAGCTTATATACGGTCTACCGGCTGTGGAGGTCAAACCCACAGTGATCAAGTCACCTCGATTCAAGTACTGATGACTAATGTATCAATAGAAGCAAGTATAGATGTAATGTCAGTGCGCAGTGTGATATAATTTTTAGGGGTAATTTTTTGTGAAATCTATGGTTAATTTTTTTACGAAAATCTCACGAGGCGTAATTCATCATCCTTTAGAACTCTGTACCTAAAATTTTAAAAATGTATAGAATTTTTGAAAATTAAAACTTTCTCCATTAAAAACATTCAAAATCCTTGAAAATATTAGTGATATTGAAAGATGTAGCTACTCCACGGGCGTATTATATGATTAAAATTAAGGTAACTTTGTTAAATAAACACAACTTATCTAAACAAATTTGGGAATGTATGCGTCTTACAATATAAAGTCATTATCTTGAACAAAATTTTGTAAAATCCTTATAGATTCCAAGAATAAAAAATATTGAATTTGTAGTATTTTCAACATCACTGGGCTACTGTAATCTCTAGCGTCATCGGAAAGCAGGCGATTCCGAATAATGAAATCCGAATGTAGTCTCAAAAGGGACATAGAAGTTATAAATTTAAAATTGATTTTTTTAACAATTTGTTATGGTATAAAAAATACCTTAATTTTAACCATTGAATACACCCCTGAATTTTCTGCACGCAATTAGAAAACACCCTGTATATCATAGGTGTTATCTGTTATAATGTATAACATACCTAAATTCTAGTGAAAACAAACAAATTTGGTATCTATTCATATATTTCTGAAATACTATAACTATAGTCACCTAATTTTGACAGAATGCATAAATTTTCCGTAAAAAATGCTGAAAAAGGATTTCCCATATCTTCCTCCTCCAAACTAAGAAATATATTTAATATATCTATATTATATCTAACATATCGTAAAAAGTTTTGGTAGCAGTGTGATTCTGAATAGGTACCTACTCTTAAATATTACCTTCAAAAGCTGTACTGATATGAGACAGCTGTAAATATACCTATATAATTTTGAATAAATTCTAGAAAATAAAACTATATTTTTCTCTGGTCAGATCCCGATTTCATATTCTTCAATTCCTTCATATCCTGATACCCACTATAGCTCACCAGTTCATATAACAATTGTAAACAAGTCTTGAATACACCATGTTTCTGTCAAAGGTCTTTATTGTAGCCTGTCTAAGAACATATAGATGAGGTTTCCTGTGTAACCTTTTAAATTACTTTAAGAAATGTGATCAGACTATAACTTAATAGTTCAGTAATTAATAAGAAATGTTTATTTATTTATTACGCGATCCTACACAAAAAAAGAAAATAAAGACAAAATTACGCATATCTTTATGAATAATTTCTATTAATAATCACCTATTTTATCAGTTTCAGTTATGGGAAAGTGAATTTGTGTACTTGCAGCATCTGAAAGTCTGAACTTTGTCTCTGCCTTCCGCTACCATACTTGACTTTATAGCTTAGTTGGTACTTGCTATGAAATTTACGACTGCTCTCTTATTTTTATTATCAATATTAAGCTTAATGATTACCTCAACACAATTTATGTTTATAATATGACTGATAAGATTACATTAAAATTGACTAAACGGTAGTGGACTGCGCTCTTTAAAGCTGCACTTGTATTAAATTTTACCACCCATAGCGGTAAATAGTAAGCACAAATATGTTTGGATATTCGACACCAGTAGTACCGCTTCTTAGAAGAATGCTGACTTGGATCTTAATGTATATTTAATTAGACGTAAGTGGATAGTTAGTAGCAACCACGCCATTCACAAGCTTATAAAAATTGGATATTAGGTTATGCTATAAGTGATAAGCAGGAAGCAATTCAGTTATTTAATTTTCCTTCATACTAACTTGGTATTAAAAATTATTTTTTCTACAAACATGTTAAAAATTCTATTTTGAACACTTCCTTGTAGTATTAAAAATATTTTTTAAGACACCAGTGCCTTAAAATGATCACTTCAAAACACTAGTGTCTTAAAAGTAAGTGTCAAATTGTGACAGTAGCAATACCTACATTTAGTTTGTATTTTCTTTATTAACATCAATACTTGTATTACAATTCACACAATTTTAAAAATGAAATTCTTCCACAATTCTACTACTATCAACTGAAACGACCGCATTCCTAGTTGACGTTTGAGCAGAATCCGCTGATATTGATGGCACTGAAAGCAGTTTTCGGGCAATCGAATTTTACTTTTTAACGAATCTTCGATGTATCCCTCGGTAACTGTTTTCCATCCCCCATGCCACTTAATTGTCGTTAAACTTGCTCCACTATCCGCTAGTAAGCTTGCCGACAAACGCCGAAAACAATATCTAGTATAGAGGTTAGAATTTGTAAGTTGCAAAAATTTAGCAATAGCAGCAGGAAATTTTCTAAACGTATTTATTCCCACAGGGTTTTTCGTACACTTAGCTTTCACGTACTTTAGGAAAAACCTCCGATGTCCCACATTTGCCGGACGAAGAGCCATGTATTTCCGGTAAAAATCCAAATAAAATTCTTCAATGATAGTGAAATTTCGTGGAACCTTGGTTTTGGTATCTGACATCAATACCAATATGGAACTGGAAGTGCCCACAATTCCCAAGTTGTCGAGAGTCAATTGGAAAATCTCCTCTCTACGGCAGGCACCAAATATTTCCAAAATAGTAGCTACTTTCATCATAAGATACTCGTCATCCTGTTCAATTTGGTCTCTGGTAAAGATCTTTGATTTTTTGGGTTGATAACCTGCTGATATCTATGTCGCTATGTATTCGTTAAATAGCTTTAATCATAGAATAATTAGACCATAAAGATGAAGATTTCCAAACCTTCGATTTCTTCTCAAAATAGGCCCAGAACACATTTTTAGTATATTTTCCAGGAACGCATTTTCCTTAACACCACACAAACTTATTGTATGCAATTTCATATTGAATCCGGGATTTTCCAGGTAATAAGTTCAAAGTAGCTCGGTTGGCCTCTTCATCGATTTCTTTAAATGGATTGTTCTTTTCCATATTTTCTATATACTTAGAAAAATACAAACGTTTTAAAGTGACAAATCTAAAGCTTTCAAACTTTTCGGAAATGGCTTAACTTAATTCTACTCGGGTTAATTCTTTTTAATGCTGTTTGTAGAAAAAATATTGTTTGATATTTGTGTTAAAAGTGTTTTTAAGGCACTGATGTAAATTGCAGAATTCGCTGCGCTCATTCTCCAAACTTTTACATGCGTGCCTTAAAAATGCACTTTTAACACACATCATAAATAACTATTATTTTTTCTATACCTAATGTTAAAGTTGCCTTTCATCTACTAAAAATCGTAGAGAAAGTAGTATTATTACCGCAAGGGTAGATAAAATGATACTTTCACACCAAGGATAGGTACTAGTTATTTGTTTCACTAGACAGTAAAGCACAGGATTTAATGTCGTGCCTCGTCTTTTAGTGGAAGGCATTAAATCTGTCTAGTAAAACATATAATTTTTTTCCAAATTTGTTCCAATTTCACGCAAAATCGTCTTTATATAATTATTAATTGGGTTTTATTATCAATATCCAAATCTGTTTTTTTATTATTATGTTTACCACTGATGACGTTTGTTGGAATATTTATGTTTGCTTTAATGTCATTGTCAATTTTAAAAACATGGATGTAATTGAATGTAAGGACGAGTTATTACCGTTGACACCACATGAGATAAGAGACCTGGCGCGAAATGTGGAATTGCACCGATTACCGGATAAGTTAAGAACTGTATATGAACTCACATACAGCAGATTCATGGAATATAGACAAAAGAAAATTGTAGGATCTTTCTCTGAACATATGCTGATTGCCTATTTTTTCGATAGTTCAAAGAAAATGAAGCTTTCAACGTTATTGTCTACCTATTCGATGTGCAAAGCTGCCCTGGATATAAAAAATAACATTGATTTGGCAAAATATCTGGAGTTACGAGGTTTTTGGAAACGGCACCCAGATTCCCATGCAAGAAAATTACGAGCTTTTCAAAGAGAATCAATCGAGAAGAAGTTGCGGATTGGTCTAATTTATTACTAATGTCTTTATAAAATAGAAAAATGTGTTCATTGTTTCATTCTTTTTCTGATAATGTCCTAAAGTAGATGCATCGGAAGAAACCGATTAATAGGACGTCCGTATTGAGGAATATATGCTGTATTGTAGGAGGTCGCGTATAGGATAGATCATGGTACACCTATACTGTATATTTCCTTAGCTGTAGAAAATATGGTATATTTTCATAATGGTTGCAAAAAAATCATATTATGAAACAAGATAGTTATGTTACTGGCATCTATCTAAGAAATGATGTATTTTTATCATTTTCAATTACGTATTTTGAATTATTTAGTCTGATTTAAAAATTTTGAATGGACTAAATGTTCTATTTTGTAATCTACGAAACCTATTCACATCAACATATATATTGAAACATTTACAGAATTGCAGGGAAATCAAAGAAATCTGAACTAACGTTCATTTACTACTTCAAGTAATGAATGTTTGTCTACTCATTGCCTTGTATTTTATATTGTTCTGATTATAGATTATTTTGAAGAGAACAGGTAAAGAATCACTGAATATAAATATAACAGACATTGAAGATATGAGTACAATTATAATACTAAATATTTCAATAACCAAATGAGATATTCATAAACAATTCCCAATCGTTGAAAAAAGCAATATCTTCGTTAAGAAAATATATCTATTTGTTCCCGGCATGTTCCTAAGGTGTACATATCAATCAGAAAGAAAAATATATTCCCAATTGTTTAGATTTGAAACATTTCTATGTTCACGATGAACTTCTGCTATCGCTTTAACAAGTGCAGTCAAGTATGGCAGATATAAAAAGGCATGATAGTTGGCGTAGCTCTAGATTGCGGCCAGAGATTATTGTGTACTCAATAATCAAGTTTAGAACTAAACAATAAAAGTGCTGAAATACTACTAATATACCATCAACCACAGCAACAGTTCACTAGATAGTTATAAATATATTTGTTGTTGTTTGAGGTGAAGTGGATTATCCACAGCAACCAGGCCTGAAGACCCATTGTACATGCCGCTGGCTGTAGAGTTCAAAACTGTGGTGCGCTCAAAAGCTAGCATCAGCTGGAATCTCTCTAATGTAAAGGCATTGCTTAAGCCTTAATACAATTTTAGATCGACCCGATCAATATTCCTTTGATCCAGTCATCAATGGAGAGATAGCATTGTGATAACCCTAATACTGATTAAGGTCCCACAAATTGACTACATGACCTTTGTCTGGCCAATATGCCAGGCCTTTCATTGCCTGCCAGGTCACTACGATTCGGAATCCAGATCAGCTTAACACAATTATTACTTCTCAAGAAGGAAATAATCCAGGAACTACACGAGAGATCACCCTGAAGGACAGAAGCGTTCGTAAAGCCGCCTGGCTGTCTGCGCGTATTTGAATATGTTTGTTTACATATCTCCTTCTGATATTCTCTTGTATGCAGTTAATGATAACAAAGACTTTAGCCTGAAAGGCCATGGCATACTTCCCGACCAAAAGTAAAATAAATTCACTCGTTTTACCTTGCCATATCCCTCACTGTTTTAGCCGATAAGCAGACCTTACCTTCAACCATGAGATGTAACTTTGGAAGAGGCAGAAGAGCCTCTCCCAGCTAGCAAAGTAGTTCTATAAATTTAGAGTAATAGGAGTTTTATATTCTATTAATATTTTATAGTTTTATTTAGAATACTAAATTGTTGCATTAATGTGGCACATGAGACTATTTTGTCTTCAGAAACTAAATTGTTTTCTAAATTTGTTGCAAGAACGTTCTTAGAGCATAATTTATAGAGCATTTATAAGATAACTGCTAATGTAGCCCTATAAGTGTGTACAATAACACAATTTTACAGCAACGGTGCTTATAGAATCAAATTACTGTAAAACCAATGCAAAATACTGCTTTATAGAATTATACCATCTCCTGTGACACCCTAATAAAATTATTTACTGCAACGAGTTTTTACAATTATTGTTTGTCAATATGGAGTACCCTGATTAGTTTATCAGCCAGAGTAATTCCTAAAAACTTGACTGTTCATATGGGTATATTTACTGATACGTAATTATTTAATAAGAAATGGTCTAATTTAGTAGTGAATGATGGAATAAGTGAATCCTTAATGGCAGATAATAATCAGATCAATCAGCGATTGTATATGGCTCTCGCAGGATAATACTAGACAGACAAATGTTTGGAATTAAACGAGTCTGGCTGGAGTAATGCAATCCGGATGGTTGGTCAGCAATATAAACTTTTTCTGGCCGGAAGTGCGTCCGATAAGAGATTCTGTGAACTCCCGCCGCGCTCCAGTTTAGAATTATCGCGGTCGCAATTTTTCTCCGCTAGATCGCCGGGCTAATTATCACGTAATTGCAGACAAGCCCCTTCGCATTCATTGGACGTAATTGGCGTGATGGGTAATTGAATAGTTTTATAATCGGTCTGTGTACCTCTCACCTGGACATATCGAGTGTTCGGATTTGAGAATACACTTTACGTATTTCCACCAACACTCATAAACTATCGAACAATTGTATTGAAAATATAATTATTGAAACTTGCGTTTCAAAATAAATTAATTCTTGTAAATTTCTACACAAGGATAACTAAATTTCCCAGATATATTCATATATATATTTCATAGAAAACATATTTTAAATAGACTGAAATACTATTCTTTATTTTCTTTTTCTCTTTAAATTAAAATGGAATAAATAAAGTAATGAAGATAACTTTTGATATAGAGTAAATATGAGTTACCAAACAACTTAAACCTTTATTTATTTATCGAAATGATACAAACACTGGCTTATAGCGCAAAACCATGGGCACAAAATATGTACATAAGTTAAATTAAACGCGGTTTAAGGCGTCAGTACTTGAATCGATGTGGTTAGACCGGTGTGGGTTCGAGCCCCGCAGCCGGTAGACCGTATATCAGCTATATCCGTGGAAAGGATTAGCACCCTCTCTGCGAGTATGGTAGGGTGAAAGAATCTTAGCTTGGGTCAATGTGAGAGATTGATACCGGTCGACATTGACTGCCCCCTACTTAATGAGGTTTTCCAGGTTTCCCTCTTTCCTGCACTGAATAGTGGTTAGTACCTACCAGCGTAGGTCGTTCCTGGGCGCAAATGTGGCCTGCTTAATAATAATAATATGCCGCCCCCTCTCCCTCCCAGGCCTCCGACTTCTGGATTAATCCTTGTGATTAGAATGAGGGATATTATTACTATTATTAAATACAAAAGTACAGAAGAAATTGTGACGGAAAATGTCGGTCTATAATAATAGTTCCTTTTAAAGAGTTTTTAAAACCAGGGAACGATGAACAAAATATATTAAGAGGAATAAAATACAAACTATTATTTCTAAATATTCTATTTTTAGATGAGTTTTACAATAGAGTAGAGTCTCATGAACAGTGCATTTATTCTAAAGTTATACATATTGTGACACGTGTACTATCGTTTGCAATATTAATGACACTCACTAAAATGAATTTTGCAATTTATTTGGAACTTCTGACGTATTCATATTGAAATCTGCTTTAAATTTTTAACATTAGTTATTAGTTGTTTTACTTACCAAGAAAGATTTAATGATATTTCTATTCAGAACTTCCAGAAGTTCAAAAACTGTTTTAAGAGAGTGTCATTATTATTGCAAACGATTGTACATATTAACTAACCATGGGTAATGCATCTGGAGAATCGATGATACCGTTAAGATCAGTACTGACCAATTTCCGGTTTGATTGAACGTAAACCATCATAAGTCTTCAACCATCTTCAACAAAGTAATAGTAGTAGCATTTATTTCCAACAAATAAACAAGTACAAAAAGTGCAAAATATAATGAACAATAAATGTTATATAACAAAATATGAATCTGAATCATCAGCTAAACCTAAGGCTTGTTTTCGAAGAATCGACATATGTACTTGCATAAGTTAATTATAAAATTTGATCCAAGATAGAACATACATTTTTGGAAATGAGTTTATTTTTGCAAAACGGTACAACCATTTTCAAATTGGAAGATCTTGCATTAAATTGATTTGGGACAAGTTTAGAATTATTATTTTTATACATCCAAAGAATATATTACGACGATCGTAAAATAAAAGTGTCTAGAGAACCGAGTGAAATATATTGTCGCAGAATGTACCCCGCTCGCACCCAATTCGACGACTGTGGTATCGCAAAACGCTAGATTGCTCCGATCGTACCTACGCGAGGCTCGTAAACAAACAAAATAATGCCGTGTATCGAAGCGCGACTGGAATATTGAAAATCGACGAGAATCGTTCGAGAAATGGATCTAGAGATGTTAGAAAATACCTGGAATATTCGTTTGGTCTATCAAAGAAGAATAAACGGCCGAGTCAGTCAGTCTTGAATTAAAGAGTTGTTATTTAGATATTTCGGAGAGATCAATTAGAATTCAGAGCGATTTGGACAGTGATTAATTAAATAGTGTTTAGTTGAGTTGTAATTAGTATTCGGTAGTGTACAGTGTTAATAAATATCAGTAAAAATTAACTGTTGGTTTTTCTGGTAAAAGAAAAGGTCGGGGTAGGGAATTCGTGACAATATGTAGATTTTAAATTAATTATACAGAGTATTTCAGATATGGATGTTTTAATAAAAATATTTTAACTTAATTAAACAAAATTACTTTTCCTGAAATCGTTCGGAAATGTATACCTACATATTTGGCCCAATTTCAGATAAAATACCGTATTCTATTTAGTTGCTAAGCAACCGTCAGCAACTAGTACGGGTAAGTTACTTTTCCGGCCTAGGCCGAGAAAGCTAATTTTCCCATGCCGTTTTTTATCTACATTTTATAGAGTAAATACTCGTAAATACATGCAGGCAAGCCAACTGACACAAAAATGCATTTTTTGTTGAAGGCATTCCAGATATTATAACTATTGGTTTATTTTTATAGTTATCTAGCAATTTGTGCAACTAGGTATTAAACATAACTGAACTTTACATGTCTGAGAACGGTATAATCATTAACGTTCGTGATGTTATACTATTTTTGTACAATAGTAATAAATAAATGAAGACGAAGTTATATAGCTATACGTAATTTGTATGTAATGCCAAACGTGCCGTTCTATCGATATTTATCTTTCTTAATTGACGAAATTGACAATTCTGAAACTGGGAGCTATGGTGTTATTTATCAATAATTGGTAGTTCTCAAATTTTATGACACGTGTTTGCATTTATGAGAATTTAAAAGAGCAAAGTGTTTGTAAAATGAGCGACTTGTCTTCAGATGATAGTTGGAAGAAGCGTGGATTATTGGAAGTTCTACATTAATTTATGAGAAATCAATGGGGCGATATGAAAATACTGTAATCTCTATGTTTAATTAGCGTAGAAACATGTTACGTAGACAAACAAATTTTACTGTCACTCTTGATTACACAAGAAATATCTTCCAAATTTCACAACTGTCAACGCTTTTACTTTGACGTTTGTCAATCGCTTCCAACTGCTCAATATAAACTGTGTCAGCGAAACCGATCATATAGGTTTTAAGGGTTCTAGAAGTTTTCGGCGGTCTCGAGAATCAAATAGAATGTGGTCCAGAATTCTCCAGAAAACGTCAAAATAAAGGCATCGCAAAAATTATAAATTCTAACATAAACAGAAGGAACATAATTAACAAACTAAATAGGTAGGTGAGCTTCGGTAACAATACATAAAAGATTTTCAAGAAATGGTGTGAGACAAAAAATCAGTATATTACCGAAAAAGTTATGGTGGCGTACTTTGCCCAAATTGTACAATTTTTGTTCATGACTCGCTTGACATATCCAAATTTTTGACATTATTTGAGTACCTCAAACGGAAAAATGTTTGTTACAAGACCAAAAAAAGCCAATTTTTTAGTAAGAGAGACATGTCTCGATTCCTAATTGAGGCACCAGATGACAGATTTTAATTCATAAGGTAAATTTGAATGATTTTGCATGTATAGATGCTAAATGTCGTTTTGCATTTTAGGTAGCATTGATATTAGGAATGTCGGGAGGATGTAGAAGGGAAGAGTTATACAACATGACCATTCAGGATATTGACGATCAAGGAACATATATAGTTGTAAAAATTCCACAAATAAAAACAAATATTCATCGAATATTTACTGATACAAACAGACAGGATGAAAATATCCATTATTTAAAAATTTACCGGGCGATATACATCAACTTGCGGCCAACAAGCATAAAATCTAGCATGTATTTTTGAATTATCACAATGGCAGGTACTACAACCAGACAGTGGGAAAAGGAACAACTGGACAGTGGCCGTCAAAGATAACCGAGTATTAAAACTACAAAATCCTACAAATTATTCAGGTTATTTGTTTCCCGTAATTCAGCCACCCTTCTAGCGAATAGATGTGTGGATGTGTACGGGTTAAAAATGCATAGGGGATGGAAATCCTGGACCGTTGCAGAAAGCTACGTCGAAGATTCTCTTCAAAATAAACTGCAGTATGCAGATAACATTCTTCGCGATATAGACCACACATCATCCTGCAATACTTCCGAATCATGTGCCGACACATTACCTGCTATTATAGCTTCTGGCCTACTTTATATCTACTTTAAATAGAAATATAACTGAAACAAAATACCAAACAATTTCCCAGTAACTGTTCAAACTGCACATTTAATTTCAACATCAATAAATAGATTTAAGATACATCTTTATTTTAAATCAATTAAATTTTAAACCGAATTCTAGGCAACTCAATCCAAATCAATGTGTTGTTAAAAATGTTTATTATGACAGTTATCGATTTGTTAACATTTGCAACCAGTAAGCGCATCCTATTGTAGTAGAAACAAACATGGTAAGTGAATTAAAAATGCTTGTTCGTGTAAAAATAAGTATTACGGTGTTTATTGAGCACAGTATTCTATAAAATTAAGACATAAACAGCATTATATACAGGGTGTTAGGTAAACATGCGGCAAAAATTCATGGGGTTATTCTTTGGCCTATTCTAAGAATATTTTGTCCTATGATGATGTCTGAAAAACCCCTTTGTTTTGAAGATACAGGGTGAACAAAATTTGCAACAACCATTCGATTTTTTACTTTATTAGATAGGTATTTTAAGCTAATATAAATCAAATCTCCTACATTCTTATCAATGAAGGCATATGTGTGCTCTCTGATACCAAACATCTAGGTATGCTAATGAACAATTCCACAGACAAAGCTCTATTCAATAATTATCTAAAGAAATTAATCTATCTAAATTTACTAACCTGGTTTAATGGAAACACTAAACACACATAAATATCTAATTTCACTTTTGACAGTGGGAACTCGAAAATTCAACCACAATAGATGAGATCTGACCTATTTCGGCATTTTTAGGATTGCTTCTTCAGGTGGCCTCCTTTAAGTTGAGTCAAATATCTAACTATAAAAATTATTATATAAATTAAAATTATTTGAAATTAAATATGACTTTATGTAATGTTTTTTATATATTTTTAGGTACTATTAATAATATTGTGTGAAACTAACTACTTTGTTGAAATCATTAATGTAAATAAAAGTATGGCGTACTCCAATGTATCCAGGCTGGAGGAAGTCATTTTGAACATTTATTGTAGATTGAGTAACTTTGCATGTACTTTTTGATAATAAAATGTTGTTACTGTCGCAAATTTTGTTCACCCTGTATCTTCGAAACAAAGGAGTATTTCAGAAATTATCATAGAACAAAATATTCTTAGAATAGGCCAAGGAATAACCCTTTGAATTTTTGCCGCATGTTTACCTAACACCCTCTATATGGTAAGTGGCAAGGTAGATCTAACAGAATAGGTATTCCATGTTAAAGAAATCGGGCGATGCCTTCTAATGAGAATGATCGGGCTTAAAGTAACATATGCGACATACGAGTATTATCAATATTATATTATGCTAGGGAGATATCTTAGGATATTCAGAATTAAAAACAAAAGTAATTTTCCCTACACAATATTTGTTGAAGAAGTTGTATTTGTCCAAATAATATTTATATATTAGTTTCCTTTAAAAGGAGATAATTCGTGGTAACGTAGCGATGATGTGTCTCAGCTATGGCAGAAAGGATGTAGGCGAAATTTTCTGTCAGTTTGACTATTCTCAAACTGTCATCTTGACGCCAGAGGAAAGTGATATGGTTCTGCTTCTTGTAATTATTATTTTGTAGACACACTCACAAAAATATCCTATAACTCGTAACTGATATATTTACATAACAAACCGCTGTATGAGGTTTTTATTATATTTTAGAAAAGTGTGACATTTCAACTCGCTTGATTGGCATTTCTACCTACCCAGGCTTGAGTGGTTCCAAGATCGATACCACTTTTGACTGACTGCATGTATGAGGTTATTAATTTTACGGTCTTTTTATAGGTTTCTGAGATGCAGTATTTTGTGCACTGTTTAGACATGATTTAAGACTTTATAATAAAAGTTTGTAAACATATGTTATTTGTACAAAACGCCCAGTTTCTGAAGCAGCCAATTTCTATTTGGCATTTTTTCAAGTCGAAAATAATTCGACCAAATATTAAATAATATGGAGAACATTTCGATAAAATATTAGATAATATGGAGAACATCAAATGGGTCATTATAAACTCTTAAGCTTGAAAAATTGACTGTAGGTTAGGTTAGGTTAGGTTGGGTTAGGTTAAACAATGAAATCAGCCCGGGACAGTTGTTTGTTAATTTCACTGCTTGAAAATCATTCTACTGCGCACACGCGCTTTTATATTCAAATCTGCGAACCAAAATTAAATATCGTGCATAAAGTAATGAACACTTTTGAAATTTGTATCGTGCAAAATGAATAAAATATCGAAACATTCTTTTGAAACTTATCGAGCATTTAGTATTTTTATTATGCGAATGCTATTTAAATACCGAGCATTCTTATACTGCATTCATCATTAGTAGTCAAGCATTTCTCCTATTTTATATTGCAAAATATATTAAAATATCGATCACTTTATTGGGACCCTTTTTGTGATACGGGCCGTGCAAAATAATTTTACCAAATTATACTATATTAACCAAATGTTACATATATTTTTTTAAGGAGCAACACATTTTATTAATAAATTGATACTGGTACATTCAAGGGCGGATTCACAGAGGGAAATAGTTTTCTCCCTGTCCCAAATTTTGTCATAGACCACTAGTATTGATAGATATAAATCAGGTCTTACAAACATTAAAAAATTAAAGAAATAATGCAGATAAAAACTTTCCTGAATTATTTAGAAACATTTCTAAAATTAGATTTACAGGGGGCGGGTGTGTTAATAAGGTAAATAGTTTTAACCCTGTCTCAAATTTTGTCTTTTACAATTAATTTAAGTAAAATATTATAAAGCTCTAGTATTGATATGATAAATCAAGTCATACTACAAATATAAAAAATAAAAGAAAGAAGATAAAGATTGTTCTGAATTATTTTGAAACATTTCTAAAATTAGGTATAAATGTAAATCCTAGAATAGCAGGCAGACAAATAAACCAACTAAATGTAGTAATTGCGGTTACTGCATACATTCCAATATTATAATATGTTATCGATAATTTGGAATCCCACTTTAATAATAAATCTTATGAACACTTTTAAACTTACAAACACAAAATTCCAGGAAACAACTACTCTGCGGGCTAATGCCCCGATCAGCATTGAATTACACCTTTAGCAACACCTAGAGTCACTCGTCAGTAGCCCACCACACATATACCGGTTTCAAGCTTATTAGCTCTTATCAGCATGCCATAGGTGAGGTATCTGATGAATAATTCTAGCTGTTTTAGTCTGTCTAACCCGGCAGAAGGAACCATGAGTACGCGGTCTATAACTAAGAAACACGGGTTTGCAAAATATCGTTTCTCGCCGAACGCGATAAAAGTTGACAGCTTTCTAAGGTGTGTGGCATGTAGACCGCTTCGTGTCTGTGACATGTTCAGTCCGGCATGGAGTAGCGAACGGTCAATAGATGTAGTTAGTTCGACATCGCGTATGCATTTTAAACTTAAGTATGGTCTTTCCTACGTTTTTTTCTCTCTAAATTAAGTCTTAGTGAAATATATGAATTCCTGGACAAAGGAATATTATTTATAAAACCATTATTGATTGAGTTGAAACTAAAAGATTATGTTCCACAAAAAAAAATAAAGTGCGATAAATCCGGACAACGTGGAGGTCACTAAATGCTGCCTCTTCTTCCAATCCAATTCCGTGGAAAACGTTGGTCCAAATACTAACGGATAATTAATGCAGAATGCGGAGGAGCACCGTCCTGTTGAAAAATCAAATGATCATCATAGATGCTCTGGAATATTTTCATTAATATCAGCAAAGACAAGGTCAATAGCGTGTTCCAGTAATTGCAAATACATTTGGCCAGTCAAATTACCAGGTAGAAAAAAGGGATCCACCAGCGGGTCACCGAAAATTCCAGCCCATATATTTAATTTTTCCTGTTGCTGTGTATGCACCTCGTGAAAAAAACTCGGGTATGAATTCGACCAATAGCGGCAATTGTGATGATTTACCGTCCCGTTCAACAAAAAACTGCATTTATCAGAAAAATAGATGTTAAAAAGGAACTGTGGATCGTTCCCTGCTCGCTCACTCATTATTTCGTAAAATTGCAAACCGCGGTCATTACCATCCTCATGAAGTTCCTGAACTAAATGTATTTTATATGGATGGAATTTATTCTTCTTCAAAATGGTTTGTATGCTAGTGCGATTGATGCCAGACACAGATGCCAGCTGCATCGTACTTAATGTAGGATCAAGATGAACTTGTCCCAAAACTGCAACTTCACCAGCTTCATTAACTATAGGTTTTTCAATTTCTCGTTTTTTATTGGCTAATTTTCAAAAACACAATTAAATAAACTACCAACCAACTCTTCCAAATAATACTGGAAAATAAATTTGGAGCACTAATTTTTCGTTTGTTGTGTGTGTATAGGATTCATTTCTGTTTTTTTTACAATTGGTTTTTTTATGAAAGTTATCACAAATCGCCAAAAATCATGTAACGCAAGATATACTAAATTTATATCATTGGCGTACTTAACTCGAATGAGTGACATTTTTACCGTTACTAATTGTTTGTACATAAGTTTTAACTTTAAAATCTAAATTTTTATTAAGTATTAGGCCGGAATTATAAAATTTAAAGTTTGTTGTAAAGAGAACTGTAAGAGCTTTCAAAATAAGTATTACTCAACCCCCAATGCCATTTAAATATTTTGGGGTGATGCTTACCCTTGCTTACCAGCAAAGAATGTTCCTCTTCAATCTAAAATCGACGGGTCTGAGCGTTTTTCTTCAATCTTTTGCTTTCATCTGGCCGCCCTTTATTTAAATTGTTCTCAATATTTTGCTATTCCAACCCCACATTTTAACAATTATTTTCACATACATTGAACAAAAGTGAACAATCTTATTTGCAGAACTATGTAAGTTTATGTTATAACAATATTTACATCTATTAAAAAAATACGTATTTTCAAAGATTTCTGTATGTCCTAAAAATACTTTAGTTGGTCTGCTTTCTGTCGTTATATATTCATTTTATTTCGGTACCTTTGAAAATTCACAAGTGGCAAGAGATAACATTCCTATTATTGCTAAGCGCTATATTATTCAGTTCTTAAATGTATAAAATTATTTGTGGAAAACACTATTTCAAGAATACAGCGCCTTTAAGGATGTATTAAATGCTTTTATTTGCTATTTCATGTTTGTTCAAAAGAAACATAGGTACCTATCTAAATGCGCAGGTAATTGAGAACATTTTTAAAAATGTGGTTCTTCGATATAACCCCCTCCCCCTATGTTGAAAAGCTAAATCCGTCCTTGGGTACGTTTTTGGTGATGCCTGACGTTCGTTTGTACAAAATAGAGGGCACTAGCTGCTAGCATTTTCGCTGACAAAAAATATTAAAGTTTTACCAAGTCCAGTGACGTTTGGTTATGGTTTTAATTCCAAACTTTTACTAATCACTTTGCTTCAGCCGTTTACAAGAAAAACTTAATTCTTCAGTTAAATCGATCGTCCTATTCGAAAAAATTAAAGTAGTAAAGTAAAGAATTTAAAATTACTCATCTTTATAATTTTTCGAACCCTGTATGTTTTATAAGATTCATTGTGCTTAAAATGGGTTAATTTTGCATTTACACATAGTATAGGTATCACTCAGCTTTCTCGAAAACATTAACAGATATCATTACTACTTTTTTATAATTTGAATAATTTTCGCAGTATAACACCATTTTAAAGGATTTCGCAAATTTGCTGATTTAGATCTAAATGAAAGACATTTTTATTTAATCAACGTAGCTATACCGCTTTAGGAGGAATTGTGAAACTAGTGGGCGGCTTCGGCATGTTTTAGAAAGCACTTTTAAGCAGCGAAAAGATAATTGTGATAATTGACTAAGCCATTACATAGAACATAGAAGGCTTAGCGCCGCAAAGACCTTTTTAACAGTAAACATTTCACGTTTGTCAATAATTACAAACTGGGAAGTAGGGAGAAACTCAAAACAAAAATGTTTCGTAATAAAAAATGACTACTAATGTTACTTGATAAATTTTAAAAATGACTGAAATTCTACAGAATGATTTTAACGTTGATTATAGAATTTTAACCATGTGTTCTACTCACTAGGGGGAAGTCACTGGTTAAATTTTGTACACTAAAATTCCAATACTATAGAAATTCTTTGTAATTCCAGGAAGTATGTCAAAATTTCAACAAAATTCCGTTAATGGAATCCTTTAAATTTAACTGCAGTTCCTTCAATAACATTACCTACCAAGGTAAGTCATTCCTGGACCTGAATGGGGCCTGCGTAATAATAATATGCCGCCCCCTCTCCCGCACAATTATCCGACTTCTGGGCTAATCCTCGTGAGTAGAATAAAGGGTAGATATATTGTATTAATATTTTGGAATAATATAATACTGAATAAAAATTTTTGCATAATTGTATCGTTGGTTATTACGAGATACTGCATTGCAGGAGTTCATTTTGCCCTTTTTGCAAACATTCTTCAGTCCCCCTCGACTCATTCTCAACAGGTAACTTTTCATATAACTATTTTTTTTTTTAATTATTAAAAATAAGCGAGAAAAAAATTAAATTTAATAATTACATATTATATTTTGGCCTTGATTCTGTTCCATGAATAGTCGGTATGCAATCAACTAAAAAATCATCTTGTACAAATAGTTGAAGCTGTACAGACATTTTTTCTTTTTTATGTTTATATCTTCAGCAAATTATTTTTACATTATTTTTTCCTGACTATTTTTGATTAATGAAGAATATCAACTATTTCTACTCCAGGTACAAAATTTTAGTATACAGCAAAATACATATTATAGTTATGACATAAAATAATAGGTAATTCTCGAAAATTTATCAGTTATTTCTTTCTTCATCCAACAATACTAGAACATGAATTTGCTGATTTATGAAAGGTACGCCGGTTTTACATAATATCTAATCTAGACACAGATTTTTTAAATTATTAGAAATACTTAGGTAATTGAAATTTAATTCTTCTACACAATTAATTATTATAGATCATAACAGATAGCGTACTACACTTAGTTTAGATTTTTCAGGTATAAATATTACATACGTGTCCATTCCGTCAATTATTATTAATTATATAAGAACTTAACGTTTTAATTTTATACAACAATAGCTATTAAAAAATTGCATAAGTTAAAATTAATAAAATACTATATCATTTGAAAAAATTGCTTTCTTATCTTTGTTTAACAGCTGTAAAATATGACGACTATGATTTCTACCACAATAACAGAGATAATAATACCTTAACCCATCATTTTAATCACGAGTATTATTAAAAAGAATGTTTGCAAGAAAGCGAGGGTCTTCAGCATCATGACGTAGAAACCAGCGGCAAAAAACCAAACGTGCTTGATCATTTATTGGATTTAAGGCCTGTACTCGTTGCACATGATATGGATAAAGCAGTTGCTCGTAAAGGATTCTCCAAACAAGAGGACCACTAATTCCTACCTCGGCTGATATTCTCCGCACACTCGTACCTAGATTCTGCTCTACCAGTGCTGGAATTTCTTCTTCTGCTCTAGGAGTGGATACCGACCTTGGTCTTCCGGATAAATGGCACTGTTTGCTCAAGGAACCGGTATCACGCACTCTTTGGTGAATTCTTCCAAACATGCGTTGTGAAGGAATCTGGCGATTTGGATAAGCGTCAATATAAAGACGTCGCGCTTCGGTGGCGTTCCCATTAGCACGACCATATATGAAATGCATGTCTGTTAATTCTGCGTTAGAGTAACCAGCCATAGCGAAAGAAAACTTGTGCACTGAGAACAACTGTCAAATACGTACTGTTTATTTCTGTCGCGTTGCTCTGTACTTGTACTCACTGCTCACCGCGGTAAAAGTAGCTGCATTTGGCACATGTTTATCGGAAAATCGTTCGGATAAAGCATTTTCACATCGCCATAAATTAAAACGATAAAAAAAACTGTAAAGATACGCATTACAAAACATTTTAATATCTACAAAAGGTAATCGGATTTCAATATTCAGAATTGCTAGGACAGAGACTACAATATTTCAGCGATGTAAAGGTTGAAAATGCTACAACCTCTTAATTGTTTACTATAGATATCTATATATTTCATTCAACTTCATATATTTTTATAAAAAATTGTTTTACGATTTGGATTACAGTTGTCATGACGTATTTATTCCCAAATTGTTTTATATAAGTTATGAATCGCCCTACCCTGTATAGTTCAGTTATTAGATGTTTAAAATCTGTGTAGAAAACACCATTTCAAGAATACGATATCCGTACAAGAAACTCTCTTCTTATCACCTGCTTTATTATCGGAACACACTTAGCTGTATACCTAGATACTATCATTGAAGAATCGGTAAATCCTATTCAAAATTTACACAGAAAATTTTCAGAAGCCATATCGCAAGCTTATTTATAAAAAGATATCATCGTGTTTTATTTATTATAAACCAAAGTAAACTCAAAACGTTTTATTATTCCTACCATAAAAGCGTCTCTAACAAGTTTGACAAGTAATTACTTTTATCTGGAATGCACATTTGAAGGGATCGCTGCTCACAAATCGTTCGAAAACCCTTAAATCTAGGCCCATAAAAATGTGAATTCATGTGTGGCACGTCGTCGACAGACAGCGTAACCGAATTGTACACACATCGAGGAAATATAAAATAAAATATCAGCAACAACAAATACAAAATAATTTATCCTGTTGCTTCAAGAAAAGCTGAGTAAAGTGACGGAGATAAATTCGTTCAAATGTTTACATTCGGCACACGTGCGCCCTTTCATAGCCACCTGCCCTTTTATTAAGCCATCTAAGAAAACAGCCCTCTTATGAATATTTAGGATTGATTTAGTGGCCCGGTCGCATCGTATAAATGTCTGGAGCGAATAAATCTACCATTTACAAATTAGCTTCGACTATTAATGTCAAATCTGAACTGGCGGAGAACGTGTCTGGGTCGGTAAAAACCGTAACCACCAGCTCAGGTAGCAGGAGTGATAAAACACTTAAACCAATAAGGCCACTAATGGAGTGCAGAAAATTGTATTCGAGGCGAGTGGTGAGAGGTGGTAATACGTAGGCTACTTCTTCAAAACTTAGCGGATAACCGAAAAAATTATTATGTCTATATCTA
Source organism: Monochamus saltuarius (assembly GCA_025584915.1). NCBI lineage: Eukaryota > Metazoa > Arthropoda > Insecta > Coleoptera > Cerambycidae > Monochamus > Monochamus saltuarius. The sequence continues at coordinate 20,980,931 of CM046721.1, forward strand.
TAGTCTATATCATCGCTATAATAAGGGAATATAAAAAAAAATTCAAAATACACTGACCGTAAATAAAGAGATAGAGTGGTGTAATATATTTTAAAGCAAGTAACTTAAAAATCACTAGAATGGGTTCCCAACCATTTGTTTGGAAATTTTTTATCTAAAAGTACTCGATCGATTATTGCATTATCTGCAAAAGTTTATGCACTTTTCATAAACGTGTGGATATAAATGATGTGAATCTTGAAAGTGATACGCATGCATTTTATGTGTTTTAAAAATTCTTAATGCAGATCTTCTTGGTACATCAATATCCGATTCAATTTGGCAAGATGAACCTGTTTTCTTTGTTATATTGTGTTGGTCTTGATTTACAAAACTACCCATGTTTTTTTTTAATTATTTTTCAACTTCTTGGAAATTGAAGAATAAGTTCTTTCTGGTCATTTATGGAAATATGTATAGTTGTCGCTAATGAATCTTTACCACTTTCGATATAAACACATAACATTGCAATTTTTAAAAACTTTTTAATTACAACAATCTTTATTTATATTTGATGAATGATTCCAAAACTATGATTCACACAACACCTTAGAGTTAATTTTCACCACATAACCTCAAACAACGTGTCAGTGCCAACCATTTTGAACTTCGTAGTTTCGTAGTGGGTGAAACAGATTTTAAAAATAAACACGAAACATGGAATAACAAAATATCCAGCTTGATGAATACCCGTTTAATATCATGAGAAGGCAAGCAAAATATTTAAAAAGAACGCCAATCGCATGCAAATAAGAAGCTGGTGTCGTAGGCACAGGTAACAGCTAGGTGTCACGGACAGTGGACGAAATATCCCGCACCAGCCCCATCCTCTACGATTGATAGTCAGCGAGGTCGACGAAGACCGGTGCACTGGTCGAGGGCAAAGAAATAAGCTGTGGCAATGGCAAGGTACAAATGGAAACAAAACATGTAATGCCTACCTATTTGTGGAAAGGGATTTGATAATTTCAATACACGTAAATTGAAATTTAATATGAGATGCGTTTGCATCTTCTGAAACCGAACTAAGCTAATGGCTTCTTTAAGTACTGCATCGTTTTAAGAGTTGCGACACTAACGTATAAAACGGGCAGTTTTTTAAGTGTCATTTGTATTTAATCGATATTTTTGGTTCAATACAGTGTAATTAAGTAAACTATGGCGCATTATCCAAACAGCGAAAAGGTTGACATGCTAAAAGCAGATTTGTTAAGTAGTGACAAGCAGTGATAGTGATAACGATATTATATATTTGTTTATTCGTAAATCTTAATTCCTCTTTTGGAATGTTTAATAACTACTTGTGCTACTGCACCACATCTGTGATAACTGTTAACTGTGAGTACTTTATTGTACTCTTTTTCTTCTCGAAGGACCAGGAACAGACCGTAACATCTATTCCAATAAAACACTGTACTTTGTAATGAAGTATATAATACCAAAAAAAAAGAATTTATACAAGAAATATAACGTGTGTACACCCTTTGGTTATTGTGAAGGAACTGCCGCTACTCGACTCAGCAATTTCTTATATAGGGTTACAATATTACCTAATTCTTACCCTAATTTTATTTACAACTTTACTTAAGATTAAATAGTTAGAATCGTAAACAAAATAAGAAGCTTAAGATTATATTAGAACTTAGTATTAAATTATATACAGGATAATAAATTTAAACTAGGTGATACTTAGGCAGGGTTAAAGGTAAATTACGGGAAAATCCCGTCTGCAATGTCCAGGTAAATTCGAACAATATTGTAATAAATCAGTTGGAGTATTGTAAAAATGGATAATGACTAAATTCTGGATAACTGTTAACTGTGAGTAGAGAGTGTAGTTTATAGTTTCAATTTGACGTAGGTACTTAGATACATAAACATACTTTATTGATGAGGTATTATAGGAATAACAAGGGGAAGGTGGTGGCCATTATTGAAGCCTGTTCCAAGACATTAGTGTAACACTTGCAACGCTGTGTAATACATATCAACCATGACTCTTAAAAATCTTAGTCTCAGAGTCGGATCAGTGGTTCTCAACAAGTTTTCTATTGAAAATTATTTAATTTTTTCTCCTGATTTTGTTTGTAAAAAGAAACTATTGCTATGTGTTCTACATAGTAACTGTACTGCTGGTTAAAATATTTGTACTTATTTTAGGTTCACCCTGTATATTACGGTTTTCGAGATCCTTATATTGGTCACCACCGAGGGGTAAACCACTGAGGTATTTTACTGAACAAGCTGTAGGTGACTAAAGGTATTTTTTTAATTTTTTGGGTATTTATGTGTATTTATAGGTATTTTTTCGGTATATTTAGATACTTTGTGTATTTTTGGGTACTATAAAGGTAATAATAGGTATTTACTGGGTATTAGGAAGATAATTAATGGGTATTTTAAGAGAAAACTAGTATTTTCCCGCCAATTTTTAAATACAATGGCGATCGCGCATGCCTTATTACGATGGCACAGTTTAAATATAAGTAAACAACTGACCGACGCAATGGAAAATATAAAAATTATTAAAACTAGATACAAAAATATTTTCTGTAACATATTTCGGAGGCACTGTTAAACCACTATGTGACCTTTTATTGTCTTCGTAAGTCCATAGCTTATAAAATAATATAGGGTGATTCGAATTAGATACATTCAATTGCAAAAATAATAACACTTCTTGAAATCAGTTTTTCGACTACTCTGTGGGTGAGTGGAATAACTAAGAACTAATGTTTAAAATTGAAAGTAGATTTCATTACGAATATGTCAGCAGTTCGAAATAAATAGCCAAATTCAACTAAACAGTGCCTTTATTATTGCAATAGATTGTACAGTACAGGACCATATAAACAAGTATCATATGAATGTTTTATAAGGCGTTTACGCAGAATATATCTACTCACATAGTAGCACATTCCCCTCTTCTGTTAACACATTTTAGTATGGTATAATTTCTTAAACTTTATCTTTAAATCAAATTATTATAAATTACAATTTATTATTCGATGCGACGTGTTAACGATAAGTTTGGTCTAACTTCTCCGACATATTCCATTGATCAAATATATGTAATAGAAAGAGAATTAAAGTCTATACCAAAAATTAAAATATTGCTAAATTAGGTTTTCCTATCATATTCATACTCTATTTAATAAAAAGTAGCCTTTTTATGTAAACAACTGCCAATTATCTAATTCTAATCATACAAGACGGAAAGCAAGCTAGGGCTAAAATTGAATTCTCCCTCGATACCCATGTATTTACACTTGCTAATGAAAGATTTTGGTTGTACTTTGTACTGGAGACGCCGATGGTACCCGATGAGTAGTTGGGATCCGGACAATAATTTTAGGGACATCCCGTATAGACCGAATACTATGATTTCATAGAAGAGGAAGAAGTTTGTTTTTAGTTGGTTTGAAAAGTGCATGGTGTAGGTATTGGCACCCTTCTTGGGTGCTCCAATGGGTTTATGATACATTTTATGTAATCCAAAATGTTTTTTCCAGATGATGTATTCAGATCGAGTCAAAGGAGCCCTTAAAAAAATCTATATTATTTACGTAGATCTGTAAATGGAATAATTTCTAAAGAAATGAAAGACAGTTTTGGAAAATTAAAGGTATATTAAGTAGAATCATGGGTCATGTAATGTATTTTTCGTTTCTTAGATATCTGGTAATTTAATTTATTTATTTTTGTTATTTCTAGGCACTTAACGGGATTCTTAGGTATTTAAGGATATTATTGGGTAATAGTCATAGGTCTTCTTTGGGCACTTGAGGGCAATTCGTGGTTTTTTGGTATTTTTGAGGTATTGTCTTATTTGATGAGGTATTTTGTTAGGTAATATTTAAAAAAATGATATTTCATTGTACAAATTTCAAGTAGTGGTTTACCCCTCGGTCACCAACCTGTACATCTCCCTAACTGAGACCTAACAGCGCGAATTAGAAAAAATCCCAAGGGAATGCTATTCCCTTAATTCAAAATAATTAGCAAGAGGAAATGCAGATTGGGTATAAATAAAAAGCGCTGACTGCCATAAATCACCAGTAGTTCGCATAACTTATGGGCTGGTGGCAAAAACAGTTTACAAATCAACGCAGAGCAATTAGCTTTTAGTGAGTTATCATCAAAGAAGAGCAATTTGCACGGAGCATTGGATGAGAACAAGCAGGCTCTGTCCCAGGCGGACGGACGCAGTTTCGGACGCTTGCCAATGGCTTACATCGCGGGCTCGCCTTTTTTTGCACCGTTCCGTTTATTTCACGGAATTTACGTGGTGGTTTCCTAAAAAGTATGTCAATTATAATTAAAAGCATATTTTTGCGGAGCACGAGCCCGCGCAGATGACGTCCATTAACGTCGGTTATTAATTTCGATAACCATTAGCAGCTTCTTCGTATGGAATTGTCGAATGGGAACTCGTGTTCTGATAGCAAGTGGTATGCGGTGATTAAATCGATTGCAGTTTAAAAGTTGCAACATTTAATGACAAAAAATGATTTCAAGGATAACTATTTATTAATTTGGAATATTTATACGTAATGTTATTGTATAAGTTATGCAAGTATAAAACTCACTCATATCTGCATAATTTGTTTAATTAAGTGATCTGGTGTACAGGGCGTCTCAAACTCTAAAATTGGTGACACATAGTGGTGGATAGAATGAGGTAAGTTCCATTTTCAATCAAAACTATTATCTTTGGGATTTGACAGAAACAATTAATGACGTCTTCAATTATATTTTTTCCAGAAACATACCCAAATTTTCCTGTTAAAAAACTCTTCTTTCTCTTTTATTAGTGAAATTTTTCTGTATTTCCGTTTAAAAGTTATAAGCAGTTATCATCCTAAAGAGTCTCATAAGAAACAACACCTAAAAATCACATTAGCGGTGGTAGGATCAAGTAGTCTTTGAAAAATAATTGACTGTTCGTTGTTTAAAGTGCATAACTGTCATTAAGAATAAATAAAAGCATTAAACTCGATAATTCTTTAATACAGTTAAAATAAAAGGTGATGATGACAATAACTAAACTTAAAAAATGAAGCAAACGCCCTCATACTACATATACAGGGTGTTCAGTAAAGAATGAGCCAAACTTCAGATTAACTCAACTTACCTTAATTCAAAAGTTGATACTAATGAAGCTACAGGGTGTCATAGTTGAACAAATAAATCACATTTTTTTTTATTATTTTTCGATCGCATCGACCGTATTTTATGAAATTTGGTATAGAGGGGTTTCTTGGGACTAGAAATTCGAATATGTCGAGGTGTATCTGCTAGAGGCGCCACCAACGATGGTTTGGACCCCTTTAAATCGCTACAACTTTTTTGTGCTACACTGTATATCATTTTGGACTGGAAAAATTCTCTCTCTTCTCTATCTTTTCTAGTTAAAAAAGGTACACCTTGTTGATGTCGCTAGAAGCAAAGGTTTCTGAGAAAAACGCATCTAAATCTCATGATGCATGCAATTTATCTAAAACTAAAGTCAAATTGTGGCGTAAGTAATGGTCCATAGTGTAACAGCATAATACGGCGACCAAAATAAGTCGATTTACTTATCGCTTATCCTAAAAAAATCCAAAAATCGCCCAAAATCAATAATAACAAAGATACAGGGTGTTAAAATTGAAGAAATAAATCACATTTTTGATTTTTTTAGGATAAGCTAAAGCAAATCGACTTATTTTGGTTGCAGCATTATGCTGTTACAGTATGGCCCATTACTTACGCCACAATTTGACTTTACTTTTAGATAAATTTAATGCATCATGAGATTTAGATTCGTTTTACTCAGAAACCATTGCTTCAAGCGACATCAACAAAGTGCACCTTTTTTAATTAGGAAATATAGGGAAGAACATTTTTCCAGTCCAAAATGAGTCACAGTGTAGCACAAAAAAGTCGTAGCGATTTAAAGGGGTCTAAACCATCGTTGGTGGCGCCCTCTAGCAGATACACCAAAATCGTCGACATATTCGAATTTTTGATCCCAGAAAACCCCCATATACCATATTTCATAAAATACGGTTGATACGATCGAACAGTAATAAAGAAAATGTGATTTTTTCAACTTTGCACCCTGTAGCTCCGTTAGTATCAACTTTTTGGTTTGGTTTAAGGTAAGCTGATTTATTTCAGATTATTATTATCCTAGCTATTGACATCGGAAGTTTGGCCCATTCTTTCCGGAACACCCTGTATATTTACAATCTATTCTCTATATGACCCCCTCTCATTTCAAGATACATATCCAATCTTCGCCTAACTTCTTTGTGGGCTGTATTTATTAACATTTCGTCATTTAACTCATTACAAGCATTTGTAATTTTTTCTTTTAAATGATTAATATCTCGTGAAAGCATTTTGTAAACCTTATTTTTTAAAACCTTCCATTAAAATATATCGAAGGGTGTTAGATCTGGTGACTTTTCTGGCCACTGTATAGGTCCATTAATCCTAATCCATTTTTCTGGGAAAGTGTTATCTAAATATTGCTGCACAATTCTGGCCTTGTGGGGTGGAGCTTCATCGTGCTAAAACCATAGGTTTCTCCTTAGCTCCAAAGGCACATTCTCCAGAAGTGCAGGAAGGTTTTCTTGTAGGGAATTTAGGTAACTCACGCAGTTCAATGTATGTTCATAAAAATAAGACACAATTAAATGCCTACCGATGATGCTGCACTATACATTTACTCCAAAATGGCATTAGCTTTAGACTGAATTTACAATGTAGGGATTGTCTACGGACCAGTAGTGTTCGTTGCGCTTGCTTGGCAAACCATCATAGACAAATCGACTTTCGTTCGTCCAAACAACGTGACGAAAAAGGTTCTGATCAACAGTTTCTGCACTGACTACAATTGGAGCTATAAAATTAAGTCTGTTTTCAATGGGACGCTCAGGCAAATTGTGAATTTTGTAGTCGTGATACCCATTGGTCTTTAAAATTCGTTGAACGGTTGATGTATTCAAATTCAATTCCCGGTTAGCCTACCGATAGTATGAGCCTACTGTGAGGATACAAATTTATTAAATAAAACACGTGGTGCTAAAGGGGATGAGGTAAGCTCCATTTACGATCGAAAATATCTTTGGAATTTAACAGAAATGATGTTATCAATTATATTTTTTCCAGAAACATACCCAATTTTTTATTCTGTTACTACTCTCTTTTTTCTAATAAACTTTTATTTGTTCTGTATTACTGTCTGTTTAAAAGTTATAAGCAATATCATCCTAACGAATCTCAAAATAAATACCACTTAAAAATTACATTGACGGTGGAAGGATCAAGTAGTCTTTATCTCTGCACGTTCTTCGGATGGATGAAAATCTATTTGTCAGTAATGGTTTGCCAAACAGGCGCAATGAATACTACTGGTCCATTTCAAATCCCCACATTGTAAATCCAGTCGAAAACCAAAGGCATTTTGGAGTAATCATACTACGTGAATACGGCATCATCGGTAGGCATTTAATTGGGTCTTATTTTTATGAACATACTTTAAACAGCGTAAGTTACCTGAATTGCCTACTAGCAGGACTTCCTGCACTTCTGGAGAATGTGCCTTTTCCGCCTTTGTAGTTAAGGAGAAACCTATGGTTTCAGCACGACGGAGCTCCAGCCCACAAGGCCAGGATTGTGCATCAATATTTAGATAACACTTTCCCAGAAAATGGATTGCAATTGAGGGGTCCAAAGCAAGAACCAGGTATATCAATTATTAACAATTTTACAGGAAGACAAAATAAAGTTTTAAAAAGTTCCTGGTATTCAAAAGTTCCTTTTTTGTGTATATATCGTTAAAGAATCCAAGAATAAAGAATCCTACAAATGAAATTTTTTATTTTCTCCTAACAATTTCAAAAAAATTTATCAATAATGGCCGCAGAATTGCTGTATTTTTGTAAATAAAAAAAAATATGTTGTGTTCTAAGCTTTATTTTTGGTTAAAATATAAGGTTACAAAATAAAAATAAAACAACAATAACATAAGAAAGTAATTTCTCATTTTTCCTAATCTGATTCGTATTCGGAATGAGAAGTATCGGTAGGCGGAATTTCAGATATGGTTCATTTTTATTTCATCATAAAATGGCTTATTACATAGAGATACATAGTTGTTTACTAGGGAAATGACATGCTCAAGTTTATTTGCCTTTTTTTTGTATAGAACTTGATCGCTTTTTGGGATACAGGGCATAATGCTTTTTTTTTCAAGTTCGAATTTGTCAAACAGAGGAAGAGATACATTTTGGCTACATAGTACACCTGGCATTGCTTCCAAATCATACTTAAAAATTCTGTACTTAGATATAGTGAATTGAGCAGCAAAGTTATCTTTAAAGATTAAAAACATCTGTTGAGTTACATCCACAACTTAAAATTTTTTGCTAGAAGATTTCACGTTATTTTGATAACCTTTTGGGACGTATATTTTGTCATATTTACGTTTATATTTTTCAATGAGACCAAAAGCACGATCACAAGGTAGGAAGCTGTGCCTGGTTCTGGAAAACGTTGAACAATAAGTTTGAATTTTTGAATTTTGACTGGATCAAGTACAGTGTAAGAATCAGACATCTCCCGGAGATGTCTCGTTCTTGCGCAGGAACTATAAACTTGTAAATAATTTTACAATGTAATAACAGGCTATATCCTGGAGACATCTGTTTCTTGCACTAGCTTTATATTTAGGCATGCCCGTTTCTTACATTTACTCTAACCTAAAAACAAGGGAGATGCCTGAGTCTTGCACAGTTTGTAATAAAAAATTTTTTTGAACACATTCTTCTACAAACATGAATTTCCCTAAAAAGTGGAGATACCTGGTTCTAGCTTTGGACCCCTCAATTATTGTATCTATTTAGTGACCCGGAAAGTCACCAGATGTAACACCCTCGATATTTTTCTATGGAAGGTTTAAAAAATAAGGTTTGCAAAATACCTTCGCGAGATATTAATCATTTGAAAGAAAAATCACAGACTGCTGTAATGAGTTAAACGCCCACAAAGAAGTCAGGCGATGTGAGAAGAGATTATAAATATGTTTGTAGTAGAGGGCGTTTACCTCATTTTTAAGTTTTGTTATTGTTATCATCACCTTCTGTTTTAACTGTATTAAGGATTATCGAGTTTAATCCTTTATTATTCTTAATAGCATTTATGCACTTTAAACAACAAACAGTCAATTGTTTCCCAACGACTACTTGATCCTTCCACCGCTAATGTGATTATTTTGAGACTCTTTAGGGCGATATTACTTATAACTTTTAAACAGGAAGTAATAATCTGTAATAAAAGTTTATTAGAAAAATTAGAGCTTTTTAACAGTAAAAACTTGGGTATAATTCTAGAATAAATATAATTGATGAAGTCATTAGTGTCCCAAATTTTATTTAAATTATATTATCCAAATAGAAGGACCATACTATCGAGTTTGAGACATTCTGTACAATTTGATAAATAGTGATTTTCTGAGTTGTTGTACCGTGACCTCGGCAACCGGTAGCAGCCAGAAACAGAGTTTAATTGCACATCCCTAGCATTAGCCGAGATTCTTTTACCTGCCCTGGTTGTTCTCGGGATAGGCTCTGTGGGGACAGACCTGCTATCGGTGTCTATGGGCCCATCTATATATTGATTTCGGTTCCTATTCTAGGTATTACGACTGCTACGGTCGGAACCGTTCCTCGGATAATGGTGGTTTTCCGAGGCATTACGTAGCCGCCGCTGTAACTGGTCGCATCCAATGCTTCCAAACGTTTCGCCGCTCTTCATTGTCGGCATCTTCAGTGGTGACTCTGCAAAAGTTTCGCCGCGACCAGTTACAGCGGCGGCTACGGAACGCCTCGGAGGACCACCATTATGCGAGGAACGGTTCCGCCCGTATCAGTCGTAATACCAACAATTGGAACCGAAATCAATATATGGTTGGGCCCAGAGACACCGATAGCGGGTCTGTCCCCACAGAGGCCCGAGAACAACAAGGGCAGATAAAAGAGTCCCGGCTAATGCTAGGGATGTGCATTTTAACTCTGTTTCTGGCAGCTACCAGTTACCGAGATCACGGCACAACAACCCGGAAAATCAATATGTATCAAATGATGGCACTGGCCATGAAAGCCTAAAAACCACTGTACCCTGTACAATATTATTATTTTTATTTGACATGGTGGAAGTATTCAAATGTTAAATATAATAATGTAAATTTTAAAAAGGTAGGTATTATACAAATTTAGAAACTTTACTTTGTATATTTAGGAAAGTATTTTAAAAATACAAATACTTTCCAATGCAAAATAAAAATATATATTGTAAAAGTACAAAAGAATCACATCATATAGAAAATTTCAAAATATTTAGAAAATACACCTGTTTGACTGAACAACTGTTGGGCGCCAACCGCCTTGATTGGTAAATAAAAGGGCCCGCACCACCATAAACTTGAGATAAGGAATCTGTACTGACGCCACGTCAAATCAGGTCAACCGGGTTATCCCTTGAGGTACTTGTCTACATATTTGAATTTGAGCAAAGTAATGATTTACGAATATTTGCAATTACTTAAGTGATGTTTTCAATCAACCCTGATTATAATCGAGTTACATCACAGAGCAATTGTGTCAATTCTAATGAAGTAAGAGTCCTGTGTATGAATTGCGCACTTTCTCATTTTTGTAGTATTTTTGATATTTGCCTACAAATTTTGAACGACCCCTGTATGCACTTTGGTAACTACCACTATGTGTTGGCTTGATTAGATCACAATGATGCACAATTTTTAATGCGTCTTGATTGGACACTACACTGATGATCAATTTTTAATCCGGCTCGAAGGACCACTGTGTGTGTTTGCACAGCTGTTGCATGCCAACCGACTTGATTGGGTCGGCGAAATGAGGGACCCAACGATACTTGTGACGAGTGGACTGTATTTGTGGTTTTATTGGCTGGTTCCCTTTTCTTTTTGATGTTGAAATAAACTGCACAAGCTTGTGTATGTACAATTTATTTACAATATGTACATGAACGAATGAATGAGTACAATGGCAATTACAAGAAAATAATGCGTGCTGTGCGCATCTAAGATCTTAACTGCACTCGTGTCTGTTTTGTACTTTCTTGTCGTTTGTAGGGGTACTTGAGACCCTCTTGTCCTTAAAAACTAACGCCCAAAGTCACGTGATAGGGCACTCACTGATAATCGCATGCAAACGCTCCAACAACACCAAAGCCATCTTTATAATAACATTGTAAAACTATAAGATTCTTGTGAAATTACATGTAAAATTAAAAAATATACAGTGTCCTGAAAAATGTGGGAAATCTCTCGGATTTAAAGTCTTTATCACAGAGGGTGTTAAAAATGTTAGGCATTAAGTTGTAAAGCTTAGTTTGTCCCTGATAAACTAAAATAACTTCCTATGTTTCAAGGACACTGTTTTAAGAGGTCCTTATTTGTGTCCATCACATGAAATTTTTATTAAATTACATCGAGTACTTTAAAAGTTATTCAAGAAAACCTGATTTCCTGCGGCCTGTGGGATAACATTTTATCGGAACTTGTCATCTTATTTTTTTATGTTCTATCTGCACCCGAGAGATTTCCCACATTTTTCCGGACACCCTGTATCTACTTCCTGCGAGTGGGTTATCAGTGATTCATTAACGGCATCGACCATTTTTTATTAATTATATTAACATCAGCGCGTCGTCGCTAGAATTCCGAGAAGCCGGCCACCCCATATCAGATTGAGTATTCAACACTCCCAAAGCCTGCGAGTGATTTGATGGAGTGACATGAATATGCGGAGGGTCAAGTGTGTGAGGTTAAATTCAATACAGCCAACGTCCAAGTTTCCAGGATTGTTTACTTGGCGGCGTTTCGAGCGATGCAAAGCCACAAGACGCGCAGTGACTTTCAGAATTTGTATTCCATTCGACCCGAGATTGAATATGGGCCCGTAAATCGGAATGACGTGATGTAAAGGCAATCGTGTGCCGTGGGTTTCTTCTTTGGACGTCTAATGAATGAATTGTGAAATATTCTTGAAACAATCACGATAACAATTGAATAATTTTATTAATTAGGTACGCGTTGCCTGCCAGATAATGCCCGCCTAGTGGATGAAATGCGTGGAATGCAATGTGGATATAAATATTAATTTATTGCTTTATTGTATCTAAAGTAGTTAATTTTAACAAGACTTCAAGCGTTTTTGATAGTAACATTGATGTTTAGGAGTACTGCCAAGTATGCAGGGTGTCCAGAATATGAGTGCCGTATTTTTCAGGGCTTATATATCTAACTAAATGAAAGAAAAAGCTCTTATGAAAAAACGAATAGTTTGTCTACAAATCATAGAAATCATAAAATATATAGAACACCAAAAGAGATATCAAAAATAGTCAATCTATGGAGAAAACGCGAGTCTGGTAATATTGCAGTAACTTAGCTTTCATGAGTTGGTTACACTAACGAGGCAGCTTCACACTAATAGGCAGGAATTTCAAAATATAAAAATTTTACGTCCAATTTGTGATTTCTATGGTCCTTCCGTTTTGAATTCAGTTGTATGCTAGGCTTAAAATGCAGTGTAACCAACTGCATACATTAAGTTTTCCCTAGATGGCTGATTTCTAAGCCCCTCCATAGTCTGACTATTTTTGAGTGCCTAATGTAAAGGCTTCTAGCGTTCTATATATTTTATGATTTCTATGCTACAAATACATTTTGAAAAATAAAATTACAACTGCAATACTCGTAATATGCAAAACGAATATGTTACGAAATTACAAACTAAGATACAATTATGGTTAAGTAAAAGCGCCTGTAACGTAATTTTTTCATAATTTGATTTTTGGATTAGTATTAATGAAATAAACAATTGGAGTTTCCGAGAAATTCTTTAAAACTGTAACGTACTATAACGTACTGCAACGTACAACATCGTAGCAGTGTCAAACTGTTGGTGATAACCTAAAAGTAATATTTGTCATAATGGTGCGTACAGCTAGTGCGATTCATTTTTGTCTAATTTTTTCTTTGATGTTTGTGAGTTTACATAAACAAAAATGGAACAGTCTGTAAATGATACTGCAGGAAACAATTACTCCGCGGACCACTTATATCTCACCTGCACTCAGTTAATATGTGAACATACATATGAAGGAACAGCCAGTTCAATTGTCGGTCATCTCACCTATAGCATACTGATGAGGGCTAACAAGCCCGAAACCGGTCTATGTCTGGTGGTGTGTCCGACAAGGGTTCTTGACTGTTTACACAGATACTGCAAGAGTAATTCAATGCCGGTCGGGGCATTAGTCCGCAGAGTAGTTGTTTCCTGCAGTATCATTTACAGATCTTAGTGATTTGTTTTCATTATCAATTATACTAAATATGCGCTGTATTTTAGTCTTGGACTCTTATATAGTTACATACAAACTTTTATATGCAGGGTGTTCCAAAATTAGCCTGCCAAAAATTAACAGTGAATTCTACGATCAAAAATAAGAAGAAAAAAATATATAAACATTGGTCCGTAAAATCTCCCTAACGGAGTTATTGCTCTTTAAAGGGAGACCCCAAAATTTTCTCCAAATATTTTCAAAACGGATCGAGAAAAAGTACTTAATCAAGTTTAAAATTGAGAATCACAATTGGATTGCGAATCTAATGTTCTAATAAGAATACCATAATTATGATTTGTTGGATAAATATTGCTCTAATTGTTTCATGTTCCGAGGTTGTTGCCATCAGATCAAAAAATGTTGAACAATTTTACAAAAAAAAGGTACTCTTGTTTTACTTCGATAAATTATTTCGTTTAAAAATTTTGTGACATACCACAAAAATATATGATATGGAAGCGGTAAAATTGTTTCTAGTAGGCTTTGAAAAGTTATTTGTCAGTTTATTTGACACATATTCCATATGTTTTAATTTTTTTAAGTATTAATAGGCTATATTAAAATTTAAAAATTTAGAAATAATTACATTACTGATATGCATTTTAAAAGTATTTTAATATGTTAAAACGCTTGAATAACACCTTTAATATGTGTTAAATAAGTCGACAGTATTTTCTCAGAGCCTACTAGCGATATTTTGCCTATTTATAGTTTCCATCGTTTACTCGAAAACAGAGCAGTTTATCGGATTGAAATAGGAGTAGGTATAATCGTTTTCAATATTAATGACACACTTTACAACGAATTTGGCTATTTATTTCGAACTGCTGACGTATTGATAATGAAATTTACTTTCAACATTCAACATTAGTACGTAGTTACTCCATTTATCAATAGAGATCCAATGACATTTCTACTCAGAACTTCCAGTTGTTTAAAAACTGATTGAAGTAGTGTCATTATTATTGCAAACGATAGTACCTTTTTCATGTAAATAAACCAAAATTTTTTATTTTTTTATCGAACAACGAAAATCTTGAGACACAAGAAAGTTAGAGTAATATTTACCCACTGACCCCCCAGTTTTCCACGTCTATGACCAATTATGAGGAATTATTTTCAGATCATTAGTTTTGCAATCTAATTGTGGTATTCAATTTATAATTTGATTACTGTATCTCGACCCGTTTTGAAAATATTTGGAGAAAATCAAATTTTGGGGTCCCCCTTTAAAGAGCAATAACTCCGTTAGAGAGTGGACCTATGATTATAAAACTTTTTCTTTCTTATCTTTTATCGTAGAATCCACAGTTTTCCAATTTTTGGCAAGCTAATTGTGGGACATCCTGTAGGTATATCCTGAATATCATCTATTATTATGTTACTTAACGATAATAGATACTTTTTGTTTTACATTTGAAGATGACAACTTACCTTGATCATTAATAATATTTCATTGCGAGTATCAGAAAAATGTCGATCCCTTCTCTAGTCAATATTCTTGACTTCTTCCGTTTGTAACCTTCATTTTTTTTCTTTTTAAGAATGTTACGCTCTTGATATACAAATAACTATTAAGGGCCTATAAAATATTATTATTCAATATAAATTGATGAAATATCAATTACAGAGGTTGTAACTGGTGCTAAACACGCCATATTTCCAAATTTTCAATAAAAAGTTTCTAAAGTAATTTAAACAAAAAGTTGTAGTAGACTGTGATTTAGCAGCTGATCACTCTTTTGTGATTTGCAGGAAGCTGCCCGAATGTTACAAATGTTTTAACAACATAAAAATGACTGAGATAAAAATTGCATAGAATTTTGCACTATCCATATTGCCTCGTGCAAATAAAAATACATATCTCAGAAAGGTTTCATATTGAACACATTGAACTTGTGTCTGATGCCTGATGCATCATCACCATTATTTTACTAATGTGACAGCAGATCATCCTACAAAACATATTTTTAAAGCATAAAAATTAGAAAAGTATTTCATGCATTAAACACATGACTTGAAAATTCTTAGAATTTATTAGTCCTCCAGACACCTGTTGTTGTTTTATTACAATCAGATATATCTACTTGAGCAGACATAAACTTAGTTGGATTACAACTGTGAGTACCATTACCATTCTAATTAGCTAATAATAAATAGAGATGTCTTATATAAACAACTTAACTGTGGTATAATTAAATCCAATGAAACAATTAAATTTAGTTATGTATTACTGAGTGTAGATATTAAAAAGCTTCAGGAGACAACAAATATTAATATAAGTAGAAATACCTACTGTATTTTAATTATGTTGAGAGTAAATAATTAAATTCAGAGAAAAATAATGTATTAGTTTAGATATGCATACGATAATTTTATTTGCATACATCAAAACAAAATACTTTTATTTGCCAATGTTCCAAATGGATTGTACCAAATATTCAGTATTTTTGTCTCTATTTGTAAAGAAAATAATATCTGATGTAAATATTTATTTATTTATTTTTACTTACATAAAAGTTTACAGTAACTGATTAAAAGCAAACATAAAGAAATAAATGACACTAGAAAATAAATTAACAACAAAAAGCAATAAAATTAAAAATGTACTTACATTAAATTAGTTATTTATGCAACAAGTACAAAAAGTAAGTGTTTATTGCACGCGACGTGAAACTGTCCAAAGAGGCCGTCAGGCCGAGTAGGACAACCCATCGAGTGCAATAAGCACTTTTTGTACGAGTTGCATACAATATTTTTTCTACGTTAATGCAAAAACCAAAAAATGTTATTTAGATGATACTAAGTCTAGGAAAATGTGACATCTATTTGAACGTTTATGTTTGTCATGATGACAAAACGCTATTGTAGAGTGACAGATGAATACAATAAACATTTTATTGCACTAGTGCAATAAAGCACTATTTTTTCCACTAAATATAGTTCAATAAAGTTTTGTTTCTTGCATGAACGTAGAAAAAAGTTATTTGTGTGACTGGTAGTTGAACAGTATACATCCAACCGTGATTCAATTTCCAGGTGATTAGAACACTGATAAACGGGAGCGGCTCTATACAAGTTGTTCTGTAATTTTTTAGATAAGCATCTTTATGTCTCGCATTCAATCCAGGAATATAAAAATGTATCATTTGCAATAGATTGTCAGAATGTATTATATTGTTAAGAATCTTGAATAAGAAAATTACAGAATACATTTTTTGCCTTTCGTAAAAGACTGCACATATTGAAGCGGTCAAAAAATGTTTCTTGTTGGAAACCTTTTGGCTGGTAATGACCGTCAAGTGAAAGCACAACTAACTTAAAAAAACGACGTTGTACTTGCTCTATAAACGATACATGTCCAGAATAAACAGGAGTCCAAACCAAAGACGCATATTCCAGCTTAGATCTAACAAATGCACCATATAACAATTTAAGATAGTGTCCATGTTCTGAAAACCTGTCATATTCCGCACGATAAAACCTAAGTTTTTGTAGGCACTCTTAACTATATAATTGTATTGTGTGAAATAGAGCTTTGGATCAAAGTAAACTCCTAAGTCCTTTATTACAATATGCCGAATAAGACTAGATCCGTCTAACATGTAGTCATACGAAATTTGCTTCAGTTAACGACTGTAGGACATAACATTACATTTCAGTGCGTTAAAGGGTAAGTTGTTAATAGTACACCAGGAATTTACTAAATTTAAATTTCTAAAAGTTACATGCATCCGGTTCATTATTTATAGGACAGAATATTTTCATGTCATCAACATATAACAAGTAATGTGCATTTAAATCTGACGTAATATCATTAATAAAAATCGTAAACAATAAGGATCTTTGGACAGAACCCTGCGGAACTCCTGAGGACTGTGCAAATACGGCTGACTTTACTCCCAAAATTTGAACATATTGGGCTCTTCCAGATAGATATGAGGTCATAAGCTTTAACAATGAAGAATCTAGCAGAGTCAAATTTAGATAATAATAAATTATGGCCAAGGTGATCAAAGGCTTTCGAAAAGTCCGTATACACGACATCCACTTGACCTCCTTTATGAAGAACCTCATGGATGTACTCAGTTATACAAACTAAGTTGGTGACTGTTGATTGCCCCTCGACAAAGCCATACTGATCTGGCAATATAATATGTCTAAGATGAAATGACAAGATAAGATGTAAGGTGATTTCAAAAACTTTGCTAAAATTACATAATATTGCAATAGGTCGAAAATTTTTAATATCATTTCTATTGTCTGTACACGGGACAAATACATAAATGCACAGTTTAGTTTTAATTATATAACTGGTTTATTTAACTAAACCAAATTTAATCTGACCTCTGGAATTGTGAGAAGATAGCTTAAGAGGCTACGACATTTAGGCCTCATTGGGTCCCTTGTTCTTCCTGCCATTAGGAGATCAATCCGCCAGAACCGTCAATCTATTATAGAGAAAAAGGTGGTGTCATTGTTAAATTGATATCTCTAATGTTGATCATAGAAGTCCATCGTTCACTCAAGACAGATTCTCTCATTGACGAGCCGACACTGCGCTCACAGAGTACATGAAATACTGTATCGTCTTCCTCTTCACCACCCCTACAAAGAGGTGTTTCACAGTTCCTCATATAATAAAGGTGGTTCCTTAGCCAGCAGTGTTCAGTTTGAATACCTGTCAGTAGACGAAGATATGTTCAGGTACTTTTTCGCCGTATTCTTGCAGGGGCACTATAGGAACTCCTCCAAGTTAAGCTCTTTATTGGTGCCCTCCTTTATAATTTCAACGAGAGCTGACAGCGGAAGCATATTGAAGAGACCAGGTCCAAAAATATTGTGCATCGGATGCACTCTCGGCCAGTATGCCATCTTCTTTATTGTCGTTGCAACATTCGTGTTCCTTAACTCAATATGCAGATATGCTATTGTCGACGGAAGCCATTTCCAGTGCCCGGTGGCATTCCCATACTGATTTAGCTGTTATCTTATCATTACGTGAGATAAGTAGTGATTGTCTACTATCTGGTTAGATTCTGCTGGTTTTGTACGTTGTCTGACCAGGGCAACTTCTTTCTTGACTATGGTTATGCCTGCTAACTCCGTTTGTACTACGTAGCATGTCGATCCATTGCCCACTGATATCGTATATGTAGGGATCTGGAATAGATCCCACATCCTGCACTATTCTTTTTGATCCGTCTGTGAAGATATTGATTACATCCCCACAAACGGTCTTCGATAAGTACCGTGTAGAATCTGTGAAAGGCAAATTTAAAATAAATACTGTCAGTGTCTACCTGCAGAATGGGTATCTTCTTGGCGACCCCATTCCACACGCGACCCCTAACTTCTCCATCTTCATCTTGACCTTACCTAAGCTTTCATGTGGACCAAACATATAGGGTGTCCGCTAGGTATAATATAAAGACCTTTATATTGCTGCATGATAAATTGCACCACACAAAACATAATTGACTTAACAATTGTTAAGGGTTTCCTACCATGGCACATGTTTCTACATAATAATTAGGTACAAGTACACACCTAAAAATATACTTGCCGTGATTGTTTTTTAGAGGTTTTCTCGCAACAACAGAATATAAAATTTAAAATAGTTATAAGTGTTTAAAGTGACTACCGTACAAATGTCTCGTAGTCGGAAAATTTTGTGCAGTTTTGTGGTAAATTTACAGCATGTCATGCCTCTCATGGTTATTAAAATGTTCAATTTCTGATTATGTACACTCGTAAACATCAAGCAAACACTAGGTACAAAATGCCCTACTCACAACACGAAGTATGCATATGATGCACAACAAGTTTGAGGTTAATAACCACAGGTAGTGGATTGCAATGTTGTCGTATGTTATAATTTGCAGGATTTTTAGGAAATCCTCTATTGTTTACTGTATAAATACTAATACAAAAAAGAAGCTGTGTTTATTTATTTATTTACAACGCCAGGACTACCCCAGTTACGGGATGAGGAATCATAGAGTAAAATATATAAATGAGTACAATAAAATACTCTAAAAGAAATACACAAAGCAACACCAATAAAAAATTTGTACAGGAATAAAATAGATACACATACATATACAGGGTGGCCAGATGAAAACGAAACATTTTCAAGAAGTGCGTCAAGATTGTAGAAAAACGCTCAGACCCGTCGATTTTAGATTAAGGCTGGCGTTTCAAGGACAAATAATCATATCTAAATATGCACCCAAAAAATACACACAGTAGGTGGAGGTCCTTATTAATGTAGTACTAAAATATAATGCTGAAATTGAATCATTTTCTTTAACTTTTGAAAAAAAAATGTGCTAGAGAACATAAAAAACTGTGAATTTGTACCTTATCACTGTGTTCTATACACCGTGAAAAATGCTTGATAATTTACATAAATTCAAGTGTTACTAGTTTTTTAAAAGAATTCTCCGGGATGTGATAATGTATATAATGTTGTATACAATTTTCTCAATGTGCAGTTGACTTGTAAAATTCAGTAGATTTTATGATAAAACGTAATAGGTGAAAATGATGCTCTTTTTTTCTTATTCTAAATGACTTGTCAGCCTGAAAATTGTTTTATATCCCGGAGAAAACTTGTATAATTGACTTAGTGAAGAGATATTCTTTCTAACTTACTCAGATTTTTTTTAGACTGTCTCAACAAACAGCTATGAAATTCGTTGAAAATTTGCCTATAAAACGGCGCCCTTAAGGGGTGCTGGTATTTTTGACTCCGCCACTTTCACTCCCAAGCAAGGACAACCATCACTCCAAAATATCAGTTTAGATCATCTGCGTATATTAAACATTTAACTGATCTATATCATTATAAACATAATAAAAAACATTGAGCCGAGAAGAGAATCTTGAGGTACCCCAGATGATTGACGAAATTCAAGAGACGTGTACCCTCAAAGCTGAACATAAAGTTGACGGACAGAAAAATAAAAACAAAACAGGTCGATCAGTGAGTCAGAGAAACCATAGGATCTTAGTTTAAATAGTAGAATCTTGTGATCAATTTTATCAAAGGCTTTTGAAAAATTAGTGTAGATTACATCTACCTGACGTCACCTATCAATGATCCCACTAATGAACTGTGTCTTACATATATGGTTTGAGACAGCTGAGACAGCCAAGAAACCGTGTTCTTCAGAAATCATAATTTTCGTATGATAGGAGATCTGGCTGCGCAATACTGCAAATGCAAACAAATTACGATAAAAGCATTTTTGCTTAGTCTTAATTGTATGTCAGTTTCTCAGCCCAGTTTTGCATTTCATACTAATTGTATTTTTATTTTTGAAATGTATTTGTAGACAAACTATGGCTCTTAGACATTTTTTTCTTTTTGTTGCTTTTAATCAGATATAGAAGCGCTTTCAATATTGGCACTCATATTTCAGACACCCTGTATTATTGTTGCCGAAAATTAATTTTTGTTATAGAAAAAAGTGTGAATCGTCATAGCAATTCAAGTTTCAGATATTTAGAAACCCTTTATTTTTTAACAACGATGATGAGGAAGGAATAGAAGGAGATATTGTTTTTTGAAACAAAGGTTTTTTATTCTATTTCCATTCAGCAGTATCTACATCATGTAATTCAAAAAGTTGTTGGGTATATTTAACAACAAACCCTTAGCGTTGCTCAGCAGCGTATCAGAGGTTATTGTTTTTGTCAATATTACAAAATTATAAATTATTTCAATATGCAAACATCCTTTGTATGAGATACGTCTCGCATTATATTTCCCATGTGATAATTGTTGTGCAAATAACAAGATACAATGTTGAAGATATTTAAGTTACGCATTTATTTAATTTTATTTAGTTTTATAGATAAAAGGAGATACCTATAGATATTATTTTGAATGAAACCCTCGCATATTTACACTGAAGTAAAGTAGTGTGTAGTAGCAAAGTTTACAGATGTGGTAGACACTGTGGAAACATATACAGGATGTCCGGAAAATGAGTGCCTTTATTTTGCTCTATGATAAATTGTACCAAACAGAATATATTTTACTTAACAATTTTTCCCTGACCAACGGTAACAGAATTATAACAGAAAATAGTTCTTCGAAATGTGACAACGTCGCTCACATACCACGTCAGCATTATCAGATGTTTAATAATAATAGTAATAATAATAATAATAATAATAATAATAATAATAATAATAATAATAATAATAATAATAATAATAATAATAATAATAATAATAATAATAATAATAATAATAATAATAATAATAATAATAATAATAATAATAATAATATATCTAACCCTCATTCTAATCCCGAGGAATAGCCCAGAAGTCAAAGACTTGTGCGGGAGAGGGGGTGGCATATTATTATTAAGCAGGCCGCATTTGCGCCCAGGAACGACTTACGTTGGTAGGCCCTAACCACCATTCAGTGCAAAAATGAGGGAAACCTGGAAAACCTCATTAATTAGGGGGGTAGTCAAATATCAACCGGGATCAATCTCTCACATTGACCCAAGCCAACATTCTCCCACTCTGCCATACCCGCAGAGAGAGTGTCAATCTCTCCACAAATATAGCTTATATACGGTCTACCGGCTGCGGGGGTCGAACCCACAGCGAACTAGTCACCTCGATTCAACTACTGACGCCTTAAACCGCGCGACCACTGACCGATCCTCGATATAATTGCAAATACTCGTAAATATACTGACTGTGAATGGTTTTCTTAGAGTTCTTTTCACAACACAGAATAATAGTTACAAGTGTTAACATGATTTATGTGGCCTGCGAAAAGTGTTTACCGTACAAAAGTCTCGTAGCCAGAGTTTTGCCCAGATTTGCCATAAATCAGGCAGCTGATGATTGGATACTATAAATTGTTTCATTTTATGTTTATGTACATTCACAAATCTCAAGCAAGCACTAGAAAAACGAAACGCACTAGTCACAATACTATTATCACTAATAATATTTTAAGTTGACAGGTTTTAAGGATATTTTGGGACACTTTAATTGTTTACTCTATTAATACTGATACAATAAATGAGTATGTAATAAAATATTTAAATTCGATTATCTCAAAAACGACTACTTGAAACGACATCTACTAGGTATGCCGTTTTTGGACAAAGGATACGGAAAAATAAGAATTTTAGGAATTTAATATACCGAGGCACAAAAAAGTTATGAAACTTTAGATGTAAGCGAAGTGCTGTGGGTGGCGCCCTCTGCAACAAACTGCGATCATATCTCGATTTCTCATCCTAAAAAAAAACGTAAATACCAAATTTCGTGCGAACATGCTATTATTAAGATAACTGTTTACGAAAACTCTCAGGAAGTAAAACTTCTTAGATAAGTTATTCAAAATAATAATATTGGCACGCTGTTCTCGGAAACTATCAACTATTTTCAAAAACGGGTATACAAATTGATTAAATAATTCGCCGTTTCTAGGATGTGCATTTATTTTGTTTTCTTTACGTTTTAAATCTTAGTTCATTTGTTTAATAAATATGTATATTTCAGAACATTTTGGAAACTTGATTTTTTATATGAAGAAAACTGGTGCAATCTGTATCGAAAGACCATTATTACGGAAGTAGTTCTGAAACTAGTTTCAAGATACCTAAAGAGGCGTTTATATTTATTTGCTGATTTGATCTATAAGTTATTGTGTAATACGAGTATCATGTCCGTTTTGAAATCTGTTGATATACATCCTGTGGATCTAGACAAATTTGCTTGCCGATGCTTATACGCTTGAACTAAAATTGAAAGAGTCCGTTCTCTGTACACTCCACGGGTAGCGCTCCGGGGTCGGGTGCACGGGCGTTACGGCTGGAGGCGGACATTATCGCTCTCCCACTACAATGACTTTACGGTGGACGTATTTAGAATATTTAGATTTAGTGGAGTCAAATCGGCTAGCAATTATGCCGTTTTGTTTTTAAGAAAATATATCCATCTTGTAGAAGGACATTTTTAGTATCCAAAATGGACTTGTACAAATTTTTTTAGTTGGACCGCATTTTATAAAAATAAAATAAAATTATCGATGCTTGGGACATTATTTGACAATTATTACGTTTTTCTTTACATCGCGCTTGTAAATCAACGATTTTACTTATGTTTGTAGTTTTTTTACAGCTTATATAAAAAAACTACTGTATTTCTCACGGTGCACACCAATAAATAAAAACAGTATAACCACGAAAACTAGGTTTAGCGTCTGGCATTTCCTTTATTAAACATGGGCGGATATAGAAATGCTAAAATGCTGTAGGTACCCTAGTTAAATTAATGAAAATTGTATTATTAAATTTCATTGTCTTCACCGATATGGAAAACTTATAATTACAAACAGTGCATTAAAAACATTTACTACAACATCATAAGTTTCCGCTACAAGAAATAACATTGCCTGGCAGTACTACACTGTTTTTCTCAATATTAACTTAACTTATATCAATTTATTATAATATTGCCCCATGGGGTGCAGAAACTTTCTATCAATGAAAATAAAAGCACCGAACTTCATAAGATCGATTAATTCAATACTGTTTCAACTAGGAACGTATAGATTATAAGTGACTATGTAGGTATTTCTTTGAACTCCGGTCCTGCCCGCATTTACCCATCCCACTGAGTGAAACACACGTGGTTCCAGCATTTAAAATATATTCGTTTCTGAAGTTGTAGACGTTCGGAATATAGCATAGATTTTGAGTAATTTTTATCAATTCGATATAATTTTGGTATCGTTGCAAAGCTAAAAGACAGACTTACTTCCCTCGTGTAACCAATTTTTTATTTTTAAGTAAATAAATTGTAAATATGACGATTTCTTGCACAGTTTATTCTTTAAATTTAAATAATTAAAAACTAATTTTGAAAAAAATATTACACAGCAGGCTTAGGAAACAACTTTGTCTTTCGATTGTTTTTTTATTTGGACCGCTATGTTTATTCGTTGTCTAAATAAGTGTTATGGGCCGAGCGCAAAATATCGGTTTATTTCAAGCGCGCGACGGACTCTTAACAAGTTTTCTTCTATAGAAAACAAAGGAACATTTATTTAAATCCTGCCAAATGTTTTCTTGGTCTAGTATAAAGGTAAAAAAATAAAACTGAACTTTACTTCAGGTTATTTAATTTTATATTCATGCTCTCAACATGTTTCATTGTGTTGCAAGTTGCTTATTTTGAAAGGACAATCCTTACTAGAACTTACGTGACACTATATATGTCTTTAGTTTAACTGTAATGTCTTCTGTAATGGCTAAAGAAATCATAAATTGAATCGTTAAAATGTAAACTGGCAATATTCCTGGCAGATTAATTATTGCAAGAAGTATTTTTTGTTATGGACATAAAGTGGAAGGAAGTTCATTGTTCAGTACATTTAACTACGTGAGCGGTACCTATTAATTTAAGTCAGTTTCAGAGAAAATTGTAACTTTCATGAAATTATCAAAAACGATAGATATTGGTTGACCAGTATCCAACTCAAAATATACATTTAAATTCTCCTAAGTAATAAACAAAACACAACATTTTGTATGTGATGTAAAAATCTATTTAAAATAAACAATGAGATAAAATTGGCATAACAAGTGTTCTTATTTGAGGATATAATAACATACAGTTAATTAGTCTAATATATAGTGCAAACATTTAGTGTAGTATACAAAATGTGACCATTCCTCAGAGCCCTTAAATTATTATTATAAAAATAAAACATGTTTTATAGGACCTATAGATATATTTTTGATAAATTTTCTACTGTTGTTAGGTCAGTTTTTAGTGGTCGATCTAACAAATTTAGGGTATCTATTTTCCCTAAATGGTTTCCAGTTTTATTGCAATTCAAGGAGAATAGGTGTTCTTTAAGATTTTATTAAGATTTTACTACTGTTACGGAATGTTGAAAAACATATGGAAATAATATTATTTGCCCATTTAAGTTTATTACTTAAGTTATTAAGTTTATTCTGTCTCTTGCTGTTAGATAATCAAAAAAATAATGCTTTCTATATTAATGAAAATTTATTTTATTGAGGGACATTGATATATCGAATAGTAAGTAAGACTTTTTGTTTGCTGCTACGCTTTTGTCTTGTCAAAGCGGGACATATTTACGTGTTTTGGGAACAGCGAGACACAAAGCTTAAAAGTGAAACTGTCCCGTTCAAAGCGGGACGTATGGTCACGTTGAGTATACAGGGTGTTCGGAATTACACCAAACAAAACACATTTGACTCAATTATTTTTCTAACCAACGGTAACAGAATTATTACAGCAAACAGGACTTGAATATGTAACAACGTTGCTCATATACCATATTAGGATTGTCAGGTACGTAATATTTTCAAATAGATACTTACACCTAAACATAGGTGCACAACACAGAATAATAGTTACAAGTATTCAAAATGACTTGTTGCTTGCAAGAAGCGTTTATCGTATAAATGTCTCGTAGCCAGAGTTTTGCCTAGATTTGCCATAAATTAACATGTCATACAGATGGTCATGGTCACTATAAATTATTTCAGTTTTGTTTATATACACTAACAACTTTCAACGAAAAATTAAAGAACAATGAACCGCACTAGAATCCAACTAGGTATGACTAATATTAATATTAGGTTATCAGCAGCAGCCTGATATTGCAACATTGTCGAACGTTACAGTATAATTTTAACGAGTTTATACTTGACTTGTACGTTAGTTTGTAATTTTGTAACACAGTTTTGCATATTATTGCAGTTGTATTTTATTTTTTCGAAGTGTACTTGTAGACTAAGTATTCGTTTTAGACATTTTTTGTTTTAAGAGTTGTTTTTGTTGCGTTTGGTCAGTTAAATAAGCCCTTAAAATTACGGCACTCATGTTTTAGACTTCCTGTATAGTTTTATTATTCTCAGTTGCAGTTTGATGAAAGTATAATGAATTATTCATTTGTTCATATGACGTAAATCATCTGAATTCTTGTCGCAACTATAGTTAAGCAGCTGTATGTACCAGCTTGAAGTTGTTTAAATTTTTTTAAAGGTATTTCTCTAACTATTTTCAATTGGTAACAAATTTTATATTTTTAGGTATTACTTAAGATTACCGAAATTCGTTTTTTTTTGACAAAAGGGCTTCTATTGAAATTTTAACACCTCATTATTCTCATTTGTTATATTATTTGCAAGGAGACTTGCAAAAAAACTATTATTATTAACGTAAAAATAAAAAATGCACTTACCTTTTTCGGTGTTGGTATATCTGCATGAACAAATAATAACATGGAACTGCACAGATAAATATTTCATTCGATACTCCTATGTAATTATATTTAATTTTGAATTAAGTGACTCGTTCTTCAGTCATTATGACTTACATACTTAAAGTTAAATAACTTAACTTTGTTCAATACAATAAAATACGTAATTGTATACGCAAGAAAATAATTTCCTTATACACAGCTATATTGTATTATTATACTAAGTAAATTTAGTTCAATTAAATCAATCAACTTACTTGATTCAAGATTTTATGGCATACCAAATAAATGTTAATCTTGATGCAAATAATTTTTTTTGCATGTCTATCTATGATTAATAGAAGATACTTTATTCTATTTCGAATATTTTAAATATTGAGCTCATAATTGTTGGAAAAAAACTTTTTTAGACTAAGAACGAAATAGGCTACAAATAACAAATAATTTTTTTTAAAATTTTTATTAATAAATCTATAATTTTCAATATTATTTGATGCTTGTGGATGGAGATTTTGTGGTTCATTTTAAAAATAAAGCCAGACATGAACTGTAAAAAAATATTTTTATTCTATATAAAAAGAACAAGTTATATAAATGTATCAGCAGCACTTAAACTGCACTAAACGTAACAGATCTAAATAATAAAACAATATTATACTCTACACTTAAAACAGTGTAAACATCTGTTACACAAATAAGAGAGAATATTAAGAAAAAATAAAAGTTACCTATATATATTAAAAATAATAAATACAAAGTGCATACTTTATCCAATTCGGTGCATTGTAACCAACCTACATTGTACACAACGAGCAAATATATGAAAATTAACAATATATTCTAAGATATTATGTACAGGAGATTCATATTTTACAGATATATCACTTTTAAAAGAAAACATGTCTGACAGCTTTTGTTGAACCTATTATATACATAATCTGTCTAAAGGATTGGATTATACCTAACCTTCTTATCAGAATCAACAAATTTGGAATATATCACGATACGATATTTGAAAGTCGAAAAATATAAACAGTTAAAATGATTGATATATTCCCTGTAGCTATATTTGACCCTTAATCATATCTATAAACTGAATATGTACACCATTTCCGTATGTAAATCAGAAATATCAGTTGTATTTCAAAAAACGTCAAAAGTAATTCGTATTAGTCACATTTATTTTAGATATCATTTGGAATTGAGAATAATCAATTGAAAATCAGATAGCATCACTTGAAATTCAGAATAGTAAAATGCAAATCATATCAAATAGTAAATCTTAAATTACCAAATCCAAATGAATATACTGGGAATTCTTTTCGGCATCCTTTGGCTACTTTATTAGCCGATGCTGGAAGAGGTATAACTAATATTAAGCGCCGTGGTTGCTAAAGTACTGTTGCTAAAAGTTTTATTGGAAGTTTACTGTCCAACAGAATGGAAATAAGAAAATAATCAAAAATGCTAGTATTGCTGAAGCTATAATTTGCAGAACGAGTAGATAATGGACGGGACAAATTATGTCTTAGTATTTCCATTAATTGTATTGTAAATATAAAAATGCAATTTATAATTATATTACTATAATTAAGTTCTAATTTATTGCTTGTAGTTCTTTATTTTTCAGTCACTTACAAAAGCTGTGATCGAGATCGGAACCGTGTCCTTATCATTGGATAAAACCAGGACTTATTCGCAGGGAACGAAGAGGGGGAATAAAACCAAAGATTTTGACAAAAGAGGAAATTCAATCATTGGATGGCTTGAGGAGGACTGCGGATATATATTAAGACAAATAAAATAGAAAATATTTGATAATTTAAGAAATGACGTATACATTCCTTGAGATTTAGAAGGAAAGATGTTCACAACCAAAGAAGTACATCATGAACCTGAATTTATATTTTGAAAGGAAAACAAGCGGAAAAGGGCAGAGATGTCCGTGCACTAAACAGATTTATTGAAGAAGAGAAACAAATTATCAGGGTCGTCAGAAGAAATTTTAATTTATTTTGTCAGTGAACAAGAGGTCGATCGAGGGTTGCACTACAGCAGTGTAAAATCTCAGCAGTGAGAGGTCGTTTTAATTAGAGCTATATCAGTCGCAGACATAACCGCCGCCTCCTTTGAACGGAAGAGAGGATTATTCATCTCAGTTTTAGAAAATGAATGGGGAATTAAGCTGTTGCAATAGTGGGAAAACAGGTACAAGATTTAGTAGTAGTCTGCGATAATGCGTCATGTCAAAATTTGAGGATGTGACACGTCAGGAACCCTTCTTTGATTGGTTCCATATTCTTAAATAATCAACCCATTAGCAAGAGAGTACATGCATGTTGAAACTGAATATACATATTTACATTGTTCTATTATCTTCTTTTCTGTTATCATAATTTGAATGTTGTGACTTAATAATTATTGTTTATGATTTTTAAGATAGAAAACAAAACCTTAAATTTACATAGACACACACACACACATATTTCGGTTTATTACTTCGATTAACGAATTTAAAAGAGGAAAAAAGTATTGATAAAGGGTATCCCAAAATGAAAACGTGTTATTCTTTCATGTAACTCTACATTTTTAACCCTGAACTGTCAGCTGTCATGCTGCCTTTTGTATTCGTTGGCAATACTACCGCACAAATGGCACCAAATTCAAATCTTTCGCGCATTTTGGGACGCGATTTTTTATAATAATACACTCCATTCTGAATTACAAATATTACACATTCTAAATTTCAACAATTTTCTTCTGAATTATGTGACACTTTCCTAAATTCACATATCAAATCTGAATTATATATACAAATTTCTGAATTTCATGTGATAAATTTCAATTGCATTTGTTTTTCTGAATTACATGCGAGTATAACTCGTGATGCTTTCTAATTTACACATGTAAATGGTGTAAATAGATAAGGCACTATAAACGAATCTATAACCCTGAAGTAACTAGAAAAAAAAAATAATCATAGCTATTTTTTTGTTACAGTCTAGTACGTACGGATTTTGTATCTGGTAATCCATGTGAAATTTAAATTATAAAATACCAAATCGTATCTTGTTTTCAACAAAAATAATTTACCTTAGTATGCAGGCACTGGGAAATAATGGCTATACACTTAAACAAAAATAACTGAAACATTCACCAATGTCTGGTAGTTCACATGCTGTAGTGACCCCAAGAATCGTTATTTCCCTCTACGGCGGCATAATTCCCAATAGCAGAAGAAGAACTGAACATCGGCCTCTGAGGTAAATACTGGTACGAAGGCAAATACTGGTGATTGTTATTCGAGTAGTAAGAGGACGATGAAGAAAGAGGCATTCCAGACTGGTAGGAGTATATCCCTGAAGAACTCGAATGGATGTATCGCTCCGATTTCACCACAGAACTAGGCTGCAACTCGTGGTATCTGCTAAAAGACCCATTGGATTCCTCATAGTTTTCTGCACCTTGAATCATGCCTTCGGTACATAACCTTTTGTTCTTATAGTTATTGTCGCCGTCATCGTCTTCTAATCTTCTCAACATCTGTTGATACTGGGCTTCAGTAGGCAAATACTGGTCCAAGTCGCTACTATCTAAGCAGTCGTCTGTCATGTACGTGCTGTCGATTTCGGGTATCCTATGGTACGACTCCAAATCCAGTCCGTGCTGTTCACAGGACTTCATCAGCTGCGAAGAAATCTGAGGACTGTGCGGTTGAGACGAACAGGTGGATGGAGAAGTGGAACTGTGGCTTCGAGGACTGCAAGGTGAGTCTTCTTGTTTCAGGGAACGGGAGAACGTCACGTTTTGGCCATGAGGAAGCTGATGCATGGTTTCTGGACCCTTGTGCTGCTTTCTACGTCTTGGTTGGTACTTGTAGTCCGGATGTTCTCGTTTGTGGATCACTCGGAGTCTCTCTGCTTCTTCTATGAACGGCTTTTTGTCGTTGTCGCTCAGAACTCTGTAACAAAAAGATTTTGTTAATAAACTTATAAGCACAAAAGAAATATTAGATACAACCAACATATAACTGATAGTCTGTACATATATGGTTTCTTAACAAATAGAAGTGTTAAAATTGATAACATCATTAAAAGCTTAAAAGTGATTTTGAACATTCGCACTGACGGTCAAAGTGAAAATGCATAATATAGTAGTTAAAAAGCTTAGGATCAATGGTCACAACAAAAGTTTTTTTAATTCATTTTAAAGTGAGAAAAAGTTTTGTAAACCTTTAATTTTGTCAAGTTTTAGTTATTGTGATAAGACGCCACGAAGAAAATTCAGAGTGTTTTTGTTTTATTGTATTTGGTTTGAAGAAATTTGATCAAATTTTTGGAAAATTATTGCCAGCTAAATCGCGGAAAACTTACTAAATCGCGTATTCAAGATTTATGAAATGGAACATAAAAAAGACGTGCAGTTCTTTCTCGCGGACGGTTATTGGCTTATTTTTCGGAATTGGCGCAACAACAAAAGTAATCAACAGTGTGGTGGAGTTATCCAATGATTAAAAGTACAATCCTATAATACTGTAGACCTTTCAAAATATTGCTAACTAATTACATTTTTAAAGCAAAATAGTAAGGTTAGATGCTCAAGAAATCTGAGACTTTTACGAATATACATATTATGATTTTTTAAATAATGCTCCTGATGAAGTTTATTTAATGGCCACGGTTGCTGTTGTTTGCGATTGCAGGAGATTGTCGAATTTGTGAAATCAGCCAGATAACATTAGATGATAATGAAGATTCGGGAACATTATTAACTGTGAAACTTAAGCAAACAAAGAACGATGTAAACAGGAGATTTATAGTTACTAAAAATATATATTAAATTTTACAGAATGTACATGCTTTTACAATAATAATAACTACCTCAAAACAGTTTTGAACTTCTGGAAGTTCTGAGTAGAAATTTAGTTAAATCTATATTGGTAAGTGAAACAACTAAGAACTAATGTTAAGAGTTGAACGTAGATTTCATTACGAATACGTCAGTAGTAGAAATCGCAAAATTCATTTTATAGAGTGCCATTATTATTCCAAATGATTGTACAAAACTGTCCGTAGCAAAGGATCGCCGCCTGTTTACATATACATATTGCAATGGAAAATGTATCAATCATGTTGTTGGCAAAAATCAATTTTATAAGATACCTGAAACAGTAACCAATTTTCTTGTACTTGAAAATGCTAAGTCATATACAAATTTTAATTCTGGAGGAGACTTGATGGCACTAAAGAAACATTGTGGTTGGAACTCATCAACGGTCGCTGCAGGGTATGTTGATGAATCGGTTGCGCATATGACAGAAATATCTAATAAAGTGTTAGTGTTTAGAACATGTGGCAGTGCATTAGCTGAAGTAACACTGAATTTGCGATCAGGACCATCAGTAGCAGTTGTGTCCATGGCAGAAAATTCCACTGTAGCAGACATTCCCAACCGTTCGAGGACCGTCCTTCATGCAATGCACATCTTGAAAAACCTTAATGAAAAGCTTTAAAATTTCTATCGTCACTTCTTTCTCACTCTCATATTGTTTGCATATTTTGTTTATGTTTTCTGCCACTTTTGCGTATATTTCTAACTGTATACATTATAACTGTTTCGAGCTACAAGCATAAACACGTATTACCTTATATTGATATATTTGCTAATAATTTTAAGTAATCAAGGAAACTACCTTATTATCTCCAGGTGTTTAAACAACAATAAAATTTACTAAAGATATAGAATCGTCAGCAAACAGAGGGTTGCAACTTGTATACCAACCATCTTATCAAGGAACGTTAATTCTGGGGGAGATAATTTTTTACGTAAGGAATATCCTGTGAAATTCTCGAGACGTATTTCACACTGCTGGCAAAAGTCAATATTATCTAGAAACAGACGTTGCCTTTCCTAAGATAAATACGTAAAGACATATTAGGAAATAGCTGTATTTATATTATTATTTAAATAAGGCTAAATTATAGTAATATTAATTTAACTAAGTATAACAACTTACTGAAAATTGTTCTAAATGCAAACAATTTACAGAACTGTTCTATACAATCAAATTCTAAAGTTTGGTGATATAAAAAAGAAACTGCTTTGGCTTTGTCAGCGCTACATAGATTTTAGGTAATGGAAAGTAATGAGTAAATTCTTGGAGTTAATAGAAACTTTTTTTGTTTGATAATAATAATATATTCTTAGTGGGTTTAACTCTTGTTACAAATGATGCAAAGTATACAAATTGTTCATATATTAAAAATCGCCATGACTTTTAAAACGATTAATATATTAAAAATATTGTATGACTGCCATAGAGAACCTTCAAGCATAGGAAAAAGTTTGATTAATTTGATTTGATTTTCAGTCTTTTTATCAACCGATGCTAATGACATATGGGAACAGTCCAACTGCAATTTTTTACATAATATATTCAATCTCCTTGACAATTAAATCATTACTAAATTTATAACACTTACTTTTCACATTCGTTGGAGGACGGTACGTCCTTGTCAAATGGGTAATTTTTCCTATATTCTCGAAGCGGCCTCATAAAAGCAATGGGCGTGCTAATGCAAATATCTCGAAATTATTTTGGTACTGGGTGTGTGTGTCATGAATCAATCAGTTTGGCAGTTTTCATTATTTTCACGGTATTTACTGGCATATATATGCAAATCGATAAAAGGAATAATAATATTTTTTAAATTACCATACAGGATATATCATTACCATGAACGATTGTACCGATATAAGTCAATGTGTACCGGTATACTTTCCCCTTAGGTATATTGCTGCAAAATTTTACCTTCATCAGCTTCAGAGTACTTAGAATACTTGAAGTAATATGAATACACAAAAATTAAAACATATTTAGGATTATTTTTAGTTAATATGTATAAGGTTTGTCTAACACTTGATTGTAATTCAACTATAGAGCATTTATATGTAGGCGGCAGTACACAAAGATCTGCTCAAAACATTTTACAGAAGATTGTTATACTATTACTAGCATGGGTAAGTACAAGGATATATGATCTATTTTCGGTGTATATTTTTCATTTTTTGATAAGATTTCATTCTTATTTTTAGGACAATGGAAAATTCTCAAAAAACATTTGTTTCAACATTATATTTACCTGTACACGAAAATACGATACTAATATTGTAAACAATAATGAACGCATGAAAAGGTACTTGAAAAGGCGAAAACAGGATGAAAATGTAGACAAACTTGCAGATGGAAATATAGTAGAAATGTGACACGAGTTCATAGACTTCTAAACAAACATGAGTTAAATGTGATAAAACGATTCCTCAAATTGAAAATTACTTGAATGATAATAACGCCGGTAATCCTGAGAGTATAGCAAGTGCATCTAGTAGTGACAAGTTATTTAACGATATGGCGATTCAAAATGTTATTAGTTACAAAAGGGCACAACTAATATCACATGCATTTAAAACACCTATCAGGGTTTTTAGCTTTTTCTGTATTGTACTTGTACTGTAATAAAAATACCAAATAAAAACTGCATATGTTTATTATTTATTTATGTCACATGTACATTATTTAAAACACAGATTTTTTTATATATTCGTATTTTTTCAGAAACTGGGTATCTAATGTACTTTTTTATTTACTAGGCATATTGCATGCAACATTTTTGCAATCTGAGCGACAACTAACCATTTTTCCATCGATTCGTAATATATAAAATTTAAATTCTTTAAAAACAAAGAGGTTTAAATTAAGAATTACCAGGAAATAATTTAGGCACTCCAACGTTAACAATTTCTGTGTTAAATAACGTTTTATTACTTCTCTTTCCAAATTGCTAATGGAAAATGCAAATAAACAAGGTTATGTGAGGTTAACATAAATAAAATTTAATATATCTTTTCAAGTGATTTTTTTCCTGCTGTCTTTGTGTGTTTAGAAACATTTTATTGATTTATTATAAGTTTTATTTTGATAATACGTATGCAAATTAGATTTACAATCACTATTTGACTTACACAAATTCAAATCAAAAAATTATCGAATCATGAACCACAGATTAAATATATATAAATAAGAAAAATCATGAACTAGACCATAGAACATTAATATTAATACCTAACTTTGACGCTAGCGCTCCTAGCGGAACTGAATAACACTGAGTTAATGTAAATGCTCTATTCCACGGAAACAATAATACTAAAAATCACATAGTAGCATAGTCTACAATATATGAATTTTTCTATATTGTTTCCCTATCAGTTCAGCAATTTATATCGAATTATGAATGTAGAACCCTGAATTTGTCGAGGAAATGACAAAAAAGAAGTTATATCTTGTAAAAAAGTATCTTTTATTATTAGTATACCTAGTTTAGTTGATTTGTTAGCTTAACTTTGTTAGAAAAAAAAATGTAGGAATAAACACACTATATTAGACTTAAAGACAAACTATAATGCTGAAATTGAGTGATTTTTTGAAGGAAAAATGCACACGAAAACATTCAAAGACCGTGAACTGTATCTTTTTGTTTTGCAGTTAAACCATGAAAATTATTTTATATCAATTCGATTCTTACTTGTTTTTGAAAAGAATTCTGTGGGATGTCCTCTAATGTTTATAACGCCCTATATAATTTTCTCAGCATGTACTTGATATGTAAAATTTAGGAAACTGTATGATGAAACATAACAGGTAAAAATATAGTTTTATTCTTATTGTAAATAATTTTTCTGGCTATAATGTGATACAGACTCTGGTAAAAACTTGTGTTGGTGGTATTGGTGCAATGAAGAGTTAATTTAAATTAACCGATGTGAAATTATTGTTACAATACCACTGCTGAAACATGCTGTTATTGTATTGGGTATGCGCAAAACGATCGATCATGTCATCGATGCCCAAAAGGGCATCGTTTTATACAAAACACTTTTATATTTAAAATGTTATAAAAAATCTTTTTGTGTTTTCCTTGATACTACTTCTAGATTAATATATCGATACAAGATAAAATCCTGGAAATTATAAAATAACTCTTATACTTATATCTTAGTTTCTTACGATTATGAGAAATTAGTTGATTCCTATTTCCACGAGTCGCCACTGCATGTTATGATGCTAAACTAAAATGACTGACAGTTATCGTTCCAATCACACTTTATTTATTTTAAAAATAAGATAGATATGGATTGCAGTAGTGATAATTCCACAGGTTGTACTCCACCTTTGACAGTTCAATTATTCAATTTTTTAAATGTTTTAATGACTTATGTAAGTTAGTTATCTGAAAAAATTAAATCAAACGGCTTATGGACCCAATATTCTATACCTAAGCATATATCATGAGGTCAACATAACCAACTATTTGATCAACTTTTGTGTTGATCCCACAAACGATTGACCCATTCAAACTTTATCGTTTAAGTTATGAATAATTTTCAGATGAGTGTTTGAAGCATGTGAACATTTGTCAGTAGACTAGAATTATTCTGTTGATTATCATCTGCTTATTAATTTTACAAAGACTTAGGACAACAAAATGACATTAAAATGGTCAGAGAGTATGGTAAAATTTATAGAACGTATCATAATTATGAAAGTTCATAATGATTTTTACTTAGGATCCAATATCTTATCCAAAAATGGAGGTGTTACGTTGTCTATCCCACTTTTCTTAGTTCTTTAATTAATAAACTGAAAATAATTTTTACACCTGCACGAACCGTTGCAATTGTCGCTATTTTATATCAACTGTTGATTTTTCAAGTTTTGCTTGAAATGTGTGAACTAAAAATTTGATCGATTTTAGCTGATCCACAAAAGTTGATCAACTAAAATCGAATCGTGAGAATGCGCCTTAAGTCTGACGGCGACATATCAAAATCCATCCCATGAGCAAATTAACAACTTTCTTCGTGAAGCTTCTGACAGTCAGTATTTGTTTAGTAAAGTAGCTTAAACTATTGGTATTTCGGTAACTTTCCGAAAGTAAGAGTTATCTCAACTCTCAAAGTACAAAATATAATAAGTCTAGGATCGGCAACTCTTATTAAAATACCGGATACTGAAACAATATAATCAAGAGCGCTCACGTTAAAGGGCGCAGTCGACGATTTTTTTACGAAATATACTAATCTTAGACCATCTGTTATAGAAGAATCTGGTTTTTTTTCTTACACTAACAGAAAGGAAAATGCACCAACAATTCGAAGGCGACATCAAATTTGGAAATATACCTAAAGCCAGTTATTTTAATTTAAAGATTCTGAATCATTACTTTCGGAGATCATCAGCTACAGCTCTTGTGGATGCAAGTAGTGAGATAACTACATTTTAACGACATGGTGGATGAAAATGATCGCTATGTAAGAAACCTACATTGACGAATCTATAACAAATAAAATGGACATTTCAAATAAAATTTTCAATGCGATAAATGCACTATCAACTTCCGACACATCAAAACCAGAACTGTGTATTCCAAGTGAAACAGAAACTGTGCAGTTGGTTGAAGAACAATTGTTATCTCACACGCACACATGCATTGTCTCATTCTATACGTTTTTCTGATTGCAACAACAATACAATTACTATAAATGAATCGTTTATTTCAGAAAAACTTAAGTCAAATTTTGGCTGTTTTGAGAAGGTGAAAATAACGTTTTGTAAGTTTATCTGAACTTTTTGAGTAAAACTGGAGCTTGAGTTCGAAAATTTACCACTAAAGTAAGAATCTATCAAACAAAAGCTTTATAAATATTTAAGAAACTTTTTAAATAAAAAAGAAAAATTGATTAGGTTGTTTCTGAAATGAAACAGGTTTCAAAATAAAACTTTCTATTATCGAACTAATTTAATAAAATACAGCTTATTCTGTAGCTTTCTTAAATTTTTTCTTAGTTCTCGATGTGTGAATAATATTATTGCAAAATGGTTTGAATGCAGAGTTTTTAAATTTTCGCTTTTAGCCTGTAGTATTGACATTGGGTCCTTATATGCCTTTTGAATTTGCATATTCACAGGGAAATTTCTTGTTTTGAAAGTATTCCATATCACGCCAATAATGTATTCACTAGCTCGAATATAGCCGAGCAATCAGCGATAATACTTACGAATATTTAGTATAAACGAATATTTTAAATCGTTATAAAACCAACAATGCTTATGGGACTTAGGTTCCTTCTGAGTTAAATTGTGTGTAACCCCAAAAATACATGGTATAATAACCTCAAAATGGCCAAAATGTGACTTAGGTTGTTTTTGAAATAAGCGATTTAAATATTTTTCATGGCAAAAAACCTAAATAAAATGTTGCAATGTATATAATATTATTTATAATAATTTCCATACAGCTTCTTATTAAAACTTGTTATTAATTTCTGTTTAGAAAAATAAAATATTTAGTAATGTTTTTCTTTTTTTCTTACTGTTTTTATAAACAAAAAATGCTGCCTCATATTATGCAAGAATTGAGTGTAATGCTAATAAATTATTTTGTTTAAAAACTGGTCGGCAAGAATCTAGTGGCATAATAAAGAATATTAATCGAATGATTTTTTTCTGTAAAATAAAGACTCTTTCTATGTCTGCAGCAACACCCCAAAGAATAATCAAATACCTCAGGTGGCAATAAACAAGACCATAATACACGTTTACCAATTCTGCTTTAGCTAGGACTGGCTTCAGGTTTCGTATCGCGAAGAATGCAGAGTTTAACTTGCTACAAATTAAATCTATATGGTTAGACCAGAGTTTTCTGTAACAATAAGCCCAGAAATTTGATTACAGAAGATTGAGGAACCGTGTTTTTGTGACTAAGAATCAGTGAAGGTTGTTCACGTCGTTTAAAAAATTGTATATACGTCGATTTTTGGAGATTCAATACCAAAATATTATCTTTGCTCCACGAGCAGAATTTATCTATCAACTTACATGCCATTTAATGCATTTAATTCTGCAGCGGATTCGGAGGCTAACCCAACAGTGACATCATCTGCATATAGAATTAATTTGATGTTTTTTATCAGATGATGCTCCAAATCATTCAGAAACATGATAAATAGGAGTGGACAGTAATGTACCTTGAGGTAGCCCAGTACTGATATTTTTGCACTTGGAAATTTTTTTATCTATTTTAACAAAGATTTGTCGATCACTTATAATAGATTTTAAAACCAATGCTTCGCAAAAGCCTGAAGCCGTCGCGCCAACGTTGATACCCCGAAATAATTTTGGCATTAGGAACGTCGAAACATATGGCCAACGGGACCGTCCCAGTCATGGTCCCTAATGGGCCGGCAACGCCGATGGCTGGCATGGGCATGCGACTATCGCGGCGACGATCGGCCAAATTAATATCCGCGCCACATTACGCAGCAGCGGCGGCTGCTTTGAGCGCACCTCCTGCCGCGTCCTGCTGGCCCGATTGCGGGCACACACGCCGGCACCGGTACATGCTCCTCGCAGGAGACTGTCGGCGCGACCAAGGTATCGTACCGAAAAATTTATCCGATTGGCATGGGTTTCTGATAACCGGGACGATATCTGATGTTAACAGCATGTAAACAAGTTCATTGAAAAAACGTCCTCGGACGAGAACAGGGTAGTATTCCAATATCTGGTGTTCACGAACATAAAACGTTTATGTATGAATATAAAGCATTTATTCGAAATATGAATATGAAATTTGTTTACTGAATAGGTATGTACAGTACATCTTAAAATCAGAGTATACAGGGTGTTTCTTAAGTAGAGGCCTTGTAGAGGTAAACAATCCACGAGCGTATTCTGTAGCCAAAAATAAGGATTTTTTGTTATATAAATGTGGTGGCTTAGGACAGCCATTGTCCAACTACAGCGTGTCGAAAATTTATCTTCACTTTCTGATTCTTCTACTACATTTTTTTGTATTCCAAACCGATTAACAATAAAATTGTTTTTTTTTTCTTTAGTTTTAATGGGTTTCTGCTTTGCTTTTTCTAGAACAGAATTAAATGAATTTTTAAGTGGTATTAACAATAAAGAACCAACAAAAAAATTCACTATGGAAATAGAAAATAATAATACCAGATGTTTTAATTAAAAAACATGAAAATTTTGTAGAAACTGTTTATAGAAAACAATCTTACACCAATAGATATTAAAATTTTAGATCTAACCGTCACATTGATATTAAGAAAGGTGTGTTGTTAAATGTTTATATGATAGAGCAAAATTAATTTCATCAAACAATGATATTTTTAATAACGAACTAAAATTTATTAAAAATGTTTTAATAAATAATGAATACTCTCCAAATTTTGTTGATAGAACATTAAAAAATATTAAAGATAACGAACACTTTAAAACAAATAAAAGAAACTAATCATACAATAAAAATTCCATACATTCCTATATTATCAGAAAGGTTAAGAAGAATCGATAATAAATTTAATATTCGAACAGTTTTTCAGACAACTAATACTTTACGATAATTTTTGTCTAAAACGCGTCAAAAAATGATATACAAAATTCAAAAAACTGCATCTACAGTATACCTTGTGAATGCAATAAACATTATGTTGGGGAAACGTCTCGGCCTATGAATCCTACAGTTGCGTAACATAAAAATTATATAAAAAGACGGGAATTCGAAAAATTCAAAATTTGCGAACACGCTTGGGAAAACCGACATTTGAGTCAATGGGTTCGGCAAAACTTTTAGAGAAAGAAGATAACGCAATAAAAAGAAAATTAAAAAAGACCGCGATTATTTTGTTGAACGGAGATAAGTGTGTGTCAAATTGTTCGGTAAACATTGGTCATTGTTGGCTACAATTGTATCAAGAAGAAGTAAGTAACAACACAATAAAAATCATTTAGCATCTCTGGAAGCAGATAAACAAATTTTAAACTGTCAAACTTGACATACGTTTAGTACTGTTACTACTATCTTGAGAACGAAAACAGAGAGTTTTTCGAAACGTCAATAATACGGAAGTGCACGATAGTGATGTGATTTTTGTTTTTTACGTATCTGCTTTTTTCAGTGTGAGATTGTTTGGTTGGGCAAACTTAGATTATAAAATAACCCTTGACTGATCCGTTTGGCGCAAGGGCTTATTTAATTAATTTTTATTTTTTTTTCAGAAGTGTGGCAAAAACCCAATAAAACTAAAGAGAAAACTAAAATTATGCCACAAATAAATACCTTCAGACAATAAAATTGATTTATTTTATCAAGTGTATTTTTACGATACTCATTACATCACTTAAAATAAATTCAAAAGAAAAAGAAAAGTCCTGTCAACTCACAATCCTTAATTACTTACTACGATTTATTATAACAAATGTTGCAAACGGCGACCTTCAGCCAAAATATATACTGGAATAGCTCTTATTACATCACAACCAGCTATAATTTGTTGACGCAAATGCTCCTCAGATTAAATGTGAACCTTGCAAAGTAATGTTTTGAGATGTCACCAAACAAAAAAAATCAATATAGTTAATATCGGGTGATCTATATATATATAAAGCTGTTTACAGGCCTTTTAGGCCCAGAGCTGTGTTATTCTCCTCCACTCCATTCTGTCCTTCGCCTTTCTTTTCCAATCCGTTACATTTTTCTCCCTTAGATCTATTGCCACTGCCTCTCTCCATCGCTTCCTCGGTCTACCTCTTTTTTGTAGTTAGGTTTACTCCTACTATTTTCTTAACTGCCCTTTCATCCTCCATATGTTCTAGATGCTCTAGCCCCTGCCTCTTCTGGCTTTTACAAATTCGTTTATTGTTGGTGCCTGGTACATTGCATATATTTCCTCATTATTTCTCCTTACATAGCCTTCCTCCGTTCTCTTACCCCCAAGAATTTTTCTTAAGATTTTCCTTTCCCACCTTAAAAGGGTTTCTGTTGACTTCTTATTGAGAACCCAGGTTTCACTATCATACAGCGCTGTCGGTCTCAAAATTGTTTTATACATTCTAAATTTTACTCCTCTGGACAAATTTTTTGATTTCAATAAGTGGTTGACTGCTGCCAAACTTCTGTTTGCTTTTATTATTCTCCTATTTATTTCTTGTTCCTCATCACAGTTAGCTGTTATTAGCGCCCCCAAATACACATATTCTTGAACTTCTTCAAACTCCATCTCTCCATGCTCTGTTCTCAATTTAAAATTTGTATCCTTTTTTTGTTCTCCTATTCTCAGCAGCTTACTTTTCTCTTGATTTATCTGCAATCCCACTTTCCGTGCTTCCTCCACAAGTTTTCTCGTTACTTCTTCTAATTCCCTACTATCTCTAGCAATTATGGCCACGTCATCTGCATAACTTACTATTTGGTGACTTTTAAACAATATGTGTCCTTCTCTGTTCAACTCACTATCTCTTATGACTTTTTCTAAAGAAATTAAAAGAAGCGTTGAGAGTGGGTCTCCTTGTCTCAGTCCTGTATCAATAATCGGGTGATCTGGATGGCCAAGATTCACCTGGTTTTTGAGTGCTTCGTTCAGTCACGTTATTACAGAATCTTTCATTTAAAAATTCACGAGCAGTCACATTAAAATGTGGCGGAGCCCTGTCGTGCACAAACTGATGTTGAAATCGAGATTTCGTTATGGCATTAGGGTTTTCATCAGACCAAACGTGTTTATTATGGAAGTACATTATAGCATCTCTGGAAAAATTAGCTTTGACGGTAAACAATATGCCAGCGGTAAAATCAACATTTTGTTGATTTTTTTGCAAAACCTAGTGACAAAATTGTAGGCGAGCAGGATAGTCTTGCAGCAGTAAGGCTTGAGCTCTTTGCATGTTTCAGAATGGACCAAACTAATTTATTATTCACATTAAGATTTGCAGCAATCTTTCTAGTACTAGTTTTTGGGGTCTCCTTCAATTTTCTGAAATGAGCCTGACTCCAAAAAGACATTTCTGAACATTCTGGGATTTGAAGTTGGATGCTTCGGAAATCTTTCCATATAAATTCGCTTAGACTCAGTACCATAAATG
The DNA here is from genome assembly GCA_025584915.1 of Monochamus saltuarius. Taxonomy (NCBI): domain Eukaryota; kingdom Metazoa; phylum Arthropoda; class Insecta; order Coleoptera; family Cerambycidae; genus Monochamus; species Monochamus saltuarius. The sequence goes on from CM046721.1 coordinate 21,023,686, forward strand.
TAAACCATATTGGCCATTTCAGGATTTGAATATGCATAAGCCATTATTAAAACTTAATCTTTTTCAAAATTAAGCTTAATTTAACAATACCCAATATTAAATAAGATGATGGCTTCTCATTGTTATTGTTTTGCATACCAAGGTATTGTACCGAAAAATTTATCCGATTGGCATGGGTTTCTGATGGATATCTGATGTTAACAGCGTGTAAACAAGTTCATTTAAAAAACGTTTTCGGACAAGCGCAGGGTAGTATTCGAACATTTTGTGTTCACGAAGAGATTTACCAAATTTAAAATGTCTTAGATAAAAAGAAATAGTACAATGAAGAAGAAATTCTTCTTAATCCATAACAAGGAGGTTGTCTTCTTATTCATTTTGGGCTATAGGATCTAAAAATATATCATAAACAATTTTTGTCGATACCACCTGAGGTCCCTAAAAAACCAAACCTTATTTATAGTGTGATCAAAGAGTCATTTAAGACAACAAATCAAATTCTTCAGTTAACAAAGAAATATTTCACTTCATACAGGTCAACGAGTCTATAAACTATTTAGAGGTAGTAAAAATAATCAGTGATTATGAGGAAAAAGATTAAGTCGTTTTATGTCTAAAAATATAAAACTTGTAAGTACTACGATAAATACTTTTCATCCCGTTAAATCTGTGAATTTATTTTAGAAAATACTTCAGTTTGTATATTTAAAATCACGCTTTGAAAAGTCCTTATTATTAGCCATCCTCCTGATCTCATGGAGTAGTGATGCGTCAAATCAGCTATTATTGTATAGCTGCTAATATTGCTACTGCTATTTTTATTAACAGTTAAAAATAGCTGCTATTTTAATAGCAGTTATTCTGAATCTTAATACGTTTTGGATACCTACATAACGTTAGTGATGGTTTGAGTTGCTGGTTGGCAGTCTGCTATTTTTTAACTGCTAAATTATACGCAGCAGTAGCAAGCGGGTTAAAATTATTGATACCTGTCAGTCACATGGCCTAGCCACAGCTTATTCATTGCCAACTAGTTATCTTGGCGTTAAACATAAAGTTCGAATGTTGTCTGCTGCTCGTTCGGCAGCAGTCAGAGAGAGAAACCTTCAGTGCGGTTCGAGCTTCAGCCCGCTGAGTGATAGAGAAGTCAGATACAAAACGCAAATATGGACCTAAAGTCACTGGGATTACAAACTACAAAGGATGCTGCCCAGAATAAGCTGTGGCCTGGCCTGGCAGCCAGACGATCGTGGCGATGAGAAATAGGTAGTGATAAAAAATAGCAGTTCATTTAAAGGGACTCGTAGCAGTTGATACTCCTAGCTATCATTTAGCAATTAAAAAATAACAGGCAACCGATCTCTACCGTGGTTCGAAACAGGGACCTCTATCTAATTCAGAACGAATCCTAACTTAATATTATAGACTAAAAATGTAATTATTTCAAGTTTAATATGGGAATGAAACAGCTATGGAAGGAAGAAGAATATTAAATAGCAGATATGTTGTAAAATTTTGTTTATAGCAGTAGAAATATTAAAATATACCCAAATTTAAATGCTTTTAGATGATGCATTGCCAAAATTCAAGTGACGAGGATTTGAAAGAGTTAATTTTGAATGCCCAAGCAAGATGCAGATGACAAATATGAGTTTAAGGTCAAACCATCAGTTACTCTTTACTTTATTTAAGCGGCGCTATTATAGTGACAATGTTATTACTATAAACTAAATTCGACTTTGATATACTATTTTTCTTTCCAGTAAGATGATAACTAAACTGAATTTACTTCTTGTACAGGATGTTAAAAAAAAGTGTAAAATATTTCAGGAGGCAATAGTATGAACCAAAATAAGCAGAAAAGCCTTAATAAACATGGGTCCGCAAAGTAACGGTTGCGGAGATATGGACCACTATTCGTTTTATTTTATTAGGAATAAACCGACAAAGGAAGCTTTTAACAAACAAAAAAAAAGTTACAGAAGATGTTCAAAGTGCCCTCCGTCCATTTCCAAGCAGGCACGACATATTCGTCTCAACGATATTCGAACTCTTTCGAAAACACCCTCCTTGGTTTGGATTCCTTGACACTTTTGATTAATACGTAGCTGCAGCTCTTCCAAGCTTATAGACTAAAGATAATCCCAAATCTGTTGATAGAACTCTGTTGATATGCACTAAAATAACCAGTTACATTAATTTGATTATCTTCGTTATCTACAAGTAGATTCGGAACTTCATACATCATGTCTGCTTTTGGTTCTCCAAATTTTGAAAATAAAAGTATCCATACTTTTTCGGTTACTGGAGTCCGTCCAAATTGACTATGTTGCATTGCATGGTGTTGCACACCCTGCTTAAAACCCTTAAAAACTTAATTTTTTCATAAAGAGAAGCGAAACATAAACAAATGTCCAGGCGTTCGCGAAGTGATATCTAAAGCCGGCCATGGACTTCGTTCTTTTTCGTCCGCTAGTATCTCTGCGATTCGAATTTGTTGTGCCAAATATGACCAAAACCGATGTGTGTAGTAAAAACCCGTCGTGTCGCATCGTCGGTTAAAATTTCTGCTAGCACTACATTTTTGTGCGGTTGTCAAGCCGGCCACACTTCGTTCATTTCATCCATTTGTATCGCCACGATTTGAGTCGTAGTTCCAAAAACGCCAAAACTGATGTGTGTTTTAAAAAAACCGTCGCATCAAGTAGTAAAATTAAAATGTAAAATTTCTGATTTTTGAAACGACTCAGCCGTTCATTTGTTGTCGTTTCAAACCAACAGTGTATGGGGATTTCCTTCATAATCGTCCGTTCTTTACAGAAACGTAGTAGCTGCATACACAACATACATTTAATTCATTTTATTTATTTCTTAGCTTGTAAATAGCGAACAATGTCTTACTAATTTGATTGAAATCTATAGGCAATTTCCTTACCTTATGTGTGTAAAATTAGCACAAACAATACAATACGGCAATACAAACCGATGAACAAACTAATTCAAAGATGCGCTTGTGCATTGATGAAATCCTTAACATATTCAGTTTATGTTCTGAATGTATTCGGATTTGTCTCCCGCGAAAGTACCTATTCCCCTCCCTACCTATATTTACTTCATTGTATCCCTTTCATACTAAACATATTAGCATTACTCATTACATCGTGACTTTCTTGGAACTTATTTTGAGCCCTCTTTACATTGTAGGAAATTATTTCGTATCCTAATATTCTTGCCTATTACTCAAGCCAAAAACTTTTATTTGCCAATCCATGTTGACCGTAGAACAACAATTGTTGGATCCAACAAATGTGCAAAATAAATCAAATTTATGAAAAAAAAATACTTACTACACTTTCATTAAAATTTTGTTATTCATTATTATCAAAATGTGTAGACATTACATAAGGTGTTTCAGAAAATTAAGGCATTGCTCGGCTTGGTCTAATGATCGGTTTGTCAGACATTAATGCTGTTTCTGGCAGTGACCAGTTACCAAGGTCACGGCATAACAACACGGAAAATCACCATGTATCAAATGATAGCATCGGCCGTGAAAGCCTTAAAACCATTAAAATGTCTCTTAGGGGTCAAAGTCAATTTTGTCAAATTGTAGGTAGGTACTTAAATATATTTGGCATAAGAAATGTGTAAAATGCTACCTTCATAATTCTAACCATGTTGATTTATGTGTAGTCCAAATTTGGTATAGAATTTTTTTCATTTCTGATAGTGGTAAATTTTTGATTATTTATTTTTCCATATCAAATGTGACTCCATCTTCCAGCATAATTTTACTTTAGTGAACAAATGTTTCTTCAGTGGGTTCAGATAATTTGGAGATATATTCTGTATTTAATATAAGGTACTTTACTTGAATAAACATACAGATTTAAGGCTGCCGCTTTCGAACTACCAAATTAGTAAAAAAAAATAAGTTATGATTTAATTGCTAAAGCATTAGATATATTAACAAATTAAATATATGTATATTTTTAGTAGATATGTTGGTAAATCTAAAAAAGTTGCGTCTTTTGATAGCCGTCAATATCTAAACCAAAAAAATCCAAAATATCTGTTGCCTTTGCTGAAATATTATGAATTACTGAAAATTTTAGAAAATTAAATCTCCAGCCCTGAATAATAATTATAGTGCACTTAGTATGCATTAGTGTGCACTTTAATTCTGTTACTGACAGCTATCAGTTACCGAGGTCACGGTATAATAATCCGGAAAATCACTAGGTATGCCTGTTAGCGGTATTTAAAATATTTCCCTAGTCGTCATTACCACCCAACTTGGGCCTCCCAAATTAGTATCAGTCATCCATGGGCAAAGGGTATTCCTGCCACTACAGCAGATTCCGCAGGCTAAGAAGAGCAGAGCAGAGGAGAGGGAAGAGTACAGTGGGAGTGGAGTAGTATAATATCACGTATCATATAGTGTAGTCGAAGCACAATAAAGTGAAGATTGGTTTCCTAGTTTTTATTTTCATCGGGGTAGTTACCCCTAATTAATAACTATTGTTTACATACCTATATCAAGTAATAGCACCGGCCGTGAAAGCCTAAAAAACACTGTTCACTATATCTAACAATAACGATAATAAAGGGTGATCTAAATATAATGAATACAATACTTCTTGATGAACATTTTAAAATGAAGTTTAGCATCGCCTGCAAAATTTAAACAAACACTCATAATTTATTATTAGTTGACGTGCGTTAGCATTTTTTTAGTTGACTAAGTATTTACTTTCATGACTGATCATGATGATTCATCTTTAAGGTCGCCGTATTTCTCGCTGTAAAATGCAATGATCAAAGGAGAAGGGTCTCTAAGGCCGGGTTTCGGTCCCTTTGGTTTTTTTTTCCAAAAACATTTTTTTTTTGCCAGTAAGTATAGGTCATAAACAGTCGATTTGACCCTAAACGGAACCTCAATAGCCGACAAAACACAAATTTTGTGCGCATGTGCGGCGCCGCCATTTTACAAGTAGTTTATTAATCAACCTCGCTTTGCTTTGCTTTGTTTATGTGTGTCGCTGTGTCGGTTTGGTGTGTTTTGGAAAGTGATAGATTCTTTTAATTTATAGTTATGTAAAATAGGTATTGTATAAATATATATTTCATGAACCATATTTGTATTTTCTTTAAGACCATCTCCGTTATTATTCTGTAAACATTGAAAAATAAATTACTTTTATTCAGAATTAAAACTTTAGGTGTCTTGAAACTAGTTTCAAAATAACTCCCATAATATTGATGTCATTTGAGTCTTACACCAGTGCTCTTAGAATCTAGTGTCCAGGGTGCCCTAAATCATATTTTTTGACAGAAATAAACTAAGGTTTAAAACGTAAGGTGAACAAAATAAATGGAGGGGAAAATTATTTTTTTAAATTTATGTACACTTTGTTTCTGAAAATAATTAAGAATAACTTTGTAAATTTGGAACTAGGAAAGAGCAAAAGATGTAAGAGAAGTCGGATGGTTGCTGTGTGCTTTGCGGAATGATTGAGTTGACCTGCATCTAGCGTGGCCCACCAAAAGTACTCATACCTGAAATCTATTAATTACTTGAAATGAAAATAGCTTCCATAACTGAAACAAAGGAAATATTAGTGACTATACTATTTAAAACATCTATTGCAGTATCATATTTTCTGCATGGCAAATGTATCTGAAAAAGCTCTCCCACGTTAAATAAAATATATAATTTTCACAACAATAAAAAAAATAAACAGGAATAAATGCAATTTATAAATGTATTTTATATATTTTATTAACTTTATAAATAGTAGGTATTTTATACTGCTAAAGCTTCAATACGACTAAATAAATATAGTGTCAACTTGTTTCTCTATGTAGACTGTAGATATTATATACAACTTTCTCTCAGTGTAGTATGTAGTATATACCTCAAGTTTCAAATTCAAGGCTAAATTTTCGTGACCATCCAAGATCAAAGGCGCCGCCTTAGCTTTCGCTTCTGGTAATTCCATTATTCTGTGACTCCACAGTCCTATTACCTCCACAGTCCCTATGATAAAATAATAGGGTAGCATAAACGCCTTGTAAGTGACTAACTATTTGCCAGACTACTACCCTTGAGCCCTTTTACATATTAATTCACTCATACCCTGCCTCCCCCCAAACAGTACCCCTCCCCCCGCTGATTTTTATTTATAAAGCACCCCAAAAGAGACAAATACCTACCACGTCCACGTCGTTGTTTCTGGGTAACGCTAAGAGTAGTTTCAATAAAATCAGCGGGGGAGGGGAGTGGTACTGTTTGGGGGGGCAGTGTATGAGTGAATTAATATGTAAAAGGGCTTAAGGGTAGTAGTCTGGCAAAAAATAGTTAGTCACTTACAAGGCGTTTATGTTACCCTATCATTTGAGGTTCCGTTAAGGGTCAAATCGACTGTTTATGACTTATACTTACTGGCAAAAACAAAATTCTTTTCTTATTTTAAAAAACAAATGGGGCCGAAAACCGGCCTTAGAGGCCCTCCTTTGTTATGTTTTTTAAGTACAGAAATCTCGAAAAATAAAATCCATAGAGCAAAAGTAATATTGAAAATAAAATTATTGATGTTTTGTTTATCCACTTTTACTATTTAGATTCCCCTGAAATAATATTACTTTTAAAACGTATTTGTTAACAATTATTTTCACATATTTATAAACAAAAGTGAACAATCTTATATGCAGAACTATGTAAGTTTATGTTATAACAATATTTACATCTACAATTGAATTTAAAAAAAAATACGTATGTTAAAAGATTTTTGTACCCAAACATTTGTTGGTTAGACCTCTTTCAGCCGTTATACAGGGTGATTCATTATCAATGGGACAAAGCTTAAGGGCATGTTGCTGACCTCAAAATAGAGTGATTAAGCCAAATATGCCTTATCCGAATGTTGCTCCTTTTCGTTCTACAGGGTGTTAAAGTTGAAAAAATAAATCACATTCTCTTTATTATTTTTCGATCGCATCGACCGTATTTTATGAAATTTGGTATACGGGAGTTTCTTGGTACTAGAAATTCGAATATGATCTGCTAGAGGGCGCCACCAACGATGGTTTGAACCCCTTTAAATCGCTACGACTGTTTTGTGCTACACTGTATCTCATTTTGGACTGGAAAACTTTTCTTCCCTATCTTTTCTAGTTAGAAAAGGTACATCTTGTTGATGTCGCTAGAAGCAATGGTTTCGGAGAAAATCGCATCTAAATCTCATGATGCATGCAATTTATCTAAAAGTAGTCAAATTGTTGCGTAAGTAATGGGCCATACTGTAACAGCATAATACTGCGACCAAAATAAGTCGATGTACTTACAAAATCAGTAATAACAAAGATATAGGGTGTCAAAATTGAAGAAATAAATCACATTTTCTTTCTTATCTTTCGACCGCTTAAAGCAAATTTCACGAAATTTCGCTTATTTTGATCACAGTATTATATTTATTTTTGTGCGTATATTTTAAAAATGAAGTAGATACATATTATTGATGATTACGCAAACGTTGCTGCCAATAACTAACAAGTTCAAGACGGACAACAAGCAGAAACATTTGTGTTAGTTTGCAGGAAGTGGATAAGACGGGCTTAAAATTTTGTTGCAACATCAGGTATGTTAAACTATTTTATTAATTACCACAAATTAAATCTATTAATAACAATAGCAGCAAAAGCAGTTGAATTTGTCCAGTTGCAGATTGCATGCTTTGTCACCTTGTCAGGTATTACAGTGGACTAATTTCCAGTATCGTACAGAAGTGTATTTTTAAATCACTTTCTAACTGCCCTGTACACTCAAAAAATTTTCTTTTAGGTGTTAAAATATCGTAAACGAAAGAATTATCCAAAAAACTTACTGATCAAAAAATATAATAGGCTGAATACCATAAGAGTCAATAGAGATAAAATCATGTAAATGGAATTGCAAGTTACACAAGCAATCAGTATTGAAAAACTTATGTTCTGAAAAAGTACCTACTAAAACGTAGCTTACTTAGTTTTGATAAAAACCAGTCGATATCCTGAGTGTCGAGAGAAATATTCGTTCTAATAAGAATGGTTTAAAAAATGAGTCGCAAAATCTTGATGACTTTGAGTCGGCGAAAACCTTTGTGAAACAAATACACAATGAAGCGATATAAAATGCCAGCTAGAAGGACGAAGGATGTCTGAAATTACATACATTCGGATTACGAATCCAGATTAAAAATATTTGTCATTCAAGTTGTTTATCTTTCGCCCATATGTTTGCTGGATCTGCAGTTCTCGGAATGGAGAGTAATCGAATTATGTATCTGGAGCACATTAGGCTTCAATTATGTTTACTTATTGGATCGAATAAAATAATTTTTATGGATATAATTATATGCAACTCGAGATCGGCCTGTTTTAGGTGAGATGGAATAACCCAACGGAGTCTATGTTGAGACGACAGTCTTGAATGTTGTTTGATCCTTATTGCATATCTACGTCTAGATGATATCTCTTACTACTATGACTAAACCTTAGGGCAAAAGGTGGTAATATGGAACCCCTCTTCGAAATTTGTTAATTTTGTCTGTTGTAGTTTTTATACAAATTAATTAAAACTTCTTCTCTTCAATATCTTCTCTACGGCAGTATTGTCCAAATATGAGAGTACACACATGTCATCAGGAATATAAATTATAAATTCACTGCCACTTAACTGCAAGAGTTCTGATACTGTTTTGCTTATTTCGTCAGTTATTTATTACATATTACGTAAAACTGCGATAGCAGCATAATTTATATTGTCTACCGATCGACCACTACCGACAGTTCTTTGGATGCTACCTATTTCTCTGGTTAATTTCATAAACATGATTTAGAATAGATTAAATAAAATAATTTCAAAAGTTTCCTTTTTTATTACATATAAAAAAACAGTTTAACGAAATACAAATGTTATGCCTATTTTTATAGAAACATTTGTTATCGTAAAACACCAATGTACAATTTAGAAGTGTTGGTTATTTATTGTTGCATAATTCACTATACTGATACATAGAGATACATTTAACGTAAATACTTTTTTCTACAAACATGTTAAAAATGCAATATTTAACACTCCCTTGTAGCATTAAAAATATTGCTTTAAGGCACCAGTCCCTTAAAATTATCACTTTAAAGCACTAGTGTCTTAAAGTAAGTGTCAAATTGTGACAATAAATTTGAAATACATTTAATTTATATTTTAATTTAAAAAAAATACGTATGTTGAAAGATTTTTGTACCCAAACATTTGTTGGTTAGACCTCTTTCAGCCGTTATACAGGGTGATTCATTATCAATGGGACATAGCTTAAGGGCATGTTGCTGACCTCAAAATAGAGCGATTAAGCCAAATATGCCTTATCCGAATGTTAATTTATATTTTCTTTATTAACATGAATATTTATTTTATACTGTATTAGAATAGTTATTTATGCAACAAGTACAAAAAGTAAGTGTTTATTGCACGCGACGTGAAATTGTCACACGTCGAGTGCAATAAGCACTTTTTGTACGTTTTGCATACAATATTTTTTCAACGTTCATACAAAAACTAAAAAATGTTATTTAGATGAGACTAAGTCTAGGAAAATGTGACGTCGATTTGAACGTTTATGTTTGTCATGATGACAACACGCTGTAGTAGAATTACAGATGAATGCAATACATTTTATTGCACTAGTGCAATAAAGAACCACTTTTTCCACTAAACATAGTTCAATAAAGTTTCGTTTTTTGCATGGACGTACAATACAGTAAAAAATGTTACAAAAGCTAATAATAAAGAATATGTGGGTAGATATTGTGGGTGTAATTCAACGCTGGTTGGGGCTTTTGTCCACAGAGTAGTTTCACACAATATTATTAATACCTAGAAATATATGAATATTCATGTTACAATTCACACTATTTGAAAAATTAAATCCTTCCACAATTCTACCATTATCAACTGAAACGACCACATTCCTAGTTGACGTATGAGCAGAATCCGCTGATATTGATGGCACGGAAACCAGTTTTCGGACAATCGAATTTTTACTTTCCAACGAATCTTCGATGTTTCCTTCGGCGAAGATTTCCATTCCCCATGCCGCTTAATTGTCGTTAAATTTGCTCCACTATCCGCTAGTAAGCTTGCCGACGAACGTCGAAAACAATATCCAGTTGTAGAGGTTAGAATTTGGAAGTTGCAGAAATTTAGCAATAGCAGCAGGAAAATTTCCTAATGTATTTATTCCCACAGGGTTTTTCGTACACTTGGCTTTCACATACTTTAGGAAAAACCTCCGATGTCCCACATTTACTGGACGAAGAGCCATGTATCTGTGGTAAAAATCCAAATAAAATTCTTCAACGATAGTAAAATTTTGTGGAACTTTGGTTTTGGTATCTGATATTATTGAACTGGAAGTGCCCACAATTTCCAAGTTGTTGAAAGTCAACTAGCAAAGCTCCTCTCTACGGCAAGCACCAAATATTGCTAAAATAGTAGCTACTATCATAAGATACTCATCATCCGGTGCGCACTTCAAAAACTGTTCAATTTGGTTTCTGGTCAATATCTTTGATTTTTTAGGTTGATAACCTTCTCTTTGACGCTTCAAAAACACAATGAGCTTAAAATTCTTGCTGATATATACGTCACTATTTATTCGTAACATAGCTTTAATCATAGAATAATTAGACCACAGAGATGAAAATATCCAAACCTTCAATTTCTCTTCAAAATAGTCCAATAATACATTTTCAGTATATTTTCCAGGAACGCCTTGTTCTTCACACCACTTCACAAGCTTATTGTATGCAATTTCATATTGAATCCGGGATTTTCTTGGTAATAAGTCCAAAGTCAGTTGACCGCTTCATCGATTTCTTTAAATGGATTGTTCTTTTCCATATTTTCTTTATACTTTTTAAGGGCAAAAAGACACAACGTTTAAAAGTGACAAATCCAAAGCTCTTAAATGATGAATACAACAATGATTACTATATATCATTGGCAAGTGCCCACTTCGAAAATTTGATATAGTGCCTACGATGCTATTAAAAACTTAACTTATTTCTACCCGGGTTAATTCTTTTTAATACTGTTTGTAGAAAAAATATTGTATGATATTTGTGTCAAAAGCGTTTTTAAGACACTGATGGAAATTGCATGTGTGCCTTAAAAATGCACTTTTAACACTCAGATCATAAATAACTATTATAGTATTGCTTTGTAAAATTTTTGTCTCTCATTCAATCATTTTTATTACTGAGTAAACAGTGTAAAAAAACCACAGACTGTTACTTCTTTACAATAATGTGTACTTTACATTAATGTTTCTTTATTTCTATACAAATATATTTTTTATATTTTGATAAACAGATTATTATATTTCATAAAACAGGCAAATCATGTTTATGAAATTAATTAAGGAAAATAGAGAAGTAGGTGGCTAGTTTATACACTATCCAAAGAATTAGCTATTTTCTATTACCAGAATTATTGTTTTCATTCTAAGCTAGACCAAATAGATAGTTCATAAACTAACCAAAGAAAAAGTTTACACTTTAGCCGTAACAAATATAATACCGAGGAATTACGTGCTATTAACTGCTACAACGCATTGCTTTTTATTATTATTATTTTAATAACAGCAAGATTTCATATTACTAGCAAAAAGAGTTTCTCTTTACAAATACACAGTATCAAATTCTTTGATCGTAAAAAGAAAACATTAATCAATTTAATGGGTTTATTAGACAAACACGGAATTCCAGGAAACAACTACTCTGCGGGCTAATGCCCCGACCAGCATTGAATTACACCTGGAAAACCTATAGCAACAGCTAGAGTCATTCGTCAGAAGCCCACCAGACATATACCGGTTTCGAGCTTATTAGCTCTCATCAGTATGCCAGAGGTGAGGTATCTGACGAATAATCCTAGCTGCTTTAGTCTGTCTAACCCGACAGAAGGGACCATGAGTAAGCGGTGTAGAACTAACTACATCTATCGGCCGTTCGCTACTCCATGCCGGACTGAAAAAGTCACAGGCACGAAGCGTTCTACATGCAGTAGACACCATTGAAAGCTGTCGACCTTTATCGCGTTCGGCGAGAAACGATATTTTGCAAACACGGAATTCCAGGAAACAACTACTCTGCGGGCTAATGCTCCGACCAGCATTGAATTACACCTGGGTTTATTAGATATAGAACAAAATAACGAAAATAAACAGGAAATTAATCGTGGTGTTCCTATTAATTGATCTGGACGTGCTCAGGAAAATTATACTGTGAGTAGTATCAGTACTTCACAGCTAGAGCACTTTAGCTTGACTTAATTTATTTTAGCCAGACCTAGCACATTCTCTAAACTTCATTATTAAAGCCTATAGTTTGTCCATATTACTATAATCATCGATATTGAAGAAAAAATACGAACAAAATTGCAGTGTATATCCACAATTTTCCCAGAGCATATTAAAGATAAAGTTATTAAGAAGTGGAATTTGAGTCATGGAAATAATTGCATCATTGACTATAATACGGTTTGTTCTTGGCACTATATCATTAATACAGAAATAAATTTAGAAAATATAATTCAGTCGCTTTTATTATATTTAGACTAGTATGGATAAGTGGAAAAATATAGGTTTCTTACCAAAACAGCCTTTTTGACTTATCATATTTCATATTCAGAAATAAGAAGGAATAACTTGCATTGTGTTTATTTTAATTATATTTTGACCACTTTAAACCATATTTTTTGATAACTTACACGTAATTAAGTTATGTCAAACCTCAAACCAAATTTTTGTATCAACAAACATCACCCAGTAGGTACCCCGCTATCAGTCAATTAAAGTAATATAATAAGGTGCTTCCAAAACTGACTGAACCCATTCACTGCAAAATATACAGAGATATGTCATTCAGCCTTTGTTTCTAGAGTATTTAGTTAATTTTTTTAACTCAGAAAAGAAGTATCCCTATAAATATTTATACTTAAAGCATTACCAGCGTCATAAAAATAATAAATGTAGGTATAAATAACCTGTTACTTCAATTTTAATCAAAATTCTTTATCATAAATTGGTAATAACAATAAAGACAAGACTATATTAATTTAATTGGGACTTTTGACGTATAATTTTTATACACAACAAATTAATAGTATCTAACTACCGAAAATAACTTCTACGATCTATAATTTGTATGTACAGGGTGTCTGGAGTATGGGTGCCTTTATTTTACTGTTTAATAAATTGTAACAAACAGAACATATTTGATTTAGCATTTTTTTATGGCATCAAACAGATCTTGAATATGTAACAACGTCGCTCATGTCAGATGTTTACATAATAATTTCAAATATACTAGACATACTTTCTGTCAATTTTTTATATATACTCACAAATATCAAGCAAGCAAAAGTAGGTACAAAAAAACAAAACATACTATCCACAGTATTACTGTGACTATCTAATAATACTTTTAGGTTAACAGCAGCAGTTGATCGATTATGATTGTGACCCTAATTTTTTGTGAGGAATCACCTCAGGAAGTCTTGACGCATAATTTCCGGACACCCAGTATAAACCTTCATAGTATGGGCACTTGACATCCTGTATCAGGCTTTATGCGTTTATATTTCAGTAAAAACGGAAATACATCAAAAACCGACCTTCACATTTTAAATTATCACACGAATTATCAAAAAAATCTGAATCATAAAAAAGTGCTAGGAGCCCTTCTACATTTATTAAAATGTGATAACTGTGATTATTGGATAATTTCCTGTTGACTTAATACCATTACATCCGGAGGTTTTACTTTTCTTACAATTGATAAGAGGTAAAAGTTAGTTACGTCCCACTTTGTTTATTTTCTTTTAAATCTATTTGCACACGTGAATTTATTTTATCGCATGTGTTTGCTGTTGACCGGGTGTTCTTTCTTAAAAACCTGATAAGGACAATGCTGATATTCCACTGTACTTTTAGTATACAGTGCTTTCGAAAAGTAACGAATAAATTCATTATTATTAAAATTGAGAAGTTTTCAAAAAAATCCCTTGGCACGTTGATTTTGTTTTTGAAAAAGGCACTTTTTGACATACGACCCATATTTGTGACGTCATCGTTGTTCGAGATATGACGTCATCGAAAATTTTTTTTAATAGCAACTCCCAAATTTGACCATGCCATTTGAAAGAGAGGGTCATTCTACATACAAACATCATGAAAAATTATGGTGTTACATAACAAAAATTTCTAGAAAATAATGTTTGAAGATTTTAAAATTTAATTTTCACAATACTGTGCACCTCCCCATTATGCAACACCTGTCCGTGCTTATTTAGATGAGCTGTTCCCGCCCGAATCACTGTATAGGGAGAAGAGGGCCGATTGAGTGGTCAGCCAGATCGCTTGATTTGACACCCCTAGATTATTTCTTGTGGGGATACTTAAAAAGCAAAGCATACGTTACTAGACCGGTTAATTTAGAACATTTAAAAGCAAGAATTCGTCACGAGATACTTCGTATATCTCCTGACGTTACTGATAATGTCCAAAAAGAATTTATTAATCGTCTTGGCTACTGTCAGTCAGTAAAATATTCAAACATTATTTTCTTAAAATTTTTGTTATGTAACACCATAATTTTTCATGATGTATGTATGTAGAATCACACGCTCTTTCAAATGCCATGGTCAAAATTAGGGGTTGCTATTTAAAAAAATTGTCGAAGACGTCATATTTTGAACAAAGATGACGTCACAAATGTGGGTCGTATGTTAAAAAGTGCCTTTTTAAAAAAAAATCGACGTGCCAGGAGATTTTTTCGAAAACTTCTCAATTTCAAAAATAATGAATTTATTCGTTACTTTTCGAAAGCACCTGATACAGGGCGTTCAACTTTCAAAAAACATTTTTTTTTCTACTAAACAAATAAATATTTTTCGTTCAAACTTGGTGTGTAGTAATCATAATAAGGTGTAAATATTTTGACATGAATAATTTATTCTAAATAAAGCCAGAGACATAGGTTTGAGGTTTTGTTCAACTTTGAACCCCTAAACTTCTACGCCAATGGTGCAAAGTATTTTTTCAGTGCTAATAAAATTTTATTCTATTTTCAAAAAAAAGTGCTCTTGAGGAAATTCACTAAGAGACTTTGTTTGACATGTTACTTGTGCTAGATTTCTGTGAAGGAAACTGTAGAAGAAGTGTGGAAGAATATCGTAAGATGTTTGCAAATCGAGTAATTCCCCATCGAGAAACATTTTCTAATGTTGAAAGACGGGTTCGAGATCAGGAAAGTTTTTCAATAATATCCGAGAACGTCCTAGTGTAATAAAGATACAAGGAAATATTTGGCAAACAGTTGAAGATGAACTGCAAGTCAGGGCCGCGCCAAGTGTTACCTGCCGCCGGGGTGCGGAATCTTTGCTGCCGCCCGATTCTAGGTTAATCACCAAATAATGGAGCAATAAAATAAATGTGGATATATACATTAATAATAATAAAAATAAATGTATTTTTTTAATAATTAACAGAAAACAAACAATATTAAAAAAACAAGAGCTGAAAATAGAGACTTAAATATTCTTCATAAGTAACAGTAAATATATTTTTTATAATATAAAAATGTGTAAAAATAACAACACATAAAATGATGCTCACATATCAGTATTACTGACTTTTCATTTAAATAGTAGGTATCGGATCGGTCAGTGGTCGCGCGGTTTAAGGCGTCAGTACTTGAATCGAGGTGACTGGATCGCTGTGGGTTCGACCCCTACAGCCGGTAGACCGTATATAAGCTATATTCGTGGAGAGATTGGCACCCTCTCTGCGGGTATGGTAGGGTGGAATAATGTTGGCTTGGGTCAATGTGAGAGATTGATACCGGTTGACATTTGACTACCCCCCTAATTAATGAGGTTTTCCAGGTTTCCCTCATTCCTGCACTGAATGGTGGTTAGGGCCTACCAACGTAAGTTGTTCCTGGGCGCAAATGCTGCCTGCTTAATAATAATATGCCGCCCCCTCTCCCGCACAAGTCTTCGACTTCTGGGCTAATCCTCGTGATTAGAATGAGGGGTAGAGATATTATTATTATTATTAATAGTAGGTATATGGTCATTCAAAAAATAGTTTTTCAGGCGTTTCTTTTTGCAAATTCCTCAACGGGCAAAGTGTGCGAGGAGTAAACATGCATAGGCGTAATAAATTAGAAGACGCTCAGATATAAAAATATAAAAAAAATACAATAAAAATAATTGTATTACATTTTTAAAGTTTTTATTTTGTCAATTACCCGAGGTAGAAAATAATAGAGAGTGACTAATTCACACCATATGGATCAGTACGAGAGGTGAGGGTTGCAAAGAACAAGATTCTATAGGCGTGCCACTTGAAAAGGATGCAAAGCAAAGCACATACAATTACCAAAAATAAGTTGACGTCGAGTCAACCTTGCACTTTAACAAGTCAACTAAGATCCTAGAAAGGACTTATTTATAGTAAGGGGATCTGTTCTAACTGACAAAAAATGTAAAATCGGGGAAGAGATATATTGGAACAGGGAGTGTGCAGTTTAGTTTGACTGACGTCTGCCACTAACCAACGATCATTTGCCGCCCCCTGGATCGTGACGCACCTCTTGCACCCCCGGGTTGGCGCGGCCCTGCTGCAAGTAACTACTAAACGTTGGGAGACTGGATTATCAAGAACTTCTGTACACCAAATTCTTAAACGTAATTTACTACATCCACACATTCAAAAAGTGCAGAGGAGATTGTCTCCAGATTTGGATCGACGAATGATCTTTTATCTTGCATCAACATATTAATTTTTATAAGGAAATTATTTTCACTGATAAGGCTCGTTTCACTCGTAGAGGAATTACAAATGTTCACAACATTCATAAATATTCCAATGTAAACCCCCTACATGCAATAACTCCTAGATATTTTTAAAGCAAGTTTAAAATACATGTTTGAGCCGGTATTATTGATCGTTATTTGATTGGATCACTTATTTGGCCAAATCGATTAAATGACGAAAGTTATTTGGAATTTCTTCAAAATACTCTACCTAATTTAATAAAAAATTTGCTGTTGTAACTTAGACTAGAGTTTCCAAATAAATAGTTAATAATAAATAAATGTAATGTCATAAGAAACGATCATTTATTTAGATAGAGTAAATTTCAGCGAAGAGTAAATTTATGTTATAGAGAAAATGGTGCCTATTTTGAACAATTTCTTTAGTTTTAATGTTTTTTATTTTACAGTTTTATTACTAACTGCCAAATTTTAAGGGCAAAGCCTACTACTGACTCTTTCATTTACTAATAAACACTATTAAATGCTGTTTTAATGAATGCATTTTTTCTTGAAAAGGTCATTCCATTTGAAATCGTCTAATTGCCAAAGCCGACCCATTTTAAATTTTGGTGTAACTTTGAAAATCTCTTCTCTAGGGTCCCAAACAATAAAATTTACACGAGTTTGATTTTTACAAGCGCTTGTTTCCGCCTATTTAAATAAAGACTCTTAAAAATTGCTATTTTTAAGCTTTATTAATTTTTGCTGTCAAATTTTTCTGTTTGAAGATATTTGAATGATCAAGGCGGAATTCAGAGTAGGAAAGATAGTAGTTTCAGTGTAAATGAAGATAATTGGCTCGGACGATCCCTTTGAATAATAGCAGCGTGCTGAAAATGAGTATTTTTTAGTCATTTTTCGTGAATTTCAATCGACTCAAGCGTCTTAACTGTTGAGAGTTAAAAATTCTTGCTCCGCAAGATACATATCATAGACAAAATTCAGCCACAAGTTTACCTGAGTGCTACTTTATAGAAGAAAACTTTGCTTGAAGTTTTGAAATTTTTAAAAATCCCAATATTCAAGTTATGAAACTAGCATGTTGACGGCGAGATAAAAATCTGATACTCACAGAATCTACTGTTCTTACCTTCAACTTTAAATGACTACATCACTTGTTTTGTTATTTTCATATTTAGTGCATGTACATAAATTTCTTGTTGAAAAATTGTTAACAGTTACTATTTTCGATGATAATTACTTCCAGGAACAATTTTACACCCTAAATATCCATAACTTTATTAAAACTTGAAATATTTTTCATATTTAAGTAATTTTAATTTATTAGTAAAAACGTTCAGATTTTTGCTGTAAAAAAAACGGCTCGTACATGCACTAAACATGAAAATAACAAAACAAGTGATATATTCAAGTTGAAGATAAAAACAGTAGATTCTGTGAGTATCAGATTTTTATCTCGCAGTCAACACGCTAGTTTCATAGCATGAATATTGGGATTTTTAAAAATTTCAAAACTTCAAGCAAAGTTTTCTTCTATAAAGAGTGGGCTACTCAGGTCAACTTGTTGTTGAATTTTGTCTATGATATGTATACTTAATTTCCACGGAGCATGAATTTTTCACTCTCAACAATTAAGACGCTAGAGTCGATTAAAATTCACGAAAAATTACTAAAAAACACTAATTTTCAGCACGCTGCTATTATTCAAAGGGATCGTCCGAGCCAATTATCTTCATTTACACTGAAACTATTATCTTTCCCACTCTGAATTCCGTCTTAATTATTCAAATATCTTCAAACAGAAAAATTTGACAGCAAAAATTAATAAAGCTTAAAAATAGCAATTTTTAAGAGTCTTTATTTAAATAGGCGGAAACAAGCGCTTGTAAAAATCAAACTCGTGTAAATTTTGTTGTTTGGGACCCTAGAGTAGAGCTTTTCAAAGTTACACCTAAATCTAAAATGGGTCGGCAACAATTTTTATTATTTTCAGACGATTTGAAATGGAATGACCCGAAAACCTTAAAAGTTTTTTTTTTAATTTAGCGAGAGTAAAAAAGTGTTTTAAATTTTGCGTGGGTTATCATTTTCTATAAATTTTATTAACGGAAAAAAGGTTTGGAATATTCTTGGGGAGGACTCACCCTAACTCATAGCATTGAGTAATAACTGTATATTCAACGCTCATAGTCAAAGAAGGTTTGGTAATAACCAAATTAAGGCAGACATATTTTTTTTCAAAATATTTGGCCCCTCTTTGTAGGCCTGTAACTCCGCTTGCGTAATTTTGTATATAGGTTTATTGCAATATTTTGGGACTTGCTGCATGCACCGGTTCTGTGTCGGTTCTTATACAGAACACCCTGTATATTTTACTTAAAACCCATATTTTTTTCGTTTAAAATCGAACGCCTACTACTAAATTCAAATTTACTTGATCAAAATCATCATTTCAGTTCTAAATAACCGAGATATAAAAAAATAGGTGTGTCTTAATATATTCTTTGAAAAAGAAAAACTTATATAAAACCTTTTATTACGTATTCGTGGCAGTAATCTGTTTCTCAGTCCTAGTGTGTACTTGTTTACGAACACAATTTGATGCGCTTCAGTTCTCTAATACCCGTTGTTGACTTGTGATAAGTCCACCATTTTCCAAACGTTATCGCGTTCTTTGCGGTAAGATCGACGAAAGAGGAAGCAAAGCCGATAGCCAAGGCAAGCACTAATCTATCAGTATTATTTTTAGTACATTATTAAGAAATCCATATTGATAGAGGGGGTCAAGAAAGGGTTACTTCCAAGTCAAGCAGATGCGTCCTGTTTCACGGTCAATGATCGACTTGGAGTTGACTTTTGGCTGCCTCATATCTTATATCCGCTGCAGTGTTTACGATAAATCCCATTCATAGCTATCTCATGCACTTGAATAAGAATAAGTGGTGGATTTGCACATTATTGTTGTATATCGAACATTTCCTTTAACGGCTGATTAGCTTCTTTGAATTAATAAACTGCTACAATGTATAGGTGTTAAAGTTTTTGCTGACAAAGCAATGATACAGCTCATCATTGCAATATGTATACTTTGTCATGAATGTTTGTCGTTGCATTAAATGATAGAAAGAAGACAAATGTAATGCTGAGGCAACGAAGAACTAGAATTGGTTGTTTTTCGGAAATAGAAGTAAATAGTAGAATATTGAAGATTGAAGTTATCTCCAATCAAAAACGACAATATTGCTCATTTTTAATAAATTCAACAGTTCGGTGCGTGTTTGTAAATATCTACAGGATGAGTAAAAAAGAATGGGTCAACACTAAGCTGGAGATACTAGACACCACATTATTATGTGTGAGCTCATCATGTCTTATACGAATGTCGCTGGTTTAATAAATACAGAGTGTTCAATAGTTAAATTTTATTCTGAAATTTGTCAGTTATTGCACGAATAATAAATCACATGCATGCAAAATACGCTAATATTTATTGACATGAAAATTTGACACAAGCCTACTAAGAAAACAAATAGCAATATCAGCGCCTGAAAGAAAATCACCACAAAATACATTGAAACTTTTAAATGTAAATAACTCAGAAACCGATAAAAGTAGCCGACCTAAACACGGGTACATTTGTTATGTAGAATTGAACATTTTTTTTTTAGATTTTTACTTTTTTAAACATAGCTCAACAGATAAAACAAATATGTTTTGATTTACCTAAGTAATACGGTAAAACTAGTGTTCTCTAAGAGCAAGGTCAAAATAAGCTTTAAATTCGTAATTCTCCCACCAAAAAAAACCAACACTGCCAATTTTCAGAGTTATGCTATCAAAATTTTCTCAATTATTGAGAAATTTTAGAATAAAATTGAATCCTGTGTTTCTTAAATCTGCTACATTCGTACCTACACTATAAAAAAAGCTGCTGTGTGCTTTCCCCTTGTGTAATTTAGAGTGTGTACAGTGCGTTTCAATAACTTTGATAACATTTTGATCAGCTGTAACTTTTCTGTTTTTAAAGATATCGGAATGAAGCAAAAACCATATTGCATAGTGGACTAACAAGTTTTTTCTTCTTTGAAAAACAAAACAAAAGACCAACGATTTTGAGAGATCTTAACCTAACTTATATTTTTTTAAATGGAACGCCCCGTATATTATTGGATATTTGGATTCTACTCGAAATTCCAAGCATATTTTAATAAGCATTTCCTATACCTATCTTCAACTGTATCTGAGAAATAGTTTTACAAACATGTCAAATTATCATAAAAATCACTCTACTTGTCTGTCATTTTCCTCAACAGAACAAAACACTAAGGTTCGATTGCTACCAGCACGGCTCAAGCAATGCTGAACTTCAGCAAAGTGTGCCATGAAGAAGTAGAGCAATTTTTATGATAATTTGACATGTTTGTAAAACTATTTCTCAGAAACAGTTGAAGATAGGTATAGGATATGCTTATTAAAATATGCTTGGAATTTTGTAAATATCCAATAATATACAGGGCGTTCCATTTAAAAAAATATAAGTTAGGTTAAGATCTCTCTAAATCGTTGGTCTTTTGTTTTTTTTTTAAATAAGAAAAAAGTTGCTAGTCTACTATGCATTATGGTTTTTATTTCATTCCGATATCTTTAAAAACAGAAAAGATACAGCTTATCAAAGTTATTGAAACGCACTGTTCATTTTCCGTGTTAATAGTTTTACACACTATGACCATTTATACGTTTTACACAAAATATGTTAATATTACTAGTATTACATTAAAATGTACTGAATTTGTGTAATATTTACCAGTGATGTGTTAAAAGTACACCATTTTGTGTAAACTTAACACATCTCTGTGTTCTATACTACTCTTGACTAGTTGAGCACAACTGCGCAGCTGCAGTATATCAGTCTAACATACTTCATTACCCCATGTTGGTCGTGTAGCGTTATTGTGTTTAGTTAGCTCTCGTTCGCTGTGTTCAAATTGAGAACCTTTAAATTTAAATTGAGGTTTGATCAAACAAAATGGTAAGCACTTATTTAACAAATATTGCGGATAATTGTGATAAAGCTAAAAAGGACTAAAACTATGAGAAATATTAGGAGTTCACTCTGACGTTTTAGATTACTCTGTATTCTGATTTTCTTGTAACTTTACAGAAAGAAATGATGTTCAGATCACTACCAGTTAATTTTCATAAACTCCTATTATGTAGTGTCTATATATATATGTTTGTTAAATGTTTGTTGTTTCGTTGTTTATGATACTAGAACGTTATTAGTTTATAAGTCCCGTATTAGAATATATACTAGTGCTACTATTAATTAAGTACTACCACTAATAATTTTGTTAGAAAACTTGGTTGTTGCTCATTTGAACTGAATTATATATTCTCAATAAAATTAAAAAAAAGTAAAATATCTTTTAATTCATTATTACATTAACGCCATAATTCTGAAAATATATTTATATTGATACAGAAGCTCACCTACTCTATTTTATGTTCCTGTTTGATTTTGAAATTTAATTTCTGCAATACGTTTATTTTGACGGCATCTAGAACATTCCAGGCTATATTCGATGCATTCTCGATGACTGGAAAATCTTCTAGAAAACGTCAAAATAAAGGTATTACAGAAATTATATTTATTAAAAATTATTTCGAAAGCCAACATTATTAACAAACTAAAAAAGTAGGTAAGCTTCCATATCAGTACCTATTATACAATAATCCTACACCTTCAAAAATACAAATAAGACTGAAATGTGTAAAATTTACACATAACATTTGTTATATTAACACAGTGGATTGTGTTAAATCTTTAAAATATACGCAATCCTGTGTGGACCTCGATTAACACAGTATTGTGTTCTTTTGTGTTAAAATGTGTAATTATTTTTTTACAGTGTATAAGGCATGAACAGTTCAAACATAATATGTTGGTGTTTAGTGTCTCCAGTTAAGTGTTGACCCATTCTTTCTGACTCACCCTGTATATTCCAACCCCTGCCATCACTGGCCCTCCAATCTCTTTAAATTCCACACATACATGGAAATGATTCAGAAAACATTTGATATGCAAGAAAATAGGTTAAGTTTTCAAACATTTAACAGCCTTCTCGCTACTCTATAAGGCATTTTAAATTTAATGTAGAAAACATTGCTTTGCAGTAACATGTACTATCGTTTGCAATAATAATGACACTCTCTTAAAACAGTTTTTGTACTTCTGGATGTTCTAAATAGAAATTTCATTAAATCTCTCTTGGTGAGTGAAACAACTAATAACTAATGTTAAAAATTTAATGTAGATTTCAATATGAATACGTCAGAAGTTCAAAAATAAACGCAAAATTCATTTTAGTGAGTGTCATTATTATTGCAAACGATAGTACATATCAGCCGGCACCAATATTTTTCTAAAATTGCCAAGCTTAATGTAAACTGAACGAGAATGTGCAACTTGAAGAAGAAATCGTCTAAATCAATGGATTAACAAAAAAATTATTAAGAACATAATACAATTTGGCAAAAATTTTAGATACTCCGGTTTTTTTGCTAGTCAATGTATGCATTTTTTGTAAAATTATACTAAAATATATTTTATATTATTGTGTTTACAATTTTTGCTGGTCAGTGTATTTTATCATAATTTTGTAGCTATATCTGCAGCTTTTACCTTTTATTACACAGGGTGCCCAAAAACTCAGCACAGAAAATTTAGGTAATACTCAATACTTTAGGTAAGTTCAAAGTAATTTTTTTAATTTAATTTTTTATCTATAACTTTTTCAATACTGAAACATTTTTTTGTCAAATTTGATACACTTGTCACTTTTATAGAGATGCACATTTCAACATTTCAAATAATGATGATAACTTTTTTGTCTTTAATTTTACTGAAATTTTGATAGCATTTCCTTAGAGATTGATGATTTACCTAGAAATTTATTATTCTTGTCTGAAGTCGAAAAAATCAACCGTTTGCGAGGAAATCAACATATAAATTTGTTGGTCTTATTGAATCTCATTTCTGTTACGATATAAGCAAAGTGCACTTTGAAAACAATTGAAATAGCTTCATAGTATTGCTATGACAGTAATTTCAAACAGGTTTCGTTCATATAAGCAAGGTAAAAACTGAAATACAACCTAATTTATTTTAACCTTGGTAGAATAATTTCTGGACTGGTCGCCACGTCGTCGGTTTAGCTTCCTTGATGTTTTACATATAGCTCTTTTATTCAGAAATAACTTTGAAACTTTACTTTAACCTTATCATATGATGGAAACGAAAGTACATAGTATATTTGTATCGTATTTCAAGACAGTGTTTTAAATTTTGATATCAGTACTGACAAAAACACAATTTCTTTGTGTTATGATGAATTAATCCTTTATTTTGTCTAGACTGTCTAAAAGAAATAGCAAAATAATCCTCATAAATTACTACAGCTATATACACAATTTAATAATCTTGTAACTACAACTTTTGTACGAAATGAAAGCAGTTCAAAATAATTCTTATCTCGAAATCTTCGCATACAACTTGGCAAATACTATAAGATAATTTAAGCATCATTAAATAGAACTTAAATAACCGACATTAATCTTACCCAGTTATATATTGCTCTCAGCAATATCTAGAAAAATAAATGATTGCCTGAAACCGTGCAACGACTTGTCTTGGCAAGATTTTAAATATTCGGGTATATTATTTTTCCTTCTAAATTCTAAACCGGTACCGTATCCACCGTTTAAGTAATACATACCAGGTATATAAATATTTTGACACGGCAATGAAAAAAAACCGTTAATTGCTTTTATTATTATCTTCCCAGGTGTCAGATCTGTCATTCAGATAGTTAATAACATTTATCCTTATTAATTTTTTTAATGGATGTACTAAGTGTTACATTGCTGTACGGTATGATGACGCATTCAAGGCTAAACAACGTAATGTTCCAAAACGTAAATTTTAAATATTATATCTTTGAAAATATTAAAAATATGTCATTAGTGAATGTAGGTAGAGCTAATTTTGTTGGACAGGGTGTTTAACTTTTAAATAAGTAGTCAATTTGTAAAAAGAAAGTAATAAGAATCTGACGGAAAGCAAGAAAAAATCGTTAAATTACAATAACTGAAAATAAACTTCGACTGCTTGAAAAAAAAAAACTGACAAAAGAAGGCTTAAAGCCATTGATAGTTTCGTTTTTATCCTAAATTAAATACTGTGCGTGCATAATAATTTTCCTATTCTTTTTCTTACTCATCCCGTAATATACAGGGTGTGCCTTTTAACACTCCCGCTGCCAATATCTCGAAAATGAAGAAATTTATTTTAGTTCCTAAGACTGGGGTTGTTAGGTCTTTATAATAGCCTCAAATTACAGTTAGAATTGTTAGTTCAAATATTTCTGTATATGGTGGCAAAACTAAAAAAAAAATTTAATTCCTAGAACAAGGAAATACAGTCCATCTGAAAGATAGTTAAATTGTGAATAAATTTTGTAATATAATGTTACTTATTAGTTAACCGCATTTCGACATCCCAGTAATCAATAAAAATTTTAATATCGCCACGCCATCTATACAGAAAAATTTGAACTAATAATTCTAACTGCAATTTGAAGGTATTCCAGGGACATAACCCCAGTTTCCGGAACTAAAATAAATTTCTTTATTTCCTAGATATTGTCAGTGGGAGTCTTGAATGGGCACACCTTGTATATTTTTTAACATTTTCAAAATTTACCTGTGTGTGTTACTACCCACAAGTAAAAGGTATTGACTTGAGCTACATGGTTTATTTTACTTTCACAGGCCTTATTATTCTTAACATTGAGTTACATATCGATTAGCACCCTTAAACTAAGATTTTATTAGTTTCTTTTTATTTATAAAACTACATGTAATCTTACATTACAATATTTAATTTGAAGTAACAAATTTTAAAACAATGGCTCCCTAAAAAAAGCTGTTTGGTCTACCGATTCTTTGAACATTCTGGTTTTGAGTGCTTTTGTAATTTTGAGATCAAAATCTCGAAAAGAACTAAATCACATTTCAATGATATTTTATTTAGAGTGTGATCAAAATGTGTGACCCACAACAATATAAGAAATGGTTTCTCAAACCAATCTGTCTCTGAGGCAGATTGGTTTTTCTTGGATTCTAACGATATCCGTCAAGCAATTTTTTTGCTCCATCTATTCTGCCTGCACCTGAACAAACATCGGCAGATAAACAAAAATGGAAATGACAAATGCATCTGGACTTTCAAATAGTCTAAACAGAAATTATCCTCTAGTTCTAGATTTTTCATGGAAGCATTTAAACAACCAGGTTATACTGAAGTAGAAAGTGGTATGTTCTAAACTTTAACAACTTTTATCTCGTTTTCTGTTAGAGATTTTCTGCTTTTATTACATTATTAATCGTTTTTGACAAATAAACTTCTTATTTAAAAGTTACATATACAGCCCCCAGCTCGGGCTGTCTATATCTAAAGTTTCAATGGCCGAAAAATATTTTCATAACATTTTTTGCTTGTCTTGAAATCCTCGGTAAGAAAGTTATTTGTTCAATTTAATATAAAGAGTGTTCGAAAATATGAAAAATGACAGTGATGAGTAAAGTACCTTACCCTCTTCGCGCCACGTGGAAAAGTAATGGGGAAAAGTTGCTTGAATTAAATTTTATGCTTTCGAAAATGATAGAAACCGACTCATAAAGAAGGCGTGTCACAGTTTTATACATAGCGAGTAACACCCGGCTTCCGTCCACTACGATAAAACAGTTTGTATGCGATACAGACAAAGACAGCGAACATCAGAGAAGCTCGCATAAAACCAGACGCATTTGTAACCGCCCAAAAAACGAAGGCCACGTGTAGATTTTACGTTTGTTCAGATATGAATGAGCGTGCTTCCCCGGCTGACCCGTCTTCGCAGCTGTCCACAAATAATCTTGAAACGATTTCAAATATTAATTTACAAGAAACAGTGTACGGACAAAACATATAGGGCGATTTAATATCTGTAGTAGTGTATCCATAAATAATTTGAAATGATTTCAAATATAAATTTACAAAAAACAGTATATCGACAAAATATACAGGGCGATTATTATTTGCAGTAATGTATCTTCACAGCTGAAACAGTATACTATTGACAAAATCTACAGGGCGATTATATTTGTTGGTACTACTTTATGTTTCTAAAATTATAAATATAACAGATCTGTAAATATCTACACTTCGCATCTACTTGAAATATTTGTATATTTACCGCAAATAAAAAGTGAACTGAAATAATCAATATGACACATTTAATAATTTTTTGGTTTAGCTGTAAAGTGTGTATAATGTAGTTCTTTGTGTGGATACATTTTTTTATTATTATGTGATAAACAGGGTGTTCACGGAAAGGAAAACTTCGTCTTTTAAAATTTATAACTCATGTAGCATTCAATCTCTGACATTTCTATTTAGGGTGTTTCACTATTAATTAGCAGAACTTAAGAATATTAAATTCCTTCGTTTCTGAGGTGCAGGGCGTTGAACTTTATTATTTATTTATTTATTTATTAACGAAATAACCGCTGACAAACAAAAATCAGTATGTTGCGGCGAAAGGTAGGTATTTGAGAGCAAATAATTCGTCACCGAAAATCATCACATATTAATTTTAGTGGTGGAAATAAAGGGGTGTCTATGATTTTTTTGCAAAAAAAGTGGCCTAATTGAAATTTTGCTAATGTTTTTGGAAAATATGGAAGGGTATTCAATTATATCCAGAAGAAGCCCTCTTATGACTTATAAACAGTGTTTTCTGTTTTTCTTGAAAACGCCATGTCGTATCGACTTCAATAAATAAATAATACAATTCAAGGTCCTGTATTTCAGTTAACAAAACATTTTAGAACATATTTATAGGAACTTTTAGTCTCAAAATGAGGTATTTAGAATAAATTCTTGCTGTTTGATGCCCATCAAAAAATATACTCACTTTTTATGAGTGCAAGATGCGGAGCCCTTGGCTGGTAATGTAAGCTTTGAAGATAGTAAAAACGCGTCTATTTTTACAAAATGAAAACGGGCAATGGAAATTGAAAAAGGGCATAGTTATTATTATCAAATACAAGGGCAGATGGCAATAACTCGGGCTAAATACTGTTATTTTATAGTTTGGACTCCTCTAGGAATGGTTGTAGATAAGGTAATTTAAGAACAATCTAGTAAAGATTTATGCCCATTAATTATTTTGTGTATCTATCTATTATAGGTTGAAAGAGATGATCAGTTTTGGGAATGTATGGTGATAAAATTAAAACATTTCTATTCTGATCATATGTTACCTGAAATAGTAAAAATGTCATAATTAAATAAAATTATTTATATAAGTATGTAGTTTAAATTGTCTGTAATGTATGAAAGTGCAAATAATAATACAATTTGACGTTTGGATATTTTTTTCCATATTATTGTGGTTCCAAAAGTTAAAAAGTTAGATCTTTTCAATTTAGAATTAATGTCTAATTTAAAAATCGCATATGTGTTGATATACAGGGTTAACTATGACTAAGTACAAAAATTTTAACCACGTGCTCAGGGAGGTCTAAAAGACAATAAAAAAATTATTTTGGAATTCTAGCTCGATGTTAAAAAAATGGGGCAAAACCCTCTTTTCCTACGGAAAGTCGGCGCCTATGACAATTAATCATCATCCGACATGGCTAGATATGTCAGCAACCATGCGGTCGTTTTTATCAACATTGTCAAGTGTAGAAACGACGAAAATAAACATATTTATTAAAATAATAATGTCTAAGTACCTGATAGATACCAGCTAATCCGCTTAGCTGCAGTATATTGTATTGGATCTTGGTTCTTTCGTTGCACACTGCCAAAACTACATTTTCATTCCTTGCAGATTCATCATAATTAACATATCCGACATAAAATACTTTATTTAATTACTATAACACGTTTAAAATTAGTCACTTAGCTGATTTAAAGTAACAGTAAGTTCTAGGTTATGAATATTGCATTGCTAGTTGCCTACTTTCCATGCTCCAAACAATGCAGGAAGGGAAGTTAGTTATAATCTAAGGGTAATTTTTACAGAACACTGTGAACATCTTGGGATGTTATAGTTTAAAGTATTACTAATTATTTTATGCAAACATCGTCGATTACTGTTAATATTGTTGCTACTATTAGTATTAACACATGAAAATTAAAAATTCTTCTTCTTCTTCTCCTTGTTTATGTGCCGTGAGTAGGCCATAAAAAGAAGAATAGTGCACCTGGCATTAGTGACCTACAGATGTCGTCTGTAGATGTATAGTATACGGTTACAGTCTGATAGTTTGAAATAATTTTTCAGTACTTGTTTTTCGAAAATTTAATTTGCGTATTTTTGTGTATTTACAAACATGTTGTATTCAAATGCCTAGATGACGGATAAGGTGCTGATTTATGGGAGTGTGACAAATGCATATTATCGTGCAACAGCGTCAAAGACGTTTCCGAGTATACAAAATATTATGCTGAATACTTTTTGAACCACATCGAACAGCTGTTTTATGCCGTGGCAGTAAACGTGTGGCAGTGTTTTTATGTATTTGTGTACATTTGCGTGTATTATGTTGTTATCATCTGTGCTTTTTCCCGACGTAAGTAATAGGACTTGGTCAAGACCGCCAAACCAAGTAGTTACCTCGATTTACACAAAAAGAACGATCGAGGGAAGGAGAGGTCCACAGCAAGTACAAAAATCTTTGCAAGTTTTAATTTAAACAAGCAAGAAAACAGATGATTAAACATTCTGCAAATCTCTCCAAGTATCAATCCTGGAAATAAATATTAGTAAGATAGGTGCTGACTCTCTGTGCTACCATACCGTATTTCTCATTAAATAATAATCTACATTTTGTAGTTTTTTTTTCTTTGGAAGCGTGTCAATGCGGTGACCTGTCACTATATGTTTGACACCTTTGACTTTGGCATATTATACCTAACCTAACCTCTGGCAGATTATACTTAACCTCGCGGCTGACAGGTCAGTGACGGCGATAAATAGGGATTTAATATAGTTTCGAAAAAAAAATTTTTTGGCTTTATAAATAAGTTTGGAATTTTTAGAAGGGTGATTCCGTTAATTCTTATTTTTCCCTATCCCTCTTAAAATATTTGTACTAAGTCATAGTTAACCCTGTATACTGAAAAATATTTGAAATGTAATACTTTGTAAAAGATTTGATTAAAACGTATTCTTTTCCTGCAAAATAATCCTGTTTAAACTTCGGCCAAATATTTTAAAAAAATCACTGAAAATAGTAGTTCAGTTAAACATTTATGAATGGCTGCACATTGACTATTACTCACCACACTATACAAATAACTATACACACTGTATAACTAAAATAAATAATCTGCATAACGTGTGATTATTTCTTTCAGTACATTAATTATCTCAGATTCTTATGTTATATAAATATACGTAATTATTATAAATTATGTGTCCTATACTTACCTACAAAATTAATTCCCTTCAAATTCAGAAATTAAATAAATAAATTTTGAGGTTGTTTAGAGATTGGTTAGGTTTCTTTAAACATCCTATATTTTTTTCATTGATTAGTGTTCCAATAGATTCTTGTTAATACATTTTTTTTTAATTCCATACATTTCTGGTTATTAAATATTGGTTAGGCTCTTTTAAACACCTTATATTTTTGTCCGTTAATTAGTTTTCTAATAGACCCTGTTAAATATTTTATCAAAAAATTTTTATTTTTTGTTTTTAAATTTATTTTTATTTATTATAGTTTTCAGAGATTGGTTAGGCTTTTTTAAACACCTTGTATTTTTTTCATTAATTAGTGTTCTAACAGACCCTTGTTAAATATTTTTTATAGCTCTATACATTTTTAGGGTTTTTAGAGATGGGTTAGGTTTTTAAACACCTTGTTTTTTTTTTCGTTAATTGCTTCTTGACCCTTGTTAAATGTTTCGTCAAAAATGTTTTGTAGTTCCATAAATTTTTAGTGTTTTTAGAGATTGGTTAGGCTCCTTCAAACACCCTGTATTTGTTTCTTTAATTAGTCTTCTAATAAATTCTTGTTAAATGTTTCATCAAAAATTTTGTGTATTTTCATAAATTTTTAAGGTGTTTAGAAATTGTTAAGCTTTTTTACACACCCTGTATTTTCTTCTTTAATTAGTGTTCTGATAGACCCTTGTTAAATGTTTTATCAAAAATTTTTGTATTTCCATAAATTTTTAGGTTTTAGACATTGTTAAGCTTTTTTAGACACCCTGTATATTTTTCTTTAATTAGTATTTTAATAGACCCTCGTCAAAAGTTAGATATAATGTTTTTTAAATTCATTAATTTTTAGGGGTTTTAAAGATTTAAACACCCTGTATTTTTTTCATTAAT
Organism: Monochamus saltuarius; assembly: GCA_025584915.1. Classification (NCBI taxonomy): domain Eukaryota; kingdom Metazoa; phylum Arthropoda; class Insecta; order Coleoptera; family Cerambycidae; genus Monochamus; species Monochamus saltuarius. Next base: position 21,055,024 of record CM046721.1, read on the forward strand.
TAGGGTTTTAATAGATCCTTGTTAAATCTCTGAACAACATTTTTATTATTCCATTAATTTTTAGGGTTTTTTAGATATTGTTGGGTTTTTTAAATACCCTGTCTATTTTTCGTTAATTAGTGATCTAATAGACCCTTGTTAAAAGTTTCATCATTTTTTTTTAAATCCATTAATTTTCAATGTTTTTAGAGATTGTTTAGTTTTTTACACCCTGTATTTTGTTCGTTAATTAGTGTTGTAATGGACCCTTGTTAAAAGTTTAATCACACACTTTTTTTAAGTTTTATTATTTTGAGGGTTTTAAGAGATTGGTTCAGTTTTTTTAAATACCCTGTATGTTTTCGTTAATTAGTGACCAAATAGACTCTTCTTAAAAGTTTCATATAATTTTTTTTAATCCATTAATTTTTAGGGGTTTTAGAGATTGTTAAGTTGTTTTCAACACCCTGTATATTTTTTTCATTAATTAGTGTTAAATAGACCTTTGTTAAAAGTTTAATCAAAAACCCCATTGAAATTTTATTATTTTGAGGGTTTTAAGAGATTGGTTAATTTTTTTAAAATACCCTGTATTTTTTCGTTAATTAGTAAGGTAATAAATAGTCCCTTTTTGAAAGATTCATCTAAAATTTTTTTTAAATCCATTAATTTTCAGGGTTTCTAGAAATTGTAGTTTTTTTAAACACCCTGTATTTTTGTATTAATTAATATTCTAATAGACCCTTGTTCAATCTCTGATCAAAAATTTTTTTTATTCCCTTCATTTTTAGGGTTTTTAGAAATTGGTTGGGCTCTTTTAAACACCCTGTATTTTTCGTTAATTATTATTCTAAAGAACCCTTCTTAGACGTTTTACCAAAAACAATTTTTAGCTCTCTTGATTTAAAGTTTTTTTTAATGGTGAAAAATTTTTCAACACTTTGTATACAGAACGGTCTTTCGCAGGTTTAATAACCGTTCCGAAGTTAAATCTTCAAAAATAAAATTTCCTCGAAATTGGAAATTTTATTTTCTCCTTATCAATTTTTATATTAACACCCTGTCTATCACTCTGTTAAATTATAGGAGTAACATCTTCGAATTTTATGAATGAATTGTGACGTGTAAAGGCGGAGCTTTATTTCAAGTTCCACCCAAACGTCTCACGTACCAAGTTAAAATTTCAGTAAATTTAAGAAATTATTGGAAAATTTGAACCCATTTTTCTCAGTCATTTTTGTATATATTGGTATGGGACAAACGTGAAAATCATTAAAAATATATCTATAACTTGCTCGTGGCCGAATTTCCGCTTATAAGGGAACCAAAAATCGAAAATTATTTTTTGCTGTATTTCTGAATTTATTATCAAAATTTTAACGCGAGGAAGTAATAGATAGTTATTAAATAGAACTACAGTTAAAAAATGAAATTATTCTGTCGGAAAATAAATGAGAAAAATGGGTTACGGCTTATTCAGGCACTGCGAAACCAGCCTTAAGTATGAAAGTATGGCATTGACTAGGAATATATCATTTTGTGATGTTCTAGGACTTCAAAGAAGCCATTCTCTTTAAAAAATGTTGCTTATTGAGAAACACATACACAGGTTTGCATACTAGATAATAATTTATTTTTTATACAGGGGTTGCCACCAAAACGCCGAAATCATACATTCAACATTTATTTTGAGAGCACAGCAAAATCTGTAGGTATGTATGCACCATTACAAAAATGATTCTGCATGAAGTCCAAGTTCAACACACATCTCCGATCTTTTGTTAATGCTGTATATGCTGGTTTTAAAGTAATCAACATTGTACACTATTTTTTCAAGAATTCCAAACGAATTAATCAGAATATCAGTAATTTGTATAAGGCAATTATTATTAATTGTTTACATTAGTTCTGACGTAGCATGCATCACTTGAAACTATGATTGTTGATTTTAAATTTTACTCAAATAGTGCTTACTTTACAGAATGGAGTTTATCTTGTAAAAATTTTAGGTATCGATAACATTTCTTATCCGTCAAGCAATTGCATTGTTTAATGAAAAATACCTAGAAGTTGAAGTTACCCGCCAAATTTTGAGAAAACTAATTTGATTTAACTGGTGATGTAAAAAACATAATAGCTATACTCCGTATGGAAAAAATGCAGAAGCTAAATAAAAAAAACCTTAGATACAAAACGCTTACGCTTACGAGTGCCTTACAAATAAAGGTATTTTTATTTTTTCTCGCTCTGTATGTTAGATACACACTTTCACTTTTACATTAGAGTGAATTAAGGCTGAATTAAAAAAAAAAACAATTCTCTTACAAAATTCGTTATGCACTTAATCATAACCGATTGCGTTGCGAAACATATTGTTTGAAAACATAATAAATCATGAAGCATTATCGACGGTATTTTTGAAAACATTTGCGTCAACTTGTGAAATCGACTGACAATGCAGCAGACATGTCTGATAATTCCGATGCATCTATTAATAAAGTCTGTTAAGTATTGCATATTTCAAACAAATCCAAGGAACACAATTTTATTTAGCAGTTAATAAAGGCATTAATAAAAGTCCTAAAACGATTTAACTTTCAAGTGAAGCGAAAATAAAGAATTTTATTAAGTTTATAAAAAAATGGGATACTGCTTGAAAATGGAAATTGCTAGGGTTAAAATAGAAATAATTCTTTAATCAAATTTGTTGACTTCTGATCTAATTCGAGCAATTTTTCAAATAGCGTTGCATCGATCATGTTCAAAATTACAGTAGATATGTTTCCATTGTAATGAAAATCTAAAAAATAGTAATAATGTATGTTTAACAATAGAGGGCACTAGTTACCCTTAAACTTTTTTGTATTCATACATGATTTTTTACAAAACATTACGAAAATTTTTAACAAAATAGGTACTTTTACTAGTTGGAAATTAAAACACCGTTAACGTCTACAATTTTTCAGATTTATACCATTACATGTGACATTGCAACATACATTTTTCATGAAACTTGAAATACAATTAGGATGAAAAAACCACTGTATTCAACTTGTATAGGTAACTAGTTTTGATTTTTGGAGCAGTTTGGGCACAGATAAATATAGTTAATCTGTGGTTTGGGTATCATCACAAATAAATTGGCTTATTAATCTGTGGTATTATTTAAAGCAGTTGAAGACAGTTTGCTCGAATTTTTACTTCGTCATATACAAAGCGCGCAATTAGAATAAACATGTAAGAAAATGCTTTTTAAATTTTCAAATATAACATGAATTAATTCTGTTAATAATTATTGTTGACCTAGTACAGGGTGATCACTGTAAATTTGACTATAACTTTGTTATTTTAAAGATTTCAAAAAATTGAAATCCGCATCATTGACTAATTTTCCACAAGGATATCAATTTAAAAAAACAATGGAGCACCGCACTACTGAGATCTATGTCAACTTGGTTTTGGACATTGAACATGAACATTTTACCGCATATTGTAAGAGAAGTTATGGATCATTTAAATAATAGTTATGTAGAATGATTAAAAAAATATGGCACCATACGATGGCCGGTGACAAACTTGACAACGATTGATACATGTTTGTGGGGCTATTTAAAGAATAGTGTTTATAAAAATAGACCAACCACTATTTTAGAAATTCAAGATAGAAAGAAAGAAGCTATATATTACATAAACCAACACTCAAAAACGATACATATAAGTTTCACATAAGCAAGGCAATATGTTTGAACAATTTTTATAAACCATTCTTTAAATTGCTTCATAAATTGGATTCGAATATAGTGTTGTATTCTTTATACTTACAATTTAAAAAAAATGAATTATGGAATTACTCGTTTTTAATCGCCAATATTTTGCAAACAGTAAAAGATAACCCATGGCATGTTTATATCAATGCAATCAGGAAAAAGAAAAAAATCCAAAAATATAATAATATAGGTGGGTATATCATAAGGAAAAAAACAAGTAGTTGATTAATATCTCGATTATTTTTTTTTATAAAAAATTGAAATCCTTGCGAAAAATTAGTCAATAAATGCATATTTCAATACAATATCTCCTAAAATAAAGTTATACAGTCGAATCTAACGTCTACGTATGATTACCCTAAACAATTAGGTACCTACTATATTTTACGTGTTAAAATGTTTTTATAAAATCAAGTTTGTCCATTGTTATAATAAATTAAATTTGTAATTAAATTCTTTCTATTCGAATATTTTCAAGCTAAAAAATTGCAAATTTTCCATGTATAATTCACGGTGTTCTAAATTCAGATATTAAAATTATATGGGCGCAAATGCCGCCTGCTTAATAATACTATGCCGCTTCCTCTCGCACAAGTCTTCGACTTCTGGGCTAATCCTCGTGATTAGAATGAGGGGTAGAGATATTATTATTATGATTATTCTCTTTTAATAACATGTTATATGTATGATAATTATTTTTACACAGTGTTTCTGTCTTTTTCTATTTTATTTATCTATATAGTCTCACGGATTTCCCAATCCGTCTTTTCTTATTACCAGAAAAACACAATCCGTTAATTAATCACTTCTTTATTAACTATTCAGTACACTACTGAACACTAATTACAACTCAAAACTCAACTAAACACTTATTTAATTAATCGCTATCTAAATCACTTTGATCTCTCTAACTAAACACTTCACTTCAGACTGTAATACAAGACTTATACAAGACTAACTAACTCGGCCGTTTATTCTTCTTTAATAGACCCAACGAATATTCCAGTATCTCTAGATCCATTTTCCCGTACGACTCGAATGCTTCTCGTCGATTCCCGATTTTTCTAGTCCCATCTCGTTCCGCGGCATTCTGTTTGTTTAACAGAATCGTGTAGGGGCGATCGGGGCAATCTTAGCAATTCGCGATACCACAGTCGTCGGTTTGGGTGTGAGTGGGGCAAATTCCGTGACAATAGTTTTAAATTAATTTTAATCTCACTTTTTCAGCATTTTATCTACTCCTACTAATTTATATATTAATTATTCAACTGCTTTTCAGCAATTAATAGGTATCAATAAACAAATAGCGTGAGCTTTTATAGTGAGTTATTATAACTCACGCTGGGCTTCTACAATAATAATTCGGTATGTAAATAGTGTACGCAGTAAATTATTGGAAATTTTAAGCCGATAAATTCGCAGTGGTGTAAAATGGAAAGAAATTTTAATAAGTGGAAAGGAATGAATAATTAAATGATTTTAAAATTATTAAATTGCCAACGCCTGTCAGTAGACGGAACTGTCAATTATTATCATTGAGGGACTGGTATTTAAACAAAATTATTTTGACGTTTTCAAATAAATTTCTAATAACAGTCATCAAAAAGATGTTATAGTCGTAGATAAATTATAGTATTCAACTAGCGGTAATCGTCATAACTCAATTGATGGATTACAGCAAAGATGCAAACTTCATCTGCGTGAGATATGACCTGCATTACAGCTCGTTAAATAATATACTATTACCATTGTCTAGTTCTTAGGTTTATTTGACTTGATCAACGTTCGTTTTGGGCATTTTGTATGTTATATGCATCTGAACTAAATATATTCTATCTATCGTTTATTGTATTCAGTGCTTCATTCCGATTCGGAATACAGAACACGTTCTGTATTTGTTCCTACCATCTACGTCATGTAGAATGTTATTTGAGGCACATTAAATTATCTATTTTATTGCGAAAACATAATAAATAAAGATTTTGTTGTAATGTTTACGGAGAAATTAAATCAGTATTAATAGTAATAAAAATTAATAAATCGATTTAACTAGAGTTAATAAATTTTAAATATTCATTATTCATTAATTTAATTTATTATTTTTTCAAAATAAAACAAATTTAATGTGAAATCAGATGGCATAATTTTATAAATACCTCAAGTAAATCTGGACGTAACCAACAGCAGTGTCACCGTAATTTTTACGAGCGGATCTATATAGCGAACAAAGCAATAAGTTATCTTTAACAATACTGTAAGTTCACCCCATCACCACTAATAATTAGGGCATTACCTACGACATACACCTATGACGTCACAATAATGATATCACATTTTCGACCACGTGTGCTAAATACATCTTATCGTATTGTATATGCAAATAATTCAGTCGAATTAAATTTTAGAGGGATCTTCTAGGTGAGAACGTACTGTAGATATGTGAAGAATAAAATAATAATTTTCGTAAATATTTTTTTAATCTGGTATAGATGTCTTAAATATTACCCACTACAAAAACTTTATGTATGTTATTACAAATCAGATCTACAAAAACAATGTATAAAATGTTTCTTACCTCCATAACTTTCCTAAGGTTTTAGACAGTTCCGCGTTGTGAAGTTGAGGGTATTGATCGGCCAGCTTCCTTCTGGCAGCTTGCGCCCACACCATGAAGGCATTCATCGGCCTTTTGACGTGCAACTTCCTCTTGTCAGAGGCAGCTCTGAAATTAGAGTAAATCAAAATTGTTAACGAGCTGCATAAATAACGACTGGGCATTTAAAAATCAGTAACGAATAAATCCTCTTCCAAAAAAAAATTTATATATATTCGACCGGCTATTTCTTGCATACAGGATGTCTTATCTGATCTGAATTTATCTGATTACTTTTAACCATATATGCACTTTATTTGTTAAGAAAATGTAATAAAAGTCCAACAGAAAATAATGCAGAAAGCTCCAAAAGCACGTTATGATGAGGAAATGGAAAGAACATTTTACTATTATTGAAAATATATTTTGCTGCAAGTTATCTATCAAAAATAATAGTATGACACATTTCTAATATAACGAAACATTGATATTACTTTAAAAATAAAAATTATATTTTCTACCATGTTGTTAAACAATGGACATGTGATTTTTTTGCATAATCTAAGTTTAAAGTGTTATAATTATTTTTATCTAATTGTGACAGATTAAAACTTTATTAACTACATAATAACTGGAACAAATAATATTTCTCTCTACTATTTTTACATCACTGCAAATAGGTTAAAAAACTTTTATTATCAAAATACATCAACAAAATACGTAATTAATCTTTATAATTAATACTAATATTGAAATTTTCTAAACCAGTGAAGTTCAGGCTGATACCACTACTAGAAACAATGTTTGTAACGATTTCATTTTCAGTAGAAGAAACGTACAACTTATCTTCTGATATTTGAATTATTTTGTTAGCTATTACCACCTCAGGATGCCCAAATGTATCAAATGCAGCCCCTTCGCCTAATATATTTTTTTGAAATTTCAATTTTGTTATTAATTGACTGCTCTGTGTAGCCTTCCGCAACAGAATCAGAGCGCCATGCACCATGACTTTTTAATACTAACCAATCATCACCACTCATGTACAGGGTGTTTCTTTTATCATGGGAAATGAGTTTTTCTCGTAAACGGCTGCAGCAAATTGAGTTCTGTAAAAAGTATTTTATTTGGGCTGATTGATGCTTGAAATTGCGATGGATATGAAAGTTATAATTAAGCGACGCTGGGCGTCGCGACGCTTCAAAAATTTCTTTTTCAGAAGCATACCATTTTTATTTCATAAATTGGAAGATCTATTGAATAGAAACACTTTTTCCAAATACCATTTTTTTTTCATCTAAAACCATTCAAAAATTACAGACCAGTTTTTATGTGTTGAATTGGTCGATTGCCATGCAAAGAGTGCATGGTTTTTTAAATTTCACTAAAGCAGGCAGGCTAACTTTTATGCTGATATTGACCACAAATATAATTTAAAATTTAAAGAAAACAATTTACAAAATGTTGCTACATTTAATAACACTAATTTAATTGTTTAAGAAATAATGAACGTTTACACTAACAACAACCAATACATAAAACACTAAAGAATAACATGAACTGTATTTAGTAAAAAATAACTCTTAATTCACAAATTTTATTTTAACAATTGCTCCATATAGGCGCCATCGTTAATCTAAACAAATTGTACCGCTTTCTTATTTCGCAACTTTTCTTAAAACATCACCAGATATTCCATTGCACGCATCAATAATCTTTTGTTTTAAATTATCTAAATTATTAGATTTTGTTTTATACACTATATTTTTTTAAGTTCCCAATAAAAAGAAATCTAAGGGTGTCAAGTCCGGGGACCTAGACGGAAATTTCAAGGGCCCGTGTGTCCCCAACCATCTTCCGTGGTAGAATTCATTCAAATAATTTTGAACAATGGCCGCATTGTGGCAAGGAGCTCCATCTAGTTGAAACCATAAATTTCTTCTGATTTGCAGTGGCACATGTTCCAGCAAAAGAGGAAGGTGATTTTGGAGAAAATCTAAGTATCTTGCGCCCGTCAAGGCACCTTCATAAAAGTATGGCCCTACTAAGTGCCGCCCGACTATTCCACACCAGATATTTATGCCAAAGTGGCCCTGCCTTTGATGTTGCCTGATTTTATATGGGTTTTCGTCCGACCAATAATGGTTATTTTTTTTGTTTGGTAATCCATGACTAACAAAATGACTTTTGTCTGTCCATAATATATGAGAAAATAAATTAGGATTATCATCCAAAGACACCAGAAACTGACAAATAAAATCCTTCCTCCGCTCACAATCTCTTAGCGAAAGTTCTTGCAAATTATGAAATTTATAGTCATGGTATTTGTTGCTTTTTAAAACTCTTTGTATCACGCTATAATTTAAATTTAAGTCTCTTGAAGCCTCTCTTATAGAAGCTTCATGATGATTGTTAAAGTAATATAATTGCCTCATCCGTCGTGACAGTTTTAGTTCTTAATCTTTTACCTGCAAATTTGGATCATTGAATTTATGGAGATTTATAAAAAAAACACAAAACCTACCTTCAAATGCCTTAGGGTTTTGACGCAAACTACTTTATAATTATTTTCTTATTACTTACTATTTTAATAGAAATAATTAAAATTACACTGACAATTTCAGACATCAATTAATATAAGCCAATTTTATGTTTTCAAAGCCTACCTGCTTTAGTGAAATTTAAAAAACCATGCATTCTTTGCATGGCAATTGACCAATTTAACACATATAAACTGGTCTGTAATCTTTAAATAAATTAGATTAAAAAAAAATGGTATTTGGAAGAAGTGTCTCTATTCAATAGATCTTCCAATTTCTGAAATAAAAATGGTATGCTTCTGACAAAAAAAAATTGAAGCGTCGCGACGCCCAGCGTCGCTTAATGATAACTTTCATATTCATCGCAATTTGAAGCATCAATCAGCCCAAATAAAATACTTTTTACAGAACTCAATTTGCTGCAGCCGTTTACGAGAAAAACTCATTTCCCATGATAAAAGAATCACCCTGTACATCCTTATTTGGAATTGTGATAACCAATACACTTCCTCTGTCTTCAATATCATCGACAGACATACCCACAGGTTCCCCAATTCTACAACCTCCAGAAACTACCGTAATTAAAACTACCTTTGACAATACATAATTTATACCTAAGAATTGTTCCAGGTATCTGGTAATCACACGCGATTATTTTAACTTATAACGCATTGACTTACCGAACCCACGAAAATATAATTTTTGTTTTTTTTTAATATTTAGTTAAAATGTGAATCTACCTGCTTATGTCCACATTTTCTGTAAGACATTTTCTTAAACTGATGATTGATTTTTCAGATATATAAGCCATGATATTTAGTCATTTACACCCTTTGCTTGCTTTTTGTTGTGGCATTCGCAGAAATTAAAGTACTCTTTCTCATAAAGTAACTTGGACTTATCTCCGAAATTACTTTGCGTAAAGTCGTTTGTGTTTCTAATAATACATCGTCCGGTACACAATCTGATAATATTGAATATTCTTTCATTATTTCCGGAAACTTTTACTTTCAAACAACTCAAGACAAAAATATTGTATGTTGACATGGATCACACATGTATTCAACAAATAAACAATTAGTTGTTACAGTGCATCCAAGCAACATCTAAGTACTACAATCTCACAAATTAATAAAATTACATTAAATATCAATAACAATTGGATAAAATATTGCATAAGTCACGTGAGTTAAATGAATTTATACGCTAGAAGAAAACTATCTTCACGAGAGTAAATATTCATTTAACTCACTTGGTGCATAATAGTTATTTATGCAACAAGTGCAAAAAGTAAGTGTTTATTGCAAGCCACGTGAAATTGTCCAACGAGGCCGTCAGGCCGAGTAGGACAACACGTCGAGTGCAATAAGCACTTTTTGTACGAGTTGCATGCAATATTTTTTCTACGTTCATGGTTATTTAGATGACACTAAGTCTAGAAAAATGTGACGTCGATTTGAACGTTTATGTTTGTCATGATGACAAAACGCTGTAGTAGAATAACAGATGAATGCAATAAACATTTTATTGCACTAGTGCAATAAAGAACCACTTTTTCCACTAAATATAGTTCAATAAAGTATTGTTTTTTGCATGAACGTAGAAAAATATATATTATTTAAACAAGTTGTATAAGTAAATATACAGTAAAAGAGATTATATTTTAATGAAAAAAATATATATGCTATGTCTGTTTGAACATATACAGGTTGTATCACTTTTGAATGTAGAAGATTTCAAAATATATATAGATTGCTCAAAATAATACCATAATTTTCAGAATGCTTTGTTTTCCTTTTATAGTGATACAAAATATTAACAAATTTTATAATAAACGTTTAAAAACATAAGTACAAAATTTAAAGTATTTCTGACATATCATAAATAAACTTTATTTCTTGTTATAATCATTTGAAATTCTTCCAAATAAATTTTTATCTACAAATTTAAAAAAATCAGAAGATACTTTTTTAATAAGAACAATATGGAAATTTAATGAAAGATGGAAATTGACACCAAACTTGGTAGCTTGTCGTTGTAAATTTCTTTATAAAAGAAGAAAGAAATAAGTAGGTATACATATGGTCATGCTAGACATAGGTGATTTTAGTAATTAATTTCTGCTTACGTGAGGTACATTCTATTGTTTTTCATTGTGTTTAGTACACGTATTGTTGCAAAAGAAAATAGAAATTCTTACTCATATTGTTACACACCATTACCATATTACTACTAGTCACACCACATAAAATTGAACCAACACCTAACCCTGGTCCAAAGTTGAGGCGTTGTTTTAAGTGTACCACTAATTAAAAGAGTTAGTGTCAATTTGTGCCTGTATTTGAAGAGTAGTAGACACTTAGTTTTAATTTTACGACAGTACCTACTTGGCAACTTTCAGTTAAAATTTACACCTCACCGGTTTTTCTTTGTGGCATTTCTCATCAATGAGGTATACCGAGTGTTAATAATGAGTAGAAAATAAGAATAATTATGATTTCAAAGACACTTGACACTAATAAAAAAATATTATTTTATGACACATAGGTACATTTTCTTATTACTGCAACATTGAAATCGTTATTATACATTTGATTGACAAACGGCTTCACAAAGTGCTTCTTGATCTGCATTTACCATATTCGGTTACAATAATAACTGATAAAATGTTTATTTACAAAAGATACGATAACTTTAATGGTTTTATAAATATTATTAATTATTAATTAATGTGAACGCATTTATTTATCTAACATAAAATTGTAAACAGACGGAACGATTTGTTACCAGCGTCATTCATCTATAATTATTGTTTAAGAAAGAAATATTGTTCAGACCTAATTTTTTTGAAAATATGGCTCTGCTGTCTAGTAAAATAGACTTTTATTAGTTGATTAAAACTTGCTCCATCTTAATACGAATTTCCATTGAGGACAAATATGAAAGCGCGTGGACGTCTAAAAACGGCTTTGTAAAATTGCGAATATTACAGCCTTAAATATAGTCTTTATTTCTCAAAAACCAATCGAGATATTCAGATGAGATTTGGTACACAGACAGTGTATAGTTAAGTGCTACTTTTAGGTGTATACATTTCTCTTCTAATACCTACATTAGCCTCAATGGCTTTTGTGCCGTTAAATATTCATGTTTTGCAAAAATAATTGTTCGCCACCGATTTTTGGACAAACTCGTATCACTATCTTAAAGTGAAATTAATTCTGCTTAAAAAGTGTCTCTTGGACTTTTTCCTCCGGACACCGTTTTCGAGAGATAAATTAATTTATTAATAATTACAATAGACTAACTTTGGAACGCTGAAGTAAAAAACAGTAAAAAAGTAACAAAGTGTCGAGTGATTTGTTTTTGAAGTGTTAAAGTTAGTGTTTAATACATTTTTTTACAAAATAAGTAAATATGGTGAATTATTCCTTTGAAGAATTGGCCGACATACATTTTATGCATGGAAAAGCAAACGAAAATTCGAATGAAGCTATAGACGTCTCTATGAAGATGACCGCCAATTACCTTGTATCACTTTTTCGAATGTTCATAAACGTTTGAGGGAAATGGGAAAAGTAACACGGAATTTTGTAGATAGTGGGGCGCAAAGAATTGTACGAACACTGGAAAATGTTTTGCAAGCGGTTGAACAAAATCCTGTAATAACTAGTTACATACAATACAAGTCATCTAGCAAATGAATTAGGGAATATGAACCATGTTGATGTATGGTGAATCCTCCAAGAGCTGCAGCCCTTACCATCTGCAGAAATTTTAAACCCTCTTACTTATTTTGTAGAAAAAAAAAATTATTAAAAGCTAACTTAAACACTTCAAAAACAAGTCAACCACACTTTGTGTTATCTTTTTTTGTTTGTCTGACATGAAATTATGGCAAACTGACACATGCCACCTAGATTATTGTTTTTTAATTAGCATTCCAAAGTTGGTCTATATAATGATTAATAAATTAATTTTTTCTACGTTTATGCATAAAGCAAATCTTTAGTGAACTATATTTAGTGGAAAAAGTGGTTCTTTATTGCTCTAGTGCAATAAAATTTTTGTTGCATACATCTGTCATTCTACTACAGCGTTTTATGATCATGACAAACATAAACCTTCAAATCGACGTCATACTTTCCTATTTGGTGTCATCTAAATAAAACATTTTTTGGTTTTTGCTTGAACGTAGAAAAAATATTGTATGCAACTCGTACAAAAAGTGTTTATTGCACGCGACGTGAAATTTTACATTTACTTTTTGTACTTGTTGCATAAATAATTATTTATCTCGAAAACTGTGCATTAGGAGGAAAATGTCCAAGAGACACATTTTAAGTAGAATTAACTACCATCTCGCAAGAAATTGGACCATTTCAATAACTTATCACAAAAACCGTCAATAACAAACAATTAAAAAGAGATAGGTATGGGAAAGTGTAATATGGACAGACATAATGAAAATTTTTTTTTAACGGGTCAAGGTTAAGCAGCTTCAACAATAAATTTTCACCACCCGTGTAAAATTAAACAGTTTTTAAAATAGCTGTAACAAATAATAGACATCCCTATATCTTTCTTTTAAATATCAATACTTCAACTTACATGATGAAAAAAATAAGCAGTTTTAAATTAGGCCATCAAAATAGTATTATATCTAGATCGCAAAATGGTACTTTTGCGCTGGAGAATGGAAGTTATTATTATACTGCTGGAGATACTGGTGACCAAAAAAAGTCGATTGAGCCAAATATGCCTTATCTGAATGTTGCTGGTTTCAAAAATAAGGGTGTTTAATGCTAGACAGTATTGCATACAAAAAAGGGTGGTGTAGTTCGAAGAAAATTTAAAAAGTATATTTGAAGAGCAAATCAGTTGGATACCGACCAAAAATGTCCAGAATTCTAACAAAAGAGGAAATTGGGAGATTTTTACAAGAAGCTCTTAATAATAGATTTCTGCTAGAAAAGGTAATTCAAATTAATATAAACAGATCGATTTAACTAATTTTGGACAAGTTTTCAGGTCATTTTAATAATAGGTGTTTGATGGAGCTTTGAGAAGAGATGAGCTGCTAAAGATAACAAACCATGATAGAGAAGACAAAGATTCAATAATTATTATAAACATTCCCGATTCCAAAACTCATACTTGAGATGTTTTGTGATTTCAAGCCCAAACCAAATGAAAATATACTGTGCTGTCCGGTAGGTTAAAATATTGGACAAGGAACTATCCAGTTGATTGTTGAAAAGCTATTGTCTCGAAAATGGTCAATTTCTAAGACTAATGACAAGTATACCTATTTTTCTCAAAAACAATGTCAGCCGGATTCATGAAACGGGCATAGAGTTAGTCGGACTAACCAGCTTTGCGCCCGTGTAAAGCGCGTTAGTCGGACTAACCAGCCTTGCGCCCATTCACGAAACATGCGTTGCTAGGTAGCGAAGCATGCGTTACTACGTAGGCTGTTTATTTCCATATTTGCGCCAAAATTTAGACCCAGTATTGTACCTGTCTAAAAATCGCGCAACTTCGGCCTCTAGTTCCTTGCCTTTCCCATTGTATATTTAGTATATATATTTCAAAAACAGTACTTTTCAGTGCTACGGATTAGTTAACATATCATAAAGTAAGTATTATACATAGTAGTGAATAGGAGTATGCCTTTTATTTAAATTGGTGCAACAAATGCGTAAATTTTTCGCGTAATCTCCGCTAGTCTGACTAACGTTACGCCTTGTTGATCAATCCGTATGTAAAGGTTTAAGATTTTTTAATAGAAAACGTGATAACGTTAGGGCCTAAAAAGTTACGCTCACATTTACGTCACAAATATGGTGGAAGTGGCGCCCTCTAGGGAATACGTCGAAATAGACAACAGATTATGATTTCACATATCCAAAAACATCAATTTCCATATTTTTAAGTTGATATATTTAAAGACAGTGTAATTATTAAGAAAAAATCACTTTTCAATTTCCAACTGTGACACCCTGTATCTTTTTTATTATCAACATTTTATTAAGGCATGTTGGCTTAAATTGTAATATTTTGAAGTGAACAATATATGTAGTATGTCTCCATGGGCCATTACTTACGAACCACCCGTATATGTTATATAGAATTTTAGTTTATTGTACACGAGAATTAATAGTTTGAAAATAGAAGCTATACTGTTTCAAACAAGTTGATACCTAAAGCCATGACATAACACCAAAACGAATATTATAATAATATTGTCGTCATTATCTCATATCATAAGTAAAAAATGTGAGCGCGGTGCGCTACAATATCAGTTTAGCGGCAAGATTCACACAAACGTATCGCGTTTCATTATTATTGCAAAAGTATGCAATTTCCAAGACGCTGCCATGGCAAACTTTTATTTATAACTAATTTATCAAACACTATTTGTGCCAACTATGACAATGTCTTTCAGTAATCAAATTCAGCTTCAAAAGAATCATCTCAAAAATATTTACATTTGGTACAAGTTTGATAACGACCCGTTATACAGAAGATGATGATACCACAATAATATATTTTGGCATTATGTCACCTCGTCAAAGCACCGGTTGGTTGTATACGAAATACTGTAACAATCTGTAGGAACCCTTCTCTGACTTCAACGCATACACCTATTGTCAATGCAGATAACAATGAATAAATAACGTGCTGATTCAGCAATTCTCATTATTCTTCTCAAAACCTAATGGCCATGTGATCACTTCTTAAGAAATATAATTTATTAATCATTACAACTTACGATGAAAAATCGAAAACATGGAAAATGAAAGAATATCTCTGAAATGAATCTCTACAGAATTCATATTAAGTAAGTAGGTATTTAACAACCAATTTTATTAGTTTTCAAAATCCAATATACGACGAATACTGGACTGTATCTGTTACACAAATAGTCTCAAACGGGTGAAACATAAAATTATTTGGGTAAGAATGAAACAGGGCCAGCAACTCTACTTATCCTAAATATCCCGAATATTTGAAAGGACCAGTATACAGTATGCCAAAATTTATAATTGCAGGTAAACTACAAGAGATAGAAAGATGCAGTTTTTGCAGCACTACTTTTGTAGCTTTGTATAATTATATAAAAATGCATGACCAACTATGCATGCAACATCAGTTTTCACCATTCCGATACCTCAGCTATTCTGTGAGATACGAACAATAAGTATCTTAAAAACAGTTTTTTAAAATTTCACTCTGTATCTATTTTTACCAATTTTGACATCGAAAAAAACAAAGTAGGCCTTGATTATAGACAATGGAATTTCATAATGTAAGCCAAAATGATATCTTTAAAAAAAATCGAACCAAATCGGATAATAAATGCAATTTTTACAGAGATGTTTCCATCTTAAATGGGCCATACTGTAAATGTAATTTTATTAACCCATATTTTATTTATTTAATATAGGTCACTTCTTAATTTAACGCATTATTTCTCTTACTTCTCAACTTACTATTGATTCAATTGGAAATTGATAGGAACTGATTAGTTCAACAACAACAATGGTAACTGGTTTTGTTAAAATAACCAAATATAGCCTTGCCGTGAGTAACGAATAGTCTTTATTTGAACAAAATATATTTTTAGGTTAACAGCATTTATATTATATAAACCAAATAAAATAGTCATATTGATTTACTGATTGAATAGAACCTAATATTTTTAGTTTGAGGAAATGTAATCAAAGAGAATCATGCACAGGATGTCGGAAACCATAAATTGTACCAAACAAAATTTATTTTACTTAACAATTTGTTTTCTCTGGCCAACGGTGACAGAATTATGACAGCAAGCAGGTCTTGAATATGTGACAACGTTGCTCACATATTGTCAAAGTGTTTGTACATAATAAGCTGCTGGCCACTCGAACTTACACATAGAGATTTTTAGGCAAAATTTAAAGTTTAAGTTTATTTAAATGCAAATTTTTGAACGTGGCATGTAAATTTTAAGAGCTAGTTTTTTCGGATTAAGTTGCATGACGTATATTTATCGTAGAACCATAGGTTTATTATATACGGGGTGATCGATGAAGTCATGCAAAAAAATCAAAAAGTTTACGTGAGTGAAATTTCAGCAAAAAATTTTTTTTGGTCATTTCAATATGGGTCGTTACTAAGGTAACATCAATATCTCTAGACGTTTTTGTCAGTTTTTGGATTAAGGCCTTTAGGCCTTGTACGCACTACTCAACATAAAATTTGGGCAGCAAAATTTTTAAAATGCTATAACTTGACATTGGATTGACGGTTCTTGATGATTTTTGGAGATTTAGAAATCAACTAAAATGATTAATTAGATAAAACATATATTTTTTTGTGTATACAGGGTGTCCCAGTGTGACCGTACAAACATTTACCAGGGGGTAGACCAGACCAAAATAAGAATAAAATTCTAAAAAAAATTGTCTGATGCACGCCTAGCGAGTTACAGGGTGTTATTTTGAAAAAAAAATAACAATTTTCCGCAATAACCTAAAAACCGTTTCGTAGATTTAGGTAATTTTTGGGTGACGTGTACATCAATTAAAGGTCATTGAAATTACATGGTGTTTGTTTTAAACTGGCACCAGTTGTGGCCTAGGTTTACTATTCCTTCCGATTTTGTCTTCATAAATCTTGCATATCCTACTTTTACGTGAATTGACTAAGGTCTCCTTAATCAGTGACCAATTCTGAACAAAAATAGGTGCTCTTGTTACACAGGTCTAAAATCAACCAAACAAATCAAAAATTGTTACATGGCACACTAGTAAGTTGATGTTACTACTATTAATGATGTTAGTAGAAGTCAAGTCAAGTCACAAAATAAGTAGTACGTTATTATTTACTATGGAATTTTGCAATAATGAATATGCTGATATGATATACGTTTACGGTTTCTGTAATGAAAATTCATTGGCTGCCTCACGAGAATATCTACGCAGATTCCCAAACAGAAGACGACCTTCACGGCACGTATTTCAACGAGTTTTTCAAAGACTTTGCGAGACTGGGAGTGTTAAAGTTGGAAATGCTAGGGTAAGACGTTTTATGGAAAATGTAAATATTTTAGAAGAAAACGTAATAGATATGCTGTCGTTGATGATCCTTCTACCAGTGTTCGAAGAATATCAACGCTGACGGATATCCCACGAAGCAGTGTTTGGAGAATTTTAAACCGAGAAGAACTGCACCCCTACCACCTTCATAACGTGCAAACTTTACATCCTGGTGATGCCGAAAAAAGGGTACAATTTTGTACATGGTTGTTAGGAAATATCGACAATGACCAAAATTTTTATCAGAAAATATTGTGGAGCGCTGAAGGTACTTTCACAAGAAATGGAACAAATAAAAAATTTCATGTCTGATCTACTGAAAATCCACATATAATACGACCCTCAGTGTTTCAAAGGAGGTGGGGAAGGATTTTCAATAGAGTCATTCTAGCTCCTCAAATTATTGTAGATCGTTTAAATTTAGAGATATACACAAATTTTTTAGAAAATGTTGTGACTGGCTGTTTAGATGACGTTCCATTACATTTGAGAAAGCAAATGTACTATCAACATATCAACAAGATGGAGCACCTGCTCATAATGGAAGGCAAGTATATATGTGGCTCAATTTGCACTTTCCCGAACGCTGAATAGGGAATAATGAACCTATTATGTGGCCTCCCAGATCTCCTGATCGCAACCCGCTTGATTTTTTTATTGGGGTCATATGAAACAGCTGGTATATGCTAAACCCAGTAACACGAGGGAAGAATTACTTTAAAAAATTAATGCCGCCGCCCAGCAAATTGAAGCATTCGTTGACTTACAAAGGATTTACAACTCCTTGGTAAAACGATGCCGAGCATGCATTGAGGTAAATGGACGAACATTTACTGAAATAATTTTGTTATTTTGCTAACATGATTTCATTTCATGTTAAATAAATAGGTACATGATTTTAATCTTATCTTCATTTTACTTACTAGATGACAACAAATTAAATTTGTGCATGTATTTTTACTGCATAAATTAATGCAGTCGGTACTTTGGACTCAATTTACTTGAAAATGGTTGATTTTAGAGTTGTGTAACTAGAGCACCTTTTTTGTCCAGAATTGATCACTGCTTAAGAAGAACTTAGTCAATTCACGTATAATTAGGATATGTAAGAGTTAAGAAGACAAAATCATAAGGAATAGTAGGCCTAAGCCACCACTGGTGTAAGATTAAAACAAACACCATGTAATTTTAATTACCTTTAATGTATGTACACGTCACACAAAAATTACCTAAATCTACGAAACGGTTTTTAAGTTATTGAGGAAAATTCTTTCATTTTTCTTTCAAAATAACACCCTGTAACTCGCTAGGCATGCATCAGATAATTTTTTTTAGAATTTTATTCTTATTTTGGTCTGGTCTACCCCCTGATAAATTTTTGTACGCTCACACTGGGCCACCCTGTATAGGTAACCAAATAATTTGGCTAATGGAATCAAAATTTCATTGGCTTGATCAATTGGTTTTCTCTATGTGCTAAGCTTATGGTCGTCTTTGGATCAAACTAAATTTTCGAAATATGTAACATACAAATTTTACACTTAGGTAATACCTGTCTAAATAGTACAAAACAGATGATGATGTTTATTTCCACTGCCTATATTCCACACTTAACCGCCATTCTGTCTCACAATACCAATAAGAAATAACAGTAAAGGTGTGAATTAGTAACCATTTGGCAATTTCTTAGAAACATGCTGACAAAATTCGTCAAATAACAAGCTCATTCAGTTCACTTAACGCTGATAGTGGCAATTTCAAATGGAACAAAGATGGGGTATATTTATACACGCAGTTCGCCACATTTAAAATGCCTTAAAGTCCCGCTGTGAACACAAGCATTTTAGTGCCTGTTAATTAAAGGTAGAGCCGTTAATTGGCCTTAACTGACGGTGCGTTTTATGTTAAAGTGGATTACAGAATATCTGTAATTGCCGACATGATGCATTCTGATTTTTCCGTTACTGGATACACCTATTTGTAAACATTTCAACGCAGGAAAAACCAACACTGCATGGCTGTTTATCTTTTCTTATTAAGTAAAGGGTTTTGTAATAAAAATATCCCATTTTCACCTGACCCTAGTAACTATATTTATAGTGATATTGCTATCATATTTGGTACGTGTTTACCGTTGATCTTATTGTTGTTGATGATAATGAGGAATTATTTGAATCATCTATCAGTCAGTTATATGGCAGAAGACAATGATAATAATTATTATGTTGCATCAAGTTTTTAATAGCAATATTTTTAAAAATTGATATTAAATATTGATTGTTACCACCATCTACTTAAGTCATCTAGCGTCACTAGGAACACCAGTACAATTTTTAACATTAAGAGTACAGCTATACTACCTAAATGCATATTTTAGAGCTAGCATTCCATCAGTTCTTAAGTTTAATAATTTCAAAATGGGAAGAAGGACTGTGATATTTTTAATGATACTTTAAATTAAATCTGTAAACATGTGTCTCGCTTAGGATAATATGTATTTTAATTTATATATATATTTTTAAGTCTTTTTTGCCTACTTATTACTGTGTAGTTCTTATTCCTGTAATTGGGTTTAATCCTGTTGAAATAATAAAGCTTTATTATTATTATTATTATTATTATTATTATTATTATTATTATTATTATTATTATTATTATTATTATTATTATTATTATTATTATTATTATTATTATTATTATTATTATTATTATTATTATTATTATTATTATTATTATTATTATTATTATTATTATTATTATTATTATTATTATTATTATTATTATTATTATTATTATTATTATTATTATTATTATTATTATTATTATTATTATTATTATTATTATTATTATTATTATTATTATTATTATTATTATTATTATTATTATTATTATTATTATTATTATTAAGAAGGTGAGAGAGACAATGTAACGTCTCATTACTCATTCAACTCTAACTACTATTAACACCAAAAAACATTGCATCTAGTATGATCATACACATTTAGGCACCCTAGTTATCCAAATTGTTATAATTTTATAGAGGTGGGATGCTAAGTTGATGCCAGTCTTCACTTATTGTCAAAACTTTAATAGTTATTTACAATATAGGTAAGTGTTGTAAAGATTCATATTACAACACGAGATGTTACAGTTATCATAAAACATCGAGGGTAGTAATATGAATTTACAACAAGAATGTTGTATAGAATTTTATCTACTTTTATTTAATAACACGAAAAAAATATATTTGGCAAAAAGTGTCAAATGGCGCGACAAAAAGCTGGTGTATTTTCTACGTATCTTCTATGTTTACGGATCAAGTTTTCTTATGTTACCTTTAGCATGGTTACTGCCAAACGTTAGCGCTTTTCAAAATGAGTGATACTAATGGAAATTTATACTCTGATATAGAAGCAGTGGCAAACGGAGCGATTTCAAATCTAGTTCCGAAAGGAGTACCAAAAGTTTGAAGAACAAAAGAACTATGATTTCAGCTAAGAAAAATCAAGATATAAGCAGATTTTCTCAACTAATTCGCCTTTTTGAAAAGAAGTTCAGAGCGTTACAAGGCCAAAAAGTCCAGAATTTTTACAAAGAAAGATTTACTCATGATAATCGGTAATTTTGGGGCCAACCGTAGCAAAGAATTAACTAAGCTATTGTTGAATCAAATTCAATATTATATAAAAATTGTGATTCCATACACGAAAACAAAAATTATCTGAGAATTTGTAACAACAGAAGGAAATGTGGTAGGTATCAACTGATTCAATATTTTTCGAAAAGAAAAATGTACCTCGCAACCTGTCGGAGTTACTACTTTTGGAACCATTCCAAAAATAATTGCAACAAAGCTTGGATTGAAGAATCCAGAAGAATAGACCGGATATTGTTTTAGAAGGTACTCAGCCACCATTCTGGTTGATGACAGTGCAGATATGCAGATGTTAAAGCGTCATGGAGACTGAAAATCTTCTTCTACGGCAAAAGGCTATGTTGAGAATAAGAAACAGATAGCAAAGAAGATCATGGGGTCAAACACGCATTTAACAATTGTAAATTCGAATTTAAACAGCTCCATCACATCTACTTCTGCTATTTATACAGGGTGTCCGGAAATGATAAGCAAAAAATTCAGGGGATAATTCTATACCGAAAATAAATGCTACCCCCGATTTACAAATTTTATGTAAATATTTGGATTTCTTAAGAAGTTATTTAGAAATATCGAAAATAAAGTTAATAATCAGTTTTAAAAAAACTGTTATAGAAAGAGGTAGAGGTTACTTTCGGTCTAGAATTATTGTATAGTGGATGTAATAACGAACTAGTAGGGCATAAATGTGTATGCACAGCAGATATTAGTAGATGTTTATGCCTTTCGACGTCTTACCACAAGGTAGTCCATACACATACCTACCTACTTATTTCCCTTAGTACATAAATAACTATTATTTCTAGTACAGTGTCTTCATAAATGATTACAAGCCACCTGATCAGGGTCGAGATTATTAAATCAATCGCAGAGCAACTCATATGCGAATATCCTTTTCCTCACTACGGCAATTGAGAGAGACAAGAAATCTATTTGCATATGAGTTGTTCTTCGAAAATCACAGTCCTGGTCACGTGGCTTGTAATCATTTATGAAGGCACTGTATAACTCTTCTTTACGAAAACGATGTTATGGATGAGTCTTGAGTAGAAAGGTGATGCCATATGCCGTAGAGGAATCAGATGAAGTTCAGAGAAAAAAAACATATTTCTAGATTTCTGTGATATCATAAACGAAAACTTGAAACTTCGATTCTCACTAAAAAACATTAAACAGAATACTGTTGCAAAAACTTTTGGCTAACGTTTTCTGACAAAATAGATATTGATTTAGTTGGATGGCTTTATAAGGCCAGATGAAAACATGAGTTCGTATGGTATTATAGAATCAAAATAAACGTCGAGGGTCTATTGCCAAAATTATAGGTGTATTTGCAAGTTTGTGTTTGTGTACGATTTATCAATCATAAAGTATATACTTCAGATTTGACACCAAGTGATTTGAAGCATGTGACTAATTAACTATAAGGAAGTGAAATAACAACATCGACAATTTAAATAAGGATTTTGATGCATTTGTAAATATTTTTTTAGAATGTAGTATCTGCAAAAGTTATTATTCCTTAATTTTGTATTTTGTTAATTTTCTATACCTATATCTGTATTTTAAATAGTTACAACTATACATTATCCTTAACGTCAGAAGTAGCTCATAATGTTTTAGAATTTTTTAACTTTCATCAATAAATATGTGTATACACAATGGTTTACTACAAGTATCTGATAACAGAATAGTTAGTAAACGTGGATAGACAAAAAAAATATTTTTCGGATGATAAACTTTATTAATTTACATACCTAGTAATATCCACCAAAACAGAAACCAGATATAAGTAAAGTAATATGTGAAATTCAAATAGTGCATTTCCTTTGGTTCCAAATTCTACCTGCTATGTAAGCTGCATGGGACAGATACCTACAAAACTTTACTAGGTATATATTTATTTAATTTCGACATTGCCAAATAAACATACAAATATTTACAAACATGGGAGCAACTGAGAAATTACATTTAGTTTATGAGGTACTAAATTTCGTCTCAATCTCAATTTTCCTTTTAACAGAGGAATGATATTTTTTTACTTACAAATAAGTGTCTAATTGAATTATTAATAAAGATAGTTTAACTTGCATTAAAAGTCAAATTATTAAGCAATATTAAAATTATAAAATCAGTAGGTAAGTATTTAATGTACAGGTCAAATATCATATCAAATTTTGATATGCATCGGATTTAATTTTGCAATTTCTTCTAAGTCGAATTTATACAAAAAAGTTAAAAATTACTAATTTAAGAGATGCAAATGGGAATGAAGACAATTAAAAATTGCAGACACTAGACTTCTCTCCTCTTTCCTTATGCAATTCGTGCAGAAAATACGCCATGATCGTATTCTACGCTTAAAATCTACCTATAACCCCTTCACTGGTACTTTACGTAGCTGCAAACCTTTGCAATAATATTCTAACTATAATTGGAACTATCGATAGCATAAAATACAAATTTAGTGACTTAAATGTCCCATATTGTTAAAATGATATTTTCTGCAAAGACAAAATAAATAATTTTAAACATTTAATAACTGCTATCTACCGAAATCTATGTATACACATTTTTTACATTTACCTGCAGATGTAAGTACTCTTAGTATATAAACTTACTTAGCAGATACTAGATGTAAAATTATTTACTAACTTTTATCTATAAGTATATGAAAATTATTGTTAAAATGGAAAGTCAGAATAGCAACAAAGACGTTTAATAAACGATTTAATTTACGTTATAAGTACGGTAGGTGACTTGGTAGAGTACCAGTTGTTTTACGATACGGTACAGATTACGGTATCAGATACAGCAATGTTCCATTTCCCGGCCGCAAATGGATCCTGGAAATCATTTTTAACGGACAGTACAAAATAATAGTTATTATTTTATTTGAGCAAAATTTGAATAGTAATGAAATGAATAAAATAAAAAAATTTTTTGGTTTACTTTTGTTCAATGCTTAAATGTATTGCTTTCGAGATTTCGATACCATCAGAAATTTGATTATTTCGTGACGATGACTTTAAAAAATACAGTTAAAACTTTAATCCGCACGTTGTATGGAAATTTGTACGAACTCTCTCGGGCACGCGAAAAATTATAATATGAATGAAAATTAATTTAGTTAAATTTACTATAACATACTTTATCATACCTTGTTTAATGAAAACATTGTACAACCTTAATAGGTACTTAAGTCGCTTCTGAAAATGTAGGAATTCGACCACAATAAATCTTATTTCTAGGATTGGTTCTTCAGATGGCATCCATTAAGTTGAGTCAAATATAAGAATTATTATATACCTAAATTAAAATTATTTCAGATTAAATTACGGCAATATCAAAACTGGTTGATCTGTTAAGAAAAATTTAAATTAAAGACATTCAGTTACTGCATCCAAAAATCTACCTTTTATGTTATCGTTATATATACATTTTATATTAGTTATCAATATTGTGTGACTAAAACCCCGACAGTTTCAAAAGTGAACTTAAGTGTTGAATATTATAGAAGCTTCATTAAACCAGGTGTGACTTTTTATAATAAATTTAACTAGATTAACTTTTACTTTAGATAATTATTATTGAATACAGTTTTGTCTATGAAATTTTTTATTAGCATAGCTAGATATTTGGTACGGTATCAAAGAACATACATATGATTTTATTGATAAGAATTGTATGAAAATTGATTTATATTAGCCAAACTACTTTTTTCAATATAGTAAAGAGTAAAATCATTATTTCATTAGATATTAAAGGTACAAAACTCTTAATAGACAACAAAACTGACAAAAATACAAATATTCCAACTAAAATATTTAACACTTACAAACAAATCGTCTTTTAATAATTAATTAGCATACCTAGATATTTAGTATGGTATAAGAGAACATACGTATGAATTTATTGATAGAAAGGAAAACTGATGTATATGAGCTTGAATATGTTTACAATACAGTAAGAAATAAAATTAGTTCATTTGATATTAAAGATACAAATGACTTAGTAGACAATAGAACTGACAAAAAAGTATGAATATTACAACTAAAATAATTTTATAACCAATCTATCATTATCTGTCAAATTGGAAATTGGGATGTTCTTAGCTCTTAGCATATTTCCTGCTACAAAGACTTAACACTTACAAACAATTCGTCTTTTAATAAAAATATAGACTTAGATGTCTAAGGGTGTAGGTTAGGTATATATATCTTTTATAGTAAATTCAACATTCTGCAGCTGAAAGACATTATGGAACTTACTTTGAGGCGATGGGCACCAAAGTCCAGTCATAACCCTGCAGCACCTTGGTGACGGCGTCGTTGATCTCACTTTTATCTAACTGCTGGGCCTGGTCCGAAGAACTAGCACTGTTGGACACCTGCGAGGAGGCCTGCTGCTCCTGGAGGACCGTCACGGCGCTGGCGGCGACGCTGGCCGCCGCCGACGGGGAGATCGTCACTGGAGAGGGCCGCGAGACCGAACCGGACATCATCGTATCGTCGGATTACAAAAAAATTCACGGGTCACGATGAAGAAGGCCTATCGGTGTTTATGAATGGGACGGGGTACCACCAAGAAAACAATGGGATCTCTCTTTGAGGAACACCGATTACGCTCCGACGCCTTCTACTTCGACGCAAATCAAAGAGTGCTTTGAGATGTCTGAAACGGTTCCATATACCACGCGAGTGTACCTAGCTGAGTACTCGGCCAGCTTACGCGCCTGTCTCTGTCGCACCGTCTTGCTGGGGAAGAAGCGATGAGAGAGAGCCCACTTAAGTCAGTTTGGTCTTGCAAAAGTCGCGAGGCCAATGGGAGTTGCTGTGGCCGGCTTGAGTCCGCCTATGGCTTCGGATTGGTTTGCGGCTATCGAATTTTTAATCGATTTAGTTTCGACTTTTAAAAGACATGTGACACTGGAAGATCGCATTTGACATTTGATCTTTTTAATTAAATATTGCCATTACTGTCGCCTATCGCTCAGAAATTCGCGCAATTGAAAGATATAGATAATGCTATCGTAACTGGGTCATGAGGACAGATATAGAATTTTTCAACAGACTAGCGACCATCCATACGCACTTTATTTATTCATTTATAAATTAAACTATAAAAGTGCTAACATTTTTAAGTTGATGGAAAAACGAGGCACATCTATATATTGGATAGAGTATTTCTTACATCAAATCTCTTTTGAAAGAAAAAAAATCTAAAGGTTGGTATAAAAATATGCCGAATGAATGAAATTTCCAAATGGACTAAATGCTCAACACAACGCATATGCATTGGCAGGTAGGTATAGATACCTATCAATCGTGTCAAATCACTAAAATCGAGCGGCAGCAGTTAGCGAATTAAGTAAAAGCGGAATTGAAGAGCAAGCTCTAATAAATAACAGGCCACAGCAATTCAACATCAATAAAACCATAGATACTTACAAGTTGACAAAGAGTATCATTCGAGCATTATTCAACCGATCGGTTTGGAAAAAGATCAAACTTCAACATCTACTAGAGAAACGATTAACTGTGGTACCCGTAGCAACATTAATATTACTTGTATGAGTTTCAATAAAGGCGTGTTTAATATTTGTACGCTCAAATAAAAATGTATTTATTTTTAGTGTTTCATAAATAAAGATTGCATTGATAGGTTTCAAAATTTATTATTCATTAAATCATGGGCGTATCTATGATTTTATCTTGGAGGGGGTAAAGTTGTAAAGACTTATAAGATCAACAGACTAAAGAACTAAACATAAATAAAGACTTTTGTCAAATAAAAGAAGTTAATATCCAATATCAATAATAAAATATAAATTAAAAATTTATACATTGCAGCAGTATTATAAAAATAAAAGATAATGGAAATTAAATTAATTTTTCTATTTTTTTTTACTTGCATATCAATAATTGAAATGTCTAACTTAATATGTCTTAATATGTAGAAGAGCAAGGATTTTTTATGAACAGAATAGGGAAAGAGAAAGTTTTTGCTGGGGACGAAAGCATATTTAAAAATATTGTATTTTCTAGATCAGAGGTATTTTCAGCATTCATATATGCAGCAACATCGAGCAAAATTACAGAATTTAGATTTGAAAGTCACATTAGTAAACGCTAAATATTACTTATAGAAATATTACTTATTACACAATTTAATATTGTTTGCATGCGATTATCAAGTAATTCAAATTACAAATACTTCACCTCTGTTTTATTCGAAAATTATAAAGTAATGGATTTCATTTCAGTAAGCTTCTTGGGGGTAATTTACCCCATTACCCCCCCCCCATGGATACGCCCCTGTCATTAAATTGTCCTGCCGAATTACATTCGATGTTTGTGTTGATACCGGGTAAAATACAAACTTCTTGTGCAATTATAAGAGAAAAAATTAGAAAGTTCTATTTTGATATTGTCAGTTTTCAAATTTATTGCCTGACCCAAGTCTGGAAACATCCAAAGTTTTCATCTATTTGCACTCGTTATGTCCAAAACAAGATATATGAAAATAAATTACGATATTATTCGCTTTTTTACAAGTTGGCGCACGTAAAAGGAACAGTTAACTAACTTTGATAGTTTTGCAGTATATACAGAGTGAGTCAGAAAGAATGGGTCAACAGTAAGTTGGAGGTACTAGACACCAAAATATTATGATTGAGCTCATCATGCCTTATACGAATGTCGCTGGTTTAGGAAATACAGGGTGGTCAAGGTTTAAATTTTATTATTATGTCGTGGCATTTGGTGATCACTAGCTAATAAATTTGGAAGAATAATAAATCACACTCACGCAAAATACGCTAATATTTATTGACATGAAAATTTGATACAAGTCTACTTAGAAATGAAATAGCAATATCAGCACCTGAAAGAAAATCACCACAAAATATACATAGAAGCTTTTAAATGCAAATAACTCAGAAACATATAAAGCTAGGCGACCTAAACAAGAGTACCTAAATAATACGGTGAAACTAGCATCTTCTAGGAGCAATGTCAACACAATTTTCAGTCATGCTATCACAACTTTTTCTGTATAAATATCCTGTTTATTTATACAGAATGTTTAGTAAAGAGTGGACCATACATGATGACTAGCTTCCTTAGTCGACAAAAATAAGGTGGATTAAATAAATTTACCTCAGCACAACTTTGCTTTCTTAAAAAATTATATAGATTGATAATTTACTATCAATTGGGTGTACTCAAATTTAATAAAATAAGTTTTTTTTGTAGATAATTAGGTACGAACACTTTTTCCAGTTAAATGTACAGGGCGTTCAAAGTTGCTGTGCCACTATAATATTCCTTTCAGATATTTTTGACAGAGATTTTTTGAAAATAATTAGTTAGATACTTTGAAATAGTTTTCGATTAATTTTAAAAAAGGTATACTTGTTAATTGCATGTCACCAAAATGCATCTTTTATAGTAAACTGCGTTTAACATACTTATTTGTTAAGCTTGGAAATCAATGCTTTGTAGGTACTTATAGAAATTGTCACAGATACATTCAAATAGTTATTAGAGTTAGTAATGTCTGTCTAGTAAGTTGCTGTCTGGTAGATATTTCATAAATAAATTTCAAACAAAGATTTTGTTTGTGTTATCACGTTTAGGATTCAGTGGTTATTTTATTATTTTTTTTTATGTTGTTTTTCATTCCTGTTGTCCAATTTTTCTGTACCTAATAACTTTTTGAATTTATAATTTACGAGAATTTATGTCTAGATTTCCATGCTTTCCAGTACATGTTTTTGCAATAATAATGACACTCCCTGAAAACAGTTTTTCAACTTCTGGAAGTTCGGAGTAGAAATTTCATTAAATATCTATTGGTGAGTAAAACAACTAAGATTTAATGTTAAAAGTTGAGGGTAGATTTCATTGTAAATACGTCAGCAGTTCAAACTACATCGCAAAATCCATTTTAAAAAGTGTCAATTGCAAATGATTGTACATATACATTAAACGCAGTTTTTTTAAACTAATCGAAAACTGTTTCGAAATAATTAATCATTTAAAAAAAATGAATGATATAGTGGCGTAAACGTTTAGAACGACCTGTCCATTTAATTAAAAAATCAATGAGATAATGATATTTGTCACAAAAAATAAATAATAAGAAAATTATGGTGAAAAATTAATTAAAAAAGTACTTTCTTAGGCCTATAGGTAAATTCTTAAAAAAGTAAAATTGTAACTAAGGTGATTTAATTCACGTTAGGGAGGCTAGCCTTGAAGAATGTCTCATTCTTTACTGAACATCCTCTATACAGGGTAATTCAGATTTAATCTTGATAGTTTCAGGAATCGATAAAAAGGTTAAAATAATGTTCATTCATAATATAAACTTAATCCTAAATCGCATCATTTCGGAGATATCAAGATTAAACGCAACATCGTCAGTTATGTTACATAATGTTCCTGCAGCTGCCCATAACTATCAGAGGAATACGCAGTATGTATACAGATTCGGAAATTGCGGATCTTTACAGAGAAAGTAGAAATTGCCGCTTCATCCCAGGGACGGTACGAACTTTAAGAGGGGCGGCGACGTGCATTGGTCTAGCATTCCCCACTACTACGGTAATCGGTTCCGTATCGCCAACGCCAATTCGCCATTGCAAATCTAACTGTCCGGTCGACTGATGCCAGTGTTGTCAGATCTCATGCATTCCAAGGAAATCTCATGCTCTCATATTTTAATTACCAAATCTCATGCTTTTTAATAGACACAAAAAGAAATAATAAAATTATTAAAATTACTCTTTGAAATCTACCAAAACAAAGACCTAACGAGAAATAAAGGCAAAATCGAGGGCAAAATTGAATAGATAGAGGTAGGTATCTACAATATTTGGGTACTTGAAATGTCCTTTATTGTAGACTGCTCTCTTAATAATTAGCAATGAATACATAAACGGGTATGACAGTCTACGGATATGCGGTGTGTGTGCTGTATTCACGCTGTATTGCAGTGATTCTTAACTCTATTCCGTAAGGGTACCTACATTTTCTGGAAACAACAGATTTTACAACCCGTGAGTCACCCTGCGTCACGTCAACTGCGCCTCAACGTTCGCCCGGCCTAACAATAAAATAAATTAGAAAGGTTACGTGGTTAATAACTTTTAAGTAAGTACCTGTAACTACCTACTTGCAATGTAATATTATGATAAAATAGCAGAACATAATGCTTTTTAATGAAATAAAAATGGCATTACAAAAGTAATTAAAAATTACGCTGTGTCAAGAGGTGTTTTTTGATAAATTAAGCCATCTCATGCTTTTTTCTCCAAACCTCATACTTCTTTGAAATTATTCTCATGCACTGAATTTTTCCCACCTGGCAACACTGCTTGATGCCAACACGCTGTGGTCGAAGTATGCGTGTAGCATAACACAAATACACGCAAGCGGCAAAATACAATTCACCATCAAGATCCTCACTTTCCAAATCTGTATAAGAGATTCAACTACAATTCCTAAACTTCTAATCTACTATTCCAGCACGATCAGGACCAATTTGCTGACAGTTTAAAAAGTTCACGAATTCTTCGTAAGCCGATAGTCTGGCGCATGCATACGAGGTGTGGCAATGAAGTTCCAGGAATTTGTCAATGAAAAAACAAGCAAATTAAATTTCGCCAAAATTTTATTATCGACCTTCACAATAGTGTCCCTCTAACTCTATACAACAATTCCAACGTTGCTCCCACGATTGGAAGCACTTTTGGTAATACTCCGTAGTTAACCCGTTCAGCACCACGGTTACAGCTTCTTTGACCTCCTGTACGCCGCCATGATGAATTCCCTTGAGGTGCGACTTCATCTTGGGGAATAAAAAAAATCGCAGGAAAGCAATATCGGGGCTATAGGTTGGGTGCGGCAACGTTTGAATGCCTTTATTGCCAAACACTCTTGCACAATGAACGAGGAATGGGCTGGCACGTTGTCGTGGTGCAAAATCCAGCCGTTCTCGACGAGTTCGGGTAGCACACGGAAAACGCGGACCCGCAGCCGTTCCAGGACGCCAACATAGAACTGTCCAGTCACTGTCTGGCCGGTAGGAACATATTATTCACGATGAATGATGCCGTGGATATCGAAAAAAACGATCAACATTGCCTTCAGTCGTGACTTGGACATCCTCACTTTCGTTGGCCGCTCTCCACCGTTTTCCACCCACTACTGACTTTGTTTACGGGTCTCGGGGTCATACTCAAATATCCAGGTCTCATCTCCAGTGACTACCCGACTCATCCAGTCTCTACCGTCGCTCCGAATGCGGGACAACAA
The DNA here is from genome assembly GCA_025584915.1 of Monochamus saltuarius. Lineage (NCBI taxonomy): Eukaryota > Metazoa > Arthropoda > Insecta > Coleoptera > Cerambycidae > Monochamus > Monochamus saltuarius. Next base: position 21,086,963 of record CM046721.1, read on the forward strand.
ATGCTCGCAGATCGATTTTCGCATGTCTTTCTGTTCACGGGTACCATCTTTGTGCAAATCTTTCTCATATTCAAATTTTCGTGGAACATCTTGCGAACGGTTTCTTTGTTGACGTTTAACTCGTCAGACAACGCACGAATGCTTAGGCGCCGGTCAGTGCGCGGGAGCTCCTTAACGTGGATCGTCTTCTACCGATTCACGCCCTTTCTTGAACCGTTTTGCCCATCCAAACACGCTTATTTTTGACGTGCCCTCGTCTCCATACACCACCTGCAATTTTCGAAGGATTTCCGAGGGTTTTTCGCCAGATTCCACTAAAAATTGAATCACAACACGTTGCTTGTGATTTGAGTCATTTTCACGACACCAATAAAAAAGTTACTTCCAAAGAATACACATAAAACACAAACCAAACGTGCTATCGACTTCAACCTTGGACTGAAACTGAAAGGAAGGTCCCCCCCTCTCTAGAAAAACGTTGACAAACGATGCAGTGTTGCCAGTTTCCGAGTTATAACTAAATTCCCGGAACTTAATTGTCACATCTCGTATTAGTCTGTCAGCTGTCTACTCTTACTAGGCTTACCTATAATTTTATGGATAGTTGTTTCGTTAGAACCAAACATTAGAGAGTTATTGGACGTGTCATAAGGTTAAGCAGTATTTAGGTTTCCCTTATATTGACATCTATGCATGTGAATATGTGCTGTATTATTAAAGAAGCAATAATAAGGATAGTGCTCGACTATATTTATGCATGATTAAGGTAACGTTGAGCAATCCCTTATTTGATAGATCGGGTCGTTCGGCCGTAATCGGTCGTACCCGTCTTAACCTAAAGTAAAAATAAAATGTTTTTCGTTTTTTTAAATAAGTTCCGTCGCATGTTTCAAGAAAAATTAAATAAAAACTTATTTTAATTTTTTCAAAATATTAACTTCTATTCCTTTTCTCATTCACCATTAAAATGGCAATAATTGAGAGATATAAACAAAATAATAAGGGAATCCCATCCGTCAAATTATTAACCAATAACTATATTTTTCTGAACAAAATAAGGGCAAGCAGTATTTAAATATAGTCGTTCCTAATACTGTTTGGCAGTATTAAATGGATTTTCAATAACTCTCTATTAATTTAAAATCTGTGTTAACATAGTTTAGAACTTCAGAATGTTACTGTCGCCGTGATCGGCCATTCATTATATTTGTTCTACGCTCCGTCATTCATTCAATTCACTGTTCCAGGAAGAAATTCGCAACTAATACAAATTGTCAAATAATGTCCGTTCTGTGACTGTCAATGATTTGTCATGGACTGTGTGCAGGAACACATATGATGTATCCTAGCTTGGGCCCCTCGCTTGAAATTGGGGATAATCCACTCTCTGCCGGTGGGACACCCTGTATAAATATCAAAATTACTATGTGGATGATTGCAGTGAAGTACACTGTGTACCTACCTCTTAACTTTCACACATAAATATCCCTGTGAAGGACTGTAATTAGTGAAACATCATAATTACACAATTACCTGGCAAAGAGGTTTCAAGCCTTTGATACGGCGTCGCTATCACGTATGTTTACTCCACTTAAATCCCATTTTGGATAGAGGCGCGCATTTCGAGAATTAATCATAATCAGACCAGTGGAGTGAAACTCGACGTGACACTTGAGAGCATACATCATGTGAAGGAAGACAGAAGGGATTTCTGGAGTCACACGGTAGCTCTCCCTCCTCATACGGCGGCTAACAAATATACAACCTGAAATAAATGGACGGGATCTGTGGCACCGCCGCATGTGACATTTATGGGGCGGAACGCTCGTCCTGACGCATGTCGTCGGTCCGCTATCTACCTGCATCTACCCCGCTAATTGCCATTTAAATAGAACGCGCCTAATCTGCGATATCATCTGGAGGATTAATCTAGTCGTATCTGAAGATCTCCGCGAGAGCGTTGCCAAATTAGCGCCCCGAGTAATTAAACGATTCTGAGGCAAAAAGTCGAAATGTACTGGCGTTCGCATGTAAAATTAGACGTTGCGGCCTGGGACGCGAAATACGGGATGTACAGAAGTATTAGTGGTCTGTGGTGTTCCGGAGTTGAATTACCTTTGAAAGTCAGAGGTACATACGAGTATTAGTTCGGGATAAACGTGCTTGTTAATTGTTTTAATCAGTACATGGTAAATGAACGGATGGAAACTTTATTTTAGTTACTTCATGACGATTTATACTAATTTACCTTGCAAAAATGCACCGACAGGGAGTGCCAAAGTTTTTGAAAAAATGTCATTAATTGCTTATACAACGGAACAACGTTGGACGATTAAATTGAAATTTGTTACATGAAAATATAGGGTGTTTGGATAAGTTGATAAAAAACTTACCACTATTAAAGTAGAGCCAAAAAAAGTTCCTGTAAACATTGGCCCTCCGCATAGATAAAGGAACACCATAGTTAGCTGAGAATCTCTGTGCATACAACTGAAAATTATTTGTTGAATGCGGGAAATTTGAAATCTAAGACCTAGATATTTTATTGAAATCTAATGCCGATGCCGTTTTCGAACGCCTGTTCTCTTAGAGTGTTCGAAAAGTATCTCCATAAAACAAAAAGAATAGCTATACTCTGAGAGCATGCGAGAGCAGTCACCTGAAAACGATTTAAATTAATATACAGAGTGTATCGCTTAAAAGTGGAACAAGCCTGTAACAGGTCTACCGTGCGACCGATTTCAATAAACTTTTTTTTGTTGGATACACCTTCAAAAAGTCTACCTTGGACATACCTGGTGTTCTCTAAAATTCGAAACCGTGGCCGACTACGACACAATTTATGCGGCCTAAAATCGGAAAATCATATTAGGGATTATTTGATTCGAATAATTCCCACGAATTCTTGATCAGCACCCCAGAAAACTTTACCAACCAAATATTCGTTGCCATAATATACAGGGTGCTCAGGATAGCTTGGGTCTCTCGCTTAAAAGTGGAACAAGCCTGTAACATGCCAACCGTTCGACCGATTTCAATAAACTTTTTTTTGTTGGATACACCTTCAAAAAGTCTATCTTCGACATACCTGGTGTTCTTTAAAATTCGAAACATAAATGCAATAAAAGTAATTGAAGTGTAGAAGAAAAACAAACCTTTTTATAACAAATATTTTTATACTTTTTTAATTACTAATGAATGGATTATTTAAATGATTTAACCTATAAAATTGAAAACGACTTCGGTACTTACCTAGAACTTCATAAACATGGTTTTTCTACTTTGTGAAAGCGAAGAGTCAAATTTAAACATGGATTTTATTTAAACCTTGGTGTGTAGGTTTATTCAGATATTTTTAAAAACTTACCTAAGCAATGCTCTGTCAGTTCTTAGGAAAAGTTTATTGATAAACATTCTAAAACAGCCGTTTAGTATATAATAAAAATGGTTTAAGAAATGAAGACATTTGCTAACAAGAAATCATTGAAGATATTAAAATACCGGAGGATTCAAAAAGCTAAATATTTATTTCAATTGTTCAAGTTACGGCGTGAAAAGAAAAATCAATGTTTCTATTAAATAGCTTGGTATGCCATGAAAAAAACAATTGTTCTTAGTTTCCATAGCAACCATAAATGTAGATCAACTGTCAAACTATACGTTCGAATCTCAGTTAAAGTGTAAAGTAAAGTGCAAATATTCCGCAATTCTTGAATGGTAGTCACAGACGTAATATATACCTTTCTTTTTACGTCGCCCCATAAATAAAAATCATCCGAATTTAAATCCAGTGATCGAGATAGCCGTGGTATGGGCGCGTTATTTTCACGACCAATCCATTTTCAAAAAATGATCGATTAAAGAAATCCCGCACTTGCCGAGCATAACCTGTTTGTTCATAGTTCGCAAGCAATATCGTCTAGCAGATGTGGAACATCATTTTCAAAAAAGTTTAGATACTGAACACCTCCCAGTCGATTCAATAGAAAGAATGATCCCAAAAGGTGATTGCCAACAATGCCGGCTCTAACATTCACTGAAAATCCCCGTAGTTGACAAATTTCAATAGGGGCATGGGAATTTTCAATACACCACGTATGAAGATTGTGCAAATTAATAGCGCCATTCTGTGTAAAACAAGCCATCGGTAAACACAATAAAATATTTAAAACCAATGTGTAAGTCCCTTGTTGTACGGCGGGCGTCATGATCTTGAAGGATACCATAAACTCTGAAAATTATAGGAGTACAATCCATTCTCCTTAAACAACTGCCATACATAAGTATTATTTGTTCTAAATCGATCAGATGCTCTTCTCCCACCCGCAGTAGAATTATGTTAAAAAAATATTAAAATTACTCTAAATCATGCATTTTGGAGTTAGGGCTCCTGATTTCATGGCTCTTGTAGAAGATTGCTTTCTATTAGGGAAACGTTGCCGATACTGTCTTTGAGCCGCCATACTATTTCCATTACAGAAACCATAAATAAAATGCATATCGGCATATTACTTCTTTTCTTTCATTTAAATAAGTCAAAAATGTTTCAAGTCCGAAAGGGACTTATACCTACCTAATAAATTCTTGCTAGCCTTCAAACTTATGTGGACATTAGTGGAAGTGTTAGAATAATATTTTACAAAACCACATTACACACCGTGAACATACTGTATATAGACGTAACACTATTTGCACATAAATTTTTTTACTTAAAATCGTTCCAAAAGCTTACGATTCTTCAAATATTAATTATTATTCAGATGTGGTGGCGTCTTCTGCATTTTGGTTTGAGGGGTAATGGTGAATCATGATCATGACAATTCAATTACGTAACTAAGTTTCTAGTTAGCTGTCCTTTTAGTTATCATACATAATTCCTCAACCCACCTTGAGAGAATCGATTGAGATTCAAGTTTTTAGGTCATAATCATTCTATTATTGATTATGTTAATGATTTAGTTTTCTTTATAGACTTTTATGAATAAAAGTGCTCCTTTAAATGAGTGGCACTACAACCCACAAATGTCTTTGTTTAATACATCCATCGCACTGTTCAGATTCACTTCATTTATCTTTTACATATGCATAATGGTACAAATAAAACCTTGTTGAAGAAAGTTTACAAATATATTTCTCCGTTTTCTAACTGCAGTTTTTTTGATGTTGTTATTGTTATTCCGAAAAAGAAAACACCACATTTTTTATTAAAAATAGACAGCACTGAGATGAGCGCGTAAGGTGAGGGTTGCAGGGGGCAAAATTCCATGGGCGCTCTATTTGAAAAGGGTTCAAATAACACAAAATTACCAAAAATTAGTTGACGTTGAATGAATCTAACATTTTAATAGTTTACTTTAAAAAGTTTACACTCAACCAGTAGAATTCCATCACCCACTTACACCTACCTGATGTGCCCTCTGCGAGTGTCACACCTTTAACACGTAATACTATGTCACTACGACGGTCACACGTTAACACTTATCATCGGTTAATGGGCCTGTTTGTAGAACAGTTGGACACAGTTGTTAACCGTCGTTCTGTGAGATAGCAGCCTGAAGCCGTAGAGCTTGAATTATTCAGTGTACCTAAGAATACGAACACAAAATTACTAATAAATTAATTACAGTCACAGTGAAATTAACCGAAAGTTTCCCTAGTGCACGTCCACGGTAGCTGATGCGCATGGGGTCTGTCACGACATCATTACCAATAGAAATCGTTACATTCCGATCTAGCGCATGCGTATTTGTTGCGGTGCATGCGTATCTGCTGCAGCAGAATCTGTGTAAACGGGTATGCTCTCAAAGGTATGCGGCATTTAAATTTTATACGTTACATATATATGCGCTGCATGTAGGTATTTATCCTTACTTTAAATTGTAAGCGGGTTTATAACATGACAGTCCTCTTCGTTCGGACTAGATGATGTGAATTTGTTCATTCACATTCTGTTAGCTTGAAACAACCTCTGATTTATTAAGTCAGATGCTTTGATTCAGACAAATCTTCAGATCAATAGCCTGTACTGATTTGTCTTTTTTATTTTGCGGAAGGAGAAATAGTATATACTTAACACTATACTAGCATGGTAAGAGGGTTTTTACTGGCGGGCAGATGGATATGACTGGCGAGTCGTAGATGATTACTAAATATAATTGCATTTCTCAAACGAAAGAATGGGTGTTGAACAATTTTTGTTGAACTTTCCTGATGACCATTGCTTGCGTGCGGATATTGTAACATTAGGGATTTGCGGTTGTTCTTGATGTGACGAACTTCCCTTACATAACATATCGAAATGGAAAGTGCATTTCCCTTAATACTGGTCAGTTCTTTTCACCGATATGAAGCAACTATGATTATGGATGCGGGTGGAGATATTTTATTAGGTACTAAAACGTGCAGGGGGATGGAAATCCAGCAAAATTTCAACGAGGTATGTTGATAATTCAATCAATAACAAAATTGAAATGTCGAAATAATTATTTTCTAATAAAGAGTCTATAAATGATATGCCGTTCTTTTCTACTTTAGCAGTCTCCGCATCAGTAGAGAGTGTATGTGCTGGTCTGTGTCTCCAGTACTAGTAGACACACAGTGTTACAAGTTCAACTAGTTCTTGGTCCAAATTTTGTATTACTGGACATAACAGTAGCACCATGAAAAAACGACCCTTTTAAAAAATCTTAGTAGACCAATGCTTTTGTCACATCATTTAAATGATAAGTATAACTCCCCTTCAGGGTACTAACTTTTAAAAAATTAACTTGTGGAAATTCCACAGTCTTCTCATATTTTCAAGTGTTAACCTGAAAAAAAAGGGACACTAAAAAGTCACCACAGAAATGCCGTCAGAACGTAAGAACATAATAATATACAGGATGTTTCCTAAGTAATCTGACATATAGCTTTCCGTAAGTAGCTTAGTTTTTAAGATTATTTGAAATACATTTCGTTCTACCTTAAAAATCATTTGTACAACAGTAACTAGATTTGCAGATTTGGCAAACATTTAAAATGAGAAAGGGTTATTAAATCAGCTTATAAGTGCATCGTTGACATTTAATTTTAGTATAAGTTTATGTATAACATATACGGGTGTTCCAGAATAATGGTCAAATATTTTACCAGTATATTCCACAAGCTATTTCAGGGGGGGATCTTCATATGAAATTTTTCAATTTGGGTCCTTATTGTTGAGATATTCGAGTCTCAAAATGGCGGAAAAAAATAGTTTTTTTATTTTTCCTTAAAAACAGCTACTCTTAGAAACTTCAATTTTGGTACACATTATCAGCTAGTCAAATGCTATTTTGAGGTGGTGTCTATTTCTTGGCTCATGTTTCTAGAGGGCGGCAATGGCCGATTTCAACAAAACTTTTTCTTAAATACTACATATAATTATACTACTTTTTCCCCTCTTGTTTCCCCATTTTTTCATACAACCAACAGTTTACGCGGAAAAAAATAAAAATAGTTTTCCTTACTCTAAACATCACCGTCACCGGTTACTGATAACCGCAGTAGGCGGTTGCTATGTTGATGTTTCTCTGTTGTATTATCAAATAAATCGCCATTAGGTCTATAATTGACAGTTTTTGCAAATATTTCTAATCAAAAGTTTTCCTATAACTGTTGACAATCCTGCCGTATGCATATTCAGTCAATTTATTCGCTAATTGTACGGAAGAGTCAGTTATGTTTACAAATATTTGCAAAAATTGTTAAGACTGATATGTTTGACAAGACAACAGAGAAATGTACCGCCTACTGCGGTTATCAGTAACCGGTGACGAAAAGATGTTTAGAGTAAGGAAAACTATTATTATTTTTTTCCGCGCAAACTGTTGGTTGTATGAAAAAATTACAAGAGGGAAAAAAGTAGTATAGTAGAATATGTAGTATTTAAAAAAAGTAGTTTTGTTGAAATCGGCCAGAAAAAAGTTCTGAAAGAAATAAATCTAGAAGTTGCTTATTACCGCCCTCTAGAAACATGAGCCAAGGAATAGACACCAGCTCAAAATAGCTTTTGACTAGCTGATAATGTGTACCAAAATTGAAATTTCTAAGTGTAGCCGTTTTTAAGGGAGAATGAAAAAAATATTTTTTTTGCCATGTTGAGACTCGAATATCTCAACAATAAGGACCCAAATTGAAAATTTTCATATGAAGATCCCCCTCTGAAATGGCTTGTGGAATACACTGGTAAAATATTTGACCATCATTCTGGAACACCCTATACAGGGTTAACTATGACTTAGTACAAATATTTTAAGAGGGGATACGGGAAAATAAGAATTAACGGAATCACCCTTCAAAAAAATTCCAAACTTATTTATAAAGCCAAAAAAATTTTTTTTCAAAACTATATTAAATCCCTATTTATCGCCGTCACTGACCTGTCAGCCGCGAGGTTAGGTATAATCTGCCAGAGGTTAGGTTAGGTATAATCTGCCAAAGTCAAAGGTGTCAAACATAGTGACAGGTCACCGCATTGACACACTTCCAAAGAAAAAAAACTACAAAATGTAGATTATTATTTAATGAGAAATACGGTATGGTAGCACAGAGAGGCAGCACCTATCTTACTAATATTTATTTCCAGGATTGATACTTGAAGAGATTTGAAGAATGTTTAATCATCTGTTTTCTTACTTGTTTAAATTAAAACTTGCAAAGATTTTTGTACTTGCTGTGGACCTCTCCTTCCTCGATCGTTCTTTTGTGTAAATCGAGGTAACTACTTGGTTTGGCGGTCTTGACCAAGTCCTATTACTTACGTCGGGAAAAAGCAGAGATGATAACAACATAATACACGCAAATGTACACAAATACATAAAAACACTGCCACACGTTTACTGCCACGGCATAAAACAGCTGTTCGATGTGTATCAAAAAGTATTCAGTATAATATTTTGTATACTCGGAAACGTCTTTGACGCTGTTGCACGATAATATGCATTTGTCACACTCCCATAAATCAGCACCTTATCCGGCATTTGAATACAACATGTTTGTAAATACACAAAAATACGCAAATTAAATTTGCGAAAAACAAGTACTGAAAAATTATTTCAAACTATCAGACTGTAACCGTATACTATACATCTACAGACGACATCTGTAGGTCACTAATGCCAGGTGCACTCTTCTTCTTTTTATGGCCTACTCACGGCACATAAACAAGGAGGAGAAGAAGAAGAAGAATTTTTAATTTTCATGTGTTGTGTAATTAAATTCTGTTAATACTAATAGTAGCAACAATATTAACAGTAATCGACGATGTTTGCATAAAATAATTAGTAATACTTTAAACTATAACATCCCAATATGTTCACAGTATTCTGTAAAAATGACCCTTAGATTATAGCTAACTTCGCGTTTCTGCATTGTTTGGAGCATGGAAAGTATGCCAGTAGCAATGCAATATTCATAACCTAGAACTTACTGTTACTTTAAATCAGCTAAGTGACTAATTTTAAACGTGTTATAGTAATTAAATAAAGTATTTTATGTCGGATATGTTAGTGGATAATTATGATGAATCTGCAAGGAATGAAAATGTAGTTTTGGCAGTGTGCAACGAAAGAACGAAGATCCAATACAATATACTGCAGCTAACCGGATTAGCTGGTATCTATCAGGTACTTAGACATTATTATTTTAATAAAAATGTTTATTTTCGTCGTTTCTACACTTGACAATGTTGATAAAAACGACCGCATGGTTGTTGACATATCTAGCCATGTCGGATGATGATTAATTGTCATAGGCGCCGACTTTCCGTAGGAAAAGAGGGTTTTGCCCCATTTTTAAACATCGAGCTAGAATTCCAAAATAAATTTTTATTGTCTTTAGACCTCCCTGAGCACGTGGTTAAAATTTTTGTACTTAGTCATAGTTAACCCTGTATAATATAAATATATTCGTTATATAAATTAGAAACAAAATCAGTCCAAGAACAGTCTTAAAGAACTCCAAAGATAGCAGTCACGAATGAAAAAATGTTCATTTGAAGTCCAAATATCTAGCCTAATTATATAAATTATAACACATTTGTTGTAAATGATACCAAGCAACTTTTTCGAAACTAGCCAGATTCTCGTTAGAAAGCGGTGAACATTAGAAAACGTCGTCCATCCCCACAAATTTGAGCCGATAAAACAATTTGCTTAATTGGCTTCTCCACATCGAATCTCTGCAACTAATTATCTCGATTTCAGGAAACAACAAATGTGCGAAATTCCCGATAGTGGTAAATCACCGACGTAGAGGAACCCACACGACGGTATTTGTCACTTGCGGGCGGTTTCTCTCCTTTGTCGGCGTCTTCTGTCAGTTCCCCCAGGTGTAAACAGTCAGGCACGGGTCACCATCGCCGGAGGAATGCGCATTTGTTTCTCGTATCATTTATATTTCGAGCGTTGACGTCTCGACAGAATGCTAACTCATTGCTTCGAGTATTTAAAATTAATAAAACTCATCGGCATGTTCAGTTCTTGGGCGGTAATCTTATACTCCACTTCCTATTTTGGTACTTTGGAAATTATTTATGAAAGCGCTGGACGTAATTTATGTCATACGTTTGATTTCTATTCCCATGGCAGTTTCGATCCTGCCATATGACAATACAAGATTTCAGTTGCGCAGGTCTACCTATAACGTTTTTATCGTAGAAGTAAACGGTTTATCCGCAGGAATTCGGATGTAATCCAAATCTGAACTGAGAATTCGCGAAATTCGCAAATCACTAGATGGCGCTGTAAAATTCAAGATGTCTGATGTAGGGGTGACTAATAATTTGTTTACAATTGCTTATAAAACTTTTAATTGCCAGTAATGTTGTGTTTTATGGTGTAATTCTTTGTATTTATGTAATTTTTGGTAAAAGTGTATTTTAAGACTTCAAAAGATTAAGTATTTTTGCTTTAATGTAGGACAAATTCCTAGTGCATATATGCTTGTAACCATTCAGATTCAGATATAATAGTTCGGTTAGAGATATCTTGAACTACTTGGGGGATCGTGTGCGACCTCTAAAAGAAGGTGACGCACATAATTTGGTTTGGAGTAGAATACGAGAAGCCTCATGTTGTCAAAAGCCTGTGTTTACAATGTACTTAAATTCAGTGAAATATCCATCTCTTATACCATTATTACTGATATATCATCAAAAGAACTGTATTCTGCAAGTACATTTCTTCATATGCAGTAGGTAATCATTCTAAGAATTGAGATTACTGATATGTTTAGTCTTCCTCAAGAACATATCCTACATTATTGTCAATACGTTTTTTCATGCAGCTTTAGTCCATTTGTTTATGTCTGCCCACCAACAATTTTAACCTAATTTAGTTGAGAAATGGTTAGTCCAAGTTTAGATGAGTATCTATCTATATCGAGATCTATACAGGGTTAACTATGACTAAGTACCTGGTAGATAACAGCAAATCCGGTTAGCTGCAGTATTTTGTATTCGTTCTTTCCTTTCACACAGCCAAAACTACATTTTCACTCCTTGCAGATTCATAATAATTATCCACTAACATATCCGACATAAAATACTTTATTTAATTACTATAACACGTTTAAAATTAGTCACTTAGCTGATTTAAAGTAACAGTAAGTTCTAGGTTATCTTCTTATTTCTTCTTCTTCTTTTTATGGCCTTCGTCCAGGGGACATGCATTGCTAATTGCATACCCTCCATGCTCCAAACCATTAAGAATAGCGAAGTTAGCGATAATCTAAGGGTCATTTTTACAGAACACTGTAAACATCTTGGGATGTTATAGTTTAAAATATTACTAATTATTTTATGCAAACATCGTCGATTACTGTTAATATTGTTGCTATTATTAGTATTAACAGAATTTAATTACACAACAACTCATGAAGTTTAAAAATTTATCGGCGAGTGCACCTTGCATTAGTGGCCTACATATGTCGTCAGATGTCGTCGGTAGATGTCAAATAACGTAAATATACGGTTGGAGTACTCCGATTACTTTGAAATAATTTTTCAGTACTTGTTTCTCGCGAATTTAAGTTTTCGCGTATTTTATGTGTATTTAAAAACATGTCGTATTCAAATGTCTAGATAACGGACAAGGTGCTGCTTTATGAGAGTGTGACAAGTGCATATTATCCTGCGGCAGTCTCAAAGACGTTTCCCCAGTATACAAAATATTTTGCTGAATACTTTTTGAACCACATCGAATAGCTGTTTTATGCCGTGGCAGTAAACGTGTGGCAGTGTTTTTATGTATTTTTGTACACTTGCGTGTATTTTGTTGTTATCCTCTGTGCTTTTTCCCGACGTAAGTAATAGACCTGGTCAAGACCGCCAAACCAAGTAGGTATCTCGCTTTACATAAAAAGAACGATCGAGGGAAGGAGAGGTCCACAGCAAGTACAAAAATCTTTGCAAGTTTTAATTTAAACAAGTAAGAATACAGAAGATGATTCAACATTCTTAATATCTCTCCAAGTATCAATCCTGGAAATAAATATTAGTAAAGTAGGTGCTGCATCTCTGTGCTACCATACCGTATTTCTCATTAAATCATTAAATAATAATCTACATTTTGTAAAGATTTTCTTTTCTTTCAAAACGGATTAAACTAATACACGTGTCAATGGACCTGTCACTATATTTGACACCTTTGACTGGTAGAATATACCTAACCTCGCAGCTGACAGAAGGTCAATGACGGCGATAAATAGGGATTTAATATAGTTTTGAAAAAAAAATTTTTTGGCTTTATAAATAAGTTTGGAATTTTTTTGAAGGGTGATTCCATTTATTCTTATTTTTCCCTATCCCTTCTTAAAATATTTGTACTAAGTCATAGTTAACCCTTATAATGGAGGAAATTGGCAGTGTATTGTGTAATACAGATTTAAAAACATTCATAAATAATTCGCAACATAACCATGTTGTAATTAACTGGAAGACTGAGGGAAATCGACAAATAAAAAAGTTTTGCAAAATAATCTGCATTATCGTTGGAATATTTTTTGTAACTCTTGCAAAATCATGTACCAAGAATAATAAAAATTATTTTTTCTACGTTCATGCTAAAAACAAAACTTTATTGAACTATATTTAGTGGAAAAAGTGGTTCTTTATTGCACTAGTGCAATAACATGTTTATTGCATTCACCTGTTATTCTACTACAGCGTTTTGACGGCCTCGTTGGTCAATTTCACGTCGCGTGCAATAAACACTTACTTTTTGTACTTGTTGCATAAATAACTATTATTAACATGATTTTACTACCATAAGTACCATAAGTCAGCAGTCAGCATCTTGCTAAAACAATAGAGCACCTTCTTACGTTTAATATGTACATATTTTCTATCTCTTCTTCTACTAAAGGTAAGGTACCGAAGAACTTATTGCAGTAGGTAACTGACTTTAGCTGAGCCTACTTATTAGCGATTAAAAATAATTTACCTATGGCTAGAAGGCTTAAAACTGCGCCAAATAAAAATTGTATAACAGTAGCTAGATATCTTGTTAGTGCGTAGTCACAGAATTTGCCCCGCTAGCACCCAGTTCGACGACTGTGGTATCGCGAAACGCTAGATTGCCCCGATCGACCCTACGCGATTATGGTAAACAAACAAAATAATGCCATGTATCGAGGCGTGGCTGGAAAATTGTGAATCGACGAGAATCGTTCGAGACATGGATCTAGAGCTTACTAGAAAATACCTGGAATATTCGTTTGGTCTATAAAAGAAGAATAAACGGTTGAGTCAGTAAATCTTGAATGAGAGTTTTCATTTGGCTATTTCAGTGAGATCAATTGGAGATTCAGAGCGATTTGGACAGTGATTAACTAAATAGTGTTTAGTTGAGTTGTAATTAGTATTCAGTAGCGTATACAGTATTAATAAATATCAGTATCTATAACTTAACTGTTTGTTTTTCTGGTAAAAGAAAAAATCGGGTTGAGAAATCCGTGACAATTTGGTGTCGGAATTGAATTTAAGTGGAAGATTGAAGAACTTTTTGGAACCCTGTGCGTGAGGGGATTTAAGCGAAAGTTTGAAGAACCCTGTGCGTGGGTGAAATAAAGACCCAAGTGTGACATATCCCCGCACTCGTCGTGACTTAAGTAAGTGAACGGTGGTATTTGCGAAGGACATTCTAGAACATTCTAGAGCTTTATACGGGAGTAAGACAAAGACCAAAGTGTGACATATCACCGCACTCGTCGTGACTTAAGGAAGTGAACGGTGGTATTTGCGAAGGACAATCGCGAACATTCTAGAATTTTGTACGGGAGTAAGGTAAAGCCCCAAGCGTGACATATCACGACACTCGTATCATTCTAAGGAAGTCAACGGTGACATTTACAAACACATTTGTGACAAGAAGCCAAGTCAATATGGATGCACAAATGGAAAAACTGTTAGAAATGATGCAAACAATGCAAAAGAAAATGGAAGACCAGGCGAAGACGATGCAAGAAAAACTAGAAGAACAAGGGTATAAAATGGAAGACCAAGCGAAAACAATGCAAGAGAAATTAGAAGAACAGGGACAGACAATGCAAAAGAAACTACATGAATAAGGGCATAAAATGGAAGACCAGATGAAACAATGCAAGAAAAATTTGAAGAACAAGGGCATAAAATTGAAGATCAGACCCAAATGATGTAAGAGAAATTAGAAAAGAAATTAGAAAATCAGATGCAGATAATACAATAGGAAATGAGAGCTCAGACGAACGAAATGCAGGCGAAGTTACAAAAATTAGAAAATACAGTAGAGGAGAAACTGTTAGAACAGAGAAAAGAAATCGACGAAGAACTGTTAGCACAGCCGCACGATGCGTAACAGTAGTGTACGCCAAGACACGAATACATAGCCATTTTGTGCCTAACATTAAAACAGGAGGAAGGATGGACTGCCCGTCTTTCATATTCATTAACATACTATAAACAAGAAATAAATATACTTAATATAGATAATAACCAACGAGACCTTGTAATATGTACACATTATGCAGAGTAATAATATATTATATAAAAAGTAATAAATGCATAATACATGCGAGTATGTGTAATGTAGTATTTATTAGTTATCAACTTTATTAGTTATAACAAAATTTTCGGCAATTTAAAATTGTTGTTTTATATGTATTAAAGAAGTTAAAAGTGAAAAGCGAATGTTGGTAAATTCTGTTGGTACTGAAAGCCAAGCTCCAATATAAATGTTTGCTGGGGTGAAAAATTGCTAAAGCTACTATAAATAAATAGGTGGGACTAGAGCAATAAATCAAAAGTTAAAAAGAAACTGTTTAACCGCTAGTAGGTTCCTTTAGCAAAATGATTTTTATTATAACAGCAACGAACTTTTCTGGAGCCTATCAATACAGATATTTTGCTGGGAATAATGGCTAAAAGGTATTTCCCTCAGTGCATAGAATCTTCTATAAGAAAAAGTTTGCTACATACTTGCATGTGTTTAGTTATCGGTTTTCCGATTCTCAATTTAATTTTCCACTGCTTACAGAGTTTAGGATCTACGGGAACTGACAGGAATGCAGGGAAGTATCAGAAGTAGGTACAGTAAGAGGAGCACTGGGGAACAGCATAGATTTTTCCAGATTTTATGCAAATATATTCTTGCTTATGTTTTGCATTTTTGTACACTTTTTATATTGTACATCGTAAGTACGATATAAACGTACTACGTAAAAATGTAATATTGTACATCGTACTAAACATCGTACGATCTCAACAAAGTTTCCAAAATTACTAAAAAAAAAATACAGAAAATTTCCACTACACCTATTCATACGAAACAGATTGGTTAGATTGTTGTTCATTCGATTTATTACAAATTGTCTTATGCAGATT
Source organism: Monochamus saltuarius (assembly GCA_025584915.1). Lineage (NCBI taxonomy): Eukaryota > Metazoa > Arthropoda > Insecta > Coleoptera > Cerambycidae > Monochamus > Monochamus saltuarius. The sequence goes on from CM046721.1 coordinate 21,102,840, forward strand.
CTGTACTTTTCTTCATTCAAGATAAAATTATATTATTTTCAAACTGTTTTGGTATTATTTATATAGAAAAAATTATAGATAAATATTAAAAAACAAACAAAACTTCGCACTCCTATTATGCAAGGAATTTGTTGTCACCCTTACAGCAGTTCCGAAATCTATCAACAGATGTCAATCAATAGCCCCATCGCCAGAGTGGGGCAAAGACCTAGAAAGTTGGAATTCTGAAACCGGGAAAAAAGTAACAAAATTCTCAGCTGAAAACGAATCGACTTCTTCAATGGTGAACATTTTTTAAATTTTATTGAATTTAACCATTTCATATTGTTGGAAATAAAGTGATAGTATTTTCTATTGCACTGAGCCCACTTTTTTAAAAATATAAAAAAAATTGCTATAATATGAGACTTGCTATGTTTCGGTGAACATCCAGAGCGATTTGCAATGTAAGTCTTAATTTCCTCGATTATTCCTCGTAATAAAGAAGAGGTTGATTAAACTATTTTATTATATAATGAAGGCATAAATATTATATTTGTTTACTTGTTGGAAGTAGTGGTTTCCATCTCTGAACTTATTTTTAAAACTATTTTTAATTGTCTACACTATCGTTTCTTACGATTCGTGCCCTTCAATTTCCATTTTGAAACATTCAGGGCATGTACCGTAATTCAAATATTTTAACCAGAACCCCGGTTCAGCGTCCCGTAAATCGTTTTGTGGATTAGAGTCCTCTTTTCAACACCAAATATCAGTTACCGTAAATAACCACGGTAATATTTGTTAAATTACGGTACACGCCCTCAAATACGATTGTTTGTCAATGAACAGTTTATAGTTCAAAGAGTCCCGAAGGTCACTGATCACGAATGTGAAATCATTTATCCAAAATTTAAGTTGTCAGATCCAACAACGCCGACGTCAATAAAAAAAACGCAAATAGAATAATATATTAGGATTTAAATATTATCCCAAAGATGTCCAGAGATATATCCCTCGGATGTAGATGTGGCATAATTTGTTATGTCTCAAGGATGACCCCAGCTTCTGTCTAAAGTATCCTGTACAGTGTGTCCCAAAATTCTTTCCCTAGGCATTTTTTTAGAAGAAATATTTTTAATAAGCGAAAACAAGTGACAATATCTTTTAGGAATAAACCTAAGATTTGTTTGTGTCTAAGGCCCGCTATAGAACAGACTATGCCTGAATTCGCGATCGCGATCGCGATGCGCGATACGTGGTTTGTAAGGAAATCGTGCATCGTATGTAGGGTTTTTATGAATGGACCCTACACACTATTCGCATATCACGAATCGCGCATAACGAATCGCGAATTCACGCATAGTCTGTAGCGGGCCTAATATATGAGTATAATAAAGGTATAATTTTTTTCCTCATAAAACATTTATTTTTGTGCTTCATTGAGAAATACATTTCATTCTAATAAAAAAACCATTATAAAGTTGTCACCTGTTTGCACTCGTGAGAAAGTTATATTCAAAAGAATATATTATATGAAAAATAAATTACACTATTATTCACTATATCGTTTTTTTTTACAAGTAGGCGTATGTCTAAGAAACAGTTAACTCATTTTGGCAGTTCTGTTGTCAGTTATATGAATTATAAAGTTTTGTGTTTAATATTAAATAGTTATTTATGTATCAAGGGAATTATAAGGACCTTAATTACCGATGGCAAAGTTTGCGTTCCGAGGGCGTTCGGCCCGAGGGACAGCAATTGCCTGACGTTATTAAAGCTTATTAATTCCCGTGTGGTACATACATAGATAATTTTATTTCTAACCGATTTCAATAAAATATTGTTTATTTTTAAAACGGAAAAAATGTACCAATTTATTACCTTCCCAGTATATTTGAATCAGGTACCTACCATTGATTATAAGAGTTTTGTTGTTGCTATGTTACGTGTTTATAAACAGAATTGTTACTTGTTTATAAACAGAACTTTGTTATCAAGCTGTGTTTGCGTTCAAAAGGTGTTTTCTACCCCAAATATAATGGAGCAGATTTTGAAAAAAGCTGAAAAAGCAAGAGAATCATTAATTCCATCGAAAAGTGAAGCCGTATACCAAAAAGAATACAAGATATATCTGAAGGTGAATATACATGAGAAACGAGATATCGCCAAGTTCAATGATCTAGAGGTTTTTTTGAAACGGAAGAGTAAGAGTTATAAGCCAAAAAAGTCTGCTGTTTTATCTCCTAATGATATCAGATTTCTAAAGAACGCTCCTAATGAAATTCATTTATTGCATAAGGTAATTTTTTCTTATTTTCCTTTTTGTTTGTATTTATTTTCTTTTTGTTTTAGGTTGTTTTGATTATGGGTTATTTTGGAGGATGCAGAAGTCAGGAACTTTTGAATATGAAGATATCGGATATAGAGGACCGGGATTCCGTTATGGTGGTGAAAGTACCGGAAAGGAAAGTAAAACTGGTGTAACGAAGAAATTTACAATTGTGGATGAAAAAGAATTCTCTGCTTTGCCTTTATTAAGACTTTATATGTCTTTGCGTCCTAAAGGTATTGAACGATTTTTTTGCACTTCCAACAAAATAAATGTACATCTCAGTCAATTGGAAAAAACATGTTTGGGAAAATTCCCAGCAAAATCGCAATGTATTTAGGATTGCTAAACCCATCTTCCTATGCGGGACATTGCCTTCGTCGCACTTCTGCTACTACTCTAGCTAATGCAGGAGCAACTATGACTAACTTTGATTAACCGTGAAAAAACACGGAGGTTGGAAAAGTTCCACGGTGGCGGAGGGGTATCTGGAGGATAGCATCGAATTGAGAAATAAAACGGCGCGTATGTTGTCTACTTTGCCATTAGAAGAGGCAAGTACCTCGACTGTAGTGAACAGAAGCTCCAGCCATACAAAAGAAGAACTTGTTTCCAGTGGCGGCAGTAATTTTCAGGAAACATTTAAAAATTGTACATTTATTATTTGTAATGACGCAAATAAATAAAACATGGTTCAGTTTTCATTTCATAAATATATACACATATATATGTATATTAGCATTTTTTTTTATTTTTACTTGTGAAAGGTAGAGGGAATTATAGAATCTATAATGTCCTAAGGGAGTTATGACTCTCTTTATTGATAGCGTAACTATGACGATATAAGCTTATAATATCCCGGTCAGAAATAAAGTACCTAATCTTTTGTTAAGTTACAATGCTTACTCATAATGGGAAAGTGGATATGCTACTTATATTTGCATAAGCCAGCAGAAACTCACACTTGGCACGAGACTACGCTAACCAATATCCAGAGAGAATAACGCCAGATGAAAAGAAGCGTAAAAACATAAAAGAAAGTTCAGCACATAATGAGACTGTTGGTTATTTTGAGGAAAATCCGCAAAATTCAATTTAACAAGCTTTGGCTGCTCTTCATATGTCTAAATCGACTAGTGTAAAAATGTGTTCGCTTTCATGGTTACAAAATACAAAATGTACAAATAATAGCACATCATGGTAACTGCTGCGAGTATGAAAACAACTTTTATAGTCATATTCTCTGGACCAACGAAAGTAAATTCTAAGTAATGGTATTGGTACCAAATCGCCGAAATACCCATTACTGGGCTTATGAAATTCCGCATAGATTAAATGAAATCCCAAACCAAGGGTATTTTGGAATAAATGTGTGGTTGAACAAAATTTAGTATGTCCTTATTGTTATGAAGAAACGCTCACAGGTGAAAGGTTTTTCAGTTCTTAGGCAGAGAACTTGCAGGTTTATTGGAGAATATTCCATTACAAAATTAGAAAACATTTATGGTTGCAATTAGATGGTGCACCTACCTAGTCATAGTTCTGTAAATAATGGTAAGAAATTATTTGAACCAGCACTTTCCAAATTGTTGGATAGGACCTAATGGTTCAATACAGTAGCCACCCAGATCGTCGGATTTAATCCCTCCGGATTATTTTTTTGTGGAGTCACTTAAGAACGTTCTCTATAAGCAAAAGTCAGATAATATCGACCAGTTGAAACAAAATACCTATAAGATTAGCTTGTGCGTAATCTTTTTAAAAGGTTTAATTGTTGTTTGGATAACAATGAAATGCAAATTGAAAATTGTATGTATTATTCTTAAGGATGTGTTTATTTTTTATTTTTATTACACTGTTACTGTCACTAAATTTTTTTAGACATAACATTCTAACGAATGCAAATAGGTGAAAACTATAAAGGTTTTTTTTTATTAGAGTGCAATGTATTTTTCGATGAACCACAGAAATAAATATGTTTCTATATAGGGTTGTAATTAGGATAACCCAAGGATATCTGGGTTATCCTAATTACAGTATCCTTACCTTAGATCTACCATAACACATTTTATGTGTTCATTTAAATGTTAAATAATTGATTGCTTAGTGTAAAATTGACGTCAAGATGTTCTAGCAATACCTGTTGAAATATTACCGATAACCATAAGCAAAATTGACATCGCTAAAAATTGCCTGAAAGAGATGACGCTCAGTGACGTGACGTGTTATTTCAAGGTTAAATCGGTTAACTGCAATATTGACGTTTGACGTGTTTGTGTTGATAAAAATGACTTGAGTGTAAAATTATCATTTTTATATTAGAATTAAGTGTTCATAGTTACACGAAAATAAAAACTACAAGATGAGTAGCCGCCACAAACCTGCGAATCCTTGGAATAAGAGCACGCAGCAGAAAAAAACGAAACCGAATACTTATAACCTAGAAAAATCTCCAACCCCTTCTGAAATTAAATTCAAAGAAGCTCATTCAAAATTACAGGCAGCAGTTAAAAAGCATGTGAAAGATTATGAATCTTCTTCCGAGGAAGAAGAATTAGAATCTAATAATTTAATTGGTAAGTCTATTATAGAAAAATAGAGTATATTGAATAAAATGGCAAATTTTAGAGGATATATTAAAAAATTATAAAAATACTGGAGCTGAAAATGAAAACCTAGTCCGTACTCAAACTTTTATTGAGGAAGCTTTTCTGTCTGGGGCAGCTACGTGCCTTATCTGTATATCAAGAGTCAAAAGAGATGATGCGGTTTGTAATAATACAACTATTTGTTTTAAAATTAATATATTCTTTTATTGTAGATTTGGAGTTGCATAAGTTGTTATGGATTTTTCCATATTATGTGTATTCAAAGATGGTCGAAAGACACAATAACTCAACAGAAACAAGCCTTAGAAATTCCTCTCTTAGATCAACAGGCAAAGCTTTGTTGGTGTTGCCCAAAATGCCGATATGAATACAAATCAGAAGACATTCCAACCAAATATTTATGTTTTTGTAAAAAAGCTGAAAATCCTAAATTCCAGCCGTATTTGGTACCACACTCTTGTGGGGAAATATGTAAAAAGGATCTGATTCCTAATTGTGGACATAAATGCATGCTTCTTTGTCATCCAGGTAAAAAAACTTAATTTACATACATTAATAATTAATATGAGGGGGTAACCAATGAGATTAAAATTGTGACAAGATTTTGCAAAATAGAAATTTCCAAGGAATTTTGCAGAATTTGGGGCAATTTCAAGGAATTTCCAAGAATTTTGCATTTGATAAAAATTACCTCTAAAATTACTATACTTATGCAGGGTGCCTGTAAAGGTTTGGGTAAGAACCATAGGGGCCAAAATATCCTGGCTAAATCAAGTTGCCTTAGTGCAAAATTTTATAGTTTCTGAGATACAGGGTGTTGAACTTTTTTAGTTTTTTCGCAAAAACTGTATTATAAATTGAAGTATACTTATATGTCTAATAATTCTTATTCTTTGACCTTTTTTTTTCTCCTAAAGTGGGCATTACACTGACAATTTATTGATGAAGAAATTGATAAATTAATTCATTATTTTCTTCAAGGTCACACTTTGGTTATACTCAAGTTTCTTAAGACCGCTTTACATTTATGCAATTCTTATTGCATGCAAAGAAATATTGCATGCGCGCATGCGCATTAAAGTTAAAATTAATGACCGACGCAATTTTCAGTCCATTGCTCTAATTTGATTGCATTGCACGTGAAATTCTGGTTCCTTTTCTGGTAATATTCAGTTTTGCCATCCTACACAAAAGGAACTAACAGCGAGGAATTAAGTAAAAAGTGAATTAACCTCAATTAACCATAATAATTTTCTTTTTTATTTCATCCATTGAAACTCTAGGTTGATTGAAACTTCACACCACAGTACACAACACCTGTATGTTTTGATGGGTTTGCAGCAGACCAGCAGATCGAAATCATTTTCATTTTACTAATTTGGCAATGGGCAATATATTGCATAAATGTAAAACAAATGACATCTTACAATATTGCATGAAACAATTTGCTGCAATATAGTTTTCTTTGCATTGCATGCTCCATTGCCTAAATGTAAAGCTGCCTTTACAAATTTTGCTGTAAGATGTTGCCCGTACTAACCTAAAAGTAAATTTAACTTTCGAAGTTATATAATTTCCATTTGTTGACAAAACAAAAACTGTTAAAAATTAAAAATAACTTTAATAATTATATTTTGCGGCAAAAAAGTTTCTATTGCGTTTATTATTGCTGCTGCTCGGTTACTGGTTAAATATAAATCATGTATCCTCACTTTTTTGCAATTATTTTAAGTTTAGGTTTGGGAAAGTTTTAAGTTATCAATAACTTGACGAAGCCACTTGATCAATTAATTGACAAAGAAATTGTTAATGTAAAGCGGGCTTAAAAAAATATTTTGAACAACCGTTTTTTTGGTAGGATTTTAAAGTTTTACTACTATATATACCTACATAAACCCATTATCGTCTTTCATACTTCATTTAATTAGGTAGTAGGTATCAAATTTTGAACTAAGGTAAATTGGGTTGGATGATTATATCTTGGCTCTAGGAACATGTGGTAGCATTTTGTTCAGTTCTTTTAGAGACACTGTACTGGATGTACAGACACAAAAAAGTACTATAGGTGGCGCTTTCTACAATTAACAGCATATTCACGGACATATTTCAATTCCTCGTGTCAGAAAATTTCTCTGTATCAAGTTTAATGTATTTACTACAATTTACATGAAGTTGTTGAGGAAAAACTAAAATAAAATTGTAATTTTAACACCCTGTATATGTGAGATGTCGAAAAAATTTCAAAAATACCTATGTACTCAACAAAAAAGAATCTTTCTAACATTTCTTAAAATTGTGACGTTCTCGGTCAAAAAACTGATTTTTTGCACGGTCCCATTAAAAAATTATTCGATGTCAGTGGCAAAGATGCGAAAGATGGTGTTTTACGACATTGGCTGAAATCTCAGAGTGACAAGAGTTAAGTTAAATTGTCCATCGCCCCCCAGTATAGGGTATCCGGTTTTAAGATTTACAAACTTTTAGTGAGGACATTAATTAAAAAATTAACATCAAAGTGCAGTCAATAAAATGAAACAACAAACATTAAACTTTGAAGACAAAGAGTATTCCAGTACTTAGTTTCAAACAACCGTGATACGTGTCGCGTACCGCATGATTTCCACTCAGCGGTCATATGCCATGGCACAATAATGCGAGCTGCAACCTACGTTATTTGCGAAATGGAGACAGGAATATGTACAATAACGTTGATAATGATGCAAGGTGACAGTATTGTCAGTCTTTACAGGTAAATTTGTCTCCAGATGACGTGGAATTTTACATGATTTCGCTCGATTTCTCAGGATTTCATGCAATTTTCTGTGATTTTACACGATTTCTCGAAATTTTGCACAATGTTTCAAAATTTGGCATGATTTCACAGGATTTTGCAAGATTTGTGACAAGATTTCCATGAGTGGTTACCTGCTCGAAGTAATATAAAGGCCGATTTTTATTTAGGGGTTTTTAGCAGGGTTTTGACTCCAGGGTTTTATGAAAATATATCAACTGTTTAAGTACAAGTCTTTTCTAGGTCGAGAGCAAAATGCTACATGCATACACATTTGTGGGTTTCTTTTTTTCAAGGATTTAGTAGATGTGTCAAAGCTAGTTATTTTTATGTCTATGTAATAATTCAAAGAGTTTTAATTTTCATTATTTTTTATACAGTTACTTATGAACACAGAACATGTTTATAAGAAACAGAATAACATAAAAATCATTGTAACATAACGCCAATAAAACAAACAAAATTCTTACATATATGTATAATTGGTTTGGGAACAAATTAAGCACTCGTTAAATTATTTAACTGCACGATACATTTTCCTAATAAAATAATATAGAAATAGGATATTTTATTTGAATGCACGATACATTAAGAAATGTTTGGTAAACATAATAACTGTTCGGTTAAAATTATAAATTATCAGTGCAAAATGTATTCGCAAACTGGAAATGATAGTTGCATGAGGGAAAAAATACATGTTCGATAAAAACAACAAATGCCCTCTAAACATAATATAAATGTGTTCATCACAAATAATACTTGCTATTTAAAAATAATAAATGCTCGGTAAAAATATTAATTGCTCGATAAAACTATTCATCGCCGGATGAGAATATTAAAAACTCGGTAGGAATATTAAATACTCGGTAAAAATATTAAATATTTAATGAGAATATTAAATGAACCGTTAAATATATATATGCAGTAAAAAACAATAATTACTCTCTAGAAAGTGTAAATTCACAGTTATAAAAATTATTTGCAGAAAATAAATTCTTAAGTTTGAAAAATTGACTGTAGGTTAGTTTAGGTTAGATTAGGTTAGGTTAAATAATGAAATCAGCCCGGGACAGTCGTTTGTTAATTTCACTGCTTGCAAATCATTCTATTGCGCACACGCGCTTTTAGATTCAAATCTGCGAACCAAAATTAAATATCGTGCATAAAGTAATGAACACTTTTGAAATTTGTATCGTGCAAAATGAATAAAATATCGAGACATACTTTAACAACTTATCGAGCATTTAGTATTTTTATTGTGCAAATGGTATTTAAATACCGAGCATTCTTATACTGCATTCATCATTAGTAGTCAAGCATTTCTCCTATTTTATATTGCAAATGATATTAAAATATCGAGCACTTTATTGGGACTCAATTGGTTTTATAAGCTTCCCTACAAATCTAATGCTGTGTGCCACCAACTCACAAATCTAGTGATTTTTCAATAAAAACCCGTGATCCATTATATCAAGTGTGAACACCCAGGGTTTTTCATAAGACTCAAAACGCGCAAGTGTGTATTGAAAAGTTTTGATGCGGGGTGAAAACCCGGGGTCAAAACGCATAAATGGGAATAGACGTTTAATATTCACTTTTAAGGCCCCTGCCCACCCTGCCCTGTAACTGTAAGTGTGTCATGCTACTGTGGTTCACAACTACCCAGAACTCAAAGATGCAGTAAGAAAGAATGGTCCTGTAGTAACCCTTGTGGAAAGACATTAGTATGTGGGAAACATTGTTGCACCGAACCGTGTCATCCTGGAGAATGTAAACCATGTCCTAAGAAGAGTATACAGAAATGCCTATGCAAGTCGCAGCAAAAATTGAGAGACTGTGCTACTCCAACGTGGCAATGTGACAAGGTAGGTGCATTACACACATATTTTCGGAACACCCTATATATTAATTTAGTTATTTACATTTTTAGATTTGTAATAAACCATTGGAATGTGGCAATCACAAATGTCAAGAAGTGTGCCATGCTGGCAAATGCGATAGCTGCATTTTAAACAAACCAAGATCTTGCCCATGCGGCAAAACGACGTACCAGCTGCCTTGTACAGAAGACACTCCGACTTGTCCAGATACGTGCGACAAGCTACTTGAATGTGGCATACATCGATGCAGTCAGAGGTGCCACAAAGACAAATGCGGAGTGGTAATTTTTCATTTGCTTTATTTTTTCTATGATTTGGAAATTATATTAATCTGCAAACAACCATATTATACAGGGTTAACTATGACTAAGTACAAATATTTTCCAATTCAATAAAAATAACAGATAAAGTAAATATAATGGTAATAAGAAGCATGTGACACATGTAGGATACAACCTAGAACTAAAATAAAATAAAACGACAGAAAAAAATTACAAAAAGTGTATAGCATTAGACCTGACACAAAAATTAGTAGGTATATAACAAAGTGCCATTATTCGTGCCATAGATTGTACCCATATTTACTTTTTATATAGTTTTATTTTAATAAAAATGTTTATCTATTTTTATCGCTTTTACAATTGGCAACGGTATGAAAAGCGGTCGCTTAGTTCCCAATTCGAAGTTATCTCGAGTGATGGTTATCATAAGCGCAAATTTTTCGACAGAAAAACATTCAGCTAAATTTCTGAAATTAATTTTTTATTTTCTTTTGCCTTTTTGAGCACCTGATTAAAATTGTTGTGCTTAGTGATAGTTAACTTTGTAGATAATATCTACTGTCTTCACAAATTAAAAAATGTATTTTTTTTAGTGCTTGGAAACTGTAGTAAAATATTGTAGATGCGCCCTACATTCCAAAGAAGTGCAGTGTTACAAGCCATTTTTCTGCGAGACAAAGTGTAAGAATGTAAAAGATTGTAACAAGCACCCATGTAATAGAAAGGTATGTCCTGAATGTTAATAAAAAATGGTACAGCTGTGGACACAAAAAAGTGTCCGACCCTGTTTTATAATAAATTTTTTGTGAAAGCGTTTCGAAATTGACAAATTTTGATTTTGATTAGAATTTCGATCTGACACTTTTAGGCACTAGTGCCTAAAAGTAAAAATGAAACATAAACAATGAAAATATTTGTTTATTATAAATTTTAAAGGTGCAGTTATGTAAATTGTTAAAGTAAATACTAGAGGCATCCAGCTTCTCTTCTCTAGCAGCAATGCATGTACTAGTGGTCGGAATGAATAAATTGCTAGTAGTGGCAATACTGCTAGCTTCTGCGTGAACTTTTTTTAATTTTTTATTTGGTGTATTTTTCTGACCTATGATTCTTTTTGCATTTTTCTATTCTTGATCGCTGACCTCCATGTTGCTTTAAAAGTGTCATATCAGCTCCAGAACCTGCCAACATTGTTGCAGAACTGCACCAAAAACAATGGCCAGTGTATTCATTGGCGTTGAAAAGTCCAAGAAAATCCACTATATTATTTGACATACCTCCAATTGTATTGATTCCAACTAGCAAGGTCAGCATTTATTACTTCGATGTCAAGAAAAATCGCTGGTATGTTGTATTGAGTGGACGAAGTTTTGCGTAGTTACGAAATATATATCTAAAAAATTGATACCATCTATTGATCTCTCAGTAATTGTAAACATTCGTGGAACGTGAGTTTTTGTGTTCGAAATTTTGACACTAATAAATGACTAATACTGTCAAAAATATGATTCTTTGCCTCCTACATGCTCCAAATACTCCAACGATTAAAACAACTTTGACTAACAGGAATTTTTTTATCTTTGGCTTTTTTTATTTCTTTGGTTGATATCCGAAACCTTTCCTTTTTAAAAATGCAGTTAGGTTTGTTTTTTGCTAATATCTACGTTTCTGTTCAGGTATTCGAATATTTACTCCACAAAGTTGACAGCCTGAACGTACTGAATATTCAGGAAATAGGCTACTAATACCTTTTCTGTAAAATTTTGAATGTGTTTTTCTTTGGGTCAAATCTTTTATTAAATTTGTTGCAAAATCGTTGAGTTTTAAGCATTCGATACATTGTGCAACGAGGCAAAAGCCGCAATTTTGCGTCCCGTGCTTAAAAAATACTCTTTTTGCAACTTGTTACATAAATAGCTATTTTCTACAAACCTCAGTAAATATATAATTTTTAACACGTGCTGTCAGTGCCTAAAATTTTTAAGGCACTGGTCTTTAAGCTGCCTTCAGCGTCGTGTTCCAAACTTCCTTTCTCGCAAAATAAAATGTCACTTTTACCACTTATATCACAGATATGTATTATGTTTATTGTTCACAGCTGTACGCAATTAATTATATATTCAATTATATTTCTTGTACAAACTGTTTCAGTGCTGCGATGGAAACTGCCCATCATGCGAGAAACCGTGCGGACGAACACTCAATTGTGGCAATCATAAATGCAATTCAGTTTGCCACCGGGGACCCTGCTATCCATGCGCTCAGACTGAAGAAGTGTATTGCAGGTGTGGGGCCACCAAAATTACAGTGCCTTGTGGACGAAAAAATAAAACCAAACCTCCTAAATGTAACAAGATGTGTTCGTAAGTATATCAAATTAGATTATTTCTGCATGTGTCTAGAAACTCTCCTGTGACTTCAAGGGTATCACATAATATAATATTGTTTCCATAGAAAAAAATATGTATTTTTTTAAATTTTATTATTCATTAAGGTTTTTTCTTACAAACTCAAATTTTCATATATTTTTAATATTTAACAATTAAGGTATGATGTCAATCCTTGAGTCGTATTCATGATAATCAGAACGATTAACATAAAAATCAGGAACAGTCATAAATTTTGCCATTTATGAAATTACATTGTATTGGCCTAGTAATTATGTGATTTATTAATAGTTTATTTTTTAATGTGTTATTTTCATTTAAAAAAGCTTTTTTAAAGTTAGCATGTCATAAAACACGTTTAACATCACGGCAGCCATATTGATGATGTGATCATATTATTTGTTTAGACACAGATTCTAATAAACTTGTGGATTATAATGTATGATGGCGTTTAGTTCGCACAGTTACTAATTAAGAATGCTTAACAACTAATTAAATTGTTTTATAACTTATAAATAATTTTTAAAACATGAATCACTTATTTGTGAAACGATATGCAACTAAAATGTCAAAAATGATATGGAAACAGAAAACAATACTTGACACGTTCTATAATGTAGTTGGTAAAAGATTTATGTCACTTTTTTCTTGACCTAAATGTTTCTGATCCGAGAAGTATATTTAATTACAAGTCACTGATTTACATAGATAAAAAAAAAACACAAAAATAAAGTTATATACATTGTATGCGTGTATATCCATTTCGCTTAATTTTAATAAAATATACCCAATAAGATAAGCAAAGCATCATTCAACAAATTAGCAAGTAAATTCGATTATGATTTTATTTCTCATAAAGAATAAAATTTATAGAAAAGCAACCAATTAAATTATGAAACTTATGGTATTAAGTTGCGAACATTTAAACGATTGTAAAAAAAATGTTAACTTTGTACTTACAATAGCTTGTATTCTTTCACACCAAAATAAGCGATTCATATATTGAAACAGAGAAAACGAAAATGTGTGCTTTAATGTAAGTTAACCTTCAAGGTGGCAAGTAGTAGAACAAATAAACTGACGTCATATTACACTTCAGAATGGCTGTAATAGCTCGACAGGTGATCGGAAGTTTTAAGTTAATTTAAAACTTAATTGCAAATAATAATTTCTGTATAGATATTTATTCAGTAAAATTTTATTTGATACTAAAGGTCTGTTCCAACAGCCGTGGTACTGGTTCATAACTGTCAGAAATGTTTGACCAACACAGTCTTATGACGCATTCACCGAGAGTACATTAACAACTTAACTGACTGACTAGTTTTGGACGGTTCGGAACCGATTCTTGCTGTTGTTGGAACAAACCCTAAATCTCCTGCTTGCCTGTACCCTATTGTTGAAAATTTATTTACATAAAAATTTACGTATTTAATATTTCTCTACCATTTATAATACAATCTATAATTTATTTTTTATATACATAAGGTCCTTTAATAATGAAATGTTTGGTACGCTTGTGGGCCAAGGTATTAGTAAACTAACAACTGCTCTTCTTTTTGAGCATATTTTTGTAATTTTAAAACTTAAGACACGAACTCACAACTGATACAACACAAGATTTATTAATAATTGTTACTATAAAACGATAACTACATTTAAACGTTCACAAATGCAGATTCTACTCATATACAAGGTGTAATTTTAAGTTGTGGTCAGTTATTTTAGTTAATTAATATGTGTTCCACAGAATACAAATGTGAAATTTATAATTTTATCAAGTAAATAGTAGAGTTATAATTAATTTTTGTATGATACTAGCTCACTGTCTGTGTTTCTAAATCAACTATATGGCAGAGAGCGTAACTGCAGTGGAAAATAATTTTATAAAAACAATGCCTTAGCACATGCTGTTTTAAACTTTTGTCAATAACTTCTGTCATTGATCTAGTTTACTGAACCAGACAGTGAGATAGGCGGTAAGCCAGGATATGGAAGGGTAATAAAATAAAGAGCTTAACAACAAAAAACGAGAATGATTGATTATATCATTACTTATAATTATTATAATATATTATAATTCAATGCTGGTAGGGCATTAGCCCGCAGAGTAGTTGTTTCCTGGAATTCCGTGTTTGCAAAATATCGTTTCTTGCCAATCGCGATAAAGGTCGACAGCTTTCAATGGTGTCTACTGCATGTAGAACGCTTCGTGCCTGTGACATTTTCAGTTCGGCATGGAGTAGCGAACGGCCGATAGATGTAGTTAGTTCTACACCGCGTACTCATGGTCCCTTCTGTCGGATTAGACAGACGAAAGCAGCTAGGGTTATTCGTCGGATACCTCACCTATGGCATACTGATGAGAGCTAATAAGCTCAAAACCGGTATATGTCTGGTGGGCGTCTGACGAATGACTCTAGCTGTTGCTATAGGTTTTCCAGGTGTAATTCAATGCTGGTCGGGGCATTAGCCCGCAGAGTAGTTGTTTCCTGGAATTCCGTGTTTGCAAAATATCGTTTCTCGCCGATCGCGATAAAGGTCGACAGCTTTCAATGGTGTCTACTGCATGTAGAACGCTTCGTGCCTGTGACATTTTCAGTCTGGCATGGAGTAGCGAACGACCGATAGATGTAGTTAGTTCTACACCGCGTACTCATGGTCCCTTCTGTCGGGTTAGACAGACGAAAGCAGCTAGGGTTATTCGTCGGATACCTCACCTATGGCATACTGATGAGAGCTAATAAGCTCGAAACCGGTATATGTCTGGTGGGCGTCTGACGAATGACTCTAGCTGTTGCTATAGGTTTTCCAGGTGTAATTCAATGCTGGTCGGGGCATTAGCCCGCAGAGTAGTTGTTTCCTGGAATTCCGTGTTTGCAAAATATCATTACTTCATTTTATTACATTTACTCTGTATTATATAACCACTACAGTTGTAAACGATATTTTTTAAATGAATCTGTATTTGAAATTAAAAATAAGTTTGTATCAATTGCTTCTTATTCTTCAATAATTATTATAACGTATTTTGTTCCTATGCAGCATATCACCTGATTGTCACCATGAAAAGAGGGAGAATCATAAATGTCACTTTGGTGATTGTCCTCCGTGTCGCCAAATATGCAACAAGGACAGATCCACATGTCTTCATAAGTGTAGTGCTCCTTGTCACTGTGCAGTGCTCGTAAAAATTGAAGCGCAAAAAGCGTCTATGCCTTGGGAACAAACTAAACCGCAAGTTGAGAAAAAAGCTTTGCCGTGTCCTGATTGTGTAGTTCCGGTGCCTGTAACGTGCCTAGGTAATTCAATCAAAGTTATATTATACTTATTCCAGTCAGTTGGTTAAGAACCATGCGTACACCAACAGATTTAAAGTGTTTCTTTTACGTCATTTTATAAATAGGTTCTATAGGATATACAAAGTGTGACGTCTTTAATGCAAAAAAATACAGATTCTTGACAATATTGTTGGAAAAAAAGTTATATCAAAATCCTTAGTACAGCCCTTGATAAAATGTAACAACACCTATGACCTAGCGGTTGCCTATCCAAAGACCGAGTCGGTGTTGCCAGATTTTACATAAATTTGTAAAACGACCAAGTAAAGAGATAAAAGGTTTTCATACGCTAACTAATTTTAAAATAGATTTTTTACATTGCATCACTTACACTCATATTTTGGTCTCGATCCCAAATTCCTTCATGCAAATTTGTTATCATCCGATATTCCTCAGTTGTTAAAATAGGATGTTTTTTCAGCAAGCCTAAATTCCCGTAAGAATACAGTTCAAAACCATTATAAATGTGGACATTAATTAATAATATTTTAGACAGTGTCACATAATTTTCGATTTAATATGGAGGAATAAACTGTAAAAGTGAACTGGTTACTTCTCTGTAAACGGTAATGTGATCATAACTAAGATATTGTAGAAACAAAATACAGAGAATTGCAGAAAAACTACTATTATTTTAACAGGTGTTTAAATTAGGTGCAAACTTACTGTTGAAAATGGTATCTATTGGAGCAAAACACCCAATTTACGTGATCAAATAGCACCTGATACTTTACGTAATATGATTTACAATAACACTTTTATACACTCTTCTGTTACTCAAATCAAAACACCAAACAAACAGCACAATGCAAACCCATAGATACAATAATGTAATAACACTGATCATTTCACAGAACTTGACTTAACAATTTGAACATTTCACATAATAAAACCACAATGGAAAATAAAAAACAATTGGAATACTTATTACAAGCAGTTTTGATGTATAAATGCTCATTGCTCATGCCATACATTGGAACAGAGCGGGATATCAGAATATTTATATCATTTATAAAATATATATACAAAACAAAACTTTAAAAGTAAGTTTTTCAAAAAATTCTTCACATTTTAGTGATTTGAAAAAATCTTTTCTTCAGAGGTGTCAAATTTTAGAACAAAATTCTTCAATGTAAAGAAAATATTAACATTTGGCAACACTGATCTCGTAATCTCCACTGCACTTGACTCCACAGGTACTTCTATCGCATGTATTATTAAATATTTTTAATATTCCAATTTCGTACTCAATCTATGATCTATATTATCTTACTTCATTTGCTGTCAGGAGTCCAGGTTTTCAATATTTTGCATTAAAAACGCTACATCCTGTATGTATGTATAAATTTCTTTATTGTATACGTGAAAAATATAAATACACTAGCCGCCTAAACTGTGCTGGTGTTCGAATTATTAAAGTGGAGTAGAGCACTAGCGGCGTATATTATTTTTTGTCTAGTTGGGCATGTCAATTGGACTTTGGAAAGGCTACACATTTGATGATTTCATAATTATTTCAACATGGTGATCTTACTATATTGATTGTTTAAAATTATTTTAGGTGAACATGAAACTGCAGATTGGCCATGTTACTTGGCTAAACCGTCAAGTTGTCATCGCCCGTGTGGAAGAATACTCGAGTGTGAGAATCACTCTTGTTCTTTACCATGCCATGTTGTCGATTCAGAACCAGACAAAATAAAGGTGTGTACTCTTGACTTTTTTTGTGTAAATCCAGACTGCTGTATACTGGGTGTAACAAATGATAGAGGTATTTCTTGTGCCTTAAAAAAACGTATAATCTGGGAGAAGGGGGTGCTTTGTCCCTCCCATTTTACGCCCAAGAACAATTTCTCATGACATCATAGCGTAATATTTTATTTGCATTATTTTATTACTCTTTAAATTTTTGAAAGTCATGCAACATACACCCTGTATAAATAATTTGTATATGAGAATGGTTAATAGTGTGTTGCCACATAATATCAACCTATTAACCATCTATCGGTAGCATAAAAGCTGTCGTGATTATTTGTAATAAATTCTATTTTAATTTAAGGCCGGCGTCAACTGTGAACAGTGTGAAAATGATTGCACCAAAGAGAGACCTGAGGGATGTCAACATCCTTGTCCCAAGCCCTGCCATCCGGGACCGTGCCCACCTTGTAAAAATATGGTACGGATCAAGTGCTACTGTGGTCTCAATCAGCCTTATATTCGTTGTAGTGATTGGATTAACCCCGAAAAGAGAGATGAATTGCAAAGTTGTGGAAATCAGTGTCCAAAAAATGTAAGTGTTTGAAAAATTTACCTTTTTGTCTGAAGGATATAAATGGAGGATATTTTTGTTTATGAAACTATTCTATGTAATATTGATAATTTGTTATTTTCATTTTCTTTTACTTTCATTGTTGAAATTTGAGTGTGTTTAATCGGTTTGTTTTAGTATTCAGCATTGCCTTATGGTAATAATAATATCTCTACCCCTCTTTCTAATCATGAGGAATAGCCCAGAAGTCGGGAGACTTATACGAGAGAGGGGGCGGCATATTATTATTAAGCATACATAATTGTAAGAGTATAACTGCTATGCAGCAATTATACAGAGGGTTCCCCCGAACATGTTCAGTGCTTATATTTTGATCGCTGAGGCAGCTAGACCAACAAAATTTGATATACAGACACTAGATAGCATGTAGATGCGGATGGCGCTATCCATATTTATACAGGGTGTCCCATGTTTCAAGAAATTCATTTCGATCGAATCGAATTTTTTTATAGTTGTTTATGGTTGCCATCCAATCTGAATACTAAATCAAATTTTTGATCGTGAGCACACTGTTAACGTAGCATGATCTAAACATCTAGCCTGCATCGGCCTTTGCCAATTAAACAAAATTTTTTCACAAAATATCTCTGGAATGAGTAAATAAAAAATTAGAAATTTTAATGTAAATTATGTAAATGTATCTGCAATTTTTTTCCTCATCAGTATTTATCTGTTTTGACTTAATATTGTGTTAGACTGTAGAATTTCTGCGTAAAAAATGTATCTTGTTTAATTTTGATAAAATGTTTTTTTAAAAAAATCAATTTGAAATTTAAATATGTCACTTAGACGCAATTTGTTTTGGAACGTCCTGTATTTTTTTCAACCATTTTTACATAGTAGTTAACTTCCCGAATCAGTTATTTTAAGATACCTTGCATAATTATTACAAACTATAAGACAATTTTCCACCATTTTAATTTAAAAAAAAATATCAAAACAAAAAGTTTTTTGCTTTACTTTATTTTGTTTTTAATTTTCAATGCCAAATAAAAAGAGCCACAAAAATAATTTCAAAATATTTTTTTAAATAGTTTTTATTTTGTAAATAAAATCATTTTCAAATAAAACGTGTATTTAAAAAAAAAGTTAATTATAAATTATTTTCTACCATACAGGATGTTCCATTTAGTTTACACATTTACTTTATTTTATCAGACGTGAAGCTTATTAAATAATTTGGAAAAACGATATAGGTTTTCCATAGAAAAACAAGGAAATGTGTGAACAATTTTTATAAACTTAAAAATAAACACCACAGAAACTATTTGGAATAAAATAATATCTAAAACTGATATTAAAATGTTTGTCACAAAATATAATAACATTTCTGTCAATGGTTTGACAATTTTGAAAGCACAAAAAATAAAAATATTTTATTACTACAACTGGCAAGGCATAGATGTGACATTATTGTGTTGATGGTTGCATGGCTAATATAGTGAAATTTTAATTTGTGTTTGGTGGGTGACCATCGGTGTTTATATATAGGGGTTTCATATTCTTTATAAAAGAAAAGAAACAAATTTTTAAAGGACAATTCCGTTAAATCTTTGTACCTGAATGTTTACTGTCATAAACAGTCTGTAATATTTTAATGGTGAAAACATTTGGGAATTTTTTAGAGGACTTGAATGCCTATTATCTCAAATGTTGTCAGATGTGTATACTTTCATCTACAATAATATCAAACTCTATATTTCTCCAAATCAGCATGGTTTTGTGCCTAACCGTTAAAATGCTTCTAATTTAACAGAGTTTACTCAGTTTGTTTCAAATAACCTGGATAATAAAGATCAAGTTGATGCGATATATACCGACTTCTCAAAGGCCTTCGATAAGGTTAATCATAATTTACTTCTCCAAAACGTTTGGTACTATTGTTTTAGTAGTAATTTGCTTTGTCTTATGAAATCTTATTTAAATCAACGTAATTTATATGTATCTTATGCTTTAAATCAAATACATTTTTAGCAACTTCAGGGGTCCCACAAGGGTCAAATTTAGGACCGCTTCTGTTTGTTTTATTTGTGAATGATTTATCTTTGAGTCTGAAATCCTGTCATCTTTTTTTTGCTGACGACTTGAAGTTGTTTCATAGCATTTCATGTATTGAAGATTGTACTAAACTTCAGGGTCTTCTGAATGTTGTGGAGGAGTGGTGTGTGGACAATAACCTTCTTTTAAATATAAGTAAATGTAAAGTATGTTTCTTTACTCTTAAATTACATTCATATTTGATTATACAGTTAATTCAGAACCGTTAAGCGCGTTGTAGTAATGTCAAAGATCTGGGTGTACTTTTGACAATAAACTATCTTTTTCTGAGCATATTATTCAGGTAGCTAATAGTGCATATAAAGCGCTAGGTTTTTCATTAGAAACACAAAATCGTTTGATAATATAAACGCCCTTAAGTGTCTTTACTTTTCGTTGGTGTGCTCTAAGCTTGAATATTGTAGTCTTATTTGGTATCCTCACTATAATATACGTATCCAAGAGGTAGAAAAATTCAACGTCGATTTTAAAATTCTTGTGTTTCCGAATTGACCATTTTATCCAATTAGGGGACACGATTATAATTTACTTTTGCAAAGATTTAACATTCAATCACTTAGCACTAGAAGAGCACTAGCAAGTTTATCGTTTTACATAAATTATTTCATGGCAATGTTGACTCTGCTTTGTTAAGTTTGTTCACTATTCGAGTTCCGCGTTCTGGTTCTCTAAGTAATGATTTATTTTATTGTCATAATGTTAGAACAAATTTTGCTTTGAAGTCTCCTGTATATGTAATGTCCAATAATTTCAACTACATTAGTGAACACATTGATACTAACGTTTGCAGTTTGAATGACTTGTTAACTTTAGGAACTCTGTGTTTTTAATACTTATCATGCTTGTAAACAATTAGTTTATTATGTATTATTATTATTATATTCTACTCTTTGTTATTTCTTTATTATTTTTATATTTTTCTAAGATATATTATTATTATTATTATTTTACTTCTACTAAACATTTTCTTGTATTGTCCTATTATTGGAAGTGATTCTGTTGGGCAATAAATGCATTATTAGTATTATTATTATTATTATTGTTATTATTAAAAGGTTTTAAAATGTTAACAATCTATCATTTTTAATAATCTAGCACCTGTTTATAAATTTTAGTAAAGAAAATTGACAGATCACTAAAACATTGTGTTCTCTTTGCAGTTCGATTGCGGCCACAGATGTAAAGCCAACTGCCACGCAGGACCGTGTCCGAACCCAGAACTGTGTAAGAAGAAAGTTAAAGTGACTTGTAAATGTAAAAGGATCAAGAAAGAATTTTCTTGTGAAAGCGTACGTAAGAATATTGCATATGTAGAGTGCGACGGAGTATGCAAGCAGAAACAAGAAGAGGAAAAGAAAGTAAAAGATGCCCTGAACGAACAAAGGAAAATAGAAGAAGAGCTGAAAAATAAGAAAGAACTGGAAAAGTACCAGAAGATGTTTGAAGGTAAAAAGAAGAATAGGGGTAGAAGAGTATACGAGGAAGAAAACGAGGCCGGTTTTATTAAGAAATATTGGTTTATTTTGTTATCTGTTTTTGTTTTATTTATTACTTTGCTAATGTATTTTACATTTAAGTAAGATAGTAAAAGCATAGTTTAGAAACAAAATATTTATTATGACAGGGAAAATCACTTTGTTAGTTTGTATGAAATAGGTAATAAATCTGTTTTGCACCATAATTCCGAGTTCTAATTCTATACAATTGGTCTATGTAAATTAGACTAAAATATCGAGAATAGAAGAAATAAATTATAAAGAAGTGATTTATGGGGTACGGAATCTTGAAAGTATTAGGAATAAAGATGCGACGAGTTCCCAGCAGCGGGCGAAATAAACCAGCAAATAATAACGCTTGGGTTATGGATATATGTAAAAATATCTAGCATCAATCATAACCACAAATCAAGAAACGTCAAAGCTATGACCTAGTTTTTATTTCGTATGAAGTGAAATATGAAACGTATGCACCATGGGAGATACTAGGATGATTATGCTCGCAGGCAACAGGTTGCTTCTGAGGGTGTTTAGGCTCGAGGAAAGTAAATCGCCTGTATCCCTATATCTCCCTTGGTACATAAATAACTATTTCATTCACTTGTTTGACAAATGTCAGGCACAACATCCAAATCTATGAAAAAGAACTTCATATTCAGGGAAATTTTTTGGGCGGTTCATACAAAAAATTCTCATTATTTTGCTGTCTCGGGCCTACACCGCTCCTTTCACTACAATATATGTAATTGTGTGTATTAAAATTTAAATATCATAGAGTAAACTAATTGTAGCATGATGGTCTGGTTTTGCAAAACACTATGTATGTATAATAAATGGTCTAAAGGTATGTTTGATAAATATAAAATTTAGTTTCAATAAATATTAAAAATAAAGTTGACTCGCCCGGGAATAGAACCTTTGACATAAGCTAGCACACTACACGCTGTCAAATACGTACTGTTTATTTCACTAAACATCAACCAACTACTATAAGAAAATACACAACGTTTTGGCAAAATAAAGAAAGTGGCTAAAAAACAAACATTCCATATCTCCGCAACCATTACTTTGCGGACCCATGTTTATTAAGACTTTTCTGCTTATTTTGGTTCATACTATTACCTCCTGAAATTTTTAACACCCTGTATATGTTTATCTGGCCAATTTGTGATTGTTGTTTAATAATTATTTTATCAATATACTTAGACATTGACCTAGATTCCCAATATATCATAAATCAAATATATAAGCATTACTTATACAGGGTGTGACTTTTATAGTGAAAAAAAATTTAAGAGCACTTTAAAAATAATGTAAAATTTTTACTACACTCAAATAATAAAATGGGACTTACAGCCAAAATACAAGGAAAACAGAAGAAGAACTGTTAAAAATTCTCTGCATTAAAACTAAAAACCTGAATAACATGATAGCAGGCCGAAAATTAAGAGAGAAATTTAAATGTTATTGTTATTTAAATATAAAATAAACTAATTGTAGCATGATGGTCTGGTTTTGCAAAACACTATGTATGTATAATAAATGGTCTAAAGGTATGTTTGATAAATATAAAATTTAGTTTCAATAATTTGGGGGGGACAAATTCTGTGTTTTTGCAAGATTTAACATTCAATCATAGCACTAGAAGAGCACTAGGCAATTGTCAAAATTGTGCTTATTTGGGTGATTCCATATGCAGTTCTTAAAAACTTTTAAAATGTTCATATTAACATTTAAAGCTATAATATTGTCGAAATCCTATGGAAATGAAAACAAAATCGAAGGAAATTCTAAAATTAAATAAAGTGATAAAACGACCAAAAAATTAAAAAAAATTGGTATACAGGGTGTTAAAAAAGAGTGTAAAATATTTAAGGAGGTACATAATAGTATGAACCAAAATAAGCAGAAAAGTCTCAATAAACAAGGGTCCGCAACGTAACGGTTGCGGAGATATGGAATGTTTTATGTTTTTTAGCCCCTTTCTTTATTTTGCAAAACGTTGTGTATTTTCTTACAATAGTTGGTTGATGTTTAGTGAAATAAACAGTACGTATTTGACAGTTGTTCTCAGTGCACAAGTTTTCTTTCGCTATGGCTGGTTACTCTAACGCAGAATTAACAGACATGCATTTCATGTATGGTCGTGCTAATGGGAATGCCACCGAAGCGCGACGTCTTTATGTTGACGCTTATCTAAATCGCCAGATTCCTTCACAATGCATGTTTGGAAGAATTCACCAAAGATTGCGTGATACCGGTTCCTTGAGCAAACAGTGCCATTTATCCGGTAGACCAAGGTCGGTATCCACTCCTAGAGCAGAAGAAGAAATTCTAGCACTGGTAGAGCAGAATCCAGGTACGAGTGTGCGGAGAATATCAGCCGAGGTAGGAATTAGTGGTCCTCTTGTTTGGAGAATCCTTCACGAGCAACTGCTTTATCCATACAATGTGCAACGAGCACAGGCCTTAAATCCAATAAATGATCATCAAGCACGTTTGGCTTTTTGCCGCTGGTTTCTACGTCATTATGCTGAAGACCCTCGTTTTCTTGCAAATATTCTTTTTACTGATGAGGCCGGGTTCACAAGAAATGAAGTGTTTAATTTTCACAATACGCATATTTGGGCCAACGAAAATCCTCATGCTCTAATAGAATCTGGACATCAGGCACGTTTTTCATTAAACATTTGGATGGCTATTATAGATGACAAATTTCTAGGTCCTGTTGTTTTACCAAACCGATTAACAACCTCAACTTTCTGCAGAACACACTGTATGAGTTTTTGGAAGACATTCCTTTGAATCAGAGGCAACAAATGTGGTTCCAGCATGATGGTGCTCCAGCTCATTTTTCCATGGCCGTTAGAGAGCATTTACACCAAACTTTTCCACATTGATGGGTAGGAAGGGCCGGACCTGTTTTATGGCCTCCAAGATCGCCTGATCTGAAACCTCTAGATTTCTGTTTGAGGATATTTGAAGACATTAGTGTTATGGTACTCTTGTAAATAGCCTGGAAGAGCTGCAGCTACGGATTAATCAAAAGTGTCAAGAAATCCAAATCAAAGGGGGTGTTTCCGAAAGAGTTCGAATATCGTTGAGACGAAGATGTCGTGCCTGCTTGGAAATGGACGAAGGGCACTTTGAACATCTTCTGTAACTTTGTTTTTTGTTTGTTAAAAGCTTCCTTTGTCGGTTTATTCCTAATAAAATAAAATGTTTGAAAAACGAATAGTGGTCCATATCTCTGCAACCGTTACTTTGCGGACCCATGTTTATTACGACTTTTCTGCTTATTTTGGTTCATACTATTACATCCTGAAATATTTTACACTCTTTTTTAACACCCTGTATATGTTTATCTGGCCAATTTGTGATTGTTGTTTAATAGTTATTTATGCAACAAGTACAAAAAGTAAGTGTAAGTAGGACAACACGTCGAGTGCAATAAGCACTTTTTGTACGGTTTGCATACAATATTTTTTCTACGTTCATGCAAAAACCAAAAAATGATATTTAAATGACACTAAGTCTAGGAAAATGTGACGTCGATTTGAATGTTTATGTTTGTCATGATGACAAAACGCTGTAGTAGAATGACAGATGAATGCAATAAACATTTTATTGCACTAGTGCAATAAAGAACCACTTTTTCCACTAAATATAGTTCAATAAAGTTTTGTTTTTTGCATGAACGTAGAAAATAATTATTTTATCAATATACTTAGACATTGACCTAGATTCCCAATATATTATAAATCAAATATATAAGCATTACTTATACAGGGTGTGGCTTTTATAGTGAAAAAAAATTTAAGAGCACTTTAAAAATAATGTAAAATTTTTACTACACTCAAATAATAAAATGGGACTTAGAGCCAAAATAAAAGGAAAACAGAAGAATGAAGAACTGTTAAATATTCTCTGCATTAAAACTAAAACCTGAATAACATGATAGCAGGCCGAAAATTAAGAGAGAAATTTAAATGTTATTGTTATTTCGGTTATTCACTGTCAACGTAGATTTTCGCGAATTAGAAAGAACGGTGCAAAAAGGAAACGTGATTTGACCCTTCACTGTTTCCTCTTGCAAATATATTGACTGACATTATTGCAGTGAAACTGTAAACACTACAAAGCACCATTTTTATTGACTAATACTACAAAATAAAAATCAGTCAGTATTGACTGATTCAAAATTCAAACACAGTATTCTGAGCAACTGCAGGTTTTATCCGATAGTATAGTAGTGGTAAATATAGAAGTATATTTTATGTAATATCATTAGAGCGGGTATGGTAGGGTGGAATAATGTTAGCTTGGGTCAATGTGAGAGATTGATGCTGGTTGATATTTGACTACCCCCCTAATTAATGAGGTTTTCCTCATTCCTGCACTGAATAGTGGTTAGGGCCTACCAACGTAAGTCGTTCCTGGGCGCAAATGCGGCCTGCTTAATAATAATATGCCGCCCCCTCTCCCGCACAAGTCTCCGACTTCTGGGCTAATCCCTGTGATTAGAATGAGGGGTAGAGATATTATTATTATATTATTATTATAAACGACACACCCTGATGTATATATACTAACTGTTAGAGAAATCTTTACATTATAGTACCTACTAATATTTATTAATATTTATGTTAACAGCATAGAAAGATAGATACATTTTCTATGGTTGACAATTTTTTTACAGCAATAAATAATTTTATACATGCATTATCAATATTTATTTACTTAATATTTGCTTTCTCTTCCTTCAAAAAATGTATTTTAATAAAGAAAACGCACTGAAAAAAAAAACAAAAATGATATATTTTCTTGCATATTCTTACAACTGTGTGTTTAAAGGTGCATCTATTTGATCCACACTTGTTATTAGGTAATACACTCCAGAGATAAAAATTTAATCATTTCAAGTGTTTTGCCCTGTTATTATTATCTTTCTGGATTCTGGTGGATTTCTTGGAATTACTCTAAATATGTTTAAATTTTAAAAGAACTCAAAAATATGGCATATAAAGACTTATTAAATCCAGGAACAGAACTTAGTGAGCTCAAATTTAATGGGGTAAGTTTTGTTTATGATACAGATTAGACAAGGTTTATAACACTGGCTATATATTATCTAAGGTTAATTCAGTTTATGTTCTATTTTTGAATACTTGGCATACAAGACCCTAGATAAAATATACTTTACAAGACCAAACTATCAGTTTATAATTATATTATAAATTACCAATTTTACTTAAATTTTATTTAAATTACTAATTTGGGTATATGTATACCTACCTAGTTAATGAATTATATGTTAATGACCACGTGAAAATATAAATATAGTAAATCGATATTTATCCTCTTATTTACATGGACACCATAATCTTATATCAGACTGTCTATACACGATAATATTCAAAACAAAAGTTACTAAAATCTGAAGGAGCCGATTACAAAAGATACAATTTAAATCACCTGTATGTTTGCAATTACGTTAAACAAATACCTAAAATATATTTTATAAGTTTGTTATGTACACTATAAATGAAATAAAATTTAAAACATATTTTTTAAAAATTAAAACTATTCCGTAAATTATATTGTAAAAAATTTTTCATAATTAAGTATTTTTATATATGCTAAAAATCATTGATTATATCGTTTTTATGACCCAAATTACATATTATTTTTTTAGTTTTGGGACTGGTTTATTAACTTTTCCGATATCAGAATTCATTGGAAATATGAACCGACCTACATAATTTCTCAATCTTCTTTCTTGATCGGTGGTTTAGCTACCTTTATACATGGTAGGTACGCATTTGTTAAAAATTTTAGATATAAAAAATAAATATCAAAATCCAATATAATTTTCAGCTTGCATATGGAAAGGCCGTTTCCCTTACTTGTGGATTTCTATAGTGCTCCATGGCCTTGTGGTAGAAAGCTTGTCTTATTGTCTTCGTCCACATGTAGACAATTTTTGGCATTCACAGACTCCCGTAATATTTTTAGGAGGTCGACTACCACTGCATATCATATTTTTGTGTAAGTGCAAAATTTAAATAGCAACTTTTAACATGGGAAAATAGTATGTGCCTGATTACGTCTTTAGATTTATCAATGCAAACTGTTGTACAAGTACAACCCGTTTGAGCAAGAATTTGGTCGTTATATTGTGAGGAAGTCCTATAACTTCAATAAAGTGGCCAATAAATTGGAGAGAATGGAACTGATTTTAACTTATTGGCCAATTTAAGGAAGTTTAAACTAGATTTAATTAAATCTCTTAGCAACATGCCATCAAATGTCTTATACCGGAGCAACCAAACTCAATTTGGTTAAATCATGATTAAATTTGATAAACTGACCATTGTAGTGACTAGATATTTATTCAATAATAATTATGTTACTAGCTTTTAGATTAAATATTTAAAGAATGTTTTATACAGGCTGTTGCAAATTAGTAGGTGAAGCCGTTAACTACTTACTTTGGACCAAAATAATGAAACTTTTCTTATGCCACTTTTATTTTTTGAATTTTCAAAATACAGGGTGATAATTTTAGATATATTTTTTTCAAATTTGACATATTTTTATCTTAAGTCTTTAGGTATCTTAACCAGTTTCAAAATAACTCATTCTGTAATAATAATCCGCTTTTGATGAGGCTTGCAGCAGGTTTAAACTGTAAAAAGAACAATAATTCAACAAGAAACAGATTACATATTATTTTATTAATTTATATACACTTTGCCTGAAAATAATTGATAATAACTTTGTAAATTTGGAACTAAGAAAATGCATTTTAAGGTTAAAGCCTGCTTAAGGAGCCACTTACGTTCAAATAGTATTATTAGGCAATGAGATACGAGGCGGCTAGGCAGACAGAAGATGTAAGGGAAGTCAGAGGGTTGCAGTGCACCTGGCAGAACGATCGAGTTGACTTGCATCTAGTAAGCCCCTTAAGTAGGCACATTTTCTGTGTAATTTTGGTCTAAAATATTAAAACATGAAACGAGACCACAGACCCTTAATTTTTTTTGAGTGAGCCTATGGTTTTAGATTTTTTTTTTGATAGAGCATGTTTTTATTCTATTTTTCTCTTGTAAGATTTTTATTTAAAGCTTAAGTTACTTGATATTACAACGTTGTTGCTTATGCTAGGTGTATGGCACAAAGTAGATATCGCTAATTATTAAATGGCCATTTCCATTTTATTCAGTAAATTGAAATAAACAAATGGCACAACTAACAGCAAAGACTAAAAAAATAACAAAAATTTAACTCAGTTAAACTAAATGTTCAATTTGGTACCACCTTCATCCACCTGGAGCTATTTCAATTGGATTAATGAATATTCTGGAAAATATGTCGTTTCAGCCTAAAGTGCTCTCTAGTATGAGGACTATATAAATGAAATCTTTCATAAAACCCCAGAAACTAAAGTCGAATGGGTTGAAGTCAGGGCAACGGGATGGTCACTTAACATATGCAACCTGTTATCTACCAATTCATAGAAAAGATTTCATTTAAATGGTTCTTAACATTCTTCACAATGTGGAGGAGCACCGTCTAGTTGAAATCAGTCAATGAAAGTTTTGTAAAAGAAAAATTAAAATTTGTTAGAATTGATGAAAGATTTCTTTTACATGGTTCTAATACTAGATAAACAGATAAATAAGAAAACGAATTGTACAAGATGGAGAGCACTTTAGGCTGCAACCACAAATTTTCCAAAATATTTGTTAATCACTAATTATAAGAACCCTAGGTGAAGGTGAAAGTGGTACCCATATTGAACATTTAGTTTGAGTTAAATTTTTGTTTTTTTCTTACTATTTGCTGTTGCTTGTGCCGTTTATTTATTACAATTTATTGAAAAACATGGAAATGACCATTTAATACTTATAGCAATATTTACTTTGTGCCACACTTGGCACATGCAAAAAATTTGCAATATCTCATAAACTAAAAAAAAAAAATAATCTGAAACCATAGGCGTACTCCAAAAAAAATAGGGGGGGTCGTTTTTTTTATCAAAATTACACAGAAAGTGTGCCGAGTTAAGATACAAATATGTGCCAAATTTCTAACAATTATCCCTGAAACCAGCGGAGTTATCCATAAAAATCAGTATTAAAATTTGTATTTTGACACCCTATATTTTGAAAATGGAGCTCCAAAATCAAAAGTGGCATAAGAAAAGCCCTTATTTTGGTCCAAAGTATGTGGCTTAACCAACTATTTTGTAACACCCTGTAAATGTGTGTGTAGGGCTAACCTAATTGAAGGGTGGAAAAGCTAGAGAGCCTAAGTGCCAAAAACAAAGATTTGATCTTCTTTGGGTAAAACAGACCTACTTACTAATATCAGTGTCTCATAAGAGACCTAAGTCCATAGTCCTATGTAAATCGTCAATACATACGTATAAAATTGACAGGGGACCTATCTCCAGGCAGGCAGGCCCAACTTGTAGATCTAAGTGCCAACGACGCAAACCAGTATTAATACATAATGTATTTTTTATGTAAAATTGTCGAGAATTAAATTTTTTTACTTTAATTGGCAATTTATTGTGAAATGCCCAATAATTAAAATGGTACTTAGGCCCTTTAATTTTAAACCTTTTTAGCAGGTAAAAGCTAGGGGACAAAACTTAAAATTCGCTGCCCTGTAAAATTATATTTTTGGCACTTAGGCTCTCTAGCTTTTCCACCCTTCAATTATGTTGAATTTATATAGACATTATAATCATATATTTTTCCAGACTCATGTTTCCTGTACAATAGCTCGGTTGCTGTGGCGAAGATGCGTTTACCAAAATGGTCTGAACCATTCGCAGTTGGTTTAGGCGTTGTTCTAATAGATATACCCTATGATATAATATCTGTAAATTTCCTCCACTGGACATGGCACGATACTGATCCTAACATTTACGACAGACATTACTGGGTACCATGGAATTCTTATTACTTTCACTCATGTTTTGCGGCCAGTTTTACCTTCTGGTTTCATTACTCAAGAGAAAAGTTATGCAAAAGTGAAGGAAAATGGCTGGCTGATAAACGGTATGAATCCCTTTATGAATGCAAACAAAATTCTAACATACATTCAGAACTTATCTAAAAAAAAATTCTGAAGTACAGGGGACTTTTACAAATACAATTTTGTAAATAAAATCAAAAAGGGCAGTTCGAAAATGATTTAAAAATACACTTCTGCACAGAACTGGAAAGGGGTCCACTGTAAAACCTGATAAAGATGGCAAACCATGCAATCGGTGACCTGACAAAAAATGGAAATAAATTCTCAAGTAAAGAAATAAACATCATTTTATAACACCTATTTTATAATGCAAATTCAACTGCTTTTGCAGCTATTGTTATTAATTAATAATAGAATTAATTAATAAAATAGTTTAACATACCATACAACAAAATTTTGGGCCCGTCTTACAAAGTTTCTACAGACTAACGCAAGGCTTCTTGTCCGTTTTGAACTCGAAGTTATTGGCAGCAACTATGATACGTTTGCGTAAATTATCAATAGTAGGTATCCACTTTGGTGTGATACATTTCATTTCTCAAATATCCCCATAAAACGAAGTTCAAATGTTTTAACGGCTATAATTGAGCCTCGTGTATGATACGCCACACTGCTGCAATATGCTGTTGATGTACTGGATCTCCACCTGTTCCACAATTCGGTTTTCAATTTCTCTCGCGTTGCACTACACTTGCACTCACTGCATACTGCAGTAAAAGTAGCTGCATTTGAGACATGTTTACCGGGAAATCATAGTCAAGCATTTTCACACCGCTATAAATTAAAACGATATCCATCAACCGAGTTGCTCACAAGCTATTTTTGACACTTGAAAAATATATCAAAAAATTAATACTTACTTACAAAAAGTAATCGGATATCAATATTCGGAATCGCCTGGCTAGACACTACAGTAGCCCAGCGATATAAAGGTTGAAAATACTATAACTTCAATAATTTTTTACTTGGAAACTATAAGGATTTTACAACAATTTTTTTTACGATATTGACCACTTTTCATCCAAATTTTTTTAGATAAGTTCTGAACACACAAGGTGCTTTAAGCATGTTCTAATAATAGAAGAATAACTCATTCGATTAGGTATTTTAAGAAAACGGTCTGGATGATGGTATGTCTTAAATGGTTTATACTTCAAGATAGAGTCTGTTAAAGTTTTGTATGTGTAACAATAATATCTTAAAAGATGTTTGACTACAAATTAATAAAACTTGGGTAAAAATTGAGTGAATGTTTACACGGTGTAACAAAAAAGGTCATTCCGCTAACTGCGTATTTTTGGCGGCAAAATATGACGACTTAACCCTACTTACCTATATACAAAAATGTCTCCCTTAAAAGATACAGGGTGTTAAAGTTAAACTTTTAAAATTGTTTTTTCACTATATTTCTTCAGGTTTACATGTATCACTTTGAAATTTTGTAGAGATACTTCTTGTTATTAACAAAATCCTCAAGGGTATTATTATAAACAATGTCTAATAAACAAATAGGGGGAAAGGTTATTTTTATCCATTACTTTTTTCTGATATACGCCTATAGACGAGTTTTTACAATGTCATAATGTGAAATTCTATTTAGAATATACATAAACGTTCAAATCGACGTCATATTTTCCTAGTTAGTGTCATCTAAATAAAAAATTTTTTGGTTTTTGCATGAACGTAGAAAAAATATTGTATGCAACTTGTATAAAAAGTGTTTATTGCAATTGACGTGTTGTCCTAATCGGCCTAAAGGCCTCGAACAATTTCACGTCGCGTGCAATAAACACTTACTTTGTGTACGTGTTGCATAAATAACTATTATTGTGGGGAAAAAATAGGGCCTGAAGAAACATATTAGTTATTAAACAGATTTGCACTAATTGCTGTAAATACCCTACCAACTAAATCTATAAATGATTTAGTTGGTAGGGTGTTTCACACAGATACTGCAGGTATAATTCAATGCCGGTCGGGCATTAGCCCGCGGAGTAGTTGTTTCCTGCAGTATCATTTATAGATTTAATGGCGACGCCAGGCGAGGTCTGCGTTAAGTACCTACGATATTGTAGGTCGCTTTCTGCAAGTCGAGCCGCTTAGGCCGAGCAGATTAGTAGCAGACCAGTTACATCTCATCCTACCAACTAGTTTAGATGCCGTGACATTCCTAAACTTAATAAAATCCTAAATCCTAATATTTTTCTGCTAAAAATACGCAGTTAGCGAAACGACATGCTTTTTTGTTACACCCTGTATATTAATACCAACCATAGACGGAGATATTGAAATCGTCACTTAAAAATCACAGAATTTTGATACTTCAGGGTATTTTGGAAATTCCATTTGATCCTTAATTGTATTTCAAAGAAAAAATATGTGTTTCATTCAATTTGAAAAGGTACCTTTAATTTATTTTTTAACAAACCACAGTTTTAGAGGTCTTCAACTACAATGTTGAAGTTCTCTGCTAAAAACTGTTCACTTCAGAAAAAAAATTATAGGAATATTAAAGGCCATATATTTTTAACACTAAAAAAATCATTTGAAAATTTAGTTTACAGAAGTTCAGCAAAACATATTCTATGCCGTTGAATTTTATTAATTTGGAATGACTATTTTCTATGCAAAACTTCATTTCCCATAAAAAATATGTAATTTTATCAAATGCTGTTTTAAAATTAATTTTGATTTATTCAATTATGTAAAAGTTTTAGGCTAAAAACTATACTTACTCAAAAATGAATCTTTACAAATAGAGTTAAATTGGTTGACCAACTTCCCAAAACAGCTTTCAAAAACGTAAGATAGTGTGTGACAGTGAATCTTTTTTATTTTACTAGCAGCTCAAATTATATATCAAACATCTTTAACGTCATCTCAAAAACCAAGGACATAAGTTCAAAGAAACTTTTTCACCTTAAAATGATCTCAATGATATTTTATTAACTGAACTTACTGCGGAATAAAATAACTGCAAATAATTTATCAATATCTTATCTTTTCAGTTTTCAACTAAAATTCAGTTTTATTTTAGTGTTTCCAGAGAACTACTTTGTTCGATAATAGCCGCTCTTTTAGGGACACCTGGAGGCGTACTCTTATTTTTACCTATCTACCACCCACTCCATGATATTTTCAAAATACACAGTGAAGTAACATTCTTTATGCTGTTCTCAGTGTTTTTACTGCTTATTTGGTCAGGCGACAGAAAATCGAAAGATGACAAATTTTCAAATAGAGCAGTACACAAAACACACTGGTCAACTTGGATTTTGATTGGCTATTTATTAATACATTACACTGTATTTATGATCATGCCTATCTTCTTCAATCCTGAAGATGAAATATCAACTGGACTAAAAGAGCCAATTGGACCTTGTAATGAATATGACGAGGTGAAAACGGCATTTGGAATGGTAGGTACCACAAAAAAGTTTTGCCACTCACTGATACGCACAAATATAGGATGTTCAGAAAGTAGTGGTCAAAAATGATGGGGCATACCGAGGGAGTCGAAATAATCCCAATACTTCATATACATTTTTGTTCTATCTCGTGTCCTTACCGATATACAGGGATTCCAACTAAGAAACTAAATATTGAATTTCAATTATAATTACTATTGGCCATTACCTTGGCCACTTCAAAACTCTAGTAATACAACTTTTTATTATTGGAATTTATGCAATTTTAAGAGGGTTTCCAAATTTGACATTTTGCATTCGCCAAGAATCATGCATGGGTTATGTTTGGTTCTACCATTTACTATCTAAATTTTGTCCAAATTCCAGTTTTATATCATAATGTTCAATATGTGTTATATATATATTTTCAGATTCCTACCTATATTTTAAAAAAATAAGGTGTTTGACACATTATTATTATATACCCCAAGAATGAAAACATTGAAAGCTGATGCTATTTTGTAGAAAAACAATTTTCAAAATTCGCATATAAGAGTAATTTACAATAAACTGATTTTTGATTTTTAAACCATGCACAATGAAATACTATCTCAACAGTTTGGGTTTAGAAAGGGTATATTAACGGATCTTGCAATATATAAGACAATATCATAGTACTATAAAATTAATGTTAAGGAATAAGGGGTAGTCTGAAATTGCTAGAATCACATTTAACAAATATGTATCAAATTGTATGTATCACAGGGTTCCATATTGGGTCCATTGATGTTTCTGGCATATGTAAATGATTTACCCAGTGTGGTTCGAAACGTTTTATTGTGCCAATTTGCTGCTTTATGACATATTAGTCGCAGCAAGTACTGCTCATGCTCATGAATTTGGTACGTCACGACAACTAACTGATGCATCTGATAGAATAAATGCATGGTGTGTGGATAATGGTTTGATTCTTAATAGTTCAGACAGGTCTTGTAACATTTCGGATTACTAACAACCACTGTAAATCTTTATATGTTAAACTGCAGGGTAAGTCTGTACCACAATTGGATATGATTAAATTTTTGGGGATGTCAATGGACACCATCTTATGTTAGGATATGCATATTGAGTGGATCAACATTTGTGAATTGATGAGGAATCTTAGGGAACACGTGTCAATTACAAGTTTAAAAACCCATGATTATGCTCATGTTAAGTCCATGATTAGGTATGGTATAGTTTTTTGGAGTGGCTCAATTTATTCTTATAAAATATTTATAACACAAAAAAAATTGTCCGATGCATGTTGGAGCTCTCACCTACATCTTGTAGGCGTTATTTTCGGGTTCCCAATATTTTGACTGTTTCCTTCTGAATCGTGACATGTATTCACAAGCAATGACCATGATGACAAGAAATGCATGTAACCACAATATAACTTTCTTTGAACGGGGCACGTGCACTATGCAGCTGTAAGGGCTTACAGATCTCTGCCATTGGGTATTAGAAAAATAGATATGTGTAAACATTTTTAAGAAATCAGTGAGACGGTTTCTCGCTGATATGTGCTTTTATGATTTTAATGTGGTAGTATTTAGATTTCATGGTTTTGATTCTTTTAGCGCTTGAACATGTCGTTTTTTTGATTGTTTATTACACAATATGTCTCTTTGAGATTTTTCTCTGGATTCTTTTATTGCATTTTATATTTAAATTGCGAGTGCAGTATTGCATATTTTTTAAAGACGTTATTTAGCTATGTAATGAAGCATGACAATAAATATTATTATTATATCTCTGAAAGTACCTATTCAGACGTATTTCAAATTTTAAATATTTCATTGAGTACCAAATTGCACAACATTGCAACCATTTAAGCGTTTTTGTATCTTTTATAATTTCAAAGATTAGAATACTCTGAAATTTGAGATTCACTGTACACAAACTTCATCTGTAGCACAAAGTTCAATTTAATTTAAAAATACAAATGATATACATTTATATTGTTGAGAATAATCGAGAATGCAAGTTAGGTATATTTATTAAATATATTTTTTAAATCCCTGATAATTCAAATGTGGTCCAAAATTATATTTTATTATTAAACGATTCTTAAATCCAGAGATACTTTTTATAACAAACAGCTAAAGCCATCAAATACATCAGCTACATTATTATTAATAATGGGATGATGGAAATGTAAAACATCAGCAGCTCATTGGTTGATATTTGGCGCCAAATTTGAAATCTTAAATGTCATTCTTGTAACCTTTCTCCAGAAGTTACCAAAACAAATTTTTGTTTCCAAAAATGAAAATTTTCAAAATATAGAAAGTTTCTTAAGCTCATATCTAAAATTTACTTTGCAGACTCTACAGAAACGGAAATATTTGTGTCCCTCGGATTACGATGAAAAGTATTTTGACTGGCATTGCTTACCAAACGCAAAACCTCCGTCTAGTGGCTCCATCTGGTACACAGCCTGTGGCGTTCCATTTCCCAACCGAGCAGAATATATTTCTATAACTGCTCTACTTTGCTTGATTGCTGCTGTGGTCTTTGGAAACTTGCACTTCAGATCCTACGGCGACGCGGTTTTCACACACAAATATGAAAATGTGAAAGATAAACATAAAAAAAGAAATTAAGATGATTTAATAAAAGAATTTGTATGAAAAAATTTTATATTTTAAATTGTTACAAAATCAGACCTAACAAAAAGGTGAATTTTGATAAAGAAACAAACTTTATAATTGAAAGTCTCTTCTGTTTAATAGCCTAAAATAAAAAAATTATATTAGAATTAACTTAAGTTTATTTTACATAAAACTACTTTAATTTTATATTGACGTTAAGATTATGGAGTAATTAATATTAGGGTAGTGTACATTTAAAAAATAACGCTTAACAAAATCCACCAGTTTGCTGTTGGTATACTTCAATGGTGTCGCCTTCTTCCATGTCTAGGGTAGTGGGTGTGTCTGTTTCATTTATAGGATTTCCGTCGAAACGGAATCTGACAACTTGCGTACTGATACCCTAAGACAGAAAGAGAAACATTATGTCTGCTTTTAACCTTAGTAGTAATTATATGCTAAGTACAGGTTAAATGGATTATTTTTTCTGAAAATTTAATCAGGTATGACCTTTTCAATGCAAATATTTTCAAGAAGCCGGTTATACCGGAAGCCCTCACCAACTTCGTTACAGTTTTACAGAGCAGTTGAATTTAAACTCTCTAGCAATGTTTTACAAGTGGCTTAATTTCATATAAGGTGTTGAAAAATCAAGGGCCAAATTTATTAACTTCAAACTGTCAAAACTATTCTATTTTTATATCTAATCTAATATATAAAATTCTCATGTCACAGTTTTAGACGCCATACTCCTCGGAAACGGCTTGATTGATTTTTATGAAATTTTATATGTATATTTGGTAGGTCTGAGAATCGGTCATAATCTATTTTTCATACCCCTAAGTGATAAAGGTGGTCCACCTCAAACATTTTTTTTTATTTATTGGACAAGTTTTAATTTATATTTTTTTATGATGTGGCATAAAAAAATACATACAACCCTTAATTTTCACCCTTCTATGACAAACCCCTATTTTTTAATAGCCACTAGATCAGTTTTCCCCGCCAGGCGTCTACCGGTGTCACTTCTCACCACAAACCTAGAAAAAATATAGACAGCGTCGGTTCATGATATAGGTCACGTGACAGGTGCCGCGTTTTCTATGGACCTAACGTCTAGAAAATTGATATTTTATTTGCTTTATGTTGACGGTTGTGCAAATATGATGGCTGTATTGCAATATGAAATTAACTAACTTGCTGTCATTTTAAATGTCATTAAAGAATGTGACATGAATGTGGCCAATCACAGTAAACAAATGAGATTCATGCTACTCACAACCAACGTAAATTCGCATAAAGACCAAGTTTTAGCGAATCTGGACCTTTTAGGGCAGCCATGAATTAGCGGTCGTCGGCAATATGACATTGGCACAGTCTATATTTCTTCTAGGTTTGTGCTTCTCACCCAGTAAACAGCACGGAGTAGGGATGAGAACGAAGCCAACTACCAAAATATTCACTAGAAATAATTCATATGGCAAAACAATGTTTGCTGGGTCACCTAGTAGTCAGTCGACTACACTTTCCTATACTTTAGAATTTTTGTTAAAACTAAGGGAGTTCTTCATATTTTTGCCGAGATAGCTATGAAAACGACAGTAATGAGAAATATTATTGTCTGAGTGTTTTCAAAACATCAAGTCATACTTGCACAATTACCATCTGTAAACAAAAGAATGATTATTATCAAATAAAAAGCAAACATAGAAGTTCTGGACCTGTGGTTACTTGGTTTCATAAAGATTTATTAAAATTTCACCCAAGACAAAGCGCTAGCAATTTAATAAACAAAAAATTCATTTCATGCATTTTTTTAAATTTGTTGTATAGACAAATAGAATAATCCTATAGAAATTTGTAAATATGCATTAAGATAACCAGTTACATTAATTTGATTATTTTCGATCTATAACTGGTTTCGGAACTTCTTGTCTGTTTTTAGTTCTCCAAATTTAGAAAAATTTGGTAATAATCGTCTGCATATTATTTTAGACATTACTGGTGGTAGAAATTGTAAACATCATCATTTGAATCATTCATCATTTCATTGTTAGCCATCATTATTGTGTAGATATGAACACAGACAGTTAATAGTTTTATTTACTATCGTTTTCATAACTATCTCGAAAAAATCACTTAATTTTAACAAAAATTCTCATTTACGCAGAACATAAGATAGATAGATATAGCGAGTGATGCACTACAAAATGTAAAAATATACAGTGCCTTTTTTTAAATAGTTTTTCAACACCTTGTATAAAAATTATTTCTTTAACTTCCATAGCCTTTAGATTTAGATAATTTCAAAGCAGTGAAAAATTATTATTTTCTGAAATATTGTAAATATGTCGGAAACTTTTGAAGTAGATATAGAAGTCTTGAAACTCTCATTCGAAAAAAAATAAAATAAGTTATTAACCATGATTTAAATATGAAGTAGACACGAGACAGATTAGTTCCTTGCTGCTATCTGTAGTGATTTGTAGTCTAGTATTTTTTTAACCTAACAGACATGCAACTAATACTAATTTTCTAATTTATTTATTTCTTTAATAATGATAATGATGAAGCAAACAGGTTGTAGCCTAATTACATGCTTCTTACCTTACACAGAACAGAGCAACAATTAAGTTAAGAACTAGTATAACATGAAAATTTATATACATACATATGGCAAACACTGCTAAATAATCAAATTGATTCAAACTTTGCTCAATAACTTTTTATGACAAAATAATTTGTATAAAACATTGTTCTATAGTCACCCAATATACCATTAAATTTTAATGGAAAGATTTGTTAATGATGAATAAGCAATATTTGCAAAAACTAGGATATTAAAAACCATTGATTTTATAAACTACACACTAAAAACATAGCTTAAAGAGACATTTAATGCCGCATCCATACTCTTGGCGAGACAGTCTGAAACCGGGCGAATACGATGTGGATGCAGCACTCGTCGAGTATCGCTTTCGCTATGGAACTCTCGCCGAGAGTGTGGATACGGCATAAGAAGCGGTTAAAAGACAGCTTCCTTATCTCAGAATTATATTTTCTAGCCCTACCGATAAGACACCCATTATATTAACGAGTAAAATAGATAGCATCTGCTGTTCGTTTAAAAAAATTTACTATCGAGTATTTTTAAATAAATCACATTATTAAGGTAATCAACATCATCAGTATAATCAGTCTGTTCTACTGGACGTTATGAAATATTTATGTACAATAAAAATATTTCAACAATTATAATTACCTACATCGAATAAACTTTTAGAATTATTAGGACTACAAAAATAACCTAAAATTATAAAATTAAATTATCTCCGTACGTATAACTAGTAAATAATTGATATTTTTAATACCCATAACATTTAAAATCATCATTTATTCACTTCGACAAAACAAGACTTTCTACCAATATGCTTGAAAAGAGAATATTATACAAGTTACAAATGAACTAAACGTGTATAAACAATTGATATACTAATACCACTAACAAATATTTCACACGTAAATAAAGAAAAATTTAGAAGTACTTACGGCACGCTCACAGTACGCGGTCATCAATTTCCTTAGGGGTGTATGCCTTTTGATTTTAAATTGTACGACAGCATTATCCTGTCCCAGAACTTTGAGATTAATATGTTCGGCTTCGTTTGACTGAAAATCAAAGAAACATAATAAGTAACATGTGTAAAAATAAGGAAGATGCTATGTCACTATGGTTAGAAATATAAAATTTATGTTTACCTTTTTTTCATCACCCATTTTACTGAAATTTGTAAAAATTACTTTTTGCCAACAATTTGCTCTCTGCAATTAAAGCAGCGTCACAAAAGAAAACTAAATGCAACGTTAACGTCTTCACAAACACCACAGCTTACCGCTGCAAAATAATGATGGCCGGCTCGTTAAAGTAGCGGCAAAGCACGCATAGGAAAGTACCGCGCTAGTCATAACATTGAGAGAACAATTACACTTCCTGTTTATGTGGAAAGTTGGGTTGTCTTAAAAATTACTGAATGATTTCAATAATACGTAGTAAAGTAAAATAAATCATCTATTATCAATATTTTAATTAGCAATTTTGTTATTCATATAATACATATTTCTCATTTTTCGAGTCTGCTAACTTCATGGTTTTACTCATGCTTTACTCATCCATGCAGGGATCCGTACTCCCTAGTCTAAATTAGTTTAACTATCTTAGGTATTCGCGCCATTTTGGTTCAATTTTAAATATAAGACATGCAGTCTATAGAATTTTGTATTTCGGCAAATAAAAAGACCCAAATTAGCTAAATAGATTACTATTATAAGAACATATATCTATTTTGAAATCAGGATCAATTAACCCGATAAAATTGAACAATTTCTATTCGTCAAATGAGAGCACATTGTATACTGCTAGCATAAGGTTGAAAAAGCATAGGAGATTTGTTCTATTCCTGTAGATTCTGTTAATCTTCATTAAACTTCTTAATATGATTTTTCTTAACAGAAAGATGGAATTTAGTCTACAATAGGTTTGTTTTACCAGCAGTTGAAAACTGTTTGGAAACTATCAGAAATGTCCGTCCAACTATTTATTACGTCAAATTCAATGGTAACGCGTTCTCAACTTAACTGGTCGAATATTTCTGACAGTTTCTAAACCGTTTCAACTGCTAAAACAAGCCTAATATTTATTTTTGTATTCACATTTATCTCTCATATAATTTCTGTTGGCAACATTGACATTACTGTTAAATCAAGAAAAATCATCATCAGTGACCATAGAACATAAACAAGATAATGACAGATTACAGATA
Organism: Monochamus saltuarius; assembly: GCA_025584915.1. Taxonomy (NCBI): domain Eukaryota; kingdom Metazoa; phylum Arthropoda; class Insecta; order Coleoptera; family Cerambycidae; genus Monochamus; species Monochamus saltuarius. The sequence goes on from CM046721.1 coordinate 21,144,234, forward strand.
AATGACAATTGATGACAGATTGGGATTTCTTGAGGTTGTGTTCGTGTTCTAGAAAATATTGTAATAGTGTTTAATAAATTAAATATTTTGAATTATCTTAATATTTTGCTGAAAACAACAGGTTTAACACACATTCATTTCTACAGTATCCAATTTATTAACTGCAATTTTCAGAGAATGATTATTCCAGTCCGGTGTTTTACTTGTGGAAAAGTAATTGGAAATAAATGGGAAGCATACTTGGGTCTTCTACAAGCAGAATATACAGAAGGTGATGCTTTAGATGCCCTTGGACTTAAACGATACTGTTGCCGAAGAATGCTGTTGGGGCATGTTGATCTCATCGAAAAACTTCTCAATTATGCTCCTCTCGAAAAATAAGGCTCAAATATGAAACTTACCATTGTATTACTAGTTTAAAAAATGTTATATGTAAGTTTAGATTTAAGAGAATGTAGTTTGAATGGTTAATTATTGTATAAATGATTGTTTATAAATAGTTTTTTATTTACACTGTGCATAAGTATATTTTCGTCATATATTAAAGGAGAAGCGTGTTTTAGATTTTAAAATAAGAAATCTACCTATGTAATCTGGTATTTGAATCTGAAAAAAAAATTTAAATTTTCTACATTTCAGGAAAGTTATACTGATATGGTCTAAAATACAAAAAATTAAATTGGTTGTTAATAAAAATGAGGTAGTAAGTAGATGAAATTTACATTAATTTGAATCTATATTTTAGACAAAATTGGTTCAATAATCTCAAGTAAGTAGACAAAATTCACATAAATTTGAATCTGTATTTTTTCTGCTAAATGATAAATATCAGTAGTAACTGCTAGTTTTTAAAAATAGCCATTAGGTTTTTTAGCAGTATTTCATGTCTTCAAGATCTATATACTGTGACAATCTGGTCTAGCTGCTGTTACCTATAATTTAGCACTTAAAAAATAGCAAACTGCCAGGCAGCAACCCAACTTACCCAACCCATCATTATGTACCCAAAACAAAATAAATTATGATTCAGAATAGCTGCTATTTCTGTTGTTAAAATAGGTGGTTCGACATATCACTACTGTATTTATAATTTTTCTTTATAAATTTTTAGTAAATTTGAACTCATGTAGAACTCGTAATAACCGAGTGATAAATTAAAATAACTTTATAAAAATAAAATTTATTTGACTGAACATATCTTGATTTTTATGTAGTTTTTGCAGATTTAAAATTACAAATAAAATTAGTAAACATTAAGGTTACTTTTGAAATTAAATTAATAATATATTCAATATCGTTTGACCAGTCTTCACACTCTACGGTACGAAAAATTAGAATAATTAAAATATGTTAATAAAACCACCAACTACTAGGATGTAAGTAAAAATATTTTAATTTGTTATAATTTAAATTTGATATAGTAACTATGAGAAATATAGCAGCCTATAATTACACAAAATTGTAAATATATGTATATCACAATGCACGAGAAGCACAACAAATCAATTGGTAGGGAAGGCAACTACAAGGAGAAGAATTTTAGAAATGCTGAAGGTGGTACAGGGCTGGGGGGAGTAATTCCTCCAGCCTCCTGAAGTCTGGCCCGAAATTCTGGACACTGGTCGGCGATACAGGGGTGTCCTAAAGATCGCCAGAACAAACAGCGGCAGTAGCGACATAGTGATAGCATCTCTGCGTATTGTCTGTCTTCATTTAGACCAAAAGTCCTGCAAACCAAAAATATTTTACTTATTAAATTTAATATTTTTTGATGATAATAATGGGGCTATATTCCTCAAAGTTATAAAAAAAATATAAGGAGATTCTCTGTTATTCATCTACCTTAAATAAAAAATATATGAATTACAACTAAATAATGACAGCATATCAATTTATATAAATTACAATAAATAATGAAGTAAATATGCAGATAACCGAGAGTAGTTAATAATGAACATTACCTATCAAAAAAAAAATAATACATTGGTTGTTGAAGAAATCGTGTTTCAATTTAGATTTAAAATAAATGACAATTTTTTTTTACAGATCGAAGTTATAAATATTAGTTTTTTTTTTATAAAAAAAAAGAATGTTGAAATTGCCGAATTCTTTGAATTGGAGGTCTTATCTTACATGCATTTAGATCCATCAGTTCTCTGTTATTCTAGAAATACTTTCTAATTTACAGTTTTATTTTATATACAAGCAGAATGCTGAAACTGTATAACATATTTTAACCGCATCAATTAGACTCATATTTTGGTGTTCCTTCATACACGTTTTTATCATCTGATATTCCTCACTTGTTAGAGCGTTTAATGTTTTGAGAATAGGCTGCAGCGCTAGAGTTATTTTACATTCTTAAAAACGCAAACACAAGGTCACTAATAAATTACACAATTAAATTAAGGAAAAGATATATACTCGCGACAAGAATTCAGACGACTTACGTCATACAAACAAATGAACAATTCATTACATTTTTATCAAAATATTTAAGAAACTGCAACTGATGGTAATAAAACTATATACTACACTAAAAGTTTGCATCATATATTGTACTAAATTGCAAAAAAATATTGTTTTTAACGCGACCAAATATCGAAAATTACGTTGACAATAAAAACAAATGTGCAACGTCAACCACGTAAGACGTCTGAATTCTTGATTCGAGTATACCAGATATTTTCCTATGCTTACACCCATGGTCGCGCTGCAGATGGAACAAGTTAATCTGTCAATTCGTCATAACCAATAGAAATCAAGCATTTTGATGTGCCATGACGCATGAAAATTTGCTGCAGCAAAAGCTGTGTAATCAGGTATGCTCTGCCAGACACGCGGAACACACAATTCAATACAATTTTATAGAAAAATATATACAGTATGAATTTCTCTTTGTGTTAACTGCTACAAATTGTGAGCGGGTTTATAACATGAATCACTACTATTTTAAGGCTCGACTATAGCAACATTTTACCATCATGTATATTTTAGAAAACATCTACATAGAAATACATAAAATGACTGCTTCAAATATAAATGATGCCATATTTTACACACACGAAAAGTCAAGTAATTAATAGAATTTTTGAAAATTTTAATATAATGGTGCGTTTCGAGTAACTAGGTATACATAATAATGGTGATTTTTAAAGTGGGGTATCAATTGTAACTGATGGCAGTAGGCATTAAAATAAATCATTTTACAAAATATTTCCCTAATAAATGTATTTCAATATCCGATATAAATGAGTAAATTTATTGCAAAATTTGAAGTCGGCTTTGTAATAAATAAAACCCCAACCGAACGGCTGTTTCATGAATATTGTATATGTCATTGGTAAGTAACATATTATTATGTGACATGATAGCGCGCAGTCATTGTTGAATGTTACGCTCCTCTGGGTAACTTTTCCACCCTGGAACTTTCATTCCAATCGAACCAACGTAATGTGTTACAAAAGAATTGTGTTATGGTTAAAATTTTGGTGTTTTGTGGTGTGTGCGTTGTATCATTTTGTATTAAATGTAATTTGTAGACACAGTAATATAACAATGATCCAAGTCTACTGATAATAATGACCTGTGGATGTGTTATTTGTGTATGGAGAGTGTAATCAAAATCGGCACTGCAGGACAAAATACAGAGAGAAAGAAATTTCCTTATAGATTTCATCTCTTTGCATGATGATTTGTTTATTTACACTACTTACCTGGGATACTATACAGATCAACTGCAAAACAGGGATATGTAAATGTTCAAAATTTACCATACGTGTAGACTGCCTTACATAATTTAAAAATGTGAAAGTAGGTGGTGTTATATGATTTTTTATATTGACATTTTTAGAAATAAAACTTACTTTTTCAATGAGTGGTATATAATTTTCCAGTCAATTTTCTCATTATCCTTTGGTAATACTAAGTCTATTTGTTGAGGTGTAAAATGAAATTTAGTCAGCTCTCTCCATATCCTTTGTTCTCCAACAATGGATGCCATCTGTTCACAACTCTGCGCACTCGAGATAAGATCTCTGTGGTCAGCCAAGCGCAGAATTATTTCGCGTATACATTCTTCGGGTAACTGCAACAATTTTGGCTGTGTATCTGGACTTGGTTCTCGAATTTGCATTTGAGCGGCCATGTTTAATATCCTTTCGATTTTTGTTGTATGCTGGTGCCACAACATCTGCGAACCTAGGGGACCTGCAATTAACATAATTAACATTTTATTAATTACACCATATTAGTATGTGTAAGTTTCTAATCTATTTTTTTATCCTTTATTATATATTGAATTAAAATAAACAAAAATATACAGGATGATTCTTAAAGGCATACAAACATACAAAAATTATTTAAAATAGATACAAAAATATTTTTTAGAGATATTAAATAGTCTGAAAAATTTTTGGGAGGCACTGTTAAGCCACTAAATGGCCCTTTATTGCCTTCGTAAGCTTTTAGTTTAGAAAATAATGTAGAGTGATTCGAATTAGGTGCATTACTGTAAAAAAGGCATTTATCCATTTATATTTATTTATCCCTTGTTTTAACAAATTTTGGTATGGTATGATAATTTTTAAACATTACATTTAAATTAATATATTAGATATTATTAGTTTATAATAATATCAATTCTGGTAGTAATTTTATAGGGATTGCAAATTCTAGCAAACGTTTCCCTGATAAAGTAAGGCCTCTGCAGGTGTTAGTTTGGCAAATTTACGCTGCTCTTCGACAAAGCTTAAACTATCTCCATTGGTGACACCTTCAGAAACTTAAACGACGTTATAAACTATCAGAGAACAGAGCATTTTTCCTGAATAATGATAGATATATCAAAGTAGGATTTATTCAAAATCTAGATAGGGCTTTGCATAAAAATATTATAATGAAAGATAACTAAGTGCTTAACTAGCCGTCTTCTACAAAATATATAAAAATGAAGTTAAGATCAGGATTTTACGCTATAAAAAATCCCCTGGTTAAAGTTTCAAGGCACGTTTGGCAAAATTCAATTATTTTGATGTCTAGAACTAACATTTATTCTATAACCCATTCATTACAGACCACCTACTTTTATTATAGTATTTCTAGTTTCAAATGTTTACTTACCTCCCCAACACGCAGATCTCTCTGCTGCCCTTAAAGCCCTCACATTATTAAGTAGTTGCCTAAAACCTCTGGGATTGTGTTGACTAGTAGTTGCATGACTTGCAACCTCTTCTAACATAGCTAAGAGGACTTTTTGGGCACAACCCGATAATGCTGTCATTTGCTGCCCTATCAATAGGTCCAGCAAAGCACATATATAATTAAACCTACGGACATCTCTCACAGCACTTCTGAAATCTAATCGTTTCACAGCTTCATCCAGTTCATTAAAACCAGCAATCTGAAACATTTAAAACAATTAATACACAAATAATAACATCAATTTTTAGCATATTTAACAAGTTTTATTATTTTTTAAATTTATTACTGGTTTCACTTACTTCTTTAGTGGATTTTATTGTTATGTGACAATGGGGTTGGATGGCAGTTTCTGAATTTACAGTTTCATCACAGCTCTCACTTCTGTCTCTGAAAAGAAAAAAAAAAAGATTGATATAGAATAGTATTAAGAACCCTTAAAATAGTTAAACAGTTTCTCGTTAATTTTTAATAATGCAATTAAAGTAAACTAAATAAAAATACATAATTTCATGAAACAGCTACTCTGTAGGCTAATACCCTGACCAGGATTGAATTATATCTGCAAAACCCATAGCAAGCAAACAACCAATAAGGTCATTCGTCAATGGCGGCACTAGAAATATACTTGTTTTCAGCTTGTTTAGCTCTCATCAGTATGTCATAGATGAGGAAACGGACAAATAACCCTTGCTGTTCATGTTTATTATACCTAACAGTCTGTGGGATATAGCATATAATAAGATGCATAATAGTCGTTTCCTGAAATTCTGATTTTATCACTGATGGTGATTCATGTTGTGGTCGTTCAGGTACAGCATGGAGTAGCCAGTGACCTCTAGATGTATACACGTGCTACATGCTACCTCTCGTGTCTAAATAAAAAAATTAATTTCTCCCAAAACCTAATACCTGCTACTTGTAGACAAATCACATTTTTAAAAATGAAATAGTAATGTACTATTAAATATATTGTTTAATCACAAAACACATTATTTTATCGAAGAAAAAATCAAATTGATATCGAATTAAACTTTTTAGGTGAATAGAATGGGAAATCGAAAAGAACTGTATGCCATCAGTATATATTAATTTATAACAATTAAAGTAAACTGTAATGCCATTAACGACCATATACAGGGTGTCCCTAAAAGGTCTTTACAACGCTCGACCAGATACAGTGCGGCTCAGCTAAATTTACCTTAGATCAAAGTTGCCCCGTTTAGGCGCTATACGACCCTGAAGTTGCAATTTTGAAATCGTTTTTTTGTTATAAATTTAAAATGCCTTATGAGATTTTGCTAAAATTTGGTAAGTTGACACCGTTCTATAGGACAATAAACTCCATATCAAAATTATGAGTGATATCATTCCATTGACGTGGAACTTGGGCTTTTTAGTAATTACACCTTCAATAATTGTACACCAATGGAAGAAAAGATTTTTCAGTATAAAATTTAGATTAAGTAAATTATTTGCTACAAAAAAGGTACTCTTGATAAGACTCGATTACTCTTGTGGTTTATTCGAAATTTGTAATTTTAATCATTGGCAGTAATTTTAATATAAAAATTAAATTAGAAAAAAATTATTCACAATTGTTCCTAATATTCTTGAAATAAAAATTAGACTTTTTAACAAACACGCTTATTCGTTTCCGCGCGTTCCATATAGTTGGTTGGTTGGTAAATAAAACTTCTGACATTTAAGACACCTAAATTATTACTAAGAAAAGTTTGACTACTTAGTAATTTGAATTAAATTTTAATTTTTTATGGACATAACACCAGTGCTGAATATACCAATAATATATTATTAGTTTTTGGATATTGAGAAGAACGTGGTCGACTGTGTCAGAGTATACTCAGAAAGATTTCAAAAAACTAATAACATATCGGTATATTCAGCACTGGTATTATGTCCTTAAAAAATGAAAATTTAATTAAAAAAAAAAACGTTAAACTTTTCTATCTTAGTAATAATTTAGGTATCTTAAATCTCAGAAGTTTTATTTACCAACCAACCAACAATCAATAAAATTATTTGCATAATGGCAAGTACTTACCTGGAATTGTGAAAAAAACCATATGAAATGCAAGGAAACGAATAAGCGTGTTTGTTAAAATTTTTATATCAAAATTGCTGCCAATGATTAAAATTACAAATTTTGAATAAACCACGAGTAATCGAGTCTTATCAAGAGTACCTTTTTTGTAGTAAATAATTTACTTATCTAAATTTTATACTGAAAAATCTTTTCTTCCATTGGCGTAGAATTATCAAAGGTGTAATTAATAAAAATCCAAGGTCCACGCCAATGGAATGATATCACTCATAATTTTGATATGGGGTTTATCTTGTCCTATAGAACGGTGTCAACTTACCAAATTTTATCAAAATCGCATAATATGTATTAAATTTATAACAAAAAATCGAATTCAAAATTCAGGATCGTATAGCGCCTAAACGGGGCATCTTTGAACTAAGGTAAGTTTAGCTAAATTGACTTATTTTGAGCCGCACTGGTCTGGTCGAGCGTTGTAAAGACCTTTTAGGGACACCCTGTATAGGAGAGGACCCAGATTGGAGTCCTGGGGTGCTCCAGAAGCTATACGATACCTACTGACTAAACTTAAATTCATTAAGTGACACAAATATGTAAAACACTCGTCAAATGTGAACTATAATGCAAATTGCTACAAAAACCATATATCAAAGGTAAATACGTACAACCACATTACAATGTATATATTAGAAAGAACCATTTAAAATATTAAGTGACACATATTTTTGTTTCTAGGAAGGCTTGTAAAATATATGAAAACATTTATCAACTATGTATATTTTGACTTTGGCCAATTACTGAATAAATAATAAAGCAATGTCTTTCTATGAATTATTAAAAACTTTGATAATGACTTGATTGAACGAGTGTCTAAATATACACACTAAAGCAAATGTTTAAGTAAAGAGTTATTTATTGTCAGTAGTTTTAAGGTAAACATATTTGTCTCTGTGGCAACTGCTACATAAATTTTGAACTTACAGGTGGAGTAATTACAGTTACCGCCCTGGATAAGAAACAGGATGATACAAGTAAAAATTCTCTTAGTAATTAATAAGTCAGTATTAAAAATATAATTTTGAATAGCCCATTGATTCATATCTGAGAAAATAGAGTGCATTAGTATGTTTTTTTTAAATTTATGGTACATACTCTTATATCAAGTCTTATGATTATTTTATTTTAATCATACACTACCTACCCAACAAATCTCTCCATATAGGGTTGGAATTGCAAGGAAAATTATAATTACAAGTAACAGTATCATGGAGACAACAGTAATACATACATAAAAAACAAACAAAAAAATGAATAAGTAATATAAACTTATTCAAGAAATTAAATTACACAGAAACACATAGAGAACAGATACCTACTTAGACACAAGCAAAATAATAAATTACCTACATTATAATAACTTATTCAGTCATAAAAAAAACAAATGACAATTATACAATTTAACCGGAGATTAAAGTTTCTCTTCAATGTCACTAAAGTCACGTGATCTTTCGACATCTTTCAAAATGTGTATGGATGTGCAAAGTGAAAGTCATTTTGGAGTCGAACGTTACACCAAGGTCGCAAATCGTATCACACCTTTGAAGCTCAGAATTGACCAGGCTATATACTTAAAAGTTAAACAACTCTGTTTTAAAGAATATGACATGACAAAGCATTTATTAAAATTCAGTTGCAAATTGTTCTGCTTGCACCACCCAACCACAGTATTAAGTTCTAAACAACGTTTGCATCATTAATTCTACAGTAAAGTTTGAAGTCATACACTTATAATAAATAGGGTTGTAGCAATACTATTTATGAATATGATAAAGAATAGAGTGCCCAAAACTGAACCCTGAGGCACTCCGGACTTTGTAGTAAAAACAGTTGACTTTGTACCATAGCATGTGACAAACGATGATCGATTGTTCAAATATGAATTAAAAAATTTTATAGGATCTTCAGAAAAACCAAGAAGCGATAGTTTTTATATATTTTTAGGTATTAATAATATTGTGTGAAACTAACTACTCTGTGGACAAAAGCCCCAACCAGTGTTGAATTACACCCACAATATCTACCCATATATTCCTTATTATTAGATTTTGTAACACTTTTTACTGTATTAGAAAGGTATTTTCAGCTAATATAAATCAAATCTCCTACAATTCCTATCAATGAAGTCATATGTATGTTCTCTCATACCAAACATCTAGGTATGCTAATGAACAATTCCACAGACAAAGCTCTATTCAATAATTATCTAAAGAAATTAATCTATCTAAATTTACTAACCTGCTTTAATGAAAACACTCTATAAATATCTAACTTCACTTTTGGCAGTGGGAACACGACAATTCAACCACAATAGATGAGATCTGACCTATTTCTGCATTTTTAGGCTGTCACTTTTGTCATTGTCGATATTTAACTTCAAATAATTTTAATTTTTATAATAATTTTTATAGTTAGATATTTGACTCAACTTAAAGGAGACCACCTGAAGAAGCAATCCTAAAAATGCAGAAACAGGTCAGATCTCATCTATTGTGGTTGAATTGTCGTGTTCCCACTGCCATAAGTGAAGTTACATATTTATAGAGTGTTTTCATCAAAGCTGGTTAGTAAATTTAGATAGATTAATTTCTTTAGATAATTATTGAATAGAGCTTTGTCTGTGGAATTGTTCATTAGCATACCTAGATGTTTGGTATCAGAGAACATACATATGACTTCATTGATAGGAATTGTAGGAGATTTGATTTATATTAGCTTAAAATACCTTTCTAATACAGTAAAAAAAGCGATAGTTTGTTTACGAGAATATTGTGATCTAGCCTGTCAAACCCTTTAGCAAAGTCCATGTATATGACATCCACTTGTAAATTTTCCTCAAAAGCTCTGTAATGTATTGAGTGATGCAGCTCAAATTTGTAGTTGTCGATCTTCTTTTAAAAAACCCATGCTGATGTTCTGTGATTTTTTCATACATAAGCAAGGAGAGGGCAATTTCAAAAGTCTTAGATAGATATATACACCTTATATAATAATAGGTTTGTTTTTGCAGCAGTTCAAACGGTTTGGAAACTGTCAGAAATATTCGACCAGTTAAGTTGAGAACGCGTTACCATTGAATTTGACGCAATAAATAGTTGGACGGACATTTCTGATAGTTTCCAAACAGTTTTCAACTGCTGCTAAAACAAACCTAATATCAGTCTATTTATAGAAACATTAATTGAAAATATATTTTACGCAAATTTAAACTTGACCTTATTTATCTCTAAATGTTTAATTAAAACGATTTTGTAATTAAATATACGTTTCTTAAGAATTTCCAGACAAATTCTTACCAATGAAGTTTTTGCATGATACACTCTGTATGCTGCTATAAAACTATCTACATTTTTTTTTGGTATGTACATTACTATTATCCTTTCATTTATCCAGCAACATCCAAAGGCGTTATTTTAAAAGAAACATGTCATTTGAAGAACCTCTTTCTTTTAAATATTTAATATTTAACATTAACTGAGATTGACAAACCAAATATACATATAAAATTATAAAATATCTAATAAGCCAACGGTACTTTTAGAGAGTGAAAAGTTTTATCATGTTGTCTGGTTACTATCTAGTGGTAACTACTGTGTTAACTATTAATTTTCAAAAATCATATCAGCTACAGCCACTATCCAACCTTCCTCAATGTTTTCCTAATGGGAATATTTGGAAAATTTATTCTAAACATTTCACTTTTGCCAATACAATTACACTAAAAATTCTTACCGTTGTCAATCATAAGCAAAACGATATAAAAGATGTAACAACTGTTATCATAAATGGCATCTTAGCTTTTGAACCTATAAAAAATGTGGAAATTCAAAGAAACGTTATAGAAGGAAACGTTCACATAGAATGGAAAACTATACCTTGTGAAATTCAAAGGAACAAAAAGATAAATAATCTACACCCGTCAAATTTATATAAAATCCTTCGATCTTCTTCAGTCCCAGAGGAAGCATATTTGATAATCGCATGGAACGAACAAGTGATATACCAATATTTACAAGAAAACCCTAATTTTGTGTTTCCCAAGTCTAGGGCACTTTACGTTGTTTTGTTAATATTCGACGAGATATGTAGTGGTGCAGATGTATACGTGGACTTTGGATATATGCTGAAAATGGTGTGGGAAAAATTTAATATCTTCAATATCATTGTGCAGGCCCCATGTTCCTGCAATTCGGATGATATCTATATTTACCAACCTTTCAAAGTAATGGGAGGATTAGTGAAACTTAATAAAATAGATGAAATATTAGCGGATGAGTATCTGATTGTTAATCAGTTGGAAGATATGAATGGTGCTCCTGTCAATGTTTCGTTATTTGAACGACCGCTAACATCAACTTCGATAATCCCAAAAGTCATAGCAGATTATTCGATCCACAAATTTGTAAAAAATATGACAGGTATGTATTTAATAGTATAATTGTGAAATAATAAAATTTCATAAAACTAACATATTTTATCAAAAAAAAATTGAAACGAAGAATGCGGTGTAGTAATCATATTAGTTGTGTTATAGTTATTATTATTCACATATCACACCTATTGTGGAATAAAGAATGCAAATTTTGAGTTGGAAACTCTAGTTGGCGCCCGTTTCACTAAAAATTAGGTACTTCTTAATTCTATCGACGGAGCGAGCCTTTTGTTTCATCCAGGGAAGACAGATACTTTTATAAATCTTTAAAAGAGGAAAATTATATTCAATTTTTTCGGTGTAGTAAAGCTACATCTAGCTGAATTTAGCTACTCCATGCAATAACTATTCTGCGGGCTAATGCCCCGACCAGCATTGAATTACACCTGAAACATCTATAGCCAAGTCACTCGTCAGCAGCCCACCAGATATATAGCGGTTTCGAACTTATTAGCTCTCATCGGTGTGCTATAGGTGAGGGATCCGAAGAATAACCTTAGCTGTTTTAAATCTATCTAACCCGACAGAAGGAACCATGAGAACGTGGTATTGCAAAACTACATCTAGCGGCCATTCACTACACTATAACCACAGACACAAAGCATTCTACATGTAGACACCATTGAAAGCTGCCGAGCTCTATCGCGATTGGGCAAGAACGATATTTTGCACACATGAAATATCAGGAAAAAACTATTCTGTAATTTATTCTTTTGTAAATCAATGCTGGACGAGGCATTAGCCAGCAGAGTAGTTCCAAATCCATAATTGACCCGTTTTGAGTTAGCGTGGATTCAAATACTCTTAGTCGACTACTACAACATGCAATTATAATTTTTTTGAACAAAAATTAACAGATCACTTTTTTATAACGCTATGATATTCATATTTTTCTTAAAAACAAATCCTTAATAGCAAACTACTACATTTTTATGTGGCAAAATCCAACAAAACGTCTTCGACTAATGAAATAAATATTTTTAAAATGCAACAAATACAATATATTAATATATTGTATAAATTTACTTTATCTGAAGACTGATAGTGACATCTATGTCCTTATTTCATAAAAACGATTGATCTGATGGACATGAGCACAGATCAAATGTAGCTTGTGAGTTTTTGCAATAAACGAAACTTAAGAAATCCCATGTATGATTAATCAGGGGCGAACAAATCCACAAATTTTTTTATTAAAACTTGACAAATCCATAACCACGATTTTTTTGTATAATTATCTGTGTGTCTGCAAAATTAAATTTTTTGATGGGATGTCCAATAAATTATAGTCTCTTGTAAAATTGACGCAAACAAGATTTGTTGATTTTTGAAGAATGCTTTTAAATTAGAACTAAAAAATGCACAGGGTAACCATGTGTAAACGTTAAATTCGACTGTAACTTTGTTATTTTAAGACGTATGGAAAAATTTAAATGTGTATTCATTTACTAATGTTCCACAAGGATTGCAATTTTCTTATCAAAAAAACAATCGAGCATCGCACTATAGAGATACTAATATCAAATTGGTTTTTTCTTATCAAACACCTTGTATATTATTATATTTTTGGATTCTCCACTTTTCCTGATTGCATTGTATAAACATATAATGGGGTTACCTTTACTGTTGCGAGCTATTTGATGTTTAAGTAATTCTATAATTAAAATTTTATTTTTTTATTAAAAAGGATACAAAACTATATTTGAATCCAATTTATGGAGCAATTTGAAGAATAGTTTATAAAAATTATTTAAACAATTTTCAATCATTTTTGGGTGTTAGGTTATGTAATCTATAGCTTTTTGTATTCTATCTTGAATAATAGTGGTTGGTATATTTTTTTTATAAACACTATTCTTTAAATAGCGCCACAAAAATGTGTCAGGTCATGTCTGAATTATTCACCGACCATCGTATAGTATCGCCAGGAAAGTTTAATAAACGGCCTGTTATTTAGATCTTTTGGATAACGAAATAAATGATTTTATTACTCAAAAATATAGTAATATACAGGGTGTTTCATAGGAAAAAAAAGCAAGTTGATATCAATATCTCAGTAGACGATGCTCGATTGTTTTTTTGATAAAAAATTGGAATCCTTGTGAAAAATTAGTCATTGAATGCACGTTACAAAAAAAATTTACAGTTGAATCCAACGTTTACGTGTGATCACCATGTACACACTACATTAGACTGTAGAACAATTATTTTAGGTTTCTACGGTTTTGATGCTACTGTTCTGGCTGAAATATCGAATTGTCTGAATTTTAAAATTCAACTGATCCACGACGCATATGATGATTATGGAAAAACCTTAAAAAGTGGCTATGTAACAGGCAGTTTAGGAAGAGTAGTTCGTAGGGAAGTCCATTTTTCTGCCAATGGCAGATTTATTAGCGATTATGGCACAAATGATATAGAATTCACCAGAGCTTATAGCTGTGAGCAAATATGCTTTATTGTACCAAAGTCTCAGCAAAAACCTCACTGGATGTCTATTTTTCACTGTTTTGAAATGTCTGTTTGGTTACTCATTATTGCAGTACTCCTAACTGCAATTAGCGTTTGGTATTTATACCAAACGAGTGTTTCTAGGAAACAAGATGCAGCCAAGATTTGTTTGCAAATATGTTCGATATTTTTTTCAGTTCCAATTAAAATTTCTTCAAAAGGAGCCGGAAGCTTATTCTTAGGAGCATTAATGATATTTAATTTAGTCATCAACAGTATATATCAAGGTAATTTAATCGACTCTTTCAGTAAATCTGTTTATTTTCCTGACATCAACAGTCTCGAGGATCTGGCAAATAGCAATTTGAAAATTTCAACTAGTTTAAATATGTTTGATGAAAATGCATCTGACCTGTTCAAAGAATTACAAGAGAAAGTCGTTTATCCACAAAATGATGACATGAGCGCTATGGACAGAAGTGCTTACTTGAGAACATGGGCTGCGACAGAAAGAAAATCAGATGCTAGAGTAATGTTAGAAACAAAATATACAAATGAATATGGAGAGCCCCTTTTACACATTGTTAATGAATGTCCACATTTTGCATTTCTTGCTTACATTGTTCCTAAAGGGTCACCTTTTTTACCAAAATTTAATTCATACATACAAATGTTTTTAGAAGCAGGACTTGTTGGGAAATGGAACACTGAGATTTTGGATGCCGTTATTGTCCAGAAACGTTTAAATACGAAAAACAAGCAAAATATACCAAGAAAACTGACGGCAAAGGATTTTCAGGCCTCTTTTCTCATATTAACTGCTGGTTACATTATATCAATATTTATTTTCTTCTTTGAAATTCACACAAGATTTTATGGAATTTTGCATATATGCCGAAGAAAGTAGGTAATGTGAAATTACTGAAAATGCAATTACTTTAAGTAAAAATATAATAGTACTTGCATAACTTTGTGATTTTTGAAATTTAAAGTGATTTTATGTAGGCTCATTTAAAGCACAAAACAAATTTGTGATTGATTGCTGATTTGTGATACAGTACATAATATGTATATAGAGTAGCTTCAAAATAAAAAAAATACACATTAATATAAAACGAGATAATAATATATGTTAATATAATTAGTTGCGGCAATTCGGACGATTTACGTCATACAAACAAATGAATAATTCATTATATTTTCATCAAAATATTTAAGAAACTGAAACTGAGAACAATAAAAGATCTGTTCCTGCGCCAGTTGAAAATGGTTTGAAACTATCAGAAATATTTGACCAGTTACCCGTGAATTTAATGCAATAAGTAGTTGGACGAACATTTCTGACAGTTTGAAACCGTTTTTCAACTGCTGCAGGAACAGACTTAAAATTATACTAAATGTTTCCACTATATATTACACAGAAAACGATTGTTTTTAACGCCACAAACTATCGACAATTATGTTCACAATAGAAACAATTGCGTGACGACGGCAGTGACGTAAGTCGTCTGAATTCTTGCCGCAACTATATACCTATAGACATACTTGGTTACTTACGTTGTTATAACTCAATGTATAATTAGCTACAGTTTGATTTGAAGGTATTGATTTATCTAGCCATACACATTTTGCTGATTTAATATTATTTTTGTTCGTGTTTGTTAAATAAATGTGTACCTACATGTGGTTTTCAATTATTTTGTTAAATTTTCAAAATTAGCTTTCAGAATTGTGGCTGTATTAAGTAGGTACTCTTAACGAATCCTTTAAATAAAAATATTATTATTAATAACATAGTATAAAATAGATAAAATAAACTAACCGAGAAGAGCTTTATCAGTATAGCGTTAGATATGTTACTTTAGCTATTTTCCTGCAAGTAAGAGAATAAAATAAAGAGTAACTTTCTCGGCCTACCCTGTATATATATGTAAGTATATAGAAGTGCTCACAAAGAAATTGTTTGTTTTTTTTCAGTTGATATCTGGTACTTACCTAAATGATTTTGATTATACAGGGTGTCCCTAAAAGGTCTTTACAACGCTCGACCAGATACAGTGCGGTTCAAAATAAGTCGATTTAGCTAAACTTACCTTAGTTCAAAGTTGCCCCGTTTAGGCGCTATACGACCCTGAAGTTGCAATTTTGAAATCGTTTTTTTTGCTATAAATTTAAAACGCCTTATGCGATTTTGCCGTTGAGTGATCACTCAACGATTTTGCTAAAATTTGATAAGTTGACACCGTTATAGGACAATAAACCCCACATCAAAATTATGAGATATCATTCCATTGGTGTGGATCTTGGGTTTTTTATTAATTACACCTTCGATAATTCTACGCCAATGGAAGACAAGATTTTTCAGTATAAAATTTAGATTAAGTAAATTATTTACTACAAAAAAGGTACTCTTGATAAGACTCGATTACTCTCGTGGTTTATTCGAAATTTGTAATTTTAATCATTGGCAGCAATTTTGATATAAAAATTAAATTAGGAAAAAATTATTCACAATTGTTCCTGATATTCTTGAAATAAAAATTAGACTTTTTAAACACGCTTATTCGTTTCCGCGCATTCCATATGGTTTTTTCACAAGTTTACAGGTACTTGCCTTTATGCAAATAATGTTGATTGTTGGTTGGTTGTTAAATAAAACTTCTGACATTTAAGACCCCTAAATTATTACTAAGATTGAAAAGTTTGACGTTTACTTAATAATTTGAATGAAATTTTTATTTTTAGTATCACGACCTATTTTGACCTAATGTCGAATAACATCAAACAAGGCGACTGCCAACTGCCTGTTCTTGTAAAAAAACAGCAGACTGAAACAGTGCGCAAAAATTAATTTGAATCGCTAATCCAGTTATACGCATCGACTTTCTGTTGCAAGTGTGTACGCGGCTTATAAGAGTCGCTATAAATACTTTATTGTTATCCAAGTTTACTGTTTGCCTGCCCATGTTATTTAATGGGCACACTAGACCAGCATCAGCATGTACCTTTACCTGCAATGCCCGTCACTGCAGGTCGTGTCAGGCAATTTTTATGCTTGGCCGCGCTAGTCCGACGTAAGTTCTGTTCCCACAAAAATCAGGGATCGGGGGTCAGTTTGAAACTAAACTATTCAAAATATTCGACCAGTCAAGTCAGGAACCCTGGCTTATCAACAACTTATTTTACTTACCTTAAACAAACTGCAAGTCTAGAGCTCGAATTTTTTTTATGATATTCGGAAATACTGAAAAAAATTCGTTGATTTCTCCCCAATGCAAAAAATAAATGGTGAAATTCACCACACAGTTTTCTCTTTTTATTGATAGGGTGAACCCAAAACTTTCTGATTTTCTGATTCATACAACATCAAGTAAATAAAAATTTCTTCTTCCGAGCAGCTTACACTCAATTCAACTACTACTTAAAAACGTCTGCCACATATATAAACTGCACAAAAAGTTGCTGGCTCGTACAGACACAAAGTGCGTGATCCATTTCGCATTAAAAAAATCTTAAGGAAAATAACGTACAGAAAATAAATTTTTGGTAAAGGCTTAGTTTTTTAATTTAACATTAGATCTTGAGCTCGATTGTGAAGAAACAGTATGTAATGAATACCTAAGTATTCAAGAGGTTAATACTAAAGCGAGACACTACTATATATAAAAAACCACGATTCAAAATCGGTGTTTTTGATTTGTTATAATTTGAATGCTGTTAAGAAAGGATTTTTTAGTATATTTTTGGAGATTTGTAAGAAATAGCTAATGAGGGCGATGCACTCACATCAGCACTTAAATTTAGTCCGCACTCGGTTAAAGTTTGTTGAATTTATACTATAAATACTTCTTGATTCTAAGTACTTCTAAATTTAAATATAGTGAAACAGCATCAGGCTAGGGACCTATAAAAAAAACTGCTGACTTATTCAGAAAAAGACAAAGTATCTAAGTATAGAATCATCCATAATCTGAGACTAAAGAACTGAGTTTCGATTTGAAAACTGCTACTCAGGGCCGTATTTCAGATACGGGTGTTTTAAAAAATATATTTTGAATTTTCGGCTATTTCCGGAAAAACCGGAAGTAGTCGTCAACTTCCTTATTTCAAATAGAATACTGTATAATATATTATTACATTTTTGGAAAGGGCATGAAAATTTGGGTCGAAAACAAGTACCATATAAACCCAGTCGTTTTGGAGTGATTTGAAGTTGAAGATTACTTCCGGTATTTCCAGAAGTATTAAACCAACCGTATTAAAAATACGGAATACCTCTATAGACTAAGGTTGTCGTGAAAGACCCAGTACAACTAAAAAAAAAAGAAAAAAGTTAAGATTTGGAATATTTGCCAGCGTCCAATATAAAGAAATAAAAATTGTTGTATTTCGAATTTGAATGAACTGTAATTATAACGAAAATAATAATTGGAAATTTGTAGGTATATCTCTAACCAAATTAAGAGAAAAAAAAAGTAAAATCACTGACCTTTCTCGTAGTGTAGTCAGACTTACGAAACCTTGTGGGAAAGGGTATTGGAGGGAAAAAAGTTCCGTACACTAGATTTATATGCACTACACAAGTGATATATATTCTTTTATAATTTTAGAATATAGTTACTACTATCAAAAAATACTAAACAATTGGTTGGATTTCCATCGCGCATGAACGCATTTACGCGACGAGGTGGAGAAATAGGCAACTATACAGGGTGATTCATTAATAATGGGAAAGAGCTTAAGCATGTTGCTGACCTCAAAAGCGATTAAGCCAAATATGCCTCATCCGAATGTTGCTCCTTTTCGATTTACAGGGTGTTAAAGTTAAAAAATAAATCACATTTTCTTTATTATATTTCGATCGCATCGACCGTATTTTATGAAATTTGGTATAGGGGGGCTTCTTTACCATTATTAATGAATCACCCTGTATATACAATTTTTCTGTTATATTTTAAATGCCGGCCTAAACAAAAATCTAAACTACTAAATATTTAAAATATGCCGATGTTTTGTGTCACTAAAGTTCATTTTATCACAAAATGTACTTTAGTGACAGTAGTAGAAACAACACAAAATTTGTGTGATAAAGAAAATTTTGTAATTTGTACACTACAAAAGTACTATTAAGTACGAAATTTATTTTCTACTGGTCACTTATATTTTTTATATTATTTTTAATATTAAAAAAACCTTTATGAAATTTTCACCTAATTCCACTCGTTAGAAAGTTAAATTTATAATGTTTACTCATAACGAAAATGTGAGTGTACAATGTACTACTCGTACATTTGGAGAAGCAAGCAGAAACTCACATTTGGCTAAGAGGCTTTACATTGACCGATATCCAGAAAGAGTAACGCCAGATCTAAAACGTTGCCACAATTGGAAAGAATTTTACGAGATAATGAAGATGCTTTTTCTTCAAGAAAGTATAAAAACATAAAAAGGAGTATAGCAAATGATGAGAATATTGCCAATATTATTGGCTATCTTGAGGAGAAATTGAATTCGACAGGCTTCGGCTGCTCTTGGTATTTCTAAATCGGCGATCCAGAGGGTGGTAAAAAGTTTTCGCTTTCATAATTACAAAATAAAAAATATAAAAATGCTACCAAATGATGACTGTCAAGGTTAAATTTTATTACTCAAATGATATGGTAACTGCTGAGGATGAAAATGACTTCTACAGTCATATTCTCTGGGCCGACGAAAGTAAATTCTTGTGATGAAAATCTGCATAGATTAAATGAAGTCCAAAATCAATCATATTTTGGAATAAATGTGTGGTGCGGCATAGTAGGTCCTTATTTTTTTGAACAAATTGTAACAAGTGAAACAGTTCCACAGTTCTTAGGCAGATAACTTGCAGGTGTGTTGGAGAATATTTCATTATGAATTAGAAAACATTTATGGTTGCAATTAGATGGTGCACCTAGTCATAGTTCTGTAAATAATGGTAAGCAATTATTTGAACCAGCAGTCTCCAAATCGTGGATAGGTCCTAATGGCCTAATACAGTGGCCACCCAAATCGTCGGACTTAACACCTCTCAATTACTTTCTGTGGGAAGCGCTTAAGAAAGTTGTCATATAAGCAAAGAGGTCAAATAATACAGACCAGTTGAGACAAAGTATAAGATTAACGTATGATACATTGTCAGGAGATGTAATACAAACAGCCACAAAACGTAATCTTTTTAAATGGTTTAATTGTTGTTTGAATTTGGAATGGAAAAAAACATCGCTTAGCGTCGCTAATTGTCAACCTCATAAATTAGACACAAACAAAGCTTAGGGTTATGTCTAAGAGATATTGTCACTTGTTTTCGCCTACTAAAAATATTTCTTCGACAAAAATGCCTGGGAAGGAGACTTTGGGACACCCTGTACTATAATAATACAAGTGATATAATTTTGAGATAAAGAAATCAATTTTCATGACATTCTTATTAATGAATAAGTCATTTTTTGCATTTAAATAATTCGATTTTCATTTAAAATACAGGCCACCATGAAACGCAGAAAAATGAATTTTGAAAATAATTTAATAATTTGGTTATGCGTTTTCGTTAAAGCCGCTTTACAGTCTGCAATTCTTTCTGCAAGTTGTAAGTTTCTCGCACGTAAGCACGAGCACTGAATAGCAGCAAAGTGCAAAAGCCGTCATAAGTATCTGACTAAGACTAGGACTCTTGCACTTTCAAGTCTTGCTTGATTTTTATTGCAGCTGTTGTGCAATTCCCGGGAATAATTCAGTGATTTGTATGGTTACCAGCATACGAAAGAAATCCATGGCTGAACTATCAATTTCAAAGTGCCTTTTTTGGTTTTTACTTGATTATTGTTTGACTGTTGAGCTTGCAAAATACACTAGCGGAAAAATTAAGGGATCCAAGAAAAAATCTCAATTTTTTGCGATTTTTCAAATGGCTGTATCTTTGGTAAAAATGGTGAGTGAAAAAAAATTCAATTTGAAGCTTGAAGTGTCTAGTTTAAGGATCTTGCGATAAAATAATTTTACAAGCAACAATTAGCGCAAAATCCTAATGAATATCATGGAAAGAAAATTTTCGAAATTTTTTGCACACTTATTTTTAGTGTACGGACTTCAAAAAATTTTTTTCAACGTAACCACTATATGGGTTGTATAGGTTGTTCATTTAGCTTCAATTTCTTTTTTTGTCGGCCTCGATACGCCCATTCCTCGCTGAGTTATCAGCCTTTGAATGAAAATGCGTCATTTTCTATTCTCTCAGCAGTATCTCCGGATCCCATTGTAGCCCAGAATATGGAAGGGGGGTTTCTGAAACTTGGATCCCTTCTCTACAATGTTCTGGTATGTTTTTTCTGAAAATAATTTTTTTCATTCTTAACATGACTTTAAAAATTTCGAAAACAGGACTTTTGAGATCTTTCAGAAAATCAAGCGTCACATTGAGAATATTGGGAAAATGGCTAATGTTAAGTGTGCATCTTATAGGCCATTGTACTCTCAAAAGCCCTACAAAGTTTGGACATGATCCATCGAGCCGTTTTATTGTTTAATTCGATTGAATTTTTGAAAAAATTGAAGGACCGCGTTTTTTTGCCTTTAGAGCTCATAATCTGTAAAAAAATGAAAAAGAAATGTCTCCTAATTTTTTTCGACATGTTTATTGCGGAAAGCGTTTGAAGTCATGAAATAAATAAAATTGTCTTTTCGAACCGATTTTCAGAAATTTTGCAAAACCGCCGGCATTAGAGTTACGCAAAACGTACCACGTGGACGTTGCACGGGCGGATTTACGCTTCTTTGTGTGTGTGTGTTTCTTTAAGAGAAATAAGACCCGGTGGTTCGTGAGTTCCACTGTATTTTATGACTCCAAACTCATTATCCAAAGACTGTGTGTGTATGCGTCAGTATGTTTCTTTAAGAGAAATGAGATCTGGTGGTTCGTCAGTTCTACCGTATTTTATGACTACAAACTCATTATCTGAAGAGTGTACGTGTGTGTATACGTGTGTGTGTTTTAATCCATTTAATAACGGGTATTGCCACCCCTATTCTCTATAACAGCCCTCAAATGTTCAGCCATGTTAATGCATCGGGTGATTTAGTGATGTTATGCAAATTTGGATACTCCCTCTGCAATCGAGGGCCCATTATATCCCAAACATGCTAGATTGGATTCAGATCTGGACTCATTGGCGGGTGTGGCAGCAAAGTGATGTCATATCGTTGAAAATAGCATCTGGTGACATTGGCCGTGTGTGGGCGTGCGTTATCCTGCATCAAAACAAATGATCTTGGTGTTACCGGCGGGGCAGAACAGTTGGCCTTAAAATTTGGTCAATATAGCGCAAACCAATATCGCCATTGGACTTTGAGGCAGTCGCAAAATGTTTTATTTACTTACGAGTCCCGTTTCAATCTCCATCGACGTTCTCTGGTTTGGCGTCGCCGTGGAGAGCGTTTCAGGCAAAACTTCGTCGGGTTGTGGCTTACGGCGGTGGATCGGTCATGGTTTGGGCCGGTGTTTCGCAAAATTGGAGGACACCTTTGGTAATTGTACGCGGAAATTTGACCGCGAGACGCTATATTGATCAAATTTTAAGGCCAATTAATTGTTCTGCCCCGCCGGTAACACCGGAGATCATTGTTTTGATGCAGGAAAACGCACGCCCACACACGGCCAATGTCACCAGACGCTTTTTTCAACGATATGACTTCGCTGTCACACCCGCCAATAAGTCCAGATCTGAACCCAATCGAGCATGTTTGGGATATAATGGGCCGTCGATTGCAGAGGGAATTGGAGCGCGCACTTCAGCAAATTTGGAACACCATTCCGCAACCCGAAATCACCCGATGCATCAACATGGCTGAACGTTTGAGGGTTGTTATAGAGAACAGGGGTGGCAATATCCATTATTGAAGGGATTAAAACACACACACGCACTCTTCAGAGAATGAGCTTGAAGTCATAAAATCCGGTGGAACCACGAACCACCGGTGCCGGCGGTTTTGCAAAATTTATGAAAATCGGTTCAAAAAGAGAAATTTTCTCTTTATTTAAAAAAAAATAATTTTTTTTATGACTTCAACCGTTTTCCGCAATAAAAATGTTGAATAAAATTAGGAGACATTTTTTTTCTCATTTTTTTTTACAGATTATGAGCTCTAACGCGGTCCTTCAATTTTTTCAAAAATTCAATCGAATGAAACAATAAAACGGCTCGATGGATCAGGTTGAAACTTTGTAGGGCTTTTGAGGGTACAATGGCCTATAAGATGCACACTTAACATTAGCCATTTTCCAAATATTTTCAATGTGACGCGTGATTTTCTGAAAGATCTCAAAAAGGCCTGTTTTTCGAACATTTTCAAAGTCATGTTAAGAAGGAAAAAATTGTTTTCTGAAAAACATGCCAGAACATTGTAGAGAATGGATCCAAGTTCCCAAAACCCCTGCATTTTCTGAGCGACCATTGGTTCCTGAGATATTGCTGAGAGAAGAGAAAATTACGCATTTTCATTTAAAGACTGATAACTCAGCGAGGAATGGTCGTATCGAGGTCGACAAAAAAAGAAATTGAAGATAAATGAACAACCTATCCAATCCATATAGTGGTTACGTTGAAAAATAATTTTTGAAGTCCGTACACTAAAAATAAGTGTGCAAAAAATGTCAAAAATTTTCTTTCCATGATATTCATTAGGATTATGCTCTAATTGTTGCTTGGAAAATTGTTTTATCGCAAGATCCATAAACTAGACACTTCAAGCTTCAAATTGATTTTTTTTTTCACTCACATACGACCATTTTTACCAAAGATACAACCATTTGAAAAATCGCAAAAATTGAGATTTTTCTTTGATCCCTTAATTGTTTCCGCTAGTGTATATTAACTGAAACTTTTATTTTATATGCTATGCTGTCATTGTTATTTGTCAAATTTGGATAAACAGTTTAGTTTTTAGTGTGCATTCGGGTTAAAGTGTTGGTATCACTTCTATTGCAATTGCTAATTGACCAATGTAAAACAAACTGCAACTCAGACTTTGGGAAAGGTACTACGGACTGTAAAACGGCTTTTAGTAAATTTAGCCAGATGTAATTTAGAATTGGGTAATTAAGTGGATTAAGTTTTGTGTACAAATAATAGAACGCAAACAATTGCTAGATCTGATAATTTTATCAAGTATATAAAATTGTTGTTCACACAAAGATGATAAAAACTGTTTTAATTTCTAAATAAATAATTAATTATGCATATTATCAGTTATCATTTATATGTATAAAACATAATGATTCATGACTAATATTCAGGTAATGGGATGACTGGAAATTTTTATATTAAGATTTAGATAGAGATAAAGCTTTTTATCTGGTTTTCTTCTAAACATAAGTAATTATTATGTACAAAAAAATAATAAACGTGAGTCTAGTTACATATAATATAAATTTGCCTACCTATTTAAAATAGAGGAATTATATATTAAAATGGATTAGATAACTTTGATTAAAATCTTGTGGGGAAAGATTAAAAGTTGCAAACCTTGACATATGAAGCGATGTGTATCTGAAATAAATTAACTTTTAAATATATTAAATAAATACTTATTATTAATATTACTACTAGTCTATACTTAGATATCGAATTTGATTGTTTCATTGCGAGATAGAGCAGATATTATACATCAATTTTAAGTACCTAGGTACTTGCTGAAGTTATTACTTTGTACCTATCTGCTATTTAATTTTAGTACTACCAAAATTTTAAACTTTGTACTTAAAATTGGTGTACCTAGGTATATATCTACCAATATACAGTGTGTCCCCCGGATGATTAGCACTCTCTTGTAAACTTTTAATTATTGATTTTTTCGAGAAAAATGTTTTCTTGACCACAAGCTTTGCTTATTTTTATCTCATATCAAGGATTATACAAAACAATTCAATTTTTATTTTAAATGTAATTTCTAAAAGTGCATCACACATTAAAAAACGAATACAATAAAACTAGAACTATAGAATAATATTCAGGAAGTTAAATTAGTTTAAATATTACCATTGACATTCCCGATCACATTTTTCTTATCAATGTTAAATGTTAAAATATTTATTTTTATTAATTCTAGTTGCTAATTTTAACCGTGAAATAACGAATTTAGCTTGTGAAATGGTATGGAATCGATGTTTCGTATCGACATACAATAAAATTTTTAATAAAACGTATATTAAATGTTAAGATAAAAATACAACGCAGTAGCGGCTCGAGAATCTAATAAAGGTAAAATATGTAATATTGTTATTTTATATTAAACAAGTACCTATACAACAAACCCATTTATTTTTTAAATATAAAGTCTAAAATGCAAACGGAATTATTAAATGCGAGATTATAGTAAACATTTTGACGAATTCGAATATTTCAAATACGTTATTTGCCGGGAATATTAAATTTTACGCACGTTTCGGGTTCTTTATTTACCCATCATCAGAAAAAACATATTTTTAACTAAAACAAAACAAAACTTTATACATATCAACAGGTTTTCTTTTTAAACAAATAACTCACAAATTATAAGTTTATATTTTGGAATGCTAAAATGAAAAATACAAAAATGTAAAAAAAATCAGAAATCCACATACAGGTACATACATCAAATTTTAATTTTCATATATGTATAGGAAGCGTAAAAATCTCCAACATTATAAACTAATTAAATCAAAATGTAAGTGTGATAAATTGACAATATAAGTATCGTTATTAATAGAGATCACAGAGATCTAAAATGTTCCATAAATTCATCAGCAGAGTAGAAACAGTGATTCTTTTTAAATTTACATTTAAAAGAAGTAGCATTCATGTTTTTAAAAGTATCTGGCAATAACTTAAAGTAATTGATATTGAGTCTATTGTATGTTTTGAAAAAGCGGTGGAGTTTATACTATAGGTAGAAATATTATATATCTGGTTTTAAATACGTTTATATAGATAGGTAATGTTTAATTTGTTCAATATATGTTCCATTACAATTGTTACAATTTATTTCATAAACAACATTACCATGATTTTTTGGAATTGTAGGTTTTAAGTTGATAACAATTTTTTTATTTGTTATATGAGGTTTATCATTTATGTGAAATTTCCGCAACAACCAATATTTTCTGATATGAATGGAGAAATATAGTATTTATATTTATTTTCAATATTTGTACTATTATAAATTTTTGTAATTCTATTTTTAATAACAGGGTTATAAAATTTTTCAGGATAGTTATTCATTTTAAGCACATTTTTAATATTTTAAGGTCTATTTTGTGGACAAGATAATTTTATGGGATTGATACTTTTTTATAAGCAATAGGGGATACGGAATTAAACTTTTAATATCTTTTGGACCAAATCCTCTTTGTAAATGAATTATTTGTTTATATGACACCATTATTCGATAGTTAAATTAAGAAACTTGTTTTCGTTCATTAGTAAATAATCTATTTTGATTAGTAAGATAGAAAATATAATATGAATTCGAATATGTAATATACAGGGTGTCCGGAATATGAGCGCCTTAATTTTGCCATATGATAAGTTGTACTACACAAAACAAATCTGACTTAACAATTTTTTCTGTCTGACCAACGGTAACAGAATTATAACAGCAAACAGGTCTTGAATATGACAACGTCGCTCACATACTATCTTAGGATTGTTATGTATTTATACATAATAATTACAAATAGGTACACCTAAACATAGGTACTTACTGTGAATGGTTTTCTTAGAGCTCTTTTCACAACACAGAATAATAGTTACAAGTGTTTAAAATGAATTATGTTTCTTGTAAGAAGCGTTTACCGTACAAACGTCTCGTAGCCAGAGAGTTTTGCCTAGATTCGCCGTAAATTAACATGCCATGCAGCTGGTTATGGTTACTAAATATTACTAATTTCTGTTTATGTACACTCACAGACATCGAAGACAAACTAGACAAAATTGAATCACACTAGCTGTACGCACCATTATGATTAATATTACTTTTAGGTTATCAACAGCAGCCCGACACCGCAACGTTGTGGAACTTTACAATACGTTACAGTTTTAACGAGTTTCTCACAAACTTCAATTGTTTACTTCAGTAATACTGATGCAAAAATCAACTTATGAACAAATTACGTTACAGCCGCTTTACTTAACCTTAATTGTACCTGACTTTGTAAATTAGCAGCATAGTTTTGCATATTGTTGCATTTGCATTTTTATTTTTGAAATGTATTTGTTGACAAACTATTCGTTTTAGACGACGAAATCGGTAGTTGTACTCAACGAACACAATGTTTTTCTGAGAAGTTGGTTATAATAATTATTATCCTTATCTAAAAAGCAAACAGAAGACATTTTTAATACTAAAAATTACAACATTTATATTAAACTTAACAGCCTGTCGCAAGTGGTGAAAAGGGGATAAAAATGAAAACAAAAAATCTTACGAAATCCTTGCGAGATCGTGCGAAATCCCGAAGAATCGTGCGAAATCCCGTGAAATCATGCGAAATCACAAGAAATCGCGCGAAATTACGCAAAGTTTCGCGTCATCTGGAGGTAAATTTACCAGTAAAGACTGACAATACTGTTCACCTTGCGTCATTATCGACGTTATTATACTTATTACATATACAGATCACGGTTGTTTGGAACTACTGGAAGGCTTTGTCTTCAAATTTTAATATTATTTGTCTCATTTTATTGGTTTTGCACTTCGACGTTAATTTCTGAAATAATTCAATAGTTTACCTCAAAGTTTGAAAACATTAAAACCGGACACGCTGTACTTGGGGGGTGGGGCAAGTCGAGGGTTAACTCAAGAGTTACCTTTTCTCACGTATACAGGGTGTAAGGTTGGGAAAACATACTACCATACATACTCCGGGGCCAAAAAGTGTTGATATAAATTAAGTTTCTTTAGTCCAAAATTTTATAATACCTGATAGGGTGTTGAAAATACAATTTTATTTTAGTTTTTCCTCAATAACTTCATATAAATTGTAGTAAATACATTAAACTTAGTACACAAGAATTTTCTGGCACGAGAAATTGAGATATGTCCGCGGAATTGCTGTCAACTGTAGAAGGTGCAGTTGCATTTAAATCGTCACAATTTTTGGTGTCTGTACATCTAGTACAGACTGTCTATAAAAGATCTGGACAACATTTTACCACATGTTTCTAGAGACAAGATATGATAATAATCTAACCCAATTTACCTTAGTCCAAAATTTTATAGTACCTGCTTAATTGAATAAAGTATGAAACAAGGTATGGGTTTATGTTTATGAAATAAAACCTTAAAATCCTATTAAAAAAACGGTTGTTCAAGACGTTCCTTTAAGAAGAAAACGCGAAAGAATAATAATTATTGATTAAACAATCAATACACCAGTGCACACAAAATTTATAACGATTTATATGCATGTGAAGTACTGTAAGTGGCGCCCTCTACGATTGACAGCAAATTCGTCGTCTTATTCCAACTTCTTGTGTCAGGAAACTCGCCACTGCCAAGTTTTATGTATTTACTGCAATTTATAATAGTGATTGAAAATAAAACTAAAAAAATCAACACCCTGTATCTTGGAAATTATAAAATTTTGGAGTATGGTAACTTGATTAAGGCTGTCATATCCTTAATATGTGTGTTGTGTCTTCGGAATATGTGTGTTTTTTCAAACTTTTAATAATTATGTATAAGAATAGTAATTTTCGACGTAATTTTTTACTAATGAGAAATCTTTAGAAATTCCTTGAAATTACCCGGAATTTTGCGAAATCTTGTAACAATTAGTCTATTTTGCGAAATCTTGTCACAATTTTGATCCCAGTGGTTACCACCTCGGATTTTCATAGAGCACGTTGGAAATAAGAACATTGAGCCATTCCACAGATTAATTTCATTTGTCAGCCCGTCACGGATAGAGAGTAGTGGGTGAAAATGAAAAAAAAATAATAAAAACTGAAATTGCAGAAAACATAGACTTCGCCGAGATAATAAGAGATTTGCTCATAGGTAGGCCAGAAAAAAGTCAAATATTATTAAATAAATCGTGGTATCAAAAAATAAACGTGACCTATTTAATTTTTTCTTAATTTTTTCCTTTTTCTTCATATTTATGTGAAGGGACGCCGTCAAAATATCGCCCGGAGTGCCGGTATTGCTAAAACCGGCACTGACTTGGTAGTAGTCATAGGCCTAACGCATCATAAAATAATTTGTCTTCACTTTTTGGAAGAATGTCAAACAACATTTATATTTAACTGCCAAAATTTGACGAAATGAGGCTTCACATAACATTAAAAAAAATTAACGGAACATTCGAAATCGTTTTAAGTGTGCCACTTCCGCTTCATTGACGATGTGTTTTTGGCATTTCTTAAATTGAAACTGTTTTATTTATTATAGACATGGAAATGAATTTTGATACGTAGGCTAGTACCCATAATGGCTAATTTTTAAAGTTAGATGTGTGTAAGTTACAATTTTATTCATAGGCGCTTTAACTTCGTATTACATTTACCTCAATTTTATTAAACATTTTTTTTAATTTATTTTAAAATTTTTATTCAAGGGGAAATTTGCTCAAACAGAGCATTGCAAAAAATAATTGGAGGAATCGCCTGCAAATAAAAATATATGTAAATATTTCCAATATAAGTGGCTAGTAAATAAATCAATTATTTTACTTTCGATTTTGCTTAATCTCAAGATAAATATATTTCGCAAAATTTGCTATATTACCTATACCCTCAATTATTTTATATCTATGACATGACTAATTTTGTTTGTATATAGTTCCCAGAAAATAAGAGTATTTGATATACTTTAAATAAGCTCTTGATGATTAAAAATAGAAAAATGCGACGACAGAAATCTTAAATACAGACTTACTGGTTTATCTGTACAAAACATCTATTATCTGTCCTGATAAACTGCGAACCAGTGAAACTGGTACATTTATTTTAATTCGAATTTTTAAAAATATAAAACGACCTTGCACGCGTTCAGCCTTGCAAGCTTGAAAATATTTTATGCCCGTCATTTCCTGAAATTGAATACATGTAGTTGCAATGTGAAATAGTTACATTGTTTTTTGCACATATACTTAGATCCTATAATTTGATGTAGGTACCCATTACAGCGATATACAAACAGTAATCATATCATTATCATCACATGCAAGATTGCCAAAGTATTAAATAGAGCATGATGAATAAGTAGGTATTTCTGCATCACTTTCGCCTGCATTGAATTTAAGTGCATTGTGATTTTATCATTGCAAAAATAAGGGTTCTTAAGAAAGATTTTTTAAAATTGATCACTTATCCAATGTTTATCATTAATGTTTGTAAACAAAAAAAGTAATACCACGTTTCGCAATAATTACAATAATTAAGTAGGTCGCAATTAATTATTCTTTGCTTTCTGTTGCCGTGAGGATGCGAATTGTTAAATACATAACACTACCGAATAACCGAATAGTGAATACCTGCTAAACACGGAAATAACAGGACCGAGAACAAAGAAACCACATCGACATCGCGGATCGATCGTGTGTTTATAACGTGGAAATATTAAATTAGGTACTCACTTAATAGATCTGCAGTGTTCGAGCACCTTTTTCTTCTGCCATCCTTCCTGGGTCTTGACCCAAGCCTCCCCTGGTGATCGCCAATCTTTTGAGATGAAGGGCATTCTTCGGAGACGCGTTTCAAATAAACAGCTGATATAAACATACACAGAAATCGTACGCACTTTCCTGCTAGCAGATAGGCAGCGCAATCGCAGTCAGCTGATTGAGGTCCATGGGCGTAGGCGAGAGGTAACTGTTGAACGGTTCGGAATACGTTTTAAAGTAAATATACAGCGTCTCTCAGGTATTACTGGTAAGGGGTGATTGTACGGCCAAAATAAATGAGAATTACCCAAAGTAATTATTTACATTTGCGGAAACCTCACCAATCTTAATAAACAAATTCATACCCCCTTATTTTCTAAGGTGTTGAACACGAATCTAAAATTAGTTTTATGCGAATCTAGTTTTCGAAAAAAATTTTTTCTAAATTATAACCTCTGTGTATACATTACATTAGGTTGAAATTACAATATAAGTAATATAACCCCTGCTAGCTTCAGTTCATGACGTCACACTGTTGTTAAAATTAATAGGCGTCAACCTAATCTAATGTGTAGGTTACAATTATGATTTTTTTTTCGAAAACTAGTAGAGCCGACCGCACAAAATTAATTTTAGATTCGTGTTCAGCACCCTCGAAAATAGAGGGGGTAGAAATTTTTTTATTAAGATTAGAGAGGTTTCTGCTAATGTAAATAATTACCTTACCCAAATATACCTATATCTAAAAAATCACTGTTTCCGAGATACAGG
Source organism: Monochamus saltuarius (assembly GCA_025584915.1). NCBI lineage: Eukaryota > Metazoa > Arthropoda > Insecta > Coleoptera > Cerambycidae > Monochamus > Monochamus saltuarius. The sequence continues at coordinate 21,175,869 of CM046721.1, forward strand.
GTGTGAAAGATTTTGAAGGATGTATTATATTTGTTATTTACTTGGAAACATTTCGTGATAAAACAGCAATAATTCTAGATCGTAATGCAGATATCTTTAGTATAATTATTCAGTATGTTTAAATATTCCCATGATCACCAGTGGCGTAGAAACCCTGTGGCACTTCTTTTATTTAAAATAAAAACGGTACGCCACTGTCTAAATTATTAAATAATGTAATATACCTACTTTAAATATTGATTTTTTTGAACAAATAATTATTCTTTAAAATTGTCTTTATAATGCATCGTACTGTTCTTTAAAAATATCTGCATTTCATAGTTTGTGCGTGGTGCGCCCTTTTATGCTTCAGTAATACAGGGTGTCCGGAAATTAATGCACCAGGGCAAGAGTAGATGTCTGACGACAAACTAATGCGATATAGCTAAAATTACTTTAATGATGCTTATTATTATTTTTTTTTAAATCCAAATATTTATTTTGGATTTCGGACGTTTTTGCGGGCGAGAAATTCAAATATGTTTCTAATTTTGACGCTACTAGTAGGGTGCCATCATACTTTTAAATAGCAGAACTTTTTTGTGGCTTAGTGTATACATCTAACTATTAAAATAATCGATTATTCTTTCTTCTTTATGTGAAAAAGGTATACCTTGTTTAAGTTGTTAGGAGTAACCGTTTTCGAAATAATCCTATTTGAAATATTCAATACAATTATCGTGATGTGCAAAATTTCAAAAGTGGATTTTCAAATTTTCTTCAGCTTTTGATGCAAATATGAATCAAACTATGAAATGTAGAGATATTTTAAATGGACAATTAGTTGAATACAATGCATTTTAAAGAAAATTGGAAAGATAATTATTTATTCAAAATAAACAAAACTTAACGTATTTTATATTTGACAGTGTTGACAGTGGCATACTATTTTTAAAATAAAAGAAGGATGGCACAGGGTTTGTACGCCACTGGTGATAATGGGAAAGTTTAAATATAGTGAATAATTAGACCTAAACCTAGAAATATTGTTTAAAATTTGAATGAATGAAAAATCTAATTTCCTTGGAACGTAAGATTTAAATAGTCTCTTACATTGCGACTAAAATAAGCAAGTTCCCCGTCCTGCATAAACCATAAGCGACAGCGAACATGAACAAGGGCAGTTTCTGGAAGGATAGATAGATTTTCCTGTAAAAAATGCAGCTGTATTCGTTCATCTAATCTTCCCGGCAAAATAAAAGGTGCAACCAAACAATTTTCAATAATTCCTGCCCACAAATTGACTGCATTTTTTTGGCTACAGTCTGACTGGAAAATCAGCTTCAGAGAGAGCTTGAACTCTCTGCAGATGATATGGATATAGCTGCTGCTCTTGGAGGATTCGCTATACATACTGCCTAATTCATTTGCCAGACGCCTTGTATTTATTGCAGGATTTTCTTCAACCGCTTGTAAAACATTTTCCTGATTTTGCACTGTTTGTGCATTTCCTTGCGCCCTACAATCTATGAAATTCCCTGTTTCCCTCAAAGATCTATGAACAATGAACATTCGGAAAAGTGTTTGCACAAGATAATTGGCGGTTAGAGAATGCATACATAAATTGTATGTCGGCTAATTCTTCAACGGAATAATTCATTTATCATATTTGGTAAAAAATGTATTGAAAACTAACTTAAACACTTCACAAACAAGTCACTCGACACTTTGTGTTATCTTTTTTTGTTTAAGTCTGACATGGAATTTATGACACATGCCTAATATATTATTATTTTTTAATTAGCATTCCAAAATTGGTCCATTGTAATGATTAATAAATGAATTTTTATCTCGAAAACGATGCGCCAGGAAGAAAGAGTCTAAAAGACACTTCTCAAGCAGAATTAACTTGACATTAAGAGGTACCAATTTGTCCAAAAGTCAGTGGTGTACATTTTTTTGGCTAAAAATGAGTATTTAGCGGCAGGAACACCACTGATGCTAGTATTATAAGAGAAATTTACACACGTAAAAATAGCCCTTCACTATACACAACAACATTTCGATTGGTTTTCAAGAAATGAAGTATTTAATACAGAAAATTTTAAACAACCTGCATCTCAAAAACATGGCATTTCCAGACTCAAATTTATAAAAACTTATTTTCATATTTTTAAACATACTCGTAGAACCTGCCCCAACATCATTCTGTAACATTCTGTATATGGAATAACGAGGAATATACTGAAGAATAAAAGATAATACGGTAATAAGAGGAAGCGTAAAGGCGTACGGGGAAAAATACCAAATCTGGTATATTCCGGTGGCCATTCAAACAAAAATTACTTTGATAATTAAAATTTCCGTCAATTCAAGAAGCCATTGGATAACCAATATTACAATTCATTGCAGCAACATTTGTTTCGTAAAATAGATACACTAATGTGCTTAAAATTGAAAACAAACAAACAAAATATAATACAACATACTATTTCTAAATTTGAATAAAGTAGATTGGCCAAATATGGTTGACTGAATAGAATTAATTACACACACTGTTGACAAACTACTGGAAATATTCGAAAACTGATTTATTTTCAGTAACCATCAGAAAACTTATTGAAGAAGGAAACAAATGTTCATTTTTATTAAAATGGTAATTTAAAAACAATAATATTAACTCTCATATTATGGATAATAAGTCTGTAAATTTCAGACTATTTCAAATTACTTAATATTTTCTTGTTAAATCAGTCACGTGTCACGTTTACCTATCATCATTAAAATGACTCTAAGTTTATGAGAAATTAAAATTGATTTTACTCCTTCGAATTAAACGATACTATGTAGTCTAATCACCATAATTTACAATTTGCTCGTTTAATTTTCCTGCTTATCCCTTTCGCGACGCTCATGAACTAAGGCGCGCATGTGCCATTTACTAGACAGTTCCATTCCATGTGTTTCATGTTTTGATTGCGTCTTGTTTGATTCGAACCGAATAGCAAAACCAAGTTCATTTACCTTCTCTTTTATGTGTCGGCTGGATACCTATAGTTATTTTTGTAATTGTAATATGGCGAGTAACCGTGTTGAGAAAGTAGAGAAAACTTATTGTTGCAACTTTTAATTAGGCCTAGTGACTGCGTACAAGATATGTACACTAACCGCAATATACAAATCTAGCCCGAATCAGTATCATATTTTGTTTAAATTACGACGCATCACATACACAAAATAGTATAGTATCTATATTACATACCGAGGTTTGTATACTAGGTAGGTATTTTATTTACAACCATACTTTCTATTATTATTAGCAATTTCTATATCTCTCGGCAAATCGGTTGAGTCTTTGCTGTTCCAGTCACCTCTAAAGGCAGTATATTTAGGGGTATTTAAGCCTCCATCGCTTCCAAAACCACTGGTACTTTGAGCAAAACGTTATTTTGCTTTCAATGCTCTTGCACGTTCATTTTTCAATCTCTCATCGTTTACCAGTTGTTTTGTCTTTTCTCTTACATTCTGTCCTTGATCCTTTCCTTCCTCTAAATACTGAGTCTTTTAAAGTTTGTGTGGCAAATATGTTTTGCTGTCCTACTTTTTCTGATCCAGTTTTTATTATCTAATCATTCTAATCCAATAGTACTAAAGTCTTATATACATGCTTCCAATTTCTTCCATGGTCATTTAATCTTTTTCATATCTCCATTATTTCGCTATTTCGAATGGAAGAGACGGTAAGATCTGTTGCCTGACGGTGTTGCCTGATCAACCATGCGTAATGTTGCGAATGCCTAACTCAGACGTATTTTGACTTGCGCATATCATCCAAAAATTGGTACAAAGAAAAGTATACGTTTCATATCGTGCGCATCTTAAGCATCCGCAAATAAGCGTAGATTCCCAAAATTGCCCCCTGAAGAATCAGATTACAGATAAAAAAAACATGTTGGCATTTTGACAATGGTTACTATAGTACTAAAAAAGTCAAACATACAAACTTAAATTAGTTGCATTTTTGAAAGGTTGTCAACAAAAAAGTATTTTCGAAGACAACGAGCGATTCAGAAGAAATTATTTGTACTCCTCCTCAACTAAGAGAAACAGCTGTTTCGAAAAAGATTTTGTTACCTAAGAAGAGCCGTGCAAGGTACGATCAAGTTTTTGATGACTTCCAAAGTTGGTGCTCGCAAAAAGATGTTCAGAATATGTCAAAGTCAGAAATATGTTTCAAACTTACTGTAAATTTGAAATATCAACATTACAAAATGGTTGTAAATAAAACAATTATTAACATGTATTCAGGGGCGGATGGGGAAGATCAAACCGGCCCGGGAAATTGGTAGGATTGGCCGGCCCAATTTTGTTGAGATAAAATATGATTAATATGATCCGATGAAAAAAGAATGATTTCTTTATTGTAACGGTCGAATATTCTGTATTAATTTTTTAAGATTTTAAAAAGATTTCAATTTTTAAAGATTTTAATAAGTATAAAATATTTTAAACAGTACAACTTAATGTAAAATATCGAAAATATACAGGGTGTAACGGATGCTGATGGTCAAACTTCAAAGGATTATTATACAAGTAATTTGAGCAAACAGTGCCATTTATCCGGAAGACCAAGGTCGGTATCCACTCTTAGAGCAGAAGAAGAAATTCTAGCACTGGTAGAGCAGAATCCAGATACGAGTGTGCGGAGAATATCAGCCGAGGTAGGAATTAGTGATCCTCTTGTTTGGACAATCCATCACGAGCAACTGCTTTATCCATACCATGTGCAACGAGTACAAGCCTTAAATCCAATAAATGATCATCAAGCACGTTTGGTTTTTTGCCGCTGGTGTCTACGTCATGATGCTGAAGACCCTCGTTTTCTTGCAAACATTTTTTTTACTGACGAGACCGGGTTCACAAGAAATGTAGTGTTTAATTTTCACAATACGCATATTTGGGCCGACGAAAATCCTCATGCTCTAATAGAATCTGGACATCAGGCACGTTTTTCATTAAACATTTGGATGGGTATTGCAGGTGACAGGTTTCTAGGTACTGTTGTTTTACCAAACTGATTAGCAGGCGCTGCTTACCTCAATTTTCTGCAGAACACACTGTATGAGTTTTTGGAAGACATTCCTTTGAATCAGAGTCAACAAATATGGTTCCAGCATGATGGTGCTCCAGCTCATTTTTCCATGGCCGTTAGAGAGCATTTACATCAAACTTTTCCACATAGATGGGTAGGAAGGGCCGGACCTGTTTTATGGCCTCCAAGATCGCCTGATCTGAACCCTCTAGAATTCTTTGTTTGGGAATATTTGAGGACATTAGTGTATGGTACTCCTGTAAATAGCCTGGAAGAGCTGCAGCTACGGATTAATCAAAAGTGTCAAGAAATCCAAACCAAAGAGGGTGTTTTCGAAAGAGTTCGAATATCGTTGAGACGAAGATGTCGTGTCTGCTTGGAAATGGACGGAGGACGCTTTGAACATCTTCTGTAACTTTGTTTTTTGTTTGTTAAAAGCTTCCTTTGTCGGTTTATTCCTAATAAAATAAAATGTTTGAAAACCGAATAGTGGTCCATATCTCCGCAACGGTTACTTTGCGGACCTATATTTATTAAGACTTTTCTGCTTATTTTGGTTCATACTATTACCTCCTGAGTTATCGATATTTTTTAGCCATAAATAGTTTAGCTATTACTAGATAACAGTATCTGTCAAGGGTTTAAAATCTTACTGTCTTGTAGACTGCTCTGCTAATACACGGTGACCGCGCCCTTAAGCTTCTCGAAAGAGTAGACCAGTGTTGCGAAAACCGTACCCGTCTATCTCTTGTAGTTTCCGACATACTCCGCAACGAAATTGGAACACCTTACGGAAACTTTCTCTTTCCCTTTCACTTTGTTATTATTTGAGATGCGAGAAAAACTGTCCATCCACTAAGGATACTAAACCCCATCCATTCGATTTGGCAATATGAATCCAATCGAGCGATCATCGGGAAATGATCCCGTTCAATCGCGTGTGGATTTTCAAAATTCCAAACATGAGCATTGTACATGTTATAGGTACATCTTATTCCGTAAATAGCTTCATCTGTAACTAACACGTCAGCTGTAAATCTGGAATTGTGAGCATTTTGTTGCAGCATCCATTCACAAAATCTAATTCGTAAGGGATAGTCCCTTAGACGCTGTACATGGTATGGATATAATAGAGCCTCTTGTATGATACGCCACACTTATTGATTGGGGCATTCCTTGTACTTGTTGAGCAATTTGCCTAGTACTTATTCGAGGACTCTCTTCAACAATATCTAAAATATATTCCTCAGCTGCTGCTGCACGCCGTAAACGCCCTGGACCACTATCTTTCTCAAGATTCAGTTGCAAGTTCCGTGTCACGCCCGCGTTGGGATACTGTGGCAAAAGTAACTGCATTTGGCATATGTCTACCGAGCACTCGTTCTGTGTACAGACGAGAAGCTGCTAAGGCATTTTGTCTTGATTTACCATAAATTAAAACAAAACTCCGAGTTGCTATACACTATCGTAAAAACGTTAATACTACAATCGGATTTCAGTATTACGAATTGCCTGCTAGAGACTATAGTAGCTCAGCGACATAATGGTTGAAAATACTATATTTATAAAGATTTTACAATTTTTTTTTGCGATATTGGCTGTATTTTTCATGACGCATCTATGCACGAATTTTTTTGGATAAGATGTGTATCACCCTGTATAGTCCAGGCAATACTTTGTCTGTTGTCAGAGAAGAAACAATTAAAACAAACACTCTCATACCGACGTGTCGTCTTATTATCTTCAATATAATTACTGTATTCAGTGGCGGCTCGTCAGGTGGCACAGGCGACGCACCGCTTTACATAATATAACGAGTTATAGTCTGATATTTTTGTAATTTATTTCGATATTAAAAATGTTTCATGTTTGTTTTTAGATAAACATACATGGTTTATTTTTATCGCATAATTTATCAAAATCAGTTAGGTGCGACAATAAAAAAAAACAACTAATTATTATTATAAAATGTAGGGCGCTGAACGCCTTCTCAAAAACATTGCCTTTACTGAATGCCACTATTAATTTCGTACAAAGCATAAACAAGAACACGTGTCGCGAAATTGGCATCAGTCAAAATCCGCTGGAGGTCGTAAGGCTTATTTTTAGCGGTTGCTATGATAACTGGGATGCATATAAGTAACTAAAATTAGTAGGTGTTGAGAAGGTTGAGAGCTAGTTTATACAGGGTGATTCAGAACGTTCAGATTCAGAAAGGATTTGGAAATAGATGGATCATGAAAAATGGAATAATATCGCAAAAAAATTGTTTGTAAAATTCTTGTAGTTTCCGAGTAAAACATTTTTGAAGTTGTAGTATTTTCAACCTTAACATCGCTGGGCTACTGTAGTCTCTAGCCAGGCAGTTCCAATAATTCGATTACTTTTGGAGGTATTAAATGTTTTTGTAATACGAGACTTTGCATTAGTTTTTCAAGGGTCAAAAACGGTTTATGTGTATGGTAGCAACTAGGAGTTGATCAATATCATTTTAATTTATGGGGATGAGATAATGCTTTAACAGAACGACTTTTCGATAAACATGTGCAAAATGCAGCTACTTTTCCGCGGTGTGCAGTGAGTGCAAGTGTAGAAGAAAATTTGAAACCCAACCGTGTAAGAGATGGAGGTTCATGGCGCTCACGGCCCATTGCAGCAGTGTGGCTATCATACACGAGGCTCAATTATATCCATATCATGTACAGCGTGTTCAAATATTAATACCAAGGGATTGGACGAGAAGGGCCGGCTTCCAGTGCCGTGCAGAAGTGAAATTTTAAATCATTTTCGAACTGCCCTTTTTAATTTTTTTTTACAAAATTGTATTTGAAGTCAACATTTTTTTTTAGGTAAGTTCTGAATTACCCTGTGTAATTATTAGAATAAATTTTTATGTGACCAGTCCAGCAATGTTGTTATTCCCGTGTCGGTGTTTGGTTTTTTGCATGAATATTATATTCGAATTCATGGAAATGTTTATGACCCTCTGTTTGTGTTTTGTCGGAAATTCCATTCCAATACTATGTTTTCTTGTCTTAAAAGAGAACTTCCGTTACTCAAGGACAGAAACCATATTTACAGTTTTGACAATAATTTCCAATGAGAAAGGACCATTAAATATACTTTTAAGTGCAAAACCATATTACGACATCTTGATAAGTTTGTAGCTTTAAAAATCGAAGAATGGATCTGATATTTAAAAATTAAATTAAATTTATTAGATAGTATCCTTCCGCTCCATTTTATTATGCAGGGTGTTTCGGAAATTGTTGAGGAAAATTAAACATAGAATTCTTTAGCCGATTTCAGAGGGGGTGTTTTTTAAAAAAAAATTAACATTCCCTAAGAAGGTGCAACCCTTTAAAAGTAAGTTTCCATGGCGGGTCAATCTTAAAACACTGTCAAAACTTATCATAAGAATGATAAAAGCAATTAAATAAACTAGTAAAAAACGGCGGACAGCTAAAATGACAGAAACCTACTACAAAATGTATCGTTCGGAGAATCATAAGGTTGAGATGCTGAATTTTATTTTTATTTTATTTTTTTATATGAAAAGTAGAAGACATTTCGGAATTTGTGTACAGATAAAAAGGTTTTATTTTGAACAGGGCTATTTAAAAAAATAAGTACGTAACCATTTTGATTATAAACGTACAAGGGGAGTATATTTCATCAACTTACTAACTGTGAGATGACAATAAGTGGAATAGGTCAGAAAAGTGACATTTTAACACAAATGCATCCATGCAAAAATTGGAGTATTTAATTTGAGCTGGTTTTAAAATAGCCCATGGAAACTTGATTCAAACACCCGCTTTTGAAGGGCTGTAACTTTTTTAAAGGTATTTATTTACATGAAAAACCCCCTCTAAATTCGACTTGGGAATCTATGAACCGCCACTGCTTTATATACATATATTTGTTTCCGTATTAATTGATTAAATACTCGGTTGAGTGAACCTAAAAAAAAACCAGTTCGTGGAATCATCAAGGAACAGAACTCCTACCTACTCATTTTAGAATGCTCCACGTTCCACAGCTAGTAATGCTGCTGTTTAGAAATATTTTTTTTTCTTAATTATTGATCTTGATTTGAAAACAATCTTAATTTTCTTATTTTTGCATTTTTTAAATGTTTTACCCACGTAACATGAACGTACAATCTATTGTGATAATAATGGTACTCTCAGTTCTGAGTAGAAATTGCCTTAGATCTCCATTGGTGAGTGGAATCAACTAATAACTAATGTCAAAAGCTGAACGTAGATTTCATACGAATACGTCAGCAGTTTAAAACATGTCTCCGAATTCGTTTTAAAAAGGGACATTATTATTGCAATAGGTTTATAATATGTAAACAACTGAACGAAATATATTTTGAACTTATGCCACCAGAAATACACTTGATACTGTCTCGAAACACCAAGGCTTACTTGAGGCCTATCGCAAATCAACAATGATAAACTAGTTTATCATACTTGATAAAGAACGATAAATATCGCTCCTAAAAACACGAGGTGGTGTATCTGACAATTTGTGGAAATTTAAATTCCACTGACTTTTACAATTTTAGAGATTAATTTAATAAATTGCAAACGAAAATTTAGTTTATATCCATCTCAAATCTATTTTAAAATGGGAAATTTATGAGTTAGTTTTAGGTAAACTTATTTAAGTCTTATATATGTACTTATTGCAAAAATTGCATTTATAGCTTTTTATTATTTAGAGAGCTCCTTGATTGACGCCTATGACAATCATCGTCTGAGATGGCTTAAATATAATTATGTCAACTACCTACATACTTCTAAAATATACCGCGCACTTTGTATCTATTCAATGTATGACCTTGGCCCTGAAGGTTAGCGTAATACAAGAGATTCACAAGACCTGAAGGAGGAATATTGATTATCTAGACGAAACTTGGGTCAACGAGGGATATACTGCAACAAAAGTGTGGCAAGATAAAAATGTAAAAAGTTTTCGACAAGCATTTTTGGATGGACTTTCAACAGAGTTCAAGGCACCTTCAGGTAAAGGGCACGAATTAATAGTGACACATATACCGTGCCTTCATAAATGATTACAAGCCACGTGATCACTGTGAACTTAACCCAATCGAATTAGTCTGGGCGCAGGTAAAAGGAGATGTAGCGCGAAATAATACGACGTTGAAATTAAGTGACAAGTGACATTAAGTGAAAATTTTATTAAAAAATTCCTTGGAACGAGTAACTGCAGATAACTGGCAAAGATGTATACCTACATCATGTACAAAAAGAAGAGGAGAAAATTTGGAAACTTCATAATTTAATTGACGTTACTGCAGAATCGTTATCAATCTAGGAGAAGATAATTTTAATATACCTACTTTTTTATTTTTGTTATTGTACATTTATACAACACTACATTTACTCACCATCATTTGAATTTTCAAAATACAAATATTTTTGTGTGGAATAAAAGTCTATTCATTAAACTTAAATAAATATTTTGATAATAATATTGAATAATTTTATTTGTATTACTAAAAACCCTCTTAACCCGGTTATGATGCTTAAAGTAGCCTCTAGTTTTGAAATGCTGTTTTTATATTGTTTACTTATAAGAGAAATGGACCGAGAAATTGAAGCGGCATAGACAAAGACGTATTGTCGGGGATTAAATTTTAGCTACCTGCTACAATGTACGGTTCGATCACACAAAGTTTTTTTAAAAGTATACCTCATCTATACCTATAATACATAATATAAAAATATTGAATATAAGCACCAGTACTACATTTATTTACTATTTGCATACATAATTAGCTTTTATTACTATCTTTCATTTCTAAACAGACTATAATAGAAGTATGTGCAACTACCATGCGCTTGTTTTTTTGCAACGTTGACAAATTTAGAAACGACGAAAATTTGTAATAATTAATTTTTATTAATAATAATACTAAGTACCTGTTGTATAACAGTTAATTTGGTTGGTAATTATTTACAACAGCGTAAAACTCTCCAATCTTAAACAAAATTTCTACGCCCCCAATTTTCGAGGGTGCTGATCACGAATCTGAAGTCAGATGTCAGCGCTCGCATGTAGTTTTTGAAAAAAAATATCAAAATTGTAACCTCTATGTATACATTACATTAGGTTGAAGTTGCAATATAACACCTATTTAAAAGTATTTATTTTGACAACAGTGTGACGTCATGAAATGAAGAAGGCAATTTCAACCTAATCTAATGTATACATAGAGGTTACAATTAAAAAAAAAATTCGGAAACTACATGCTCCCTCGAAAATAAGGGACTTGGAGTTTTTTGTTAAGATTGGAGAGTTTTACACTGTTGTAAATAATTATCATCCGGTTAGCTACAGTAGGTATTTTGCATTCGTTCCTTTGTTGCACACTGACAAACTACATTTTCACTCATTACAGGTCCATCAGAATTATCCACTAACAGAATACACAGTCCATTGTTCATCTAATGAAATACCCATTTATTCCAAGAAAATTGAAATTTAATGTGAGGAATATCTACTAATAGAAAACTCTGAATGCACCCGCGGAAGTCTTTAATTATAACATCTTGTACAATTGCCGTAGCTACTTTGGATTTGTACTCGACTCTAGAAAAACAAACGGAACATAGGATAGGGCCAACTATGTTATAGGGAAATATCTACCCGACATAAATTCCTTCATTTAATTTCTATAAAATATTTCAAACTAAAAACCTATAATTTTGCATTGCTAGTTGCAAACATCAAAGAACACTGGTTGAAGCTTAAAATATTATATTCCAGGGCCAAGGAAGAATTTTTACACTGTAAACATCTCGGGATGTTAATTATAGTTTAATATAGTAGGTACTAATTATTTTATACAAACATTGTCGATTATGTTAATATTGTTGCTATTATTAGTATTATCAGAATTAAATTCTCCAACAACACTAGAAGTTTAAAAATTTAAAATACACCTTGCGCTAGTGGCCTACAGACAATATCAGATTCTGTCAAAAGTGAAATATTGGATACTTACGGAGTTTAGTTTGAAATAATTTTTCAGTACTAGCAGTACAGTCTTCGGAAATTTAATGTTTTGCGTACTTTTTGTTTATTTACAAACATGTTATATTTAAATGCCAAGATAAGGAGTTCATTTATGGGAAGTGTATATACAAGTACATATTATCGTGTGGCAGTTTAATACCAAAGACGTTTTCCGAGTAGACAAAATATTATGCCGCATCCTCTTTGAAACACATTGAACAACTGCTGTAATACCTTGGCTGTAAACGTGTGGCATCAGTCTTTTTATACATAGATCTGTGTTTTTTTGGATTCGGTTTTGATTTTTTTCCCGACAAAGATAATCCACCTAGTCATGGTCGTCGAACCGAGTACCTCGCTTTAAACAAAAATAACGCTCGAGAGAAACAGAGCTCTGCAGCAAGAACTCAGCAAGTACAAAATTCTTTACAATGACAGGTTTTAATGTAAACAAATAAGAAAACAGGAAATGATTTAACAATCTTGAAATCTCTCCAAATATCAATCCTGGAAATAAATATCAGTAAGCTAGGTAGTACCTCTCTGTGCTACTATATCATTAAATAATTAGCTACACTTTGGACGTAATTTTTTTTCTTTCAAAGCGCCGTAAATCGATACACGTGACAACGCGGTGTCCTGTCACTATCTTTGACTTATACGTAATACACCTTACCTACCGGCTGTCAGACGGTCAGAGTCGGCAATACATAGGGGTTTAATATAGTTTTTTAAAAAAATTTTGTTGTATAATAAAAAATTTTTCTCTATCCGCTCTTAAAATATGTGTACTTAGTCTCAGTTAACTCTGTATATTTAATAAATATATTATTTGTTGCTTTTATGCAAAAATTTCAAACAGCTGCACAAAAATATCCATAATTTGTACCTAACAGTAAATAAAAAACAAGTGTTCAATTTATGTATGCGACCCAATAGATACTTTTAAAAGTCCATTGTTTAAAATTAGTACACAATTGTAAGACATGCACAAACATGTTTTCATAGTATATGCAGAAATTCTGTTAAGGTATTAGGAGAAAGAAATTTCAGGTGTTGATAAACTAACATTTATTATACAAATTTACACAATACAGCAAAACTAAAACTTAGTCTTCTATAACGTAGTCGGAGTTGTGTTCGATCCAGTCCAAAAAGCTGGTAATTCTGACGAATACCGATGGAAGTCCTGCAGGGCATAGTGCTCTACCATAGGAAACGATACCAATTTGGATGTCTCCGTGGACTAGGGGTCCGCCCGAGTCTCCGTTGCAAGCACCCACGCCTCCTGCTCCTGAAATGCAAATCTCGCTTTCTTGGAAGATATTGAAAACTGCTCTGCATTCGGGGTTGGGAAGTACGGTACTGTTGACTGCTAAAAGTACGTCAGATCTACTACCTCCTCCAACTGTCAGACCCCATCCACTTACTCTGGAGTTTGCGCCTGCAAGAAGAAAATGATTTTCATATAGAAGTGCGAGTTATAAAAATTGACCAAGCTGACTAATTTATATCCAATATTAGATACATTCTTATAAGTGCCGATACTAATGGAGCTAGTATATCTGGGCAAAAACAATAACTGCAATAAAATGCAAAACTGTTACCAACTGAGGTATGATAAGGTTAAGTAAAAGCTCATGTAACGGAATTTGTTTGTAAGCAATTGAAGTTTCCCAGAAAATATTTGCAACGCACCAGCCACCATTGAAAGACTCTTATAAAAACGATTCTGCGGGGAATGACCTGGAAGACTTGTCTCGTTTATCTTGATGACATCCAAGAAGTTTTTCAAAAGTTGAGAAAAGCCCAGCTCAAGTTAAGTCCCAAGAAGTGCATGCTCTTCCAAAAGGAAGTCAAGTATTTAGGACACAATTATTTGCTCTGATGCAGTGAAGACTGACCCGGAGAAAACTTAAACCTTCTGGAAATGGCAAGTATCGAAAGACAAACATGAGTTAAGGAGTTTCCTTCCTGCATTTACTATCTCAAGTTTATGAACAATTTTGCTAAGACTGCAAAACCCTTACATCGACTCACAGAAAACAATCAGCCATTTATCTGGACGGAACAATGTCAACAATCTTTTCAGAGATTAAAAACAAGCTTTGTGTTCTTCTCCAATACTGTCACATCCCAAGTTTAGAAAGACATTCATTGTGGACACGGATGCTAGTAATTGGAGGAATATTATCACATATTGAAGACGGACACGAAAAAGTAATTTCTTACTTTAGCCAAGGTCCTCTCTAAGCAAGAAATGAACTACTGTGTAACCAGAAGAGAGTTGCTTGCCATAGTTAATACTGTGGAGCATTTGCATAAGTATCTCTATGGTTAGCCGTTCGTCTTGAGGACCGATCATGCTTCTTTGAAGTGGCTACTGCAGTTCAAGAATCCGGAAGGATAAGTGGCAATGGCTTCAACGGTTACAGGAGTACGACTTCAAAATTGAACACCGGCAAGGATCTAACCATCGAAATGCTGATGCCCTATCCAAAAGATCATGCCCTCCAAACTGTAAACACTGTCTGAAACAAGAGATTAGAGAAGAAGATGAATTTCATTGCAGAAGAATTAGCATCCAGAGCCCAGATGATTGGGATAATGATCTCATCGCTTAAGAATAAAGTGGAAGCCCAGATTTTGGACCAATTTTTCAATGGAAAGTGAAAAACGTGAACAGAACTGAACATTGCTGACAAATCACCGTCTCTAAAAAGCTACTGGGCGCTGTGAAATTCGTTATTCATTGAGAACGGTCTTTTAAAAAGAGTCTGGGAGAGTACTGATAGAAAGGAAAAAATGTATTAAACAGTACTACCCCAGAAAAGAATTCCAGAAGTTCTGCACAGTTCTGCAAGCGCTGTATAGTGGGGTCGGTGGTGGACACTTCGAAATAAATAAAACTTTGAATAAAGTTAGAGAGCGATTCTACCGATTTGACAGTCGGTCCGTTGTGGAAGAATGGTGCCGACGTTGTGATACCTCTGTCTCTAGTAAAGGACCCAGGACTCGAAGCCGAGGACAGATAAAGCAGTACAATGTTGGGGCTCCATTCGAGAGGCAACATTGTAATCACCTGCTGCTGTTAACCTAAAAGTATTATTGGTCATAGTAGTATTGTGGTTAGTGTGTTTCGTCTTTCTGTGCTTGCTTGATATTTGTGAATGTGTATAAACAAAATTGGAACAATTTATAGTAATCATTCATCATCAAACGTTTCTCGCAAGCAACTTATTAGTTAGTCGCAAGCAAGTTATTTTGAACAGTTATAACCCAAATAGCAAAATAAATTTTATAAAGATTGTATAAATTGCTATAAAATAAATTTTATAGGAGCTTCAAATTCATATAACGTGGTTAACTGCCTTTATAGAATACTTATAAAATCGAAAAGGGTTGACTTTTATAAAACACTTTGGTAACGTAAATAAACACTTTTAAAACAAATTTTTACAGCAACTATAAAAACGTTTTCTGGTATGTATTTTGCTATTAATTAAAGAAACATATTTTTTAGTGAAGATTATTAAAACCAGACCTGTGTGTATAATGCATGTATAATGTATAATTATTTGTGCTTATATTTGAAGATGGCGTAGCCTAAGGTCAATGGCGATCTGGTGCAATGCGACCTACATTGCAGCAGGTACTTAAATGCAGACCTCTCGCTCTGGGCGGCGCGCCATTAAATCTATAAATGATACTGCAGGAAACAACTACTCCGCGGACTAATGTCCCGACAGGTAATGAATTAACTAACAAGCCCAAAACCGGTCTATGTCTGGTGGGGTGGTCGACAAAGGTTCTTGGCTGTTCACACAGATACTGCAGGTGTAACTCAATACCGGTCGGGGCATTAGTCCGCAGAGTAGTTGTTTCCTGCAGTATCATTTATAGATTAAAAGGAGCGTCGCCCAGGGCGAGAGGTCTGCATTAAGTACCTGCTGCAATGTAGGTCGCTTCCTGCAAGTCGAGCCGCTTAGGCCGAACAGAAAGTAGCAGACTACTTATATCTCACCTGCACTTAGTTTAATGGTAGATATTATTCAAAAAAATAATGTGTCAGGTTCGTGTCACATTTTTTCGAAAAGTCAATATTAAAGGAGCTACGTAACTTTAAAGTTGTTTGTTTTTTTTGTCTATAACTTTTATAATACTGGAACATATTTTTCCAAATTTGGCACACTAGGTACTTTTATAGAGATGCAGCTTCAGATTCTTTCTAAAATTGCCGCACTCTAAATGGTAAAGAGGGCAGGTGCAAGGTGAAAATTTTTATTGAAATTTTGATCTTTCCTCAAATACTGAGAATTTATCGAAAAATTTGATACTATTGTCCAAAAAACAACCGTTTGCGAGGAAATCGGCATTTAAACATATACTGGAGAATCCCATTTCTATTACGATGTAAGCAAAGTGTACTTTGAAAACAATTGAATGATAGCTGTTATATTGCTCTGACGGTAATTTCAAACCTTATATTTTGTTCATACAAGGTAAAAGCAGAAACGCAATCTTCTATATGAAAATAAACATTCAATTAATTTATTTTAACCTTGGTAGAATAATTTTCGAATTGATTTCCAGTCGTCCGGACACCCTGTATATTTATCTTTTTAGAGAATGTGAAGATACTCAGTTATTTTCATACTTAAAATATGTGTCGATTTTTCGAACCATTTTCTTTCACATACATACAGTTAACTAGTTAATCATCTGAATTTGCGGGTTTCTGTGGTGATACTAAGATCAATTGATCTAAACCGGGCTGTTTTCATTTAAAGAAGTTACTTCATAAATTCCCCCAGAAATTATTTACGTTTATTTTTAAACCACTTTATGCTTATAGAATATAACATACCTTCAAATAGTTCGCCTAAGTATCTACGATTCGGCAGTTTGATTACGTTAACGAACTGATTGAGTTCCACTTCCTGTTCAAGATCAATGAGACCAATATCGTTGGAAATAGTGCCAGAATCATAGTCTGGGTGACCGATGAGTCTTGTAGCCACCGCTATAGTTCTGCCAGGTTCTTCAACTGCTATGTTGTGGGCTCCTATGTATACTTCAGCTAGCCCAGCGCTGTAAATACAAAGTATCATTTCATTATTTGCACTAATTTCTTTTATAAGTACCTTATATGGACTGCATTAGTATGACATTTCGAAGTTTGCAAACCGCGTTGCTTTGTATCATAACATGTAGTTTACATCAATTAAGCATTGTTATAATTATAGAAGAATATTTAAGGGACAATATTTGATTGAAAAGGGAACATCTCTGTTATTAGACATATGATAGTTATTCACTCGAATTTGATAGAATATTATTTGCTAGTTTTGAACCAACTATTCTAAAATATTTTTCTCTTTTTTAAAATGTCTTCTTGCTTCACCGGTAGGATATTGTTATTTATAAGTGCAAAAAGTGGCAGTTTATTTTGTGTGAAAGGAACAAAATAAAACACATATTGGTACACTATCGTTTCTATAAATACAAACATTGTATTAAAAGTACAAACCAACGCCTTTCTTACATTATTAAATTTATAAAATATCATTTTAAAATCCAATTATTGCCCATGAAGTTTATTGTTGCAGAGACAATGAAAAGTCGATCATTTGCCGAGAGTAACTTTAAATATCGTGACATGGAAATTGATCAAGAAAATGAATTTCTACGATATTTCGTACGATTATTTGTTGAGATGGTGTGATCTTAAAAATATAAATGGCAAGTTCAGTGATAATATACTTTTGACATACTTTGAAGAGAGGTTCAAAATGTTGGAAGCCGAAAGTATTAATAGCTTCACTAATTGTGCATATACCAAACACAAACGAACTTTTATTACTGGTATCTACATTATATTTGAACTATTATAAAAGGTACATAGTCCTTCGTCCAGCAAATTTAAATCATTCAATAATTTTTATAAAATACGTTAAGAATAATTACCACGACTCTAGTTGGAATTAACACATTTGGTAAGATGCGTGTCAATATTGTTGAATTTCTAAATTTGCCTTTTTCTCTTCTTTATGCTAGACGTTGCTTCCGACGATCTTCGGCTAATTTGTTGGCAGACTCTAATGTTAATCTTACTGCAATTAAGAGACACGATGGATGATTTTGATTTACTTGAAACGTATTTACAAGGATGAATCTAATGGACGCATGTGTCAGTTACTTATTGCTAATGAAAGTTGGGGTACTCTGCTCGATGGCTCTCTGGATGCCAGTGTAAATTTTGAAAGATTTTGAGAATTGATTGACACGGCTTTTTTAATTCAGAGATGTTATCTGAATCATGCCAATATCAAAATAAAATCAAAACCCTGGGTTACACCCCAAATAAAAAATCAGAGTTAACTTCTGAGAGAAGTTCATAAATTTATCAAGTATTCTCATGTTAATGGAAATATTAGGGAACAATATATACAATTAAAAAAACTAATAAAAAAACTGTAAAAAGAACCAAAATTGCAATGACAGAATAGAGTCAGCGAATAATAAGTCAAAAGTTGCCTGGAGCATTATACGTGACCATGTGAATGTTAGTGGACCCACTGACTACCCTAGCATATTTTTTACAAGTGAAGGTTTGTGTCTTTCCCGAGACGAGTCAGCTGAAGCATTTAATTCATACTTAACTTAAGTATTGATAAATATAATATGTATAATAGAGTTGACGAATGTCTTGAACTTTTGCCATTAACCCCCAATGAAACAGCAGAAATTATTCGCGCAGTTGCTTCAAAAGATTCGCAGGGCTTTGATGGTATTCCTTGTTCGATTTTGAAAACTGTAATTGATAGTATCAAGTATCCTTTGACCTCACTTATTAACGCTTCCTTTTTTGAGGGTATTTTCCCAACAACTCTCAAGCAATCATTAGTAGTACCGATTCTTAAAAAGGTGTCTCTGACAAAGTTTCTAATTACGGAAGTATTTCTCTACTTTCAGTTTTTTCCAAAATATACAATTTGAAGTTTTTTAAGAAAGAAAATAAAATATTGTATGAAAGGCATATTGGATTTTATGCAGGACTGTCTACATATGATGCTATTCTTGCTGTGTATAAACACGTACTTGACACTTTTGAATTCAGACATATGACCTCGTCACTTTATTTCGATTTAGCTCGTGAATTTGATACTGTAAACCATCAACTACTTTTGAAAAACTTGGAGCATTATGGAGTTAGGGGAAATGCCCTAAAATGGTTAGAGTCATATTTACAGGGTCGGCTACAGCGAGTTGTCATTAGGTATTATGGTGAAAGAGTACTTTCTAGTCCTAGATTAGTGCATGTTGGTATTCCACAGGGAAGTACATTAGGTCCTGTTTTATTCATCAACAACTTGAAAGAATATTTTAAGTCGGGTAGATTATGTGAGATGTAACTGGTCTGCTACTTCCTGCTCGGCCTAAGCGGCTCGACTTGCAGAAAGCTGGCTGGCGCATCGCCCGGGGCGAGAGGTCTGCGGTTAAGTACCTACGATATTGTAGGTCGCTTTCTGCAAGTCGAGCCGCTTAGGCCGAGCAGGAAGTAGCAGACCAGTTACATCTCACCTGCACTCGATTTATATGTGAAACTAGATATGAAGGAACAGCCAGTTCAATTGTCGGTCATCTCACCTATGGCATACTGATGAGGGCTAACAAGCCCGAAACCGGTCTATGTCTGGTGGAGTGGCCGACAAGGGTTCTTGGCTGTTTCACACAGATACTGCAGGTATAATTCAATGCCGGTCGGGGCATTAGCCCGCGGAGTAGTTGTTTCCTGCAGTATCATTTATAAATTTAAGGGTAGATTATGTCTTTTTGCTGATGACACTACTCTGACGTTTCAGGGTAGAAATATGGCTGTTTTGTCGCTGATGGAAATGGAATGTGTCAGAGACATTAAGCGTTATTGTGATGACAATGAATTGTCTCCTTATAATTCCAAAACTGAAATGATGACTTTCTCAATGCTTGACACTGATGTTAGCTTATATGTACCGATGCGATGGATGGAAATCTGTAAAAGATGACTATTCTGTGAAATAGTTAGGTAGGTCTTGACACCAGCGCGTTAAAATGACATTTTAGATACTGACAGCATGCGTAAAAAATTATTCTTTTACTAAAGTTTGTGGAAATACAAAGTTAAGCTCAATTGAGCAATTGTCAGATTTTTATAATAAGATTGTCAATTTTGTGTTTCTTAAAATATTATCTTGCATAAATTTTTCTGCGCTCTATAGTATTAAATATACAAGGTGATCCTGAATAGTGTGCAAAAAAGTTGAGGGTAGATTGTGACACCGAAATTATTAGGGGTCTTTCATATACAATGTTTTGATCTCAGCCCCCTTTAAGGAGTTAGGATCCCCTTTCTTTCTTTTTGAATACCTGTTGAAATTAGAATGTTTTTTGTCTTTTGCAATTTTTTTGATAAGTAGTACAGTTTTTGAATAAAAAAATAAAGTTCATGACCCTACACGCATATAGTGTCTTTTCCAATATCGATATCTAGTAGGTTTCCATCATTTTGCATCTAGTGACAGTTCATGGTTATTTGATATCAAATATTAGTGTGTATTAAACATTTGGAACTAAATAATATTTATCACCCTCCCCAACTCCTAATGGGTTGTACATTCCCCAGGGTGGCTTAGATCAAAAAATGTTATATAAAGTACTCCTATTCGTCGTACAATCTATCATCCATTATTTTGTATATTATTCGGGATCACCCCCTATATTTGTAATCATCAGTGTTTAATGAAATTAAATTTAGCGGTAAATTCACATTTAAATTGGTTTGTTGTTTAAGTTTTACTTGATTTAATTATTAAAATTATATTAAAATCTAGAATTGACACAATTTAACTAACTCTTCAGTCTGCTAAATTATATTTCTTAAATAATTGTGGTAAAAACAGATAGCTTTAAAGTTAATTTCATTAGAATTAAGAGAAATTTGTTTATTAAGAGAACACTATTTTTCTGAATTGTTTTGGATTGATAAGCGGCCATTGTATTAGGTCATGATTTACACAGATTAGAAAGAATTCCATTACATTCTTTGATACAAAAAGGTGTAAACTTACCCTGCAACACAATGCGCAGCTGTGAGGACAAATCTCCTGGTGATTAAAGTACCTCCACAGCTCCAACCGCCGGATCCTGGGAAAAGTCTGAAGACCAACCATACTTGAGAGGGTATTGAATGCGGTTCAACCTCCTGCCCATTTATTATTCTGGATCCAACGCCAGGATTGTACTTTGAATCAATGACGGCACCATCAGCATCAACGTACATGCGTTTCATTGGGAAATCATCCCAATTGATCTGAAAGAGTGACCAACATTGCTTCAAAAATACAAATTACTATTACGATTACTATTACTATTACTATTACTATTACTATTACTATTACTATTACTATTACTATTACTATTACTATTACTATTACTATTACTATTACTATTACTATTACTATTACTATTACTATTACTATTACTATTACTATTACTATTACTATTACTATTACTATTACTATTACTATTACTATTACTATTACTATTACTATTACTATTACTATTACTATCACTTAAACAAATATGGTATAAGGGGACTGTCTTGTAACTGGATTCAAAGTTATTTAAAACACCAACAGCAATATGAATCATTAATTTCTAGATAATGAAAATAATGGTATCCATAGTTATGTCAATTCTGAAATTAACATAGGCGTCAATACTGGGCCCTATTCTTTTTTATTATATATTAATGACTTAGACCTTAGACCATATAAATGATTCAGTACAGTTTACATTTTATGCAGATGACACATATATTATAGTTTCAAATAAAAATGTTGATCAAAGGAAAAATAAATGCTGCGTTATTGCTTGACTAACTGCCTTTCCTAGAATCATTTAGGTATATATAAATCGTGAAAAAAATCAAGCAACGACATTTCATAGTAAATATAAGAATTGTGAATATACTTAACTAAGCGTAAACAATGTAACTATACCTTGCAATATTACGAGTACAAAAATGTTAGATTTCTGGGTATACATATTGATAATGTTCTGAATTGGAGGAGCCACTGTGAGTTGATATCAAAGCTTAATTCTGTGGTTGATAAATTTAAGAATCTTAGAAATATACTTAGTTTAGTTAAGAAAACTATAGACTTGTTTCTGCAGCCGTTGAAAACGGTTTGAAAACTGTCAGAAATATTCGACCAGTTAAGTTGAGAACGCGTTACCATTGAATTTGACGCTATAAATAGTTGGACGGACAATTCTGATAGTTTCCAAACAGTTTTCAACTGCTGCTAAAAAACCTTATATTTTGCTCAGGTTGATTCTAGGTTAAGGTATGACATGCGATTTTGGGGCAGTTCCACCTTCTCTAATAAAGTGTTTCTGGCTCAAAAACGGGTGTGTTAGCCTTGTCAACTCGAGTGAGCTGCAAGAATATCTTTAAACATTATGAAATATTAGCTATTCCATCTGTGTTGATTTTAAAACTGTGTATGTTTTTAAAAACAGACATAATTTTTTGTATAACAAAGATGTCCATAATATAAATACTAGGCATAAAGTTCATTTTTACTCTCTATGCATAAAACTAATGTTTCTATTAAATCGCATAGTTATTTAGGTTTACGAATATTTAATGCTTTTCCTATAGAAATAAAAAAATGTGAAAGTTTATTCTCATTTAAAAAGCAATTGAAACAATTTTTAATAGAAAAGGCATTTTATAATATGGACAAATATTTCAGTATCTGAATGTCTGATTGATTTTAATATTGTATTTTATCGGACCTAACACTTGTGTGTGTTTTGTTTTTTAAAATGTGTGTATAATGATTTTTATTATTGGTTGTTGACTATTCCTATACAATGTGTGAACTGTATAGTCTGAAAGAAAAATAAACATTATTATTAAATGATTTTTTATTATTTCAGCGTGGGTTTGCCGCCGAGAAGAGTCGGCCAAAATAATGCAAAATGATTTTTGAGGGGAGGGTTTCTTCAAAAATGTTACTAAAAAAATTGCTCTTAATTTTGACCAAAATATTATCCCTTATATTGTTTCGTACTTATTTAAATACACCATGTATGATGCATTTATGAGTGTCTCAAATCCTTAGCGCACCAGTGACGATATTAAAAGCTGTACAACTGTTTTGACGAAAGAATATCCCTTATAATGTTTTGCACTTATTTATATACACCCTGTATGATGCATTTATAACTATCTGGAATCTGTATACTTATTTATTAAAAAATATCACTTGATGTTAACATGCTGACATACACTTGAATTTATTAAGGAAATACTTAGTATGGTACTTCCACAAATATTCTTATGTAATGAAATCACACTTAGATTACGCTTACGTGGGTGTAATTTTTTAAAGTATGGTATTAAAGTTTAGGTACTAAATTATTTTACCTTAGACGGTTGGCTCGCCTGTGGTAATGCCCACACTGCTGCGAAAAGTGCCACAAATACAAAAGCCACCCTCATTTTACTGGTAGTAGTTACTAACTATTTTTTCCATTAGATTTACCCAATTTATATATATGGTGTAACGGAAGGAAAGATTTTAATATCAGTAAGAAGTGCCATCGATCAAAGTAAAGCTTTGGTGACAGTGCGAATTAATGATTTATTATGAAATATTTATCTACATTATCATTTTAGCGAAACATCAATTATTGCTATCTATTTTCTTTGTTTTGATGCATTATACAGGGCTCTACAAAATAAAAAGTCAGAGATGGAAGCTCTTTAAAAATTCATTAAATTTATGATTTGTCATTGTTAATAGGTAAGTAATTAAGGATATTTATGAAGGACTATATGGAGAATACAAATTAATGTTTTTAATTTAATAAATACATATAGGTATACAGGGTGATCCAAAACTTATCTAAAAAAAATTGGAAATAGATGCGTCATTAAAAAAGGAGTCAATATCGCAAATTTTTTTTGCTGAACTACTGTAGTCTCTAGCCAGATGATTTCGAATCCGATTACTTATAGTATTAACGTTTTTGTGATGCAAGTGTTTACATTAGTTTCCCATTCAAAAATGGCTTACGTGTATAGCAACTTCTAGTTGATAGATATCGTTTTAATTTATGGTAAAGTTTAAAATGCAGAACGATTTCCTGGTAAACATATGCCAAATGCAGCTACTTTTACCGCGGTGTGCATTTGTATTAGTTTCTAGAAACTTGGTAAGACGGACACATCATGTTGTTGTTTCCCTGGGAATTTCTTTATTTTCTTTTTTTTGTTTTCTCTATTCTTTGGTCGGTCATCGATTGTATAGTTTGCCTTATCAGGTATTACAGTGCACCAGTTTCCAGTGCCGCGCAGAAGTGTATTTTTAAATCATTTTCGAACTGCACTTTTTGATTTTTTTTCTTTACAAAATTTTATTTGTAAAAGACCTCCGTACATTCAAGAAATCTGTTCCGAATCACTCTGTATTATATCCAACTTTACACTACAACGACCGATCCAAATTTTAATATAAAATTAAACTTAATAATAATACAATATATTAATTGTATTTTGTAAAACGTAAAATTTTGTACTAAAATTAAATATAATAAAATAATGCGGCGGTATTATCGGACATTCTAATTTCCAGGACTAATGTTAGCCGTTTGGATTCTTGCCGTCTACCACCTTACTGCCTATTCTAGCAGGTGTTTACCTAAACTAGTCAGAGACAGGGATTAATAATACAGACTTTAAAATAATGCCGTAAAGTCATACAAGAGCAAATAGTTTTTGTAAAATTATTTCCTATTCCCGTTGTTGCTTTTGTCCTCTCCATTCATTTAGAAAGGTAACAAGGCAACACTGAAGTCGAAAAATAGATTTGTACCTATTCTGAGAAACACGTGGGTACTATTGTTCCTAAAAAATTTACCTCCAGTTAATGTTGCACCCTGCATAAATGTTTTATTCATCTTCAAATGTGGCATTTTGAATGTTTAATGAAACTAATGCATACTTATTAAACAGAGTATATTTAATGAAGGACCGCAAATGTACCAGAGATTATTTAGATGAAAACAAGTTCATTTAATCCAATGTACCAAGTCAATAAGAAATATGCAGCAAAATTTCTTATGTGTTTGTAGTATTCTCAGTCACGTACATTCTTTGTAGACTTATTATTTTTTATAAGCGTTATCTCTTTGTTTCAAAATTAATTTCAAATTCTCAGTTAGCCGATTTACGGGCGCAATGATTACTGACTCCACGGAGTGGAGAGTGGTCATTGCTTGACTCTCCAGAACATCTCCGAATGTGTCGGAGCTTCGGAAGGTGTTTACTGGAAATAATAATAATAATAATAATAATAATAATAATAATAATAATAATAATAATAATAATAATAATAATAATAATAATAATAATAATAATAATAATAATAATAATAATAATAATAATAATAATAATAATAATAATAATAATAATAATAATAATAATAATAATAATAATAATAATAATAATAATAATAATAATAATAATAATAATAATAATAATAATAATAATAATAATAATAATAATAATAATAATAATAATAATAATAATAATAATAATAATAATAATAATAATAATAATAATAATAATAATAATAATAATAATAATAATAATAATAATAATAATAATAATAATAATAATAATAATAATAATAATAATAATAATAATAATAATAATAATAATAATAATAATAATAATAATAATAATAATAATAATAATAATAATAATAATAATAATAATAATAATAATAATAATAATAATAATAATAATAATAATAATAATAATAATAATAATAATAATAATAATAATAATAATAATAATAATAATAATAATAATAATAATAATAATAATAATAATAATAATAATAATAATAATAATAATAATAATAATAATAATAATAATAATAATAATAATAATAATAATAATAATAATAATAATAATAATAATAATAATAATAATAATAATAATAATAATAATAATAATAATAATAATAATAATAATAATAATAATAATAATAATAATAATAATAATAATAATAATAATAATAATAATAATAATAATAATAATAATAATAATAATAATAATAATAATAATAATAATAATAATAATAATAATAATAATAATAATAATAATAATAATAATAATAATAATAATAATAATAATAATAATAATAATAATAATAATAATAATAATAATAATAATAATAATAATAATAATAATAATAATAATAATAATAATAATAATAATAATAATAATAATAATAATAATAATAATAATAATAATAATAATAATAATAATAATAATAATAATAATAATAATAATAATAATAATAATAATAATAATAATAATAATAATAATAATAATAATAATAATAATAATAATAATAATAATAATAATAATAATAATAATAATAATAATAATAATAATAATAATAATAATAATAATAATAATAATAATAATAATAATAATAATAATAATAATAATAATAATAATAATAATAATAATAATAATAATAATAATAATAATAATAATAATAATAATAATAATAATAATAATAATAATAATAATAATAATAATAATAATAATAATAATAATAATAATAATAATAATAATAATAATAATAATAATAATAATAATAATAATAATAATAATAATAATAATAATAATAATAATAATAATAATAATAATAATAATAATAATAATAATAATAATAATAATAATAATAATAATAATAATAATAATAATAATAATAATAATAATAATAATAATAATAATAATAATAATAATAATAATAATAATAATAATAATAATAATAATAATAATAATAATAATAATAATAATAATAATAATAATAATAATAATAATAATAATAATAATAATAATAATAATAATAATAATAATAATAATAATAATAATAATAATAATAATAATAATAATAATAATAATAATAATAATAATAATAATAATAATAATAATAATAATAATAATAATAATAATAATAATAATAATAATAATAATAATAATAATAATAATAATAATAATAATAATAATAATAATAATAATAATAATAATAATAATAATAATAATAATAATAATAATAATAATAATAATAATAATAATAATAATAATAATAATAATAATAATAATAATAATAATAATAATAATAATAATAATAATAATAATAATAATAATAATAATAATAATAATAATAATAATAATAATAATAATAATAATAATAATAATAATAATAATAATAATAATAATAATAATAATAATAATAATAATAATAATAATAATAATAATAAGGGGTCAAGGAGTCAGCTGCTAGCCCTGACTCCAGGGAATAACTGAGTGGGAATGGCAAACCCATGAGGAAGCTATCCCAAGATCGTCCGTGCGTGGTGAAGAGCCACACCCTTCCCGAGGTGACCCTGTTTAAACAAAACACGGCGGATCTACTGGAGTAAACCAGGAAAATAAATCCGCAATCTAAGGTGTTTGCCGTGCTGAGGACGCATGGCTCCGCGTTACGGGAGTCTCGAACGGCTGCCTCCGAATACCTGGCGTCCTTCGGTAGTAATATAGCCCTTCCATGGCAAACCTGCTCTACCATGGTCGAGAATATTTCAGAGTTACTCGTGGGACCAAAATGTCTGCTACCACTAAAACTAATACAGAGGCGTCCTCCTCTCAAATCAGGGATGTGGATGGGGATCCACCTCAAATAACCCCCACAGCTAACACAAGCCAAGTGACGGGTACCCCTCCCCGGTTCTTGGTTGTGAAAAGAATTGAAGGTGATTTCATGAGAGTGAATCCCTTCATAATTGAAAAAAATTTATATAGTTTAATTGGCACTTGCAAAAACATTAGTAAAATTAAAGATGGTCTACTGGTTGAAACTGTTTCTGCTGCACAGTCTAGATGTCTCTTGAAAACAAAAAAATTAGGTGATTTTCCGGTGGAAGTCATTCCACACAATAACTTAAACACGTCACGAGGAGTTATATACTGCCCAGATCTTCTAAATTGTTCTCTAGAAGAAATTCTGGAGGGTCTAAGCGATCAAGGAGTTATAGCAGTCAGACGCATAAAGGTCAAACGCGATGGTCATCTCATTGATTCCCCGAATCATATTGTTACGTTTAACAATCCAGTCCTTCCCAAAAGAATCAAAGTAGCATTTTATTCACTACAAGTTAGATTATATGTTCCACCTCCTATGCGTTGTTTTAAATGCCAAAAATTTGGTCATACTTCATTTCGATGCGTAGAGCAACAATTATGTATATGTGGTAAACCTCTTCATGTAGGCAATCCATGTGAAGAGCCTTTGAGTTGCGTAAATTGTAAAGGTCCTCATTCGGCTAGATCCCGAAATTGTCCGGTGTATAAACAAGAATCAGCCATCCAAGAGATAAAAACTAAAGAAAACATTTCATACCACGAAGCAAAGAAAAGAGTCGTTATTGATACTCCGACTCCGAATATCACTTATGCTAGGGCTGTAAATTCTCTTCCTAATAATGATTTCAACTCATTAATCAATCAGTTAATTCCTAAGCTAATAGAAGCACTTTCTCCGCTTATAAAACATGATCCACTGCCTCAAATTTCTGGTACTTTTCCAGAAAAACGTAAAAGAGAGACGACACCTGATCATGTATCCCTTTCATCAGGGGATGAAACTTCTTTAAGTTCTCAGGTGAACGAAATAAGAAGTAAACCTAAGAAGCGAGGCTGGCCAAAAGGCAAGCCTCGAAAACAGAACTCTGATTGAGTATTACTCAGTCAAAATGTGATATAATCTGTGATAATATATTTTGTTTGTTTTGCAATTCATTGTTTTGTTATTTTGTTATTTACCGTTTTGTGTACTATTTTATTTATTTATTTATTTATTTATTTATTTATTTTAAACATCAAAAATGACTGCATTAATCTTACAATGGAACTGTAATGGTTGCAAAACACATTATCCCGAGTTAAAGCAATTACTGCTGAAACACTGTCCTCTAGTAATTTGTTTACAAGAAACTCATTTTAAACCAGATGAGAAGTTCAAATTACGAACTTATAATTCCATCAGAAAAGATGTTGTCCCACGATGCAGGGCAAGAGGTGGCATTGCTATATTTATCAGAAACAACATTCCTATAAGAGAAATACAAATTCAGTCTGAGCTGCAAGTCGCAGCCGTTCAGATCGATTACCCTTACAGAATTACGATTTGTAATATTTACCTTCCCGATTCCAACTGGAATATTAACGATCTGAACAATATTGTATCTCAATTACCGAGACCTTATCTTCTAGTAGGAGACTTCAATGCTCACAATCCGCTCTGGGGATCTGAGACAATTAATGCACGTGGTAGAACTGTCGAACAATTTATAGACGAAAATGAGTCCATCCTTCTTATTACGGGAGAAAATACATTTTTAAATTCGAGATCAAATAATTTCTCAGCAATTGATTTATCATTATGTTCTCCTCAACTAGCAACACGGCTGAATTGGAACGCTCTGAATGATGTTTTTCTTACAGACCACTGCCCTATTATTATTGAAACACCGACAAATCTTCTAAACAACAACGTAAATTCAAAGAAATGGAAACTATCCCATGCTAATTGGACCTTATATGCAGAGAATTTAAAGCTTCCTCCACTTGAAGATGATGTTAATTCATCACTAGAAAATTTTACGGAAACGATCCTAAATGCTGCTAATCATTATGTTCCAAAGCAAGACGGTTATTGTCCAAAAAAGTGTGTACCTTGGTGGAATGAAGAAATAAAAGTTGCAATACAAAACA
Source organism: Monochamus saltuarius (assembly GCA_025584915.1). Classification (NCBI taxonomy): domain Eukaryota; kingdom Metazoa; phylum Arthropoda; class Insecta; order Coleoptera; family Cerambycidae; genus Monochamus; species Monochamus saltuarius. Next base: position 21,205,904 of record CM046721.1, read on the forward strand.
AAAAGCAAGCTTTAAATAAATTCAAACGACATCCCACCAATGAAAATATGATTATCTTTAAACAAGCCAGAGCCAAAGCGCGTAGAGCGATTGTTTCTAGTAAACGAAGTTCTTGGCAGCAGTACATAATAACCATTACTAAGGACACCTCTTCCTCTGAAGTATGGAAAAAAATTAAGAAAATATCGGGAAAGAATTTTTCAGAACCCCCTCAAGTACTTACTGACAACAACCAAATAATTAATGATCCATATGAGATAGCTGATGTTTTTGGTAGATACTTCCAACACATAAGCAGTGACGATAATTATGACCCAACATTTCTACAGATTAAGGAAATTTCTGAAAGTGAATTAGACTTCTCAGAAGAAATACTGTCACCATTCAACATCACTTTCTCTATTGAGGAGCTGGAAAATGCTTTAGCTGCGGTAAAAAAACCGTCACCAGGTCCGGATACTATTCCTTATGATTTTATAATTCATATGTCCCAAGAAGAAAAAGAAATGGTACTAAGACTATATAACCAAATATGGATAAAAGGAGAGTATCCCAAAAAATGGAGACAAGCAATAATCACACCCATTCTGAAACCGGGAAAGGACCCCAGGCAGGCTAGTAGCTATCGTCCTATATCGCTTACATGCTGTTTAAGTAAGGTCATGGAAAAAATGATTAATCTTAGATTAATTTGGTTACTAGAAAACAGAAATTTATTAGCAAATTGTCAAATGGGTTTTAGAAAATATAGATCTACGCAAGATCATTTAATTTATTTAGAAAACTATATTCAAGATAGTTTTGCAAGTAGATCTCATACTGTAGGTGTATCATTTGACCTCGAAAAAGCATATGACTGCACATGGCGATATGGCATATTACAAAACATGCATGAGTGGGGCATAAAAGGAAGATTACCTATATTTATACGCAGTTTCCTTCAAGACAGAACATTTAATGTCCGTGTGAGTAACTGTCTATCTAATACTTACTTGATGAAGAACGGAATACCCCAAGGTTCAACTCTAAGTGTGACCCTTTTCGCTATTGCTATAAACAGTTTAGTATCAAATATCAATCCTTCCGTTTCAAAATGCTTATATGTAGATGATTTATTCATATGTTTTTCTGCACCATCAATGGATGATATACAAACCACACTACAGGAAACCATAGATACTCTCACAGAAGAAGCTCACCAAAGAGGTTTTCGTTTTTCGGAAACAAAAACTAAAAGTATCCACTTTTGCAGACTAAGATCAGAACACTGTGAGCCTCATTTAACATTAAACAATTCACAAATCAGCCATACAGATTCCTTAAGATTTTTGGGGTTACTGTTTGATAGAAAGCTAACCTGGAATTTGCACATAGCAGACTTAGCCACTAAATGCAAATCGGCTTTAAATATTTTACGATGTCTATCGATTACAAAATGGGGAGCAGATAAAGAAATATTAGTCAACCTGTATAAATGTCTTATCAGATCAAAAATGGATTATGGTTGTACAGTTTACTCTTCCTCACGCCCTACTCATCTCAAATTATTAGATTCCATTCAAAACATCAGTCTGAGACTAGCTGTCGGAGCTTTCAGAACAAGTCCAGTACATTCTTTAGAAGTAGAAGCAGGTATTTCTCCACTCTCTTTAAGAAGAGAACAACTGATGTGCAATTACGCAACTTCCATAAAAGCACAGCCACGTCATCCAAATTACAGTATAATATACGAATCTGAAGTCGACATCTATAAAATTAGACCTACTATTACAAAACCATTTAAAGCTAGAATAGAAACAGATACAACTTACCCTGAAATATATCCTAAAAGACTAACCACTGATCCTTCTTGGCTATTCTCAGTCCCAGTAACACATCTGGAGTGCACCTCTTTCGACAAAAAAAATACAAACCCAAACATTTTAAAAACTCATTTCTACGATATTCTTAGTAATTATCCAAATTTTGAAAAAATATATACAGACGGTTCAAAGACAGAAAATGGAGTGGGTAGTGCCTTTGTAATTGAAGAAGATATTTACACATGGTCTTTACCAAAGTTATCCAGTGTATACACAGCTGAACTGTATGCCATATGGCAAGCTCTTCTTTTCTGTGAATTCTCAGCTAAAAATAATTTTCTTGTCTGTACGGACTCTCTTAGTTCAATTCTAGCAATTAGTAATACGTTCAATTCAGATTCACTTGTTCAAAACATACTTGAAACTATATTTTTATTGAAAAAGTTAAATAAAAACATTATTTTTGTATTTACACCAAGTCACGTAGGCATTACTGAAAACGATAGAGCGGACAGAGCTGCACGTTTATCTGCTAACAGCCCTGAAATAAATGATGGAATACCCGTAAGACATAAAGACACTATTGCAGACATCAAACGTACTATTAATATAAAATGGCAGGAAAAGTGGAACCAAGTACAGACAGCATATAAAGTAATTTGCCCTACCATTAATGCCCTTATAAGTACCCCTACAATAAACATATCCAGAAAGGAGCAAGTACTACTAACGCGTCTAAGAATAGGGCATACCCATATAACATCATTTCACCTACTAAGAGGTCAAAGAGCACCTGAATGCCCTAGATGTAGAGTCACAATTACAGTGAAACACTTCCTAATAGAATGTCCATTATATCGACCACATCGAATCGCTGCTAGCTTAGATAGCAATCTACAAAATATTCTGTCAAATAACTATGAAACAATAATGAAATTAATGAGATTTTTAAACATCAGTTATTTATATAAGAAAATATAATATAAATAACTCTTATGCGGCTAATGATCTTAGTAATCGATGCCGCTTTTTAACAAAAAAAAAATAATAATAATAAAGTGTCTTTATTGACAGAACATAATAACAAATACATATTTATGAAAGACGGCGAGATTCAACAATGTTGCTCTTCCACCTAACCGTCTGAAAGTTAAATCAACTAAGAAATCAACTTGATGCTAGCAATAAAAATATAATAGAATATATAATTGACGAGATGTTTTTAAATTACAACTAATAAGACGATGATCGGAAATACCTTGCATATTTATTACGTCAACACTAACTGGCAAATCAGAATTAGAAGATACAATGATATCAATTAGTGTTTTACTTGCTACCGTAACTCTGGTCGGGGAAGTAATAAGTTGATGTAAACCATATTTGTTGAAAAAATTAAATAAAATTTTGTAATCCTAATTAAGTTTGTCTAAAAAATCAACATTAAAATCCCCTCCAAAAAGTAGCACATCAAAATCAGGTAGCAATGTAACTAAAGTATTTTCCAGCTGCACAAGACTGTCTGATAGGTTATAACGGAGCGGTCTATATAAACTGCCGAAACAAAGCTTTACACCACCAATTTTAACTGAAATCCACAGCTGTTCAAGAACATCAACACTAGGAATATCAATAACTTTAAAATTAATTGTATGTAGTATGCCCTTTTCGTTAAAAAGTCCAATATTTTATGTTTTGTTACTGAATATGAAGGCTGGAAAAAAGTTGCATGAAATGCATGTTTAGCAATGAAATATGATTATTTTTCCAAGTCTAGAAAATTTGAAACATATTTGACTAAAACTTAGAAATTACTAAGAAAAAATCATTTCTATTTTTTACTGTGCACACCATATCTTTTTATGCGACTTGGGATAGAGGTATGCTAGGTTAAATCAACTTATTTTCAACTAAGGAATCTATGGTATCATTTGTAACCCTTCATTGAAATACACCTCAACAAGAAATCAAACTAATTCAATGTGACAGTTTCCTATCTGAAATTAAGGAAAATCAGTAGACAGCCATTCTTTACCCGTAATATGTAAATTTTAATGTATTTCATCATATATTACTTTCAGTTTAGAGAATATATAGGTACTTAACTTTAAGACGGTAGCAAAGTTTTACCAAATCAATTTAATCTTTATTACGGGAAAAGACAAATAAACAACCGTGAGGTTGTATTTCAAAATACAGTAATTTGTGATATGTATGAAGCAATACAATTATTACGGGTTTAATTTCACATTTTCCAGGTAACAGATTAAATATTTACTCTATAACTTTTACCTTGACGATACCGATCGTTGATGTAACTATTCAAATTCTTTTTGCACAAATATAAACGAGGAATGAGGATTAACTTTATAATTTTGTCGATTAGTCAAATCATGTTTAATAAATAATATCATAAACATTATTCCACTAAATATTCATATTTAATTCCTATTGGTAAAAGTGATTTCGATACTGGTTAAAAAAGCACAATGAAGAATAATACTTTAAGCATATCATAAGGCCCGCTACAGACTATGCGTGAATTCGCGATTCGTGGTTTGTAAGGAATTCGTGCATCGTATGTAGGGTTTTTATGAATGGATTTTTAACAAACAAGACCCTACACATTATGCACGAATTCCATAAGAATCACGCATCGCGAATTCTCGCATAGTCTGTAGCGGGCATAACGTTGAATTCAAATGAAGACTGTAGAGGAAAAAGTGTTAAAAATTTGATCAAAACGTACATCAGACCTTGCGTCAGATCCGGTAGTTCTGTTTTTTTATTGAGTTGTTTATGATGTTGACCCAATGAATAGTCCAAGTTTTCGATCTCGAGCGTTGAACGCAACATTGTCAAAAATCCAAAAAACCACGAAATTTTATACCTTTCTTCAGTTTTTGGCAATTTTAACCCTGAAGCACTAGTTACTATAATTCGAGTACGTTTTCAAAGTACAGCAAATTTACTACAATTTGAGTCCAGAACCGTCTCTGTAGTGGAAAGGAGCCTAATATCGGATAGATTTTCTAAATCAGCTATAACGCCGAAGACTTCTTGGACCTCCATCTCTTCCACGATTCGGTCGCAAATTTCCCGTGTCACGCCCAAGTTGCACTACACTTGCACTCACTGCACACCGCAGTAAAAGTAGCCGCATTTATCACAATTTTACCGGGAAATTGTTCTGCTAAAGTATTTTCACTTCATTTTGACTCTTGGAAAACTAATGTAAACGCTCGCATCACAAAAACGTTAATACTATCAATAATCGGATGTCAATATTTGGAATCGTCTGGCTAGAGACTGCAGTAGCCCAGCGATGTAAAGGTTGAACATACTACAATTTTAATAATTTTTTTCTTGGAAACTATAAGGATTTTACAATAATTTTTTTTATGATGTTCCATTCTTCATGACGCATCTATTCCCATTTCTTTTAGATAACTTATGAATAAACTTGTATATCAAAACTTCTTATAACTTTTAAAGCTAATTTTTATTTATTTATTTATTATTTACCTTTATTCCGTCTTCCGAACACGTGGTTAAAAATTAATGACGCTATGACTGAATCGCCCTGTATAGAAACATATTATGGTGTGGAACTAAGTATACTTACTTCATGTAAATAAATGTTTGTCAATTCAATTTTATGATATATCATTCTACCGTCCAGTAACAATGAAGTAATAAGATATCTAACATTCTTGACCAGACGAATCAATTAAAATTGCCCCACGTATAACAGCGAAATGAATTTCTAAATCCTAATTAAGCTCATTAACAACCATTTCCTGTTAAGTACGTATATAACAGATATAATATACTTGTGTATTCCATTGTATTTAAACATATCTAATACAACAATGTTTACATTTTTGTCTTATAATCTTTAGGGATTTAAGCTAGTGGGAAAGATATTTTATATCACTGTCGGCTATACAATGTATAAAATATTACAAATACTATACATATATAATATTAAGTGATTACTTATTTATTTGATAAGACGGTTTACTTTTAAGTCACAGTCTAATTGTAAGAATTTAAGTCCGCATGAACTTTAATCGTAATTTCCACAGAAAATCGCTATAATTGGAACTGGAAAAGCTTCAGCTTTTGTTTTTAAATAAAGTCAGTCTCGAGATTGCGGATTGCTTGAGACTGTGGATGAAGTACAATGTAAAACATTAATTGTAAGATAATTAACTATGTAGCCAGTGTCAAGTCCCCACCATTAGAGTTTATAGGTAAATAAAATTTGACGTCATTTACAGTATTACTAGAGGATTTCAAATGTAATCTGAGGTTTTAACGATAACAACAGGTAGTACAATATTAAATAAATGCTTTGTAATAAATAGAAATAGTATAATTAATGGTTTTGTTAATTTTTTATTCAAAATAGCAACGAATTCATATCAAAAGAACCACTTGACAAATTCGGAAACTTCTAGTTTAAACAAGACCATATACTTCTTGCAAATATTACAAAATGCACTGTATAGTGTAAAACACATGAGACATTCTTCACACTAGTTTTTCTGCGTGTAAATAATGTCGGTACTTGATATACAGGGTGTTCCGCATAAGAACCGACACAGAGCAGGTTCATGTAGGGGGTCTCAAAATATTGCAATTTAACCAGACACATCTATATATCTACTATATCTATATATCTGCACACAGGCGAAGTTACAGGCCTCCCAAATATGGTCAAATGGAAAAAGAGGTTGGTATGATTTTAGAAGTGACACCCTCGATGAATATCTTGTAGTGTTTCAATTTACTTTAACTCATAGTCAAAGAAGACCAATAATAAACCTAAATCATGTACCAAATTTGGTTATTCCGAGTTAAAGTAAATCAGAGATAATAATAATAATATAACAATAATATTTATTCATCCTTTTAGATCATACAAAATTGATATAGGATAAGTCAATGTTAGGGAGTACACTTTTTGCACAATTTGCAAAGCACAGACACGTCAACCATAGTAACAGCAACACACAATAAAAACCATAAGATGAACAATCAATAAAGTCTAAAATTTCGTATCCATAAATTCCGAGACGCTATAGAAACATCAATCAGACAAAAATTGTCTCAGTTTACTTTTAAAAACCTTTGGATTAATCTCCAATGTCACACACTCGGGCAGATGATTAAAAAGTTTGATCCCATATAGACTGGGCTCCGTTCATATAGACCAGTAGCATGTTTAGGTGGCCTAATAGAATTACAGGCCCTAGTAAAATGATCATGATAATAATCAGAGTTTCTACAAAAATCTAGATAATGACATATAAACCACACTTGTATATGCATATAGAATAAAATGTGAGGATATTATATTTTTTTAAATGTGCTCTACAGGTGTCCCTATATTTTAAATTGAAAATCAATCTTAGAATTATCTTTTGAGAGACGAAAACTCCGGAGGCAGCCCCTACACTTCCCCACCGAATAATATTATATAGTCTAAGAGCCAGTGGCCGGCAACCTATAAGTAAATGATTATACCTGAAATTTTGCACAGTGAATCTCTTATACCTATCACTCATGAGGTGGGGACTCGCTAAGCCCGGCGAGGCCGACTCAAGAGTTACTCAGGTGCGAGAAGTATGAAAATGTAACCAACTTCGTTATTAAATTAACAAAGCTGCCGTTTGAAAATTTTAAAATATACAATTATTATTATATAAAAATAACAAAGGCAGACGATTACCGTGCTTCTAAGGTCAGGCAGACACTTGTGATATAAATTTCAAAAGTATTTGATTAAACTGATTTTTGACGTTAAAAAACTGTCAGAAATGTCAAGCATTGTAATCGACATCACCAAATCTCAGAACCTGTGCTAGATATAGAGGTTATTTGTTACTTATATTATTTCAATATAAAAGGTGCTAAATATAATAATATAATAAATGATAAAAATAAATGCCTAATTTGTTAGATCTGAAATTTTAAAATTTTCAAACAGCAGCCTTGTTAATTTAATAACGAAATTGGTTAAATTTTCATACCTCTAGCAGTCTAGCACCTGAGTAACAGTTGGGTCGGCCTCGCCGGGCTTAGCGAGTCATCACCTCATGATGATAGGTATGAGGGTTTCTTGTGTCGTGCAGCAAAATGAAACGCTCTCACAACGGTAAAAATAATATATTTATTTAAAACAACGTAACAGAGGATCTATCGGACTAGATGTTGTCGACGCGAAGCTTTGTTGGAGTGTGTTGTTTTCTGCCTGCGTCGTACTACTATATATTTTCTCCTTGGCGCCACCCTGACGGTTTCGGTGGATGTTTCGAGAATTCCAGTTTGGGTGGTCGTTCTTGGAAAGGACGGCTTCTGGTCACTGTCCCAGCTGGAGTTCATTGCCGAATCGTTCCGGCGCCACGATGGCGCTTCCTAAGTGGGTCGATACAAAATGTGGTCAAGTGTATTTGGCCCACAGGTACCCCCTCGCCAATGATTGGGAATCATGAAATCTGCAGCCGGTCAGGGAAACGAACCTTTCTACCTGACCTAGTGGTAACTTCGGGTGGCACGGGTTTTAATGGCACGGAAGTTGACAAATTTGACGCACTTTTGTGGTCACTGGTATCCATCGCGTCATTTAAAATGTAGGCGGGTTTGACTCTGTCTATAGACACCTTCACTTCGCGACCACGCATTAGCAGCGTAAATGTTTTGTTGTCGCGTTTGACCACTGTAAAGGGACCGTCATATGGATTCCGTAATTGGGTTTTACACCACACGCACAAAAACTTGTTTAGTTGTCGCCAAGTCTTTAAAAACGAATGGCGTTTTCTCGCCATGGCGTTTCACTGCGGAAGGGCGTAGGCTCTCCATATGACGTCGTAGGTCCTGGACAAAGTCCGCTCCGGTGCTGGGCTCGTCGTCTGTCCTGCGGGAATGAAGGAATTCTCCAGGTAGGCGTAGATGTTGTCCGTACACCATCTCGGCCGCGGTAGCTTGGATGTCCTCTTTCCACGCCGAACGGATTCCCAAAAGCACAGTGGGAAGGACGCTGGTCCAACGCTCGTCTCGGTGGCATTTGATAGCGGCTTTAAATTGGCGGTGAAAACGCTCCACCATGCCATTTGCCGCGGGGTGATATGCAGTCGTTCGGAGATGAGTCGTACCTAATAAACTATTCAGACGTTTGAATAGGTGTGACTCGAACTGACGACCCAGATCGGTCGTTATTCGCTGGGGTGATCCGAATCTGCAGATCCAATTGGCGTATAAAGCGCGGGCGACAGTTTCTGCCTCCTGGTTCTCCAACGGAATTGCTTCTGGCCACCTGGTGAAACGGTCTACGCAGGTTAAACAGTAGCGGTGGCCCTCAGATGGCGGCATCACGACGATATCCACGTGGATATGTTCGAATCTCGTTGACGGCGGTTGAAATGAACCAGTCGGAGAAGTCACGTGGCGCGTTACCTTTGCCCGCTGACATTCGACACAGCAGCGTGCCCAATGTCTGCTATCGCGCTTTATCGACGGCCAGACGAAACGTTGCGTCAGGAGCTTCACCGTAGCGTTGATACCGGGGTGCGAAAGACGGTGCACCGAATCAAAGGCTATCCTCAGAAATGGCTTGGTGATGAACGGCCGGGCGGAATCCGTAGACATGTCACAAAATACTAACGCGTTCGTGTCAGGTATTTTGATCCGCTTTAGGATGAGGCCGTGTTGTCCGTTGACGTCTGCGCCGATTTCGTCGTCGGTTTGGTGTGAGGCAGCGAGCGCCTCGTAGTCTAAAGTCGCGCTTATCTCGTTCACCTAGACAACGCATCCGCTACCACGTTTTCGCGACCAGCCACGTGACGGATGTCGGTCGTGAACTGGCTAATAAAGTCTAGATAGCGGAACTGTCGCGGTGTGCACTGACTCGACTTTTTCGCGAAGGCATATGTTAGAGGCTTGTGGTCGGTGTAAATGACGAATGTTCTTGCCTCTATCATATGCCGGAAGTACTACTGCTTCATAAATCGCTAAAAGTTCGCGATCGTAAGCAGAGTATTTGCATTGAGCCGGGTTGAGTTTTTCGAAAAGTACCTAGCGGCTCCCAGTTGTCCTCACTATTTTGTTGTAAAACTGCACCAACTGCAAAATCTGAGGCGTCACACACTAGAGTAATCTGCGCATTTACTTCGGGATGCGCAAGTAAAGCTGCACGTGCTAAACTCGATTTAGCGGCATCAAAAGCACTTGTCGCGGCTTCCGTCCAATTTATTGCTGCGTTAGCTTTGTGGGTCCCTTTTAGCAGGTCGTTTAAGGGCGCCTGGACACCTGCTGCGTTGGGCACAAACCGACGGTAAAAGTTTAGGGCACCAAGAAACTGCCGTAATTGTTTTATTGTCGTAGGCAGCGGGTAGTCTTTTATTGCCTCGACCTTTTCAGGAGCGGACGCGTGCCGTCACTGTTTACTAGGATAACCGAGGAATTTCACCTGATTTTGTCCGAAAACGCACTTGCTGGGATTTACAACCACGCCGTAGTTTCGCAATCGTTGAAACAATACTTCCAGGTGACGCAGGTGTTCCTCTTCGGACGATGAAGCTACGATGATGTCATCGATGTACGCATAACAGAAATCCAGGTCTCGTAATACTTCGTCGATGAATCGCTGGAAGGTCTGGGCCGCATTGCGTAATCCAAACGTCATTTGCGTAAATTCGAACATACCGAAAGGTGTTGTTATCGCGGTCTTGGGAATATCCTCTTCTGCAACGGATTTGATGAAATGCGCGAATCAGGTCGATGGTCGAAAATATTTTTCTACCTCGAAGTGATTGCGCGAAATCCTGAATGTGACGCACAGGGTAAAGGTCGGGACGCGTTCTCGCGTTAAGTCTGCGATAATCACCACACGGTCGCCATTCTTCACCCTTTTGGCACGAGATGTAAGGGTGACGCCCACGCACTGCTTGACGGACGAGCGATGCCTAATCTGAGCAAAGCGTCGAACTCTTTTTTCGCTGCTCGTAATTTGTCAGGCGCTAGTCTACGCGGTTTTTCAGCGACAGGGGACCAGGTGTCGTTTCGATGTAGTGCCTGGTTTGATGCTGCACAGCCGCGGAAGGAGCTGCAGGACGCGTAATGTCCGAATATTTCTTGAGCAGGCTGTGAAACACGGATTCCCGCAAATTGTCCTAATCGAGGTGACGCAGAACCCACGAGTTGACCTGGAGACGTAAGTCGCGTAGTCTCGTCAAGTAACCTTTTATTGCGCACATCCACAAGTAGTCCATAAAAGGATAAAAAGTCTGCTCCAATTATGGGTTTCGACACATCCGCGATGACAAATTGCCAAGTAAAACAACGACGCAACCGGAGGTTTAAAGTCATTGTCACTGTGCCGTACGTAGCAATTGCAGATCCGTTCGCCGCGGTGAGTTCATATGCCGATTTTGATCGCGATTGTTTGACTAGTGAGCGCGGATATACACAAAGGTCAGCACCCGTATCGACGAGAAACTGGACCTTAGAGTACGTATCCGTAACCTACAAACGGCGCGGAATCGGGCACGCGTCGACGTTCGAATTATATGAACTCTATAATAGTGTTATTATATTATTTTTGCTTATTTTAATTATTCATTATGTAATATATGTTATATATACTTTTATAATCTTATCTTAGAAAATTGGAAGCACACAAATAGTATAAAACTAAGTGCGTGCTCCACGTTCTTCAGTCTTGTTCTACAAAGCATTTAATACACACAATAAAGTTTGTTAGCAGTATCTCGCCTACTTATTTAGTGTCGAAAGGGCCAAACCTAAAATTGGCGCAGTCGGTAGGATATCAGTTAACTCCTTCAATTGTTAATCAAAGTGAAGGTAGGAGACCTTCTGGTCAGAGATACTGAATCCTCGAACTTTACGTGGCTAATTTCGACCTAATAAGGAAGGCAAAACTGCAGACGACTATAACCGCGCCGGAAAAGTAGTGAAGAGCTGAATTTAGTAAGCTCGTCCGTGTGCAAATCGCATAGTTAAGGGCTGAATTGAGTAGGTCCGTCCCGTCGCCTGTGTTTGGATTATTGTGTATTGATTACCACCAAATCTATCTCCGCTGCATCCTTAGGGAATTTCCTGGAACCGGAATTACCTGGTGAGTACCAAAGTGCTAGTACTTGACTCCTATCCTTTCAAACGAATATTGACAGTGGTAGGTTAGAATTAGTATCAATTTATCAATAAGAAAGTGTATTAAAGAAGATAATTAATTCACCTTGAAAATTTGTTGATCTCGACATACGCATAAGTCGTGTATCTGTTGTGCCATATCAAGTTCTCGCTGGACTTGCAAGGACGCGTAGTCTACCAGAAACTGATAGTGAGCCGTGTTTAGCTGAGTCGTTTTCGACCTACTTAACTTATCTTAACTTATCTGCATAAAGAAACTTTAGAATAATACAATGTCAAACCCGCAAGCAAACGTAAGCACCAACCCAGCTGCTTCACAGCGTAAAGATTTAGACGCACAAAAACTAAACTTTTTATGTTCGACAATACAACCATTTGATGGTTCGGAAATTGAGTTGACCCAATTTTTAGAATCAGTGGAAACATTCATAATATCGTTAGATTTGCCACATCCAACTGATATACAATCACGTTTATTCATAAACATAATCAAGAGTAAATTGAGAGGACAAGCAAAAACGCTTATTTTAGGCAGACCTGAAATAACTACCTGGCAAGAAATCAGAAACCTTTAATTCAAAATTATAGTGATCATAAATCACTTCAAACTTGGCAGAACGAAATTTGCCTATTACAACGCGATATCCGCGAACCTTTACGTACCTTCTGTAATAAAATTCTGGGTATGCGCTCAAAATTGTGCAGAAAATACAATTAATATATACAGATCCACAAGAAAGGACTTCTCTTCAAGCAGTATATACTCCTTGATTTTGAATAAATTAAAGAGTAATCTCACACAAAATTTCGAAACTATCATACTATCTAGACCTGATTTGAACGACATTGAATCAGTAGTTCAGGCTATACTTGAACTTGAAACCTATTTTGAGTACAAAAATATGAGTCGTCGTTTACCCCAAACTCAACCACCACAAAGACCACCTATGTTACCTATTAGACAAAATCTACCGCCTAAACCAAGTTATAATTATAAACCCCAATATAATACAAATCAACAACCTAATTTTCTACCAAGACAATTCCCATCATCTTATCCTGCTCCAAGACAAACTCAACCACCAATAAGACCTCCGTATAACCAACCTAAACCCTTCTTACCCCCAGACAGAATACAAATCAACAACCCTGCTCTACAAATACTTATTCAAATAATAGAAAACAGTTTGAACCCGAACCGATGGATACTTCCAGTACTACACTAACTAAATTTCAGAACGTCCTCGTAATTTTTCACATCATTGTCATGAGTACGAATTACAAACCGAAGAATACGATTCCCAAGAATATGAATATCCAAATTACTCAGTAGATCCTGATTACCTTGAACAACCCGAACAACCCGAATATTTTCAGCAAACTAATCCAGATACGGAACTCGAAAATTTTCAGAAAATAGCCTCGAACCAGAACCTAGGGAAATGATCTTTGAAAATAATTCCATTTTAGCTGCACCCCTATCTTACATCAAAATTGAAAATCCACCTTTGAAATTGCTTATAGATTCCGGCTCTTCTAAAACTATGATTCGCCCAGACATCATTGAAAAATATTACCCTGAATGTATCTACCAATCTTCAAATGTTTTAAAAACATGCATGGGCCAAAAGAAAACAAAATTCTGTGCAACCATTCCCGCTTTTAATGAATTTTACAGTAATGATAACATTGATATTTTATTATATGACTTTCACGATTTTTATGACGGGCTAATAGGCTTAGATTTAATTACCCAATTTGGATTACTTTTTGATTACAAAACGCAACAGTTTTTAATGAAAATATTTCAATTCCTTTATATGTTCGAAACCCATTAGAAATTTCCAAGAGAGTTACTGTCAATGCCTCTGAAATTTTCAGAACACAAATTCCAGTTTCAGTTGAGAATGGTGAAATTTTAATTCCTAAAATCGAGAATGATCATATGATCATACCCGAATCAATATCTTTCGCAGAAAACGGATTAGCCTACGTAGAAATCCATAACTACACAAACGAACCATCTACTGAATATTTCGATTATCCTATCCGAGTTACATCCTTAGATAACTACGATCCTATTAAACCTATTATCCAACCATCCGAAAATAAAACCTTGAAGACAGACGTAAGACAACTTATACGAACTGAACATATGAATGACGAAGAAAGAAACGAAATTTTCCAGTTAATTTCAAATTTCAAACATATTTTTTATTCAGAAGAACAGCCTTTATCCTTTACAAATGAGGTAAAGCATGAAATTAAAACTAAAACTGAAGACCCGATCTATACTAAACAATACCGACTACCTTATACCCAACGACAAGAAGTACAAAATCAGATACAAGATCTTTTAGATAATCAAATAATCAGGCCATCGCAAAGTCCTTGGTCGAGCCCTGTTCTCATTGTTGAAAAAAAGGCAGACGCATCTGGAAAACGTAAATATCGCATGTGTGTTGACTACAGAAATTTAAATAATCTCACTATAGACGATCGGTACCCAATTCCGAATATCTCAGATATATTAGATAAGCTCGGGAGATGTAATTATTTCTCGACTATTGACCTTACATCTGGATTTCACCAGATAGAAATGGAACCTGGCAGTATAGCAAAACTGCTTTCTCAACTGAAAACGGCCATTTTGAGTATCTCAGGATGCCATTTGGGCTTAAGAATGCTCCTGCTACGTTCCAGCGTGTAATGGACAATGTTTTGAAAGATCTTCAAAATCGAGTTTGCTTAGTTTATATGGATGACATAATTGTTTTTTCAAGTTCTTTAGACGAACACATTCAAAATTTAAAACTAGTTTTCAAAGCTCTCGAGAAGGCAAATTTAAAAATACAACTGGACAAATCGGAATTTTTAAGAAAAGAAACAAAATTTCTCGGACATGTTATAACACCTAACGGACTTAGACCAAATCCTGACAAAATACGAGCCATACAGAAGTTCCCTATACCCAAGACGGCTCGAGAAATCAAATCATTTTTAGGCCTTGTCGGTTACTATCGACGTTTTATAGATAACTTTGCAAAAATTACAAAACCCCTGACTTTATGTTTGAAAAAAGGCAAAAAGATTATTCACGATCAAGAATTCTTAGAAGCATTTGAAAAATGTAAAACCCTAATCACTAATAGTCCTATTTTAGCATTCCCAAATTTCGAAATTCCATTCGAGGTCACTACAGACGCCTCTAATTTCGCACTAGGCGCCGTCCTATCACAAAACGGTAGACCCATTTCTTACGCTTCTCGAACTCTAAACGCTTCGGAAATACAGTATTCTACCATTGAAAAGAACTACTTGCCATAGTATGGGCCACAAAAACATTTAGACCATACCTGTTCGGTCGAAAGTTTAAAATATTTACGGACCATCGCCCACTCCAATGGCTCTTTAATCTAAAGAGCCTTCTTCTAAATTAATGAGATGGCGTATTAAATTAGAAGAGTATGATTACACAGTACAATATAAAAAGGGAACGGAAAACAAAGTTGCAGATGCACTATCCCGAATAAAAATAGACGAAATTAACGCCAACGAAATTGACGACCTAGACTCTATCCTTAACAACCCTCCTGACGAAAATATAAACCAACTTATTGATTCTCTTAATGAAGAACTAGCTAGTACCTTACATATACCTGAAGGTACTGAAATTCCCGAAGAACAAAGAGGACTTTTAAATCGTTTAGATAACCTATCCGATACTCAGACACAACATACCGCCCAAGAAAATCCTATCTGTTCTCCACCAATTACAGAAAAAAGTATTAATGGATACAAAAGGCAATTATTTATACACGAAACTCAAAATATGCCTAGTCGTTTTGGAATTCATACATCGAAACCATTTCCCGATAAGATAAGAACCACCCTAGTTTGTCATACTTCTATATCTGACGATGAACTTACTAACATACTAAAAGGTATCTAAATATAAATGAAACAACTTGTCTTTATTTTCATTCAGATAAAATTAAAGAAAAAGTATTGAGAGTATTGGCTAATAATTTTGTCCCTGAAACTAAAATAATTATTTCTAACATATTGTTGAAAGATCTAATTTCAAAAGATGAACAAATGGACCAAATTAAATTCTTTCATGAAACAAAACCACACACAGAGGAATTAATGAAACTATCAAACGACTTTCTAAAAATTTTATTGGCCGAATTTATCAACTCATGTTCATGATTATATAACTAAATGTGAACCGTGTAACTTAGCCAAATACGATAGAAATCCACAAAAGTCAAAATTCAAAATACACCAACTCCATCTAAACCACTCGAGACTCTTCACATAGATCTTTTCTTTATCGATAAAAATATTTTTCTAACCTTATTTGACCCATTTTCAAAATTCGGACAAGCGATTAAAATTGAATCTAAAAATGCTCTTGATACTATTCAAGGACTAACTACCTTTACGTCTTTCTTTGGAACCCCCAGGTATATAATTCATGATCCTGGCAAGGAATTTGTCAATACCCTTTTAAACAATTCTGTCAATTACATAATATCAAAATTCATGTAACCTCAATACAAAATTCCCAAAGTAATAGCCCTGTAGAAAGGTTCCACTCGACATTGCTAGAATCTATCCGTATATTAAAAACAGAAGATCCCCATAAGCCTCTAGACTACTTAATGAGGTTAGCAATAACTTCTTATAATAATTCTATCCATTCTGCTACTCAGCAAACCCTTTCTCGATACTGTTCCCATCCATCTATAACGATACTTCACCTATTCTTAATGAAGTTGAAACTACCCAAGACTTTGTGGAAAATACTCGGAAATTATCAGAAAAACTTAATGAACAAATTAAAACTAAACTAAATCAGAGTAAGCAGACGCGCAACGAAAAGTTAAATCAAAACCGTAACGAACCTGAAGTCCTACACCCTAATGATGAAATTTATTTAAAACCCCCTGGTCTCGTAAAATTCAAAATCCTTTTGAAAAAGTTAAAGTCCTACAAGATTTAAACATAACGGTAAAAACTAAGAAAGGAAAATACCATAAACGTAAAGTTAAAAAGAAAAGACAGACTAAAGGTTCTCCTTTGTTACAGAATAATGAAGACCCTGCTTCCTTTCTGACAATGATAACGGTGATGACGATATTGACGAAGAACATGACTATGACAATAAAAATAGAGAGACTGACTAACCCTATCCTCCCTGTAAATTTGGGCCCCTCAAAACTATATCCTTTACCACTCTTTTGTACACGTACTTAATTTAACGGAAATAGGAGAACATGTAAATAGACTTTGTATCCTCAGAAAATACAACTAAAGAAAACAGTTCTGGCATACTCAGTTACATTATCTCACAGAGCGTATTAAACAAAAATTGAAATCATTTGTTCCACTGTAAAACGCGAGAAACGCGGTATATTTAATTTTATCGGAAATATCTATTCAGAATTATTTGGTTTAATGAGTGCCGATGATAAGGAGCTTTTGGAACAAAAACTAGAAATTGTATTTAGTAATCAGAAAAATATAAATGATCAGCTAAACACGAAGCTTTCCGTTCTGGAATCATTTACAAGTGAAATACAAAATGCTATGAAACAGATTAACAACTTTTGGAAAACCGCAAACGATTTTTTTGAAACTCAAACCTTAATTAACGATTGTTTAATCACTTTAGAAATTCTAGACCAAATTGAGGATGGCTTATTATTTAGTCATATGAGTATAATACATTCCGATGTAATTTCAACTACAACTATTGCCGAAATTTTTAAAATTCTATACACTTTATATGAACCTGCGGAATTACCTTCTTTAGATCAAAATTCATTATTTTCTTTATTTCATATGAAACATTACGTATCAAGCTCAGTAATATATATGGAAATTTTAATTCCGATCTACCATGTCAATGAATATAACCTATTCCAAATATTTATGTCCTCCTCAAACATATCCATCATTCCCCCTGAAAGTTACTTGGCACTTGGTACTTCTGCTAGCGTTTATTCCTGGTTAGAAGAAATCCCCCAAAAGTTGGCAAATATTACCAACTTAAAGAAATGATATATGAAAACCACCATCATGTATTCCAAAAATGATGATTGATCATGATGAACCAAATTGTACATTTTATTATTTGAAAAATCCTAAGGACAGCATTACCATGTTACCTTCCGGACAATTGCTTATCCTACCAAGCAAAACGGTGCATATAGAAGAACAATGTTCTAGCGTTATCCACCATTTTCTCTCAGAAGATTCTTTAATATCTAACCAAGAAGGATGCACTTTGCGAATTAATGAAGAAGACTATTTCCTTCCTACAACGAACTTACAAGCCTCTACATTTCTTTTACCAGAAATAAGAAAACCCTGAATATCAAATTTTACATTGACAATACCATAAATGAATTAGAGTTCCTTAAGAACAAAGTAAAAGAAACAAAAGATATTCAGTTGATTGACCCTGCATCAATTGAACCTACATCAATCTCGTGGACGACCTGGTTAACATGGTCTCTCATTGGACTTACAATCTTATTTATTCTCTTCACTTTCCGGAAAAGTATAAACTCATGGCTGGTATGCCCAAAAGGACAACAACGCCAACTACTACACCTCAAACTTTCCAGGAGCCAACTCCCGTAAACTCTGATTTTCCGTCTAAGAGGATGAATTATATGAACTCTATAATAGTGTTATTATATTATTTTTGCTTATTTTAATTATTCATTATGTAATATATGTTATATATACTTTTATAATCTTATCTTAGAAAATTGCAACGGAAGCACACAAATAGTATAAAACTAAGTGCGTGCTCCACGTTCTCAGTCTTGTTCTACAAAGCATTTAATACACACAATAAAGTTTGTTAGCAGTATCTCGCCTACTTATTTAGTGTCGAAAGGGCCAAACCTAAAATTTTCGCCATCACCGACTGCCCGTCGCGTTTCCCGAATGATACGCGCACGGTTCGCGACACTCGCGGGCGCGGTCACCAAAACGTTGGTGATGACAACACTGATCGCTGTCACTATCGCGGCTCCGCGAACGGCCTCGTGAACGCGACCTAGTTGTCCTCGTTGTCGGTCGTCGCGGTTCACTCTTTGTGAAGAGCTTAGCCATTGCCTGTGACATCTCTAAAAGCTGTTGTTCGATGCGAGCAAACCTGTCGTCCTCAGATTTAGATTGTGGAAGTTTCACTGCGACATGGTTCACTTCCGTCGCGGTAGGGTTTGCGACGCGGTTTTCCTCGTTGAGACTCATTTTGCTTCGCGGCGTTGCACACAATTAAAACCACTCTAATTTAGAAAAAAAAAGAAATCGCGTACTTTCACTAAATTACGTTTGAAGATCACGTCGGGGTCACCACTTGAGGGTTTCTTGTGTCGTGCAGCCAAAATGAAACGCTCTCACAACGGTAAAAATAATATTTATTTAAAACAAAGAAGCAGAGGATATATCAGACTAGATGTTGTCGACGCGAAGCTTTGTTGGAGTGTGTTGTTTTCTGCCTGCGTCGTACTACTATATATTTTCTCCTTGGCGCCACCCTGACGGTTTCGGTGGACGTTTCGA
Organism: Monochamus saltuarius; assembly: GCA_025584915.1. Lineage (NCBI taxonomy): Eukaryota > Metazoa > Arthropoda > Insecta > Coleoptera > Cerambycidae > Monochamus > Monochamus saltuarius. Next base: position 21,225,469 of record CM046721.1, read on the forward strand.
GAATTCCAGTTTGGGTGGTCGTTCTTGGAAAGGACGGCTTCTGGTCACTGTCCCAGCTGGAGTTCATTGCCGAATCGTTCCGGCGCCACGATGGCGCTTCCTAAGTGGGTCGATACAAAATGTGGTCAAGTGTATTTGGCCCACAGGTATAAGAGACTCACTGTGAAAAATTTCAGGTATAATCATTTACTTATAGGTTGCCGGCCACTGGCTCTTAGACTAATAAGGAATATGAGGGTAAACAATGGCATAATACTTGGCGACTTTAATTTACCTGATATTAACTGGGAAAACTTGCAGTATCAAGAAACTGCCAATTCATCATCTGCGTTATTTGGTAATACTATACTAGAATCTAATCTTAAACAACTTGTAACACAAAATACTCACTATCGTGCAAATCAACAACCATCTAGAGTAGATCTATTACTAACTAGTGACGAATTTCTTTTTAAACGTATCAACTACTTACCGCCCATAGGAATATCTGATCATGTAGTGATTGACTGCACGCTACAAATCTTAACGTATAACACTTCAAAAATGTAACAACTTTAATTAAAAGATAGACTACAGAAAACTTAATAATTTATTACAACACATTAATTGGCAGAATACCCTCAATTTTAATAATATTGACCACAGCCTGGCAATCATTTTTAAGCACAATGCAATCTAATATACTCGAATGTTCCCGATATAAAACGGTTACCCAAAATCAAAAGAAACCATGGATTTCTGATAAAATAATTGCAAAATGTGCTACTAAACGAAGACTCAATCTGACGTCGACTTCATTGCACACAGAAATTTTCTAGTCAGTTACAAAGAGAGATAGAAATAGCCAAAAATAATTATGAACAAAACTTAATAAACAAAGGTCATAAAGCAGTTTATAAATATACCAGAAATTATCTGTCCTCTAAAGTTTCCATTTCACTTGTTCGAAATGATTCCGGCATCATTTGTTCTTCCAACCGAGACTGCGCTGAAACTCTAGCTACTACATTTCAAAATACATTCACTAGAGAAACATACGGCCCACTACCACCGTTTAGTTATCCCAGACAGCAACAGGCATTAGAAAGAATTTCAATTACTGAGGCAGATGTCTTGAAGTACCTCAAAAAACTTCGCTCTGATATATCTCCTGGTCCCGATGGCTTAACAGCTCCCGTGCTTAAACACTGTGCTTCTGTTTTGGCCGCGCCATTATTTCTTATATTTAGACACTCTCTTACAACAATGACCCTTCCTTCTGACTGGCTTACTGTGTCATCTATTGCTATATTTAAGAAGGGCGATAAGACGGATCCTATTAATTATAGATAAATTAGTCTGATGTCTATATGTATCAAGCTCCTAGAACGAATTATAGTGTCACAAATCACGAATTTTTCTTTAACCCACAATATTTTGCCCGCGACACAACACGGCTTTGTCCCTGGTAGATCAACGGTAACTAATTTGCTTGCTAGTTTGAATCACTGGACTCGTTCCATAGATAATGGCCATCCAGTTGACGTGATTTATCTAGATTTTGCAAAGGCTTTTGACAGGGTGCCAAAATATAGACTTCTCTTAAAACTTGATCATCTTGGCATTCGTGGAGAATTGCTTACATGGATTAGCAACTATTTAACTAACAGAGTCTTTTCAGTTCGCGTCGGTTCTGATTATTCTTCCCTGCGTGAGGTTTATTCAGGTGTTCCACAAGGGTCAGTTTTAGGGTCAATATTATTCCTTCTATACTCGTCAGATCTTGATAATATTATAACTGTCTCTCGTTCTTTTTACGCGGACCATACCAAAATATATGGCAATCCCCTTGAACAATGCGATGCTATTCAGTGCACTCTTAATAATATTGAACTTTGTTGTAACACCTGGTCCTTATTATTGAATACTACAAAATGTACTATATTACATATTGGAAATAACAATCCTCACCTATCTTACGAGCTGAATGGTAGCCCCATAAGATCAGTAGATGAACAAGTTGACTTAGGTGTAACTGTAACTTCTAACCTTTCATGGTCTTCCCATATTTCAAATATTGTCAAAAGAGCCAACTCCAAATCCTACATAATTTTTAAAACGTTCCACAATCCTTCCCCTAGACTATTCCACCTTTTATACAAGTCATACATAAGGCCTACTCTCGAATACGCTAACATAATATGGTCACCTCACCTAATTAGAGATATAAAACTCCTGGAGGGTGTCCAACGAAAAGCTACAAAACAAGTAATGTCTCTTAAAAGTCATACGTACCAGGACCGCTGTGCAACGTCTTCCACATTTATCCGAAAGAAGAACTAGAGGAGATCTGATATTTACATATAAACTGCTGCATAATCAGTTTTGTGACATTATTCGTGATTTATTAACTCTAAATAATGACGAACGACTTCGTGGCCATCCATTCAAACTTCGGAAAGAAAACTTTAAAACGACAATAAGACAGAACTTTTTTCTAACAGAGTATTCAATCCCGGGAAGTGCCTGCAAACTAATATAGTGGTTCACCAAGTGTAAGTTTGTTCAAGAAAAATTATGACATATTTAAAGCCAGTGAATTAATTTAGAATGTCTTATCTGATGTTACAGCCATGCTTATAGTTATAATTAATGTAAAATAGTTATAATGAGTTAATTGTTCTTTTTTCTTTTGTCAGCATTAATTAAGTTTATTGGATGATTTTTTTTACACTGTACACTTAACAATCTTATAATATGTTATACTTGTACTGTACAACCTCAAATATTTGTTTATAGAGCATAATAGGTTTCGACCTCTGCTCTTATCTTTAGTTTAATAATAATAAATAATAATAATAATAAACATTTATTAACTGAAATGCTTTCAAAATATTCTTCAGTTGGAAAATAGCATAGAAGCTGCGATTTAATTTTTTATAGACTTGATTTATGTTTGTGCTCCAGCTCATATTGCTGTCCACAACAAAGCTTAAAAAATGTATAGATTTTGGAAAATACATTCCAGTATTGTTAACTGAGATCTCCACAGTCAGATAGCTGTCTCCTGGCAACAAATTGCAAACAAGTAGTTTTAGTTGCATTTACAATCAGTGAATTCCTCTCGCACCACGAGGTAAATTTCCTGGAAAGAATATTCATTTTTATAATGAGATCTTCGTGATAATCAGCATCAGTTGCCAGAGTGGTATCATCAGCATATAGAACTAAGTGCCTTGTACTTACAGACTTTGATAGATCATTTAAATATAACAGAAAATTTAAGGGGCCAAGTATAGATCCCTGAGGAACACCTGTATCTACATAGTGAGGAAGAGATCGCTGCTCTTCAACCTTTATTATTATTTTTCTGACCTCAAGATAAGAGGCTCAAAAATGTTTCCCTAAAACCCAAATCCTTTAATTCATTTAGCGCGCTATTAATGTTTACTGCATCACAGGCCTTTGAAAGATCGAGAAAGAGCGCTCCAATGCCACCAACACACTTCCGCTCATTAAGTGTTGTGTGAATATAGCTGAAAAGCGCGATAGTCGACCTTCCAGACAAAAAACCATGCTGATGCTCAGCTATAATATTGTACTTATTAATATCGCTGGGCTACTGTAGTTTAGCCAGGCGATTTTACTTATCGTATTAACTTCTTTGTGATGCAGGTATGTACATTAGTTTTTCAAGAAACGGCTTACGTATAGCAACTCGCAGTTGATGGGTATCGTTTTAATTTATGGTGAAATAAAAATGTTTTAGCAGAGCGATTTTCCGGTAAAAATGTACCAAATGCAGCTACTTTTACAACGGTGAGCAAAGAGTGCAAGCGTAGTGCAAACCCAAGCGTGACGCGTGAAATTTGCAATCGAATCGTGAAAGAGATGGAGGTCCATGTGTCCACGGCGTATTGCAGCAGTGTGGCGTATCATACACGAGGCTCAATTATATCAGTATCATGTACAGCGTGTTTAAGCATAAATACCAGGGGATTGGAGGAGGAGGACCGGTACCATTTCCACCACGATCTCCTGACTTAAATTATTTTGACTTATTTTTGTAGGGATATTTAAAAAATGAAGTATATTGCACCGAAGTGTTCAAAACGGACAAGAATCAGAAATATTTGTGTTAGTTTGTAGAAACTGGATACGACGGGCCCAAAATTAAAACTAATTAAAACTACAAATTAATTCTATTAGTAATTAATAACAATAGTGGCAAAAGCAGTTGAATTTACTGCATTAAAATAGGTATTTTAAAATGTAATTTATTTCTATTTTGGAAAATTTTTTCAGTTTTTTGTCCGGTCGCCGATTATACGTCTTATTAGGTTTTACAATGCACCAGTTTCCAATGTCGCACGGAAGTGTATTTTTAAATCATTTTTGAACTGCTCTTTCTGATTTTATTCTTACAAACTGCACATTTTTAGATAAGCTGTGTACAAAAAAAAAAAATTATATATTTTTCACAAACTCAGATAATCACAGTTATTTTACTAGAAATATGCTGCAGATTCCGTTTCATCGCACTGTTTTATTTTAAAAGTCACCTTCCATGAGGTATAAAGTTTTTCAATAAACTTCCTAATAGTATTAAAAATATATAAAAATTTTATTATTTTAAAAGAACATTAAAGAGGTACTTAATAGATATGTGCTATTACAGGGTTGAACATTTTTTTCTCTTGAATTATAGGTTATGTTTTAATTTTTGAGTTGTAGACTTAATTATCAGTTATCTGTGTCTAGTACTTTTGTGTATAGATTAATGTATTAGCCATTGTAGTTATAGACAATAAATATATTTTGTTTTGATTTCATTTTGAATTGCTTTTTGTTGATTTGTATAATGTTATGTATGAATTTGTATTTATTTGGAGACTGTTTTGGTATATGTATAGTTATTTTACACCGTTATGCATTTAAATAACTATATCTATGTTCTTATTATGCTTTACATTTAATTCTTGACGATTCCAATACCATATAGGTATGTGATCTTATTTGAATAAAGATTATTATTATTATTTTATTCTTTTTGTCTTCACACCATCCGAAGCTTCGACACTTTTGGAAGTGTTCTGAAGTCAAACAATGACCACTTTCCACTCGTAAATCGTGTGTTCTGAGTAGACGTAGAGAACCATGGACGATTGCCTTCTGCATTCTGTCGGCTAAGACATTTGACAGGTCGATACGATCTTTAATTCAGAAAGCAGCGTATGTTTAATTCCACCCAGGATGCCTATCATTAGCATCACAATCTTAATAGAGTGGTCTGGATAGCCTGCGGAACTCGGAGAAAAGATCTCGATACTTCCTCCGTTTCTCCTCCTCTTTTAGGACAATGTTGTTCTCCGCGGGAGCCGAGAACTCTGTCAGAAACATCGTCCTACGATGGTGGTTGAGGAGGACTACATCAGACTTATTGGCTGAATTTGTCTGAGGGTGGGGAATGAATAGTTCCAATATATTCGACACCTCACATTCCCCACAACGAATTCTATATCCCCCGGAGTATAAAACAACACTGGAATCTCGTCTATCTCGTACGAGTGTCGCAAATGATAGTACAACACCCGTAAGGCTGAATCGTAACTTCGTATATATTATTATTATTACTGTTATATCCAAACTAATTTTGAATATGGTGAATACATGACATTTATTGTACATATTTACATTGTTCAATAAAATTTAAATTTAATCCTCAATGACATAATCAGAGTTGTCTGCTATCCATTCTAGGAAGCTGGTTACTCTGGCAAATACTGATGGAGATCCAGCAGGACATCCTGAGAATCCATAAGATACGATACCAATTTCGTAGTTTTCGTAGATGAGAGGTCCACCTGAGTCTCCATTGCAAGAACCTACGCCTCCCTCCCCTGAAATGCAAATCTCACTCTCTTGGAAAATTGAAATCTGAGCTCTGCAAATGGCGTTGGAGAGGACAGTGCTGTTGACTGCCAAGAGGACGTTGGACAAGCTACCACCGCCTGCTGTTAAACCCCATCCGCTCACCCTAACGTTTGCATCTACAAAAAAAAAAAAAATAACTTACTACAAACTCAGCAGAACGTGCAGAATGCTGTTGAAATTATATTTTCTGAAGTAACTTTTGACAACATTAAAACAATGAACCAAACTTTTAATTGAAATATCTGCGTCTCTATAAATTCGATTTTTGAGCATGCAACATTAACATAGTCGCAGCAAATAGCGTTGTACTTAATAACATTTTTCATTTTCAAATTACAAAGGAACAATTTGTAATATTCCATCTTCCTCTAAAGTGTTCTAACTTATTTTATACAAAGTGTCTCTGAATATAGAGCTTGCCAGATGTGCCATTTTTACACAAATAAATGTTTTTTATTATTGTAAATTCGTTTATTAAGGAAAAAATTAGAGATTTAAGAAACAGATTTACACTAATTGCTGTACACACCTTACATATAGTTTACCAGCAAGTTTATATGCCACGACATTCCTAAACTTTCTACAAAATGATTTTTTTCACTATACTCGCCACGTATCTACTCATAAAAATATGTGGCTGCAACTTGATGGTGCTGCGCCTCATCTTGGATTAAATGCTAGACAATATTTAAGTTTAATATTTCTAAATCGATGCATTGGTAGTGAAAGAGATGCAACTATTCAGTGGTCATTGTGCTCTTCCGATTTTAGTCCATTAGATTTTAGTGTTTGGAGGTTTATGAAGGACAACGTTTATTCCGAATCAATTAAAAATATTGATCAACCGAAAAAGCGTATTACAAATAGGGTTGAAAAAAAAATAGGCAATAACCACAGGTTTTTCAAAATGTCAGATATTCTAAATAAATTAGAATACTTTAGAGCAAGTTAGGACATTACAAATTGTACCTTTGAAATTTGAAATTTAAAAATGTTGCAAGTAAGGTTAAATCGTCATATTTTCCCGCCAAAAATTCGGAGCTAACAGGATGCTCTCTTTTTCGTTACACCCAAAAATTAGGTTAATTACCAACTCCAGTAGCGCCTACTTTTTGAAGATATTTTCAAGTTTCTGTATTATTAACTGCATTTTTGGATTCTACGTTAAATTTTTAGTTGTTTTCGAGTTATATAAAGTTTTAAGAAAAGACGGTTGCAGCGCTATTAAAAATGTATCTTGAACAGCGGTACATTTTTATTTGTAACTTTGACAACAATAATAAGCCAGAAATTGGGATATCTGAAAATGATCGCATAATGTCTGAGAATCATACGGGCTCGTCAAAAATTTGGTGTCTAACTGTTCAGTTAACATCGATCATTGTTGGCTACAGTTGTATCAAGAACAAGTAAGTAACAATAAAATAAAAATCATTTAACATCTCTATGGAAGCAGGTTAACAAATTTTAAACTGTCAAACTTGACATACGTTTAAACATTTTTACTACGATTTTGAGAACGAAAACAGAGAGTTTTTCGAAACGTCAATAACACGGAAGTGCGCGATAGTGATGTGATTTTTGTTATTTTTACTTATCTGCTTTTTTCAGTGTGAGATTTTTTGGTTAGGCAAACTTAGTTTCGAAAATAACCCTTGACTGTTCCGTTTGGCGCAAGGGCTTATTTAATTAATCTTTATTATTTTTTCAGAAGTGTGGCAAAAACCCAACAAAACTAAAGAAAAACTAAAATTATGCCACAAATAAATAGCTTCAGACAATATAATGGCTTATTGAGAAACACGATATGGTAGCACAGGGAGGTAGCATCTACTTTACTGATATTTATTTGCAGCATTGATAGTGAGAGAGAAGAATGTTGAATTATTGCCGCCTGATAATATGCACTTGTCACATTTCCCATAAATCAGCATCTTATACGTCATCTCAACATTTGAATACGTAAATATATGAAAAATTAAATTTATGTAATACTAACTTATTACTTCAAACTAAACACCGTGTGCAATATTTTATTTTAAACAGAATCTGATGCAGTCGCCATCTGTAGGTCACCAGTGCAAGGTGTATTTTACGCTGATAAATTTTTGAATTTCTTGTGTTGATGGGGAATTAAATTCTGTTAATACAAGTCGCGTTCAAGTTCTAAGGTCTCCGATTTTTTATTTCTGAATTGGGAACCGAATTGTGAATGCGTTACAGAGATGATAGCACTTTACAGCACACAGAACCTCTAGCGGTGGCGATAAGAGTAAGAAGTGTTGTTGACATTTAAAATGGTGACGTTTTCGTTGCAAGAACAGCGAGTTAACATTCATTTTCTCCACGTTTGTGATGCGACACCCATTGAAATTTATCACCAGTTCACTGAGACCTGTGGTGATGGTGTCATGAATGTGAAAAATGGGTGTTTGTGGATCAGATAGTTCAAAGAAGGTCAAACGTCGAACCAAAAAATCTCGGCCTCATCCATTGTCACAATTGATGAAAATAAAGTCCCATTCATAATTCGCATCATGTAGCACATTTTTCACATTCATGACACCATCACCATAGTATTATGTCGCCCATCATCATCAACTGGTGATAAATTTCAATGTGTGTTGCACCACGCAAGTGAAGAAAATGAATGATTACTCGCTGTGTTTGTAACGAAAACATCACTATTTTAAATGCCAACAACACTTCTCACTCTAGCCGCCACCGCTAGAGGGTATCGTATCTGTGCCGTACAGTACTGCCATCTCTGTTACCGCATTCACAACGAATTCAGACGTATTTTAAACCAAACTGCAGGTGTGTATTTGCTAACAGTTCCGAAACAAAAAATCGGAGACCTTAGAACTTGAACGCACCTCGTACTAATAATAGCAACAATATTAACAATAATCGACAATGTTTGTATAAAATAATTAGTACTATTTTAAACTATAAGATTCCGAGATGTTTGCAGAGTTCTGTAAAAATCCTTAATTTGGCTTTTAGCATATAATATTATAAGCTTTGATCAGTGTCCTTTGGTGTTTGGAGAGTACGCAATTAGCAATACAAATTCTAGGTTATCGTTCAGTATTAGTGTCTAATTTTTAATTTTATGCATTTTGTAGTCATTAAACAAGGGAATTTATGTGGGTACAGATATTTTCATATAACATGGTTCGCCCTATGCTATGTGCTGTTTGTTTCTCTAGTCAAGGGCAAATTCAACGAAATCATACAATATTTTACAATTAAAGACTGCCGCGAGTGCATTCGAAGTTTTCTATTATTTTTCCTTACATTAATTTTCTTAGAATGAATGGGTATTTTATTTAACAATGATTGTGTATTCTGTTAGTGAATAATTCTATGGAGATGTAACGAGTGAAAATGTAGTTTTGGCAGTGTGCAACGAAGGAACGAATGAAAAATACTGCAGCTAATTGGCTGTTACCTATCAGGTACTTAGGTATTATTATTAATAAAAATGTTTATTTTCGTCGTTACTATATTTGATGACGTTGTAAGAAACGACCGCAAGGCAGTTGACATTTCTAAACCATTTCGGCCGATACTTGTCATAGGCGCCGATTTTCCGGAGAAAAAAAGGATTTTGCACCATATTTTACACATCGAGCTAGAATTCCGAAATACATTTTTTATTCTGTTTTAGGCCTCTCTGAGCACGTGGTTAAAATTTGTGTAATTAGTCATTGTTAACCCTGTATATCTTCTTTTTTTAAGCAGGAAGACCGGAAAACCGGCATTTGGTAAGGGAATTTAAATTTATCATTATTATTTAAAAGAACTGGGAGCCTGAAAATCTCAACCATATTGTTCGGGAAAAAATGCTTGATGGATACTACTGTCAAATACTGTGGATGGTTCGTCTGGTCTAGTTAGCTGATTTTTAAAACTGTGTTCCTTTCATTGTGCTTAGAGCTTATGGGTTTGGTTGTTTACAAAACTAAAATTTCATATCTGACAGAGCAGCGAATAGCCCCCACGAAAGGAACATAGTCATATATGCGCATATAAGAATATTTTTATTAAGTTGTAGTTTTGATCAAAATTAATCAAAATGAGTCCGCAGTATTAATAGAAGTTCATATATAAATTTCAAGTACGTTCTGTGCCTTCTTATAATGTTTGTACCCTGTATATTTATTTTTATTGATAATACAGGGTTAATTCTGACTAAATACAAAATATTTAACCACGTGCTCAGGGAGGCTTAAAAGACAATAAAAAATTATTCCAGAATTTTAGCTCGATATTTAAAAGATGGGGCAAATCCCTCTTTTTCTGCGGAAAGTCGGCGCCTATGATAAGCATCGACTGAGATAGCTTAGATAAATAGATAAAGTTTACATCTGTCAATAACTTAAACCAGAATGCGGTAATAGGAAGGTACTAATAGATAATAGGTAGTCTTGAAAAACAAACCGGCGAACTATATTACGGAAAAATATCTGTATCCGACACAAATTTATTTATTTACCTAATGACTATAAAACGTTTAAAATTAAAATAGGACATTAAAAACTGAAGAAGAACACAAAACTACAACGTAAACACAGGAATTGAATTATGACATGACATCGAATTATTATATCGAGTTAAATAAGGATTTAGTATTGAAAAAAAATTTTCTTACTTTATAAATAAGTTTGGATTTTTTTTGAATGACGATTCCGTTAATTCTTAATTTTCTCTTACAATATTTGTACTTAGTCAGAGTTAACCCTGTATACAAATGCTTTTGAATTTGTTTTTATACATTTCTTACATATCGATACAATTTAATTGAGTGTCATTTAGATTTTACTGAAAATAATCACGGAAAACTTTAAGTGGGTGGAAAAATCTTTTGGGTACCAACAAAATTCTTGTAGCTTCTACCTACCAGCTGTAGCTTTCCGAGATATAACGAATTTTATTATAGAGGAAATGATTGCCACTAAGCTACTAACAGTTAACAGCATTCAACGGATGATAAATCAGTACGCAACGTAATTTTAAATCACTAAGTGCCAGAAAAATGGAATATACCTTCAAATAGTTCTCCTAAGTATCTACGACTTGGCAGTTTGACTACATCGACGAACTGACTAATTTCGACTTCCTGTTCAAGATCAATGAGACCAACATCGTTGGAAATAGTGGCAGAACTATAGTCTGGGTGACCTATGAGTCTTGTAGCCTCAAGTATAGTTCTTCCCGGCTCTTCAACTGTACGATCATGGGTTCCAAGGTATACTTCAACTAGTCCAGCCCTGTAAATTTAAAGAGTAATAGTAATAGAAGCATTTCATTGGGTGATCTTATAGGCTTGTTTTAGTTGTGATAGTGAACAGTTCAAAATAATATTCAGTTCAATTCAATATCATATTGATATTGAATATGGATACCATCCTGCCATTAATATTGACAGTAAGGCCAATGTTTCTGTTAACTGCAAAAATTAATTTTCAGTGTCTACCATCAATTCTTACAATTTCACAAAAGCGAATTATATAGCGTTATATCAAAAGATAGGTAATATGAATCTGTTTTTCTTGGAGGCATTTGACAGTGCGGAAGATGCGTGCTCTTATTTTTATGGGAAATTTTATAATATTTTTGATCAGTATCCAAAACAGAACAAATAAATTTCCTCCTTGGTTTAATTTTAACATAATTAATTAAATTAAGCGTAAATTAAAATTATGCAGAAAGTATAAAAGGTTCAATGATTTTGCAGCACTTAATGAATATAGGGTTAAGTCTTTCCGTTGAAGGAACTACCCGTTCCTTCCGGCCTAGACTTTGGTTCAAATACTTCAAATCAACAGGAGACGTGAGAAATAAAGCAAAACACGTTCTCAAACAGTTATATTTCTCGGTAGGCAAAATACGATTAACAACCAACACTAAACTACTTTTCTCTTCTCAAAACACGCATCAAAAAATGCAATGAACAATAATAAAAAACAGGCATAACTGTTCTGTAAAAACAGAATGTCCACTGAACTCTGACTGCGCTACAGAGCGAGATCAAGGCGGCGTTGCCAACAAATTAAAACTGATGTTAAGGTGCCCGTATCTCTCGCCGTAAAATGATCAAATTTGTGGTGTTTTTAGGTACTGAAATCTCGAAAAATAAAACTCGTAGAGCAAAAGTAATATCAAAATAGAATTATTGATGTTTTGTTTATCCACTTTTACTATTTAAACTTTCCTCAAATAATGTAATAACTTTTAAAATACATTTATATGACACACATAATTTCGCTATTCTAACCCCACATTTTAACAATTATTTTCACATACTTATAAACAAAAGTGAACAATCTTATATGCAGAACTATGTAAGTTTATGTTATAACAATGTCTACATCTATAGTTGAATTTAAAAAAATACGTATTTTGAAAGATTTCAGTACCTAAAAGTGTGTTGGATAGATCGCTTTCTGATGTTAAATATTGATTTTACTTCGGTACCTTTGAATATTTGCAGGTGGCATGAAATAACATCCTTGTTATTTGCTAAACTCTATATTATTCAGTTCTTAAATGTCTAAAATTATTTATATTTGTAGGAAACACTTTTTCAGGAATACGGCGCCCTTAATGCAGTTATCGGGATTTCGTTTCCACAGCGGAGGTAAACATTAAAAATAATCCTTCTAAATTCTGGAGAATAAAATGTCAGTATCGAATTTGTTTAGCAATATGGTTTATAATAATATTCAGATGAATAAACCGTATTATGGATGCATTTATAGATTTCTTTGCCAAATTATATTTACCATCAAGTAGTTTCAATATTAACGATATTGTGACAAACGATTCAACAGTCTTAGTAGTAAGACTAGTTAGTAGTAAGAATAGTTTCAGTAAGACTGAGGTACCGGATGCATTGAAGCAAATGAAACCCATATTAATGACAGGCCCTGACAGTATCCCTTCATTCATGTTAGGCGATTGTGCATATGTTCTTGTTCGTCCCTTGAGTATATTATAATAATAATAATAATAATATATTTATTTATCCTTTTGATCATCTTACATGATATTGGACACGTCACAGTTTAGCTATAAAGCAAACATAAACTAAATAAAAGTAACGTCAAAGTACATTAATTAATATATGTTTGAGAACGACCACAACTCCTGAAGTATCGAAATCATAAAAAGTCTGTCCTATCTACAAAAAATATACAGAGATGTTAAAACCATTTGACAGACTTGATCATGGCATATTGTTACGGAAATTATCATCATGTGGTTTGCCATTAAATTTAATTAATCTGTTTATTTCTTACCTGAGGAACAGAAAACAGTATGTCATGTTCAATAGATTTAAATTTAATGGAGTGCCTCAGGGAAGCAACCTGGGACGTCTGTTATTTAATATTTTTATAAATGACATAGTTAATGTAATAGATGTCCAATGATTTCCTTATGTACATGATTTAAAGACGTACTATGAGATTCATTATGAGGCCGACTGTATCCGGTTATATGATAATTTGAAACACGTCGAAGATTGGTGCACTTTACATCTTCTCATTGACCTATTCCCTCAAAAAAGTTAAATAATATAATTATTGAAAGACCAGAAACCATATCTCATTTAGGGGTAACATTTGATAAATGTCTGTCGTTCAATGCTTATATCGATAAAATCATTTCCAAATCTAACCATATATATGGATTTATAGCGCGTTACAATAAGGATTCTTGTAATACTGAAACTTTAAAAATATTATACTTACTACACTTATGTGAGGTCAAAGCTAGAGTACCACCCAGTCTATTAAATTAGAAACTGTTCAGAGACGTTTCCTTAAACTGTTGTATTTTAAGAGAGATGGCATTTACCCTGACACTGGTATACCTCATGATTGGTAACTTCAGCGAATTGGTTTTAAAAGCTTAAGTGTTAGTACACAGTGTAATTCAACCATATTTTTGTTTAAAGTATTGAACAATGCTACCGACGCTCCTGGCATTTTACAAAAGATATGATTAAATATTCCCAGGTTCTTATCACGCTCTCTTACCTTACATCTTCTTGTTCCTCGAATTAATATGTTAATCAAATATCCTATTATATCATATTAATATATTAACACAACTATTGTCCGTATTAAAAAAGTGTTCTTAAGTTAGTTTACTCTTGTCTTAATTGTTAATTGCATTAATTTAGTACATATACATCGTTTACCTCATCCTGTAATTCAATGATGTAATTTTAAAAATAAAATAAAATGACCGATCATTTCATTAAGAATATCAAGCAATGATAATTTGAGAATACAAATGGGTGACTATATAGCTCATTGTTAGAGTTTCTGTAACATCACTTCGATGCAGTAGCAAAACAAGCTTTTTTTGTTTTTATGCTTAGCCAGATATAGAAAAACAGTTTTGTGTGCCACAGCCAAGTTGTTTGAACACATTATATATATAATGTGTTTAACTGTATCAGCATGTGGAAAGAAATATCTCAAAGCAACAACATGGAATTGTTGCAAAAATGTCAGATTAATGCAATTTATAAAGATTTTACAGAAACTCGTGACAAAAATAATGATTTACAATTGACTTGAAAAATTGTCAAACATATTGTATTCCTCAAAATCCTTTAAATTTATTTAAAACGTATCTTCAGAACAAACAGATTTTGTTGTCGCAATGAAATTACTTCAGGTAAGTATCAAGCCAATTTTGAGGTGCCTCAGGGTCCTACTTTTGGGCCATTACTCTTTTATTATTTATCAAAGACCTTCTTAACGTTTGTGAGCATTCGAAATGTTCCTCTATGCTGATGAGTTCAAATTTTATACAACAAAATTAAAAACGTTAGGGATTATGTGAGACCACAGAGCATCGTTTACTAAATCGCAGTAGTCGTGATTTATCAAGGCGATGCGATTTAGCAGACAATGATTGAAGTTTTAGCAATAAATTGCTAGGAAATACCATATAATTTCTATTTGTTTCAAACAAGACAAAATTCTATTGTGTTTGACTACAGTATGAATGAAAACTTCCTACATAGAACTTTTAGTATAAAGGGCATTGACCAGAGATATAGTAGTGATCTTTCTTTTGCAAACCACATCCAGAGTATTACAAATTCCTCAAATAGAATGTTAGGATTTATTATGAGACACACTGCAACTTTTACAAATATTTACTTAAAAACATTTAACACAAGTTTACTACTTTACTCGTTCAAAACTTTGCGATGAGTCTTTTTCAAATTTTGTTAAAACTGTATCACAAACCCACCACAACAGAAGAATAAACACAACGCAATAGAATGATCAACACATTCCAACTATTCCCAGTCCGGCTCTGTTCAATCGTCTGTTTTAACAAGAAGTACATCTTATTAGCCATTCTTCGCTAGTGCAGATAATTTTTCCGTAACATTAGCCGTATTTTATTAAAGGGCGTACCTGAGCATGACTTAGGTATATAACAAACAAGTGGAAAAGGCTCAGAGGTATATGTCGGGTTTTACCAACGCCTACTCGCTTCAAGAAAACGATTCTATTATACAAACTTACCCGGCAACACAATGCGCAGCTGTGAGGACAAATCTCCTGGTGATCAAACTACCCCCGCAGCTCCAACCACCAGATCCTGGGGAAATTCTGAAGATCAACCATGCTTGGGCGGGTATTGAGTGGGGTTCCACCTCGGCTCCGTTTAATATCCTCGATGCAGCGTTAGGGGTGAATACGGAATCTATCACTTCACCATTTTCATCAATGTACATGCGCCTTACTGGGAAATCCTCCCAATTGACCTGAAAAGGTATCAAACCTATTATTGCTTACAGAACAACCTACATATTTTTACACGTTCAGTAAAAAAAATTATCAACAACTCAATTATCAATCATAATGCGGCCTGCTTAATAATAATATGCCGCCCCCTCTCCCGCACAAGTCTTCGACTTCTGGGCTAATCCTCGTGATTAGAATGAGGGGTAGAGATATTATTATTATTATATTATAGTGATGTATGTTTGCTTGTTGGGTACTTTAAAAGCATATACCTATACATAATGAGAACGGTTTAGATATTTGATTGGAGTGAAAGAAAAAGGGCCTTACCTCATAAAATTTTTGTATAATTATTTTACTACTATACTTAATCAAACATTATTTGAATTAAATTTTCTTTTCCTTTTTTTAAAATACTGTACTAATTTCTGTTCTAATTGCTTCACCGTGTTATAATAAAGTTCTTAAAACCCCAAAAACCCTATAGCAATGAGTTTAGAGGTCACTTTAAACTAAAAGCTAGACTTGTCCCAAGTTATTATTTACCTATTGGAATATCAATTTCCACCGGTCCTACAAAAATCGCACTGGGGGAGATTTTTATAAGGGTTGTTCTTAAAAAAATGGCAAATTAATAATTTGTGTTTTTTAAGATGTATCTACATCACTATATCTTGAAAACTATATACCTTGATATACTCGCGACACGAATTCAGACGACTTACGTCATACGAACAAATGAATAATTCATTACATTTTCATCAAAATATTTAAGAAACTGCAACTGATACTAATAAAACTATATACCACACTAAAAGTTTGCATTATAAATTGCACTAAATTGCAAAAAATTATTGTTTTTAACGCTATCAAATATCGAAAATTACGTTGACAATAAAAACAATTGTGTAATGTCAGCCGTGACGTAAGACGTCTGAATTCTTGACGCGAGTATAGACAAAATATTACAGCGCTTCCGACAATGACTAAATTTAAAGAAAGTTATCATTTGTCCAAAAATTAATTCGAAATTAAAAACTCATGAAATATGTATTTAATAGTTCGACATACGGACAACTACCTATATGAAATGTTATTGTTTCCTGTATACATTTCGAATGAAATGTAGAAAACAGATTAGAAAAGAAAAGAACAAGGCTTCTATGGTTAACTGTTCCCGAGATAATATTTTTTTTGTTAGCGCTTCGTTTCGTACAAAATATTCCGCGCCGCGCCGGGTACAATTTTCGAGTCAAAGTCAAAATTCATTAATTTGAGAATTATTAAAGTTTCGTTGATTATCAATGTTTCAATAACCGAAAAAATTACTATCTCGCTAATAGTTAGCAACAGAGTCCCATTTCTTTTTTTCTAAATGTCTAACCTATTATCTTCATTTCATTAAGTATATGTATATGTAAAAATAATATTTCATATAGTTGTTCACATGTCGATTCAAAGTTTGTATATACTCGCGTCAAGAATTCAGACGTCTTACGTCACGGCTGACATTACACAATTGTTTTTATTGTCAACGTAATTTTCGATATTTGATAGCGTTCAACAATCATTTTTTGCAATTTAGTGCAAAATATAATGCAAACTTTAAGTGTAGTATGTAGTTTTATTACTATCAGTTGCAGTTTCTTAAATATTTTGATGGAAATATAATGAATTATTCATTTGTTTGTATGACGTAAGTCGTCTGAATTCTTGTTGCGAGTATATGCTTGTTTCAGTTTTATTTGCTAAAACTTCTAAATTCTTACTCCTGGTATCATTATCGTTAGGACGTGATTAAATTCGAAACCTCCATTTAAAAAATAATTTCATTATAAATTAAATAGGTTTCTGGACGATCGACGAGAGGATTATAAAGACTTATAGGTCAGATTGGTATTAATTGAATTTGCACATTCTTTTTTTTTGGTAAAGATTATATTGTGAATTTTATTTTTCCGTTAACGTCATATACGAGTATAATTCTCCAAAATATCTGTTAGTCTATATTTGTAATTCAAAAAATTATTATTATCATGTGAAGACGAACATACATAGCTACCTTTAGGCCTTGCATTGAAGGCATCTTGAACTAAAGTTAGTTAAATTACTTGTTCTGTTAACTTAATTTTTTAGTGTCTTAACCCCATGTAAGTAATTTATATTGAAATAAAATAAAAAGATCTAGTCTCACAAAATTCGAATTTTGTGCCATTATACTCATTTTTATTTATTCCAATAATAATGATAATATTTGTATGTTTAGTATGTATTTATCTTTATCATAGCTGATAAAGATAAAGCTTTGGTGTGTACAGATGTAGTGTTTTTTAGAATACCTAAAAGATATATTAAATTATAAATTGCATTAAGTGATAAGCAAAATGATGTCATGGACATATTATATAATAATGAAGCTTGAAAATTGAGAAACCTGTTAATGTGAATACTTTGCCTATATGATTTTCTAGTAATATAACTGCACATTTCAAGCACTTGTTATAAATCGTATTAACATAAAATATTATGTAGGTACCATAACAATTTGATCATTCTTGATACCTAATATGTTTGATTTGAATTAAATACCTTTACAATAAAGTGAAATATTAGCTTAAATATCATTTTCATGATGATGTTAAATATAACTTTAAAACCTCTTACTTCAAATTTCTATGAAACTTTAAAATTCCTTATTTCATTTTTTTTAAATTTTAAGCTAATGTGTCTTAATTATGAATATGACCCTAAATCTATAAAACTAAAATGTGGTTATTATTTTACCTTAGATGGTTGGCTCGTTTGTGGTAAAGCTCACACAAATTCCTTGTTTCAAAGTTTTTAAAATTTTAAGCTAGTATTTTGTGTCTTAATTGTGAACATGACCTTAAATCTATAAAACCAAAATGTGGTTATTATTTTACCTTAGATGGTTGGCTCGTTTGTGGTAAAACCCACACAAATTTATTTCTTTACAGTTTTTTAAATTTTAAGCTAATATTCTATTGTGTTTTAATTGTGAATATGACCATAAATCTATAAAACTAAAATGTAGTTATTATTCTATCTTAGATGGTTGGTTCGTTTGTGGTAAAACCCACACAAATTCCTTGCTTCAAAGTTTTTTAAATTTTAAACTAATATTCTACTGTATCTCAATTGTGAATATGACCCTAAATCTATAAAACTAAAATGTAGTTATTATTTTACCTTAGATGCTTGGCTTGTTTGTGGTAAAACCCACACAAAATCCTTGCTTCAAAGTTTTTTAAATTTTAAACTAATATTCTACTGTGTCTCAATTGTGAATATGACACTAAATCTATAAAACTAAAATGTAGTTATTATTTTACCTTAGATGCTTGGCTTGTTTGTGGTAAAACCCACACAAAATCCTTGCTTCAAAGTTTTTTAAATTTTAAACTAATATTCTACTGTGTCTCAATTGTGAATATGACACTAAATTTATAAAACTAAAATGTAGTTATTATTTTACCTTAGATGCTTGGCTTGTTTGTGGTAAAACCCACACAAATTCCTAGCTTCAAAGTTTTTTAAATTTTAGGCTAATATTCTACTGTGTCTCAATTGTGAATATGACACTAAATCTATAAAACTAAAATGTAGTTATTATTTTACATTAGACGATTGGCTCGTTTGTGATAAAGCCCACACAAATTTCCTGCTTCAACGTTTTTTAAATTTTAAACTAATATTCTACTGTATCTTAATTGTGAATATGACCCTAAATCTATAAAGATAAAATATAGTTATGATTTTACCTGAGATGGTTGGCTTGCCTGTGGTAAAGTCCACACTGCTGCAAAAAGTGCCACAAATACAAAAGCTACTTTCATCTTGCAGGCCGTATTTGCTAACTGATTTTTTCATTGGACTTAGCCAATTTATATATCTCGTTGGGGAGGGATTATTGTCACTAGAAATTGCCATCAATGTAAAGCTGCTTTGACAGTACGAATTACTTTATCTATTCTGCGTGCTTACCTGCATTACAATTTCGGTGAGACATAATTTATTTTTTTATTCCAATATTATAAAACAATCAGCAAACAACAAATAAATAACGTATAATTCTAAAATTTTTCGGCATATGAGGATCTTTATTCAATAAAATTTATTTCAGGCTTGATAAACGTTTTTATGCAACGCCAGAAAATTTAAATAAAGGGGGATGCAACTAATATCGAGCTATTTGCGGTTTGTTTTATAAAACTTTAAGCCATCCTTAGCCTCTTTAAAATATCTAATATTTTAATATTTTTGCAAAAATTACTAATACATTATGTACAGAGTGTCTCAAACTCGATAGTAGTGGGGAGTGAAAGTTGTGAGGGTACAAAACAATTAAATAAAATTTTAGACATATGGTGTTAAATTCCATTTTCAATCGAAAGTATTATCTTTGTTCCTAGAGCGCAAACATTGGTTTCAAACTGTCAGGGATTGTTTGACCAGGCAAATATTGCTTTGATATCGCTGAAAGTATAGTAGCAACATAATTGATCGCATATCTGTGATGGTTTGAAACAGTCTCAAACTGACTCTTGGAACAAACCTATTATCTTTGGGATTTAATAGAAACGACTAATGACGTCATCAAATATATTTTTTCTATAAACATATCCAATTTTTTTCCTGTTGAAAAGCTCTCTTTTTTCTAATAAACTTTTATTAGATAAATTTTTCTGTATCACTTCCCGTTCAAAAGTTATAAGCAATATCTTCTTAAAGAGTATCAAAAGAAATACCATCTAAAAATCACATTAGCGGTGGAAGTAGTCAAGTAGTCATTGAATGATCGTTGATTAAAGTGTATACAAAATACACTCAGGTGCAAAAAAAAACGCAACAGTCAAATTTGTGGTAAAGTTTGAAGAGTCACAACTTTTTTGTTTTTAGGCTGATTTTCATATTTTTTTTATAAAACTTTAGATAAAATGATCAGCTTTAATCCACGCATTTAGTCGTTAGATACATGTTGGCCTTTTAGTCATTATACAGGGTTAATTGAAAGGTTGCTTCATGACCTTAATTTTAAAACGCCCTGTGGAATAATTTCGTTACCAAATTTCTTTAAAAGGTCAATATTCATTAAAAACCATTCATTTCCTACAATTTGTTTTTTGGTTCATGTCTTTATGTGCATTGGTTCATTTTTAAGAGCAAAATAAACATACCTATATGTTACTACTTTAAAAGAAATTTGTTTATTATTCAACAAACCAATTCAACTTCAACTTAAGTAACCTAAAGAAACATTTTTTTTAAACTTAACCTAATATTTTGTATTGCCACCTCTGGCTCTAATAACTGCCTGCATACGGCGGTCCATATTGTCGGTAATGACTTTATCCTCATAATGCGTGGCCCCATACAGCAAGATGAGTCACACAATACCTGGCGGAAGTTGAAATCAACAAAATGAACTGGCCAGCATGATCGCCTGATTTGAACCCCATAGAGCATGTGTGGGATATGCTAGGTAGGCGAGTCAGAGATCGTAAAGTACCTCCCGCTGCGGTAAATGAGCTCCGTCTAGCCCTTCATGGGGAAATATTCCTCAAGACGCTATTCGTAACTTAATAGACAATATGGACCACCGTATGCAGGCAGTTATTAGAGCCAGAAGTGGCAATACAAAATATTAGGTTAAGTTTAAAAAAAAATATTTTGTTAGGCTACTTAAGTTGAAGTTGAATTGGTTTGTTAAATAATAAACAATTTTTTTTAAAGTAGTGCCATGTTTATTTTGCTCTTAAAAATGAACCAATGCACATAAAGACATGAACCAAAAAACAAATTGTAGGGAATTAATGGTTCTTAATGAATATTGATCTTTTGAAGAAATTTGGTAACGAAATTATTTCACAGGGCGTTTTAAAATTAAGGTCATAAAGCAACCTTTCAATTAACCCTGTAGAATGACTAAAAGGCCAACATTTATCAAACGACTAAATACGTGGATTAAAGTTGATCATTTTATCTAAAGTTTTATAAAAAAAATATGAAAATCAGCCTAAAAACAAAAAAGTTGTGACTCTTCAAACTTTACCAAAAATTTGACTGTTGCGTTTTTTTTGCACCTGAGTGTACTTGTCATTACTCAATACGAACGTCAAACGTATAACTTTTATGCTTACAAAATGTTTTCTCATTCAGAAAAAGTTGGTATGTTGCTAATTTACGATGAGTCACAAAAAAATTCAAGAAGAGCTGTAGAGTTATATCGAGAAAGGTATCCAGAACGTCTCATTCCTGATCATAGAATCTTTACAAGATTATAGAGGCTAACTTGTGACGAAATGAATATTATGCATTTTCTGTTCGAAAGAATCAAATAATTGATCGAAAGGTAAGAAACATTGTTAATACAGTTAGACTGCTACAGTATTTCGAACAAAATCCATGAAATTCTATACGGCAGGCCAACCGGGAACTAAATTTGGATAAATCAACCGTTCAACGAATTTTAAAGACCAATGGATATCATGACTACAAAATTCACAATTTGGAGTATTTACCTGAACAATGAGAAAACATTTTCTAAGCACAAAAGTTATGCGTTTGATGTTTGTATTGAGTAATGACACGTATTTTGTGACATTTATGCAGAAGAATGAACATTCAAGACTTTATCACGCCAAAGTATAGATTTTCCGTGTTTGGGTCTAAAAAACTTAGTTAAATTTAGGCCTAACATTCGTTTAGGGGTAATCAGTTACAAAAGATATTGTTCTATAGGAAGGTTCTACACAAGATTACTAGTATATAACCAATTTTCTTTTTCCGCGGAAATGTTTTGTTTTCCGGAAAACTCGAATTTTTCTTATATTATATTTTAACTGAAAATTGCCTCAAAAATTAAAAATTTAAAAATTTAAAAATTTACGGAAAATTTCCATTTTCCTTCGACTTTAGAATAAGGGAAATCTGTTACAGAAATTACAATTAGATAATTTGATTTGACTGCTAATTTGTGCTCTAATGATATATAATTTTATTTGCGGACATTTTTTTTAAGGAAAATATTGAGGAAAATCATTTACATATTCATGTTTTTTAAAGTTTTGTGAATAATCGACGGTTAATTAATATTATTATTCATGTTTTTTGAGTTTTGTGAATAAACGAATGTTATTCAAGTTATAGAAAGTAAGTGGATTTGAAGCATTTTTAAAAAATTGAGCACTTTGCTCGCATGTATTAATTATATCCACATAGATGTTTGTTATATAAATATAAATAAATAAAAAGCATGTAGTTTTGTAAGAATTCTGTATGTATTTAAAAGTTAAGGTATCTTTTGTGGCAATATTGTGGCGGATATGTCAAAATAATGATTTTTATGTTAAAACTATTTATTTGAAAGATCTGTTCTAATTTTATACAATTAATGAGTTCATCCATCGGATTTAGACTGTTTTTATTACAATGGCGTCTCCACAAGTACTCACAGAGTCGATCTGCAAATTCGTCCGGTGGAATATGTTGACCTTTTAAAAAAAATTTTGCAGCCGACTAGGACGACTCGATCCGTTGTGTATGAGTACCGTCTTCAGCAACGAATTTAACACTATGGTTAACAGTCTAATGCCATATTCAGTGAATCTCTCATACGCTTTCCACATATCCGAATGAATAATAGACCTTTTCTCTACATGTTGCTCCAATAGGAGAATTAACGTGCCTGCATCTCTTTTATTTTCGGGACAAATTACCATTCTTAAGTCTTCTGAGTTATCGGCAATCATTCCGAATACTCAGGGACCTTCAACTACATTTCCTCTGTTATATTTTCTATTACCAAATTTGGATTTTTGTGTCCAGAAATACGTTTAGAATTGAAAAATAAAAATTGGTCACATTTTTCCGCTTTTATACATTTTTTCCATATAGGTAATGAAAATGACGCATATCCGCGGGAAGATTTTGGCGTTTCTGTGTTAAGAAAAATGTCTATAATTCACAACAAAATTATTTTGTATGTAACTGACTTCCCGTTTTCTAAAGTCCACAAAATTTTCTTTATAATGGAAATGTCGCATTTCCGCGGGAAAATTTTAATGTTTCTGTGTTCAGAGAGGCCTCTGAATGATATTTTTTATTTGTTTTTTTTTTCATAGCTGATTTCCCTTAAACGAAACTTGACCCTAAATTTATGGTACTATTTTGAAAATTACCTTGTATATCTCAATTCATAAAATTTATCTCCGTTCCTTTAAATCCGTCGATGTGTATTTAATTTATACATTTCAAAGAAAGAATAATTATCTGGCTGATATCTTAATAACTTTATATTCATTTCGATATGCCTTCGTGCAGATTATGATGTATTATTTAATGAATTGAGCACCTTCACAAAATTTTATAACACATTCTGTAAAAATTGAATGCCGATGCAACTATCCAAATTCGTTGTATACCAAACTGAGAAAAAATGAGGATTAACTTAATGTTTTCCTTGATTTGTTAAATCATGTCATTTATTAAAATTTATTAATTATTAGAAAGTGAAAGCATTCCTTTATACAGTGCGTCCATAAAGTAACGCATACATTAATTACTAGCTAAATCAACAATATTATTGAAAATTCCCGAAATAGGTCGATTTTTTATTTTAATTTACTGTTTTTTCAAATAATAATTTAATATACAGGGTGACCTTCCTTCGAGTAATTACCGTCAACACCGGTTTCTCCAGTTTTTCAAATAGCACACCCTATTTTTTGCCCCATTGCCTGTTGCTTTAGCCTTCATAGTCATTGTATAAGAATAAATATACAGGGTGATCAATCACCCTGTATATGGTGCACTTAGAAGAAAACTAAAGAAATGCTATCAAAACAAAAAAACTATGACTTTTATCTCGAAATTGAAAGAATTCAAACTTTTAACTCACCCGTTTCATTGAAATGTTTTGGAAATATTTATAGATTTATAGAATCATAATTCTCAGAGTTTTATGGAAATCACTCAAATAGCTTAGTTGTCACTTAACGTTGATTATTTCATTACCGGTAGCCTTTACACACACAAGGTTTAAATAAAATCCACGTTTATATTTGATTCTTCGTTTTTACAAAGTAGAGAAACCATGTTTATGAAGTTCTAGGTAAGTAACGAAGCCGCTTTGGATTTTATTGGTTATAGGTATCATATAAATAATAAAATTAATTATCACAAATATTGTAACACTTGGTATAGGTATGTTTGTTTCAATCGCCTCACAATGACGTATTCTGTCACCTCCTAAAATTATTGTAACGACTTGCATGACACCCTGTATATAATATATGTCAACGACAATTTTCTTCTTAACATTCTCCAGGACTCCTTGTGCCTGCGGGCCCCCTCGCATTGCAGGGACTGGCGGGGGTGTAGTTACGCTACTGATTTTTATTTTAAGTTGTACAATATTAGATTAATTTATACATTTCTAAAATATTTTTATTTTTAAGACAAGTTTTTATAGTTTCTATTGTGTGTTTACTTATTTTTAGTTTTTGTAGTCATGATATTTTTTTAAATAATCACTTTTATTATTGTCATTCTAAAAAAAATAAAAACTAATTGTCTCTTAAATGTCAATTTATTTCAAATACATGTATGATATTGTACATAAATACTTCTAAAATTAAGCAACCTAATTCAACATTCATATCAGCAACCGAATTAATTTGTGCTACAGATTTCTTTACACTGTCTGAAGTTAGATATTACTGAACTACATAGTCTGAATTTTCTTCAATCCAATCTAAGAAAGTTGTAACTCTTGTGAAAAATGATGGATACCCGTACATGCAGTCCCTTGTTCCGTAGGAAACGACGCCGATTTGGACATCTCCTGCCACAAGAGGTCCACCTGAATCTCCGCTGCAAATTCCTTCACCTTCAGATCCTAAAATACAAATTTCGCTTTCCTTGAATATGCTAAAGACAGCTTTACAGTCTGCGTTGGCGAGAACAGTGCTGTTGACTGCTAAAAGGACGTCAGAGCTGTTACCGTCTCTAGCAGTTTTACCCCATCCACTCCACGACATTTTCACCTGTCGAAAGAAAAGTATTTTAAGATAAGCGTATAAACACATAAATATCCAAGTACTCGTATGTATCCCATTTTAGCCATCATAACATTTACAGTATTTCAAAGTTAATTGTTAAGTATATTTCATTACATAAAATTTTCGTACTAACTATAACTGTTAAGAAATAACGGCAATGTTATTTCTAACACGTTATGTAGAATTTTAACAGTTTCTTAGTTTTAGTTATTAAATTTACATTTAATTCACGGTTTTATAAATGCATATCGAAAGTAAGTTGTAAAATTTAAATCAAAACATCCAACGAAGAATGATACAAAAAGTTAAGTAATCAATTTGATTTGGCTGATCAAAAATTTAAAAAAATTATTTAGATCTAGTAAAGGTCCAACACGGCAATTTATTGATGCAGATAACAGGAATTTGTTGTTAAATGATTGTTGACAATTGGATTATTGTTTTTTAATTTTAATATGATATAAATATGATATATGTTTAGGTATTATCAATATTGTGGAATTGTTCATTAGCATACCTAGATGTTTGGTATCAGAGAACATACATATGACTTCATTGATAGGAATTGTAGGAGATTTGATTTATATTAGCTTAAAATACCTTTCTAATTCAGTAATAAATATGATAATTAATTTAATTATGATAAAACTAAAGCTGTTTAAACTAAACCGTTCTTGATACAGCTTACTCCGTTTTTATGTGGTTCCTTGTTTACTGAGATTGTGGAAACGTCATATACCTATCTTTCTAACCAAATACTAGAACCAATCTACCTACCAAAACTTAAATTAGAATTTAGTGGTCATAAACGTATATTTTCCCTTTGTCCTTAGGCATCTCTCTCTATGTAACAATATTTTGTAATTAAAAAAGTTTTAGATTCCTAATTTCGGATATCTACTTGCCTAATTTCAGGAACTTGAAATTGGATGCTTCTTAGTATCCGAAATTAGTAGCAAATCTAGTTTCCACTTTTACTTTTTTTGTCACAACTATGGGAAAAATAATTTTTCATTATAAACATACAACTATTATAAACTATGCTTACAGAGCAATATATTGAAAGTTTTAATATGTGGATATACAACACCAAACACAAAATATCATACATATAAATCCATGTTATACAACTACTTATCATTTAATATTGTTAATATGTAACTAAATACACACAACAGTAATAAAATTGCCCGTAACAGCGATAATTTTGTAGATATATGGGTAACCGAAAATGGGAACCTACCAGCAATTAGGTTACTCTTCTCTACCTAAATAAAAAAACAACAAAAAAAACCCAGGGAACATCTTATACAAAAACTTTCTCTGAAAACAATAAGAAGACTTAAATTAAAGATTTCTGTGTTGCTAGCGTATACAGGATGTTAGAAGTTTGACTACCATAATTTCGGAATAAGATAAAGTATAAATGAACAAAAAAGTTGAAAAGTCCAAGGGCATAACACAAGCTGTTCTTAAAATAAGTTGAGTTATTGTACCAAAAATTTTTATCACAACGTGGCAACAGTGCAAATACTCGTCGCAGAAATAATCATAGCTTTGTACAAAAAAAAAAATAATTTAAGTATTTACTCAAAATCAAAATACAGTTCCATTTTTAAATACTTAACTAACAAACTAACATAATTACAACATATATGATCAAAATGTCCATATTTATTATCCACACATGTAACCTTCGGATACATTTTTTGCGCGCTTGCTGGAAAATACCCGGATTTGTTCGGCTTTCATGATGTTGAAAATTTGGTCCTTCTGTGGTATGTAGATTTTCCTCTGCTCAGTTATGAAAATTAAAAACGCCATTTCTAGTAAAGCATGCCTCTTTAATTGCCAAAATTCTTGAAACGAAATTAGGTTTAAGATTAACTTTAATTAACCATCTACAAAAATTTAATCGATGGACAAAGTCTCAGGCTGACAATACCTTATCTCGCTGTAGGTGGAGGTCAACTTAATAGTTATTTATGCAACAAGTGCAATAACCACTTTTTGTACGAGTTGCATACAATATTTTTTCTACGTTCATGCAAAAACCAAAAAATGTTATTTAGATGACACTAAGTCTAGAAAAATGTGACGTCGATTTGAAGGTTTATGTTTGTCATGATGACAAAACGCTGTCGTAGAATGACAGATGAGTGCAATAAAATGTTTATTGCTCTAGAGCAATAAAGAACCACTTTTTCCACTAAATATAGTTCAATAAAGTATTGTTTTTTGCATAAACGTAGAAAAAAATTATTGTCGTAAAATCATGTGGACGGTTCAGTGACACACCGACAACTCGATCTCATGTGCTACGTCTCGGATCCTTTTCGACATTCCGACAATGTACAAAATATGATCCTCCGTATTCACATCGATCTGTCGATTTGGGCCGTGATTTTAAGAACGAGGAACACTACTAGTAGCATGAAGACGTCGAAATACTTCAATCAATGTCTTTCTGTTAAGTAGCCGCAGTTAGGGGAAACTATGTACATAAATACATCATACTCATCATCTCAGATTTGCAGAGAGCTTCTTCATAAATTAACAACATATCGTGGTATGGATACGGTATGTTAAACATTTTATCAAAGAGAGAATTAAGGAAATGGTGGTGCGCAAAAGCACTTCCGACAAACACAATAACACTTCGCAGTACAGATATTAACTGACCTGTACTCCCTGCCGGTCCTTGAGTACATAATCGCGCTGGTGTCACATTTTTATTAGAATTATACATAGATAAATTGAATAAAGGGGTAAGTTTTATGATTATTTAATGTATAAAATTATGGTGAGATTCTTTAATTAACTGAATTTTTCCACATGAAATTAGAGATGTGTTAATTTTTTCTCGAAAGTAGTTAGGCTAGGATCCATGTATATGCTTACGGAACAATGAAATAAATACCTTCGTATAATTCATTTAATTCTGCAAGACCAGGCAGTTTGACAACATTTATGTATTCGCTGAGTTCAATTTCTTGTTCGAGATCAATTACGCCCACATCGTTGGTGATATTGGTAGGATTGTAGTCTAGATGACCAGTGAGGTTGGTGGTAGTTATTATAATTCTGTCAGTTTCGTCACTTGAAATGTTATGGACACCAAGGTATACTTCTGCTACTCCTGCCCTGTAACATGTTATCGATATTTAGCTTAAAAATTGAATTTAGAAGGATACTCAAGACTATACATCTATAATAAAAGGAGTCCGCTATTTTGCAATGATCTGTAAAGGTCTTTAAACTCAGCTACAGGTAGCTTGGTGTTGGCTCATTTATGTTGTAAAATACCAAAGTTTTGATAACTTACTATTGGAAGTGTACAATCGTTTGCAATAATAATGACACTCTCTTAAAACAGTTTTTGAACTTCTGGAAGCTCTGAATCGAAATTTCATTAAATGTCTCTTGGTAAGTGAAACAACTAATTACTAATGTTAAAAATTTAAAGCAGATTCATTTTAGTGAGTGTCATTAATATTGCAAACGATAGTACATCTGCGGGAATAAGCATTCCAAAAGCCCATATAGAAGTCGACAATAAATGCTCAAATAGCGGGCAAGAAGCTGCACATGAAATACTTCTGGAAAGGACCAACGGCCGACGACATACACCCTAAGAATAGGAGGTATAGAAGCGGAGGATAGAACGAAAACCCAACCGCCGAAAAATCTAGAGTCACTCATGTTATAAACTCGCTCACAATTTATAGCAGTCTCACAAAAAAACATACAAGCCGCGTCTATATTTTTTCTATAAACTCCTGTGCCGCATATCTTTGAGAGCATACCCGATTACACAGCTTCTGCTACAGCAAATACGCATGAGTCAGATCGAAACTTTAGCCTTCTATTGGTTGTGACGAATTTACGGATCCATCTGTTCCATCTCCAGCGCTATCATGGGCGGATATATTGGGCGTGCAAAACTTCGATTCGAAATTTTATAGCGTATTCTCACAATCGTAAATGTCCTAATTTAACAATATCGGGTGATGTATGAAGGGTTTAGGACGCGAAGTCAAAATATAAGCGTAGTGCACTAAAGAATGGCAAAGAAGTACAACTGCAAAACGAAAAATAGTAGAAATTTGCAGAAGAATGATATTTTACAAGATGAAACTTTGTCTAGAATATATTATAGAAGGCTACTTTTGCAAATTATGCGTGATGTGAATTATGGTATGTTAATGCCCGTATTAATGAAATCGAAACGAATACCCTCATAGAAATACACGAAATAGTGATATGAATCGAGGATTGTATTAAATTTTGACCCAAACCGGGATACATGAAGTTCATACGGAAGGCACTATATGATATAATGAGTGTTAATATGTGAGCGTTATAGTGACAGATCCTAAGCAGTAGTGACCATTGCAATATACAGGGTGAACCTTAAATAAGTACAAATATTTTAACTGCTGGTGTAGTTCGTCATATAGATCAGTCTAGTGAAAGCCATTTTTAAAAATTTCTAATATTTACGGAGATATTATTTTTTTTAAATACCCACATTTTGAGGACCGCTGCTTAACCAAGCTAATGAACCATATGATTTGTTGCGAGGTTGCCATATCTTCTCTAATATAAATATTACGTTTCCGTTAACGTAATAGTAAAGTAATATGGTTAATTATATTTTAAAAATACTTGTTTGAAGCATAAGTACAGTAAAGTTGGGTATGTAGTATGATAAGCAGCAATATTAACATACGTTTTAACTGCTTAACTGACCTTACTATAAACGATTAAAAATGAATTTCCGCAAGTTAAATACTACCGTAAAGTATTAAGGAAGATATTACGTGATATTACTATGTAGGGATGCACAACCCTCTCACGTCGTTGTCCTGTTTCCGGGAGCTATATCTACCTGGTAGCCCTGGTGATTGCTATGCAACATCCCAAATTGAGGCTCCGTGGAGGGCGGGGAGCCAGGTAGATGAACAAAAAAATAATCCCGCATGGATAATTCAAATGTCAAACCTTCTGTCATACGGAAGGCACCTATATGATATAATGAACGAGGATATGTGATGTTATAGTGACAGAGATCCTAACAGTAGTGACTATTGTAAATATACAGGTGAACTCTTAAAAGGGTACAAATATACGGAAAACCCAACCGCCGAAAAATCTAGAGTCATCTAGTGAGCTCGCTCGCTCACAATTTAGTAGCAGTCTCACAATATACAACAAGCAGTGCCCATATTTTTCATAAACCCTAAGCCAGTATATCTTTGAGAGCATATGATTAGCATTCCGCAAATACGCATGAGTCAGATCGGGAAACTTTCTATTACAGACGAATATTACGGATCCATCTTGTCTCCATCTCCAGCGCTAATATACGGGCGGATATATTGGTGCTTTGATTCTGGAAATTTTAAATTCTCACAATCGTAAATGTCCTGAATTCTAAGCAGGGTGCATGTATGAAGGGTTTAGATGTCAAACTGACCTTATTTATAATATTAAAAAGAATGGTCGTGAAGTACAACTGCAAAACGAAATGTGATATTATAGTAGAAATTTGCAGAAGAATGATATTTCCGACAAGATGAAATCTTGTCTAGAATATATTATAGAAACCTTCTGCGCTATATTGTCAGTGATCACAGCCGAACTGAATTACATGAAATTACAGGATGAGGCCAATAATTGTCTTAAATTTCTGACGCCACTGTCGTTGTCCTGTTTCATCCGGGAGGAAGGCACCACTGGTAGGTGATTGCTATGCAACATCCCATTATAATGACAGATGTGGAGTGGCGGGGTAATCCAGATGAACGTAAATAAGTACAAATATTTTAACCTGCATGGTGTAGTTCGCTCATGATCAGTCCAAGTGAAAGCCATTTTCTAAAAATTTTTTAATATTTACGGCAGATATCGCAACGCTGAAACCCCAGCGGCAGAGCGGAACAGGTGGTGCCTGTTGAACCATAAGTGATTTGTTGCGAGGTTGCCATATCTTCTCTAATATAAATATTACGTTTCGTTAACGTAATAGTAAAAGTAATATGGGTTAATTATATTTTAAAATACTTGGTTTGAAGCATAAGTAACAGTAAAAGTTGGGTATGAAAGGATACGCAGCAATATTAACATACGTTTTAACTGCTTAACTGACCTTAATATAAACGATTAAAAATGAATTTCCGCAAGTTAAATACTACCGTAAAGTATTAAGGAAGATAGATTGAGCTGGAGAGGCGGAATTGCATGCGAATGCAGCTGCCTCCTCAACTCCTCCATCCCTGGCTCATGGTGATTGCTATGAGATTAAAACGATTATTAAATGAATTTCATAAGTATACTGCTACGCAAGATGGTCAAGATGCCCGCATGGATAATTCAAATGTCAAACCTTTCTGCGGCAGAGCGGCAACGCTTCGCTGCAAACACATGAAATACTTCTGGAAAGACCAACGGCGAGAGCCAGGTAGATGAAACAAAAAAAATAATCCCGCGCTGGATCGTTCAAATGTCAAACCTTCTGCGGCCACCTTCCGTCACTCATGATCAAACTCGGGGACTTCAGATAATAAGCCCTTATGCTAGTCTAGCACAAAGACAGTGGTCAAGCTGGAGCGCTCCTTTTTTCGCTATAGCCAACGAGGACAGGCAACATCTTAGGGCTGCCATGCATTGGACTGCAATCCTTATAGCCGGGATTCCGTCGTCCCAACATCTGATCTGACTGCCGTGAAAGTAGACTGTGTAGTCAAGGGTAAACAGACTGTGGTTGTCATGGCATCAGTTTACATCCCAGAGAATTCGGCCACCCCACCACCAACAAGGGAAATGGAGGAACTGGTGGCACACTGCCGCGCCAAATGGGAACTCATCATGGCCTGTGACACTAATTCACACCATGTAGCCTGGGGCAGTGAAGACAACAACACAAGAGGTAAGTCATTATATGATACTACCCGATGAAATATAAGAGGGCTTAAACAGGCCCCACTGCTACCACTGCCAGAGAAGCGGCCCTACGGCGTGTATATCTAAGGTAATCCGGAACTGGCATGTTGCAGACACTGCTTCTATGTCAGATCATCGCTGGATAAATTTTGAGATTAATTAAAACTGTTCCGGGACCTCGAGGAACTGACAAGGACACCTCTCGGGAGAACCTGGTAGCGGTACAAGATCAGGAACCTAAGAATAATGGAGAGATTGAGGTATTTGTGGATACTGTACAATTTGCCATAAGGAAAGCCTTTATAACATCCTGCCCCCTGAGGAAGAAGGCCAGGACATCATTTAATAGGGCAAAAATGACCAGACAAGACTCAGACTGGGAACTATACAGAACCCACCCTGACTGCGGGGATTGAAGGTTAGCTATAAAGTCCTTGCAAAAGATAAAGACCATGATTTGGGTTTACTATCGAGAGAGGATGGTGAAAAAACACTAATCTAAATGAAAGTCTAAAACTGCTGATGCAGACCCACTTCCCAGGATCCACACCGATGGAACTGGAAGAATGGTTAGACGAAACTGAGAATCAACCTTCGGTCATGGAATGGCAAATTGCCAACCAGACTGTTACTAAAGATAAAATAAGCCATCCCTGGCTCAGGAAGCAGAGGAAATCCTCCCTCCTCCTAAGAGGTCCGAGAGGATAAGCAACAGCCACCACAAGATGGTCAAGATGGTTGGTGATAGCAAGGTACAGTGTAACCTGCAACACAGTCGAGCGGCCACGGCTACGTTATGCCGCCGTCTTGATGTGGAGCGGATACACTGGCACTAATACAGGAACCCTGGATAGTCAAGTCTAGGGTTTCGGGTCTAACCAAACTAACTGGGCGTATTTTCAGCACACCCAATACAGACAGGCCGAGGACGGCGATATACACCCCTCGCAACATCAAAACTCAACCACTGACTGCCGTGAAAGTAGACTGTGTAGTCAAGGGTAAACAGACTGTGGTTGTCATGGCATCAGTTTACATCCCAGAGAATTCGGCCACCCCACCACCAACAAGGGAAATGGAGGAACTGGTGGCACACTGCCGCGCCCAGAAATGGGAACTCATCATGGCCTGTGACACTAATTCACACCATGTAGCCTGGGGCAGTGAAGACAACAACACAAGAGGTAAGTCATTATATGATTATATTAACGCAAGCAACTTTTATATAAGCAATAAAGGCTGCGTACCGACATTTGTTAACTCTAGAAGTCAGACATTAATAGACGTCACTTTAACTACGGCGTGTATATCTAAGGTAATCCGGAACTGGCATGTTGCAGACACTGCTTCTATGTCAGATCATCGCTGGATAAATTTTGAGATTAATCTAACTAAGACTCCTTTAAAACTGTTCCGGGACCCTCGAGGAACTGACAAGGACACCTCCGGGAGAACCTGGTAGCGGTACAAGATCAGGAACCTAAGAATAATGGAGAGATTGAGGTATTTGTGGATACTGTACAATTTGCCATAAGGAAAGCCTTTATAACATCCTGCCCCCTGAGGAAGAAGGCCAGGACATCATTTAATAGGGCAAAAATGACCAGACAAGACTCAGACTGGGAACTATACAGAACCCACCTGAGACTTTTCAAAAAACTAGTCAGGAAAATACAAAAGGATGCTTGGAGAGCCTACTGCGAGGAGATTGAAGACTACTCGCAGACTGCTAGGCTATGTAAAGTCCTGCAAAAGATAAAGACCATGATTTGGGTTTACTAACGAGAGAGGATGGTGAAAAAAACACTAATCTAAATGAAAGTCTAAAACTGCTGATGCAGACCCACTTCCCAGGATCCACACCGATGGAACTGGAAGAATGGTTAGACGAAACTGAGAATCAACCTTCGGTCATGGAATGGCAAATTGCCAACCAGACTGTTACTAAAGATAAAATAAGATGGGCAGTGCAAACCTTTTCACCCTTCAAATCACCAGGCATTGACGGCATTTATCCAGCCCTTTTACAATGGGGCTTGGATGCTTTAATGCCGCACCTGGAACGGATGTTTAGGCTGTGCCTTGCACACCTCTACATTCCGAAGATTTGGAGGGAAGTGAGGGTTGTGTTTATTCCCAAAACAGGTAGGTTGACCTACACCACCCCAAAGGCGTATCGGCGCATCAGCCTGTCCTCGTTTCTGTTCAAAACGATGGAGAAGCTGTGTGAACGATACATAAGGGACAGTGTACTGATGGGTAGACAGTCACACCCTAACCAACATGCATACACTCCAGGGCGATCCACCGACACTGCCCTTCACCAAGTGGTGGGAAAGATCGAAAAATCACTGGACAATAAAGAGTCCACCCTGGGAGTATTCATAGATATAGAGGGAGCGTTTGATAAAACAACCTTCCCCAAAATCAACTCAGCCTTTGTGGAAAGAGGAGTCTCTCCTACCATCTGTGGTTGGATTTCAAATATGCTCACTAAAAGAGCCATATAAATCAGTGTGGCGGATGCCTCCGTAAGAGGCATTGTTGCGAGGGGCTGCCCACAGGGAGGTGTTTTATCACCACTGCTATGGAACTTGGTTCTGGACAGTCTCCTGCATCACCTCAACTCGGAAATTGGCATCTATACCATCGCTTATGCCGATGATCTTACCATGCTGATTAGTGGAAGGTTGATTCTTTGTCAAAGAATGCAAACAGCCCTAAGAGCCGTTGAAGAGTGGTGTGAGGATCATGCTCTGTCTGTTAACCCCAGGAAGACGGAAATGGTTCTCTTCACAAGGAAGAGGAAAATGGGGCCCATAAAGGCACCAACTCTCCTAAACACTACGTTAAGCTTCGAATCGGATGTGAAATACCTAGGAGTCACACTTGATTCGAAACTAACATGGAATCTTCACTTAGAGAGAAAACTAAAAAAGGCGTACATATCCTATGAGCAGTGCCGCAGAGCCGTTGGTAAAACCTGGGGAATGAAACCAAGGGTGGTCATGTGGATATACACTGCCATTGTGAGACCAATGTTAGCCTATGGAGCAGTCGTCTGGTGGCCGAAAGTTCAACAGATGACAGCTAAACAAAAGCTCAGCCAGGTACAAAGGATTGCCTGCCAAAGCATAACTGGAGCTATGCGCACGACACCTACCATAGCAATGGAGGTGATGCTATGTCTACCATCTCTGGATATTTATCTAACAGAAGTGGCTATGACAACTATGCTTCGCCTCAAAAATACTGGTATTATACCTGATGTAGGATGTGAGAAGCTAGAAGTCGCCTGTGGAGTGGGTCGTCAGAAAGATGCCCCTTTGCAGACAGACAATGACAGTATTTCTCACAAGTTTGTGTTTGACAGACCCTACACGGTACTTATCAGAATCGAGGAGACCGCCAGTGAAGATGTTATCAACATCTACACGGACTGGTCAAAAAAGAAGGAAGGTGCAGGGTGTGGGATTTATTCCAGATCCTTGCATATTCGTTGTCAGTGGGCAATGGATAGGCATGCTACCGTAGTGCAAACGGAATTAGCAGGTATAACCATAGCCGCCAAAGAAATTGCCCGTAGAGATACAACGGGCAAAATCATCAGAATCTACACAGATAATAGACAATCACTACTGATCTTACGTAATCATAAGATAACCTACCCTAAAACAAAAGTTACGAAATTCGTGCAAGGATCCATGAATTTCGCGTCGATGAGGACGAGGTGTTAAAGTGTGATATCCGTAGAGTGCGCATCAGGTAGGTATAAGTGGGTGGGGTGGGCCATCGCCATTCAACGAACTTTTAAAGCAACCTGTTCATGTGCTAGGTTCACTTGATGTCAACTTATTTTTGATAATTTTGTGTGCTCAAGTAGCAGGCCTAGGTAATCATGAAACCCTCACATCCCGTACTCATCTCTGCGCTGTGAATTAACTACTATTATTTTTGACCTTGGGTAATTGGTAATTTATAAACTTTAAATTTGGAAATAATTTTATTATCTAACGCCTCGGATTGGCAAAAATTGTTTCTATTAAAAATAATGGATGTTATGTAATACAATTATTATATTCAGCAACGCCTCGTACCAAGCAGACATAGTTTTATTTTGCTTGCTATTTGAAGTACGTACTGGCTTGATGATGCCTTTCTGGAAGGGTTATAAACACAGGCTAGTTGCTTATTAATTAGAGTTTTGCAATAGTCAACAGTTTATTGACGATTTCTGTATGGGTTCTTGATTTAAGCACCCACACATCGTATTTAAATGCTCAGTTAAATGTTTTGCACTTTCTCACTAAATAGGTTTTAAACAAAACTCACCAAAGAATGCAATGCGCGGCTGTGAGCACAAATCTTCAGGTGATCAAGGAACCCCCACAACTCCAACCACCAGATCCAGGAGTTCTTCTAAAAATTATCAAAGCTTGGTAGGGTATTTGATGAGGCCTGACCTTGTATTCATTTACTATTCTGGGACCAGGGTCAAATTTTGAGTCGGGGAAGTAGTAGTAGTAGTAGTAAAGTGCGGGCGGCCTTAGCCTGGCAAGTAGGCCACACGTGGGCCCTTTTTGCCTACCCTGGCATCCCATCACCCCTCCACTATTCGCCCTCGGCCTTCCTCGAACCTACCCGACGCCCTAATGAACGCCAGGATCGTGGTCCATGGTAGGCCCCTCATCTCTTCCTTTTGCAGCTCCTCGGTGCCAAAGATTCTATATCTTAGTCTTCTAAGAGCCGCACAGTGTCCTAGAAAATGGATAGGGGTCTCTTCCCCCTCTCTGCATTCCGGACATAAGGGACTATCCTCTATGCTTATCAAATTTAAATGCCTCCTGAGTCTGCAGTGGCCTGTCAGGACCCCCACCGTTTGGTTCAGGGACCTTCGACTAAGGCTCAGCAGCCACTTCGTTCTAGATTTATTAGGTTCATTGAAGAAGTCATGGGCCTGTCTACATCCCCGTTCCTTCTCCAATTCCTCCTAGTGTTTGATAGGCCCATTTATTAAGGGCACTATTCATACTACCTCGCGTACTTCTCAAAAGGGTTCGGGTCCCTGGCACGGTGCCCCAGATCCAAGACGAGCCAGCAAGTCAGCCGTCTCATTACCAGGGATTCCCTTATGGCCAGGAACCCAGACCAACTCCACCTCTCTTTGTCTGGCCAGGGACTCCAGGGCATCTCCACACTCCTGGACAA
Source organism: Monochamus saltuarius (assembly GCA_025584915.1). NCBI lineage: Eukaryota > Metazoa > Arthropoda > Insecta > Coleoptera > Cerambycidae > Monochamus > Monochamus saltuarius. The sequence continues at coordinate 21,263,402 of CM046721.1, forward strand.
GACTAGATCTAGTCACCGGAGAGCTAAGAGCCCTGAGTGCAGCCTGGCTGTCCGAGCAGATGAAGATTTTCTCCTCCACACAATTCCTTACTTCTTCCCTGGAAAACCGTGGAGTGTGTACCCAGCGAAAAGCTCTGCCGGATGTCCAGGTTTTCCAGATAAATTCCTGCTCCAGAAAACTCATCGTCGGGGAAGACATCGGGTTCTATGAATATTTGTTTCACGGGAAAATCTTCCAATTGGTTCTAAGCAGTAATAATAAAAAAAATATAATTTAAAATTACATTTGAATTAATTTATTTTACTGTTACACATACAAGGTGTTTTTAAATAAAGGAGCAAAAATGGTACCAGTAATTGTAGAGCCAAAAATAAGAGGATTGAAGTAAAAAGCTTATATAAAACTTGCACCCCGGAGTTGATAAGGAGGGGATTGAAATTGACATTTTAATTTTTTTCTTTAATATGGGGAATGCTAAAGACACGAAACTTGGTATGAGCATCCTATTAATAAAGAGAAAACTTTTCAATATTTTTTCGATCATTGGCGTATTTTATAAAGGAGTAAAACAGTCAACTCTATTAGAAATTTTTTATATGAGGCAAATTATTTATTTAAAAATATTTACTGGTAAGACTGATTTTTTACGCAACTTTTTTACCTCTTGTAATTTTTCGGTAAAACCGATAGATTTTAAGTAAAAAAAAAATAGATGCCTCATCGTTTATTAATGGAGCAATTGCGAAAATTTGTAAAAGAAGAGTAGGCGGATGTCATAACAAATTAATTGTTATTATAAGCTGGTAATTGAATAATAACATTAAGAATAATTTGCTATTAATTAATGAAAAATGTTCGATAACTTATGACTATGGGACATGCATTAGGTAAAGTTATTTATCTCAAATAAAATTTAATACAAACGAAAAACAAGAAATACAAAATTAAATTTAAGGAATATTCTCAAAATAATTTCCATTTTGCTGCAAGCATAACATAATACGTCGGCTGAAGTTATAACGCATTCACACAAGCTTCTTGGTTATTGCGAAGCTCGTCTGCTGCCTGAAATATTCTTAAGCGTAGTTCTTCTAAGAAGGCAAAAGTGACAAATAAACGTGCAGGCCAACATACTATTCTCTAACGGCAAGTATACTATGTGCATATACCACATCACCTGATGTGTAGCGAAGGATACATCCTCAAGTAATGTTGGAAGATTTTCGTTCAAAAATCCAAGATACTCGGCCGCTCCAAGCCTGTGTGGAAGAATAAAAGGACCTACTAGAGTATATCCTACAATTCCCATCCAAACGTTTAAACTGAAATTATATTGACATCTTGAAACAAATATTTCATGAGTATTTTCTTCCGACCATGAATGAACATTATAAAAATTTACTGCACCTACTCTCGGAAGATTTGCTTCATCGGTGAAAAGTAAGGTTAAGTCAAGCCTGGAGGTATTAATGTACCATTGACAAAAATCCACACGATTAGGTAAATCAGGGTTATTCAATTCTTGCACAGGTTGATGGTAAGGTTATAAAACATTTTCATGAGCTACAGTCCACACAAGACTGAGAAACTTGCAGTTGTCTGGGACACCTGTCTTGTTCTTGTACCACAGTCTTGTTCTAGATGTTCTAGTATAGTTTTCGCAGTTCCAACAGTTCGGACATTAGGCCTTCTTCCGGCACCCTCACGATTGTACTGAATTTTACCAGTTTCGCGAAGCCTTCTTTCCACCGAGGCCAATGTTCGTCTATGAGGAGCCGGTCGGTTTGGATATCTTTGGTGGTATAATCTTACTGCAGCGTTCCTACTCGTATTTTTTCTAGATTTGAAAAACACTTGAAGCATGTCGACATATTCGTCATTGGTATAAATATTATTTGCCATAATTATTCTGATAATAACTTAATCAATTGGTACTAATTATTGGTTGACAGAATGAGTCAATTTATATCAATATGATAAATAATAATTTATTTGTTATGATATCCGCCTATTTTATTTTTACAAATTTTTGCAATTCCCCTTTAGTGAACCATGACGCATCTAATTTTTTTACTAACTATCTGATTTATCGAAAAATTATAAGAGGTAAAAAAGTTGCGCAATAAATCAGTCTTCCGAATAAATATATTTAAATAAATAATTTGCTTCATATAAAACATTTCTAATAAAATATTTCAATGGGGTAGACTGTTTCACTCATAAAATACGCCAATGGTCGAAAAAATATTGAAAAGTTGTATCTTTATTAGTAGGATGCTCGTATCTCTAGCATTCAGGTTAAAGAAAAAAATTAAAATGTTAATTTCAATCCCCCCCTTTAAGGGGGTATATCGCCTCAGGGGTGCAACTTTCATATAAGGTATTTTTACTTCCATCCTCTTATTTTTGGCTTTACATTCACTGGTACCATTTTTGCTACTTCATTTAAAAACACCCTGTATAGTTATCTTTTCTTATAGAGTTTAATAATAGTTTAAACTATTTATTTTATACATATTTTTTAAATTAAAATCTTTCATTATTATTAGCTCATACTTTTTTAGTATAACAGTATTATGCTAATTCAATTAGTTCCAAAAATATTAGTAAAATTCTTATCAGATGCAGTCATACGTATATGTTTGTTGATGCCAAATATATAGGTATACTTAAAAAATAATTCCATAGGCAAGTTAGTAATTGACAATTATTTAAAATAAAACATAATCTGAATTTATTATTTGATACCTGTTATGTAGAGTATAAAATAATGTGCGGCATGTATAATGTATTAAAATGAAAACACAGTTTCCCGACGATTTTGTTATAGAAAAGTCTTCACAGAAAAGTTCTAATTTGCATTTTTTGTATTAAGTAAAAAAAAAATTAAAATTACATCTGAATTCATTTATTGTACTGTTGCACATATAGTTTCCTTTTCTTATAGACTTCAATGTTTAAACTCTTTTTTAATCAAAATATTTTTATTATTAGCTCATGCTTTTTCGTATATCAGTATTATGCTAATTCAATTGGTTCCAAAATTTCAGTAACATTCGTATCAGATGATACACTTATATGTCATTGCAAGTAAAAAAAATTAAAATTACATCTGAATTCATTTATTGTACTGTTGCACATATAGTTTCCTTTTCTTATAGACTTCAATGTTTAAACTCTTTTTTAATCAAAATATTTTTATTAGTTCACCGGTGTGAAAGCAGCACCCAAAGATAGCACGAGAAATTTCCGAAGATAGACGACCATGGACGTTCGTTGACTAAGGTTGACAAGTATTAAAATGAGATAAGGAGTTATATTACAAAATGTTCCATTAGTAAAAATAAAGTAACCTTAAATAAATGAAACAAGATAAGGAGATATGAGAAATAAATATCCAATATCTCAGAAAATACACGCCGTGCCAATTAGTCACTTCGTACGAGAATTCCTCAAGGGATGCATCTCACGGAGAAAAAAATATGATCTACTAGAAATGGGTCCCAGGGGATGAAATATGATAATACCCGGAAAAAAAAATATTTTCCCCGGGCCCCATTTCTAGTCGATCATATTTTTTGTGCGTCATATATATCCTATGAAAAATTCTTGTACCAAGCGACAAGTTGACACGGCGTCTGTTTTCTGAGATATTGGAATATATTTTTTTTCGGGTGCTATCGTATATCACCCCCCGGGACCCATTTCTAATCGATCATTTTTTTTGTGCGTCATATGTATCCCATGAGGAACTCTTGTAGCAAGTGACAAGTTGGGACGGCGTGTATTTTCAGAGATATTTAAAAATATTATTTGGGGTTCTATCATATTTCACCCTCCGGGACCCATTTCTTATTGAACATATTTTTTGTGCATCATATTATTATCCCATGAGGAATTCTTGTACCAAGTGACAAGTTGACACGGCGTATATTTTCCGAGATATTGGAAAATATATTTTTTCCGGTTCTATCATATTTCACCCTCTGGGATCCATTTCTAGTCGATCATATTTTTTGTGCGCCAGATGTATCCCATGAGGAATTCTTGTACCAAGTGACAAGTTACCGGCACATATTTTCCGAGATATTGGAATATATATTTTTTCGGGTTCTATCGTATTTCACCCAATCAAGTATGCGTTGGGAATGTTCAAAAACCTATTTTTCTGTAAAGTGTCTTTTATATGATAAATAGATACGACAAAAAGTTAATAATAATAATATAAATTAATAAAGTTTTCCTCGAAAAATATAGAATTTTACAAACATTTTTTTATGATATCAATTCAATTTTTCATGACGCATATACTCCCAAATTCTTTTAGATAAGTTCTGAATCACTCTGTATAGTTTGGACGGGGCAACGTTCAAATTTCCACACGAACGAATAAAAATATTTAGACAGAACTTTCTTACGGTCTTCCAGCTTATTTGCTAATTTACAGAATGAAAATAATTTCAATTTGGGGGAGCTACTTTTTATTTTGGTTGTGCTATTCTTTATTTTGGAGGTGTTCTTTTTTATTTTGGCGGTGCTATTATTTTGGAGGTTATATTTTTTATTTTGCGGATGCTATTTTTTATTTTGGGGGTGCTTAGCATCCCTGAGTACCCCCTATTGTGCCTATGATTACTTATAAAAAGACAAGCAGCAGCTGCAGTTCCTACATCCATGTTTGCAAACAAATGTAGGCAAATATTTGAAGTTCCCGATTTTTGTGAATATAAGAATAGCTGGGCAAATAGTTTATCAATAGCCAAACATTCAGCATTTGTCAAACCTCACATGTCTGTGGCCGCCTTCATATTAAAAGTAGGTTATTGTCAAAAAAAAAATCTATAAAATCAGCTGAGTTAATATATTATTATTAAGTTAGATCAGCATTCACTTAGTTACTAAACCGCTGAGTCCAGAATCGTCCTAGTAACAATTTTTTTTACGCATATTTGAAATTTTACATAAAAACCACAAAGATAGAAGTTTTGTGTTATAAGACTTTTCTATTACAATATAGTCAGTATATTGTACAATGTCAAGGTCGTTGTCTCGCACCATTTTTTATTTCCATCATTTTGACTAATTGTTGACATTTAAACGCCATTTTAGCTTTAAAAGTATTGGAACTTCGCTGAAACTAATTAAAAATAACAGAAATAAACTGCCTTCTCGAAATTATTTGTAGGTATCTCTCTAATTTCATCGGTTGGAAAAATGCGGTGTTGAAAATTGATGGTGTCAACAATGGGTGATCGATACATTCATTTATATACTGAGACTATACAGGGTTTTAAAAAATAGTGTCAAATATTTCAGAAGGTAATAGTATGAACCAAAATAAGCAGAAAAGTCTTAATAAACATGGGTCCGCAAAGTAACGGTTGTGGAGATATGGACCATTATTCGTTTTTCAAACATTTTATTTTATTAGGAATAAACCGACAAAGGAAGCTTTGAACAAACAAAAAACAAAGTTACAGAAGATGTTCAAAGTGCCCTCCGTCCATTTCCAATCAGGCACGACATCTTCGTCTCAACAATGGTTGCTTGATATTTAATTATTTGGAAGTTACTTTTGACGCTAAATTAATCACCCTGTATGTCCCGATAGTGTTTAGTTTCCATGCAATTGTACTTTGAAGACCAATAGATAGGTATTTATTTTATTAGTAGTAAGTTACACTTAATGTGACTGAGCATGAAAGTTTAAACGAATTAAATTTATGAGAGCCACATAACGTAACTTCTGAATGAAAGTAGATGTACACTGTACAGGACAGATTCTAGTTCATTTGGTAACCTGTCAGCTCCGGATGGACAGGTGGAAGTGAGTCAGACTCCGTTCTCTACAACTACTCAACTACTGTATTTCTATGGCCTTAGAACTATCATTTTTATACTAGTTAAAAATTAGCAGACGTATTCTAATTTGATATTCCTATTTTTACTTAGAAACCTGCTGTTATAATCTAACTAAATTTAAAATAAATGTTGAATTGTTTTTTATACTTTTGTCTGCTTAAAGTAGTGTATTTTTGAGTTAAAAAGAGCATTTTGCTTGTGAAATATTTTATATTTTCAAATGTATTGAACGTCCTGTACATACAGGGTGTTTATTAAGGAATGAATCATACTTTAAGCCTAGCTCCCTTGTATGAAAATAAGGCGATTTAAACCAACTTACCTTAGTACAGTTATGCTTTCTTAAGAAGTTATAGGCCCGAGAATGTGGGTTTTATTTATTTTATTTTTCACGCCAATTTATTTATTTCTTCGGTAATCGTTTTCAAATTTTATACAAAATGGTTTTTTGTATGGTAGACACGAATATCTGCATTCTAATAGTAAAAGCTATACTTTTACATATCGTTAAAATGCACCATTTTAGAGACCACTGCATTTGAAGTTTGAGTTGAAAATGTAATTACTCTACAATATAAGGTGATTTAAGTTAACTTACCTTAGTACAACTTTACTTTTCTTCCTTAAGAAGTCAAAAACTTTCTCAGACCTATAACTATAAGGATAAAAAGTTATACTAAGGTAAGTTGACTGAAATCACCCTTATTTTCATCCAAGAAAGAAAGTATGGCCTACTGTTTCATGAATACCCGAGATGGTAGAGTAATTCATACATTTACAAGTCGAACTGTAAATGCAGTTCTCTCTAAACTGGTGTATTTTACCGACATGTAACAAGTTTAGCTTTTTTAAAATTAATAGAATGGTTGTTTCAAAATCACTAATCATTTCACATTTTCATTTTTTCTAAATAAAAAATCTTAAAGAAAAAATACACATGTGCTAGGTACACTCTTGTACATATATAACACAAAAATCAAGAAAATATTCGTATGCATCTTACAAAAAAAACATGTACAACATTTAAAAGATTAAATTAAATAAAAAAACTTCTTTCTCGAGCCTATAACTCATTAAGGAAGCAAGATGGTACTAAAATAAGTTGGCTTAAATCACCTTACTTTTGTCCAGGGAAGCTACCCTTAAAGTATGGCGCATTCTTTAGTATATGCATATGGTTACTTATGGCAAAAGTTTTAATGAATATTTTTTTCCTGAAAAGTCAACAAAGGTATAAGGATAAACCTATGACCTCTTAATGATTTTTTGATTTACTGTGCAGCAACATATTTATTTTCTACTCAATTTTGCAATACAGTTGGAGATAATAGGGATAGATAGCAAGGAAGCCAGACTACATGAAATAATTCAACAGACACTACACAATTTAATCATTGATGTATTGAACATTCATAAATAATTTATTACAAATACATGGCATTCGATAACTATATAATTCAATACATATACACAAAACGACATTCTGTAACTCTCATATAATATTTACATTCAGTCCATCGAACATACAACGACATAAAATGTTTCAACAAATCTGATATGTAGGTATGTCAGATCCATTAGAGTTATGTCATGTAGGTAATTCAATAATTATATAGAAATATATAAAAATGTTGAATATATAAAAAAATTTGTTAATTTCTTACGTTAAATTATACATAAATAAACGATCTATGGTATACTTAGATTAAAACGAGAGCAAACGATAACATGCGCGCTACACAAGAAAATTTTAATGCCATTGTGTCGACTTAGGTGATACAGATACAATCTATAAGTAAATAAAAGTTATATACAGCTATTTGGTATTTGATTACATAAAAAATTTTTACAAACAAAATGCACAACGATGCCTTATAATTATGTTATGACACATAAAAGGTCTATGACTTTTACGACTATGGATGGAACAATAATAATTCACTAAAGCTAAATACTCAATGAATGGAATTAAGAAGACTGTGGTATTCTTCTTCAGTGAGAAGGGCATCTTCGGCTCTGGAAATGAAAGATAATGTTACTATTGATACTATACCAAATAATATATAATTCTTGACTCAATATATTAATCAAGAAATTATTTAAACAATCGTCACAGTTCGCTGTGTCTTTAATAACCTTTTACTTGTAATAAATCTTACTGAAATAAGTATATATTTGTATCATAACATCAAAAAATTATAAATTAAAAAAGTATAAAAAATACAGTGCGTCCTAAATATAACAGTATATGTCGTTTATTAAATCACTTTCTTAAGTTATTTAAACAATTTAAAATAGCGTTATTATTATTCTCGTTTAACTCATAAATATATTCTCTAATTTTATATTGAATCATTTGCATGCTCTTATTAAAATTATCATTGACTTAAGAAGATATGAGCTTTGTGTTTTAAATAATTTTATTTATTTTATTAAAAATTCTTTTTAATTTGTTCATCTGCAGACATCTAGGGTATTCTATATCAATTAACAAATTGATATTCGCGGCCATTTTGTTTGGAATTTATTTGTTTTTCTACTGTCATTTTAGAAGAAAATCTTGCAACATTTGTTTTCACATTTTTTTTATAACTGACAAAAAATTTAACAGGCTCAAAATATAGTACTTAAACCATTCTGTACTATCCAGGAGGAAGCAATGTTGACCATTTTCAATAAGACACAGGTCCGGCTTAAGGGACAGGTTATTGTCAATCAGATTAAGATTTTATTTTTCCCATAGGTATTTGTTGAAATACAGTTAAACCGTCTATGGATACTGATGACAGCTAATAAGCTCGAAACCGGAATATGTTTGGTAGGCTGCTGCCGAGTGACTAGGTTTTCCAGGTGTAATTCAATGCTGGTCGAGGCATTATCCCGCAGAATAGTTGTTTCCTCGAATATCATTACCGCCGAATCGCGATAGAGGTCGCTAGCTTTTAATGATTTCTACTGCAGTGTAGAAAGCTTCATGTCTGTGACTTGTCAGTCCGGCATGGAGTAGATGTAGCTTGTCTACACTGCGTATTAAATGTTTTGCAGTGTTTTTTATCACACAGTTTCTACTATTTTTTTTACAAAGATACAGTAATCATCACAATATTATTTGAAAGACTATTGAATTTAGAAGTTTTTTTTTGTCCCTTGTGTTTTTATGTAAAATGTTCACCCCTAGGTGTTAAATTTGACGTTGAAAGTAGACGCCTGCCACGGGACCTCTGCAAATTTTAGGGTTCATGTCAGACAATGCACCAATAGCCTAACTGTCACGATCACCTGACGTGAATCATGTGGATTTTATCTATGAGGTCAGGGAAAATCTCTAGTTTATATGATCCCAGTTGATACAGAAGATCAACTTGAAAAACGAATTGTAGAAACATTCAGTGGCGTGCAGAAAGGGCCCGCAGGGCCCGCAATGCGGGGGGGCCCAGGGAATCCAGGGGGCCCCTGCTCAGCCTCGACCTCGACTACCTGAACTTGTTACAATTTTGTGTTAGTAATGTTTATTACATAAAGTTATAATGTTATGTTCTGTAATTTTCCAAACCTAAACCAGAACTCATATTGGCCATATAGTATCGCTGGAATTTGGTACGTTTATGACGCTATGAAATATGAATTTTATTAATTAGAGTTCTTATTCTTCTAAAAGTCAACAGAAAAAAATCAAAATATAAAGGTGAGGTCACACCAAATTTTTTCTATCTATAAACCGATTTGAAATATCACCGCAGACAGTAGTTTCGTTGTCACCCAGTATAGGCAGTATATTAATTTTTTTGATGTAGAGGGGGGGCCCTTGAAAAAAATTGCGGGAGGGAGGCCCCGAAGACCTTGGCACGCCACTGGAAACATTTAATTTGATCAGAAATAATGAATTTTTATTAAAGGGGTCAGATTTAATTTTAGAAGAGTACGTATCGACGCAAGGAAAGTCAATTTCAACATTTATTATAATAAAATTTAGCTTAGTTCTATTACAGTTACTGTATCATTTTGTAATATTAAAGAAGTTCCTATAAAACTAAACATTTTACATAAAAAATGTAAGACAAGAAGAATTCTAAATTTAATAGCCTTTTAAAAAATCTTTCTATATGCTATACTTTTTTATACATTTTTTTAACAGAAAATAGGATACAGGATGATAAAAAACACCATCTCTTTCAATTTTTATTCATATTCACATTATAAAATGATTTCCTAAAGCTGAGTAGTCGTCTGAAATACTGATACTAACTTTAAAAATCTGACTGTTTCTAGAAAAAACGACTACAGTTTTGGTTCTTTAGAGTGCATCGGATCTAAGTGTTTACAGTGTACTATTATCTCACGTACGATTATTTGAGCAAGTCACTGCAACGAGGGGCATCAGACACCTCAGGACAAATCCTTTAAATATTAACTCAAGCGCAATCTGCATGAAAGGGTTTGCAACATAAACCGTGCGTGGAGCGATCAAAAGAGATGGTAATTTCCGCATGCATACCATAATCATCTGCTATCTAGATCCTTAGTTGCTACACCGGTAGGTACTGTTGTATAGCTTTGCTCTCTAGGCATTCAAGTGGTTCACACTCAGACACGTCAGGCTTGAATTATACAGAGCAAGTAAAATAGTGTTAACAACGAATACGACCCATAAAAAATTGAAGTTAGTTCTCATAGCTGTTCGGATCAAGAAAAAGCTCTCAACTTCCCAATGCGATGAGTGATACAGAAGTTGCTAGCTCAAAGAACAAGCTGAGAATATATTTTGCTACAGGGATGTTTTAGGTGTTCAGAGTTTTAAACTTATTATCGTTGTTCTAAAGTTGGAGTGATTATATGAAGCCTGAGTAGTCGCTGGGAAATATTAGAGAAAGTTTACTTTGTCTTTTTCTTAATCAACTACAAGGCAGAGGATTCCACAAAACTGGAAATTAGTAAAGAACGGAACGAATTATTTTTCTTATATTACATGTTTATTGTTATATTTTCCTTAGATCGTAATTACCGGTACTGACAGTTATTTCAAGGTTAAATGTTATATTTGTAATATGTATCCTTCTGCAACTGTTAAGAAATAACGGCGATGTTATTTCTAATGCGTTATGTAGAATTTTAATAGAGTTTCTTAAAGACAAGGAATTAGGCATCACTATAGTTTAACGTATATGTTACACTCGCGTCAAGAATTCAAACGCCTTACGTCACGGCTGATGTTACACATTTGTTTCTATTGTCAACGTAATTTTTGATATTTGGTCTCGTTAAAAACAATCATTTTTGCAATTTAGTGCAATATATAATGCGAACTTTTAGTGTAGTATCAGTATAGTATTATTACTATCAGTTGCAGTTTCTTAAATATTTTGATGAAAATAATATGAATTATTCATTTGTTCGTATGAAGTAAGTGGTCTGAATTCTTATCGCGAGTGTATGTGAATTGTGTTAAAATTCTACATAATGTGTTAGAAATAACATCGCTATTACCACAGAATATATAGCTAATGCTATTTTGTGCTATTCTTAACAGTTACAGGGGGCACTTACTACACAAATAACCCTGAAATAACGTAAATGTTATTATGAGCAAAATGGGATACATACTTGGGCTGATTGTCTACCACTATACAGGATGTCAGGTAACTACTTAAACCGTTATCTGGAAAAGTACTGATCCGAAATATTTGAAAATTTGGCAACGTGGCAAAGTGTCTGGGGTGAATAGAACTTAATTATGTTGTGAAATAGTGGATTAACTTATTAGGATTATTAGAGTTACACAGAGTCGGCTTCAAAATTTGCAATAACTTTAAACTCAGTTATCTCAGTTATTAAAAAACATTTATTAGGGCAATATTTTGTAAAGCAATTTATTTTAATGCCTACTGTCATCAGTTAAAATTAATACCCCACTTTCAAAATCACCCTGTATTATTTGCTACTATTTAGACATGTTTAATTTTGCAAACACGGAATTCCAGGAAACAACTACTCTGCGGGCTAATGCCCCGACCAGCATTGAATTACACCTGGAAAACCTATAGCAACAGCTAGAGTCATTTGTCAGACGCCCACCAGACATATACCGGTTTCGAGCTTATTAGCTCTCAACAGTATGCCATAGGTGAGGTATCTGACGAATAATCCTAGCTGCTTTCGCCTGTCTAACCCGATAGAAGGGACCATGAGTACGCGGTGTAGAACTAACTACATCTATCGGCCGTTCGCTACTGTTTAATTTTCTCTTTTGTTGTTTTTAGACTATTGGATCTTACTTTTGCAATGTGCATCGTAGTATATTGTGCAATGAGCACTTAATAATATCTGTTAAGACTCGACTAGTAATTATGAGATGCATACACTAACTAACTTCGACAATAGGTAATAAAGAAATGTAAGCGCTATATTTTCAAAATTTATTATGAAATTAGAGTTATAACTATAAAAATATTATGAAGGTTCTGTAATATTGTATATTTTTCTCTTGGTATCCCAAATACTTATTTTGATTTTATTTTGCTTAGATTTTAATTTTCTGTCAGTAATAATTAGTTATTCTTGTTGTTTCTCAATTGTATTCAGTATGTGTTAAACTTTACCAGAAATAAACTAACCATTACTTTTTATCATTACCATTAAAATAATAACTTTGATTTTGGTTGTTTAATATTGAAACCAATAGTAATGATAACTAGGTGCCAAATCCCACTTGAAATAAAAAACACAATTTGGGATAGGTACTAGCAGCTTGAATATGTCGCACTATGTCTGGCTTTTCCCGAAAACGGGCAAATTGTAGCACTTCTTAAAAGAGCACCTTTCTTGTTTAGAATAAAATATGCCATAATAACAAGTGATGAAAGGAGCGAAAAGATTAATCTCAAAAAATTTACGATCTAAAATGTTCCCGCGGAGTACTGCAGTGGACGCCCTGTATGATATAGCCAAAAATTAATAACTCCAGAGCATTTAGCATCTCCAGAAACTCCACATAACAAAATTTCAGTTCATTCGGTCCAATTTTGTTCGGACCGAAAGTAGTTTCTAAAAAAATATTTTCAAGACTCTGTATCTTGAAAACGGAAAAAGGTACGCCCATCGTTCATAGGAACAAATTGTAATATTTTTTGAAAATCTATCAGGCCCATAGACCTTATAAATCATGGACGCGCCCAAAACCGTTTTCTGCCTATACAAATCGTTGATGCTCAGATATGTGCGACAGAGATAGAGCTATTCCGGGCAAAAACCCACAGATCATTGGCCGAAAAAAACAAAAACCGTAAATGACAGACGTATGACATTTACGGTGACAGACCGACTCCACCATGGTTTATGAGTTTTTAAAACTATTGCTAATAAACACACTAAACACAACTAAATCACAAAAGGCACACAAATCATTAACAATATTAACAGGAAAGGTTTTGTCAGGTTATGTTTATATATTTTTCTGTCATAGAACATCTGTTTTTTCCCGGACTAGCTTCATCCCTCTTGTACACATCAGGACACCGGACCTCTCTTTCTAGGGCCGGTCCATGATTTATAAGGTCTATGATCAGGCCCTAAATGTATGTTAGTGTTTTTCAGAATACCCTGTATATTTCATTTCTCTGCACGACGAGTTGTTTATGTAATACAATGACGATATAGGTAAACGCGAAAGGCGTATACAGATTTCAACATTTGTTATGAGCGCACAGGATCGGTTTTTTAGACGTACTTAGTAGTAATTTTATTTTATTATAAATTTAATAAATTCTAAAAAGAAGTGCCTATTCTTCATTATCGATCAATTCATGATTATATTAATGCGTTAATGGATTATTGTCTCATACTATTAAGATTCCTTCAAACCAAATAAAATGAGAGATGAGAACTTTAAGATTCCATCATTCCATTCCCACATATTATTTTATTACAGTTACCTGCTATCCACATTTCTGCGTCTCCTTTGAACAAACAGTTCGCTAGTGGCCTCGATACAAAGCAGTATGAGGCGCTTGTCGCAAGTATAAGGGGACTGTTCCAAAAGCCGTGGGCCTTTCAGGCTCCCTGCGAGTCCCACCTTATCCCGCGACGAGGCGTGCCAGGCGTCGCAGGACGTGTCCAGCGCCCTCTCGCCGTTCACCAGGGCGCCATGCCAGACGGCCTTGTTGGGCCAGGAGAGGTCTGTCAGGACGTTCTTTCCGTTGAAGGAGTAGATGCGCGGGGGATGGGGGAAAGGAGCGCCGTCTCCGTTGAACATCTCCCCCCAGGAGTTGAACAGCACTTCGCCTCTCAGGTTGGATACGGGCAGCTTGCGATCGGCCATTCTCACGATGGAGTCCACGTTCTGGACGCGGGAGGATAGGAAGGCCCGGAAGGTGCCTCTAAGGCCTGCCCGTCGCGCTTCTCGGTAGCAGGAGTAGTCGGCGCCGCGGACTCCATGGACGTCGCCGGTGTAGGCCTCGTTCAACGCCGCCATGCGGAGCTGGAAAAAAGTAACTTTGATAAAAGTATCATCGGTTAAATCGCAGCAGCTGTGCTTTCTCTAGTATGTTCCATTGCCCGTTTGCAGTGACTCACCGCACGTGGTTGCACACTACAGCGCAAATGACGTAGTCGTCAATTGTTTTCATGGAAATTATGACAAATGTCAAATATCTGTTAAGATGTACGTTTCTCTTTATCATTTTTAAATTTACAAATTGATGAACCTAAAATAATAAGTATTGTTTTTTATGGTAAAACTGTAGGAGTGGCAGTTCATTATTAATACGTATGTACCCAGTTTTGTGAACAATATTTAGATAAAAAAATCTTTTTGTGAACCATTGGAATGATATCAGTGCCGCATATTTTTATGTTTTAAAATAGCAGATAAAAATACGTAGAATTTTGCAAACGAAATTAAATAAGTAGGTTCTATTAATAGATATTATTAGTTATTACATTCTCAATATCAAATGTCAAATTCTGACATTTATGGCTTGATGTGTATGTCTCCAAATACTACAATGATGTCACCCCACTACAGTATATTACAGAATTCTAAATTGAAATTCAGGTGATCCGACAGACAAGTATTACAAAGGCTAGGCGATTTAGCAGACGATGATAAAATAAACAGTACTAAAATAAGAATAATTAGGTAGTACTATAACCGGTTAAATTTGCCATCAAGCAAACTTCTCACTCATTATAATTGTGTTTCAGGGCCTTTAAATATTACTCATGATATATTAGCCGCAACTGATAAAAAACCGACGACGGCGACGCTCTCGTCCCATTGAACAGCAAAGCTTTTGGCGCTGAAGGGTGTTTTGCATAAGAACCAACCCAACGCAGGTGCATGTAGCAGGTACCAAAATATTGCAGTTTAACCAAACATACCTAAGTTGCACAGGTGGAGTTACATACCTTCAAGGTGGGGTCAAATATTTCGAGAGATAGTAATAAAACTACAAAAGAAAAAAAAATAGACACCATTTCCTCTGAAACATAAATTTACTCTTCACCGAAAATTTATATTTATTTTGTGTAATAGATGATGATCGTTTCTTTATTCGTAATTCGATTCCACAAATCTTTTTGAGATTCAACTGGCGAATAATAAACAAAATTCTTCAATGTTCCCAAAAATAAATAATAATACTAATTCACATTTGTTGAAGTGGTAGCCAGTTTTGAGGACAATTATTTCCTCTTCCTAACCATTTATTTGGAAACTTAAAATTCAAAAAGTCTCTAACAGTAGCACTAAAATAAACCAAAACTCTAGTACAAGTTGCAGTGGTAAATTTTCGATTAAATCTAGAAGAGTATTTTGCAGAAATTCCAAATAACTTTCGCCATTTATTCGATTTGGCAAAATAACTGATTCAATCAAATAACGATTAGTAATACCGGCGCAATTATTTATCTTAAACTCGCGTTGAAATATCTGAGTTTATAACGTAATATTCATGAGTTGTGAACATGCAATTTTTCTAGGTGTAAAACAAACCTCATCAGTGAAAAAAATTTTCTTGTGTTAAGTATTATCCTGCTGCAAAATAAACTTGAAAAAGATTACTCGTCGATCTAAATCCAGAGGCAATAGTTCTTGCACTTTTTTTAATGTGATATGGAGGTAGCAGATTACGTTTAAGAATTCGGTGTATAGAAATTCTTGATAATCCAATTTCTGAGATAAACGTTTAGTAATTACTTCCGGTTCATCTTCAACTGTTTGCAAAATATATTCTTCAATATTTTCTTCATCTTGTACCGTTATTACACTAGGGCGTTCTCGCATATTATTGAAAAACTTCTTATCTCTAGAGTCCGTCTTTCAACATTGCAAAATGTTTCTCTATGGTAATCACTCGATTTGGAAACCTCCTACGATATTCTTTCACACTTATTCTACAGTTTCCTTCGCTGAATGAAAATTTTTCCTGCCAGTTTCAGCAACAAACAGTAGCAGAAATAAAATAGTTTTATTACTAACTGTCAAATTTTAAAGGCGAGGCCTACTACTGACTTTTGGATTTCTTCTAATAAGCACTATTAAGATATTGTTTAAATTAATGCATTTTTTTCTTGAAAACCTTAGAGGTTTGTAAAATTTAACAAGAGTAAAAAATTGTTTTAAATTATGCGCGGGATATTATCATTCTTATTAAGTTCGATGGATGACAAAATTTTTGAACTTATAGTCAAAGAAGACCAATAATAAACCTAAACCATGTACCAAATTTAATTATTCCAAGGTAAAGTAATTCAGAGATAATATTTGGTCTTAATTTGAGGGTTTGTAACTTTGTGTGGAACTTTGTACATAGGTATGTTTGGTTAAATTGCAATATTTTGGAACACCCTACATACACCTGTTCTGCGTTAGTTATTACGCGGTACACCCTGCATAAATCACGATATTCTTGTTGCCATAATGCATTTCAGAGGTCATACTAAACATTCTGATCTTATTATTAACACATTATTTAACTGCTAGGGAACAAAGGGTGGCTATCAATGCAAAATTTTCGAACTTTACTCGTAATATCATCAGGAGTTCCCCAAGGATCATTTCTGGCTAGTCATATTAATCAAGACAAGGTAAAACTCATCAATGCGAAAAGTCATCTCTTGTAATAGTTGGTCCAAATCATGTTCAAAATTTAGTAAAAAATGGTTTTAACAGTTACAATTGATAATAAGACCATCGCCTAGCCAATGAAGCAAGAACCTTGAAATTATTAACTACTCATTTCGATTTAAAAGACAAGTGAATCAAATGATCAAAAAAACGTTTTGTAATTTAAAATTAATATTCGATCTCCATCAATATCCATCCACGATTGGAGATCCAAACATAAAAAGTTTACTTTGTCAAAGTCTTGTATTCTCTCAGTGTACATATTGTGATGTATTGTATGAGTTCTGTATGGATAAATTTGATATGAAGCGAATTCAGAAGATACAGAACTCCTGTATTCCCACAAATTTGCATAATCATCGCTTCAACATATAATTTAGATGGCCGAAAACTATAAAGAAGCTGGATGCCTTCAGCATACATACTTAGTTCAGAATTCAAATAAAGTTTAGACAAATCAGCTGTAAATATATTAAACAAAAGACGTCCTAAAACAGAACCTTGTTGAACACCTAATCGCATTGATCTACATTCAGTACCTGCAAGTAATTATAATACAAGGAATATTTATATTGTAGCGCACACAACATATTACTACTATAATATATGTCATCTTGGTACGCTGTTTGTTACTGTTTTTTTTAACACACTTTATGTAATTTTTATTTTTCAGTTTTGATGTCAGTTAAGTCTACGTGAAGTAATACTTCCCATGAAATCCTAATTGATTGATATCAGATTATAAAGGAATTTTTCTTTTTTTGTCTGGAATGTCCACTTCCTTTGATATTTTATGATATCGTTATTATCTGTCGATTTAATCCTCTGTGTCAGACATAATGACTTTCGAAAGATAGCCGCCTAAAATATCTGGCTTAATTATATCTCCTAGTAACACGATAATTTCGGATCAATAAAACATTAAATGATTACAGTTTCTCTTACGAATATATGTGGTGTGGGTCACTCGAAATTTGTCGTCCACGATTTCTTTGTTGATGCAGAAACTAAAAAACGCTCGGCCGACAGCAACATATTTTTTGTATGTACTCATTTCCAAAATTACTTAATCGGGGGTAATCTTTACCTTTAAAATCATAAATGGAAAGTTGTACTGTGTGATACATTATTTTCAAGGTCATTCAGTTACCTTCTTGACGTCTAGTTTTTTAATTTTAGATGACTAGTTCGCGGGACATTAAATATGAAATGTTCACATCATCAAATTAACTTTCCACAAATTCTATTTTATTAAATGTTGAAAATGCCTACTACTAAATTCCATGCAATGAAAAAGATATTACCCAAAATGCCCCTAACATTTCTAGCGTAATAAAATTACAATTGTGTATTATGCTTTGCTGCAAGTCTTGTAATGAGTCAAGCTCTGTGGCATAAAGTTTTGTCTTTAAATGCCTGCCTCCATAGAAAAAAAAATCGGAGACAAATCTGGTGAATATGCAGGTCTTTCAGTAAGTGTTGCCCTCCCATCAAATACTTGAAATGTTTGATTTAAAAATTCTCACAGGCATCATATAATGGTTTTAGGAATTATTACATCTATAAAATATGTCCTCTTCCAAACAAAAATTGATGGATACGAGCGTTATTTTTTTAGCTTTTGCAACACAACGAGGAACATCTGGATGGTAAGTTTTCAGTGGCTTACTGTATATAACTCGATATTACGTATACCGAGTGTTCCTAAAATAGGGTTCCAAACTTCTACTGAGTATAGAACTCATTAAAATAAACCAAGTTGGCTAGCTGGTCATTTCATTGTTTTCATCCT
Organism: Monochamus saltuarius; assembly: GCA_025584915.1. Taxonomy (NCBI): domain Eukaryota; kingdom Metazoa; phylum Arthropoda; class Insecta; order Coleoptera; family Cerambycidae; genus Monochamus; species Monochamus saltuarius. The sequence continues at coordinate 21,282,179 of CM046721.1, forward strand.
AAATGAGATGGCTATGATTTGAATAATGAAAAATTTACTAGCTCAGGCTATCCGGCATAAAAAGTTATGTAGGAATGTCTCGAAAGTTTTATCTGTTTATTTTAGATCGTTTTGTCAATAACAGAAAAAAAACCAGTTTCATTTGAAAGGCATGTAAGCTCCTAAGGATGCATTTACATGTTAATAATAAACTATTTTTGGCAGTAGAAGTTTGGAACACCATTTTATAATTTTTTAGAAACGTCTGGTATACAATACTAGGTGTATTTTGAGTTAGTCGTAATTTCTGAATATATTTACGTCAGTTCTTTATGATGGAAAAATTTAATTTGTTCGTAATAGTTGTATTAGGCAAAACAACAGCATTCATTACATTCGTGTATTTGATTGGGAAGATACAACCTAAAAGTGTATCAGAACATTTTTCTGGTTATGATACTATCGTCAAAAATATTTCTTCATGGCCATCTATCTCTGACTTACCCTCACATGACGAAGAATCATTATTTTATGAGAGGTTAAATCTACAATTCGAAATTAATCACCAATAACTTTAATCTGCAACTCAATGATTGTAATAAATGTAATTTCCACAATAAGCAATATTGTCATAATTAGGGTTGTCAAAATAATATTCATCTGGATCGGCATTGCTGGATTTTTTATATTGCCAAAAATATCTTGATTAATGAGAAAAGTCACTAATACGACAAAAGAAGGATATAAATAACAATAAATATTTGGATCTCTGTATCGTATAAATACCTTTATGTTGTTTAGCTAGCTCAAATATTACTGGCATAATTTTCAGGGCAAGGCAAATAGTTCAAATTAATACATGACATTACAGTGTTTCTAAAAAAACTTTTTATTTGTCTGTTGTACTCAAATTCTTAGCTCTGATAATAGAAAGCAACTTAAAATGATTCAGGAACTTCGGGACACCAGTAGAGTGAACCCAATCTAGAAAGACCGTGGACAAGAAAGACAGTACACCCGAGCTGCAACGTTTGTTATAGAAGCAGTTCTTATCATGCACTACGTGTGCAAGCCCTAACTGCAAACAATTTTTTCATCGGTTTCGGCATCAGGTGATATAAGAGCCAAATCAGTTTGTGAAAAATAAGTAAAGTTAAATTTTATCAATAAATACTTTTTACTAGTTATCTGCTAAGGTTGGTTACTAATTACTGGAACAGACTCTGAATATATAGCTATAATCTTATTATAATTTAATCGATTAATATGTTAATCGACTCTTAAAATATTAATTCAAGTCGACTATGCAACCAGTAATTCAACAGTGCATTGAGAGTTCACTAATGTATTACTCCTCCATTTTCCAACTTCGAAATCATGATTAGGTGAATGCCAGAGATGTACATAATCCTCAAATTTATTCTTTCTGAAAATTTTATATTGAAGTCCAAAACATATTCTATTTAAGGTCTTCACGAGAAAACTACAGAAACGATGTAATAAATCTTATGTTTAAATTAAAAGGGAACCTTACAAGTATCTTACAACTAAAAGAAAACCACAATTTCACACAATACTATAAAAATAACTAAGCTAATGTTTAGTTTATAAATATTATTATTCACATTTAAATTGTAGGTATATTAATTGCCGTAGCTTTGTTAGAATTTAGTAGTTTGATTTGTTTTATTGTGACGCTTTGAAACGAAATGAAGCAATCTATAAACTCGATATTAAAAAGACTAAGAAGGTACCTACTTAATACGTATAGTCTAAGAGCCAGTGGCCGGCAACCTATAAGTAAATGATTATACCTGAAATTTTGCACAATGAGTCTGTTATACCTATCACTCATGATGTGGGGACTCGCTAAGCCCGGCGAGGTCGACTCAAGGGTTATTTAGGTGCGAGAAGTATGAAAATGTAACCAACTTCGTTATTAAATTAACAAAGCTGCCGTTTGAAAATTTTAAAATATATAATTATTATTATATAAAAATAACAAAGGCAGACGATTACCGTGCTTCTAAAGTCATGGCAGACACTTGTGAAATTGGCAAAATTATAAACTTGAAAAGTATTTGATTAAATCTGATTTTTGACGTTAAAAAACTGTCAGAAATGTCAAGCATTGTAATCGACATCACCAAATCTCAGAACCTGTGCCAGAAATAGAGGTTATTTGTTACTTACATTATTTTAATATAAAAAAGTGCTAAATATAATAAATAATAAAAATAAATGCCTAATCTGTTAGAATTGAAATTTTAAATTTTTCAAACGGCAGCTTTGTTAATTTAATAACGAAGTTGGTGAAATTTTCGTACCTCTCGCACCTGAGTAACAGTTGGGTCGGCCTCGCCGGGCTTAGCGAGTCATCACCTCATGATTGATAGGTATAGGAGACTCCTGTGCAAAATTTCAGGTATAATCATTTACTTATAGGTTGCCGGCCACTGGCTCTTAGACTAGTAGATATGTTGTTTAGTTTTAAAGGTGCGTGAGTATATGTACCTAATTAAACTTTAAATCAAGGCTAAATTATACATAGATCTCATCTATTGTGGTTGAATTTTCGAGTTCCCACAGATTCAAAAATGAATTTAGATATTTATAGAGTGTTTTCATTAAACCAGGTTAGTAAATTGAACTATATTAATTTTTTAGATAATTATTGAATAGAACTTTGTCTGTGGAATTGTTCATTAGCATTAGATGTTTGGTATCAGAGAGCATACGTATGACTTCATTGATAGGAATTGTATGAGACTTGATTTATATTAGCTTAAAATCCCTTTCTAATACAGTAAAAAATGATGAGTGTTCTCATATAATTTACTCGTTCAGAATATTTCAGAACTTTCATTATATATATTTTTTAATTAGTTATTTACATAAGATGGACACTGTTTGCCAATAAATCTTGACGGTACTTTGTGTCGAGTCGATAGAATTTTGTATCTCCATGTACAAACAACCACTAAGTATTGACTACATGAAGAGCCAAATCTCCGTTTTAAATGATGGATATATTGTTGACCTATAAAATATAGACAAAAACCTGAACAAAATGATATGCGAAGTTCTGTAATTCCGTCATTGTTTTTGAAACATCCGCAGGCCATGAATACAGAGCTATCTCAATCATCTTCTGAACGTACACTAGTGGCATCGCCCACAATAAAACCCTTGCTATTATCCAAAGCATGTTATAAGTACGTGGATACGCCGCGAGGAATTTTTATATTCGGGTTTAAAAGATACTTATACGGGATATACAACGTCCATAAATATCTATTTTTATTGTCAACATATTGCAAACAGTATTTACTGCAAATAAATATTGTGCCACTATATTATCACGTCTGATGATAAGTTCATAATAGTCTTTGACATGTCAATACATACCTAATTAATTAACTCTGATTATTATCAAATGGTCATTAATATTTTACTGCAAATAAAAAATATGTACTTACCATCTTTGGGTACCACTGCAACAAAAAGAAATTTGTGTTAGAAATTAATCAAAAAATTTTAAAAAACAATGGAGCAAACTCATAGCGTAATATTACGCTAGTAGACCATGGAATTGTTCGGTAACTAAGAACGATAGCAAACCGATTTTTGCATCATATTTTGTTGCTTAACGAGTATCTTCAGAAGATATAGTACAGTGTTTTTCAAAAATATAAAAATTTAAATCCTATTTTCTGTTTTTTATCTTGCGGAGCAATTCGTTGTTTTCGAAAACGGCACAAGTTACAAAACTGAAATTGGTGGTACAAATTAGCAAGTTTCTCGTTTTTAAACAAATGCATAAAATAGTAACCAATTTTTAACTAACTGTGTTAGTTGAATGGCCAATTTCTTTATTTTTGAAAAAACTATACACTTTCTGAGAGTACTCAAAGAGCAACTAAATGTTCAGACTTATTTCTGACGGCCGTATTTGATTTTTCGATTTTAGACAAACGTAGCCAGCAACAAATTCTTAACTGATTATTAGTTGATTGATAATATTTTTATTTTTGAAAGAAGCTGTAAACCCTCTGGAAGTACTCATATTAAGAAATCATGTTATAAATTAAGAAATTTCAGAAATAATGTGATAATACAAAGTACTTTTTTGGAACAAATATTTACTTTTACTGAATTTATTATGAAATTTTACAAAATTTGTCATGTGATTTCTGTTGCACATGCGCACACGCACATTAATTTAACTTCTAACGTAATGCGTTTTAGTTGTGTTAATGTGTGGTAGACAAACATGTACGGTTCATTAATAAGAACTTTTTGTAGGTTGTTCGTAAAAAAAGTATAGAATTATATTTTGAAATGTGTGCATTTGCGGCTTATGCCAATTTAAATATCATTATACAATTCATAAGTAAATAGAAATTTGGAACTGTACGCTGTTTAGAATGGTCATTACCTGTGCCTCTAAACTAAACCATACAACAATATGATTTCAAACAACATATTATTTATCTGACAGTAAAAATAGTAACAGTTTATAACAGATATTAACATTAGTTGTAGTTATGATAATTGTGAATATAAATCGAACTAAAATATTTATTTTTACATATCTACAATATTAGTTAATTTTGCTTCTACAGGGTGTTCTTAACTATTTATAATTAAAAATGTAACTCACATAGTGTATTTATTATTGAATTATAACAATAAAAGCTACTGTATTTCTAATAATTTGTAGTAAGAGATCAACAGACATATTTTTCTTTAACCCGAGCAACTTTTTTCCATGACATGAAAAGTAAAAAGTTTTCCATGTTTTTAAATTCATACGTTAACACACTCTTTATACAGTGCTTTCGAAAAGTAACGAATAAATTCATTATTTCTGAAATTGAGAAGTTTTCGAAAACATCCCCTGGCACGTCGATTTTGTTTTTTAAAAAAGCACTTTTTGACATACGACCCACATTTGTGACGCCATCGTTGTTTGAGATATGACGTCATCGACTAATTTTTTAAATAGTAACCCCCAATTTTGACCATGCCATTTGAAATAGCGTGTCATTCTACATACATACATCATGAAAAATTATGGTGTTACATAACAAAAATTTCAAGAAAATAATGTTTGAAGATTTTAAAATTTAATTTTCACAATACTGAAAATGATAATGGTTATGTAAAAAATCGACTAAATTAAAAGTTCAAATTGTGCAGTGTGCACCGTTGGCTGCCTGACAGTAGCCAAGACAATTAATAAATTCTTTTTGGACATTATCTTTTACTTCAGGAGGTATATGATGTATCTCGTGAATTGTTGCTTTTAAATCTTCTAAATTAACCGGTCTTGTAACGTATATTTTGCTTTAAGAGTATCCCCACAAGAAATAATCTAGGGGTGTCAAATCAAGCGATCTCTATCTATCTATCTAAATAAGCACAGATAGGTGTTGCATAATGCATGTGGAGGTGCACAGTATTGTGAAAATTAAATTTTAAAATCTTCAAACATTATTTTCTTGACATTTTTGTTATGTTACGCCATCATTTTTCATGAAGTATGTATGTGGAGTGACACGCTTTTTCAAATGGCATGGTCAAAATTCGGGGTTGCTATTTAAAAAAATTGTCGATGACGTCATATCTCGAACAACGATGACGTCATATCTCGAACAACGATGACGTCAAAAATATGGGTCGTATGTCAAAAACTACTTTTTTTTTAAACAAAATTGTAATGTTTTCAGGTAGGTGATGAGGTAGACACAAATCAAACACTGGATTTCCAACAGTATACTATATTTTACAATATATCGGAGTCCATTGATCGCAACTACTCGTTATCAATCTCCGCACCTGAATGTTCCAACACCTTACTTATAAAGTTGGCGACGAGGATTGAAGCGAACCAACGTACTGTGAAAAATAGTAAAAATATAGTGATTGAAATCCACGTGGAGGTAACAGCAAAAATGGCGGAAGCAGTTTCGATGATGATGGGAAAACTGCGTGAATTTTCCTTACAGGACGCAGATTGGAGCATTTTTAAGGCGAGAATGGAGCAATACTTCATCGCAAATAAAATAGAAGATGTTCAAGTAAGGAAGGTATTCTCAGTCCAGCATCACACAGCCAATGGGGAACACCAATAGTTCCAGTAATGAAGAATACCGGAGGAATTAGAATTTGCGGAGATTTTAAAGTAACACTTAATCCAGTCTTACAGGTGAACAAATACCCTTTACCTAGAATTGAAGAGATTTTTAGTAAATTAAGAGGCGGTGTTGCATTCACGAAACTAGATTTGACCAGTGCTTATCAACAAGTAGAGTTAGATGCACAGTCAAAATTGTTAACAACTATTAATACCCATAAAGGTTTATTCATTTATAATCGATTGCCGTATGGTATAGCCAGTGCTCCTGCCATATTTCAAGGCATAATGGAAACAGTGTTAGCTGGATTAGAGGGAGTAGTATGTTTTTAGATGATATATTAATTACAGGCCATACGCCGTCTGAGCACATAGCAAGGGTTAAAGAACTTTTACAAAGATTAGAAAAATATTCATTAACAATTTCTATAAATAAGTGCGAATTTTTCAAACCATCGGTTACTTATTTAGGGTATATAATTGACAAAAATGGGTTACATACATGTAAAGATAAAGTCAAAGCTATTTTGGATGCACCCGTGCCACAAAATGTCACTCAATTGAAATCATTTTTAGGTTTAGCAAATTTTTATAATAAATTTATACCAAATGCCTCTAGTGTCCTACAGCCATTGTATAGTTTATTAAAGAAAAATGTAAAATTTGTTTGGAATGCAGAGTGTTTTAAAACCTTCGAAACCATAAAAAGGATTTTGTCAACTTCTAGGGTTCTAGTACATTACGATCCAGAGTTACCAATAATATTGACGACTGACAGTTCATTTTATGGTGTCGGAGCGGTGATATGTTACGGTCCCGTTATGGTTTACTTAGCTCGAACGCCCTATAGAATATTTATCGGTTAAAATTCACTAAATGTGAGATCATGCTGAGGAACCAATAAGAACTAAGGTAGTTGAGCTACTAAATGACTAAAAATGAATGTATGCTCATTTAATTCTCATATGCCAAATCATACCATTGCCTAATGAATTTGTAATTTAAATTGCTTTATTATTATTGCTTTTCATGAACTCTTCTTCCTCTTTAAAATTCTGGCCTTCAGCCTATTTACAATCTGTTATTTGTTTTATCTTTACAAAATAAAACATTCCAACCTCTGTCCTTCTTCTATGGTTTTTGCTCCGGATACGAAAAAGTGTCTTATTTGTCTTTGAATGAATAGTCTTGAAAGACTGCACACTGTTGTGGATTTTATATTTGAGAAGTAATAAAAATTGAGATTATTTGTGCTGATTGATATCCGAGAAGGATTTCCTGCAGTTTGGGATTCATAGCAACTAATAATTCTCGATTAAACGACAGAGTACCTCGTTAAGGCCGCCTAATATCGCAAAGGCCTTTTTCCGTTTATGGGGATAAATTGTGCTGCATATCTCCCACTCCATACTGGTTTATCAACTGCCTCCTCCTGTCATGCCCGCTGCTTGTGGCTGAGATAATTACTAGAGAAGTTGCACTGCTACCTCACCTCGACAACCTCCACGTGGTCTGGGCCACCAGGTCTTGAACGGGACGTTATCATCCCCCTTCACTGCCAGATACGGCTCCGGAGGATTCCACTCAGGTCACATTTAGCTGTTTTATTAGTATTATTATGATCTAAACCAACTTGAGGCAACTTGACCCATAAAAGGTTGTGGTTTTCTGAAAATATATTTATAAATTGATTAACTTACTTATACCTACAGTACTCAACGAGTTGTACGTTGAATCATTTACCCATTTACCACTAAGGCATATTTAGTAGCCTATTTTATTAATACTTACCTGCAGTTCATTCTGTAACCTTTGCGTATATATACTCAAAAGGGCTAAAATAAATTGTACTGGCTTGTGTCCACTCTATATATATTACTGTGTCCAGTATCTTGGGTAATTTTAGAATAATATACCGCCTTAGTTTAGAAATAATAACTGTTACATTAATAAAATCGGTCAGATTTACTAACTGGTGTCTCCAGAGCCGTACTCAACTTTTGCCCAGGGTCTACCTGAATCATACTGTAAAAATTAATCATTTAACGATATTATTCGCAAATATAGATATTCTCTATTTGTCTACTGAATTCTTGATTTATTTTATTTTGTCATCGTCTGTCTTGTTTTGTGTAGGTGATATCGTAACCTCGGTGGTTTATAACCAGGGATCGAGACGGGCATTCCACCCCCAATCTCTGACTGAGCTATCGGCTAAATCCTGACTCAAGCCCCGATCGTCATACAGGAGGTTACTATATCACCTGGCCCGTCTCCTTTTTTTTTTCCTGCTTGTTGCGTGCTTACCACCAACCGTAACAGATATCACATAAATTTGGTGATAATGATGAGAGACCAATTGCATATGCTTCTCAGACGTTAACAAAAAGTCAACAAAACTATTCTCAAATTGTTAAAGAAGCATTAGCAATAATAGTAGGTGTAAAGAAATTTTTCCAGTACCTCTATGGAAGGAAATTTATAATAAGAACGGATGCAAAATGTTTATTAACTTTGTTTGGAAATAAAAGGGTTGCCAATTTTAGCAGCCCATAGACTTCAACGTTGGGCTTTGTATCTATCAAATTTTAATTATGAAATCGAATATATTAAATCTAACAATAACCCCGCGGATTTGTTTTCTAGACTACCCCTAAACGAATATTTTCCTGAAAAGGAAGCTGAAAATCCGTATATAGGTTTTATTGCATCCAATAATGATTTACCGGTTGATTGGAATCAAATAAAAAAAGAAACTAAAAATGATTTTGAAATTCAGGAGGTTTGCGCGTTTGTAAGACTGGGTTGGCCTAAATCTATTAAATCTTCATTAAAGCCATACGTACAATTCAAAAACTGTTTATCTATAGTGGACAATTGTTTGATGCTGGGACATAAAGTAGTTATACCACTTTCTTTAAGAAATAAATTCTTAGATACCCTTCATGCGACGCACTTGGGGATGGTTAAAACAAAGAGTTTGGCTCGATCGTACGTGTGGTGGCCCGATATAAATAGTAACATAGAACAGTTAATAAAAGTTGTAAATTTTGTTTAAAAACGCAAAGTTCTCCTCCAAAAGCTATATTACAGCCCTGGGAATACCCTAAACATCCGTGGGATAGAGTTCATATTGATTATCTTGGGCCTATATTTCAGAAATATTATATTTTTATATTAGTTGATGCGCACAGTAAGTGGCCTGAAGCGGTAGTTACTACCAATACGAGTTCCATTGAAACTATATCTATATTGAGAGATATTTTTGCCCGATTTGGTTTACCCCTCAGTCTTGTTTCAGATAATGCAAAATATTTCAAATCAGGTGAATTCCAAAGTTTTTTAAATAAAAATCAAATTATTTTCAAAGAAATTGCCCCATTTCATCCAGCATCAAATGGACAGGCTGAAAATACAGTGAAAACAATAAAAAATGCAATACGTAAATTAGTAAGTCATGGCACTAAGCAGGAATTAAATTTTGCCCTCAATAATTTTTTGCTTTCATATAGAGTAACTCCACATTGCACTACTGCAGAAACTCCAGCACAATTATTGCTAAATCGTAATCCCAGGACTGTATTAGATTTTGTAAAAAAAAAACCTGTAAATATAGAAGAAAGTGTAAATAATAAGTCAGATAATCATGTATTTAGTAAAGTAAGTAAGGCTCAAGCAAGCCAAATTGAGAATTTTAAAGGGAGAAGAAGTAGGCAGTTTAGGGTAGATGAATTTGTTGCTGTGAGGGACTATAGAGAACCAAATAAGATAAGTTGGATTAAAGGTATAATTAAAAAAAGAATAGGTCCTCGCAGCTATTTTGTATATATTCCTAGTTTAGAAAAAGTTTGGCGTAGACATGTTAACCAAATTGTAGATCACAATTTTTCTATTGATAAAAATGAAGTAAATACTCAAAGTGAAAAACAATTTGATTGTAATATGGAAACTCCAAATAATATGTTTGATGTAGGTCTTAGACGTAGTAAACGAAATGTAAATAAAACTGTAATTTATAAGGAATGATGGTGTTAAATTATATTGTATATATTAGTTTAAGGGGGGAGAAGTGTAGGATATTTTGGTTATTATGGTTGGTTTACCTGGTTTGGGGGGAAAAGTAGTTTTAGTAAGAAATAAGTAAGGTGTTGGAACATTCAGGTGCGGAGATTGATAACGAGTAGTTGCGATCAATGGACTCCGATATATTGTAAAATATAGTATACTGTTGGAAATCCAGTGTTTGATTTGTGTCTACCTCATCACCTACCTGAAAACATTACAAAGTTGGCCAAAAAATCCAACCTCGACGTGCGAGGGGATTTTTTCGAAAACTTCTCAATTTCAAAAATAATAAATGTATCCATTAGGTACTTTTCGAAAGCACTGAATGACTATAAAAATAATTATAAATTTTAAAATTGGTTTGTACTACACTGTTATCATACAAAATAAGAATATTTGAACTGATTGATGAACTATATGATATATACATTTTTTTAACTTGCGCATATAGTTCATTAATTAGATTTGTTACACACTGATATACAGTCAAATGTGAGAAATAATGTCAGTTATTGAAATAGTTTTCTCCATGCATATTTTTCAGTTGTAGTTATTTATAATGGCAAGTATTTATAAAATACCAGAAAATTTAAAGTATCTACTCAGTAAAGTTGCATTCCAACCTAAAAAATACAATGTATAAATCAATACAAATTATAGTGTCGGAAATTTACGATAGAATTTAATATAATAGTTCCATCCATGTTTATTTCTGTAATATTACAGTGTATTCATTTAATTATTATGTAATTTTACATAACTACGCTGGTTACAAATTGCTAACGGAAGGTTATGTGAAATTAAAGACAAATTTTTATCAGTGTAGGACAATTTGTGTTTTGTGATTGCTCAGGTCCAGGATGGAGTAGCTAGTGACCACTAGATGCAGTTACTACATTTCGTGTACTCAACATTACTTATTTTTAAACGTTAAAAAAATAGTAAAAAGTATTATCAAAGCAATTTCTTTACGTAGCAAATAATGTTTTGTACAGAAAATAAATTTTTATACGACGGTTGGTTCATACAGTTCATAAAATGAAATGTTCTCCCTGGATTTGCTTATATGGCGAAAAAGAAAATAGTTTCTTAAAAATAAAAGAAATGCCCGCCATAAAAATAAAAATAAAGTATCAATAAACATGAAGGAAGCTCAGAAAATTTGTACTGTTCGGCAAGATTCACTGGGGTGACTGTAAAATGCTGATTAAAAATTTTTCGGTAGTGGGTTGTAAAAGTGGAGGAAGGCATTTTTAGAGTCGATAACTTTTAAATATTTATTTTTAAAATATGTGAACTGTATAGAATCAAATTGCGTCACATCGTTAGTTGGTTGTTTATGATAATGATAATATACCTGCTTTAATTTAAAAACTATATGCGTTATTTCCTTCCAATAATAAAACAACCCTATTTAGGTACATAAAAACGTAAAATAATGAACAACAAGGCGCTACATAGTTTTCATTTAAATTTTTTAGTTACGCTTTGACGTAAACAAACCTACATAAATGAAATAGTTTTATCCTAATTTCATTATTTGCCGATTGCTGTATTTGTAACTAATTTACTACGTAATTAATCGGTCGTCCATTATTGAATTTTTACTAGATATGCCATAAATATTAGTCATTTAATTATCTACAAATGCCATCAACAGCTGTACATATCGACGTTGTTTTGACCAAAAGGTGTAAGCGCCAATTCTAATGAAACTATGGAAGATTGATTCTTGAAATAGTGTTTTGACAAATATAAGTAATTTTAGACATTTAAGAACTAAATAATAGTTTATCAAATGACAGCAATGTCATCTCAGATCACTTGCGAATATTTAAAGGTACCGAAGTAAAACGAATATACAGGGTGTCCGGAAATGATGAGCAAAACATTCAGTGGATAATTCTAGACCGAAAATAAATGATACCCCTTTCTGTAACATTTTTTCCAAAACTGATTATTAACGGAGTTACAGGGTGTTAAAGTTAAAATTTTAATTTCGATATTTGTAAATAACTTTTTAAGAAATCCAAATATTTACATAAAATTTGTAAATCAGGAGCTTCTGCGGACGAGAAATTCAAATATGTTTCTAATTTTGACGTCACTAGTAGAGGGCGCCACTTATGGCACATCATGTTTCTTTTAAATGACATAACTTTTTTGACGCTTAGTGTATCCATCTGACTATTGAAACAATCGATTCTCCTACCTGTTATATCTGAAAAAGGGTATACCTTATTGAAGTCGTTAGAAACATTTTCTCGTCTACAAAAACCCATGATTTACAAATTCTATGTAAATATTTTGATTTCTTAAGAAGTTATTTATTTACAAATATCGAAAATAAAATTTTAACTTTAACACCCTGTAACTCTGTTAATAATAAGTTTTGGAAAAATGTTATAGAAAGAGATAACATTTATTTTCGGTCTAGAATTACCCCTGAATGTTTTACTCATCATTTCCGGACACCCTGTATAACAGCTGAAAGCGTTCTAACCAACAAATTTTTAGGTACAGAAACAGGTAAATATTGTTATAATATAATTGATTTTTAACGAATAAGACCGCATCGCACATCACGAATCACGAATTCACGCATAGCCTGTAGCAAGCATTATTTGTTATGTCCGATACAGACTTTGCGTGAATTCGCGATGCGTGATTCGTGTGGAATTCGTGCATAGTGTGTAGGGTGTTGTTCGTTAAAAGTCTATTTATAAAAACCCTACATACAATGCACTTACAAACCACGCATCGCGAATTGCAAATTCACGCATACAAAACGATTTTTTTTGTCTCTTGTAAAATTGACTCAGTGACACTCGCGCCTTTTTCTCAAAACAATGTCCATTTCTTTGCTGTTCAAATGTATACTCTGATGAAAATGTTTACTTGACTTGACCCAAATGAAAGTTACAATAAATAATATTTTCCTAATTTATTTTCTTGTCTGTCCAGTACTGAATCTGCACAATTGATATGCTAAAAGAATTAAACATTGAAATTGTAATTCTCTGAAGATAGATGTTTTTGAAAGTAAGCCATAGTTTATCTGCAGATACTTTATTGATGAATAAAATATACCTATCCGGGTTTTTTCTAAAGTGGACAAATTTACTTCACATAATTACAAAGGCGCGGCGTTGTAGACTTGGCGAAATTAACAGAACTAGACTTACGCGTATGTACGCAAATTGTTAAATCATTTTGCGTGTACGTCACAGGTTGTCTAATTGCCACCACTTTACGAAATATTCCACTCTCAGCGAAAAATATCGTGCAAACTATTCTAAAACAATAACAATGAAATGATACTTAAACCTCATAAAAATTTTGGAAAATAATCTAAATACACGACAAAATCGTGAAGTGAGTCACTTTAGATTCTGGGTCTAAAATTTCTTGATGGGCCCAACTTACATTTGTACTTGATGTGTAAACCTGACTCTGTCATATCTCCAAATGGACCGAGGTCTAATAATTACTTATGCCAAGGATACATACAGTATAATCCAAATCTATGGAATAAATTCATTATTTCAAAAATGAAGATGAATGAATGAAATTAAAGAAATTCTAAAATATCTCAATTTTAAATTTTGAAAGGCCATCTTGTCTTGACGATTTTTTTCAATACAAACAGGGACAGGACATGAGACACTTCATTTGAAAGATCTCCTAATCATCTATCCAACAGTATAATTATTTGAATATTTATTTATACAGGATAAACCAAAATTATGTGGGTGAGATATAAGTGCTACTTCCTGCTTCGGCGGACTTGCAGGAAGCGACCTACATTACAGCAGATACTTAAACGCAGACCTCTCGCCCTGGACGACGCGCCATTAAATCTGTAAATTATACTACAGGTAACAACTACTCCGTGATCTAATGGCCCGACCGGCATTGAATTAGACTATCTGTGTGAACAGCCAAGAGCCCTTGTCGGCCACACCATTCTATCACAAGATGGCCTTTTTCAAAATTTAAATAACGTATTTTAAGATTTTTTTCAAAAGTTGTCCATTTTTGAAGTAATGAATTTATTCCATACATTTGCATCATACTATAGTATACATTCTATGTTGCCTTATTTCTTACAAAAAATTCTTCTCTACTTGAAGAGACCATAACAAACACAGTTAGCATAGCGTTCTGAGTCGAAGTAATATCTGCTCTTTGTAAAATGTATAAGTACACTTTACAAATAGCAGATACGAAGAACGTAGTGGCATGTAACAATATTGATTTTAATGCTATTGTAATACTCTCTAGCTACAGTTTTTATATAATCATAACTCCTTTGTGAGGTTTTAGATTTTTCCGTATCTGAAAAAGTAGACATATAACAAATGTTGTCTTTTCCAATTTGAAAGAAAGAACAGTGTTTTAACGACATAAAAACTCATTGCACAGAGTTGAGTATGAGTATATTCTGCCAGTGCGGTTTCAGTTTGCAGAGATTTAATCAAATTAGCGGGTAAATTGTGGGCAAATTCAATAGATTTGCATGTACTGTTTGAAGTTAAATGATAAATCAAATTATTCCTAATAATTATCGAAATAAATAAATAAATAACATTGCGAAACTAGATGGGCTGGTTGACACGGATTATGTATAGTTGGACAAATTATACTTGTACATGTACAAGATTGCTTGGTTCAAGTTGGTTTCCACGGCATTTTTTAACTTGAATAGATATATGTAAAAACCATTTACGATTGATTACTGTATAATTTGACAAATTATTGGAAATTGCAAGACTAAAAAATCTGAACAAATATGAGAGCTACTTTGTCTGCAAGTTTAAAACTATTAATTACTATTCATTTCTTGGCAAGTGGTTGCTGTTTTCGTAAGCTAGAAAGTGCATATTACAGAGTTCTGAAATCTTCAACCATAATTGAGTCGTTATTTATTAATATTTTTATTTTTTTTTTCTACGTTCATGCAAAAAACAATACTTTATTGAACTATATTTAGTGGACAAAGTGGTTCTTTATTGCTCTAGAGCAATAAACATTTTATTGCACTCATCTGTCATTCTACAACAGCGTTTTGTTATCATTACAAACATAAATCTTCAAATCGACGTCACATTTTCTAGACTTAGTGTCATCTAAATAACATTTTTTGGTTTTAGCATGAACGTAGAAAAAATATTGTATGCAATTCGTACAAAAAGTGCTTATTGCACTCGACGTGTTGTCCTACTCGGCATACGGCCTCGTAGGACAACTTTACGTCGCGTGCAATAAACGCTTACTTTTTGCACTTGTTGCATAAATAACTATTATTCACATATAGATAAAAAAAACAGTAAGTATACATGGATCAAGTACACTTAGATGTCTCATATGTTAATTCAAGTACACTTGATTGAGCAAATCACATCCATGTTAAGTAGGACGACAGTCAACTTTCTTGGATCAAAGTTGAATTCGACACGATTATAAAATAAAATGGCGCCGAACATCGAAAAGATGAACACCAAAGTTAGAAAATGGACAAAGAGCATATATAAGATTCAAGTACTAGGTAGAAGTGTTATGGAACGTAAGGATAGAATACGAATGCTACAAATTCAGTTTTAAAAAGAATAGCAGATAACATGGATATACCTGATCTCAGTGGTAGTTATATTTTAAAAAAACAAGTAGTTATCGATGGTTTTTAAATGTATTTTTATCCTCATTTGCTACTTCGCGAAGGAAATTGGAAGATGCTCCCAAAACTTAGAAAGGATCTAGTTCCATGTCCATTTTTTAGACTTCTTTTTGACAACCTCAAGGTCTTCTAATCAGCGACTTTTTAACTACTTGTACACCTTCCAGCAACTCGGCCATTTTTCTATATGTCTCTGTTGTTAGTAGTATTACTGATGTCTCAAGTTAAAAAATGCTGTGAAAACTAACTTGGACCAAGTAAACTTGTACAAGTACACCTGTCCAAGTACTTTACCCAACTACTATACATGGACTATCTCATATGACTTTTTATTTTGTTTTGTTTAGAAGGGAAGATTGAACAAAAGAAAACCACTTTTAACACATATGGCATACACAATTTTTTTTGTAAATACCATTAAAAGTATAAATCAACGCATTTCTTACGTTACTAAATTTATAAGATGTTCTTTTGAAATCCAGTTGTAAATTATACTTGTGTTATCCTATTCGACCTGACGGCTTTGTTGGACAATTTCACGTCGCGTGGAATAAACATTTAGTTTTTGTACTTGCTGCATACAATATTTTTTCTACGTTCATGCAAAAACCAAAAAATGTTTTATTTAGATGGCACTCAGTGTAGGCAAATATGACGTCGAGTAAATGATACTGTATGAAACAACTACTCCGCGGGCTAATGCCCCGACCGGCATTGAATTATACCTGCAGTATCTGTGTGAAACAGCCAAGAACCCTTGTCGGCCACTCCACCAGACATAGACCGGTTTCGGGCTTGTTAGCCCTCATCAGTATGCCAAAGGTGAGATGACCGACAATTGAACTGGCTGTTCCTTCATATGTAGTTTCACATATAAATCGAGTGCAGGTGAGATGTAACTGGTCTGCTACTTCCTGCTCGGCCTAAGCGGCTCGACTTGCAGAAAGCGACCTACAAGCAGTAGGTCATCTCACCTATGGCATACTGATGAGGGCTAACAAGCCCGACACCGGTCTATGTCTAGTGGAGTGGCCGACAAGGGTTCTTGGCTGTTTCACACAGATACTGCAGGTATAATTCAATGCCGGTCGGGGCATTAGCCCGCGGAGTAGTTGTTTCCTGCAGTATCATTTACAGATTTAATGGCGCATCGCCCAGGGCGAGAGGTCTGCGGTTAAGTACCTACGATATTGTAGGTCGCTTTCTGCAAGTCGAGCCGCTTAGGCCGAGCAGGAAGTAGCAGACCAGTTACATCTCAAATATGACGTCGATTTGAACGTTTATGATTGTCATGCTGGCAAAACGCTGTAGTAAAATGACTATTATGACAACTTAGTATAACTGCCAAAAAAGTTATGAACATGTTTATAATTACGGTAACAAGAGTTTATTTGTTTATAATGTATTAGTATGAAATAAATGCATTTTCTGACGTGTAGATACACGAGTTTTGAATTTTATATTATTTGCCAATGTTTAATGTGTATACTTCAATTTTCATTCCAAACATAATTCACGAACTTGAAATCAGATTCATTTTATGAAAGCAAATATAACGCAACTAATTTTTAAATATTTCAGGGACCGTTGATGCCAAATACTCAAAGACAAACAACAGCATAAACTTCTATATTTAACTGAAATCATTTTCGATATTTGCTTTGATAAAGAAAACAGGAAGTGTTTCCGGAAGGTAAACTCAAAGTTGTGTGTTTAACTTGATATTTATGCCATACCTGTAATTAAATTTAGACGACTTTTCGGTACGAGATTTCTGAGTAAACAGAAAGGAATTTACGACAAACTTGTACCTGGCTGTCTTTTTAATGATATTAATTATATTTACATAATTTAAAAATCGATAATTTCAAATAATACCTTATAAATAAAATATCTGCTGAAGCTGAATATCTTGAAAGAATTGATTATCTTTCTGCCTCATTTATACAAAATTCTTAATGGGAAAAAATAAACATCTTAAATTGAATTGTTTATATTCTCTATATTTCTTAATCCATATTTCTTATAAAATACAGAGCCTCCGAAAACTAAACCAACGAATGAAGACAGAAAATTCCAGGGATGATTTTTTCATATCGATTTGACACAAATCGTCTTATCCTAAAATGCTTCCTAAGGGAACAAGGGCTCTTTGAAAATGTCCCTTTGATATAGTTTTTTTTAATTGTTCAGATCGAGGTAAAAGGATCAAACTTAGGTTATGTGTTAACTCTTATAAGGACAACTTTTGATGTAAAATGATTATAACCATAGACGTCATTGATAGTTTTAATTATATTTTTTTTCTTCAACTTGTTGGCATTTTTAATATTAAAATTGAAAATAGTATCCGAGAAGAATCCATTTGAAATGTTTTTGTTTTTTTTTCACGATAATTACAAAATCATAAATTCTTTGCCAATATTTAGTAGTTAGTTTTGAAAAACAAATAAATTTAAATTCTATAGAAAGGAATTTGGTTTAAATAATATCACACACTGGCAACAAATTATAATAAAACGACGATTAACAAAAACAAACAAAACTTGATAATAATTAAAGATGCTCTACATGGCGGCAATTACTTTCAATGCATGGAGTGATTCGTTTTTCTAATGTTCCAATCTTATCTTCTCTAAAAAAGAGTCCTACCACCCTTAGCAAGCATTTTTCCAAAAGCAAAAGTTCATTTTATTTTTTTCTTAGTAAATTAATATCTCTAAATCTATAACTTCTAGGTATAGAAAATGTTATACAAAACGATCCTAAATTTTTCTGTATATAAATGCAATAATATACAGGATGTCCTACAACCGGATGTGCTGGAGAGAGAGAGAGTTCTAGATATTGTAATTGTGTTTGCCCTAAAACATGCCATGTTGTCAAATTCTAGATAACGATAGACTCATTTCTTGGCGGGACACCCTGTAAAAACTACATAACACTTCTTACAGAACACACAAAAGTTATATCATTTGAGAGATAGTCAGATATGTGGAAGTAATATTGTGAAATGATATGAAATAAAATTTTATTGAATAAATGATTTCTCAAAATATATGACTGCAATTAAATTTTAAATTAATTTCCTTCACCTGCCGAGCTGTTGCAGACGTTGCCGAATTGTAATATGACGTCACGTTACTTGTACTACTTGTCACCTTGAAGGTTAATCACGACTAACGCAAACATTTTTGTTTTCCCTGTGTTCCATTACATGTTTTAAGTGTGATTTATAAGTTATTAAAAATATAATTATTAAGTGTGAGAAAATAGGAGACAGCAGTTTTGTAACAGCCAGCTGTAATTTGTCAAACGTGCTTGCATTTATGCCCATGGAATAGCTAAAAGTACAATTGAAAGTTTGTTATATTATTTTACTTTGCACTATGATAAACAATTAAGCATATATTTTATGATGTAAATTACTTTATTAATGGTTTGAGCGAACGTTCAATCTTCACCTAATTTTAAGATTTTCGAAAGACAGAGGCTGTTTAATAAAAAAATTTATTATTATTTTTTTTTTGTAGTCAAATGTAGTTTCCCTGTACAGAGTCTTTATAAATGATTACAAGCCACGTGACCAGGACTGTGATTCTCGAAGAGCAACTCGTATGCGAATAGATTTCTTGTCTCTCTCAATTGCCGTAGTGAGGAAAAGAATATTCGCATATGAATTGCTCTGCGATTGATTAGAGAATCTCGGCCTTGATCACGTGGCTTGTAATCATTTATGAAGGCACTGTATATCTTAATTTAAAGGTTTTCAAGAAATAATCTAGAGGTGACAAATCGGGGCTCCTAAGCGGTCAGTTGATAAAAAGAATAATAATTATTAATCCTTTAAGACAAATACAATGTATATTGTCTCTATTTTAGATTAGCTTAAGAGGGAATAATTCCTGAACAGTTTCAATTGTCCGATTTGATGTTGGCGCGAGATGGTGGAACTATCAGAAATGTTCGTCCAACTATTTATTGCGTCAAATTCAATGGTAACGCGTTCTCAACTTAACTGGTCGAATATTTCTGACAGTTTCCAAACCGTTTTCAACTGTTGCAAAAACAAGCTTATTATGACATCACAGTATCATCAATATGGCCGCCGTGACGTCAGACAGTTTTTATGTTATGGCAACTTTAAAATAACTTTTTTTAACAAAAATGTTGAATATTAAAAAATAAACTATTCATGTAACACATAATTACTACGCCAGTAGAAGCTAATTTCATAAATAACAAAATTCTCGACTGTTCCCTATTTCCCGTTCAGCGACCGAAAAAACTAAGACAGACCCGTAGAAATCGAATGATTGGTAACCCTGGCTAGATCATATCCATTTAACTTAATGACTTCGACTTAGTACCTAGTTCGAGGGTCAGACATAGTGTGTACTTACATTGGAAACATCAGCAGGTTTGGATATGTGATTAATAAGATTGCTGGATTCAAATGGCGGTCTCAATTGCTGTGGGCTGCTCGTCGTAGGAGGTGCTGGAGTCGTCACTGGCAATAGCGATCCGAGCTGAAATGGATAATATGTCTTTTATTGCAACCGCAAAGTCTCACATGCCTTACAGAATCAACCAATTTTTGTGATTCTGTTACGTAATTCATATTTTCAAACTGGAAATATACCGATCCCTAAATAGATGAAATGATTTTGTCAACGGACAAAAAAGCAGCTAATTTCCAAATCCACAAAATTAAGCAAACCTTAGAAAAAAATATATTTTTTTTACTAGTACAGTACCTTTCTTCTATGATATATGACAAAATGTTATTAAGCCAATTTTGAATGGAAAATTGATGATGTATGCAAAAGTTCTGTGTTTTAGGTTCTACTGCAACGTTTTCGTCCTGATTTAGGATTGTTGACACTACTAGTGCGCTTAAGATGTTATTCAGAAATGGTTCTGATAATGGAAAACTAAGTACATGTGCAACATTTAAATGTTGTAGGTTTACTTTGAGGAAAATCTAAAATCAAGCTAAACAATTATGGTGGGTCCAGGACATTGAATCTTTGTAGGCTTTACTAATGCAAAAATTAATATATTTTTGAGCTTATTGATTTTACGAATTTGAATTTTGAATTTTTGCTCTACAAATAAGCAGAGCTGAATCACATGTATGAACACTAACATTTTTGTTTCTTGAAAGAGTTTTTCATCTATCTAGGGACACCTTGTACATATGTAGTGACGATCAATTATATTTTGAAGTAGATTCGAGTTTATTGTAGCAATTAGAGAAAAAGTATATATGTATGTAAAAAAGCTTTAAGGCCCTTATTTAGATAATTATTGAATACAGCTGTGTCTATGAAATTGTTCATTAGTTTACCGAAATATTTGGTATCAGAGAACATATCACTTCATTGTTAAAATTATAAGAAAGTTGATGTACTGTTATATATTTGTGTGTATGCACATACAGGACGTAAAGTATGTTATAAACTTTAGGTGATGCTAGTATATATAAAAAATATGACTAAAAACTCTAATAAACGTTAATTATTTCAAAGTTATAGACCTTAAAAAAATATAACTACAAAATTAGTTTTTATGACGTAACTCTTTTTTTTTTGGAAAAAGGAAACAAACACATTTTCAGAGACTATAGTCAGTTTTAGGAAACCAATGAATAATATGAATATGAATAAAATCGTAGGAGTAGAACGGTGCTATATTAACAATTTGTATCCTATTTTGTACAAAAAAAAACTATAATGGTGTAGCAAATTTCACAAGATTTTTAGAAAGCCTATGGAGTTTTTTCTCTTCTATTTTTTTATGTTTAATGTTTAGTTTTCTAAAGTATTGTTTATACACGAGTTTAATAATAGTAAAAAGTGATTTATTTACAGTACTTGAGTATGGGAGGTGAATATTGCAGTTGATAAGACAAGACAAAAAGTGGTAAAGAAGTACAACTGTGAAACAGAAAGTGATGGAAACCCGCGGAAGAAAGATTGCATTTTTAAAATGAGTTTTCCAAAAAAAATCTATTGCTGTATCTTCCAAGATGAAACTTAGTCCGTATAAATAAAATCGAAAAGAGTATACTGATAGAAAGAAAGAAATAGTGATATGGCGAAGAAACTATTTAAAATAAATATTAAAAAATAAGAATCTGGATCGAAGAATATATTAAATTTTGACAAAACGTGGGCGTATGAAGTTCATACGGAAGGCGGTACGATATGATATAATAAGTGTTAATGTTTTTTCTCTCATATATTTTCAGGTATTAACAATATTGTGTGAAACTAACTACTCAGTGGACAAAAGCCCCAACCTGCGTTGAATTACACCCACAATATCTACCCATATATTCCTTATTATTAGCTTTTGTAACATTTTTTACTGTTTAAGAAAGGTATTTTAAGCTAATATGTATCAAATCTCCTACAATTCCTATCAATGAAGTCATATGTATGTTCTCTGATACCAAACATCTAGGTATGCTAATGAACATCCACAGACAAAACTCTATTCAATAATTATCTAAAAAATTTAATATATTTACTAACCTCTGGAGTGGGAACTCGAAATTCAACCACAATAATTGAGATCTCACTTATTTCTACGTTTTATTAGGATCGCTTCATCAGGTGGCCTCCTTTAACTTGAGTCAAATATCTAACTATAAAAATGATTATACCAATAAATTAAAATTATTTGAAATTGAATGTCAAAATGAAATATCGACAACGTCAAACTGATTAACTGTCAATGAATATCATAACAACCTACTAAAATAAATAAAAATTAATAAAAAAATTTACCTTTTATGTATAGTTTTTTTTTTCTCTCATATATTTTCAGGTATTAACAATATTGTGTGAAACTAACTACTCAGTGGACAAAAGCCCCAACCTGCGTTGAATTACACCCACAATATCTACCCATATATTCCTTATTATTAGCTTTTGTAACATTTTTTACTGTTTAAGAAAGGTATTGTAGGAGATTTGATACATATTAGCTTAAAATACCTTTCTTAAACAGTAAAAAATGTTACAAAAGCTAATAATAAGGAATATATGGGTAGATATTGTGGGTGTAATTCAACGCAGGTTGGGGCTTTTGTCCACTGAGTAGTTAGTTTCACACAATATTGTTAATACCTGAAAATATATGAGAGAAAAAAAAAAAAAAAAACTATAAATAAAAGGTAAATTTTTTTATTAATTTTTATTTATTTTAGTAGGTTGTTATGATATTCATTGACAGTTAATCAGTTTGACGTTGTCGATATTTCATTTTGACATTCAATTTCAAATAATTTTAATTTATTGGTATAATCATTTTTATAGTTAGATATTTGACTCAAGTTAAAGGAGGCCACCTGATGAAGCGATCCTAATAAAACGTAGAAATAAGTGAGATCTCAATTATTGTGGTTGAATTTCGAGTTCCCACTCCAGAGGTTAGTAAATATATTAAATTTTAGATAATTATTGAATAGAGTTTTGTCTGTGGATGTTCATTAGCATACCTAGATGTTTGGTATCAGAGAACATACATATGACTTCATTGATAGGAATTGTAGGAGATTTGATACATATTAGCTTAAAATACCTTTCTTAAACAGTAAAAATGTTACAAAAGCTAATAATAAGGAATATATGGGTAGATATTGTGGGTGTAATTCAACGCAGGTTGGGGCTTTTGTCCACTGAGTAGTTAGTTTCACACAATATTGTTAATACCTGAAAATATATGAGAGAAAGACTATACATAAAAGGTACATTTTTATTAATTTTTATTTATTTTAGTAGGTTGTTATGATATTCATTGACAGTTAATCAGTTTGACGTTGTCGATATTTCATTTTGACATTCAATTTCAAATAATTTTAATTTACTGGTATAATCATCTTTATAGTTAGATATTTGACTCAAGTTAAAGGAGGCCACCTGATGAAGCGATCCTAATAAAACGTAGAAATAAGTGAGATCTCAATTATTGTGGTTGAATTTCGAGTTCCCACTCCAGAGGTTAGTAAATATATTAAATTTTTTAGATAATTATTGAATAGAGTTTTGTCTGTGGATGTTCATTAGCATACCTAGATGTTTGGTATCAGAGAACATACATATGACTTCATTGATAGGAATTGTAGGAGATTTGATACATATTAGCTTAAAATACCTTTCTTAAACAGTAAAAAAATGTTAATGTGTGGTGACCGTTATAGTGACAGTGCTAGTAACCAATAGTAAATAGTGTGTATGTATTCTAAAGCCTTTTGTCCTTTTGAATGCGGAATTCGCAAATATTTGCGCGATTTATTTAATGATGAAAAAATCTCTATTTGTAACAAATTTTGTCAACCACCTATAACATTATCTATTATTTTCATCATGAAACTGCCATGGTAGATTATCAGAAGCTCAAAACAAATTTATTAACACCACATAATAATGAAAGGGGCAATAATATTTGTAGTGTTTGACAGTTTCGCAAATTGCAATTGTCAAAAGTTGAGATTTTTCTGCCATAAATAATTAAAACAGAAGTTGCAAAATTCGTGCAAGAATCCGTGAATTTCGCGTCCATGAGGTGGGCAATCGCCGTCCAAAAGGACGGCATTCTAATTTGTAGAGAAGATGACACAGGTGGCACATTTAAAGTAAATTGTTAATGTGCTAGGTTCAACCGACGTCAACTTATTTTTGATAATTTTGTGTGCTTTAACTCTTCTCAAGTGGCACGCTTAGGTAATCATAACACACGTATCTTCCGTACTCATCTCTGTATTGTGAATTAGTCACTCTCTATTATTTTCTACCTTGGGTAATTGATGTTACAAGATAACTTTAAAATTTGAAATATTCTTATTATTTTTATTATCTAACGCCTCGAAACTGGTAAAAACTGTTATATCATTATTTCTACTCTAAAAATAATGGATGTTATGTAATGCAATTATTTTTGTATATTTTTTATATCTGATCGCATTCAAATTTAGTACGCCTATGAAATGTTGCTCCCCGCACGCTTTGCCCGTCGCGCTAGTCTACAAGCTAGCGATTAGTCACTCTCTACAATTTCAGCCGCTGACTTTAGTCCTTAAAAATGTCATTGTTTCTTTTTTCTAAAAAAAAAAACAGTTGAGTCGTAAGTATTTTTGTAGCTGCACCTTTTAAAGTCTATAACTTCGAAACGGCACGTTTAATTTAAGAAATCATTTTTTTTATGTAGCCACCTAAAATTTGTAACATACTTTACGGACCACTCTACATAAACAAATAAATGTATGAATACAGGAATCAATAAATCTATGACCTTGCAACATCTATATTAGTTTTACTTTCACCTGGACTGCATCCATTCATTTCTTTCCTACAAAATTATTCTTTTCTGCATTGAATACAACCTCATAAGGGTGAAAAAAGAATACCTTATATTTTTAATTTTATATTACAAATATTAAATTACATTTCTTCGAAAGAATCCTTCTAATTTGTCATCGATTTAATAGTATTTAGTCTACAACGGAAGCATATAATTTTCACAAGTAAGTGGGATGAACTGCATAGCCTAGCTTGTAGGTACTATTTAAATTTCTGTGATTATGCAGATTCAGTAAAATATGCTATAGAAAAGAGAAATGTAAGGTAATAACGAATTTTGCTAGGATTACCAGAAAGCTTTATTTAAATAACAAAATTTTCCGTTCAAATGAATTAAACAAAAGGTTTTCGTTCTCTGGACGTAATTCATTTTAATATTGCTGAATATTAATTTACAGTTATATTTATATTTAATATGAGAGAAATTTTGCTTTATTAGGAGTCAAATATTCATTCATCCTCAGTTTCGTATTAAAAAACGCAATATTAATAATTTTCAGACACGAAAAATTGATTTTGGTTAACTGTTTAAATATTGAATGATTATTTTCTGAATATGTGACGACAGTTTTACTTCAAAAGGCCTGATTTTAAATTTGCATATTAATCAATTATACTCCATAAAATATTAATGAAATCTCAGAATCTCGATTTGATTTTAGAAAACATTGTTATGCAGGATGTCTGATAATTACTATTAAAAAATATTGAACATGCTCCTACATTATCTCTTCGTTCGAAAACTCATTACCAACACAGTTACTTAACCTTAAAATTATTTTTCTTTTAAGTAATATTTTGTCATAACATTATTCAGTAAAGCATTTTTTCTGAATTATTATTATTAACAAACAGGATAACAATAATACATCAGTGATATCGTTCATATGAATTCAGGAAGAGTATCATTAAGACACCTAAAGAATTATCCTGTGGTGATAATATTATAAGTAAGATTAGTAAAAAGATTCATTCTTTGTTATATCCGCTACAGACTATGCGTGAATTCGTGATTCGGGATGCGCAATGCGTGAATCGTATGGAAATCGTGCATAGTGTGTAGGGTTTCTATGAATGAATTTTTAACTAACAACACCCTACACACTATTCACGAATTCCTCACATATCGCGAATCGCGTATAACGAATCGTGAATTCAGGCATAGTCTGGAGCGGGCCTAAGACATTTCGTTCTCATCGTTTTTTCATTATACACAATTTTATTTACGAAAATATTGGAAACTTTGCGCGTGTCAGCCATATTTTTGAGATTTTTCATAAGTTTATGCTTTCATTGAGTATTGCTCGAGAAATAGCAAATCAAGGCTCTTAAAGGTTTTTAAAATATATATTTTTATAAGGTGTTTCGTTTATACTTAAAAAAAAACTGGAAGGTTTGTTTGTTTTATTGTTAAAAACGTTTTTTTTCCGAGATACAGGCATGTTATAGTTGCTAAGTTGGTTTTTTCTTAATTATCTTTAAATCAGTTAAAGATACAAACGTCAACATTTCTAATGACGTGAATACCAGTAGTTGAAATGGTATATTTGATGAGGAAAAAAATCCCAAACCACAAATCATACAAAAATAAGGTAACTATACTCTATTTTTAAACTGAGAAAAGTGATTGAAATTTGGTTAATTTGTGGCCGAGTTTACAGTTTTCATAGTTTCGTATAAATTCATGTTCGTCGACTACTAACATATAAAATCTCACTTATATTAGTCTAAGAATAACGTTGCCACTGCGTAGATTTATTCTGTTTATTCTTCATACTTTTTAATCCAAAAGCAAATAGAACATTTGTTTATTTTATTTTCTAGTTACTTTTCACTGTGTATATATGACTTCTTCCTTTACTCCTATTAGTTCCAAAATAGAGTATAGTTGAAAATCAATAGGATATACATTTTTCTAGAAAACTGAAAAGGAATCCCTATGGTCACATAAAAACGGCAAATCATAGAAAAAGTGAAAAAAATTGTTACGATATTTTGTGACATTAAATCATATGGAATCCACAGTAACATACTTTTTTATGTCAATATTTTTAAATTTACTTCCACATGACTTTACTTCTGCTGTTGTTTGTGTGCAAAGAGTATTGCCTTATTTATATCTATGCTTTGGAGTTTCAAAGTCGTTAGGATATTTAAGAAGTTTTTAAAGTGTATTGCCAAAATCACTACCACATAATAGAAATGGTTCTAGTACGTGGAGCTGACTGAAATGGGGAACACTGTTTTGGAAGGACGTTTTTGCATCTTATACAAATATGTTTAAGTCACGTTGTGATTACGTGGCCAACACGGGGAAATGTGGTTACCGCCTCTAAAAGAGAAACTAGAGAAACATAAGTTTACTAGATATACTTGTCTTTCTTGGCTAAATATTCGTCTGCAGCTCGGTCTCTTTTCTACATATTATTTCTGCTTTTATCTCTACTTCTCCTGTTATATTTAGGAAAATAGTAATTATTATAATAGTGTAACATATAAATATGTAACACAGAATTAGAATCCCAAGGTAAAATTAGTTTACTGTCAAATATGGATGTTACATCACGAAATATAAACAAGCACCGCTGAAAAATTCGATATCAAAAAACAGTTCAGATAATCCTGTAACGTTCGCAAACCAAAAAAATATGTATGCATGCCACAAAAATTTTTATAATTTTTTTATACCTTAAACCAATAATTATGTATAAACCTACGAAATTTCATGCAGTACTGATAAGTAAATAGTAATATTTTTAAATTTCTGTGATAAAATGACGACCTTAAACACCAACATCTGTAAACATGGCTGCTTTTGAAAATAGAACTTTGAATTGATATAGGTACACCTAAATGTATACTTAAAGTGACACTTTATCATAATTCACTATAACCTCAAAAATTGCAATATGTAAATCATGTCAACATCTTACATCTAGCGCATTTTTATATCTAATTTATACAGGGTGGCTAGATGAAAAAGAAACAGAGCCATATTCAGGAACTGAGTCAAGATTGTAGAAACACGCTCAGACTCGTCGATTAGATTAATGGGGGACATTCTTTGATGGTATTTTTGACTCCGCCACTTTCATCTCCAAGCAAGAGTAAGCATCACCCCAAAATATTTAAATGGCATTGGGGTTGAGCAATATTTGTTTTGAAATATCGTACAATTCTCATTACAACAGACTTTAAAGTTTATAATTCCGTCTAATACTTAATAAGAATTTTGATTTTAAAGTTAAAACTTATGTACAAACAATTAGTAATGGTAAAAATGTCACTCATTCGAATTAAGAATACGCCAATGGTATAAATTTGGTATTTCTTGCGTTACATTGGTTTTTGGCGATTTGTTATCACTTTCGTAAAAAAACACAAATGTAAAAATCAGAGATGAATACTATACACACACAACGAACGTAAAATTAGTGGATTCCAAATTTATTTTCTAGTAGGTATTATTTGGAAGCGTTGGTTGGTAGTTTATTTAATTGTGTTTTTGAAAATTAAACACAATGGTTTATTCCATTGCGGAAAGGGTAGATATCATTTCGCTTTACTTTATGAACAATAAATGTGCGAATAGCTATTTAATGAACAACATCAAGATCGACATGTCAGGAGAAAGTATGTTCTAGAGTTAGTAAAAAATATTCAAGAGACAGGGAACGTAGCCAATAAAAAACGAGAAATTGAAAAACCTATAGTTAATGAAGCTAGTAAAGTTGCAGTTTTGGGACAAGTTAACTGATATTATTGAAAATGTTCCAGAGTATGATGAAGATCATTTGATTTTTCAACAGGACGGTGTTCCTCCGCATTATGTCTTAATTGCCCGTCAGTATTTGGACCAAGGTTTTCCACGGAATTGGATTGGGAGAAGAGGTAGCATTGAGCGGCTTCCACGATCACCGGATTTATCGCCCCTTGATCGTCAACGAATGCCGTCGAATCACTCCAGAAATATTTCAGAATGTGTGCGAACAAAATCTTTATTCTTGTATGGAAGCGGGCGGTTATCAGTCTGAACATTTAATTAACTAAGTAGTAAGTAAGCAACTAAACATAATTTAAATTTTGTAAGTATTGGGCGGAATTATAAAATTTAAAGTTGTTGTTGTAAGAGAATTGTAAGAGCTTTTAAAATAAATATTACTCAACCCCCAATGCCATTTAAATATTTTGGGGTGATGCAGTTCCTGAAAATGGCTCTGTTTCGTTTTCATTTGGCCGCTCTGTATATACTATGAGTTTAAAATAATATCTACAAAAGATAAAAAATATATGTATTTCTATGTCGTTTCATACCAGTGGGAAATTGACGGAACATCTGGCCAGAATATTTAAACTATTCGCAAAAGGAAACTTTAAGACGCAATCCAAAAAATGCTCTAGAATATATTTCTTCTTCTTGGCTTAGGTGCATTTTAAAAATCTCAGAATTAGGAAATTTTAAAGAGCTCCTCAGTTCGAAAAACAATAATGTTTCATAGTTATAGCACTTTCTGTTCGTTGTTTTAGTTTTCTATAAAACGTTGTTGAATGCCGAAAAGCCTCTTTCTTCGAGGTTTATTGTTGCTACCCATATTAACACATACACAGGATAAAGCTAGTAATAAGACAATGTATTTATGCAAAGGTTACTCCATAGTGAATTTCAAAGGTAGTAGCAACTTTGCAGTAATTTTGAACCCATGTAAAATGTGGAAATCACTTATGTATGAAGTAACACAATTGTGTAATGAAGTGCCGCCACATTAAAGGATTGTTAAAGCTTCCCAATACGTCGCCAAAACTATTACAAATACTTTAAAGCTACTGCCACTTCTAGGTAATATGTAAGTGTTATGATTTCAGTTACCTTCAATATCCATTTTAAAGTTTGGGCAACTTGAAAGTGCTTCTACATAGTTTTCATATCGTTTCAGACACCAAACCGCCCCACCAAAAATTACATTACCATGAAGTAATTTTCAATGATGAGGATTACGTACTTACAACAATTCTAACATAAATTGGACGTATTTTCGCTATATAGAGGTAGATTTAGTGATTACTATGTAATAGCCACTTAATTGAAGTTGTGGTACCAGTTTTCGTTACTATAATGGTACTTGGGTTAAGAACAACCCTCTCTAAAATAAATTTATTAACATCCTTCCTCCCCGTGTTTCGGAAATAAATCGTTATTGATAAAGATTTTATATGAAGTAAAACAATATTTTTTCAAGAGAAAGTCACCCTCCTCCGGCTTTTAAAACAAAAATGAAACAGTCTGTATAATCAGCAATATTGAGTTGTAACGGTTTGGTTTTCCTCTGGATATGCGATGTATCTAAAAAATAAATATTAATGCTAGAATACTGGATTTGCGATGAATCTACAAAATGCCATTTATAAATATTAATCATAGCATACATTCAAACCGAAATATTAGAAACTGCACCATTTCAACCACCGCCGGCAATTAGCTGCGATGACCTACATAAAAAACCCGTCCTCGTTGGGCCGTAATGGTATGCAAATGTTTGAGCAATTAGCGGGATTAGCTGCACAATATAACCGTACAGTAACTTTGCCAACAATACAAGTAGTGGAACTTACCGCAATGTACTGCCAGCCATTGTTAACGCGCACAAGAAGGGCTTCTTCTTCGATGACGTAGGCCAGAGTGCCCACGGGACTCGCCGATGTCATTTTCGTCATGGCGTCGCGATCTTGGAAAGTTACCGCTCCGGGCACAATGCGAGCCGAGGAAAGTTCTTGCTCCGGAGTGGCGAGTATGGGTGGGCTGGTCGTGGCTCTTCCTGAAATTAGATTGAATTAGTCTTCTTGTAGTTTGGACTAGTTGGGTTGGTATTCATGGCTTTTTGCGAAAGTTCTATTAAGGGTCAGCATGTTTTTAGTCCGGTGTATGAATGTGAAGTAAGGAGTCTCTAAAGGAAGTACGGATCGCAGGTTCCCTTGTCCCTGACGTTAACAATTGTCGGTGTTAAATCTACGCCATGAAAAAGTATATATAACATTAACCTCTATCGTCATTTTGCGATAGAGGTCACTAGCTTTCAATGGTTTCTACGGTGATGTAGAACGCTTCTTGTCTGTGACTTTTTAGTTCGGCATGGAGTAGCGAATGGGCGCTGGAGGTAGCTCTGCTACTACGCGTTAAAAAATTTGGTGTAATAACTCGCACTTTAAGGAGTGATTCACTGGTTACTATAATTGGGAAACAAAGTAGAGTCCTGATACTCCTGATCTTTCAACGATGGAATGTGAAACACTTTCAACTAGCAAAATGGAACTTTAAAAGAAGCCAATTATTTCATAACTATCGAATAGCGTTGTTTAATGATCAATTTGATTTTATAGAACAAATAATTGGGATAATTTTGTTCTTGAAGAAAGTAATTGTGTAAAATTGTTTTATAATAGTTTTTACAAAGTGTTTTATAGAACAATAATTTTCAGTTCTTTAAAATTTGTAAAAAAGTATTATAATGCGTTATAAAATATTTAAAAAAATTATATATTGGTCTGTGAAAGGTTGGTAAATCTCGGAGCTGGAGATACTTGTGACAAAAAAAAAATAGATTTAGCCAAATACGCCTTATCCGAATGTTGCTGGTTTCAAAAATACAAGGAGTTCAATGCTAGAATTTTATTTTGAAATATCTCAATAACTTTGAAACCAGTCGGAGTATTAAAAAAAATTGGCACAATTATGTTTTTTGGCACGGCAAATAGGAATTTTTAATTAATTTTGTCGTTGCTTATACAGGGCGTCAGTTATGCCCTGTTCCTTTGATAGAAAGCGTTTTTTTTTTATTTAGAAATACGGACATCATGTATTGAAAATAGGAAAACACGTGCATTTTTTCATAAAAAATACTCTTGTTCGATTTCGATATCTCGCCTGGTTATCGAGATATTCGCATATACAGATTTCAATGCATTTCGTTTTTTAGTAACTTGTAATACTTAAATTAAATTAATGTGTTTTGACGGCTAGTGTGAAGCAAATTATTTACAGTTTTTTAAATATCAATTTACAGGGAAAAGAGAACAAAAAACATTTAAGGAGAAAATACAAACAAAACAGAAACAATTGGAAACTTAAGAAATATATACTTATGATTAAAAGTTAATAATTGCCTACTATAAAAATTGTTCAAAATATTACAACAATAATTGTCAACTTGACACTTTAATTGTATCATAACAATGGAAACCATAGTAACGCTATGTGCAGATATTTTTCAAAACCACTTGATTAATCCGTTATAATTTAAACACAGTTTACCGGTTTCCACCATAGCCATGAAATAAAAAATAATAGGTATTCAAATGATACGATCACTGTTTACTTTGCCTTTAAATTGCTATTTAAAAAACTGTAAATAATTAATTAATTTAACTTAAGGATTACAAGTTGCTAAAAACGAAATGCATTGAAATTTGTATATGCAAATATCTCGATAACCCAGCGAGATATCGAAATCGAACAAGAGTAATTTTTTATGAAACTGAAAATTCTTATTTGCCGTACCAAAAAACATAATTGTGCCAATTTTTTTAATACTCCGACAAGTTTCAAAGTTATTGAGATATTTCAAAATACAATTCTAGCATTGAATGCCCTATATTTTTGAAACCAGCAACAGTCGAATAAGGCATATTTGGGTCAAACGACTTGTTTTGGTCACAAGTATCTCCAGCTCCGAGATTTCCCAACATTTCAGAGGCACCCTGTATAAGGATTATAAACATATTGTGTAAGAGTCGTATACTTGGGCAAATGACTTTTAATTATAACTTTATAAAATAGTTGTATTAACGTGTTTTATTAAGGATAAATAAGGAAATTAATCAAATTATTTTTTAGCTTCAAAATGCACTTATTTATAAAAAAGATTTGTAGTTGAGTTTAATCTATAAAAATATTCCGTGTTTTATAAATATGTTGTAAAATA
Source organism: Monochamus saltuarius (assembly GCA_025584915.1). Classification (NCBI taxonomy): domain Eukaryota; kingdom Metazoa; phylum Arthropoda; class Insecta; order Coleoptera; family Cerambycidae; genus Monochamus; species Monochamus saltuarius. Next base: position 21,315,383 of record CM046721.1, read on the forward strand.
AAATTGTGGGTTGAGAAAACAAAATTATTATATTGTACCTATTCCGCGTAATAAAATTCTAAACTTAATCTTAATTTTAGTATAATGTAGGTATTGCGAAAATAAAATAGTAGACATTTTAAAAGAGCCGTCAAGAAAAAGTACTAACAAATTCTAGAAAGTAACGTTTCTAGTCAAACGTGCCGGCGTGCAATTTTACATAAAGCCTTTATTTTCTACCAGCTGTGAAGATATGTCACTTCAAAAATATAAAAATAAATAAAAGGTCAATAATGATGATGTCAAAAACGCTTAATTTATTGCCAAATAAATCCAAGGAATGTGCGAATTCGCTTTAAAAGACTTCATAGCTGCGAAAAATAAGAAAAACCAGTACCGAAAAACAGCCTTCTCGTACTGCTTTTGATATTTTTGGGACTAAAATACTCAATAACACTTTTTGGGTAATGAAGTTACTATATAGACATATTCTTGATCGATAGTTATTTTTCAATGACTTAAGATTTTGGTAATGCAATAATTAGGTTAGTTTAAGAATAATTTTTTTATAATTAACTAATAATACTAAGCTAATGCCTGATTATATAGATGTTGATAGTATTATTTTAAATTTCTTTATCCTCTTGCGCATATAAATTTTTTATATATTAAAAGTATATAAGAATTTTAGCGTATTCAGTTCTAATTTACACTAAAATATTTTTTTATGATTTTGTGTGGAATAAAATCGTTGTATTATAAGTGGCCATGTTTAAATGTATATTTGTTGGATAACCGACTGCCGCCATTACGTAAAATTAGTTGAAAGCTTTATTATAATAATTATATCTAAAACATGATTTAACTACTTTTGAAAGATTATTTTATAACAAGATTATTAATAATTTTAATATTTTTAAATTTATTTTTATAAAGTAAAGCCCATAATTTTTTTGTCACAAACATATCCATAATTTATCAATAAAATTTGCGGCACAATAAAATTGAAACGCGGGATTGTTGAAATGTTAATATTATAAGTATTATACCTATATACCATTTACACAAATGATAGCCATTGAGTTTAGACTACCCCATTTTTAAATATAAGTACAAATAATTATGAATCTGCGGTATACACCAATCTTAAAATGATTTGGTTCCTCACTAAAAATATAATGTTTCTTTAAATAATACCAAACTACAGACAACAAAACGTTTTTATAGTTGCTGTATAAAATTGTTTTAAAAGTGTTGCATACATTTTTTATAGAATTGTTACAAGTGTTTTATAAAATTGGGCCGTTTTCGGTTCTGTAAGTATCGTATAAAGGCATTTAACCACACTATATGAATTTGAAGCTCTTATAAAAATTATTTTATAGTAATTTATACAATTTTTATAAAATTTATTTTGCTAGTTGGACTGTGGGACTGTTTTTATTTAACTTGTGAAGAACCAGCTGGAAATATAAACTTCAAACTTGAAACAAACTTTAAACTAGTAGTCAGTTAGTTCTAACACAGTGTGTAAAATAATACCTACTCAGTTTATTTAAGCTGAAACGCTTTTAAGAGGTTTTAACCAACGAATTCTAACCACTAGAAGGAGCTTTGTGAATGTAATATATTACTTTCATTTGTAGCCAACATCTAGATAAAGAATTACCAATATTACCAATTAATAAGGACGGAATATACTCACGTATACCCAAAGAGACAACGGCAGCAGCGACAACGGAATATATTTTTGACATGCATAATAATGACACATATTTTACTCTGTACATAAAAGTTATACGTAAGTTGAACGCCTCACATTTTCAATATTTATGCAAGTGTAAATATTGCAGAATACTATCCGATAAATTTATTCCTTTCAATGCAAAATGTTTTAAATAAAATTTTACACTACGATATTCGAAGAACTTGTCCATGGGGATACGACAGGAAAAATGGAGAAGGCAAAGTACCATCTACCCCCACTTTCTACGTTTGTTTTTTTTAAGCGTCGTTTACAATAATATCAATGAGGATTTACTTATATTATGTGAAAAATTGACAAAGTTATTGAGAAAAAATTATTTTAAAAGTGCAATTTCAATACCATGTATTTTTTAAGGTAGGCCTTTTTGTACATAAAATGGTCATACTTTGTTGCCAAAAATATGCAGTTAATAGGATGATCTGCTTCTCTGTTACACTCTTTATGTTTAAATGTTCATACCGGGCAACCTAATTGCCCAGATAAAGGAAGGCAACCTAATTAACCTGTTCCTTACGCTTTATACTATTGATTCGTATTAAATTTGTTTGGCAAGCAAGTGAGTGCAATATTGACAAAAAAAAGAGTTACATTATTTTTAATTAAGGGTAGCCATGAACATATTTCATTAGGCAACCCATTTGCGATATACTTGTTTAGTGTTCAGGACGCCCTTGATCCGGATCTTAGACTATGTGCTTAAATACTCAAGCCAGGCAACCACTTATTAGTTAATTAGTTTTGTTGACAACCAATAGACGGCGGAGATACCACAGCTGAATATATTTACAGAAATTTAACAAGTCATTTTGAGTGTTACAAAAATATATACAAAGATAATTGACAGGTTTTGCAGCTGATGGAGTGAATATAGTTGGCCGCCATTCTCTTCTTACTCGGTTGAATGCATATCATGGCATAGTCTTAATTCATGTGCATTCCTAAAATTATCTAGAGGTAGATTGGAAGGTTGGTGTGCTATATTTATAATTTTTTTGCCTACAATCCAAACTCCAAAGTATTTAGTGCGTACAATTAACAATTCTTTTGGAAATTATATTTAAGTAATTCAACCATAAAGACGAATTTTTCAATTTGATTTTAGATCATAGATTTGGAAATCATTGCCAACAGATACAGATTATATATGATCGAAAAGTTATCTACTGATGTCTATTGATTTTTCTGGTTGGAAACTACTGATTTCTTAAAAATTCATCTGGCATCACTTACAATTCAATAGGAATTGAACAACTTCAACAAAGTAAGAACATTTCTAGTAAAAATAAGGACGGAAGGACACAGATGCTGAAGTAAGGACAGGTAGCAATCCTAAATTTAAGTCAAATTTGTGCGTCAAACTGAGTTCAATTGAACAAAAAAGCTGTGTGTCTTAATCACAGGTAAATATATTACTAAATCAACTGTAATGATAAGCAACAGAAGAATTTTTATTACTTTTTATTAAAGAATGAATATAATATCGTTCATACCTCAGTTAAATGTCGCTTTGTAACGAGGTTTTGGTAATAATTATCCTAATATTTTACGTTGCCAAGTTACGTCCTATTCATACCTCTAATTAATTTTTTGTAGCTATCAAACATGAATTCTCTTTTTTACCGCCCGAAACTTGTTCGAAACTCCAGAATATCCGTGAATTAACGGAGGTCCTTCCGGAAATTGGCCTGTATAACTTTTGTAGAAGTTCTGGCGTTTTTCAGTTGTATTGGGGTTCAGTCTGTTTTTAGTATATAATTGTAGTCTATTTCCCAAAAGTTTCTTCTACAAGAGGTTTGAATCGTCTAGGATATACGGAAGTTTTCAAATGTAAATGCTAAAGCAGCGATTTAGACAATGTATCTGCAACTGTTCACTGCATGTAATCAAGCTAAAGAGTACACTTAACAACATTCAGATTTGAAAAAAGATAAAGATATAGTTGATTAAATTTAGAGGAACTGTGACAATTGTACATTTGGGAACTGAGTATCGTTTTCTATTTAGAATAACTAAATGGACTCTCAGACCAATACGGTGCTAATGCACGACATATAAATAAAATTTAACGTCATTAAAATCACCATTTTCCCGCAATATTAACAGTTAAAAAAATACTAAATTTATTTCATAAGTAGGTTTCCATACAAATAGTATTTGTAATGCTTTTGATGATATCTTGACAATTTTTGGCAATAATTATTACAAATCACATGTTGTAAATATTTTGATAATTTATTTTCAAAAATAAAAGAAAAGGATTAAAAAAGGAAATGAAGCAATAACGGTAGAAGAACTGAAAGAAGTAATAAATGATTTAGAAAATGGTAAAGCACCAGGAGAAGATAAAATAACTACAGAAATGAATAAACATTTAGGAGAAAAGATACTAGATATGTTACTAAAAATACACGGAGAGAAGAGCAGTTCCCAAAAGATTGACAAACAGCTCTAATTGTAACATAAAAAGGGAGGCATTAAGGAATCTAGTAATTATACAGGGATAATATTGTTGATAATATGAATATTTGTGAGAAAATCATTGATAACAAAATTAAAGCTATAATAGAGATGACATTAGATGAATCACAAACTGGACTTAGAAAAGGAAGAAGTACACAAGATCATATATTTACTATAAGACAAATAATAGAAAATAAAAATGTGCAACATAATAAATTATTTCTAGCATTTATTGATTTGCTGTTGTTGTTAATATCGGAGCGGATTGCCCGCAGCACTCAGGTATGAAGATGTGTTGTACATACCGCTGACTAAAGAGTTCAAAACGGGCCCGGCATGCGCGCAAAGGCGAGCACCAGATCTGCTGGAATCTCTCTAATGTCCTGAGGAGACAGAAAAGCTGTCCCAAGATATTTGTGGTTTTTTATTATTAAACAGACAGAGTTGTATGTAATGCTTGTTCAGATATGCGTGGTCTGTTAAAGACCAGTGACAATCCTGATGTTGCTTCTATTAAACATAATGAAGTTTCTGTTTGCGTCAGCCCATGAGCCCCGTATAAGTAGCCTGGCCTGACGCCAACCAGATACCACCAACCAATCTTCAATTGATTGCTTTTTGATCAAGTTATCAATGGAGCTTGCAAGATGGCGTTGTGGTAATCCCAAAACTGGTTCAGGTCCCAGGTGATTACCTGTCACACCACTGTGATCCGGAACCCAGGTCAAGCTTAACACCTTAACACGATTGTACCTTCTCAAGATAAAAAGAGCTCTGACACATTCCAGGACCATACGAGAGGTGATCCTGAAGGACAGAAGTGCTCGTAAAGCTGACTGTCTGTCTGTTCATACTTGAATATGCTGATTTACATATCTCCTCCTGATATTCTCTTGAACACAGGCAGATATAGCAAATACACTGAAAAACCTTGACGTGTTTCCCCAAAGAATAAAATAAATTCACTCTTGGTCGTACTCCATAAATCCCCGCTACTGAGCCCTGGTCTGTCTTGGACCTATCCGTGAACCAGACGAGCCTTTTTGAGACGCGAGTCCCAGGATTAACGAGCCAGGCTTCTCTAGTTGGAAATTCTACCTTAAAATTTCTTTGAAAAACATAGATAGGGCAAATCTTGTCCCAGCGACAAGATTTGCAGCAGGAATCTCATCCCCATCTACCTACTAACTCCTTATACAGATCACGGTGTGGCCTCTATCGTGATTTTGATCTTTCCACATCCCCCACTTTTTAACAGATAAGAGAACCCTCTCGCCTCCCCCTCAACCACGAGATGCAGTTTTGGAAGAGACAGGAGAGCCTCTAGGGCTTCTGTGGGAGTTGTGCTTAATAACACTGTCGCACTGACACACGCTGAAATCTGTTTAAGCGCTGAATAATAGTGACCCGTCGAACTGCAGGCCACCATACCACAACAGCATAAGTGAAAGAGGCCCTGACTACTGTAGTATAAAGCCACAATGTAGCTTTTGGACTAAGCCCCCACATTTTCCCAAAGAGTCTCCTGCAATTCCAAAAGAATCCAGTGGCTTTTTGCAATTGCCTGTCAATATGGGGTATCCAGGTTAGTTTATCATCCAGAGTAACCCCTAAAAACTTGACCGTTGGTTACGTTGAATAAAGTCGGCTCCTTGTCGGCTATCTTCAGCCTCCTGGTGAAGAGAACAAGATCAACTTTAGAGGGATTAACCCTAAGACTCCGTTCTGTGCACCGGTTTCCTACGATGTCTAGAGCCCTCTGAGTGAGCTCACTGATAACGCCTGGCGATTTCCCTGATATGAGGATAACAGGAGTATCAGCGTAGGCTTGAGTATAAATCCCCCTTTAGTTGAGTCCACGAAGGAGACAAGGCACCACAGAAGCGGAGAAAGAACTGCACCCTGCGGACATCCTCGACTCGCAGACACTCTGATCGCGGTCCCATCTAGACTGGTATAAATTTGACGTTGGATTAGCATGGTACCGCCATCTTACTATAGTGGAGATGCCATGCAACTCCGGCGCTCTCTGAATTGAGTCATAAGATGTATTGTTAAATGCCCAGCTATATCCAAGAAGGTCCCGATAGCGAGCTCCTTCTGGCTAATAGTAATTTATTGATTTAGAAAAGGCTTTCGATAAAGTGCCACAAGAAAGAGTATGGGAATGTTTCAAAAGAAGAGAAGTAAATGAAAAGACAATAAGAGCAATACAGAATATAATATAAGAACAATGGCAATTTTGTAATAATAACATGAAGTCTGAAATATTTGTGACAAAAGAAGGATTGAGATAGGCAGGGGGATTAAGTTCTAAACTATACATACTATTTATGGATGATATAAAAAAGAAATATGCATGGGAAATGAAAATATTAAATACTGGTGGAAATTTCATAAGGAGCATTTGCTGATGAGTGTGGTAATCCTGACTGAAACTAAGAAGAATCTAGAACACAATTTAAACGTATGGAACTCGGTACTTGAACAAAATGGAATGAAAATTAATAAAAATAAAGCGAAAGTCATGATAATAGGAAATGAACAAGAAACTGTAAACATAAAATGTTTTTCAGTACTTAGGAGCAGAGTTAGAAAGAAATGGAAACCAAGATGAAGAAATAAATAGACGAATAGACAATACTGTGAAAAAAATAAATTTCACAGAAAACAAAAATTAATGTTTTTAAATCCATATCAACCAATATTAACATTTGGTTGAGAATCTTGGGTTATACCGAAAAGGCAAAAGAAATGAAATATCTACGAAGAATAAAAGGATAACAAAAGAAGAAAGTATAAAAAATATTAAAATTATAGAGGATTTAAAAATAGAGTCCACATTAGAATTTATTAAGAAGCACTTTAGTTGGTGGGGACCTTTACAAATAATGGATAGTGCAAATATGGCAAGCAAGAACACATATGAAAAGAGAAAGAGGGCTACCTAGAAGAACATGGGATCAGATAATTGGAGAAATATTAATGAAGAAGGAAAAGCGTGGGCAGAAGCGAAAGCACTAACAAGAAACAGACAAGCGTGGAGAAGATTTGTGCATGGATAAGTTATTGAACTACAGACACCATACACAACAAAGTGGTAAAATGGTATACTTAAAGGGTATTTTGATTATAAATATTTAAAAAAATAAATAAAACGTATCCTCACCGGTAAAGGGCTAGTTAGTTACTTTTTGTTCTTCACATATGAATAAATTGTATAAAAATTGTGATAGTTTGCTTAATTTTGGACAAAAATAGTATATTTTGGTTCTAGTGAGAAAACTGAAAACACCTAACAGAATTCAATATAAAAGTGTTACATTTGAAATAAAATAAAATTAATTTAGAAACAAAATAAAGTCAAAATTGATTTTTTTCTGCTCAATTATTTTTGTTGTTCAAGGCATATCTAGGACAAAAATAATGTACATCACTTAATCTAGATTATTGGTATTCATATTTGAAGTGGTTTTGGTTTAAGTTACATACTCTTTGATTGCTGACGATACTTTTTCGAAACAAACTACGAAATTCAACACGAAAAATCACTTTTATTTTATAAACGATAAATTTTTATTTTCAACAGGTATTCTATTTTTACTTAAAATTAAGGTTTAACTATATTTGGTATAATGCGTGAAGAATAAGAGAACATATTTGTTCCACCACAGTAAGATGTAAGTAGCGTTTTCTATCAATAAGCACAAAATGGACACTATTTTTTACATTATTATTCCAAATTATATCTGAAATCTTCGATATAATCAATGAAATAGTATTCCAAATATTCCCTAAATAATTTATTGACAACCTGTTGAAATAAAGTCTCAATCCTTCTCGTTTGACATCAGAAATCTTCCACCAAGCTGTGTTCCCTTTTTTATGAAACACCCTATATACTGCTTGTATCAAAACAGTTGCTGCCGTAACCATTCAGATTTTTTTTTAAAACCAAATTACGATATTATTCTTATAAATTCATTACAAACATACAAATAACCAGTTTCTGCAATATTTTGTTTGCCTTAGCGCTGCTCTCAAGCTCTTAAGACTGTAAATCCAAATATTTGGTTGTAAGAACTAAATACTTTATGTACGTACCTACGGCGAATCTTTTTTATGTGACTCGTAAACAAAATATTTTTGTTTTATATGTTTGTTCACAACTAAATCCTCTTATATTTTGTCCCTTCTGGTTTTATTACAGCATTTTATCGTAAATTTATTACACAGGCGGAGTTACAGTGGGGTTAAATATTTCGAAAAAATTAATATCTATGAATTCTACAAAATTTAATTTAAAACACTTTTCCATTCTTGTTAAATTTTAAAAAAACTTCAAGGTTTTCGAGAAAAAATGCATTAATTAAAACAAGATTTTTATACTGTTTATTAGAAGAAATCGGAAGAAATCAAAAAGTTAGTAGTCGACTTTGTGTTTAAAATTTGATAGTAATGGAACGAGAAAATAAAACAGAAATAAATAAAATTAAAACTAAAGAAATTGTTCAAAATGGGCACCAAACATAAATTTACTCTTACCCGAAAACTCTTATAACGTTACATTTATTCGTAATACGATTATAAGCAGAATCCATCAAAGTTCTCCAAAGCAAATAATCACATTTATTGAGGTCTGGCAATTGTGGTGGCCAGTTTTGAGGACAATTTTTATTTCCTCGTTCTAACCATTTATTTGGAAACCTCAAATTCTAGTTTCCAACAGTAGCACTACAATGAGGCGGGGCTCCATCATGCATAAACCAAAACTCTAGTCTAAGTTGCAACGATAAATCTTCAATTAAATCGGGGAGAGTATTTTGCAGAAATTCCAAATAAGCACGGGTAGCCAACTCGTTCAGGAAAACCGGTGTATGCAATATTCCTTCTCAAATCACTAACCCTACCAACCAAAATCAGTGTTACCGGTAGAATGATATAAGGATGTTATAAGCATTTATAGATTCTTACTATTTATGAATTTTTTTTAAGGTAACAAATTGTAAAATTCAATATTCTTTATTATATTGTATATATGTTTTGATTATTCAAAATTTCTTTTTACCCAAATACGTAGGTATACCGACAAGGTTTAAAAATCGAAAAAACTATGTCATAGCAAGATAGAAACTTAAATTTAATTCAACTTTTAAGTCTTAAAATATTTTTATTCTTATTTCATCATAGCAGTTTATAACTATCCAAGTGGTTCATTAAAAAATATATCCTTTTGAACGTTTGAAAAAGTAGAAAAAATCAGTGGAAATGTATGTGTTAGTAAAAGTACCTACCTACTTTTTATACAAAATTATGATCTTTAATAAATGCTTTATCGCATTAATTTGTTATTATATTTTAGCAAGAGGAGTTTCAACAATGATATTTGTTAATATACATTGAGATTACTTTGATTCGCTTAGAAGTTTAGCTTTGTTGATCAGGTCATCCCGAAGGAAGATATAATGAAGACATTGAAAACAAATGGAATATATTCTTTGGTCTTTGGATTTTATAAGTAATGGAATGCCTGAAGTGTTTTTATTGATTCCATTATTTATTATAGATTTTTGCCTTGTCGATCATATGAACCCGAAACCCGAATGAAGATTTAAGAAGACATTCAAGACAAATATGTTCTTTACTATATGGATTTATAAATAATCGAGTGCGTGTGAAGTGCCTTTATTGATTTTTTATTTCTTCTATTGTAGTATCCTCGGTAATACCTTAAACTTTGTTACTATATACTGAAAATCTGTAAGCGAAGTATGAACAAGAGAAAAAAGAAGTATTTTTTATTATCGTTCATAAAATTGAAATATTGGATTGCTTCCAGAAATGTGTTTCGTTAAGGTAAATTTCCTATATTAACTACGTTTGTCGAATGTAAAGAATACAGTAAATGAATTATAAATTGTTTTTTAATTTTGTGTGAATATTTGTTCAAAATATACATTTTTGTCTTGTGATTTTATATAATTTTCCATTTCTAGTGACTAAGAAAGTCAATATGTGCAAATAGAATATTCGAAGTTCCCGCGGTCATTTTTAGTTTATCAATCCGACTATTCAAGTAGATAGCGCTGAGCTGTCACAGTTGTTGCCAACCGTTAATAGGGATATTGGGTTTCTTCTTCTTTATATTTTGTGCAAATAAGTTTCGTCATCGCAAATAACTGGTTCAATCAATTAACGATCAATAATACCGGTTCAAAATTTCTTGTAAAAATGAATATCCTGCTTGCAAGATAAACTTGCAAAAGGTCACTCGTCGAGGCAATAGCTCTTGCACTTTAAGAATTGGGTGTACAGAAGTTCTTGATAATCTAATTTCTCGAAATAAACGTTTATTTGCGGTTCATCGTCAACTGTTTGCAAAATATTTTCTTCAACTTGTACCTTTATTACACTAGGACGTTCTCAGATATTATTGAAACACTTTAATGTCCCTCGAGCCCGTCTTTCAACATTAGAAAATGTTTCTTTATGGGTAATCACTGCATTTGGACATCTCCCACGATATTCTTCCACACTTCTTCTACAGTTTCGTTCACACAAACCTAGCCCACGTAACATGTCAACTTGATCGTTGAATGTAAAATTTCTAGTCATTTTCAACTGCGCGGGATATTATCATTCTTTTTAAATTTGAGCAATGGAAAAGAGTATGGTATAATTTTAAGGTTTAATAAACCTAAATCTTGTACCAAATTTGATTATTCCAAGTTAAAGTAATTCAGATATATTTTATTTCAAAATATTTGGCTTTAATTTAAAGGCTTGTAACTCCACCTGTTTGCAATTTTTTATATGTTTGATTAAATTGCAATATTTTGGGACCCCTTACATGCACCTGCTCTGTGTCGGTTCTTATGTAGAACACCCTGTGTAAGTCATAAACGATAAAAACATCTTTGCTTTAACTTTTCAAGTTTTGTTCGAAACTACTGCACTTCTAGTAATTCCAAAGGATTAAAAGTTGCGAGTATTGATTGATTTCTTATATTGTTCTGGTTCTATGCTTTCACTCAAAGGTTATTGTTTTTCATGATAATTTTCTCCAGGACGAGGCTATTCACTGAAAATGACTTCCTTTTAGTAGAAAAATAATGTTTGTACGTACGGGCGATACATTTGTGAGAAAACAGAAGAGATATCGTGGGCCAGGTGCAGTGCGTATGAGAAAAGCGATGGAAAATTGTAGCTGTAGAAATTGATTAATTTGTCTCTATTCATACGATGTTACTACAATGATACATGTTAGATTAGATTTTGTACGGGTAGGTACTTGGTAGTTGCAAATGGAATACAAGAAATAATAATTTCGGTCCATTTTTTAGTACTTGTGTGTGAAAATGCTGAAAAATCACTTTGTCATGAGAATCGTCGTGTAAATTATTTTGAATTGCATTTAGTCCAAGTACATAGTGTGCACACAAAATTCTGACAAAACTGCCTATTTCACGTGCATTGTTTAATATACAGGGTGAACTATCGAAAACGAGGCAGAGTAAATAATTAATTTTCAGAAAAACGCCGTGACAGATCGATTTGGGTTCAAAGGGCATCTTTTCACACAAATATCTTGTTACAGACTTTACCCCACTAGGGAGGGGGATAACCTCCCAAAACCTGAACATAGAAGGAGAGTTAAGTGACTCATCGTTGAAGGTAATTTGCAAATAAATTTGTAAAAGCTATATTATTTATTAACAGAGGTACATAATAGAACAGCCAAAGAATATTATTAAGTATCTTTGGGTAAAATGAATTCCACTACAAGCTTAGACAACTGGCAAATTTGCTTCAGTTTTAAAAGTAACCTGATTATGACTTTAACTATGAAAAAATCGCCACTTATAATATCCCTAGTCCTTAAATTATTTCCTGAAATTGTTTCGAGGTATTTTAAGCTCGTGGGATACTCGGTAAAACAAAAATACGGTGCAATACAATATCTAAATTTTAATTGTTTTCGTTTGGTGTCTCTAATAACACTTTCAATATTTGAATTTTACATAATTGAAATAAAAACCGTAATTATAGTGACGCCAATGGCCCTCCTACGCTTTGTATTCTAAATGCAAGTAAGCGGTAGCGAGCGCAACCCAGCATACTATAGGAGGCAGTGACGTCACACAGCGGTATACCCAGATTCATGTTCCCAAATTATTTTAAAAGCGTTAGAGGCTTCAAAACATATATTTTTTAGATTACACTAAAATTATAAAATTATTCAGAAAATGCAATGAAAATGCCGAATGACCGACCCCATTAAGCATGTTAACCGAAATAAACAGTTTCAGAACATATTCGACTTATGTAGGCAGATAATGAGGTAAGTGTATAATACCGTTAGAACTGATTACTTGCAAAAACAGAAAATTTACATACACAGGGTGATTGGGGGAAAACCCCCAATATTCGAAAGGCATGTTCAAGGGGCAAAAACGAACAAAAAAGCCGAGTTAACATATGGTCGAATATCAACGGTTACTGAGATAGCTAAGAAAATATTTTTATTGCTTTTTTTGCGAAAGCTATTATTTGATATATTATTTTGAGTAGATCATGCAGTCTAAACTAAACTCACGTTAGTGATTACTAATTGTCGCATTTATTTTGATGTTTGTGGTTTAAACGCTTGTTTTATAACTGTCGTTATTTTTACATGTGTGTCTGTTTAATCGGTATTGTACATACATAATTTCGTAATATGTGCCACATTTAGTCATCGAGAATATGCTGATATTATTTTTATTTATGGGTATTGCAATGGTAGCGCTAATCGTGCAGTTGCTGAATATCGATGTCTCTTCCCGAACATACGAGTACCAGATAGAAATGTATTCCAGACAGTGTTCAACAATGCACGTGAAACTGGAATGTTTCCCAGTGTGAGAATTACATTAGGATTTTTTATTCACTTTTGCCCTCTAAAAACCCCTTTTGAATATTAAGTATAAGTAGTTTCTGTATCTGCTTCAAAGTCTGATGAAAAGTAGTAATTTCTTGATGACAGGATGACGCTCATCACTTTCTCTACTCTATTAATACCTAAGTAACTACTGTTATACCTACACAACATGAGATATCTGTATACATTACCTGTTTTGAAATCCTTTAGTTCTTTTAATTCCCTCAAAGCCTTCTGCTCCTCCGAGCTGCTTTTCGTTCCTTTTTGCAGCAGGAAAACATAATGAATTATTTACACACAACACATTTTTAATTAAACAGGATTAGGGAATACCGTCGCTGTGATTTCCTGGAGGTATCAAGGTAAATAAAAGGGGAGGGGAAAAATATCATTGAACTGTCGGAAAAAGATTAAATGTAAAAATTTCAATATTTTAATATACTTAGAGGTACTAAACAATTTTCATCGGACTTACTTTTGTAATGGATGAAAAAAACAACAACAACCTGGAGGGGCGGAAGGGGGTGGATTAAGCCTTATATGAAAAAGTCTATTTTGTTTTGTAATAATAATTATAAAGGTCGCACGCTGTATAATAAAGGTATTTCTCTATTACTTACTTACTTACTTACTCTATTATTTCTCTTTTATTTGTTCTGTTTATCAATGATTTAAGTGATGTAATAAGTTGTTGTAAGCTTTTCTATGCGGATGATTTAAATATATTTCTGACTGTTCATGACATAGATGATTGTTTAAATTTGCAGTATGATTTGGATAATATTGGAGATGTGTGTTAAAAATAAACCATTGCTAAATATATCAAAATGTAAAGTGCTCAGTTATACAAAGAAACTTTCTCCAATTCAATTTGTTTATAGTAGTGGCAGTGATATATTATCTCTGTGCAGCATTCATAAAGATTTAGGTGTAGTTTTTGATGTAAAGCTTACTTTTGATGATCACATAGCAAAGAAGTCAGGTGAGGCTATGCAATTGTATGGATTTATTGTTAGAAACTGCAATAATTTCACCAACGTTCATGCTTCAAAAATACTTTTCTTTTCATATGTTCGTTCTAAGCTGGAATATGCTACTTTAATTTGGTATCCGTTTTATAATAATCAGAAATTTGGTATTAAAAAGGTACAGAGAAAATTTGTATTGTGTTTGTATTTGTCATATAAAATTGATGGAGTATATCCTGAAAGAGGAATAAATTATTCTCATTTACTTTCCGGTTTAACATCTGTAGCTTAGAATTAAGAAGAATTTGTACATCATTAAGTTTTCTCTATAAAATAATGCATAATCAAATTGATTGCTCTGATATACTTGGAGATATTAAATTTTTGGTACCAAGTTATAATTCCAGATCTAATATAACATTCAGATGTAACAAACCTAGAACTAATATTTTACTGAAGTCACCTATTCATGTTATGTGTACAAATTTCAATAAATACTGCTGTTCGTGTGATATTCACAATTGTACATTGAAATCGTTGTTGGTTAATGCAATAAGAACCTATTCTAATGAATTATAAAATAATAATTTTTATACATCTTTAAGCACATACCCATTTTTTCTCTTTTGTGTATTCTATACCAAGTGTAGATTTTATTTTATTATTTTTTATTTACTATTATTATTTAGAGCACGTTATGTAATGTATTTTTAAGTTTTGCCCTGTAAATGGATCTCTGTTGAGCAATAAAGCTATTATTATTATCATTACTTTTATTTCATTATAGGTATAGTAATTATAAAGCCAAGTCGACTAATTTTATTATTTTGATAGAAAATATTTACAATTTGTCAATAGAGCAAAATATTCACTTTGATATATCTGCAATTAAATCTAGGTTATAAATATATCTGTTTCGTGAAAATTAATATTTTCATTTTATTTTAACATTATTCTGATGAACTTCAATGAAATAAAATAAGCAGAAACAGTTATTACGTTATTTTGAATCTATTTAACTAGCTGTTTAGAGAACTTGTTTAATTCCTCTTTAATCTAACGTTTTTTACATAGTTAAAAAAAAATTAAACTTAGAAATCACTTTAATTACCTACTTTAACATCAGAATGGGTAAGATATACTTTTTCTATAATTATGAATAAGTTGATTAGTTAGAATATGACATACATTACTGGTACCTTTACTTTTTTTAAGGTTGTTATAATATCTGGTATAAATTCGAGGTAATTCCATTTTAACGGACGAATATTTTCACTCAGATGCTATAAGAAGATTACATAAGGGTTTATTAAATATACTAGCAGGGAAAAGATAGTATGTTACTTGCAATGAACCTCTTTTCTATTGGTATTTTATTTCCATAAAAAATTAATGTTTGATTGCAAATGAAATATTTATCGATTGATAGGTTTTATTGACTTAAGACTAGTAGCATTTTATTGGAAGATGAAGATAGAAATTATCATTCATCTGGCAACAAAAACTGCAAAATTTATTCCATGGCCAAACTTCAACGAAATTTTAATGTGGATGCAGATTATTTATCAATTAGTTATCCACAATTCATTACGTTGTGCAGCAAGTCAATTCAGCTACAGTTAATTAAATTTAGTACGAATCGCAGCACGCCTCGGCAAGAATTTACATTCTTGAAAGACAAAGCAAATAAAGCGGAATAATTAAAATCTCTTACTAGTTGCAGCTCTCCTATAATTAATAAAAATGGTAATTAGAGCACTTGAATAAATATTAAATTTTTCTCTAGGGGCTATCTGCGTAAGGCAAATATAAAATACTTTTGGAAATAGGATTTGTTGGTTTTCTTACAGAGAATGAGATAAATTGATGACAAATTTGAACTGCTGTTGTTCCTTCATACTTATAGTTTTAAAAGGTTTATTAATACACAGTGTTTTTTAAACTTTAAACGGGTTATAGAAGACGTGAAAATAAACAATTTTCATGAAGCAACTTATGACCTAAAGTGCCATGTATTCCAGAAAATTAATCAAGATTTATTGAGCAGCTAGTGTCGTGGGGCATGCGGTTCCACGGTTTATTCGCTAAGTCACATAACTGACTTGCATGTATTGTCACTATGTTAGAAAAATAGTAATAGTGCAGTACACGATGTGCTCATTTTTTCCACTGTACTAAGTGCAACGTAGTTGCAGTCTAATTTGAGAAGCAGAAAAATGACATGGCGTCCAATGTGGGACTCAAAGTAGAGTGTTCTTCACAACTCCGGAGAGTATCAGAATCGGTACTCAGATCTCCAAAGTAGACTACTGCTGACGATTCATAGGGAGAATATGGTAGAGAATTAAAGACATGGAATAGAACGATAAAGCCGACGTTGCCATAGGATAGCTGTGCTGTAAAGTGTAGGAAGACCACCAAGGACAAAAAAGGACAACCCACAAGCAGAGAGAATTCTTCACGATTTAGACTGTAATCAAATATGCTTTATATCAGAAAAAATATAATAACAGAGCAATCGTTGTCACAATAATTGACAATCCACCTGTATCTTCGGGGGGGAGTGGTGTCGTCATCATGGGACTCCACGGTTTGGCAGCATTTTCTTTACGTTGGTGGTGACATTACCGAGACAATTTTTTCCATCACTTAAATGTCTCACTCGTAGAAATAATTTTGAGTAATATATTATGTAGAATTAGGTACCTAATATTAATTAATAGTAAGTATCTAGTTTACTTCTGTAAATAAATGTTTGTGCCATCGATGTGAAGTAGTTATTATTTACTACAAATGTATTCAAGTAGTGGGTGCAGGTGATAGTGTGCTAAAATAAAAAATCATGCCGAACTGTCCGAATACTGTACTTGATTCCCGAACAGCGAGATGCGAAGTAGGTTTTCTATTATTGTCATGTTATGTATTTGAATGTCGGGAATCTGCGGAAAAAGTTTCTAAATGAATAAGCTTAACATAATTTATTTTTTTCTACGTCAATAAGGAAGTTTTCTGAAAGTATAGTTAAAAAACTGAAAGGGGTAGTTTATTTCAATCCTTTCCAATTATTTTCAAAAAGTGAAAAAATATATCACAAGTGTCTTTAGATGATGGTAATACTTCCACAAAATTTTACCATTCCCACGCTTTTCATTTCCGAGAAAAACAATAAAAACACTCTTTTTTCGGCCATCTTTGCAACGCGATATCTCCCTAATGGTTGACTTGTGACCCAACGTTTATATAACAAACTACCTTTTATTCTCAACAAGGAATCACCCCCTGATATTTTGTGCCTTTGTTTTGAAACACCCTGTATAGACCTGTAATAACAGTATAAGCAATTATATATTCTTTTTGTCAGTGTTAATGAAGTGTAAACATTTCGATGGTAAAAACATTGCCAGGATGATGTATGACCTTGACATTGCCATGTGAACTCTACACAGCAGCGCCGATTTTAAAATGTTCTGTGGGTCTGGTTTGATGGTTTTATATTGAAAATATGACATTTTGACGATCGAACTGATTTTTTTCTAATGGGGCAGATTAATGTTGTGTTTTTTTAAATAGATTTTTAAAACTTTTATATTGTAGATTAATACGAGCAAGAGCGTATGTCGATGCATTTCTCAAGATTCATTAATGAAGAGAGCTGAACAGGAAGAGTCATTAAATTTTCGTGTATAAGAAACTCGTATAATGCAATGACAAGAGCTTTCTACTTCCCTAACAGACATTCGATATATAAATTAAATCATATCCTTGTTAGTGTCAATCATATTTGGGAGTTATTGGCTCGGTTATTAGTTTATTTCATAATGCATTTAGTAATGATTCATATAAAACTGCATTGTGTATACAGGGGTATTCAAGTTAGTGCAATAATCTAATTAGGACCATAATTACTGCGGAAGAGAGAAAGGGTGATCAATATTCAGTATGTGAATATACAGAGTGTTCCTTAATGATATGAGAATATTTAAGGGGGTGATTCTACATCGAAAATTAATGATAATTTGTTTTATAAACTATTGTCCAAAAATGTTCCGTTGCAAAAATATGGGGTGTTAAAGTTTTAGGAAATAAAAAAGGAATACTGCTTTACATATTTTCATGAAATTGGGTATGTGGTGACTATTAATAAAGGTGCATATTTTGCAATATAAACATAATTCCTATCTTTAACAGTGACGTGCGCATGAGCGCTTCTGTAATAATGGTAACAAATCAGAGTATATCGTATTATATCACATGCTGCAACTATTCTTTCTCTTAATTCCTCTTCAGTGTCAATGGGACTTGTGTACACGAGCGTCTTCAGATGGCCCTACAAAAAAATCTAAACTATTGAGGTCGGGGGACCTTGGTGGCCATTCCTGATGCTCACCGCGCCCACTCCAACGATTTGGATAAATTGTTTGTAAATAATTGGGTACTGTTCATCGCGCATGTACCACATTTGATTTCTTATTCCTAAAGGAACATCCTCAAGCAACAAAGGCAACTGTTGTTGAAGGAAATTCAGGTAAGATTGTCCGTCAAGTCGTCCCGGCAGGAAGAATGGCCCAATAAAGTAATCACTGCAATGATGCCTGCCCATACGTTAACCGAAAATTGTTGTTGGAAATTCAATTATAGCATGAGGATTTTCATCTGGCCACGTATGATTGTTATGGAGATTTTGAATGAAATTTCTTGAAAAATTAGCTTCGTCAGTGAACAGAATATGCGATCTAAATTGCGGATTTTGAGCAACATTATGAAGATACCACTGACAAAAGGTCACACGCTTTGGAAAATCTGTGGGAAGTAACACCTGTACTCTTAAAATATGATAAGAATATAACAAAAAATCCACTAAAATTCTCCAAACATATTGGTGGCTCCTACTCGTTTCAGGATGTTCTTCGATAATGTGCAACACGACCTCCTCAATTTCCGGTGTTCTTATATTTCGAGGTCTACCTTCAGATGCACCTTTTCGGACACTACCAGTTTCAAGAAGACGACGATGGATATTAGAAAAACTGCGACTATCTGGCAGAGCACGATTGGGATATCTCTCGTGATAAATACGTTTAGCTTGCATTACCGTCAGCTAGGCCATACACGTAACGCATTTTCACCATTTCCACATTTGACTAGTTCACCATTATTAGCGAGTTTGCAAAAATAAGATATTCACAGCAAACAAATTTTAACGACAAAAAGTAAAATCACAAAGCCAGTGACATATTCCAGGCCAACTAGATTTATTGCAAAATTGCCTTGCCTTGCCTTGCCTTGCCTGTCGGGTACTGGATAATAAATTGCGAAAAATGTCAAACATATTATACAACCAGTAGTCTAAAGTGACATAATATTATATTAAAATATAAACGTTATTATAATTATTTAGAAAATTAATACTGCAGTGACATCTATAATTATTCATTGAAATGTGTTCCAAGAGGAATATCTACTTTCTAGTAATTTACAGAACAAAGAGCTTACTGTGTATTTTTTTAAAGAGTTCTTTTATACTTCAGCTGCTTTAATGTTCAAAAATGACTGTATAGGAACTTTTAAAACGAATAAATTTATTAAATTAAAATATATTTTAAGATAAATTCTGAGAGTATTTTGCCTTCAGGTTTTATATTTACAAACAGATCGGAAATGCGATGTTTAATTGAATAAAAAGACGTAAATTTATAAGTTTCTTTCAATCACGAAGTGAAAAGAAGAACGAAAGAGACTGTAAATAAATTAATTTTCAGTCGAAAAATTTCAAATTAAAATATCACTGTAACATAAAAGTGAATGTCAACATTTCAATAGGTAAAATAAAAATAATTAAAGTAATCTCATCACTTCTGTTTACTTTGAAAAATAAAAGTCTTAGGTATATGCTGAAACGAAATTATTTTCATGGCATAAGGAGAGAATAATCAAATAGATATCAATCATATTTTTCAGAAAATAATGAATTTTAGCTGGAAACTCTACATCTTGCAAGGCAAGGCAAGGCAAGGCAAGGCAAGGCAAGGCAAGGCAAGGCAAGGCAAGGCAAGGCAAGGCAAGGCAAGGCAAGGCAAGGCAAGGCAAGGCAAGGCAAGGCAAGGCAAGGCAAGGCAAGGCAAGGCAAGGCAAGGCAAGGCAAGGCAAGGCAAGGCAAGGCAAGGCAAGGCAAGGCAAGGCAAGGCAAGGCAAGGCAAGGCAAGGCAAGGCAAGGCAAGGCAAGGCAAGGTGCAAGGTAAGGCAAGGCAAGGTAAGGCAAGGCAAGGCAAGGCAAGGCAAGGCAAGGCAAGGCAAGGCAAGGCAAGGCAAGGCAAGGCAAGGCAAGGCAAGGCAAGGCAAGGCAAGGCAAGGCAAGGCAAGGCAAGGCAAGGCAAGGCAAGGCAAGGCAAGGCAAGGCAAGGCAAGGCAAGGCAAGGCAAGGCAAGGCAAGGCAAGGCAAGGCAAGGCAAGGCAAGGCAAGGCAAGGCAAGGCAAGGCAAGGCAAGGCAAGGCAAGGCAAGGCAAGGCAAGGCAAGGCAAGGCAAGGCAAGGCAAGGCAAGGCAAGGCAAGGCAAGGCAAGGCAAGGCAAGGCAAGGCAAGGCAAGGCAAGGCAAGGCAAGGCAAGGCAAGGCAAGGCAAGGCAAGGCAAGGCAAGGCAAGGCAAGGCAAGGCAAGGCAAGGCAAGGCAAGGCAAGGCAAGGCAAGGCAAGGCAAGGCAAGGCAAGGCAAGGCAAGGCAAGATGTACAGTTTTCGAGCTAAAATTCATTATTTTCTGAAAAATACGATTGATACATTAAACCATGATTGTTTAATTAACATTGTTTATTTTCACGTCCTCTGTTACACTTTTGAAGGAACACGCTTATTTAAGAAACAACCTATGTAATGCTTGATATTTTATTTCACACTGTCTTTCCACTGTAATCCTTTTTAAAATGAATAAAATAATGCAAAAAATGTTTTAGTAAGAGTTAGATAAGTTGGTAAAGCAAAACATGTAACACTTTGTAATGATACATATTCGAAAACCACTACAAAAACCAAAACAAATATACAGGGTGTTTAAAAAAGGTTACAAACTTAAAGACATATAACAAAGGAGGTTAAGACATAAAAATAAGATAGAAACTCCTGTCCAAAAGTAAATGGTCTATGAAACGCCCCATCCCAAGAAGAGCTTATTGGCCGAAGTTTTGCCACCAACAGCTAGCTCAAAGAATGAGGGAGAATTCGGCTCGTCGCCTTCATAGCTGTAATGCAGTCCTAAGTTGTTTTTTTCAGTCTTACAACCGATTACTGTCGGCACCTTGTCCTGCTTTTTTGACAAGACAAAGGCACAGACAAGATATATACACCCATAAATTTAAAATATTAGCCACTGATATTTTTAAAATTTCAAGGTCTTTTTAATAGTTTCGATAAATTTTTGACAAAAAAGTATTCCAGTAAAGTGTTCGTAATAGTGACAGGTACTGAGATAATTAGGGTCGCTTAAATATCCTTCACGTTATTAGCAATTTAACTTAGTAAACAGTAAACACACTAATTACAACAATAAAACTACAAACCATGTCAGTGATAATTTCAACTATGTATTGTCATGATCAAGTACAGTTCCCTAGCAACAACATTTTATGACGTAAATCAAAACAAAAAAACTGTAACACGCTCTAACTCCCTTATTAAGCGCTTAATCAAAAATTGTTTTACAGGGTGTAACAAAAAAGTAGATCACCCCGTGTTGTTTTTTAGGTGCGGTTTACAATAATACCCTTGAGTATTTGGTTAATAACAAGAAGTATCTCTACACAATTTGTGATACGTGAAAAATTAAAGAAATCATAAAGAAAAATCCATTTTAAAAGTTTAATTTTAAGACTCTATCTTTTAAGAAGGATATTTTTGTATATAGTAGGTAAGTATGGTTAAATCGTTATATGTTGTCACCAAAATACGCAGTTAACAAGATAATTTGCTTTTTTGTAACTCCCTGTATAATAAACTCCAAAACCGCGAATTAAATGTAAATTTAATAAGCCGTCCAATTTCACAATTCAAATAACATACGTTAAACTGTAGCGACACCTAATTCCTTGTCTTTAAGGCAGGGATTTTGTAGAAAAGAAACTGCACAGCCTGAGTGAGCGAAACGACGAATCAATGAGGCCTAAGAGACAGTATACAAGTATACAAACCGTATAGGCCCGAACCATAAGGTTACCTGAAGTTTATCGTGCATTTTGACATACCTACATAAAAATGGAAACCGTGATATATGTTATGATATATGTTATTTTACTCTAGGACACAAAATGTAAAATTAGGAATAAATATTAATCTGAAAGTGAAACACAAGTTGTCCTATATGTCCTGGCTAGTGAGTGAAGTAATTTGGTGGCCGTGGCTGTGATAATTTTTGCCGTAATTGCGACATATTGGCGTAGTAACTACTTTTTGGCTGAAATTGAGGTATTTTAACATTTATTTTAATTATTCTTGTGATTTTATGAGCAATGAAAATTATCTCACGCACTAGCGGGAACCCTTATGAATACAATAGTTAACCAAATATTTCAATTTTCTTGGAGTTCTGTGTCCTCGCTTGAAGCCCTGTTAGACGGTAAAAATATATATACAAAATCCCAGCCTTAAGGTCGCCGTATTTCTCGCCGTAAAATGACCAAATTTGTGGTGTTCTTTAGGTACTGAAATGTCGAAAAATATAACACGTAGAGCAAAAGTAATATCAAAAATAAAATTATTGATGTTTCGTTTATACACTTTTACTATTTAAACTCTCCTCAAATAATATAATAACTTTTAAAATGCATTTGTATGACACACATTATTTCGCTATTCTAACCCCACATGTGTAGAAAACACTATTTCAAGAATAGGGCGCCCTTAAGAAACTGTTAAAATTCTACATAACATGTTAGGAATAACAACGCTGTTGTTTCTTATCAGTTATAAGGGGATACATACTACAAAAATTTAAGGTGATGAAATATAAAGTTTAACCTTGAAATAACGTAATAATAAATATTATGAGCAAAATGGGGTAGGTACATACTTCTACTGAATATTTACAATGGATTCTTAACTCCCGTGCTTTCGCGTTATTATTCCCGTTCTTTTAAAATAAAATAGGTATTATTACAACAATTTGCACAGCTTCAGGTAGTTTAGGGACACGAAATATTCTATCGCGGATTCGAACGTATGGCTTTAACGAAATGTAAACTGCCAAACTGAAATAACATCGTTAGGGAGGGATTTGTCAACACCTACCTGGCCGAAGGTTGTAGCGCGTCTCGCCGTAAGCGACGGGACTTCCAGGCTCCCCTTTGGGTCCTGTTATGGACAACCCTGGCATGCCCGGGGGACCGGGCGGTCCAGGAGGTCCCGGCACCGGGATGTAGCGTACGGCTTCGTCGGCGGAGGCCTTGGGTCCTGGGGGGCCCGGCGGGCCTGAACTGCCGTCTCGACCTGGGGTGCCGTCTTGGCCTCGGTCGCCCTTATCGCCTTTGTCGCCCTTCTCGCCACGCAGCTGGAACAACACATGGAACAGTTGTGACTTAATTTCATTATGTGAGTTAAAGTTCCGCCCCACCAATCACTTTGCTTTGTTGGTAGTCTACGGGGTGTTTCGAATCTAACGTCGGTTAGGGGTCTATTCTCGACTTTCGAAGAGTAATCCGTATGCGAATTACATGGTTCTGACTATTGTAACTACCGTTGTAAGAAGAAGGATAAAATAATCTAATTCGCATAAGTATTGCTCTGCGGACATGCGAGAATAGACACCCTGGGCCTCTATTCTCGATTGCAGTGGAATAATATCGAATGGGATTTCATTCCACTTAAACAAACCGTAAGAGTATCTTTATTACCTATACAGAATGATGCAGTCATAATGTTATTAATTTTAACGACATATTCGGAAGGTCTAATAAAAACAGAAAATCAGAAAAAAATTTTTATTCGACCTTTCAAAAGATAAACAACTCACGCCGTAACAATCGACAACCCAACGCTCCTGGTATGCTACAAATTTTCTGATGACGTATAAGAGTATTGAAGCTATGTCCAGCAGCGTTGCCACTCAGGACCACATACATATACAGCCTTATTCTATAACTCCATATCGAATAGAAATGTATTCCATCGAGTAGAGGTTAACTTGTCAAATCGGAATTCTTCGAAATCGGTATTCTGTAACAGTGTTTAAGGTGCCCGTATCTCTCGCCGTAAAATGATCAAATTTGTGGTGTTTTTAGGTACTGAAATCTCGAAAAATAAAACTCGTAGAGCAAAAGTAATATCAAAAATAGAATTATTGATGTTTTGTTTATCCACTTTTACTATTTAAACTTTCCTCAAATAATGTAATAACTTTTAAAATGCATTTATATGACACACATAATTTCGCTATTCTAACCCCACATTTTAACAATTATTTTCACATACTTATAAACAAAAGTGAACAATCTTATATGCAGAACTATGTAAGTTTATGTTATAACAATGTTTACATCTATAGTTGAATTTAAAAATACGTATTTTCAAAGATTTCAGTACCTAAAAATTCATTGGATAGATCGCTTTCTGATGTTAAATATTGATTTTACTTCGGTACCTTTGAATATTTGCAGGTGGCATGAAATAACATCCTTGTTATTTGCTAAACTCTATATTATTCAGTTCTTAAATGTCTAAAATTATTTATATTTGTAGAAAACATTTTCAGGAATACGGCGCCCTTAACTTCTACTATCGTCTAATAAAAATCGATTTCGACCGGGCAAACGTTGTCGAAGTGCAATTTCGATATCGGAATGTGATGTAGCGCATGCGCAGTGTCGATTATTTCTTTGACATTAGTATTATTTATTATTTGTGTGGACCAGAACCTAGCATTCAGTGATGATGTTAATATTCATCCCACAATTTGTCTATTACATTATTGTTGGCTTCTGAGGGCTTTGTCTTACCATGAAGTAATATTTTATTCTCCGAAATAAAATGTACCATATAAATGAGCTGCTCGGGTGATGTTCTTCCTTAGAAGGTGTAGCACGAGACATGTCTTCAGATAGTTCTGTTCCTCTTGAAAGAATATAACAAACTAAATTTCTCCACAAAACTACTTGTAATATAAATAAAATTTTATAAATTACCTAATTTGGGGTTTTCTAAAATCTACATCTGGACAACAATAATTGTCACCGCTGCATGTAAATATTTCAGTCATCATAACGTATTTGCATTAGTAAAAGTCATAAACGACCCATTTACTTTTACTATTATTTGATCAGGTAAGGTTCACTAAACGTCAGTTGGTCGTTAAAGGTCAAATTCGCATGATAAATGCGGGGTTGCCGTTGTACTGGAGGTGCGTCAGATAGACGTTCTCCTTTACGATTTATTGGCACTTCTACATGAGTTACAGAATATCAATTTGTGCCAGGGATCAACGCGGTAGATATTGAACATTCCGATTTGTAAATATTACGATTCGATCTGTGGATTTCTATTCGATTTGTTAAAAGTTACAGAATAGGCCTGATAATAGCATGTTCGGTATAGATTTTTTTTGTAATGACAAACTTCGTGTTTGCAATCTAAATCTTGAGGTATCTTTACAGATTGTTGCATTTTTAAGCGCTTTGTAAATTTCTGACGTAAAATTCATTCCTCATGCCCTCGGAATGCAAGTTCAAAAGCTCCGCAAAGTTTTATAAAGTAAATAATTTTGGATAAAATATTAAAAATATAGCTATTTTTAGTCAACTTTTCGTTATGTTCTTGAAAGCAGAATCAAGTTGAACTCATACGTTGATATTCCCATATAATGCAAATATGAATCACAATCAAATCCATTACTCATGATCAGTAGGTACCGAATAACACAGACGCAAATATTTATTAAAATGTCTTTTATAATTTTTTTCCACGGCTCTGTTCAGTTTACCTAACTTGAATTGCATTTAGGCAAATAGCAAATTTTATTAATAGTTATAAACTACACTGGCGACACAAACACATGAAATTCACCAACCTCTACCACGTGAAAATGATGACTAATTAATGAAAAAGGGAGAAAAGTCAGGCCACGTGCATCTGCTCCAGATGCAGTTCCAGTTAAGCTGTAGTTGCGTTTGATTTATACTCGAAGACACATTAATAATACAGATGATCAGTATTGAAAATGCGTTTAAATAATGATGTTATACAGATTCGGAAATTGCGGATCTTTACAGAGAAAGTAGAAATTGCCGCTTCATTCCAGGGAAGGTACGAACTTTAAGAGGGGCGGCGACGTGCATTGGTCTAGCATTCCCCACTACTACGGTAATCGGTTCCGTATCGCCAACGCTAATTCGCTATTGCATATCTAACTGTCCGGTCAACTGATGCCAGTGTTGTCAGGTCTCATGCTTTTGCATGAGATCTCATGCATTCCGAGGAAATCTCATGTTTCTTAATAGACACAAAAAGAAATAATAAAATTATTAAAATCTACCAAAACAAAGACCTAACGAGAAATAGAGGCAAAATCGAGGGCAAAATTGAATAGATAGAGGTAGGTATCTACAATATTTGGGTACTTGAAAGGTTCTTTATTGTAGACTGCTCTCTTAATAATTAACAATGAATACATAAACGGGTATGACAGTATACGGATATGCGGTGTGTGCTGTATTCACGCTGTATTGCAGTGATTCTTAACTCTATTGCGTAAGGGTACCTACATTTTCTGGAAACAACAGATTTTACGACCCGTGAGTCACCCTGCGTCACGAAAACTGCGCCTCAACGTTCGCCCGGCCTAACAATAAAATAAATTAGAAAGGTTACGTGGTTAATAACTTTTAAGTAAGTACCTGTAACTACCTACTTACAATGCAATATTATGATAAAATAGCAGAACATAATGCTTGTTAATGAAATAAAAATGGCATTACAAAAGTAATTAAAAATTAAGCTGTGTCAAGAGGTGTTTTTTGATAAATTAAGCCATCTCATGCTTTTTTTTTCAAAACCTCATGCAATTTTGATATTATTCTCATGCACTGAATTTTTCCCACCTGGCAACACTGCTTGATGCAAACATGCTGTGGTCGAAGTATGTGTGTAGCATGACACAAATACACGCAAGCGGCAAAATACAATTCACCATCAAGATCCTCACTTTCCAAATCTGTATATTAAAATTTTGGTATACTGTGTCAGCGCTCTACTAAATCTACATAAAAAACAACAATTTTTTATATCTTTTTGGCCAAATATTTAATAAGTTCATGAAAGTATATAATATATTGTACTATTTTACGACACTGACCATCAACAATTAATATTTTTACCAATTATCTCTGGAAGATTTTCTTACTTGTTACGTAAATATCTATTTCTCTATTCACTTTTACTCTTATTTCATCAATACGCACGAAGCATTAAATAATACTTCCTGAGTTCACAATTTCTGGATGGATAAACGACTGCGCTCAAGGCAAATGTGCGGAAAAGTAAACGCTGCCAAAATAAGGAATTGCTGAGATTTTATGACACCTAAACTCCTCAATTTGCACGTTAATCTACTCCATGATTCGAGGACAATAGGCGTTTTCAAACTATTAATCAAGACGCGTTCCAACTAAGTTGTAAAGGGTAACTAAAACTCACGAACCGACGTGGATATTTGAATAGCACGTAGCTGATTTGCACTTCTAGTTACTTGCCCCTGTTCGGGATTTGGGGTAGGTCGTGCATTGTACCAGCGTTAACAGAATTGTCGGCTTGGTCATGCTTGCTTAATAAGGGCGTGGAAACTTTGTCATTACACTGGGTTGATACGAAAAATCAGTTTCTTATCTCCCTAATGAATGAATTCAAGAATATATCTTGTCTTTAAATAGACTATTAATTTTATACCGGGTGTTCCTTAATGACATACTGTTATATACGGTGTCCGGAAAGTAATGGTACCTAGTTTAAGCACAGCTTCCTGTGGTCAAATAGAACCAATTTAGACAAACTTAGCTTAGTCTAAAAGTGCCTCGTCTTGAAGTTACAGGGTTTCAAAGAAAACTTACTTTCTTATTATGGGCATAATTAAGAAACGAAACATCCAATCACGTTGAAATTTGATACAATTATGTTTTAGATAACTACAAGCATTGCGAAGCAGTATGCAGTGCCGCATATCGTAAAGGGCACTCTTAACAGTTTTTTTTGTACTTAACTCATTTTTATCGTATCTTTTTGGTTGGTCCTATTCTGATACGTTTCACTGAAAATTATGATGGAGAAATTAATTTTGCGTAGAAAATCTATATCTGTTCCATGTTGAAATAATGCACAGTTTTCGGTAAAAATGCGTGGTAACTTGATCGAATAGAAAATTTATTATTAATTATAATAATAATATTTATAAGTATTTGAGTGAGTCGGACGTGTTTATATTTGCTGCCTGATATACATTCAATATTGTGCCTTATTATTGCATATATTGTGTATGCGTGTTTGCTTTAAATTGGATATATCTTTATTAGTTTATTCAGTGCTCTTGTTTCTTTGGTGGCTGATAAGATTTCTTGCGATTGCTACGAGTTGTTTTTCATCTGCTTAGCGCCAGCCGCGCTACTATATGCTTACTGATGTCTAACTGTGGTAAATGTAAATACAAAAAAAATGATGGGCTCGTTGGATGTGAGGGACCATGTCAAAAATGGTTTCATTACTCTTGTGTACAAATGACTGAAACAGAATTTAATTTCGTCCAGAAATGTAGAAATTTGTTATATATCTGTGATGCATGCAAGTTAAAATGCGATGTCACAATTAAGACAGATGTTGTGAAAATTGATTCTGCACTTATAACCATTAATGATAGAATTGCCCAGCTTACTTCTTCTGTTGAAAAAAAATTTACCGAACTTTCAACATTTTTTCAAAGCTCTCTTGAGGCAAAAATGTCTGAATTGAATACGGATATTCATGATCTAAAGCAAGATTTGCAGAAAACTAGTGTCAATACCCAACTTCCTTCTGGTTCTAGTGTGCCTAAACTGTCTTATTCTGCTGTTGTTGAGAGTAAAGCTAGCGTGATTGTAAAGCCTAAAGCTAAGCAAAATGTGGGTGAGACGAAGAGTGATGTACTGAAATCCATTAACCCGGTTGCATCCAATATTAATGTTACCAATGTTAAAAGTGCTAGAGATGGTAGCATTATTGTCAGTTGTTCTACTTCCGATGATTGTGACAAGTTCAAGAATTTAGCTGGTGATACTTTATCCAATAAGTATGATGTCAAAGAAATTGCTGCCTTACACCCTAGGATCAAAATTGTTGGTATTTCCGAACGTTTCGATGACAATGCACTGACAAATTTTATCAAAAGCCAGAATAGTCATGTTTTTAATGTAAATTGTGTATTCAACTTATTGAATGTTGCTACCTTAAAGAAAAATAAAAAATGTACCAAGCTTCTTATCAAGTCGATCGAATTACTTATGGTAGAATTATGGATGAAGGTAAGTTACTGGTTGGATATGATTATTGCACTGTATTCGATGCCATTGAGTTACGCCGATGCTTCAAATGCAGTGGATTTCACCATTTTGCTGATAAATGTAAGTCTAAAGAATACGTATGTCCTCGCTGTGCTCAAAATCATCCGCTAAAAGATTGTAAGTCAGAAGTTCTCTGTTGTGTCAATTGTTATAATTTAAGAAAAAGAAAGGACACTAAATATTCCGGTATTGATATACATCATGCAGTGTGGGACACTCAATGTGTAGCTTACAAACAAACCTTAGATACATTTAGATCCAACATATTGGGAACGCAGTAGCAATTAATGTCACCAGCCCAATTAAAAGGTCGTACTACTCAAAATCTTACATGTTATTACCAAAATGTACGTGGACTGCGCACCAAAACTGAACGTCTTTTTATGTCATCGACCGCTGCTACTGAATACGACATTATTGCTTTCACTGAATCATGGTTAAATGACAGTTTTGTGGACTCGGAGCTTTTTGATGTTACTGTATATGATGTGTTTCGTTGTGATAGGCGATATGTTCGTACTAATACTAGCAGGAGTGGGGGTGTAATTCTCGCAGTTAATAAAACACTAAAACCAGTTATTGTTGATCTCAGCTCAATCTGTGATATGTTTCCTGAACTAGTCATTGTGGATATTTTGTGCGTAAAATTCAACTTTTTAGGTAATATTTTATATGTTTTACTCGTATACAATCTTCCTAATGTAAGTACTAACGTTTATGAAATGTTATTTGACGCCATCGAATCACTTTATTATATTTTTGTTTCTAACATTTTGATTATTGGCGACTTTAATATACCTAGCTTAATGACTAATAGTCACAGTCCTGTTGTGAATTCGCTGAATAACTTTGCACAATTTTTTAATCTTCTTCAACACAATCATATCTTAAATGTAAATAACAGAGTTTTAGATCTTGTTTATAGTAATTATGATGAATGTTTAGTATCTAAAGCTGATGATCTTCTTCTAAATGAAGATTCCCACCATCCTGCCCTAATAATTACTTCAAAATTTCCTATTAACGCTAATATGGTATTTCCTCTGCCCTCTAATGAGTCTAAATATAATTTTAATTTTAAAAGTGTAATTTTAATTTGTTGTATCATGAAATCACTAATGTTGACTGGGCACCGCTTTCTAACTTGGGAAATATAAATTCAATTATTGATGAGTTTTACAACATATTAAATACATTGCTTGTGCAGCATGTACCTGAAAAGCGGAATGCTTGTGGTCATTTTCCGGTTTGGTTTAACGGCAACGTCATTAAGAAACTCAGAGTGAAAAACAGACTTTGGCGCAATTACAAACTGTCTTCTAATGTCGATGATTATAATAAATTCAAGGAATTAAGATCTGAACTCAAATCCTTGATTAATTTGGCCTATAAAGACTACTTGGTATCAATTGAGGAAGACCTATCATTAAATCCAAAACGTTTCTGGTCCTATATTAACTCCAAAGCAAATACTACGTCTATTCCTTCATACATGAGTTACAATGACGTGACGTTAAATGAACCCTCGGATATCGTGGACGCATTCGCTGACTATTTTTCGAAAGCTTTTTCTAATAGTTCTACCCCTTCATCCAACAATGATACCATTGTAAATCATGACTTACTGTACATTCCGGAAATATCGGAAGACGATATAATATATGCTATCAAGAAAATTAAAGGCAATTTTACAATGGGACCAGACTTAATACCAGCTTTCTTAGTAAAAGATTGTGCAATAGTTTTTGCTAAACCTTTAAAAATTATATTTAATGTCATACTTAAATCTAGTGTCTTTCCCGAGTCTTGGAAAATTTCTAGGATTTGTCCTGTTTATAAAAGGTTCCAAAAATAATGTAACTAATTACAGGCCTATTGCAATTATAAGCAATTTTTCAAAAATTTTTGAAATAGTTATCCACAATCACCTTTACTCTCATGTCGAGAAATATATCTCCCAACATCAACACGGATTTGTAAAAGGACGTTCTACAACAACAAACCTAGTCTACAAAGTACAATATATTTCCGAGGTATTAGATAGGGGCAGTCAGGTAGACGTAATATACACTGATTTTTCTTTCATTCTGCGGGTATATCGGGTGCTCTCTTAACCATGTTTCGCTCATACCTTACAAACCGTTTTCAATATGTTCAATATCGTGGCTTTCAGTCAAATAAATTTTCTCAATTTTCAGGTGTTCCTCAGGGATCTATTTTGGGGCCCTTATTCTTTATTATATTTATCAATGACTTAACTCAATTATTGAATATTAATTTTTTATTGTATGCGGATGACCTTAAATTATTTGTTGAGATAAAGTCACTATCTGATTGTTATAGATTACAAGATAACTTAACAAAAGTACACCGTTGGTGTGAAGATAACTATTTACCTTTAAATGTCAGTAAATGTAATATTATGTCGTATAGCCGACGGAGACTGATTCAACATTTTGATTATCTTTTGGATGATACTATTTTAAATAGAGTGTCGCAGTTCAAAGACCTTGGTGTAACATTTTGCGATAATCTGTCTTTTGACGTGCATATTCATTTAATAACTGAATCTGCATTTAAAAGCCTGGGTTTATTTTGCGTAATTCTAAGGCTTTTCGCAACACGGTGACATTGAATACACTGTTTAATTGTTTTGTTCGCTGCAAACTTGAATATGCCTCTATTGTTTGGTGTCCGATTTATAACATCCATATAAACCTATTAGAAAAAGTACAGCGTAGATATTTAAAGACACTACATTTCATCAACTTTGGTGTTTATCCGGTTCGTGGCATTCCAGAAGATATTTTGTTATCAACATTTGATTTAATTAGCTTGCAGCGTAGGCGCATTATGTACTCTCTAATGTTTCTACACAAAATTGTTAATAATTTTCTAAATGCCCCTTCTCTGGTATCTAGAATTTTTTACCGAGTTCCTAGATTAAATTCTAGATCTAGTTCTATTTTGCAGTTGCCAACTGCTCGTACTAATATACTTACGGCATCCCCTCTTCATCAAATGATTACTAACTACCAATTGTATGAAGATCGACTTGATATATTTTTCCACTCAATTAATTTTATTAAATCTCTATTTGTTTAGCTGTTTTTTTTTTGTAGGCCATTCTATCGGTCCGCGTCTGCCGATCCACCTCCCAGGAAAACAGTTGTCCAAAAATCTCGTACAGGGCGCGCATAGTGCGTAGGTGCACCGTCTTGCTGAAATCATCTTCAATATGAAACCATATGGTATCGTCAGGAATGTCAGGCTCATTAACGTTAGTAAAAATTACTGAAAGGGCTGGAACAAGGTCATTTTCTAGAAACTCTAAATATCTTTGTACTGTAAGGGTTCCTTCAAAGAAGAAAGGCTCTACTATTCTGTCGTCAACTATTCCAGCCCACACATTTAATTTCTGAGGGTGTTGGGTATGTGCCTCTGCCATCCTATGAGGATTTTCCCGACTCCAATATCTGCAAGTTGGACGGTTTACTGTACCATTCAGACAAAATGTGGCCTCATCTGAAAAAGTATTTGCCGGTGTAAATTTCTATTTCCTTGACATAAATCCATTAGAATTTCGCAAAAGTGTAAGCGGCGATCAGGATCATCTTCATTGAGTTCCTGCACAAGTTGAATTTTGTAGGGACGATATTTTTCCTTCCTCAAGATACGTAGCACTGTGCTCTGACTAGTGTCATTGTTTAATGCAACCAATCGTGAAGAATTATGAGGATTATTCACCATACTTATCAAAATGTTCTGTTTCTGATTTTCATTAATACTTGGACGTCCAGGTTTTGGAATATTTACAACATTGCCAGTTTCTCTAAATTTAGACTCTACCTTACTGACTGCTGATTGGCTGATAGGGCGATCTGGATAATTTTCTCTAAATAAATCGCAAACTTCCTGCTGAGTTCTAGTCATATTCCCGCATCCGATAAGAATTAAAATTTCAATTCTTTGAGTAACAGTTAAATGTGCCATAATACTTTAAATTGAATAATAATTTCTATGTCGCTTACAATACTTATTAGAAAGTCGGTGTGACAATGACACTTTGCAAAGATTTTCACCTACGTGATCCATAAAGAACTATGGAATTCGAAAAACTAAACTTGATAACGTTTTTGCTTTATTTTAATTGATTTACGTTTTCTAACATTCAATCATCATTTACTCGAAAACTTTCCTATGTAAGAGGGCAAAATTTTAGTACTGTCTGGTAGAGAATTAAACGATCTTTCAGAATTAAATATGGTGTTGCCATTTAAAAAAAAAATCGATGACGTCATTACTCGAAAACAAATGACATTTGAAAATCGCATTCTTTGCTAACATATGTATTTTTTAAATTAAAAATCGACCTGTTCGAGGATTTTTCCCAAAAAATAATTGTTTCGTTTTTATTGAATTTATTCCATACTTTTAGCGCATACTGTATAGAAAATTTCAAACGCGCTTTTACCGAAAACGGTGGCTGTATAAACATGAAACAGGTAGGTATAGCTGTTCTACACAAAATTAATTTTCAGTCAAGCGTATCAGAAAAGAACCAACAAAAAAGATACGATAAAAATGAGTTACAAAAAAACTGTCAAAAGCGCCCTCTACAACATGCAGTTTGCATGCACTTCGTAATGCTTGTACTTATCTAAAACATAACATAACCAAATTTCAGCACGATCGGACGTTTCGTTTCTTAATTATGTCCATAACAAGAAAACATGTTTCTTCTTTTTTGAAGCCCTGTTAGTTCTAAACGAGGCACATTTGAACTAAGCTAGGTTTGTCTAAATCGGTTCTATTTGATCACAGGAACCTATGTTTACGCTAAGTCCCATTACCTTCCGGCCACCCTATGTACAGGGTTTCTTGCAAGTCGTTAAAATAATTTTAGGAGGTCATAGAATACTTGATTTTAAGTCGATTGAAACAAACATACCTATATACCAAGGGTTACAATATTTATGATAATTATTTGTTTAATATTTTTTAATTTAACCGTGCTTTTCTACAATTATTGAAGTGTAGAAGAAAAATAAACCTTTTTATAACAAATATTTCTATACTTTTTTATTAGGAATGAATGGATTATTTAAATTATTTAACCAATAAAAAAGTGGCTTCGTTACTTACCTAGAACTTCATAAACATGGTTCTTCTATTTTGTTTAAAGCAAAAAGTCAAATTTATACGTGGATTTAGTTTAAACCTTTGTGTGTAGGTTTATTCAGATATTATTAAAAACTTACCTAAGCAATGCTCTTTCAGTTCTTAGGAAAAGTTTCTTGATAAACATTCTAAAAATTGAAGATATTGATCTTAACACATTTAAGTATGCAGGGAGCGTATTCGCCAAAACAGAGAATAGCCTTTAGTATGTAATAAAAATGGTTTAAGAAATGAAGACATTTGCTAACAAGAACGCAACCTTTAGAAAATATTGAAGTTATTAAAATACCGGAGGATTCAAAAAGCTAAATATTTATTTCAATTGTTCAAATCTTAAAAGCTAATTTAAAGTTACGGCGCAAAAAGGAAAAGCAATGTTTCTATTAAATATGTTGGTATGCCATGAGAAAACAATTGTCCTTAGTTTCCATAGCAACCGTAAATGTAGATCAACTGTCAAACTATACGTTCGAATCTCAGTTAAAGTGTAAGTGCAAATATCTTTATTTCTTAAACCATTTTTTTACATACTGAACGGCTGTCCTGTTTTGGCGAATGTGCTCCTTGCATATTTAAGCGTGTTAAGATTAATTTTTAGTATGTTTATCAAGAAATTTCCTAAGAAGAACTGAAAGAACATTGCTTATATCTAAATAAACCTACACACAAATGTTTAAATAAAATCCACGTTTAAATTTGACTCTTCGCTATTACAAATTGGAAAAACCATGTTTGTGAAGTTCTAGGTAAGTAACGAAGCCACTTCGGATTTTATAGGTTAAATCATTTAAATAATCCATACATTTCTAATAAAATAGTATAGAAATATTTATTATAACAAGGTTTGTTTTTTTCTACACTTCAATAATTGTAGAAAAGCACGGTCAAATTAAAAAATATTGTCACGGAATTTGCCCCACTCGCACCCAAAATCGACGACTGTGGTATCGCGAAACACAAGATTGCCCCGATCGCTCCTACGCGATTCTGTTAAACAAACAAAATGCCGTGAATCGAGACGGGACTGGAAAAATGGGGAATCGACGAGAAGCATTCGAGTCGTTCGGGAAAATGGATCTAGAGATACTAGAAAATACCTGGAATATTCGTTGGGTCTATAAAAGAAGAATAAACGGCCGAGTTAGTTAGTCTTGTATTACAGTCTGAATTGAAGTGTTTAGTTGGAGAGATCAAAGTGATTTAGATAGCGATTAATTAAATAAGTGTTTAGTTGTAATTAGTGTTCAGCATTGTCCTGAGTAGTTAATAAAGATTAGTGATTAATTATCGGATTGTTTTTCTGGCAGTAAGAGAAAAATTCGGATTGGGAAATCCGTGACAATATTAAAAACTTAATTATGACAACCGTTATTAGCACTGTTAGCTGACATACCTGCACAAACGCCATGTTGCGCATCAGTAAAAATCCAGTACTTATTAATAAATTTAAGAAGTCTACTTCAAAACAATATTCAAATATTTTAGAAAAACGCGATGGAATTGCCACTGGCAATAACATGATTTGTTTTCTGCAGCTCTATAGGAATAAAAAAAATCATTTTAGATACTGACATGTTATCAGTAAGTAAAAATTACATTTTAATTTAATTTGATATACAGGATGTTACAGAAAATCTAGGAGCAGGTTATGTGTTTAAAAATAAGAAAACAAGTTTATATAAACATGGGTCCAAAAATGCCTCGTTTTCGAAATACAGGTTGTTTCAAATTTTCCGTTTTAAATTCTATATTCTTCATTTCTAGAAAACCGATCGAAATATTGAGATGAGATTTGGTACACAACAGTGTATAGTGAAAGGCACTTTTACGTGTATAAATTCCTGTTGTAATGTACTAGCATAAGTAACGTTCGTGCCGTTAAATACTCATTTTTAGCAAAAAATTGTACGCCACTAATTTTTTGATAAATCGGTATCGTCCTTTTCCTTCTGACGCACTGTTTTCGAGATAAAAATTAATTTATTAATCATTACAACAGACCAACTTTGGAATGCTAATTAAAAAACAATAATCTTGGTAGCATGTGTCAGTTTGTAATGTCAGATTTAAACAAAAAAGTTAATACAAAGTGTCGAGTGACTTGCTTGAATTGTTTTAGTTTTTAGAGGTTAAATAAAATTTTTGTTTCCATGTTGCCGAAATATTAAATAATACAGACTACTTAGAACAAGTTACAAATTAATTTTATTTTTTTATCTGGAAGTTATCTAGACAATTATTCAAGATCACTTAAGTATCTTTTGTCTGTATCTAGACTATTTATGGTTTTATCTGTTATTTATCTAGACGCTAATGTTATTAACTTTGTATCACGCTGATGACTGACAAGTTCTGATTGATACTAATATTTTATAAGTTATCATTTATTTTGTATAGTTTGAACTGATTTTCCTTATTGATAAGTGATCTGGTTTTGATTTAGATGATAAGGAATGAAAAATGTTTTAAAAAAACGAAGGATTTGTACTCTACAGAAAACATTTTAATGTTAAAAAAAATATGATTACTTTTCAGTACATACTATACATCTGTAGCATGTAAGAAATAGGATAAGTAGAGGAGAGTTAGAAGCGTTTAATGAATTTTTATTGTCCAGTAAAATAGTATAAAATCGACAAATATTGTTAATAATAATAATAATAATAATGTTAAATACTTAATAAATAATCATTACTGTATAAGAACTGTTTCCTTTATAAATAATAATGCGCAATATTAAGTAGGTAATATAAAATAGTATTTTACATACCGAGATGAAAACCGTAACCCGTGGTATATAGGTATGTTTGTTTCAATCGCCTCAAAATCACGTATTCTTTCACCTCCTAAAGTTATTGTAACGACTTCCAAGACACCCTGTTATACTAAATTTAATTCATATAATATTTAACAGAGCTACTTAAAGTTATTATTGGGTCCGTACAATAAAAAATATTTCTAAAAAAAAATCAAAAATTTTAAACTTACCCCTCCAAATTCTCCCTTTTCCCCTTTAACTCCTGGAACACCTGGTATGCCTGGTCGACCCTGTGAAAAAAATTGAAAATATTAAGTATATTTAGTAATAACAAAACTGAAAAACTAAATTAGATACGACAATCTCAACACTTCATTAGTTTTAGATATAAAACAACATTATTAGGAAATGTATAACTTAGGTCGGAAATGTGTGTATATCTCATTAGGGCGACGTTTGAATAATGTGTTAGTTAGATATACTTCTAATTAGGGGTGGGCGATAACGGTTTGGAACTATCGATTATCGATAAATAAAATATACCGATATTATCGATATATCGATATTATCGATAATATCGCTATTATCGATATAATATCGGTATTATCGATAATATTCATACTATCGATAATATCGATATAAGCGATAATAACAATATTATCGATTAATATATAGTAGGGGTGGGCGATAACGGTTTGGAACTATCGATTATCGATAAATAAAATATACCGATATTATCGATATATCGATATTATCGATTAATATATAGAAATTATCAATATTATTTAAATTATCAATACAATAATACTGCATTTTCGATAATTTCGATGTTACCGATTTAATAATATTATTTTTGCTTTGTATTAATTTTCTGTACATTCAAGTTAGGCATATTGTTGTTCCATTGACTACGGAAATTAATAAAACAACATGAGAAAAGAAAAATAATGTATTTCTTGTCGAAAATAGATACACAGAACGAATAACATTAAAAAAAATACATTTAATTCACTGAATAAGGTGTTTATTTAGTGACAGAAATATTAACTGTTCTGCATGTTGTCGGAAATCCTAATGGTACGTAACAGTACATGATGTATAATACTTGTTTATGGTTTTGAGATATTACGTGTTTATTGTTCAAAATTTAGTCTAAAAATTTCTAATTCAAAATGCTTAATTTCATGTATTTCGATTAATATATATGGATATTTTGCATATTCATTGAAAAAAGTTATATTTCTTAAAAAGACACGTGCTTGTAGATATTGGCTATTCGCGAGTACATACTTCCTAAATGTACGCGTAGCGTGTAGCCGACTTAATAACGCACATTGTCTATGATTACTTCTTTTATATTTGAAAAAGTTAAACTTGTATTAGGTATATGAGTTTATTCTATCGTGGCTAAGAAATATTTTACAAATTTTAGTTTCATTCATCTTCATGTTAACCACGTAACAAGTAAACACTAGTATGTAATGTAGCAAGATCACTAAAAGATAAAGATCTAGGGTATGTAACTGAGTAACTGTATATACGTTTACATATAAGTCTCATAAATCATTATTGGCTTCAAGCTACGGCTAAACGTGATTCTTCGTGAGTCAAATTATTGATATTAACAAAACTAGGGTTGGAAATATTTATCGATATATCGATAATTATCGAATTATCGATAATATCGAAATTATCGATATTATTGAAATTATCGATATTATCGAAATTATCGATAATATCGATATTATCGATATTATTGAAATTATCGATATTATCGATATTATCGATATTATTGAAATTATCGATATTATCGATAATTCGATAATTTTTTATCTGTATTATTATCGATATTATCGATAATTATCGATAATTATCGATATATCGATAAATATTCCCAACCCTACTTCTAATATTTATTATGTAAAAATAAAATTAGTTAAAATTAATGTTATCAGGATTTGATCTTATTTATTTAAGTCATTTGCAAAATTAAAAATAAAGCCATTTCGCTCTTCGACTATTTCACATTTATTTAGAGGGTAAGTTTAAATAATTCAAATTTAAGAAATACATAAAATATAAAATACTATCCACCTTTTATTTCGCTGTTCAATAGAGAGTGATCAAGTTCAACGAAGAAATTACAACCAGCTACCGCAAACGGTATTTGTGACATTTAACAATCATTCTACTTTGGCGTTAGGCAGTAGTTGTTTTAAAGCCAGTCTGTCTGGGTAATTTATGTATTTGCTTAATTTTACATTAATGTACTTACAGCTGTCATAAAAGTATTTCTACGCGAAAACGGTCCTTTTATGTAATAAAGGGATTGGGCATTCCAAAAATTACGTTTTTTGCCCTGTTTAGTGGCGTACCAAATATTTTTCTCAAAGGGTGTTGTAGACTCCTCATATCCGGTATTTGGTAACTGGTTATAATTTGAGTCCGATTTTTAGTTTATGAGTTGAACTTCCTAAGTAATAAGTACCTACAAAATTTTAGGAAAATAGCTCTTGTCATTTTCAAGTAACCGAAAAAGTTATATTTCTTCCTTCAAGATCACCCGGTATCTCTGTTGGAGTGCAAGATAAAAGGTTTCTTAAATTTACAGTTCTGAACATTTCATAAGGAATCTGTTTGACTTTGACTATTTGAACTTAACCCACCCTGTCTTTACATGGATCATTGAGAAGCATTTAATCTATTGTTTTTTTTTCTAAAAGTACCATTTGCAGCACTAAAGCGTTTTCCCAGTTACGAAAATTCTCATACAATTTTAATTTCGATAAAAGTAGCAAACCCGCGGCAAACACTAATTTCCGTGACGTATGAATTTCAATAACACTCGGCACCCTTATCTGCAAATGTGAGGTTCATCTCTACATCTGTATTTTTAGATCAATGTGTGTGTGCAACATTTAGCTTGAGAGCAACATATAATTATGTATCGATGAGTGTGTCTGCCACATTCGATTTGAGGGTAACATAAAAATTACTGTTAAATTCCACATTTATATTGGCTGGAAATCCAACAGTTATCTACAAAAAAACACAGTGCGCAGTTCTACCATCCAAATATTGACGGTAGGATCGAAAAGGATCACAAGTTAAATACATGTTTACATTGTTTGCTTAAGGAAATTCGAATTTATATTGATACGACCTGGCAAATATAACTAGAATCGATTTTGTCTGTAAACTTTCTTTGTGCTCGTACAGAATAAGTTTTAATAAACATTATTCAGTGTTGAAGTGTGCAGAAAAATCAGGTAGATACTTAGCAAATGTTACCAAATTTGGATATAGATTGTTAAAAAAATTCATTGTATCCCTAGAAAGTTTATAAAACATAATTTGCAAATATGTATAAAAAGATCTTCGGTTGTTAAATTATAAATATGATTTATCAATTCAGTATTTCAAAAGTAATGGAAAATATATATTAAAATTTACGTGCCTATATGTTTTAATTAAATTGTGACGTAAAATTATGTGTAATATAACTTTTATCAATTCAATTTATTATATAATGTTCATTAAAACATTATAGAGAAGGAAAGCTATTTCAATATATTTTAATGTAGTATTTACAAATTTAACCCACATTTTATTAGATAAATTTTTTAATAAAGGTACGAAATATAGTATGCTCTACTTTCGAAATAAACTGAAATAATTTCAGTTATTTTCCATTTTACTTGTTCATCTTGTGGAATAACTGCTAATTACTTTTGAGGCACTCGGCATACTGTTTATGTAAATACAATATTAGAATGTTACAAATAAGTGCAAATCTGGTATTAGGAATACAGATCAAAAAAGGATATCGAAATTGGAACCATCAGTAAGATCAAATTTTTGAGCATACAGTGGAGGATCATTATAATATTACAAACAAAATAAGTCATATATGCGTATTTGTATTATCTTCACTTTTGTTTCTTTACACTTTTTGTAATCAAAAGATTTATTTGATCAAGTGCATTTTTACGATACTCATTACATTACTTAAAATAATAACAAAATGATTAATTAAAAATGGAATTACTATATTATGATTTATTATTTATTTATTTATTTATTTATTTAACAAATACACTACCCTACAGTACACAACCAATTACAGGATAGGAAAAATACAATTTGCCAAAAACAGAAAACAGAACATATACAGTACACAAAATACATACATTATCAGATACAGTGAAAAAGCAGTAAAATTAAACTAACAGTTAAATGTACCAACGTAAATATGTTACAGTAAATTAATAAAACTATCAAAATTTTGAGATTTTATTGAGGCCATAGTACAGTTGAAAATATCGCAGCCAAAATTATAATATATTGCAAATCTATTATAATTTTCACAAATCCGGTGAGTAGGTGAATATTTAGTTGTATTAATTTTTGTCGTTGATTTTTAAAACAACATATTAAGCCTAGAGCCATGTCTAGGTATCCTTAAGTTTATCAATTTAAGTATATGAGTGCAGTCAACTAAGTTATGCAATAGTTTAAACAAAAATATTTACTGAGCCATTACACGGCGGGCAGCCAGACTACTGATACCAAATATGTACCGTAAACTCTCGTAAGGATATCCAACAACTGGATAAACCCCGTCCTCCTTGTAATATAAAACTTCAGGAAGCGTCTTTGAATACGTTCTATACGATCTATGTATGAATGTTATAATAAGGACACCAAATTAAAAAAACAATATTCGAGTTTTGATCTCACAATATACTAAAATAATAGTATTTTAACATGAGTGGAAGAAAAATCATTCATATTACGAATTACAAAACCTAACTTTCTAAATCTATCACAAGTGATATTTTGAATATGATGTGTAAAGGATAATTTGCTATCAAATATTACCCCAAGATCACAAAATGTAAGTGATCTGGAAACAACAACATTTGCGCTATTTTTAAGTGTAAAAGTGAGAACATTACATTTTTTTACATTCAGATCTAACTTGTTTGCAGACCACCACGCATTCAAACTATTAAGAGAACTCTGCAGATTAATACAATCATTAAAGCAGTCGATTCTGTTATATATTTTCATGTCATCTGCAGACAGAAGGCACTTAACATTTATATCAGTAACAACATCTTTTATAAAAATGTTAAAAAGCAATGGCCCAAGGATCGAGCCCTGTGGCACCCCAGATGGTGGAATGAACTGAAGCGACTGTTGACCAGAAAATTCCACATGTTGTTGACGATTTTCAAGGTAAGATTTAAAAAAGATTAGCAAATTATGAGAAAAACCAATATTATTCAATTTGGATAATAACACTGTATGATTTAACCTGTCAAAGGCTTTGCTGAAATCGGTATATATAACGTCTACCTGGGATTTCTGGTCAAATGCATTAGCATCCGTTAAGCAGAATAAATTGGTCGATGTTGACCTGCCTTTAAAAGAGCCAAATACTTTTGAAAAATTGTTTAAAATGGTAATGGGTCTGTAATTTTCGATAACACTATTAGAACCCTTTTTATGGATTGGAACAACTTTCGACACTTTTAAAACGTTAGGAAATGTATTCGACGCAATCGCCAAATTATATAAATAAAATAACGGAGGAGCAAAAACACTAGCACAATCACGTAACAAAAAAGCAGGAATTTTATCAGGTCCCGCAGTAAATTTTGGTTTAAGCTTGCGTAAGCAATGTAAGACTTCGTTTTCAGTGAAGGAATTAATCTGAAATAATTCATTAGTGTTTTCCATTGGGTAAAATAAGTCATCAGCCTCAGCTGTCAAATACGAATCTCTAATATACTCAGCAAATGCAGTTACTATGGGCTGATTTCCTTCACAAATACAATCCTTGTACGTCATTGAAGTAGGTGAAATGAATTATAACTAATGTTGGAAATGACCAACTTCAGCCAAAATACTTGCTTCAGATCTTCTTGAAATTGCAGCTCAAACACGTGCAAAAATTCCAG
This sequence comes from Monochamus saltuarius, assembly GCA_025584915.1. NCBI lineage: Eukaryota > Metazoa > Arthropoda > Insecta > Coleoptera > Cerambycidae > Monochamus > Monochamus saltuarius. The sequence goes on from CM046721.1 coordinate 21,358,939, forward strand.
AAGTAACTCGTATCACAATACAACCAGCTATAATTAGTTGACGTAAGTGACGTTCAATGTCAACCTTGTAAACTAATGCCTTCAGAAGTCCCCAAATAAAAATATCAATAGAGTTCATATCGGGTAACCTGGATGGCCAAGGTTGACCATTTTTACTGAATATTTTATTTAAAAATTCACGAGCAGTCAAACTAAAACGTGGGGGAGCCCTGTGGTGCATAAACCACATTATTTGCCATAGTGAGTAGGGAATATCATCAAGTAGTCCAGGTAAAACGTTTTTAAAAAGATTAGGATAGGAGGCACCGGTTAACGTTCTTGGTAAAAGGCCCAACAAGAAAATTTCCAACAATACCCACCCATACATGCAAGGAAAGCTGATGTTGACATCGAGACTCCATTAAGGCATTAGGGTTTTCATCAGCGTTTATTGCGGAAGTTCATTATAGCATGTCTGAAAAAATTAGCTTCAACGATAATTATTTTTGTTATTAAGTTTGCCGATCTTAACAACATATGTTTACTCCTAATACCGTTTGATTTCTGTTCCCATTCATAATTTCATTATTATTCCACCTTTCCCTTACTTTGGAATGAGTACTGAACCCAAATATTGAAGATATCTACATCTGCAACACATCTAGTCCAAAGACGACAGTTGCCTACTAGAATTGCTGTCCAAGACCAATCATAAAAGTCCACCACGTTGCAATAACTAAACCAATGGCGACTATGTTAGAAGAAAATTACATAATTTATTCCTGTAAACATACTCCAAATTCAAAATTGCCAAAATAGAACTAATTCTAACAATCAACCAACCATCAGTTATCAGTTCAACGTATAACCACAGGCTACAAAATAATAATAGGCAATCAACGACTATCAGCTTTAAAATCTGAACTTCAGCTGCCGATCTTCTAGTTTATGGAATTTGATAATCAACTTTTGATATGATTTTTATTGTTTTTATAGGTTTTCTCTTAAATTTGCTGTGCGACCCCCCATATTGACTTCAGATTCGTGTTCAGCGGGAAAAAATACATAGAAAAAATATAATGGAACCCTCAGTACACACCACTTTTTTTTTGTGGACCTGTAATCAACATGTCAGCGGTAAAGTTAACATTTTGTCCAATTTTTGGCAAAACCCAGTGGCAAAATTGTAGTCGAACAGAATGAGTATTCTTGCGGCAGTAAGGCTTGAACCCTTTGGATGTGATACGGGTATAACTGTTGGTGCTTCAAAATGGATCAAACTAATTTATGATTCACATCAAGATTTGCAGCGATCTTCCTAGTACTAGTATTTGGTCTTCTTCAATTTCATGTAAACTAGCTTCTTCCAATTCAGGCGCTCTAACACTCAAAAGTCGTTCAGAAACTGGACCTTTCTGAAATGAGCCTGACTCTGAAAGACGTTAAAAACATTGCTGAACGTTTTTGGATTAGAATAATTTGGAAATCTTTCAATATTTGCCTAGACTCAGTACCATTTCCATCTGCAAGGCCATACATGTAAACCATACTGTATTTCAACATTTGAATACGCATAAGTCATTATTAAAACTTATTCTTCTTAAAAAATAAGCTTAATTTGACAATGCACAATATTAAATAAGATGACGGCTTGCATGGCCTCCCTAAGATATGTTTAAGTAATTTTTCTACGTTCATGCAAAAAACAAAACTTTATTGAACTATATTTAGTGGAAAAAATGGTTCTTTATTGCACTAGTGCAGTTCTTTATTGCACTAGTGCAATAAAATGTTTATTGCATTCATTTGTCATTCTACTACAGCGTTTTGTCATCATGACAAACAGAAACGTTCAAATTGATGTCACATTTTCCTAGATTTAGTGTCATCTAAATATCATTTTTTGGTTTTTGCATGAACGTAGAAAAAATATTATATGCAACTCGTACAAAAAGTGCTTATTGCACCCGACGTGTTGTCCTACTCGGCCTGACGGCCTCGTTGGACAATTTCACGTCGCGTGCAATAAACACTTACTTTTTGTACTTGTTGCATACATAACTAGTAAGTAACTGTGTAAAAATGCACTTGATAAAATAAATCAATTTTGTTATTAATCGGTTTGGAATACAAGAAAGTGTAAAGAATCAAAAAGTAAAGATAACACTATGACGCTTATATAATATTATATAGGGTGATATTTTTTTTTGGCAAATAATGATCGATGATACCCACACCTCCACCACTGATACCTTGAAAATTCCCGCCCATTAGTGTGAAGCTATCGTGTTCCTACAATATTCCCAAACTCGCGGTTTCTCCGTGGGTTGACTATTTTCGGTACATCTTTTGGAATATATATTTTATGATTTCTATGGGTTGCATCTATCGCGGTCCCTTAATTTGCATTGTAGAAAATAGGGTTTGGATTACCCGCTACTTAGAACTGTTCAGATCAATTATTTAACAGTACTGAAAACACATACACCACTTAAAAAGAACTCATACTGAAACATATAAGAGTTTTTGTGGCATAAATTGTCAACATTGGCATAACAAGACTGCTACTTCAATACAATTAACTATACAAAATCGATAAACAGTATTGAATACTCGTTGAAAAGTTTCGAATGTTGATGTATTATCAATGCTGGATAATGGTTATCCTAAGATATCTCAGTTATATAACAAAAAAACCTTTATTTTTGGCCACTCAATACGCCTCGGGATATTTGGAGTTTTCCGCATTTAAAAATGATACATGATACAGTCTAAGTAATCTCTAAGTAATCATATCTAAGAATGTCATAATCTTGATAAATTACATAACATTTCAAAAACAATTGGAAATAAAACATTCTCATGAGCTAAACAAGCAAAACGATTTAGCGATATATGGCGTCATACAACGGAGTACTTGGACCCCAGAGACGCACAGACTTTTTAAACCCTCTGGTGGTCTCATTTACTCCTCGCTGGACTTTTTGCTGGTCTTCTTTGGCCATACTTTCATAAATCAGTCCCGTAAAACAAACTGCCGGTCTATTTAATACACAGCAAATTAGGTTTTTAAACTTTTCAGACCTTAGTGTCGCCGTGGACGAAGTATATTTTCTGCTTTTAAAGTATAAAATTAATAGTAGCTGGTTATTGCGTATTCCCTAGGTAGCCAGAAATTGCAAGATGTATCCATTTTTCATGGAGATAAGTTTTTTGTATATATTTTTTATCAATTTGTTAATTAAACTGGACAGTAACATGCTTATTTTTTTTAACAAAACGTTTTTGCTTTAATCCTGATATAACCAGTCCATAAATAATAAAATGTTTATTGTATTTTCTAATTTAATATTTATTCATTGACTTTCATTCATTGCTACTGTTATTTTTATAGTCTACTTTCTAGGACTCTAAATGATATTTTTTAATACGAATAGGGTTTAACCATAGAAATCATAAAATATATAGAACGTCAAAAGAGGTACCGAAAATAGTTAACTTAATGTAGAAAACGCGAGTTTGGTAATATTCATTGAAATCTACGATATGGAATGCGTTTAGTCCATCGCGCATCCAAATAAAGGTACCAAACCTAGGAGCAGACAGAAACATGAAACTCAGCAAAGACAATACATACTTCATTGGTTATGTATGTGGGTGCGAGAGAGAGAACCATCTGCATGTACGATATGAATAATTATTGTGTTCTTAATTTCCAATTATTTTGTTTGTAAACACGTCATTGGCGTACAGTGTGGTTTCTTCTTTTATCTTGTATCTCGTTAGTGTTATTCTTTGTGTATTTTTGTGAGGTAATGTTGGAACATGTCATGTTTTATAAGGGACTGTAAAATTAACCAGCATACAGCACGAAATAATTCTTCATATCCAGAATTCAATTTCATTTCAATTCACAATCAGCTAAGCCCCTACTGATCAGCCATTGCTACAGGCACAAAACAAATATGGCGCTGATCATGAGTAATCAATTCGCGCAGCTTTTACACTGAAATGTACGATATGGAATGCGTAAAGTCCATTGCGCATCCAAATAAAAGTACCAAACCTAGAAGCAGACAAAAGGAGGCACATGAAACTCAGCAAAGACATACTTCATTGGTTATGTATGTGGGTGCGAGAGAGACAACCTTCTGCACGTACGATATGAATTGTGTTCTTAATTTCCCATTATTTTGTTTGTAAACACGTCATTGGCGTATAGTGTGGTTTCTTCTTTTATCTTGTATCTCGTTAGTGTTAGTCTTTGTGTATTTTCATATCCAGAATTCAATTTCATTGCAATTCAGAATCAGCTAAGCTCCTACTGCTCCGTCATTGCTAGAGGCATAAAACAAAATATGGCGCTGATCATGAATAATCCATTCGCGCAGCTTTTGGCGCATTCCAGTCATCATAATACAAAATTACATTTCAGTGAGCTTTTAGCTCATTCCAGTCATCATAATATAAAATTACATTTCAGTGGTAATATTACAGTAACTTAGCTTTTATAAGTTGGTTGCACTAACGGGGTAGCTTCACACTAATGGGCGGGAAATTCAAAATATATTTAAAAATTTTGCGTCCAATTTGATACATGGTGATTTTCCGGGTTGTTGTGCCGTGACCTCGGTAACTGGTAGCTGCCAGAAACAGAGTTAAAATACACATCCCTAGCATTAGACGGGATTCTTTTACCTGCCCTGGTTGTTCTCGCGCTAGCCTCAGTCGCGGCGAAGCTTTTGTAGAGTCACCACTGAAGATGCCGACAGTGAAGAGCAGCGAAAAGTTTGGAAGCATGGGATGCGACCAGTTATAGCGGCGGCTACGGAACGCCTCGGAGGGCCACCATTATCCGAGGAACGGTTCCGATCGTAACAGTCGTAATACCAACAATAGGAACCGAAATCAATATATGGACGGGCCCAGAGACACCGATAGCGGGTCTGTCCCCACAGAGCCTAGCTCGAGAATAACCAGGGCAGGTAAAAGAATCCCGGCTAATGCTAGGGATGTGAATTTTAACTCTGTTTCTGGCAGCTACCAGTTACCGAGGTCACGGCACAACAACCCGGAAAATCACCATGTATCAAATTACAGCACTGGCCGTGAAAGCCTAAAAACCACTATTTTACGTCCAATTCGTAGAAACCTATGACTTATATGATCCAATTGCAAACCTTCTGTTTTGGTTTCAATTGTATGCTGGAATTGTAATGCAGTCTAATCAACAGTTTACATTAAGTTTTACCTAGATAGCTGCTTTCTAAGCTCCTCCTGCTTCTGAAAATAATTAGCTTTGGCTCTAACAAAGTACAAACTAACCGCTTACGTTCAAATAGTATCAGACGATGAGAAATATGAGACAGGCTAAGATGGAAAAATGTGACAGTTAGTAATGCAAATATAAATAAAAAAATAATTACTACTGACTTTTTGATTTCTTCCGATAAACACTATTAAAATCCTGCTTTAATTAATCCATTATTTCTTTAAATTGGATCAATGAGAAAAAAAGTTTGATACAATTTTAGGAGTGGCTCACCCTCAATGAACTCATAGTCAAAGAAGACTAATAATAAGTCTAAACCATGTACCAAATTTGGTTATTTCAAGTTAAAGTCATTCAGAGATATTAATTTTTTTCGAAATATTTGACCCCACACAATATTTTGGCATCCCCTGCATGCACCTGCTGTTGTCAGTTCTTATGCGGAACACCCGTATAAAAGACCAAAAGCCTTTACATTAGACACTTGAAAATAGTCAGACTATGGAGGAGCTTAGAAAACAGCCATTTAGCGAAAAATTAATGTAAGCTATTGGTAATACTGCAGTTTAACTACTTAGCGCATCATTGAAACCAAAATGGAATATTTATAATTGGACCATAGAAATAATTGTTTGGGAGTGTTAAGTATATTACTACGGGAACCAAACACATTTATTTCGGTATATAATGATTAGTAAACAATTTTGAAGTAAAATTATTAACAGTCCAGACAATTCATCGTTCGTGGTGTGAAAGCTATGATTTAAAATGCCAAAGGCGAATAATAAAAAAGATGAAGTTTGGTCTAATATCGGCATACAAAAAAATTGCAGAATTTGAAAAGAATTATTGGAAATGGAAGCTTTAAAAACAGACAGATGCTTCATTTCCGTACAGATGCGACGTTATTACGCAATAATACCAACTCTTCAACAAGGTCTGAGAGCTTTGTAAGAATTATTCCCATTTTGCTTTGTCACGTTTTTGTTCGACTTAGTATGTATCAAGCTGCCTGTGAACTGCACTACTACACTTTTTGCGGAACTGGGACTCGGTGTTTTTGTTTCTGGTGCACTGTGGAGTCGTTAGTGTTTTGTTTGAAATTTAAATAAGTTTCGTGGATACTTGCATTTGCAGGAAAGTTTGCTGCAAAGTTTACTCATTCGTCGTAAAAAAATATACGTGCTTAGAGGTCTGGCCCGAATATTTAATAAGCGAACTTAATTTAGAAACAACTTTTCAGTGGTTTTGTGGGATGAAGGTGAAGTAGGAAAGGCTCATTTCTTGCGAGACATTGAAAAGCATTTTTTGGTTCCTATTTAGCCGCCTTAATATAATCTACTAATTGAGTTTTGCTAGATTTTAGGACAATTTTACGCGAACAAAACCAGTCATACAGGGTGATTCAAAAACAGCTGACAGACTCCCAAGGCAGAAAGTACGTGAATAATAGTACAGGCGGCTAAAGTTGTGCTACTGATCCACGAAAAGCATTGTCATACAACTGTAGCACATATAGCTCCATATGATTCATTCTTAATTTCAGAATAGATGCGTCATGAAAAATGGAGTCAATATCGTAAAAAAATGTTGAAGTTGTACTTTCAACCTTTACATCGCTGGACTACTATAGTTTCTAACTAGGCGAGTCCAAATATTGATATCCAATTACTTTCGGTAAGTATTAAACGTTTTTGTGATGCAAGTCTTTACATTAGTTTTTCAAGAGTCATATATGGCTTGCGTGTATAGCAACTCGGATTTGATGGATATCGTCTTAATTTATGGTGATATGAAAATAATTTTCCCGCGGAGTACAGGTCAATGCATGTGTAGTGCAACGCAAGGGAAACCAAATCGTGGAAGAGATGGGGATGCAGGACATCCACGGCGTATTGCAGCAGTGTGGCGTATCATACACGAGGCTAAATTATATCCGTACCATGTACAGCGTGTTCAAGCATTAATACCAAGGAATTAGACGAGGAGGACCGATATCATGGCCCCCACGATCTTCTGATTTTAAATTATTTCGACTTCTTTTAGTAGGGATATGTAAAAATAAAGTGCATCATACCGAAGTGGATATATTATTGATGATTTACACAAACGTATCATAGTTGCAGCTAATAACTTACGAGTTCAAAACGGACAAGAAGCAGACACATTTGTGTTAGTTTGTAGAAACTGGGTAAGACGGACCCAAAATTGTGTTGTAACATCAGGTATGTCAAACTATTTTATTAATTAAAACCGCAAATTAATTATAATAACGGCAAGAGCACTTGAATTTGCTGTATAAAATAGGTGTTATAAAATGTTGTTTATTTCTTTCATTGGGAATTTCTTTCCATTTTTTTGTCCGGTCAACGATTGCATGCCTAGCTGCCTTATCAGATTTTACAGTGGTTAATTTTTGGATCCCCCACGTTATTTCAACAATACTTTCATAACCGAAAGAGTATACAGTCTAAACCTGGAAAACTAAAAACACACATGAAATTTCGAAACCTGCTACTACTTTAATGCACATCCAGAGTTCTACATATAAGATTTAGAAAAAATGTATATATATCTGTTTGCCATTATAATGGCATGCAAGTATTTTAAACACATACATACTGGCAATAGTTCGATTTACTGTCGTTTTCATAGCTCTCTTGAAAAAAAAAAGATGACGCATTCATTTAATTTTAACAAAAACTTTCATTTGCACGAGAGAGTGAGATAGAAGGTATAAGGAAGTCAAACATGGATTGACAAAATATAATTTTTCAATAGAAAATGTAAAAATTTAGAAGGCATTCCATTTAAATAATTTTAACGGTTGAAGTAAACAATATTTAGCACTTGATTTTTCAATACTTTGTATGGAATCAAGTCAGTTGTAAGGCATTGTTAGAAAGCTTAAAATTCAACTATTCCTTGTATAAAAAAAATATTTCTTTAACTCCAATGCATTCCATACAGCTAATTCCAGACAAAGCGATGCAATATTATTAATATATAATATATAATTTTTATTTTCCGGAACATTGTAAAATCTCGAAAACTACAAGAATTAGGTATAGGAAAGTTTTGTGAAAGTATTATTGAAATAACGAGGGAGATTCAAAAATTTAATAAAAATCACCATTCCATTTAAAATAACGAAGTTGGTGATGACTTCCGCTATAATCGGAAGTGAAAATATTTTCATTGAAAAGCTCATATTCGATTATATCGGGAAATTTTTAGAAAAAGTAATCACTACAGCCAGTTTCTAACGGCCCTTCGTCATATTCTACATATTATTTAAAGATGGGGGCATTCTAAACTTCTAAAGTATATCTACTCGTAAACTCATTTCATAAAAGTTACATTATAAAATGTCACTTGGGAGTGATAGTAACTAGGGACTTTAGCAGACCGTCAAAAACTAAAAATACTGAGATATTTAGCACTCTTAAGAATTTAGCACACCGTCAATATAATTTACTGTTGATTAAGCTTGGGTTAGTGCAATATCAGATATTTCTCTTTCAAACTAACAAAAATATTGTAAAAATATTATTAACAGTTAAATAATAAAATACAATAGCTAGCAATACAAATCATTCATTTTATTTCTGGCAAAACTTTCTGTTTTATTTACTTAATTTAGACGTATATACACACTAGTTATAACTGTTAAATGGTTATAGATAAAACAATATTACGAAATAAATGCAAAAATCAAACAACCCTTTATAAAAAATCAAATCGTGTCTAAAATGACTTACCTTAGCATTCTGCTCCCGAAAAATTATGGAAAGAGATAGCGATGTTAGAAAAGAATATACCCATTGTAATTGAACGTTATGTCTCGCAAAAAGAACTTGAACCTATAACCTCGCCATTTTTGATCAAATTATCTTCACGTAAAAGATCGGTTTGTTTATTGATTTCTTACTATGAGATTTCACATAAATCTTTAGCTCTACAAGGTATTTCTAAAATAGGGTTTCAAATTTCTGCAGCGTATAGAACTCATTAAAATAAGCCAAAAAGATCCTATATCCGAAATTTTTTAAATATAGGTAGATAACTTTTTACATCAAATAATATGAGATAGTCCATTTTTTCTTTATTAAAGTCATAGATGTCCCGTTTGGGCGGGGTGAAAACGGTGTTAGACCCGTGGATATTTTCATTTAACTTTTCGACAAATTAATATTTCAATTTTTAATATTTTTTTAGCATTTTTACGTAAAAATTACGTCCATGTTTTACACGAAATTGGCAACAGTTTTCGAATAAATTGAACCTGAAAATTACTATTATTCATTTCAAACTCAATCACTCAAAAACCATTACCAATACAGAGTAAAACAAAGACCTCTCATTTACTTAGAAATGTTCTAAAATTATGAATTTGTTGAAAAAATTGTAAAAATCTTGAATTCTAGTACATACCCAATAATGAAAATTTGGGTAGGTGTAGCTTATAAATTAGTCGAAAAAATTTAAAAAAATTTGAATGTTAATACCTACTAAATAATGAAAATTTGAATAGGTCATGTTATTCCACGTAATAAGTTATGTATGCTCCGTAAATTTTGTCTATTTACTTTCTATGGTATTATCATAGACTAAATGTATGGTATTATCAATAACAGAAGAAAAAAAAAACAGTTTCATTTGTACCCTTTTAAGGACATGGGTAACTTCTTAAGGCTGAGTTTAAAGCCATATGATAATAGAAACCTTTTGGCCTATTTTAATAAATTCTATACGCAGTAGAGGTTTGTAACCCTCTGAGGAAACACCTGTTTTGAAATAGTCGTATAACGATTTGATTTCTTTCAATTATACAGGATGTTAAAAAAGAGTATAAAATATTTAAGTTGGTAATACTATGAACCAAAATAAGCAGAAAAGTCTCAATAAACATGGGTTCGCAAAGTAACGGTTGCGGAGATGTGGAATGTTTTATGTTTTTAGCCCCTTTTTTAATTTGCAAAAACGTTGTGTATCTCGTTAAAATAGTTGGTTGATGTTTAGTGAAATAAACAGTACGTATTTGACAGTTGTTCTAAGTGCACAAGTCTCTTTCGCTATGGCTGGTTACTCTAACGCAGAATTAACAGACATGCATTTCATGTATGGTCGTGCTAATGGGAATGCCACCGATGCGCGACGTCTTTATGTTGACGCTTATACAAATCGCCAGATTCCTTTACAACGCATGTTTCGAAGAATTCACTAAAGATTGCGTGATACCGGTTCCTTGAGCAAACAGTACCATTTATCCGGAAGACCAAGGTCGGTTTCTACTGCTAGAGCAGAAGAAGAAATTCTAGCACTGGTAGAGCAGAATCTAGGTACGAGTGTGCGGAGAATATCAGCCGAGGTAGGAATTAGTGGTCCTCTTGTTTGGAGAATACTTCACGAGCAACTGCTTTATCCATACCATGTGCAACGAGTACAGGCCTTAAATCCAATAAATGATCAAGCACGTTTGGTTTTTTGCTACTGGTTTCTACGTCATGATGCTGAAGACCCTCGTTTTCTTGCAAACATTCTTTTTACTGATGAGGTTCACAAGAAATGGAGCGTTTAATTTTCACAATAAGCATATTTGGGCCGACGAAAATCCTCATGCTCTAATAGAATCTGGACATCAGGCACGTTTTTCATTAAACCTTTGGACGGGTATTGTAGGTGACAGGTTTCTAGGTCTTGTTGTTTTACCAAACCGATTAACAGGCGCTGCTTACCTCAACTTTCTGCAGAACACACTGTATGAGTTTTTGGCAGACATTTGAGGCAACAAATGTGGTTCCAGCATGATGGTGCTCCAGCTCATTTTTCCATGGCCGTTAGAGAGCATTTACACCAAACGTTTCCACATAGATGGGTAGGAAGGGTGGACCTGTTTTATGGCCTCCAAGATCGCCTGATCTGAACCCTCTAGATTACTTTGTTTGGGGATATTTGAAGACATTAGTATATGGTACTCCTGTAAATAGCTTGGAAGAGCTGCAGCTACGGATTAATCAAAAGTGTCAAGAAATCCAAACCAAGGAGGGTGTTTTAAAAAAAGTTCGAATATCGTTGAGATGAAGATGTCGTGCCTGCTTGGAAATGGACGAAGGGCACTTTAAACGTCCTCTGTAACTTACACTATTACCTCCTGAAATATTTAACCCTCTTTTTTTAACACCCTGTATATTTGACTGCTTTGCTGGAGCTCACAAATGAATATTTACGAGTATTTTGAATATTTTCCTACTGATTCTAATCGTTGAAATCAGAAAAAAATGTTAATCTGATATTTAGGCAAAGGACTTACATTGTCCTACAATGACTAATCACCTGCAATTAAGTGTTGAAAAATATAAAAGTATCAGTTGCAATATTTTTAGAGCAATTATTGCCAATCTGTTGTTAAAATAAAACTAAAAATTGCGAAGTTATAGTTTGCTTATTTTTTTTTCGAGATACCCAGTATACCTAATTATTGTCTAAAGATATTATGAAGTCGGTTCACTCCTTATTTTATGCTTAAAATTTCTCTCCTATGGACGTACTTCCCTTAGTCTATAAATCCAATATCGATATCGGCTTTGCAGTGTCATGCGTAAGCGCGGTTTCACACATGATGATATTATCGGTGTCGGTATCAATATCGGATGCAGTGTTCACACATACCGACAACAAGTTTGTTTTTTCGCTTATCCTGTAGATGTAACAATAAGTTTGTTAAGGTTTAGGCAGCCAACAATTCAGTTTATTTAAACATAATTTAATCTCGGGAAACAAATCGTTTTTAGTGTAATGATCTCTTTTTTGTTAAAAATCAATTGAATTATTTCGTAAGAAAATATAATGTTTTTGACGAGTATTTATTTAAATGAAACAAATATTTATTTTATTTGAACATCTTATGAAAACTTAATTTTGAAAAACCATTTTCAAATACATTTTTTTATGATTATTTCCCTAAATAATTTGTTCAAATCTGTATAAAAATAACGTTTTGAATAAAAAAATATTTTTGATTGAAATTAATGTGCATTTAGAATGAAATAATGCATTTATTTAATTTAAATGTGCGTATTTTTAATTGAGGAATGTAAGAAAAATATGTAATTTTTTATTCTTTTAGTAAAGTTTTTAAATGAAATTTTATTAGGTTATATTTAAATAACATTTTAAAAATCCGTAAACTTTAAAAAATCGATTTCTTAATATAGCCGTATCGTCAAAAAAGTTCTTGTTTGAAAGAAAACATTAAAATTGTTTACTATAAACCAAAAGTAATTGTCAATAGGTGTTTGCTAGATGTAATTGCGCTATATTTCGCATACTCAGGTATGTCGAGTTTAAGGGACATGAACAACCGGGTCAGTCATCAGTTAACTCACGACTCACCTGTGACGTACTGATGAGTTTGAAACCGGTATATGTTGACTATTTGCTATACTCGCGATAAGAATTCAGATGACTTACCTCATACAAACAAATGAATAATGATTATATTTTCATCAAAATATTTAAGAAGCTGCAACTGAGAGTAATAAAACTATAAACTGCACTAAAAGTTTGCATATTGCACTAAATTGAAAAAAATTATTGTTTTTAACGCGACCAAATATCGAAATATACGTTGTCAATAAAAGAATTACGTAACGTCAGCGTAACACGTCTGAATTCTTGCCGCGAGTATATACATTTTTCAGGTGTAATTCCATGCTGGTAGGGGCATTTGCCCGCAGTGGTTTTCCATAATTTGAGCAATAAGTTGTTGACTTAAATAAGCAGATGTTTAACTGGAAAAAAATTATTTGAAATATACAAATATTGTTTTATCATACACGTATAATTAAATCAACACCAGAAGGGTGTCATTAAAAATGAAATAATGTTTCTTAATTTAAACAAATGCTTTCTGATTGATGATTTGGTATCAGGTAATGAATATTTATGTTTCCCTTTATAGAAACAAATAATTTATTTCCACGAAAAAAATTTTATTTTTAAAGAAATCAATTGTTTTTTCATTGTATCTAGCCACTGGATTCTAAATATTGTATTGTTTGGCTTGACTATAATTTGACTGCACGGATCTGTATCGATATTTCGTTATCGGTATCCGTGAACACTTTATGTATTTTGAATTGCGGTCTAAAATGGAACGATAAATTAATCGCCCGATTCTACAGAACCATCCGACATGCACAACGATATCGGTGAAGACCATCGATATTTCTGTCGGATCGAAGACTGTGCGAACATCTCCATATGAAGCTATATATTTCTAACTCAATCGGACACGAGTACCGATACCGATAATATCGTCCTATGTGGAACCGCGGTAAGTATTGTATTAGCTTTGGTCGCAAATTACGAGTGAAGCCAATTTTACTGAAAAGTGACAACCGATTCTATTGTTGTGTTGACGGCTGTAAAGTTAATGTGGATTAAAATATCGTAACATTTTATTTCCCATAATATAAACAGGAAACTCATATTGTAAAAAAGAAAATCCTAAACAAAAATTTTACAATATTAATTTATGAATGAATATTAATATAATTGAATTGTTTATGTTTTCATTGTGTGCCCGATGCTATATGCAAAAGACTCAAAATTGCACCAATGTTATATTTCAATTATCATTCATTTGTTAATTTATAAGATATTGTATATCTAATAATAGGTATATTAGTACAAAACCTCATCTCCGAAAATACGAATATTTGTTTATTATACTTCACTTTTTTGTACATTGATATAACAAACTATCCTAATGTAATATTATAATTAAAACTTTTAATTATCACAAATTTTAATAACTAATAAAATCATATTATACACAACTCTTGTTAAAGCGGTGCCAAGTAAAATATGGTGCACCCAACCGCTGAAAATCTAGACAGTGAGTCATGTTATAAACCCGCTCACAATGTATAGCAGCAGGCACAAAGAAAAATACATGCAGCCTATATATTGTAAGGTTTGCGTATCTCTGAGAGCATACTCGATTGCATAGCTTCTGTTGCAGCAACTAAGCATGCGCCGCAGCAAATACGAATGCACGAGATCGAAACACTCGATTTCCATAGGTTGTGATGAATTGACAGATCCTTCTGCTCCACCTCCAGCACTACTATGGGCGTGCGCATGGAAAAATTTCGGGTATATCTTTCCACTAATTCAATTATGCATGTAATGAATTTATTAGTGTTAATGTGTCACTGTTATAGTGCTAGTAACCAATAGTGAATATGTCTGTATCTATAGTGCAACATACATTTAAAGTAAACTATTAATGTGCTAGGTTCCTCGACGTCAACTTATTTTTGGTAGTTTTGTGTGATTTGAACCCTTCTCAAGTGGCACGCCTAGATAATCATGTCCTCTACAACCCTCACCTTCCTTGCTGATCTATGTACTGTGAATTAGTCACTCTCTATTACTTTCGACCTTGGGTAAATTTGGAAATAATTAATTTTTTAATATCAAATATCTCGAAATTAGCAAACTCATATCATTGTATCAACTAAAAATAATGGATACAATTATTTTCACTGTCTTTTTTGTATATTTTTTATATCTGATAGCCTTGAAATTTAGTACGTTTATGAATTGTCACTCTCTAGATTTTCGACGGTTAAGTATAGTTCATGTCAAGATTTACAACGGCGGCCGACCTCATCAAAGGAGCGATCCGACTTGATGAAATATCTTTAGACGGTGATATAAATATTTACATATAAAAACAGAAAGAAACTTACCCTCCAACCAGGTAATCCTATTTCTCCACCTTTTCCAGGTGGTCCAGGTGGTCCCATGGGTCCCGGTTTTCCTCTTCTGCCTCTTTTACCCATATCGCCTTTCTCTCCCTGCAAAATATGTATCTTAGTTATAATGTTTATCAACGCAATCACCGCAAATGGCTTACCTTTAGCGTGACAATATGTTCACTACCCTCTGGCATTATGACAGCTCCAGGTGGACCTCTCTCACCACGTTCTCCTTTCGATCCCGGAGGTCCGACGGGGCCAAGTGCTCCTTCTGTGCCAGTATCGCCTTTGTCTCCCTTGGTACCTGGTGTTCCTGGCGTACCCGGTACTCCTGGAATGCCTGGTTCGCCATCTATGCCTCTATCACCTACAACAGAAAGAAATGAACTGTTAATTAATATACAGGGTGTTTTCAAAAGAAGTTGCACAAATAGTACCGGTGAATCTACAGATGAAAATAACACGTTTGCATAAAAATGACCTTAGTAAAATATTCACCCCTTAGGAGATACAGCTTTTCAAAGTTTCCAACAAAAATATGGAACAACGTCTGTAATTTGAAAACCAAAAAATATATAATCAAATTTTCTACTAATACATGTGCAACTTCTCAACAATTTTTCGAAATTTTCTGCCCTTTGGGAAGGGTTAAAATAAACATCCCCTAAGTTTTTTTGCTACAACTTATTTGTTGGACAAAAATTAACTGTTAAAAAATACGTATTAGATTTTGTCTTAAAACTAATCGTTTATTATCATTTGAATTGCAACTCCCACGATGACAACTAAGAAAAATGTAAGTAGGCGGCTGTTATGCTAATTTACGTCATTAGACCTTTTATGACTTTTGTAAGAGCTTCCTTAGATTTGCTACTTAAAAATGTTATTTTTTACGATAACTTAAATAACTATAGAAAATAATTTTACTAATGATGTTTATGTCGACATGCTGCGAGTATTTCTAGAGGTGGAAGTTTGAAAATATACCAGGCTATCTGATACGTATTTTTAAATATTCAATTTTTGTCTAACAAATAAGTTGTAAAATCTGCCAAGGGGTAGATATTTTCGAAAAATTGTTGAGAAGTTGCATATGCATTGGTACAAAGTTTTTGTAAAATTTGTCTATTATATCTTTTTTTTCCAATTACAGCCGTTATTCCATATTTTTTTTGGAGATAGGGATAGAGAAATAAAAAGTGTTTATTCAGATCAAATACTAATCTTTTTAGAAACACATAGTTATAGTCTAGCGCGCAAATTCTCTTTCTAATATAAGAGGGTAAAAAATAAATTTAACTAATTTTTGATAAATCTGCTATCGAAGATCAATTTCCTTTTCAATTTCTATGACACAGACAAATTTTTGTACGCTTAGAATTTGCATAGGAGCCATGTAAATATGCAAAGGTAAATGAATATGTAGAAATAAATGAAAGGCAAGAAGAAAATGCATCAAACTTGAATGATAATCAAAAACGAAAGAGAAAAGCTTCTACATAGTTAAAGAATTATGAATTAGAAAACGAAATACCAATTTGTCTGAACCCAAGAAATAGACAGCGAATCATGGCATGAAGGTATAAAATGCGAAATAAGAGCACATATTAAAAGCGGACATTGGAACATACAGAAGCGATAATAACCAAAACCTTGTTGATTATAAAATGATTTTTAAAAACATAGTTGGACCAAACAATACACAAACCAAGAGGGGCCGTCTTATCGTAAGGGGTTTTACTCAAAGACCTGAGAGACTACAATTAAACATTCGCCCCTGTTGTGAAATTGAGTTCAATCAGATTACTATTAGCTATGGCGGCATATAAAACTTGAAACTAAATCAGTTTGACTTTACTACAGCTTACTTAAATGGTGATTTAGAAGAATAAATAATGATGAAAATACTAGAGTAGAAGTACAAAAAATATGCGAACTTACGATTTCCAATCACTTTCATCCTCATTTTTTTATTAAGTACACGTAACCTACAAAGAAAAAATGCAATGCTCAATGCATCGGGATCAAAAATTTTGGAAATTATTTTTGAAATAGCAACTTATTTGCATCTTAGAAATCCTGAACGATACTTAGGCTATAGTTTCAGGTGTTTCTCGGCAAAATTCCTTACTGACGCAGGAGAGGAAATGGCGAACATAAAACGCTTAGGAGGTTGAAAATTAACTTTGATAGCTGAGTGATACTTGGAAGAATCGGCATAACAAAAAGAGGGGCGTACATTTAAGCCCGCATTTCACTGAGGCTGGTCCAGCCAGGCTAGTGCAGCCCGGCTGGTCCAGCCAAATTTGAAATGTAGTATAGCAAATGGTCATACACTCACACAGGCTGGTACACGATGAGCTTGCTTTCGAGCTCAGGCGGCACAAGCCATGTTTGTAATAATTTACATTTTCAAGCGGGACCAACTATGCGGGATCCTATATAGACCAATTAGATTTCTGCTTTTATACCACGTGAGTATCTACGTCGCTGTACAATCTCAGTCACCAGTAGACCAGGACCAGCCTGGCTGGACCAGCCTCAATGAAATGCGGCCTTTGCACTTGTTCCAGCCACTAGCCTAGGCCGGACCAGCCTGGCTGGACCAGCCTCAATGAAATGCGGGCTTTAACTTCATCATTTTCAACCGAACTTTCAAATCAAGCCACTTTGCTAAACAGTCTGTTGCAACAACAGTTAAGTTCAGCTATAAATTTGCTAAATGTTGTAAACCATTCATTCACTATTAATATTAACGATAAGAAAATAGATTAAGAGCTCATTTTTATTCGTTTCAGAGTACTCGTACATAATTTTTATTAGTTTAATGTCCACATATTGGTTCCTTTAAGCCCGCATTTCACTGAGGCTGGTTCAGCCAGGCTAGTGCAGCCCGGCTGGTCCAGCCAAATTTGAAATGTAGTATAGCAAATGGTCATACACTCACACCGGCTGGTACACGATGAGTTTACTTTCGAGCTCAGGCGGCACACGCCATGTTTGTAATAATTTACATTTTCAAGCGGGACCAGCTATGCGGGATCCTATATAGACCAATTAGATTTCTGCTTTTATACCACGTGAGTATCTACGTCGCTGTACAATCTCAGTCACCAGTAGACCAGGACCAGCCTGGCTGGACCAGCCTCAATGAAATGCGGCCTTTGCACTTGTTCCAGCCACTAGCCTAGGCCGGACCAGCCTGGCTGGACCAGTCTCAATGAAATGCGGGCTTTAGATACATCTTCATTTTTCATATTTGTTTCTTTATTCGAAAAATAATATTGTTCTTATCTCATGTGGAAAATGTATTTCCCGAACATCGACAGCCAGGCAGCTCTCCAGTTTGTATATCACTTTCACTTTCTACACTAGTTAGAAAATGGCTATTGGAACATTCACTCATAGAAAGCTTGTCATAAACTTGCGCAATTCCTATAAATCGGTGAAGAAGTTTATGGGTAACTCAAACGTTGACCTTGGCGCTTCACACTTTGAAAAAAAATTAGTTATTGTGCAAAACTTATAATAAAAAAATAGCTACTTGTAAGAAGCTATTAATTTCACATTTGGCAATCTGAGAGTTTTAGATAAAGTCGTAAAGCGCCATCTTTCGCGTATTCGCCACTGGCATCGAATAATTCTTTAACAGCTTTTTTTTGTTGTACAGGGTGTGACTAGGAATGTGCAAAAAATCTGTTTTTAGACAGAGAATGTCACAATTCTAAACGATCTTTGAAATATTATTTTTTCTTTAATACATCAGGATGTTTGTTCTAAATACAGGGTGGAAAGGTTACAATTTTATTGTAGTTCGTCTTCAATAATTTCATTATAAATTGTAGTGAATACATCAAATTTGGTGCAGAGGAATCTTCTGGAACGAGAAATTGAAATATGTTGGATTTGCTGTCAATTGTAGAAGGCGCCACCTACCGTGCTACACATACATTCAAATCGTCAAAACTTTTTTGTGCTTCTATATCCAGCGCAGAGTTTCGTCTAAAATTTGATAGTACTTAATTGAATAAAGTATGAAAGAAGACAATGGGTCTATGTTTACAAAATAAAACTAAAATGCATGTTAAGTAGTGTAGATGGCGCCTTCTACAATTGACAGTAAAATCAAGGTCATATTTCAATTTCTCGTGCCAGAAAACTCGCCATTCTCAAATGTTATGCATTTATACTACAATTTATAATAAAGTTATTGAGAAAAAACTAAAAAAAATTCAACTTGATTTAGGTCATATTATTTTAGCCACCGGAATATGTATTTTGCCCCAACCTTTTACAGACACTTTCTATAAGTATAGTAATTTTCGAGGTAATTTTTTTCAAATGCGAAGTCCTTGAAAATTCCTTGAAATTGCCCGAATTTCCGCGAAAACCCTTAAAAATATTTATTTTGCGAAATCTTGTCACAATTCTGATCCTGCAGTGGTTACCCCTCGCTATTTTTATTCTTGAGAATAATTATAAAAAGTAAAATTCCATTCCGCTTTCACCCCCTCTATGATGTATTTTCAAAGAAAACTTCAACATCACCACGTTAACCCTTGCTCCGGGAATTTTCATATAAGGCAAACGGGGTAGTATAAAACCTGATTAAATATTCCTCACATCCGGTAGTATTTGCGTCGAGAAGTTATTCAGATGAGAGCTGGCTGCATTTAGGAAATATTCATCCTCGAGCGAATATTTCCCTACTAGGGCTCAGTGTTTTGGGTCACGGAAAAAATACGTGACACCCTTAGATATTATTTAAAGGACTCGTAAGGAATGGAAACATGGACACGCGTTTCTCACCCAGGAGTTGCCCGGAGCATTTTCAATGTATCACGCGTCCGGGCAAACACTAGGGGCTCTGAAATTTATAACTGGCAGATAAAAGGTTTAGAACAAGTATCCTTTTACGCGTTTCGGCCTATGGCGTATCGATGTGACTATTGCACTCCGCCAAATTTTTATCGACATCTTGAACATACAGAATGATAAAACGGAATTTATTTTACAGGTTGGTTTAAGGCTCTTACAGTAGATGCGTGTACAATGTACATGCGAATTTATAAAATCCCGGAAAAGTACCTGCATTTCGTTTGCACAGCTGGGATTAGGAAAATTTGAAAACAGTTTCTAGATTTGTTTTGCGAGGGTTTTGTAAATTCCTTGTCTCGCAATTTTGCAAGACTCTCGCATAAAAATGAGTACCATTGGAACTTTATTACGAATTTAGTAATAGTGGAGCTCACACGTAATTATTGATATGGTCGATCGTCGACAGTGGCTGATTGGTATAGAAATAGCCAATTCTTCATAAATAATATACAGGGTGCATAAAAAAGACGCAGAAATATTTAAGGGGTGATTGTGCAGGTTATTTTTATAAACAAAGGTCCACAAACGCTTCGTTACCGTTCAACAGGATGTTCAAGCTTAATTTAAAAAACAGTAACAATCAGATTTCTTCAGAACCGTATGAGATATTACAAAGAAATTTTAGGCGTGACAATAGCTATGGGAGACGCATACTTTGCCATCATTTTTTAGTCTTACTAGTGGCACGTATTGGCACGTCACTGGCTGTTTTAAAGAAAAAAAATAGAGCGCCGCTGCTTTTTCTAAAAATTATTTTTGAATTTCTTGTTCAATTATGAAGAAAAAAACTTTCTTCAGATTTTATCTTACAACGCACCGTTTTTGAGTAAAAAAGCCGTTTTAGTACATGTCCATTTATCATACAAAAATATTTTTTGCATTTAAAGGGCTTAATTCAACGGCAAAACAAATATTTTACAATAAGTATGTGTTAGTAAATTTTGAAGAAAATAGGTAAAAATTATAACAAGGTCTAAACCTAACTACAAAGTTGTAAGAGGCATGGAAATGTGCACAAAAGTACATAGAAGAAAAATCTTAAAAAGATTTCCTGTTAGAATCATTCATAATTTATACAAAAAAATTAATAAAATAAAGCTTATTAAATTGAAATGACAGGTTATTTGCTAATTACTGAGTGATTTGGAAACATAAACACCAAGTATCTACTTTTAATTCCCAATGATGCTTTCAAATAATAATAATATATGAATATAGAAATGATACTCCAGGAAACAACTACTCCGCAGACTAATGCCCCGACCGGCATTGAATTACTCCTGCAGTACCTGTGTGAATAGCCAAAAACTTCTCTAGATTTAATGGCTCGTCGCCCAGGGCGAGAGGTCTGCGCCTAAGTACCTGCTGTAACGTAGGCCGCTTCCTGCGAGTAGGGCCGCTTAGGCCGAGCAGGAAGTAGCACACCATTTACATCTCAATATATGAATAAATAATAATAAGTAAATAAAAATAGAATAGAAAATTTATTTGCAAAATTTATTGCTTCAGGGTTGTATGTTTTATTTTACTACCATAAAATTTAGTCAAGGTAACATATCTGCTAAGTACATCTAAAAAGGTTATCTATACAGGGTGAACCTTAAATAAGTACAAATATTTTAACTGCTGGTGTAGTTCGTCATATAGATCAGTCCAGTGAAAGCCATTTTTAAAAGTTTCTAATATTTACGGAGATATTAATTTTTTTAAAAAATACCCACATTTTGAGGACCGCTGCTTAACCAAGCTAATGAACCATATGATTTGTTGCGAGGTTGCCATATCTTCTCTGATATAAATATTACGTTTCCCTTAACGTAATAGTAAAGTAATACCGTTAATTCTATTTTAAAAATACTCGTTTGAAGCATAAGTACAGTAAAGTAGGGTATGTAGTATGATACGCAGCAATATTAACATACCTTTTAATTGCTTAACTGACCTTATTATAAACGATTAAAAATGAATTTCCGCAAGTTAAATACTGCCGTAAAGTATTTAGGAAGATATTACGTTATATAACTATGTCCAATATTCAAAAATTATACATAAACGTGCACACAAGCTTACCTGTTTGTTAAAAAATTAACTATTTAATCAGTAATCCACATTTCACAAGTTCAATGCCATTGTACACTGTTAGAAAGAGACACGAGACAGAATTTCCTTAAGTTATTTTATGAATAATAACGAAAAACTGTTTTGCACACAACATATTAAATTTAAGAGTTTGTTCAAGCAAATACATTTGTGTAACACTGGCAACTACACATTCAATCTGAAGCGCTGTGACTCATAAATGTATGAAAGTCAGCGGTCCTCAACAAGTTTTCCACACAAAAATTACAACATTTATTTAAAATTTCACTTTTTTATTTCTGATTTTTTTTGTAAAACAACTATTAATTATGTGTTCTACACATTGAACTATACTGCTGGTTAAAATATTTGTACTTATTTAAGGTTCACCCTGTATACATATTAAAAATAATTTTCATTAAAATCGCATAACTTATGTGACGTAAGCTTTCGCGGTAATACATTAAGAGACATTGTCCCTTAACATTAACCTATATTCAAGTCTATTATTCATTTACTTGTTAAGAACAAACAAACTAACAGAATTGTTTATATACACTTTTTCCTATTCACATTTGTATCAGATAGCCATTAAATATGTAATACCGGTTTTAGTCTTCTAGTTTACGATTTCAACAGTTGAAAACATTCTATTTAGAAATATTCAAATAAAACAAAAAATTATTTCAATGTTTGCTCGAACCTATGTAGATCGTTTGTTTAAAAGATTGTATATTTTATCCAATATTAAACAGTTTTCTCCTAAATGTATGAAAATTATGGTAATATTTCGAGGTTAACTAAATTTGACTTTGCTACATCTTTTAATCACATAAAGACGATTTGTATACAACTGACTACCAAACTCACCCTTAGGTCCTTTATCTCCAGGTTCCCCCTTCGGTCCAGGAGCTCCTGGCACGAAATCCGCCCCATTGTTAGCCCCACCAACAGTAATTCCTGGAGGTCCGGGGAGTCCTGGCACGCCTGCATCTCCCTTATCTCCCTTGTCGCCTGATTTTCCCGAAACTCCGGGCGTTCCAGGAATACCATCGAGTCCAGGCGTTCCCGTTTCACCCTTTGTACCTTGAGCGCCCTTCTCACCAGGTAAACCTCTGTCTCCACGTTCACCTTTGAGACCAACGTCGCCTTGGTTTCCTTTTGAGCCAGCAGGACCTCGTTCTCCTCTAGGACCGGAGGGACCCTGTTTTCCGGGTTCACCTTTGGGGCCAGGTACTCCTGGACGAACCATCGAACCACCCATGACTGTGTCCTGTAAAGTTTTGTACTGATTTATTTATGTTTGGCAGTTTTTAGGCTAATTAGTCTCATTTATAAAGGTACAGGATGATTCACGCAAATACTTCAGAGGTATCTTGATAAAATACTCGCTAATAATGTGTCTACATTACACTATTTTTATCATATTATTTTGTTATTTATTTATGTCCGTAAATAGAAGCAAAAATTTACTGTTTTAAAATAATACTAGAACTATAGTTTGGGTGTTTTCAAATTACTCTCTTGATAAGATATAGATAACGTCAAGAAAAACTTTTCTTGACGTTTAGACTAATATACAGCCTTCTCCACGGTTTTGTAGTTCTGCAGAAGGCTGTATATTAGCCGAAATGTTGGTATTATATAAAAAACTTGGGTTTTCTTCATATTATTTTTTGACCGATACCAGATTAGCTAAACATCTATAATTAATTCAAATGTCACAAATATAAACATTTAGTAAGTTTGAATTATTCATTCAGTCATCTCCTATAAAAACGTGAAATTAATGAATCTTTCCTTGTGATAAAGTTTGGACCCTTCTTCCTACTTAAATCTTGTTGTGGCTTATAATTAGTATTTTTATTAGTTAAAATTTGTTAGCAACAACTTTTGAAACATTAACAGGATAAAATTGTTCATTAGTTTTGAATTAATTTGCTACCATTATTCACTAATTTTCAAAATATCATTGCAAACAAACAAGCACTCCATTTTAACTTGAAATGTAAATTAGGTGTCTTAATGAGTAAACCTGGTTATGATTGTGTTGACTTTCACTCTTGTATATCTGTATAGCAATAATTCTACTGATCTTTAGTCTTTTTCACTTCTTTAACATTTCTCTTTTTTGTTTTAACCTTTCTGTAACTAAAACTGAATAACATGTTAACTATATTTTTACGTAAATACTATGTGTAAACTTTGTTAATTATATACTTTACAAATTTGCTAACGACATAGTTCACTCAGATATAAAGACATATTACAAAGGTTTAAACATTTGTATAATTTTTCAAAACTTCAATATGGACAATAAAAAGCACTTAGCAAACTAGTATTCAGTAACTAAAAATGTCTGAATCAAATGATCAAGCAAGATCACTGTTTTACATTTGGTGCTAAACTTGATGAAGAACGTAAATAAATAATATATCAGATTATACCACTGTACTATAATATATCTTCTATATCCACACATAAATTTATAATAAAATTTTCAATTAATTTAAAACTTCCGATTACCTGCAGAGCTGTTGCAAGTGTTCCCGAAGTTTAATATGACGTTACTTTATTGGCTGTACTACTTGTCACCTTGAAGGTTACCTTAGACTAACGCGGGTATTTTCTTTATCTCTGTGTTCCAATATATGTTTTAAGTGTAGCAAAACTATTTAAATATTAAGCGTGTAAAATTAGGAGAGAGCAGTTTTGGCATCCAGTGATAATTCGCAAAACAAGGATGCATTTATGGTCATGGAATTTATGCCATCAAGTGATTATTTTGACGCTGAAGTTAAGAGAGATAAAGGCATAATCATAAGTTATATTCTTTTACTTTGCACCATGATAAAAATTACTTTAATGAAGTAAGTTACTTCATTAAAGGTTTGCGTGAAAGTATAGGGTAAGAGTTAGATTATAAAATAAAATAATTTAGATATAATAAAAGGTATACATAATATTTTTAATACTAATAGTATATTTATTGCTTTACTTAAGGTTATTTAATTTTTAAATTTTTTAATTTGCTCAGGTGTTTTAATAAATTTAAATTTGTATTTTGGCACTAAATAACATTTAGGAATACTTTTGAATGTTTCCATCATTTCAAATTAAGAAACAGGACAGAACTTTATTAGAGTCTGTTTCTAAACAAATAATATGACGTAACAGTATCTTCAACATGGCGGCCGTGACGTCAAACGTGTTTCATGTTTCATAGTTTTTTAATAAAAATAATCATTAAAAAAATAAACTATTAATAAATCACATAGTTATTATTAGGCCAGAAGAAGTTAACTTCATAAATAGCAAAATTAATGACAGTTCAGATTTAGTATCAGTGTTAGTGTATTTACCTAATCAAATGTCAATTATAGGAAATGGTCAGTGCCAATGATAATATTTTTTATTTTTGCGTTGTCTACTTGTTAGTTTCTGAAAAATCTACGTTGTCAACAGATGCTAGATTATAATAATATCTATATATATATAGTGTTGAAATAAAGTACCCCTTGTATATTTTTCATTAAATTTTGTTTGAATTTTTTCGACTGAAAACAATTCTTTTTTTTTTAGAATTTAGAACAATTTTTTTCTTTAGCAATTTTTTGATCAGTATTACAGCTTTTAAGTAAAAAAATAAAGTTCACGTCTCTACCACGCACATAGTTTTCTTTCCAATATTTAATTTACACATCGATATCAAGTAGGTTTTCATCATTTTGGATTTGATGACCGTTCATGGTTCTTAGATATCAAATACTGCTATGAATTTGGAATTAAATAAACTTATCACCCTCAATTCTTTTCATATTATTCGGCAACACCCTATATAATATTGAGCAAGTTTAGTCACATACACGTGGAGTCGTCTCTAGTTTAATTTTCGCCAGAAAGAAAAAGTATTAGGAACCTATTCTCTTTTTGTACACTATAAACGCCATACCCTCATGATGTATCTAAATAACACCGAACAAATTTAAGAGGCGATTTTCTGATTAAAATCAATATGGGTTTTGGTATAAAATTTTTGAAAAACCCTTCCCTGAAATGTTACGCCTCTAAAAAAGAAATATATATTGTTATGAATTTTTTATTTTTGTGTGTGTATCTATGTGTAAGTAAGTATGTGATCTTTACTGTGTGTAATATTTGTGAATGTGTGTGAGTTTTAATGAAACAAATTTATGGCGCTTTCAAATTCTTTTCTTACCTTTATTTTTTTTTATTTTCTACCTTCTTCTAGTTTTTCTAAATCTTGTTTTCTTCCTTTTTCCAATATTTCCATATCTTCTTTCCGTCCTTCCATGATCGTTTCAGTCAATTTTTTTCTGTCTTCTTCTTGTCTTTTCCTGTCCTCCATAATTGTCCTCATCATCTCTTCTAACATACTTCTTACTCCACCATCACTTCCTCCATTGCTTGTCTCTTGTTCCCCCATACTTTCCTGTTCTGATCTTTCTTCACTATCATTTTCCCCAGTTTGTCTTCCACTTCTTAGATCCATGGTTTCCTTTTGTATATTCCTGTTTTATCTTGTTTTCCCTCTTTTTCGAGCCTCACGTTGTTGGCGACAAATTGTTATGATTTTATTTGTGTGTGTGTGTATTTATGGCGTTGTCAAGTATGCAGTCGTCAAATTGTTCTTCTTCCTGTCTGTATTTGTTCAGTAAGCGTATAACAGTGTTTGTATTTGTCTTTCTACAAGGGTATATTCTTATATATTTGGAAAATATGTCCACTATTATAAAAATATGTTTACTACCCTTGTAGCTTGTGATTAAATTACTGATAAAGTCTATTGCGATTATTTGTCTGGGTCTTGTTGCTCGTATAGATCTTGGTCGTCCTACATAGTGTAAATTTTCATGATAATACGAGTATATATATTTTTCTTTTTAATAAGAATTCCATGTATATCAAACTAAAAAAAACAAAGTTGGTGAACATTATTTGTCCATAAATCTGCACTTTTTGAAAATTTTTCAACCCGGAAGTATTTTTGTAAGAGGTTAAAATAATCAACCTTTACGACATATTTCTTATAATTTTTTTTTCGATAAAATTTGTTGCTTTCAAAAAATAAGTTTAAAAAGCCACATCCATTTACTAACTTTTTATCTTTTCAAGTTTTTTTGAAAAGTTAAGGATTTCTGAGGAAAGAATTGTAATGCATTCATATAACGATGGAGCTGTGTATTTTGCCGAAAGATTTAAGTGACCTGTTCTTTGCAATAAAATCCATAGAAATGAATGTCAATGTTACTTTATTGTTACTATTCCTTATTTGTTCAAAATTGTTATGATTTTGTGTAGAAAATATTAGAGACAAAAAAGTTAAATGAATGCGACTTTTTAGACATACTTGTTAAAAGAAAAACATATTATCAAAAAAAAAATTATAAGCTAAAATGTCATAGAGTTTGATTATTTCAAGCCGTTACAAAAATACTTCAGGTTTTCAGTGTAGTTTTATTGACAGATAATGTTCATCATGTTTAGTTTCATTAGCTTGATATACATGGAAAATAAAATCTTTTTTTTAATTTTTGGAGGAGGGTAACTTTTCAGGAAAGGGTTTATTAAAAAAAAAATTATACCAAAGACCCCTATTAATTTTTATCACAGGATCGCCCCTGGTACCTTGGAGAGCCTATCCTTTTTTATGGCACATAATTTACGTATAAACGTATGCAATCGAATTGTCGAGAGTCGCAAATGAAACAGAGAACAATTTAATTGGACACCCGCTCTTCTAACACAAGTAAATCAGTAGCAAAATTCAATTCAGCAAGCAATAAGACGGCAGGTAGTGCAACCAAATCTCGCCTCTTGTGAATTGCAACATAACTAAATGGACTTGATAGCGTGCCTTTAGGGAAGGGGGGGCAGGGCAGTACTAGATTATATTCAATCCTCATCTTTGATACCACTTGACACCGGTATCTTGCATAAGGGTTGCATAGAGTTACATACACTGAAACATGGGTGATATGAATAAAAGCGAAGTAAGGGGTAGATAATAATATAAGTTTAAGAATGTACTGCCATGTAAATGCTTCAATATTTAAGAAGGCACTATACGTCAAAGTAGACACTGATATTTTTCTGGAAGTTGCAACAGTGAATTCCTTTGACAACTATCGAGTATTTACTACAGCACGAAGTATTTACTTGATGCTTACTCCAAGTTTAGCAAACATGATAGTATTTACTTCGACAATTATTACATTGCTGATACCGCAACAGCTTCACTTCGCGTGCTACAATTATTGAAAGTCTCGTAATGACCCCGAGAAGCAACAAAAAAAATATAATTTAAGGATTAATCGTGATAATGACATACAATACCGTAGAAGATTTAGGTATTCAATGGTCAAATGTTAAAAAATGCAGTATAGTTTTATTAAAACAGATTTACTAAAGAAATTTATCGCTTCGTGGAACCATGACATGAAAAGAGAGGTGGTGCACTTTCTCACATTCGACAAATGGAAGTATACACCATAAATAACTGGTAGCTTCAGAAATCTAAAGCACAGTACTACTAACTTTGATTTGCATATACTTGTAAACTCGTTGATCTCAGGTAGAGTGGGGTAGAATACTATTTATTTTGTAGAATATAATACTCGATAGCTGCAGATTCTTCATATAGTGAAGCATCTGCAGCGAAATAGGTTGATTTAACTCAACAGAATATACTAAACAATTAACATTTATTAAAATTCAAACCAATTGAGTTTTTGGTTTGACCCGTCGACGGAAAATGATACCACTATCGATCTCGAATTTCTCATGATTAAAGCATGAAGTCATAAAAAGTCGCCAAATCAAGCTGTAAATCTTCACTTCTTACTTCATGTCTATTATAACAGTGGCGGCTCGCGACTTTTGAAACCAAACTGCTCCACAAAAGTTAAAGAAGTTCACAAATCTTGAATTTATTTTAAAGGTTGACAAATTTTGTTAAAAAATATGTTGATATGCTATCTTGAATGTTTACTCGTTTATACGATTAGCCTTTTTTGTTCCTCCTTCGAAAGCATTTTCAATTTTTGGCAAAGTTTTATTTTTGGTGATTTTAATACAAAATTCAAATTCTTAAAACAATTGCAAAAAAGTTTAATACAGAGTATGTCTTCCTCGCACTTCAACGACTGCCTGGCAACTCCTTTGCATACTGTCTATCAGGTTGTTCAAGTCGCCTTGATCAATTTCTCGCTACAGGCGTGGTAAAAGAACTCTGAGTTCCTGATGTGTATGTCGGAGTGGTGTGTATCTAAGTCTCTTTTTAGTTGGTCCCATACGTGCTCAATTCGATTGAGGTCTGGCGAGAGAGGTGGTAGTGCCAAGTGCAGAATATCATAACATTTCAGGGCATCGACATCAATTCTCGCACGATTAGGTCGCGCATTATTGTCGAGAAATAAAAAATTTGGCCAAATTGCAGCATGAAACAAAGAGATGATATTGTTGATGACTTGTTCGTCATAGATCTGTGCATTCATGTTTCCATTAAGCACCAACAACCCTGTACGTTCATTAAAACAGATGCCTCACCAAAGAACAACTGTACCACCTCTAAATGGATGAACTTCCTGGATGGTTCTACGATTTATGGGTACCAAAAAAAAGATCCATATTCGAACACGCCAACTATCTAAAAACCATTCATATCACGACTCTATAATTTTGTGTCAGGGGAACCCTTCTCAAAATTTGTCGTGAACGTAGGATAACATCTCATAGCCTTCTACGAACCAGAAGCGTTAAAAGTCGCTGTTGCATGATCCGACAAGTTCTTTACGGGTGGATACTGTTAGAAACATGCCTTTTGCAGGGGTAGTAGATATTGAGTCTGTTTCTCTATATCGATGCACAAGCCTTGAAATTACGCTTTCACTGACCTTAAAGAAGTTAGCAACTTCTCTCTGACGGCATCCGGCCTCGATCATTCCAATGGCCCTATTGGCTTCAGCTACACTCAGTTTACGTTTAGGCATTATTGTAAAACAATTTTGGGTTTTGAATAAGAGTTGACTATATAAACTAGAAACAACGACTGATGCAAAATTCTTAAAAAGACCAAATATAAGAACTAGCAGAAAACTGAAACATCCACTCAATGATGAGCAAAAAAACACTCAGATAAGAAAGTAAACATTTTATTTATTATCATAAACCATTTGGAAACGAAAATACGTCAACCTTTAAAAACAATTTCGACATTTGTGAACCTCCTTAACTTTTGTCGAGCAGGTTAGTAAGGTGAACAATCTGGGACTGTTCTAAATATGAACTACAGAATTAACATTTTTTGTAAACTCTTCATAATCATTATTTATACGTATATCAGAAAATACAAATACATAATTATTTGAAATTGCTCCGTTTTATTAGACAAATAAATTTATTTAAGTAATGTTTCTCTCAACTATTTGACAATTTTTTCGAAGTTTCAAATTAAGTATTTTTTTTATTTCTGTTTTACGCGCATTATCCAATGCCGTTGTAATATTTTATTTACTTGTACGTATCAATGTCAATTTGCAGTTTGAAAAAATACAATGAATAATTTTATTATGAAATATTAATAAATCTCGCGATAACTAGGAATATCTATTTTTGCTAATGTTGAAAAAGCTATTTATTGAATACCTAATTAATAATCTCGTTAGCATATTCCTTGCGTTTTCTTGTTCTCAGTGATACTTGAGGCTCTGGGCATTGCCATTTCACAGTATACAGTTACAGTATACACATCTGTAACTTAACTACAACCAATCAGAAACGACAATAAAATTTTTATTACAGCGCACTGAAAATTTAATATATTGATAACAGAAAAGGAACCATAAAACAATCGTCAATCTACATTAGAGTGTCTCTATTGCACTCTCATAAAGACGAGGCATGCCTGTGAAAGGCCTCTCTCCTGCAATTGGCTACTTACGGATCCCATTCTCTCTATCTCTTTCTTACCTATATGCTATTAGCATGAGGCATGCCTCAGATATGTCCTTATTTATCTTATTGTGCTTATAAACGTATTGAAGACCCTTTGTAGTTCGAAGTCGATATAGACCACTTTGGAAACGGTTCAGTTTTGTTTATTGTAGATATAAAATATGCAATACGACCATATCATATTATAAACTCGTCATGTTATTTTTCTATTTTACTAAAAATGTACGTAAGGTTATTTAAAAATTTTATCTTGTAGAAGTAAATAATCACTTCCTGAAATTTAAGTTGGCATGGAATAGTTTCCGTGATTGATATAACCGACGAAAGAGATGGAACGGATGTCGAAAGTTGCTTTTCTACCAAATTTTAATTTGACGTGTGACGACGGTACCAAATTACCCTTTTCGATTGATAATATCATTTCCCTATTATTATAAAAGTTTCAGGGCTGCCGCAAACTTAAAATGGTGCTGAAATTCACACCGACAGATAGATAGTTTATTAAGTTGTACTTTAGTAAATTTCTAAAATGCTGACGTATATATTAAGTAATAACTATACAAGGTACCTACTTTGTTAAAATTCGTCTTTCTAACTTCACAATGGGGTTTTTTTTCTGCTGAAATTATTTGATGCAGCTTCTCAGGTATATCAGATAGGGGAAATTTTGATAAATCAATAAAAATAAATAAAGATTCGATTTGTATTCATTTTAAAAGAACATTTTTAATCAATTTCACAAAATATATACAGGGTGTAACAAAAATTGAGCCCATCTCATTAACCGTATACTTCCAGCGACAGAATATTAGGAATATAATATAATCCTACTTATTAATACACAAAAAGATTTAGCTTAAAATATGTTCAATATTTTAGTTTATTAATTGCTCCACCTAAGAAGTACATTAGTGGGCTTTTCTAATTACAAAAAAATCTAATGTTTTGAAAATCCTGTTTTTTTTTCTATGTCGTTTTATGCATTGCTCCACAGCAACTGGTATAAGAGTGTTTAACTAATTTGTTTCTTAAATACTGTATTAATGTTTCTTAGCAAACAAAATTACAAGTTTTTGTAAAAACGGTCTTATGTTAAGAGATAGGTACTGTAGGAAATTTAAAACAAGTAAATTATCTACAAATTTCCTTGGGTGTTACTTTGCAATTTGACATTTAAAAATGTTATTGAACGCATCCATTTCCTTACGGATCCTTTCAAAAGTATAATTTATCCCATAAAAAAACAGGAGCTTTACGAGAAATTGTAAAGAGTAAAAAAATATTACAAATAAAATTTTACGGTACAGTACTGGAGAAATTATCCATGGGCGTACGTCAGAAAAATTTTGATGACGTAACCTTCTTCTCAGTTTTATGTTTAATACTCTTGAGGATTTGGTTTCCCACAAGACGTATCTCTATGAAATTTGAAATTAAAACGTGAAAAATTGACAAAGTTATGGCAAGAAAATAATTTTAAAGTATTCCTATATCTTGTATGTTAGAATTTTTTGTATATAAGTATAACTAGTGTTAAACCGTCATGATTTGTCGGTGAAAATGCGCAGGTGCCCTGCTTTTTTGATACACCCCAATGATGCAATTTATCAAATTAATAATTCATTTTCAATACAAACACAAATAAGGCAACTTTATTCTCCAATATATAGGATATTATATAATGAATAGGCTAGACAACAATAGGGTATAGTGGACGTCAAAATATATAATTTCTCTGTTATTTCTTATAGTAAAATATTTACAGCTTAAAAGATTCTATTTACCGAAAATCGACAATAACTCGAAAATGGTTGTAGTTATAAGTCAAATTCGGTAGAGTTATGATTAAAAGGTAAAAATTTTATAATTAGTTTTAAGACGTTTTGTTAGAGGGAACTAGTTACACAATATGGATTGCATAAGACTTTTTACCACTTGATCTCAAAAATTATGAAAAAGAAAACATGTATAAATAAAAAAGGTGTACTTTATTTATCTCGATATCTCAATTCGTTTGGAAGATATTTGTGATTAAATATTGCCTTGCAAAGTAATTTTGTAGACAAAAATAACGCAGGTGGCTATGGACCACCGTAGCATGTCATTGTGACAATTACTGTTGTCATTTAACGTTTTAGAATAACAATTTATCTATAATATTTTTCGTTGAGCATTTCTTGTAAATCTTGTAAATAAATGCTGTTGCGACAAAACGTAAAATATCTGTCATCTCTATTTTAAATAAGTATCACAAATTTTTGAAAACGGCTAACCAGAAACAAATTTTGTATTATTATATAAACTAAAAGCACAAATTGATCGCAATAGAAGAAATATTTTATGTGTTTGATTTAGACTAAAAGTAGTTATTTTGACTGCTGGAAAAAAAACTCATACTTCAACATTAAATGTAAAACTCAAAGTAGTAGTTTTTCATCATTTATTCATCATAAAAAATCTATTACAGAAATAGTTTCATGTCAGCAGTGCACACAGCTAAAAGCACTAAGCTTGTAATTGTATTTTTGGTATTAATTGCCTGAAACTATTATGCCACCTGCAGCTATCAAACTCCTGTGGATATGAATATAAATCTGGGTGTTAGGTATCAATAAAAATGATAAAAGTATGTTTTGTTGTTTTGCATAATATTTGTGTACAAAACAATTTAGATGGTGGGGTAGAATTTCATTTGGGAATTGTGGAACCTATTGAATTTAATGCTGGATCTGTAAATTAAGATATACTTACTGGTAGAAGAATGCAGCACAGGTTATTAACCACATTGCACAGCGCTTACCTGTAGGATTTTTATGTAAATAAAAACTCCGTTTAATTAGGAATATCACGTTTCATTTTACCTTAGATATGTACGTAGGTACACGTAAGTGCAAATTGTTTTGGTACTTAATATAACAGTTAGGATAGATTTAAATAATATATGAATGTAATATAAGAATATAAACATTCATTGTATAAGTGAATTTTCCTGAAGAAAGTTTTGTAACAGCTCAACCAGTGTTTTCTTTTGTAGCTGTAAGGCAATCCAATTCCATAAAATCACATTATGCAATAAAAAGAGTGCGACAATTTGTATGATATATATCGCACTCGACAATTGTCAGTAGAGATTGGAAAATCGAGGCCCAGATCGTAAAATATTTCAAAGGTTTTTTACGCAACTGTTATAGATATATACCTAGAGCAAAAAGACTAGATGTTGGCCCATGTACTTGTACTTAAATAGATATTCACCACTTGGAAAATGAGATAAGAAAACCAGCAATATCAAGAACATTGCGAACAAAAAGTCACATCTTTATATTTTATATCAGTACAAAATTTATTGCCCAATGACTTACCAGTCGTTTTCGAGTTATTCAGCCCAAGTATGTATCCCATTTTGATCAACAACATAATCATTTACGTTATTTCAACAGCGAATTTAATGTAAATTTAATAAGCCGTCCATTTTCACAATTCAAATAACACCTACGTTAAACTATAGCGGCAACTAATGCCTTGTAAAAAATTGTTAAAACTCTTGTTATATAACGTGTTAGACATAACTAGGGGTGGGCGATAACGGTGTGAAACTATCGATTATGGATAAATAAAATAAACCGATATTATCGATAAATTCGATATTATCGATACATCGATAATTTGTCGTTATTTGTCAGTCCTTATGAAAAAGTGTTGTAGAACTATTTAAAGTGTTAAAATAATTAAAATATTGCAGTAATAACTTCAAATAATGAATAATTTTTATATCACAGCGTGTTCTACAAATTGTCGCTTCTCTTTATAAGATCTGTGGCCTTTGTTAGTCACCCCCGGAAGGATTTCATTCTATATCACCACATGTCGCTCACTTCGTGATTGTTTCCTAAATTTTAGGTTACTTACCGATAATATCGATATTACTAACGATACTTCAAACTACAGATTCATATCTATCATACCAACATTTGAAAAAAATTTTGAAAACGTTTAAAACTCAAGTAATAACTTATCTTGAGAAAAAAAATTTATTTAACTCAAATCAATACGGTTTTAGAAATAAACTCTCTAAATCTTTACCCATAGATAAATTGGTGTCGGAGATCATGCTCAACATTGGTTTTGAGCAAAAAGAATTTATATGTTCTTAGTTCCTAGACCTCGCCAAAGCATTTGACTGTGTGTTACATTCTATCCTCACTGAAAAACTTTCTTACTATGGTTTCACACCCCACAGTGTTGGTCTACTATACTCATACCTCAGTAATAGGCAGCAATATGTTGTTTACAATAATTCAACATCTTCATATCTCGGTATTGATGCCGGTGTACCACAAGGATCTATTCTTGGTCCGGTTCTCTTTTTAATATATGTAAATGATTTACCTTGTTCAGTGCATGACTCTGTTTTGACCATTCACGTTGCTGATGATACTAATCTTACTAACCGCAGTTCTATAATTGATGATTTGATTAAAAAGGCTCGTCAAGCTGAACTAACAATTCAAAACTGGTTTTTGTCTAATAAATTAAATCCTAATTCCAGTAAAACAGAAACATTAATATTTAGCCTTAGAGAAACCACATATATTTTGAATCCTGATTCTGGTAAATTTCTGGAGGTTCACCTGGATTCAAAACTGTCATGGAATTGTCACGCTGATTACGTATGTAAGAAAATATCAAGAATCTTGTACCTTCTTCGTAGCTTAAACCATCAAGTATCTCAACAAACCTTGAAAACAGCTTACTACAGTCTTATTCATTCTATGATATCATATGCAAGTTTAGTTTGGGGTCACTCTACTTCAGCCTCTGAAGTATTTGTATTACAAAAAAGAGCTATAAGATTAATTGGTGGACTTAAATATGGAGATGACTGTAGACTGAAGTTTGTTGAACTTAATATATTAACAGTTCCATGCATATATATTCTACAATGCCTAATGCATATAAAAAACAATATAGGTAGTTATACGTCCAGGAATGTCCACTTCACAAGAAATAGAGACAATTTACAAAATGATTATCAGAGACTCTCGAAAACTCGAAATGGTACCTCTTACTGGGGTATCAAATTTTATAATTCGTTACCTAGAACAGTTACTGACTTTAATATTACAACTTTTAAGTACAGAATAAAAAAGTTTTTACTGAATAATGTATTTTATAGTTCTGTGGAATTTCTAACCAGTACGTTGTCCATATTATCGCTTTAATTTATGCTATTTTTAAGATCCTGTTATACCTATTTGTGCTGCTATCACATTTTATAGATTTTTTATAGTTTTAACTAGTTTTAGTGTTCCTAGCGTTAGTCTATTTTACTGTAATTTGTAATTTTTATTTTGTGTTTCTCCTTATTTGAACTGTGTAAATACATTATTGTATATTGACACCAACAAATAAATAAATAAATAAAATATAAATAAATATTACTAATACATTTTCGATAATAGCAACAATATCGATATTATCGATAATTCCATAATTTTTTAACTATATTATAATCGAAATATCAATAAATATTCCCAACCCCTGACATAATATCGCCGTTATTTCTTAACAGTTACAGGGCGATACATATTATACAAATTAAAGGTGATGAAATATAACATTTAACCTTGAAATGTAATGCATACTTTAACTGATTGCCGATTTTTGGCAACTTTGATTAATTTAATCGCCCCATAACTCTGTAACCTTAAATATTTTGCTATAGGAAATTAACTAGAAACGGCCTACTGTGTCTACTATGACTTGTTGCTGTATGACTCATTAGTTATGGGACACCCTGTATTTACAATAATATAATTATTATAGAATAAATCGGTTAGTATAACCAGTAAGTTTGTCTTTGATATTGTGAAATAAAACAGTATATTATTACTTTTAATTAATAATAATAATTAATTAAACCATTTACTCAGTTTTATAATATGTGCTTTAAAACATACAAACTTAGAGAGTAGGTACTTCTCTCACCAGTAACTATCAGCTAAACACGCATCAGCACTTATTAACATTTGCCCACTTAATGGCTTAATTACAACTCGGAGAAAGGAAACTTACTTGGAATATCTTAACATATTTGAAATATCATATCTTAGAGATACATCACTTCAAATACATTTCCCAAAAACTGCTTTTTCACTTTATTCTATCAGACTATTTTACGAATTTACGTGAAAGATAAATGTTTTTAAGGACATATCTAAAAGGTCAGATTAACCTTTTTTAGAAGCAACTGCTACAGATGACAAAATCATTCCCATTATCAGTCCAATGAGAGAAATTGGTACGCTTACAGAAAGAAGACGTCCCAATTTGTTTTATCGAAACAGTTCCATATGTTTAGAAAGTTGGCTATGTTTCAAATGAATCACTCAGCACTGGAAGAAACATATTTCTCCTCTTAAGTACAAACAATTGTTCTACACAGGAAAAATACAGTGCGTAACTGTAAATTATAAGAAAGTACATTGCAAGTTGATTGCATCCAATTTGAAAATACTAAATTCTTTATACAGGGCAATTCTTAACATATACGCATAAACTTGGAAAATTATAGCTGAGGACAACTAATGAGTAATGACAAATATTAAGAAAAATGTAGTAAAATACTTTTAGTTGGAAGTTTACAAAAATTTATCAGGTGAAATTTTTTATTTAAAAAAACTAAGAACAAGTCAGGACGATATGTTTGGTATTTGTAGCAGTGATTTTTATCAGTTGTGGTCCTATTCGAGTTTATTTTTACGTGATTCTCAAACCAAGAACTTATAGACATGATACTGGCATACGGCACAAGTAGCACACCAGTCTTATAATTAAGCAGAAAATTTATATAAAAGATATGTAGCAGTTACATGACAGCAATTTCATCGTATTTTTGTTCCATTTGAGACTTTTTTTGTTAACAACCTCTAGTTTGCTGTTTAAAGTACATGTGAGAATATTGAAACCAACATTGTTTTCCCAACAAGAAAAATGTTTTATAGAAATTATTTAAACTATTTTCAGAACATCCTTGTGTCTGCACTTAGTATTTTTGCTTCAGGAGGTCATTTTAGATTCTTACAGCAAAAATAAAAGTATTTGGCAATTTGCGGGGAAGCCTGGGCAACTTGAGAGACCCATTAGACCTAGCAAATTGTCAATCTCAAAGAAGCGATTATAAATAACATCGAGGAACAGGCT
Organism: Monochamus saltuarius; assembly: GCA_025584915.1. Classification (NCBI taxonomy): domain Eukaryota; kingdom Metazoa; phylum Arthropoda; class Insecta; order Coleoptera; family Cerambycidae; genus Monochamus; species Monochamus saltuarius. Next base: position 21,397,096 of record CM046721.1, read on the forward strand.
GGCATAAGCACTACACAATGACAACTGCAGCGCAATTTAGGACATCATAATCCATAGTTTGGTGAACGTTATGACACGATTTACTCTATCCATCTCACGTGCAACGGATACGGGAGCTTTGAGTGAACTTTTGCGAGTGGTTGTTACATCAGCAGCAGTTAAACCCTAACATTACCATGAACATTTTAGTAACGGATGAGACAATTTTCATATGTAATGGTATTCACAATTTTCTCAACACGTATTATTGGGCATTGGAAAATCCGCGAACACACACAACGATTTTCAGTAAATTAGTGTGCTGCGAACGGAGTACTTATTGTCCCTTTCACTCTGGAAATCGGTTAATCACTATGACTATATTAATGACTATAACTTTGAATAGGCCAACACTGAATTTGAGGAGTTGAGGAGTCAGTTGGGCAAGGTGAAATTAGATGAGGCTGGAAGCTCAAGTACGAAGAGTCGAATTAACGACGAGGACAAAAAGAATGATTCTGCTAACGAAACTGGGGCGGGTGAAACGGAAGAGGAAGAGGCATATTACGGCAAGAGAAAGTCATTCAGTCTCTGAGATTTTGTTGTAGCAGCTACAAGAATTCAAAGAGGAGGTTTCAGACATATGAATGCTCTTTATTTACCATTCTTACTAATAATTAACGGCACCCCTCGAAGAAATCAATCTCAATAGACAGCTATGTAGTTTTTTCACGGTGGTGATCCACAACGAATCCAAAATAAACATATTGATATATATTAAAATTTGATACGATATATAGTAGTTATAGTAGTTACCTTCTTGTACAATTTGGAAACAAACCTAATTATTGGCAGCAACATTAGAAGGGCTTCAATTTTACAATCAATCAATAAATTATTTCCTTTTTAACTATCTTTAGCAAATTATAGATAAAAAAGTAAGCTATCATTTTATTTCCCAAATATCAAAACATCTAATAAGGTACTGATTATATTTCACTCAAATGTATGCCAAATGTTAAAAGTGATTATAACTGACTTAATTTTTGAACTATGCATGTGTAATCTCGGAAAAATAAATCAAGGTACACAAGCTTTCTTTGGAAATGATCTATATACAAGGTTAACTATGACTAAGTACAAAAATTTTAGCCACGTGCTCAAGGAGCCCTAAAACACAATAAAAAAGTTATTCCAGAATTTTAGCTCGATATTTAAAAAATGAGGCAAAACCCTTTTTTACAACGGAAAGTCGGCGCCTATGATGAGTATCGACTGAGATGGCTTATGGTTTAGATCCATAGTTGACATTACATCTGTCAACAACTACCATGCGGTCGTTTGCAGTGTTTCTAAATGCAGAAACGACAAAAATTAACATTCTTATTAGTAGTAATACCTGATAGGTAGGTAACAGTTAATCCAGTTAGCTCCAGTATTTTGCATTCGTTTTTCATTATTTAGTTACAAACTGGTAAAACTACATTTTCACTCACTACCGATAAACACACTTCCCGTAGGTACAGTTAGATACAATGCCTATGTATTATAACAAAATCGAAGAAAGGGATGAGTAATTCTAATAGATAACAGAAAACGTTTAACACCCGCGGCAGTCTTGTCCCATAACCTTGAAAAACAAACCGGCAAACTATATTGTGGGAAAATATCTGTATCCGACACATATTCCTTTATTTATTAACTATAAAACGTTTAAAATTAAAATAAGGCACTAAAAACTGAAGAAGAACACAAAACTACAACGTAAACACAGGAATTAAATTATAACGTGACAGCGAACCGACTCGACTGGACCGACTGCCGACTGTTGCATGGCGGTTATTTGCTAGTTGCATACTCTGATTCTCGCATTGGTGGCGTTAAATAAGGATTTAACATAATATTGAAAACCAATTTTTTTCGCTTTATAAATAAGTTTAAAAATTTTTTGAAAGGAGATTCTGTTAATTCCTATTTTTTTCTATCCCCTCTTAAAGTATTTGTACTTAGTCATAGTTAACCCTGTATATTAAATAAATTGTATTACAGCTAAAATCTTTACAAATTTTGACGTCACTTTTTGACAGTTTGTACTTTTTTAGTGGTTCCTGCATCACAGATCAACAACCTTGTTATATTTAAGAAACATAATTTTTCATCATATCATGCGATCATTATTTTATATTCCTTTAAGGTGTTCGTTCACTGAGAAGTGTCATAAAGCGCAGGGAAAAATCATTTTGCGTCCACGCACTGTGACAAAACGACAAAAGGGAAAATACTACGTGGTTTTTAACACTGATCGATGTGGTGTATAAAAGCCACATGGTATTTTCACTTGGGTTGCTTCATTTTCATGCCACACAAAAATGATTAAATTGACGCTTCTCTTCGCTTCGCATTGCTCCTCCTCAGTGGGCAAGAAGCTTTAAAGTTATATATTAATCAATTTGTAATATAACGGTGTTCATATATACTGTAAATATTTGGTTTTTCTTTGATAGGTATGAGCAACCATTTATTTATATTTTCTCGCTTTGTTTACTATTTGTTAAATGTACTCTTCATTTTTCGTCAACTTTATATTGCAGTTGTTTTTTCTATTACTTTCTATTACTAATTATAATTTTTTGTGTAATTTTATATCAATCCATAATTATTGTATTTTTTAAAGACAAGATCTGATTTGTTCATATATTTTTTATTTTATTTGTGGTTAGTTGCTTGTTCATGACGTCGTATAATTGACGTTAGTTCGCAATAGATTAGCCAATGAACAATATAAAATAAAATAATTTAAAGTAGAAAAAGAAATAAGTGATCGTTAAACTTGTTTTTCTGCAATAAACCTTAGTTTTTTTATTTTATCTGTCCTATGTGATTAAAGATATGACGCTATAAATCCTACGCTAGAGTTAACGTATATAATTCCTATAATGACTTTTACTCGAAGTTAGCGATACAAAGCAAATATCAATTAAGTGCATTAGCAAATAAAGACTTTATCCTGAGCCGATATCTTCCCCGAATAGATTTTCTGGTAATCCATTAATTAACTTGGGCGACTAACTAGCTGATTGCGAGCTGATACATCAAACGGCCGGTCTTTACAAAATACGCTCCTTTTGAATCCCTTTCAGGACACATCAGGGAGAATTTACACATTTTTACAGAGAAGGGCATTCCGTTTCCGAAAATATAGAATATAAAAATAAAACTGAAATAATAAATATTTTTATTTATATTTCTCGTATGATGGATTACTTTCTTAAAATTGGGATGATTGTTTTGGAAATTACTACGGTTTTTCATTAAGTAATCTATGTCGTTGCCTTATAAACTGTATGACAAGCAAATTCAAAGCATTTTTCTATTAAAATAAGTTTCAGTTGAGATAATACGAAAAAGAGGATTAGATAGACTAAGTAATACATTTTAAAATTCTATATTTTAAAGATCTAAAGAAAATTATCAACCTGTTTACTGCACTTCTAAACATTTTTGAAGTTATACTTCTTTGCGCCCGTTAGACACATTGGGATGGGATGTTGGTCGAGAAACCGCGTCACGCTCAAAAGGAAGAACAAATTTGGAAGAACAAATTTTTAAGAACAAATTTTTAAGAACAAATTTTTAAGAACAAATTTTTAAGAACAAATTTTTAAGAACTTTTTTTAAGAACTTTTAAGAACAAATTTTTAAGAACTAATATAATAATAATATATATATATATATATATATGGTTGTAAAATTTCTCCGGGTTCCTTTCCGCGATGAATCTGCATGGTCCTCAAAAGAACCATTTGTTTGACAACGTTTCGGTAAAATCTCATTTACCATCTTCAGGTCTTCTTACTTCTGCTTCGCGTTACTACGTTCGGCTTACTGGAAGATGTTTGTCCACTTGGTGAGTTATATACTGTGCTTCCGTTCCGGTGTGTGGTTTTCTTCGCATGGCTGCGCGTCACGGGTCTTGCGTTTAACGGTGCTGTGGGTTCTTGTGTTCTGCTTGGCCTACTCTCAGCGTTACGTATCACTGGTTTATTGATCTTCTTGGTTTTCAGGACAGGTTTCAAGCTGTTGGTAATCTTTGGGTATCGTCACGTGTATTAAGATTTTGAGGATGTTTTCAATTTCGATGGCTTCTCTAATTATTCTTTTCCTTTATGCTCCATTCTTGCTAGTACCTTGGTATTATCGAAATCAATCTGGTGGCCGGTTTCTTTTACATGTTGAGCTAATGACGAGGTTTTTCATTTTCTGGACAGCATTCCGATGTTCTTCTTTCCGGGTTTGAATTCTTCTGTTAGTTTGTCCAATGTACGTCTTCTCACAATCTCCGCAAGGAACTTCATATACCCCTTGGTCTTCTAGAGGAATGTTTGTTTTGGCTGATGGTAGCATATTGCCAATCTTCCTGTCCGTGTTGAAGATGGTTTCTATTTTATATTTCTTTAAAACCCTGCTTATTTTGTCGGTAGTTCCCTTGACATATGGCAGGAGAGCTTTGGCTATTGGTTTATCTTCTTCCTTCTGTTCTTTGTTTCGCCTAGGTCTTAAAGCCCTCTTGATGTTGTTATCAGAGAAACCATTTTGCTGTAAGGCTAATTTAACGTTTTAATTTCCTCTTCTTTGTGGTCGTCGTCAGAGAGTCGTTCTGACCTTGTCATTAGTGTTTTGATCACTGATTGTAGCTGCGATGGGTGGTGATGAGATTCTGCATGTAGATATCTGTTCGTGTGTGTTGGTTTCCGATATACCGTATAGCCTAGACCTCCATCTTGTTTTTCTTTATACACACATCGAGGAAAGGTAGCTGTTGGTCCTTTTCCAGTTCCATGGTGAACTTGATTTTGGATGTCTGTTGTTCAGATGAATTAAGAATTCCTGTAATTTCTCCTCGCCATGTGTCCATATGACAAAGGTGTCATCGACATATCTCAGCCACATAGATGGTTTATATTCTGCTGCTTCTATTGCTTGTTCTTCTAATTCCTCCATGAATAGGTTGGCTATTACTGGTGACAAAGGCGATCCCATGGGTGCTCCTTCTATTTGCCTATACTTTTGGTTTTGTAGACAAAGTAAGTGTTCTTTAGGCAATGTTTTGTCAATTCCATTAGATCCTCTCTTACCTGGTATTTCCTCTGGATCATGTCAGTGCTTGTTCCACTGGAATGTTTGTAAATAAGGACACTACATCAAAACTTACTAGCAGATGTTCTGGATCCACTTTTACGTTTCTAATACGCTCGATGAAGTGGCTCGCGTTCTTGACGTAAGATTTCGCTTCTTCGGCATATGGTTGTAACTGTTTAGCCAGGAATCTTGCTAGATGTTGTAATGGAGATCCAATGGAACTCACGATGGGTCTCAAAGGCACTCCTTCTTTGTGGATTTTAGGTAATCCATAGAGTTTTGGGCACCTCGATGATTTCTCTCTTGGGATAAGTTGCAGTTGTTGTTCTTGTCTGATGTTCGACGCTTTAATTTTAGCTTTTGTGGTCTTCTCAAGGTATGTAGTAGGGTCTGTGGAGATAGGTTCGTATGCTGGGTCGGTAAGTAAAGCCATGATCTTCCTGTCGTATTCTTGAGTGTCCATTATGACGGTTGCATTTCCTTTATCAGCTGGAAGGATAAGTATCTCGGTGTTCTTTTGGAGATTACGTAGGGCTTGAGTTTCTTCTCTTGTAAGATTCTTTTTTGGCGGTTTAGCTCTTCTCAGTATTTGGGACACATCCTGTCGGATAGTTTCTGCGATGTTGGTGTCCATATTCTCAATAGACGCCTCCACTCCGCATATGATGTTTTCCACTGGAATCTGTGTTGGTGTTACAGCATAGTTAAAACCTTTTGACAGCACGCTTTTTGAGGCTTCGTCAAGGACCAATTTGGAGATATTGTAGACAATTTTATCCGTATTTAGTCCTGGCATGGTTCTCTTTTTCGGGAGTTGTTCTTGTTGTAGTTTTTCAAATTTCTTCTTCTGTTTGTTTCTCGTTAGTTCTGCATCGGTTTCTGCTCTAAATTCAGCGATATTGTCTAACATGGTCCATAATGTTGGGTGAAGAGTATTGTTTAGCATCAAATGGATATCGTAAAGGTCCATGTTGACTTGATTTAGTTCCCTTCTCGTGTCGTGGATGGCTTCTCTGAGCAAAGCTAGGCTTGCTCTTCTTAGGATATTGTTTGTCTGGTTGTTCTTCTTATGGAAACTTAACCTCATGCAGTTTGGTATGATGTTTTCGTCTCGGCAGCGTTCCAGGAATGTAAGATTGCACAGTAGTTTGTTTCTCTTTGATCGTAGCTTTTCAAACTTCTTGGATTTGGGTACAATATCCTCCCCGTAGAGGTTTATTATGTTAGTTCGTAGGCTTCCGCGGGTGTTATATGTGGTTGTAAAATTTCTCCGGGTTCCTTTCCGCGATGAATCTGCATGGTCCTCAAAGAACCATTTGTTTGACAACGTTTCGGTAAAATCTCATTTACCATCTTCAGGTCTTCTTACTTCTGCTTCGCGTTACTACGTTCGGCTTACTGGAAGATGTTTGTCCACTTGGTGAGTTATATACTGTGCTTCCGTTCCGGTGTGTGGTTTTCTTCGCATGGCTGCGCGTCACGGGTCTTGCGTTTAACGGTGCTGTGGGTTCTTGTGTTCTGCTTGGCCTACTCTCAGCGTTACGTATCACTGGTTTATTGATCTTCTTGGTTTTCAGGACAGGTTTCCAAGCTGTTGGTAATCTTTGGGTATCGTCACGTGTATTAAGATTTTGAGGATGTTTTTCAATTTCGATGGCTTCTCTAATTATTCTTTTCCTTTATGCTCCATTCTTGCTAGTACCTTGGTATTATCGAAATCAATCTGGTGGCCGGTTTCTTTTACATGTTGAGCTAATGACGAGGAAAAGGACCAACAGCTACCTTTCCTCGATGTGTGTATAAAGAAAAACAAGATGGAGGTCTAGGCTATACGGTATATCGGAAACCAACACACACGAACAGATATCTACATGCAGAATCTCATCACCACCCATCGCAGCTACAATCAGTGATCAAAACACTAATGACAAGGTCAGAACGACTCTCTGACGACGACCACAAAGAAGAGGAAATTAAAAACGTTAAATTAGCCTTACAGCAAAATGGTTTCTCTGATAACAACATCAAGAGGGCTTTAAGACCTAGGCGAAACAAAGAACAGAAGGAAGAAGATAAACCAATAGCCAAAGCTCTCCTGCCATATGTCAAGGGAACTACCGACAAAATAAGCAGGGTTTTAAAGAAATATAAAATAGAAACCATCTTCAACACGGACAGGAAGATTGGCAATATGCTACCATCAGCCAAAACAAACATTCCTCTAGAAGACCAAGGGGTATATGAAGTTCCTTGCGGAGATTGTGAGAAGACGTACATTGGACAAACTAACAGAAGAATTCAAACCCGGAAAGAAGAACATCGGAATGCTGTCCAGAAAAATGAAAAAACCTCGTCATTAGCTCAACATGTAAAAGAAACCGGCCACCAGATTGATTTCGATAATACCAAGGTACTAGCAAGAATGGAGCATAAAGGAAAAAGAATAATTAGAGAAGCCATCGAAATTGAAAAACATCCTCAAAATCTTAATACACGTGACGATACCCAAAGATTACCAACAGCTTGAAACCTGTCCTGAAAACCAAGAAGATCAATAAACCAGTGATACGTAACGCTGAGAGTAGGCCAAGCAGAACACAAGAACCCACAGCACCGTTAAACGCAAGACCCGTGACGCGCAGCCATGCGAAGAAAACCACACCGGAACGGAAGCACAGTATATAACTCACCAAGTGGACAAACATCTTCCAGTAAGCCGAACGTAGTAACGCGAAGCAGAAGTAAGAAGACCTGAAGATGGTAAATGAGATTTTACCGAAACGTTGTCAAACAAATGGTTCTTTTGAGGACCATGCAGATTCATCGCGGAAAGGAACCCGGAGAAATTTTACAACCACATATAACACCCGCGGAAGCCTACGAACTAACATAATAAACCTCTACGGGAGGATATTGTACCCAAATCCAAGAAGTTTGAAAAGCTACGATCAAAGAGAAACAAACTACTGTGCAATCTTACATTCCTGGAACGCTGCCGAGACGAAAACATCATACCAAACTGCATGAGGTTAAGTTTCCATAAGAAGAACAACCAGACAAACAATATCCTAAGAAGAGCAAGCCTAGCTTTGCTCAGAGAAGCCATCCACGACACGAGAAGGGAACTAAATCAAGTCAACATGGACCTTTACGATATCCATTTGATGCTAAACAATACTCTTCACCCAACATTATGGACCATGTTAGACAATATCGCTGAATTTAGAGCAGAAACCGATGCAGAACTAACGAGAAACAAACAGAAGAAGAAATTTGAAAAACTACAACAAGAACAACTCCCTAAAAAGAGAACCATGCCAGGACTAAATACGGATAAAATTGTCTACAATATCTCCAAATTGGTCCTTGACGAAGCCTCAAAAAGCGTGCTGTCAAAAGGTTTTAACTATGCTGTAACACCAACACAGATTCCAGTGGAAAACATCATATGCGGAGTGGAGGCGTCTATTGAGAATATGGACACCAACATCGCAGAAACTATCCGACAGGATGTGTCCCAAATACTGAGAAGAGCTAAACCGCCAAAAAAGAATCTTACAAGAGAAGAAACTCAAGCCCTACGTAATCTCCAAAAGAACACCGAGATACTTATCCTTCCAGCTGATAAAGGAAATGCAACCGTCATAATGGACACTCAAGAATACGACAGGAAGATCATGGCTTTACTTACCGACCCAGCATACGAACCTATCTCCACAGACCCTACTACATACCTTGAGAAGACCACAAAAGCTAAAATTAAAGCGTCGAACATCAGACAAGAACAACAACTGCAACTTATCCCAAGAGAGAAATCATCGAGGTGCCCAAAACTCTATGGATTACCTAAAATCCACAAAGAAGGAGTGCCTTTGAGACCCATCGTGAGTTCCATTGGATCTCCATTACAACATCTAGCAAGATTCCTGGCTAAACAGTTACAACCATATGCCGAAGAAGCGAAATCTTACGTCAAGAACGCGAGCCACTTCATCGAGCGTATTAGAAACGTAAAAGTGGATCCAGAACATCTGCTAGTAAGTTTTGATGTAGTGTCCTTATTTACAAACATTCCAGTGGAACAAGCACTCGACATGATCCAGAGGAAATACCAGGTAAGAGAGGATCTAATGGAATTGACAAAACATTGCCTAAAGAACACTTACTTTGTCTACAAAAACCAAAAGTATAGGCAAATAGAAGGAGCACCCATGGGATCGCCTTTGTCACCAGTAATAGCCAACCTATTCATGGAGGAATTAGAAGAACAAGCAATAGAAGCAGCAGAATATAAACCATCTATGTGGCTGAGATATGTCGATGACACCTTTGTCATATGGACACATGGCGAGGAGAAATTACAGGAATTCTTAATTCATCTGAACAACAGACATCCAAAAATCAAGTTCACCATGGAACTGGAAAAGGACCAACAGCTACCTTTCCTCGATGTGTGTATAAAGAAAAACAAGATGGAGGTCTAGGCTATACGGTATATCGGAAACCAACACACACGAACAGATATCTACATGCAGAATCTCATCACCACCCATCGCAGCTACAATCAGTGATCAAAACACTAATGACAAGGTCAGAACGACTCTCTGACGACGACCACAAAGAAGAGGAAATTAAAAACGTTAAATTAGCCTTACAGCAAAATGGTTTCTCTGATAACAACATCAAGAGGGCTTTAAGACCTAGGCGAAACAAAGAACAGAAGGAAGAAGATAAACCAATAGCCAAAGCTCTCCTGCCATATGTCAAGGGAACTACCGACAAAATAAGCAGGGTTTTAAAGAAATATAAAATAGAAACCATCTTCAACACGGACAGGAAGATTGGCAATATGCTACCATCAGCCAAAACAAACATTCCTCTAGAAGACCAAGGGGTATATGAAGTTCCTTGCGGAGATTGTGAGAAGACGTACATTGGACAAACTAACAGAAGAATTCAAACCCGGAAAGAAGAACATCGGAATGCTGTCCAGAAAAATGAAAAAACCTCGTCATTAGCTCAACATGTAAAAGAAACCGGCCACCAGATTGATTTCGATAATACCAAGGTACTAGCAAGAATGGAGCATAAAGGAAAAAGAATAATTAGAGAAGCCATCGAAATTGAAAAACATCCTCAAAATCTTAATACACGTGACGATACCCAAAGATTACCAACAGCTTGGAAACCTGTCCTGAAAACCAAGAAGATCAATAAACCAGTGATACGTAACGCTGAGAGTAGGCCAAGCAGAACACAAGAACCCACAGCACCGTTAAACGCAAGACCCGTGACGCGCAGCCATGCGAAGAAAACCACACACCGGAACGGAAGCACAGTATATAACTCACCAAGTGGACAAACATCTTCCAGTAAGCCGAACGTAGTAACGCGAAGCAGAAGTAAGAAGACCTGAAGATGGTAAATGAGATTTTACCGAAACGTTGTCAAACAAATGGTTCTTTTGAGGACCATGCAGAAAGGAACCCGGAGAAATTTTACAACCACATATAACACCCGCGGAAGCCTACGAACTAACATAATAAACCTCTACGGGGAGGATATTGTACCCAAATCCAAGAAGTTTGAAAAGCTACGATCAAAGAGAAACAAACTACTGTGCAATCTTACATTCCTGGAACGCTGCCGAGACGAAAACATCATACCAAACTGCATGAGGTTAAGTTTCCATAAGAAGAACAACCAGACAAACAATATCCTAAGAAGAGCAAGCCTAGCTTTGCTCAGAGAAGCCATCCACGACACGAGAAGGGAACTAAATCAAGTCAACATGGACCTTTACGATATCCATTTGATGCTAAACAATACTCTTCACCCAACATTATGGACCATGTTAGACAATATCGCTGAATTTAGAGCAGAAACCGATGCAGAACTAACGAGAAACAAACAGAAGAAGAAATTTGAAAAACTACAACAAGAACAACTCCTAAAAAGAGAACCATGCCAGGACTAAATACGGATAAAATTGTCTACAATATCTCCAAATTGGTCCTTGACGAAGCCTCAAAAAGCGTGCTGTCAAAAGGTTTTAACTATGCTGTAACACCAACACAGATTCCAGTGGAAAACATCATATGCGGAGTGGAGGCGTCTATTGAGAATATGGACACCAACATCGCAGAAACTATCCGACAGGATGTGTCCCAAATACTGAGAAGAGCTAAACCGCCAAAAAAGAATCTTACAAGAGAAGAAACTCAAGCCCTACGTAATCTCCAAAAGAACACCGAGATACTTATCCTTCCAGCTGATAAAGGAAATGCAACCGTCATAATGGACACTCAAGAATACGACAGGAAGATCATGGCTTTACTTACCGACCCAGCATACGAACCTATCTCCACAGACCCTACTACATACCTTGAGAAGACCACAAAAGCTAAAATTAAAGCGTCGAACATCAGACAAGAACAACAACTGCAACTTATCCCAAGAGAGAAATCATCGAGGTGCCCAAAACTCTATGGATTACCTAAAATCCACAAAGAAGGAGTGCCTTTGAGACCCATCGTGAGTTCCATTGGATCTCCATTACAACATCTAGCAAGATTCCTGGCTAAACAGTTACAACCATATGCCGAAGAAGCGAAATCTTACGTCAAGAACGCGAGCCACTTCATCGAGCGTATTAGAAACGTAAAAGTGGATCCAGAACATCTGCTAGTAAGTTTTGATGTAGTGTCCTTATTTACAAACATTCCAGTGGAACAAGCACTCGACATGATCCAGAGGAAATACCAGGTAAGAGAGGATCTAATGGAATTGACAAAACATTGCCTAAAGAACACTTACTTTGTCTACAAAAACCAAAAGTATAGGCAAATAGAAGGAGCACCCATGGGATCGCCTTTGTCACCAGTAATAGCCAACCTATTCATGGAGGAATTAGAAGAACAAGCAATAGAAGCAGCAGAATATAAACCATCTATGTGGCTGAGATATGTCGATGACACCTTTGTCATATGGACACATGGCGAGGAGAAATTACAGGAATTCTTAATTCATCTGAACAACAGACATCCAAAAATCAAGTTCACCATGGAACTGGAAAAGGACCAACAGCTACCTTTCCTCGATGTGTGTATAAAGAAAAACAAGATGGAGGTCTAGGCTATACGGTATATCGGAAACCAACACACACGAACAGATATCTACATGCAGAATCTCATCACCACCCATCGCAGCTACAATCAGTGATCAAAACACTAATGACAAGGTCAGAACGACTCTCTGACGACGACCACAAAGAAGAGGAAATTAAAAACGTTAAATTAGCCTTACAGCAAAATGGTTTCTCTGATAACAACATCAAGAGGGCTTTAAGACCTAGGCGAAACAAAGAACAGAAGGAAGAAGATAAACCAATAGCCAAAGCTCTCCTGCCATATGTCAAGGGAACTACCGACAAAATAAGCAGGGTTTTAAAGAAATATAAAATAGAAACCATCTTCAACACGGACAGGAAGATTGGCAATATGCTACCATCAGCCAAAACAAACATTCCTCTAGAAGACCAAGGGGTATATGAAGTTCCTTGCGGAGATTGTGAGAAGACGTACATTGGACAAACTAACAGAAGAATTCAAACCCGGAAAGAAGAACATCGGAATGCTGTCCAGAAAAATGAAAAAACCTCGTCATTAGCTCAACATGTAAAAGAAACCGGCCACCAGATTGATTTCGATAATACCAAGGTACTAGCAAGAATGGAGCATAAAGGAAAAAGAATAATTAGAGAAGCCATCGAAATTGAAAAACATCCTCAAAATCTTAATACACGTGACGATACCCAAAGATTACCAACAGCTTGGAAACCTGTCCTGAAAACCAAGAAGATCAATAAACCAGTGATACGTAACGCTGAGAGTAGGCCAAGCAGAACACAAGAACCCACAGCACCGTTAAACGCAAGACCCGTGACGCGCAGCCATGCGAAGAAAACCACACACCGGAACGGAAGCACAGTATATAACTCACCAAGTGGACAAACATCTTCCAGTAAGCCGAACGTAGTAACGCGAAGCAGAAGTAAGAAGACCTGAAGATGGTAAATGAGATTTTACCGAAACGTTGTCAAACAAATGGTTCTTTTGAGGACCATGCAGATTCATCATGAAAGGAACCCGGAGAAATTTTACAACCACATATAACACCCGCGGAAGCCTACGAACTAACATATATATATATATATATATATATTTGTACATACAGTGGGTGTATGAGAATGGCCAAAGAAGTATAACTTCCACCATCTGGTCCGACGCAGACAATTTTTTATTTTATATACCAGCTCAGGCAATACTGTATGGATGGTTTTCAGTAGAAGATGAAAAACCAACAATGAATTTGGCAAACCTATAATCCTTTAAGGTACTGGCTTTGAAGTCAGTGGTTCTAAGCCAAATATGTTGGAGATCCTATGGACTGAGGAAGAAAACAATTCTCTTTAGTTTCTAGATGTCCTTACGAAGAGAAAAACAAATGGCACAGTAGGACAGTGTTTGTAGAAGGTCACAGAAGTATTTGAGTATTGAATTTCATCACCATCCAATTCAAAAAGGTGTCATCAACACTTTAGTGCATCGAGCATGAACCATTTGTGAACCAGAACACTTGGAAGAAGAGCAATATCTTATAAGATCTGCTCTGACATGATGTGGATATACCTACTAACAGAAATATTCAATAAGATCAGGGAAAATATCATATTTGCAGGCAGCAAACTAACTACCTTATATACCCTATGTGAAAGGATTTGCTGACAAAATAGACTGATTCTTAAAAAAGATGGTAGTAATAGATCATAATTCAACCTCTACAGAGTACTCTCAAAATCGTAAACACCCTAATCTAATAAGTAATCAATAGCGGATGGATGTGTAAGAAGGGATTAGATTATGAAGTGATGCGGTTGAAATATGTAGTTCCTTATTAAGAATGTTTGTGAGTAGTGTATATAAGTAGTACAATAAAGAGTGGCAAAGAAGAACATACAACTGCGGAACGGAAAATAGTGGGAACTTGCGGAAAGAAGATATAGAGTCTGATGATACAAAATACACGAACAGTTATGAATGATATTTAAGAAATGAGCAACAATAAAAAAAAATCAGGATAATTTGAACCCTTCTGAAGTGGCACGCCTATCGAATCTTGTTCCCAGCAACCCTGACCGTCCGTATTCATTTAAATACTGTCAATGAATCATTCTCTATTATTTTGGATATCGGGTATAGTTTGCAATAATTTAACGCCCAATAATAATAATAATAATAATAATAATAATATAATAATATCTCTACCCCTCATTATAATCACGAGAATTAGCCCAGAAGTCGAAGGCTTGTGCGTGAGAGGGGGGCGGCATATTATTATTAAGCAGGCCGCATTTGAGCCCAGGAACGACTTACGTTGGTAGGCCCTAACCACCATTCAGTGCAGGAATGAGGAAAACCTGGAAAACCTCATTAATTAGGAGGGTAGTCAAATATCAACCGGTACCAATCTGTCGCATTGACCCAAGCCAACATTCGTCCACCCTACCATACCCGCAGATAGGGTGCCAATCCTCTCTACGACTATAGCTTATATACGATCTACCGGCTGCGGGAGTCGAACACACGATCTGGTCACCTCGATTCAAGTACTGACGCCTTAAACCGCGCGATCACTGACCGATAATATTAATAAATGTATAGTTAAGAGAACCCTAGCTTAATTTCATCCTGAAACATTAACTTCACATTCAACTGGAATAAAAAGTGACCTTCTGCAGCTCCAGTTAACTACTAACGTGTACCCAGGCAGGATTACAACGGCTGTGTTAAAAGGGAAATATGAGCTGTGTACGTGAGGTAGATTGCAAAAATTCTTGATGAACAGGGTTGGTTGTAAGATTTAGGGGTTGTATTTATTGCCAACGTTGCGATTAACCTTTGCGGAGAAAGCAACTGAGCTACAAAAGTGTGGGTATATAATAAAATATACACAGAGCTAGAGGAATGTTTGAGACTATTTATCTTTGAGTTTTATCTGAATGTAAATAAGATGAAAATGTTCGTTTAATATCAAACTTCAGGTTTGCTAAATGTAGGAAGAACATCAGGAGGATAATGAAAAAACAGTTTCGTGTCTTATTAAAATTAATAACAGTCGTACAATGTCAATAAGAAATGCAATTTTAAACGTAATCACGGCTTTTGAAATAGATAAATAATAACAAAAGTAAAAGCAAATAAAATAAAGAAGCATAAGAAAGACGTTATAATTTAAAACACGTTTATTAGAATTTTAAAACTATAAAAAATTGTTTACGAAAGAAAGCCGATCATTTTTAGATAACAGTGAATTAATAATTCGACACATTTTCGAAAATGTAGGTATTGAAACATTTAATAAGGAATGAAATATATTAATATAATATTGTGACTATCCCGTCTTTTGTTAATTAATATAGCTATAAAAGCTGTTGCGATGAACTAGTTACTGATATATCTGTTAGAGGAGGTTGTAAATGTAGATAATTTTTTTGAGCAAAAGAGGATGAAGAAAGGATGGTGATTGCCATTAAAAGAAGGCAGACGTTTTCGTAAAGCAACCTTTCTACTTTGAATGGTATAGAAAATGTAGATATTACATATCTGGTAGTGAATCTGTTTGATGTTGAGCTTTTTGTGGGGAGATTTCCTAAAATTTGTCTAAACTTTAGCGCTACGTAACCGTGGCTGTAATAATCCAGTAAAGATATAAACTTTCAAAAAAATAAATGTGGCCAAGCTGATTTTTTCAGGGTGGATAGAAGGCTGTCTCCTGAATCTCCAACAAAAAAATCACACTCAACATCCTTGTGAGTTTTTTGCAATAGGGGTGGTATCCTATTTATTTATTTTTTGTTTTTTTCCAGCTTGTAATTAATAATATTCTCTACAACTCTGCTTTATAAAACTTTTATGTAACTTTCATCTTTGATGCTCCACCGCCCATTATATGAAAAAATATCATATTTATTTATTATAATTCAGTGTAGGTACAAACAAGAGGCTGACAAGTTGATTTTTGCAGGATTCTTCAAGAACTGACTCCTGAGTCTTCACCCAAATAAAGCACAGTCCAACCCCTTGGGTGGGTGTTTTGCGCAATAGGGGTTTCCTTATAATTATTTTTTTTAATGTTGATGTTAACAAGTTGAAGACCCATTAAATGAAAAATTTGTGCTACTCACATATTGATATTTTTCTATTGTTCAAGGCCACATCGAATACAGTAAACATCTGCAAGTTTTACATTTATTGCACATGACTATAGTGACCGCGATGATGAAGGTTTATACAATTACAAGCAATCAAGTACCCAGGAACCAATCGTCGACAAAGAGGACATTTTAAACGTGATGAAAATGTACAAGCGAATCCGGTCCTTCCTCGAACAAAGGATGATTGGAATGATGGTAAAACTGTAGACGAATTTGTTTTTACGGTGATCATGAATTAGGTTTTCTGGGGAAATTACTCAGAGATGATGTTAAAATTAGTTCCATTGACAATTCGCAGTTACACTTAATGCACATCACTGAAAATACAAAGTTACTTGGGTATACATTGAGGTACTCCTGTGACTTCAATATTTTATTTGAACATCCATATATATTTAAATTTTTGTAAAGCAATAAATCTTCTGGAAAAGAGGTAATGACTTTTATTAATGACATGAGATGACGGTAATGACATTACAATTTTGTCAAATTTTGCAAAGGTTTTTGAGATCGTTATACCTATACTTTCATTTACAATAACATCAAACTCTATATTTTCCGAAATCGGCATGGTTTTGTGCCTAAACGTTCAACTATTTCTAATTTAACAGAAATAACCTGGATAATAAAGATCAAGGTGATGCAATATATACCGACTTCTCAAAGGCCTTCGATAAGGTTAATCATAATTTACTTCTCCAACAACTTAGGTACTATGGTTTTAGTAGTAATTTGCTTTGTCTTATGAAACCTTACTTACTTCAACGTAATTTATATATATATTTTATAACGGGTTTAACTCAAATACATTTATAGCAACTTCCGGGGTCCCTCAAGGGTCAAATTTAGGACTGCTTCTGTTTGTTTTATTTGTGAATGATCTGTTTGTGAGTCTGAAATCCTGCCATCTTCTTTTTGCTAACGACTTGAAGTTGTTTCATAGCATTTCATGTATTGAAGATTGTACTAAACTTCAGGAACTTCTGAATGTTGTGGAGGAGTGGTGTGTGTACAATAAACTTTTTTTAAATATAAGTAAATGTAAGGTATGTACCTTTACTCTAAAATTACAACCATTTACATTTGATTATACAGTTAATAGAGAACCTTTAGCGCGTTGTAGTAATGTCAAAGACCTTTTTCACCGTGTACGACCACTTTTTAAGTCATGTTAGGTATTTTTTTTTATTGAAATAACATATTAACCGCTCGGCAGCATCAGACTAATTTTAATCTTGACACAGCCGAAAAATAGATTAAGAATTTACTGGAAAAGGAAATGTAATCTCTACAGTTTTTTAAACGAATTAAATTGATATAAATTCATTAAATTTTGCAATTAATCTAAAATTGATAAGGACCAACTTTCAACAATGAATCAAATAATCACTCAGCTATTATTTTCAGCTTAATTTGACGGGATTGTTTTGAAAACAATATAAAATACGACAATGGGATCCTAAGATGATTAGTTTTTAAAAATTGCGCACATTATGCCTACATGGACCAGCACAAACCTGCAAAGCCTGTTCATGATGGTTCCCATGTTATTTAATGGAGCATCGTAGACCAGACCTGCACCAGCAGTAGGTCGTGTCGGTGACCTACAATTTCTATGCATGGCCGCGCTAGTCCTACATAAGTTATGTTCCCACAAGAGTCAGGGATTTGTTTCAACCTGTTAGAAATATTCGACCAGTTAAGTTGTAGATGTGCTGATCTATCGGGCATCCTCGCTTATCAACAATTTCTATTTACTTATCAGCAAAATAACTGCAAAACTTTCATCAAATTACACTACTCTACGAAATCTTGTGTTTTGGTTTTGTAGACGAGGACGATTCAAGAGCTCGAAAATTTTTTTTGTGGCATTTGTAAAAACTGATGACCATACACCTTTTTTTTAACCTAAAGCTTTCTCATTTTCCTGGCTTACTTCTTATTTTCTTCTTCATGAAATATAGCTAAAATAAAAATTTCTTCTCCCGAGATACGCCCAACTAGTACTTATAACCTTCAAATCATTTGCCGCACACAGAACCAGCACAAAAAGTTGCTGCGCAAATGTGTGAAGTCGTGCAAGTTTGTAGGTCCGTGCTGAGGATCGTGCTAAATACTTGTACAAGAACAGCTGTTTTGACCAAATATCGAATTCACGATATTTCAATGCTGTTGGAATACAGAACTTGACATCGTCACTCATTAATCAATAGTTATTAATAAGTTAGTATAGTCTAGACAGTAACTTTAATAAAATATTTTGTACGTAACAGCTTTTTGCTGCATCAGTTAGTATGGAAATAGATTTAGTTTGTGTTTCAAAACCATTCTTAACTACTAATTGATTACAGAATGAATAATTTGTAGACATATTTGCATATTTCAGAGCTAAATCGAATGCAAAATACATTTTACGGTTTTGTACATTCAACGTTTTAAATAAAACAGAATATGTACGAGATTAGAGCCATATATTTGTACATTAAACAACAATGTATAACTTTGTGACAAAATGTACGTAAGTCTTCTAGCGCCACCTTTATCAAAATGTTGGAAAACTTTAAATTCGCTTCCATGCATATTTATAGGTCTATAAATTTTAATAGCAATAAAGAAGACGCGGCCTATATAAAGTACAAACTCTGTTTTAAGTCACAATCTGGTGATTTATGTACTAATGTATCAGCAAATTTTCGTCACTGCTGTTCAGGGGAACTTTGTGGGGTCTGGACGGCCACTTTAGTATTATTTATTGCCGTAAAAAATCGCTGAGATACATGTGAACAGTGTCATCATTAAAGTTCGCATCTCGGGGAACAAATTTAAATCATTGAAATTTATACAAGTAGGTATACACTTTTTGTATGATTTTATTTGCATGTTTTGTTTTCAATGAGCCATTTTTGTATTTACTTACCTACTGGCATAATTGACTTAGTGTCTAATAATAATAATAATGCACTTATTGGCATAACATGCATCCTAGTTATCAGTCACAAATGGGTTTGTTTTACAACACGATAAGAATTGAAAGTGTCAATCAGTATCGACACGTGAAGTTTGTCAAATAATTTAAAATATTCATTAAATAGTTTAATTATAATGAGTTACATTGTGATTATAAAACATATTTTAAATTTGTTAGTTTCACAACTCATAGTTCATTCTGCTTGTAGTGTTATGTTTTTATATTTTTATGAAATCGTTATGTAATTATTGTATTGTACATATGCCTTTACACATTGTGATTTGTATTAATATGTAGGTATGCAAAAAAATTGTTGAAAGAAATTTCTGGATTCTGAACTATAATGTAGTAGGGATGTTGTCAGAAAAAAAATATAACTAGTAAAAAATGTCATCTTGTTTCCATAATACCTTATTTCTCCTTTGCATTATGCACATTGCATAATATGCTTACTCTTTGGAGTTGACCTAATTATCGTTTCTATTTATGAGTATGTACTTTAAGGAAAGTACAAAATTTATATTTGTATTATCTAAAATACAGTTAAATTACACGTTAAAGAGAACTACTGTAGTTACTCTGTAAACTTTGGTAGGCAGATTCATAGTTCCATGTAACCAAATGGCGCCAGCTTTATATAAAATCATCATTATACATTTTCTATAATAAGTCACCTATCATTTTATTTGCTATAAATATTTATATTTCAATTCATAAAAATACAAACCTTTTTCTGTCAGACCAGATCCTTCACCCTGTTAAAATTCTAACTATTTCTGAAAATTATTAAGTAACGTATGAAGCAAGATAAATTTTGCATTTATTTAATTACCTTAAATGGTCCTCTGGGTTTCCAACTAGGCTATTAAGCAGCAGCATTAAACATAAAGTATTAATATTAAATTGTAGTCAGAATTTTGCCTACGTACATTTTACGTAATTGCTTTAATTTTAAAATTATGGTCGAAAACTGCGCTTTACGTGAACATACCACAGAATTAATAAACATTCTTTTGCTGTTGTTGCACACGATTAAATATAACAAATATAACAATAAAAATGGTATACTTATAGCTGTAAAATAGTAAATATTCACTAAACAGCATTTTTCATTCTCAAATATTTGCTGTGTAACCCCCAATTTTAACTTCAGATTCGTGTTCAGCGGAAAAAAATACAAAGAAAAAATATAGTCTAACTCCCAGCACACATGACTTTTTTTTGTGAACCTGTGTAAACTTTTGATGTGATTTTTATCGTATTTATTGGTTTTCTGTAAAATTTTCTGTGCGACCCCCCATTTTGACTTCACATTCGTGTTCAGCGGGAAAAAATTCATGGAAAAAATATAATGAGACCCTCAGCACACACCACTTTTTTTTTTGTGGACCTGTGTTATTAAAAAAATAATAAAAGTACAAGTATTACATTTGAAATGTTTGTGTCCGATTGGTATTTGTTTTCACTTTCATGAGAATCGTTGCCCTGCTCATTACAATTTTTAGTTCTGATTCTGAAGTAAAATAAAATACACTCTAGACATTCATCGATCACATTTGGTATACTTATGTGTATTTTGATGGGCGTTGAATAGTTTGGTAATATTTTCTTTTTGAAAAACTACCCTTTTTAAAAATAGTAGTATGCCAAGTTTCTGTTACATCAATGAAACGGTTAGTACTAATTGCAAAAAAATTAGCTTGCAGAAATTCCACAACCTTCTCACACTTCCGGAGGTGTTAATTTGAAAAACGGGACACACCGTATATGTTCTTAGTGTAAAAATAAGAGTATGGTCAAAGATGATTTACTTATTATATGGTAAATAATACGTTTCACACAGTGTTCGACCAAAGAATTTCAATAATTTGAGCGTAAACGTTTTCAGAATTTTTAGTTCTGATTTTCTTAAAAAGCTTTGGAAGCTGCAGTAATGGTTTTCTAATGAATTATTCATCATTACCATTGACAATAAAACATGCTTTGTACTAAATTGTAATGCAAATATCATCAAAGTTAACATGAACTGGTTTATTCTGAGAGAAACAAACATAGCAGGAACTTGCTGACAGCGTACTTAATAAATTTATCACTGCAGGTTCCAAAACTTCCAATGAACCTATCTGTGTGAATCATCCTGTAGGGTAGGATAGCAAAGAGACCTCTACTTACATCTACATTTTCAAATTCTACCGGCCCAGGAGGTCCTGGTGGACCAGGAGGTCCTGGCTGTCCTGGTAAACCGTCCTTTCCGAGTTCTCCTCTGGGTCCCTGCAGTCCAGTCGGACCCATGGGGCCTCTTTCCCCCCTCTCCCCCTTATCACCTCTTGGCCCAACGGGCCCAGTCTCTCCAGGAGGGCCGGGCTGACCGGGTATCCCCGGGAGACCCGTTTTGCCCTCGACGCCATGGGCGGGTGTAAAGGGGAAATTATTATTTGCTCCCAACGAACTCAAAATGGAGGTAATGTTGCAAGTGCATACAGCCTGAAAATAAAAATTCGGTTTTATAGTGACAGCTACGTACAATGTTCACAAAACAGTTTATAACATGGAGAAATATTGTGCAGTTGAATTAAATAGTAAGTTTTGTATCTCGAATGCTAAATACTTTTGCATTCAGGAATGAGAGTTATTTTGCCGAGGAAAATATCCGTTCGAGAACGCAAAAGTATTTCGCGTTGGAGATACAAACAATATCTTTCGAAAACTGAAATAAAAAAGACAGTTGTGTTATGTACAACAATTTAATTTATATTTGGAATCATCTGAATCAAGACGATTTAGGTAACTATAGCAACGTAATAAACAGTAAAAATTAGTTGTTTGAAAAATTAGTGACAGAATTATAGAGGATGTCCGGAAATAATGAGCAAAAATTTCAGGATAATTCTAGACTGAAAATAACATTTTTCCAAAACTGATTATTAACGGAGTTACAGGGTGATAAAGTTAATATTTTATTTTCGACATTTGTAAATAACTTTTAAGAAATCCAAATATTTACATAATATATAAATAATACATAATTTGTAAATCGAGAGGATTTGCGGACGAGAAATTCAAATATGTTTCTAATTTTAACGCCTAGTAGAAGGCGCCGCTTGTGGCACACCATGTTTCTTTTAAATGACAGAACTATTTTGCATCATAATGTATCCATCTGACTATCTAAACAAACGATTCTCCTACCTGTTTAATCTGAAAAAGGTATACCTTGCTGAAGTTGGTAGGCGTAACCATTTAACCATTTTTGAATGAATCATATTTGAAATGCTCAGTGCACGGAGTCAAAACTGTTTTGGTTCAGGTAAAGTGCCTTTATTGCTGATAATACAGCAGAATATTACTTGAAAAAGTTGTTCAGAATCGTAAATTGACGTGCAAAATTTCAAGAAGATCGGCAAGGTTTGATGAAACCATTTTCCAACAAAGCGCAAAGATTTTATCAGAGCAGGCCGATTTTTTAAAAATTTTGCACATCTCCATAATTTACCGTTCTGAACAACTTTTTCAAGTAACATTTTGCTGTATTTTCAGTAGAAAAGGCACTTTAACTGAAACGATAACAGTTTTCAATCGGTGCACTGAATATTTCAAATAAGATTATTTCAAAAACTGTTACTCCTAACGACTTCAATAAGATATACCTTTTTCAGATATAACAGGTAGGAGAATCGATTGCTTCAATAGTATGATGGCTATACCAAGCAGCAAAAAAGTTTTGGCATTTAAAAGAAACATGATGTGCCATAAGTGGCGCCCTCTACTCGTGACGTCAAAATTAGAAACAAATTTGAATTTCTCGCCGGCAAAAACCCCCGATTTATAAATTTTATGAAAATATTTGAATTTTTTAAGAAGTCATTTACAAATATCGAAAACAAAATTGTAACTTTAACATCCTGAAACTCCGTTAATAATCAGTTTTGGAAGAAATGTTATAAAAAGAGGTAGCATTTATTTTGTCTAGAATTATCCCCTAAATGTTTTGCTCATCATTTCCGGACACCCTGTATATTGTAATTCATATTCTAAGAGTGTTTAATTCAAAACGAGTCGGAAAGTGAAGACGAGCATTTACCAGGGAAAATATTGGAAGCGGCACAAAGTGCTGTTTGACAATTAATCCGCAAAAAATCATCGAGACAGTACGAGATTGCCTACAACGAATTCAAATGGTGGTGTAGTTCGAAGAAAATTCAAAAAGTGTCCAAAGCGGTATTACTAGCATATTTCGAACATAAAATTAATAAAATTCAACCTTCGACGTTGTGGTCAGTATATTCCATGTTAAAGAGTGCACTGAATGCCAAAGAAAATAACTGCAATATCGGCACTTTCAATTTACATGGACTGCAAAATAAATTGTAATCGTCCTATTCATAGTATTTTATTAGTTATTTTATTTCCTAGAACGAAAAACACTGGCGGTTTAGAACATAAAAGTATTTCGCAGCTAGGTGACAAAAATGAATCATTTTGACAACTGAAAATTTAACAAAAATGTCGACTTTTAATGACATTTTTCGAAAAAAGACATTTTTGGCATCCGTTTCTTCTTTAGCAATGCATGTATTTGTATATTGTTGTACACAATGAAATACAGTCTAGTGTCGATTACATGTTTCTCATTTTTGCATTGCCTTCCTAGTTTGTGACAAACTGGCAATGGATAACCAAGACAACTGGATAAAAGAAGCGGATAAATTACGTTATCATAGCAACGCTATGTTACTTTATTTATTAAAAATAACGTCAGTTTAAAATTGTTATATGTCAAAATCACAAATGTATCCAAATGTCCCGTTTTGGTAATACGTATGAAAAAGAAATAGTAAATCAAATCTAAAATTGTTTTATTATTCTATTCATAAAATTGTCTTACCAAATACCATTCGAGCTCAGATTTTGAGCCTGATATTTTTTATGTTTATTTTCTCGTACTTACTTTCGTAGGTAATTTAACTCCAGCTGTTCGACAAAATTGCCACGACAGTAAGTACTCGAAAAGAAATATAAAACAATATTCGGCTAAATCTGAGCTCTTATGGAATACCATAAGAGCTCAGATTTAGTAATAACCTCCGACAATATTTAAGTGTAAGTTTTTTCTTACGAGTGGAGCAGCTAGTTATTTGTTTGACTACAAAAGTCTCATCTTACAACATAAAGGAAGTAAAAATGTATGTTACTTTTAATTAATTGACTAGTATCAAATATCAGAAATCTCATTTTTTTAATTCATAATTCATTTTTGTTTTGAAAAATTATAACACCATTGCATTTTAAATGGTGGCACTAACTTGAATCTCTGTTTCTTTTGAACAATTTTACTTAATTTTTGGTATATATCTAAAAATATTTATTAACATTTCCATGTAGATGTTACATTTATGGTATAATAGCTTTCAAATTATCTTAGCAACCAATTATTGAATTGTTCGTTTGTTTACTATTCCTAGAAATCTGAATCTTAATCTGTCTCCTGCTGTACAATAACAATGTGAATAATAACTGTCAAATTTTTTCGCAACCACTTCTGTTACAAATCGGGGTTTTATACTGATTCCAGCTGTACTATAATAGCAGTGTGGATAATAGCTGTCAAATTATCTTGGCAATCACTTGATTAGTCATAGTAACTGTTCGATTGTTTATTGTTATAATTTTGATACAGTTCAAGACATCACTCTCTGTTTGTGAATCTTGAGAGTATCTGTATATACTGTACTTTGTTAAAGTGCATAGTGTCGTATGTACGTAATAGAACACAATGTGTCAAAATTATCAATTGGTCTTCGTCTAATGTCACTTCCGGTGTTCCAAAAGAGTCGCATTTTGAACCTCTTCTCTTTATATGATACTGATGACTGTTATTTGATACATGGTGATTTTCCGAGTTGTAGTGCCGTGACCTCGGTAACTGGTAGCTGCCAGAAACAGAGTTAAAATGCACATCCCTAGTATTAGCTGGGATACTTTTACCTGACCTGGTTGTTCTCGGGCTAGGCTCTGTGGGAACAGACCCGCTATCGGTGTCTCTGGGTCCGTCCATACCTTGATTTCCGTTCGTATTGTTGGTATTACGACTGCTACGATCGGAACCGTTCCTCGGATAATGGTGGTCCTCCGAGGTGTTACGTAGCCGCAGCTGTAACTGGTCGCATCCCATGCTTCCAAACGTTTCGCCGTTCTTCACTGTCGGCATCTTCAGTGGTAAATCTGCAAAAGCTTCGCCGCGACTGAGGCGACTCCTCAGTGAGAACCACCATTATCCGAGGAACGGTTCCGACCGTAGCAGTCGTAATACCAACAGTAGGAACCGAAATCAAGGTATGGACGGGCCCAGAGACACCGATAGCGGGTCTGTTCCCACAGAGCCTAGCCCGAGATCAACCAAGTCAGGTTAAAGTATCCCAGCTAATGCTAGGGATGTGCATTTTAACTCTGTTTCTGGCAGCTACCAGTTACCGAGGTCACGGCACTACAACCCGGAAAATCACCATGTATCAAATTACAGCACTGGCCGTGAAAGTCTGAAAACCACTACACTGATGACTGTTTTTCACATTCTGAATTCTCTCTATATGCTGAGATTTATAGTGAAATCATTAATAACGAACAACGAATAATAATTAATGTTGTTCTATAACTTTTTCTTGACTTTCTGCTAAAATCGACTGTGAATACTTCATCAATAATTATAAACTCAAGAAGACCTACTCGGTAAAAGACTTCGGAATAGTACTTGCCTCAAAATTAACCTTTGCTTTAAAAATTGAATCCGTTGCCATGAAAGCTTACGGTAATTTAAACTTACAATAAATATGTTGATCGAATAGAGAGTCCAGATTAAGTTCAGTCTTCATTTTGAATCATATGATATCAGATTGAGACATTACAATTTACTAAAATTATGATATCATAGACTCATCAATTATATACTTTTTATTTATAAATTATTTAATCACAAGATCGATTGCAACTACATTGCAGGAAATTTCAATTTTAATATTAAACAGTGATTAACTAGATCAACTAATCTGTTTCATGTGAAGTTCGATTCTACATACCATCTACTTAATTATCCAATGAATTTAATGAAAAATATATAATGATATTTTAATGGCATATTAGATTTGTTTTATAGATCCTTAAATCAAGTGAGAAATGATGTCATGTCTGTTTCTATGTATTTCTTTTGGTTTCTTTTTGTTTATTTTTTATCTAGTTTAGTCTAGTTGCTAGAAATAGTATAGTTTACAGTATTATTCATTTAAGTATGATCAGTGTCTACACACAGTTTTTATGTGTAACCATATTATTGGAATTCCTGCAAGAATTCTGTTGGGTTTCCTTAACTGTATAAATAAATAAATAAATCAATATAAATTGAATTCTTTTTAAAACTTTAAAACAATAATACCACGCAATTGAAAACTTTAAATGGAACAGTAAATTCATCATGCTATCATGGCATAACACTTTGTACCACTATACATAATATGTGTATGCAACTTTCAGCTAGTGCAAATGTGTTTGATTGCAACACTTTACAAATTAATGAGGATTAAAGGACGTTATAGTGTGTGAATTTGTGTTTTATGCATAAGATGTGGTCGGTGCATTTAATATATCAGTATTTCAGGGCATTCCAGGATTAAATAAAAAAAATAATAATAAATTGGATCCCGATATTCAGAACAAGAAACTGAGTTTACAGATCTAACTAGGAAAAATAGTTTCCTAGATAACATATTTACGAATTTAGAAACGGGAAATGTATATACACGTTCTGTGCATACTAGACTCTCTGACCATTCTGGTATTATTTTAGAAGTAGGAGTTGATGATTTTCAATCTTTTGCAAACATCATTATGTATCGCTCAATATCTGATAATAATCTTGCAGAGTTAAACAATTACCTTAAAAGGATGAATTGGAGTTTTGAGGATAACACTAATTTTATTATTAATAGACGATTTAAAATGTGTATTAACATAATTACTGATGGAATTGACACATTTTTACCTATGAACAAAAAAATGGAAAAGCTCCTAAAACTGCGGAACCAATTATCTTTTCCCTATGGATTTTATAAACATAATCCTACTGAAGGCAATAAACTTCTTTATAAAAATTATCAATCTGTTGTATCGCAAAAAGATCTGAATCTAAAATCGCATCCAATGATAATAATATCTCTACCCCTCATTCTAATCACGAGGATTAGCCCATAAGTCAAAGACTTGTGCCGGAGAGAGGGCGGCATATTATTATTAAAGAGGCCGCATTTGCGCACAGGAACGACTTACGTTGGTAGGCCCTAATCACCATTCAGTGCAGAACTAAGGGAAACCTGGAAAACCTTATTAATTAGGGGTAGTCAAACGTCAACCGGTATCAATCTCTCACACTGACCTAAGCCAACATTCTTCCACACTTCTATACCCGCAGACAGGGTGTCTCGAATATAGCTTATACACGTTTTACCGACTGAGAAGGGTCGAACCAACCATTCGTCGAAACCATTTATTTTTAAATGAAACAATAAATTTGTATTTTTCAAATATATATTTATTTGCAGTAACCTAGTAGACAGCAAATTAAATAATTATACAAAAATAAAATAACAATAGACAAATATGTTCTTACAATAAACATTTGTTTCACAAAACAGGCCATTACCCGCACTCGGTAAACAACTATATGTATATCGGGCACTTACACTATCTTCCGTGACATCCACTCATCCAGTCGATTTTATACACATTTATGGAAAGTGCTGACACAACTAATCCAGGTTGTTCTAGTTAGTAAACAATCCATTTGGAAGAAAATGTTGCCGTACAGAAGTGTTGAAATTTTATTTGGATAACTTAAACTCATGACCTCGTAGACGCAGATCTAAATTGAAATGGAACAAATTAGGAAAATCACTGTTATAAGTACTACCAGATAGTATCCGATAAGCGTGTATAAGGTCGGCTCGAAGTCGTCTGTTGTTTAAACCAGAAATGTTAAGTTTATGGAGACGGTCGTGATAGGCTAAGTTTCTAAGGACAGGTATTCAATTTGCGAATCTTCTCTGTACGCCTTCTAGTAAAGATACATCCTTAACGACAGAAGGGGACCATATATTTACACAGTATTCCAACACAGAGCGAAAATACGTCTTATATAGCTTTAATGATATATGTCTGCTCGGATATTGGAAATATTTTCTTATTATATACGAAGCACTGTTTGCTTTTTTACAACGTGACTGATGTGTTGTGACCAAGAAAGAGTGCATTTATTTTAATATAAAAATGTTTGTTCACAAAATATTGATAATTTTATTTGAGCCATAATCGCTATTTGTCTAAACTAAGTTTACCAGTCAATTAATAAATATATACTTTACAAAAAAAGTGGAAATATATTGTTAAAGCAACAATTTGAAATACAACAACAGATATAATTTAAAGGCAAAGAAAATTATTGACGGAAAAAATCATATATACCTATCGAAAAAATGTAAAAATTCGAAATTTTTACAAAAATTAGTTTTTAATTTGTGACACATTTGACACAATTTAAATATAAAATTGTATTAAAAAAATAAGTTCATAGATTTGTTTGCATAAATATTGAACTTGAATGATTTAAAGTCTATTTTGGATTTAGTCAACTAAGTAAGAAACTTAATTTAAAATTAAAAAAATATATATAATTCTAAAACATCTCTTTCTTGAAACAAAATGGAAGGATCGGTCTCCTTACAAAAAAGAAATTCAAACTAGGTAGTTCACCAACTTTCAAAATCTGATTTATACGTAGTAATATGTCATATTCAAATGTCGTTTAATTAGAAAAGCTTTGCAAGGTTCAAATAAGAAATAATATGATAATGACTTAAATGAATGAAATAATACAGGAGAATCATGATTTAACCACAATATTTGAAGGAGCAGAGGCATTTCTTAAATATATTTTCAACTTTACGTAACACAATGTGAGAAATTTTATACGCTGTAATTGTAAACTTCAGCTATTATATAAAACAGCTCTACTGTTACATTCTGAAGGGGCCCTTTAACGTTTAACAAAGGAAAGAATTCAAGTACCTATGTGACACCAGAAATAATGAGGCGGATATTTGTTCAACACAGAATTTCTCTAAAGGCACAATTTTGAAAAAGCGTTTACATATTAACATTATATTTATGCCAGTATGATTATTAGTTAAAAATGAAATACTTGTATATTCAGATATCGTGCTTTTTCGTAGTGATTTGCAAAAATCACATGCACTTTTTCTAAATCACAGCAATTTCCCTCAAGTTCTCAACTGCTCTAATAATACCTGAAAAAGAATTACAAATTTATGGAATCTCACCTCCGGAAAGCTTTTCTATGGAAGAAAGTTTCTACAATTAATTAAAAGTTTTCCCCAACGCCACAGCAAAAAAATTACATATAAAAGTTTGTGAAATATGTAACTAAAAAAAACTTAAGCTTGGCGAAACGTAAAAGTTTCAGCTATAACTAATTAGTGGTTTGGAAAAGTGTCCTTGAGGTTTTGATTAATATGTGTAAAACGCATATTAGATGAATATTTATTGCCACTGAGAGTAACCCAATTCAGGTTTGTGGAAATAACGTCTAGAAATCTACCAAAATAATTTATGTCGGTTGTTTTAAACGGTAAAGTGTATTTAAGAATAAGCAGAATAAATTAAATATATTTTTATATATTTGGATCGTCAGTGGTCGCGTGGTTTAAGGCGTCAGTACTTGAATCGAGGTGACTAGATCGCTGTGGGTTCGATCCCCGCAGCCGGTAGACCGTACATAAGCTATATTCGTGGAGAGGATTGGCACTTTCTCTCCGGGTATGGTAGGGTGGCTTGGATCAATGTGAGAGATTGATACCGGTGTTATCGTTTGACAACCCCCCTAATTAATGAGGTTTTTCAGGTTTCCCTCATTCCTGCACTGAATGGTGGTTAGGGCCTACCAACGTGTCATTTCTGGACGCAAATGTGGACTGCTTAATAATATTCCGCCCCCTCTCCCGCACAAGTCTTGTCTGGGCTAATCTTCGTGATTAGTATGAGGGGTAGAGATATTACTATTATTATTATTATTATTATTTATTATTATGAGAGTACGTACCTACATAAAAAAATCATATTCTAGTTATAGAGGGTTAGAAATCATCTGAAAAAATTGGGATAGATGCGTCATTAAAAATGGAATCAATATCGTGGAACATCCTTATACACACAACGTCAAAAGTTCTGGACCCCTGGTCCTGGTATATAAAATGATTCAATTAAACCAAGTGGTTTTTCTTAATGTGGTAAAAATGTACATGTACTTAGGGAACAAAAAAGATAATAAAAAATTGCACCCATGAACCTTTACCAATGTTTTTACAAGTCTGGTCAGTTTGGCAGTGTATTTAGTCAAGTGTTCTATTGCATTTTTATACATTATAATGCCAGGATGTGAATTTTCTGCATTTATCCGAGCAAGAATGACTGCTTTACACGATGCAGGACTTTCTAATCACCAGATATCGAACATGCTAGGCATTCCTAGATCATATGTTGTACGAATAGTACACAGATATGCAGAATTTGATACAGTGGAAAACAGTCCACGTAGTGGACGTCCTCGAGTATCTAATGAAAGGGAGGATCGGCATTTGATGCAGTATGCCCGTAGACACCCGCACATCGTCAGCTTCAGCTATGAGGACCCACTTTCAAGATACGTTTCGCTGTGTTATATCGACACCTACTATTCGAAGACGACTCCACAATACAAATTTACGTGCTAGAATACCATTTTGGGTCCCCACTCTACTTCCAAAGCATCGTGCTGCCCGTCTCCAGTGGGCGCGAGAGCACAGGGGTTGGCTTTTACGCCCGCGGCGGTGGGTCTTATTTACAGACGAAATCAGAATTGGGTTGGTTACTGATGACAATCGACAAAGTGTCTGGATAGAACCAGGTCGTCAACAGCGACTTCATTTTCCCTATGAAGTTGCTCCGTATGAAGAGGGTACCGTAATGTTTTGGGGTGGAATAAGGTTTAACCACCGCACCCTATTAATTCGCATACCACATAATATGACCACTCAAATTTACAAGTTATTACGCCCATTATCTACCCACTACGTAATGAATTGGGTGAAAATGTTGTGTTTATGGACGACAACGCTCGACCGCATCGCGCAAGAAGGGTTCAAGCAGGATATATCAATAGCTAAAATTGGCCAGCCAATTCCTCCTGACCTGAATTCTATTGAAAACATGCGGTATTTCGTTACTAGAGCCATTCATAATCATATTCCTCCATCTCAGACTGCAGATGAGTAAGTCGTGGCGGCAGAAGAGGAATGGAACAATATTCCGCAAGAGAGCGTTAACCGCTTGATTATCTCAATGCACAGACGCATCAATATGCTATTGGAACGTGATGGAGGTCATATCGACTATTAGTCAAGTAGAGAACTTGCTTTGTTACTTCTTTTTGGTTTAATAAATTTTGTCAAAAATGTCACACATTTGCTGGTTTTTAATTTTCTAAGTACTCAGTTTACGGAACATATTATTTTCACAAAAAAAAAGATTCAGAAAACAATATACTTTTATAAATGTATTTACTTTTTCTAACAAAAAGATTTCTTTAACAAGAATGATGGGGGGGTCTAAGGTTTTTGACGTTATTTGTAGTTACATCACTGGGCTACTGTAGCCTCTAGCCAGTCGATTTCAAATATCCGATTACTTATCGCATTAACATTTTTGTGATGCAAGTATTTACATTAGCTTTTAAATGTCAATTACATGCTTTGCCTTGTCAGGTTCTACAGTAGACCAGTTTCCAGTGCCGTTGAGGAATATATATTTTTTAATATTATTTTACAAATTTGTAGAGTGAGTACATTAATGTTTTTTAGATAATTTCTAAATCACCTTGTATAAGCTATCAAAAACCTTACATACTGGGTGTATTCTACTCGGAGGGGCACAAGCGTTGTATTTGAAAACACATTGGTCGATTAATTCAGTTTTACGTATTTCTTATAGTTATTAAGTAATTCGTTATGTAGTTCATATTATATGTATAATTCGGAATAACATAGGTTTACAGAAATAATTTCAGTTACTTTTGTTTCTAAGTTAAAAAGTTATAAATTGTTAATTTCATTTATACGCGAAATCAAGTGAATGTTAAAATTGATGAGCCCAACCAAATAATTTGCTAAAATAATAAAATATTGCCTTGCTGTGAGTAACGAATAGGTTTAAAATGGTCAGATTGACTTGATTCTGAAATAGAACCAAATATTTTGCTAGTTTGAATACATAGTTTAATTAAATAGAACCATAGTCTTAACCAAAGATGTATTTAGAAATCAACAGAAATAATTAACTGACTGAAGCAACAAACTTTTTGTTGCGCATATATGAGCAAATAATTTGGGTAATGTAATCAAACTTTCTTTGACTTGATCAAATAGTTTTCTCTGTATACTTTAAAGTTGCACAGATATAAATATTTTTGAAATTTGGGACCACTTTGAATGTCTATAACTCACAATTATTTATAGGCAAGTTTAGTTAAAATACAAGATTTTATCCACTCCTATATGTACCTATCTGCACTGAGTTTGTAAGATACCCTGCAATTTTTGTATAGGAGTTCATATATACAGGGTGTTTCAGTTTGATATGTCACAAACACGGGAGCATATTTTGGGAATAAAAATAAGAATAAAAGTCTGGTAAACTTTTGTTTGTCCTTCGTTATGAAGATACAGGGGGTTGAATTTTTTCTATAAATTAAAATTTTCTTTCAAAAATTTTAAACGGATTACACAGTACCCCAAATTTGATAACAATATCTTAATCCGTTTAAAAGTTTAGAAAGAAAATTTTAATTTATAGAAAAAATTCAACCCCCTGTATCTTCATAGCGAAGGAAGTTAAAACAAACGTTTACCAGACTTTTACTCTTAGTTTTATTCCCAAAATATGCTCACGTGTTTGTGACATATCAAGCTAATATAAATATTGACATTATTCATTAATTCAATAATCAATAAAATTTGTGACACGAAACAATGGACATTATTGATGTAGGTACATACAGTTTTTCATTAAACGTATATTTCTGTCTGCCGAAAAGATGAATGCACGTTCCTGTTGTAAGAATTTATCAGCGCATTCGCCATTTTCTTCAATTGCAAACTAACGTTTCTGACGTGTAATAACATACACACAGCTATCTGAATGTAATACATATAAATTGAAATTACACCGTTGAATACAATAATTGAATATATTAGTTGCCCTGTTCTTAGCAATATAATATAGAACTGTTGTTTTGCTGACATTGTGCATGATATACCTGCATCGTACGTATGAATAGAACTGATATCGTTTGGAATTCAAAATTTCTCGCATATGAATAAAATTGGGTTCTCTACAGGTATATACATCAATTTCTATTGTAAGTATAGATACAGGGACGGACATACATTTTAAACTGAAATATTATACATAGGTAACAGAACATAGGATTTTTTTTTACATAATAGATCATGTAAAAGATGGTGGTTAACACATTTTGGTAGTAATACTAACGAACATTTTATGAAATACTTCCGAATTAGTTTTCTTAGCATATTACATATTTGATTAAATTAAAATGTAATTTGTTTTACAAACATGAAAAAACTAAACATTTGTAGTTTTAAATATAAAATAAATTTTCAAAAGTTAAAAAATGAACTGGCATATATATACATTTCATTTGGAACGACCATGCAACCAGTATATTGAATTTCAAAGAAACAAGGTTTCGTTTTATTCGGAAAATGATCCATTTTCAGCCATGAAGTCATGATTTTAATATTCTATATTATGTGATAAAAAAAAAACAGAATAGAAATTCATTTATTTAGCAATAACATGCATTAGGAATTCTAAATCTCTGCGCCAATTACTTGTTGGTTCCTCTCTAGATATATTTTTTTGTGAAATGAGTACTTTTAGTTTGATTTGAGTAGTTTATTTTTCGGGGGCGAGAAGTTCAAATCTCTCTAATGTTGACGTTCCCAATAAAGGTTGCCATTTATGGCACATTATGCATCTTTTAAATGGCAGAAGTTTTTTGCGGCTTATTGTATACATCTAACTATTGAAACAATTGATTCTCGTCCCTTGTTTATTTCAAAAAGGTATACCTGGTGGTCGTTAGACGTAACTGTTTTGGTTTCAGGTAAAGTGATTATCCCACTGAAAATATTCAGAATTATAAATAATGGCGATGTGCAAATTTTCAAAAAGATCGGCTACACCGAAAAAAAAATTGGTGCCAATAAAAAATGTTGTTTCATAGAAATAGATTACTTGTTTGTATAGGGCCAAACAAATATTTATTTCTTGATACCAAATCATTTTTTTGATAAAGCAAAAATACAGTTAGTTCGTGGAAAGAAAGCATTTGTTTCTATTAAAAAAACATTATATCCTTTTCAATGATACACTTCTGGTGTTGCTTTAATTATACTCTTAGATAAAACAATATTTGTATATTTAAAAGATTTTTTTTTTCAATTAAACTGCTTATTGTCAACAACTTATTCCTCAGGTATATCAGGAAACAACTGCGGACTAATGTCCCGACCAGCATAGAAATACACTAAAAAATCTACAGCGAATAGAATAGAATATAGAATAGAATAACATTTATTTCCGTTTAGACAAAAGTACAATTTTGTATAGGAACTATAAAAATCAAAACATACAAACTATGGACCAAAAAAATTCGTCAAGAGTATAGAAACATTTATGAAGTAAATAACTTTGTAAAACAAGCTTAAAAACTGTCACATTTTTAGCATTTTGAATATGAACACCTAAATGATTAAACATTTTAAGACCCAGGCAAGTAGCTGTGTTCCGTGAAACTTTATATTTAAGAAATGGTATTTGATATTTATTATTTTGTCGCGTGTTAATGTCATGAATATCACTTTTATTTGTATAAACATATACTGAAAGTTCATATACCAATAGACATAATGTTAAAATCCTCTTTAAAAATGTTCCTGCATGATACAGTACTAACAACACCAGCCATACACCTAAAAAGTATTTTTAGTTAAACTGTCTTCTAAGATTCTGTATTTAAGGAATTGCATATTCTCCGATGATTATGAAATCTTCTATAATGAGTTTTTTCTGCATTACAGTGTTGTTTGTAAAAAACATACCAGTTATTTAAAATATATAGCACCCCGTTACATTTCTACTCACTTCTACAGTTTTTTCAGTTTTATCTGACTGATCGTCAGCATACATGGTAATAAATATATCAGGTGTCAAAGTATACAGTTTATTTGTATACAAAGGAAAGGGTAAAGGACCCAACACAGAACCTTGGGGGACACCCATTTCAACGTCTTTACTCACCGAGTTAAAAAAATTGTATTTAAACTACCATGGTCATCACTATAATGAGTCAAACTAAAATATTCTTTCCTATCTTTTAAAAATGAAGAAATCCAGTCCAGTGCCACACCCCGTTTACCGTATGCCTATAATTTTGTTAATAATTTGTCATGACTTACAGTCAAACACTCTAGAAAGGTCGCAGAAAATACAGGGTGTCCCAAAAGTCACTAGCTGATTTCAAAATTCAATAACTACAATGATTTTTTTTTAAATTTTGTTTCAGATTTAGAAAATAGAAGCTTGGGAGATTTGTTATGGAGAAATTCACCGTTGAGCAAAGAGTCGCTATCGTGAAACTCTATTTTGAACACCAACGATCGATTGTCGAAACTCAAAGAGCGTTTCGCAGACGTTTCAATGCAAGAAATTCGCCCTCAGCAATGACTATACGCAACTTAATTGCACATTTTCGACAAGAGGGGTCTGTAGTACCTACTGGGCATACTTCCTTTTCAATGTATTCAATTACTTTTTCATAAAATTTGAGCATAGCCGTATTGTTCACCTACCCGAACAAAAATCATGTTGTATAACCGAAATAATATTATTATTGTTCAGATGACTTAAATAAGCGTATTCAAAGACAAAAGAAAAAGTAGAACATATGGTAACAGGCCTGTAGTTGCCAACAAATTTCGGATTGTTCCTTTTGTATAATATATTATGTCAACATACCGGTTTCGAGCTTATTAACTCTCATCAGTACGCCACAGGTGAATGATAACAACTAACCCTGGCTTTTCATGTTTCTCAAACCCGATTTACCTTAGTACGTGAAATATAAGCACCGCTACATCTAGCGGCCTCCTTAGGACAATTATTTAGTGTTTATAGACGATTCGAATTTTTCCTTTGAAAACAATATCGACGATAGACTATATTAGGAAATTCAGTTTTTTTAATTTACTAATTCGTAAAATGTTATATAACCTAATGAAACTTCATTTAAAAACTTCGCAAAAGGAATTAAAAGATTACATATTTTCCTTTCCTGCCCTCAATTAAAAACATGCAATTTTGAATTAAATAAACGCATTATTTGATTCGAAATGCACGGTCATTTGAATCAATTTTTTTTTTATTTCAAAACGTTATTTTTATACAGATTTGAACAAATTGTTTAGGCATATGAAAAAAAATATTTGAAAATCGTTTTTTAAAATTAAGTTTTCGTAAGACGTTCAAATGAAATAACTATTTGTTTCATTTCAACAAATACTAGTCAGAAAAATTAAATAAATCAATTTATTTTTGACAAAGAAGTGATTATTACACCAAACAAGATTGTTTCACGAGAATAAATTATGTATAAATCAATTGAATTGTTTATTGAAAAGAATTTTTTTTCGGTATACTTTAATGAAATCTTTATTTGTGCTTTGATAAAACTATTATTGAAATTCTAAGTTAATGGTTATACCAAACCTTCCGGATTTTCCTGAAATTTTGCACAAAGCCATAATTTACCATGTTGATTAGGTAACTTTATCAAGTAGCATTTTGTTTTATTTTCAGTGGGAAAGGTACATTACCTGAAACCAAAGCAGTTTTTACTCGGTACACTGAATATTTCAAATAGAAAAATAGTTACACCTAACGACTTCAACAACGATCTTTTTAACCATCAACTCCTGAAATAAGAAAAGTTTGGCTACATCACATTATTTTGTCTTGTTATATGTTGCTCTAATATGGGTACACCCTGTATAATTTATTTTACAAAAATTTTAACAGTCCATCTCTTGAAAACCTGGTAAGCCATTGAGAAAATAAATTACGAAACCTTCTCTTAAAATGATTCAAGGAACAACTTTTTAAATTTGTACGTTCTTAAGTTATACTCCGTACTTCGGATATATCTTTAAATGTATTCTTAAGACCGTTCCAATCTTGTTTGAAAATGTATGTTTAGTAAACAATAAGCGAAAGTAAATAACTTGAAGCCTAACAAACAATGCCGAATATCTGATGGGGTTAATCAGAAATCAATTTACTGAATCTCTTTTAAACTCGTTTGTCTGCAAACTTGGATCCGGAGGGAAATGGGAGAAAGTTAGAATCCGATTTTGTTTTTTATTGGCAATAAAATTGATTTTATATTGTATTAAGTTAAAGTCACCCACTGGATTAAAAAAGCGGTACAGTCGTCTGTTCTGATTTGAGAAACTATTTGAGCTAGGTTTGACGTATCAATAATTCAAATACATATTGTCAAACAGAGTTTTCGAATGAAATTGACATTATGAAAAGTGCTATCCAGAGTGGAAATGATGGTGTTTGCTATACAAACATTAACGTTTTTGAGATATACAGGGTGTTACAAAATGATGTCAAGAAAATCTAGGGGCAGGTTTTACTTTTATTTTTAAACATAGAACCTGTCGCTAGATTTTATTAACATCATTCTGTAACACATATTCTGAAACAGTGAAGATAATTAAATAAACTTCTGTGTGCATAATAAAACACATCAACAGAGATCTCGAGACTGAAGGCCGAGTCAAAAACCACTCAAGCTTTTCTTTTTATGGATAAATTTCTTTTTAACTAAAAATTTTGCCAATCGGTAATTTTGCTCAAAAAATTTATATTTGACAAAATCGCTCGACCTTCAGTCTTGCGATTTTCTTCAGTTTTTCTCGTAAAATTACTGATTGGCAAAATTATTTCGTTACGAAGATAAATTTATCCGATAAAAACAAAAGCTCTTGTGATTTTACTGTTGATAAAAAACTTTTAAACTTTTACATAAGGTTGAACATGAGAATTGGATTGAATATTTTGGAGAATTTAGAAGTTTATAAATACTTGAACATTAAATTGTAGTGGTAACTGCTTAAATTTCACTCTGTGGTTGAATATTCCACTATTTCTTATATTTTCTTCGCACTTCATAATCTATTTATTGTAAGTTCGTTCCTAATTCTGTTCATCCACCGTTGGTACGATCCAATGCTGGTCGGGGCATTATCCCGCAGAATAGTTGTTTCTTGGAATTTCGTGTTCGCAAATATGAAATTTAGTTACAATACTGAGTTTAACAGAATAAAATGAAAGACATTTTTAAAATGCTTTTGGTTTTTCCCGAATAGTTCATTTTTACTCGTATCAGTAAGTAACTATTTCAAAATAAGCAAATAAACGAGTTTTTCATATTTTTCCTTCACATTTTTCCATCGACAGGTAGTGAAACGGAACTTTCATTTTTTTTAAGTAAGTTAAAATTTTATAGATTTTTAAGTACAAGTGAACAGTGAAGGCAATGCTGCATCTATTCTCTGAAATAAGTCTTACTTATTACACCTTTTTTTTTCTTTAGTTTAATTGGGTACTTTGACAAACTTCTGAAAAAATAAAGATTAGCTAATTGAATAAACCCTTACGCCAAAACGATCAGTCAAGGATTATTTTTTAAACTAAGTTTGCTCACACTGAAAAAGTAGATAAGTAAGTAATAACAAAAATCACGTCACTATCGCGCACTTCCATATTTTTTTACGTTTAGAAAAAATCTCTGTTTTCGTTCTAAACAATTGCAATTATATTCAAAGCAAGTTAAGTTTGACAGTTTAAAATTTGTTTATCTGCTTCCATAGAGATAAAATGATATTTATATTATTGCTACTTACTTCTTCTTGATACAACTGTGGCCAACAATATTTATTTGACAGTTTGACACACTCTGTTCTCTGTTTAACAAAATAGTCTTGGTCTCTCAATTTTCTTTCTGTTGCATTATCCTCCTTCTACAAAATGTTTGCCGAACCCCACTGAGTTAAATGACCGATTTTCCAAGCGTGTTCGTTTTGATTTTTCAAATATAAAAGACGGGAATTTAAAAAATTTTCGAACACGCTTGGAAAAACGGTCATTTGATTCAATGGTGCTTTGCAAAAATTTTAGAGAAAGAGGATAATGCAATAAAAATTAAAAGAAACCGCAATTATTCTGTTGAACGGAGATAAGTGTGTAAAACTGTTCAGTAAACATTGATCATTCTTGGCAACAGTTGTATCAAGAAGAAGTAAGTAACAATAAAATAAAAATCATTTTATCTCTATGGAAGCAGATAAACAAATTTTAAACTGTCAAACTTAACTTGCTTTGAATATAATTGCAATTGTTTAGAACGAAAACAGAGATTTTTTCTAAACGTAAAAAAATATGGAAGTGCGCGATAGTGACGTGATTTTTGTTATTACTTACTTATCTACTTTTTCAGTGTGAGCAAACTTAGTTTCAAAATAATAAGTAACAATAAAATAAAAATCATTTAACGCCTCTAAGGGGTGAAACTTAAATTATAATATTTCTACTGCAGGTGTAGCTCGTCATATAGATGAGTCTAGTGAAAGTCGTTTTTAAAAATATCAAATATTTACGGAGATATTTTTTTTAAATATCCATATTTTAAGGACTGCTGGTCAGATAAACCACTGACGTACTCTAATAAAATAAACCCCATGATTTACTGAAGGCGAGGTTGCCATATCGTCTATAAGATAAATAATTTTTCAACGTAAATTCAAATTTTGCCGTTGTTTCTAATTTAAAAACACTTGCTTTTAGCAATAAGATAAGTAAAATTATCATAAACGATTAAAATATGGATTTCCTCAAGTTCGATACTATCAATCAAAGTGTCTAGAAAGTTACTTTGCTCAATGATTCCAAATATTATCCATAAACGTGAAACAGATTTTAAAAATAAACGCAGAACATGGAATAACAAATAACTAGCTTGTATGCATTCCATACACACACCTAGAAAAAAATAAAGACGGTGCCAGTGGCATATCTCTGACGACCGCTAATTCTTGGCCGCCTTAGAAGGTCCAAAATTACTAAAACTTGCTTTTTATGCCGAGTTACGTTGGTGACACTGTAATCTGAAGCTGATTATGCTTTTGCAGATTATTGTAAATGTTTACAAACAACGATCTTCCTTCGCAGTTTGTATTGGCGTCGAGCTTAGTAGCTATATACTGAATGTTTTACATTTTGCGTCTCTGTAAAAAAATGTACTACTTCATTTTGCAATATAGCCATCATATTTGCAGTAGCACCAACATAAAGCAAGTAAAGTATCCAAAAGGGATTTGATAATTTCAACAAACGTAGTAAATTGGTTAAGTAAGTAAATATGAGATACTTTTGCATCTTCTGAAATCGTACTAAGCTAATGTTTCTTTAAGTAACGCACTGCTTGACGCATCTGTTTTAAGAGTTACGGCACTAACGTATAAAACGTATTTAAATCGTCTTACTATTTTCACGGGCAGCGTTTTTCTCTTAAGTGTCTTGTGTATTTAATTAATATATTTTATGAAATACAGTGTGACTAAATAAATTATGACGCATTATTCAATCAGTGAAAAGGTTGACATGCTAAAAGCATATTTGTTAAGTAGTGATAATCAGTGATAGTGATAACGATAACGTATTGTGATAAATCAGTTGAAGTATAGTAAAAATGAATAATAACCAAATTCTAGATTGAATGATTGTGAGTAGAGAATCTGGTTTATATTTTCAATTTATTGGTGAGGTATAGGAATGGCAAATGGGAGGAGCTGGCAGTTAATATTTTCATAATTTAACATATTTCTATCATTCTTTGACGTGTCTAAAAATTCTAGTTAACATTGTTGAAGCCTTTACGAAGACATTGGCATCTGGCAACGCTGTGGAATTCTCATTCACCATGACTCTTAAAAATATTAGTATAGGAGTTGGATCGGCGGTCCTCAAGTTTTTGGATGAAAAATCACAAAGGACAATGTTAAAAATAGCCGACTTTTGGCTTATCCGGGGAAACGTATAAATCATAAAAAAATCAATTGATTATTGTTAATTAACCTATAATAACTAAACCTATATAAACTACCCTTAAATAGCTTTAAATGGATAATCATTAATTATTGTTATAAAATTCGTGTAAAATGAAAAAAATGCTGGAAAATGATTTGAACAGACAGTATGTCAATATAAAAAGTGATAAATAACTGGATAAATTGCCATTTTTTCAGTACGCGCTCGCAAAGTGAGAACAATTGGCCCTTTTTCGCCATTGAATGGGCAGTTTTACAGTCATTTATCACTTTTTATATTGACATACTGTCTGTTCAAATCATTTTTAAGCATTTTTTTCATTCTAAACTAATTTTACAACAATAATGATTATCTATTTTAAGCTATTTAAAGGCAGTTTATATAGATTTAGGGGTGCAATTAATATTTCCCCACTTACTTAATGTACTCTAGTATTAGTTTTTGACAGTAATCTATAATTTGTTTCTAGCAATAAGCGTTCCCTTGAACATTTAAGCATTATCTATTTTTGATGTCGAAGTAAGCTCACCATTAGCTTTTTAAAGTAGTTTTATTAATTTTTAGGGGGGAATGGACATTTTTACAGTTATTTATCACTTTTTATATTGACATACTGTCTGTTCAAATCATTTTCAAGCATTTTTTTCATTTTACATGA
This sequence comes from Monochamus saltuarius, assembly GCA_025584915.1. Classification (NCBI taxonomy): domain Eukaryota; kingdom Metazoa; phylum Arthropoda; class Insecta; order Coleoptera; family Cerambycidae; genus Monochamus; species Monochamus saltuarius. The sequence goes on from CM046721.1 coordinate 21,439,468, forward strand.
ATTTTATAACAATAATTAGTGATTATCCATTTAAAGCTATTTAAGGGTAGTTTATATAGGTTTAGGGATAGTAGCGACATTTCCCCAGCTATCTGACGTATTTCTGAGCCATTTCTAATGTTAATTAACAATAATCAATAGATTTTTTTATGATTTATGCGTTCCCCCGGATAAGCCAAAAATCGGCTATTTTTAACATTGTCCTTTATTTAAAATATGACTTTTTTATTCGTGTTTTTTGTGTAAAAAAACTATTAATTATGTGTTCTACACAGTGAACTGTATTGCTGGTTAAAATATTTGTACTTATTTAAGGTGCACCCAGTATAGAAGCAGATAAACAATTTTTAAACTGTCGAACTTGACTTACATTTGAAATTTTGGAGAACGGAAACAGAAACATTTTTGTTATTTTGTGAGATTTTTTGATTAGGCAAACTTAGTTTCAAAAATAACCCTAGATCGATCATTTTAGCGCAGGAGTCTAAACAATTAATCTATTGTATATTATTCCTTTCAGATATGTGGAAAAATATCAATTTACTAATACAACTAAACAAATAAATAACTTCAGAGGAAATTATTACACCTTTCCGATAATGAAACTTCAAAAGTTTCAGGAACCGTTTTATTTGTACCCCAACCAACCCACATTTTAAATTAAATAAAAACAACATTAATTGACTGAAGTTTAGGTGCTGCGCAAACACCGATTGCACTTCTAGTTTTGAACTTTAGACACCAACTTCTATGCACTCACAACATTTGAATGACACATTTAAATTAGTAAACCGTAGAACTTCAATAGCTGTTACGTAGAATCGGAGCAACGTCACATTTCAAGTTTATTTATCGCCTTTCTAAGCATCGCTTTATCGAGTACGTGGAATTCCCCGAGCGTTTATTTAACGGATTTGTTTGATATTATGTAGCTCACCGTTTATTTCTACTCGAATTTCGACAATGGCGAATGCCACTGGTTATTTCAATAACGCCGAACCGAACTCCTTTTTATTATTGTGATATGAATAGGAGGCCGTGATAGATCATTAATCCTCGACACAATGTTATTGACTGAATTGTGACCTTGACCGAAAGGGGCTCTCTTGTAGTGCGTACAGGTCAATATGTCGATGGCGACAGCATCGGATGAAAATGTATAGGGTGACCATTCCACCGGGAAAATGTTTTTTCTTGAAGATGGTAGTGTTTTGCCAATGGTATTTAACGCTTGCTACCTTCTCCTGCAGCTTGAAATTACCTGTTTTCCAGTGTTTTTAAACTATTCTTCAAAAACCAGAACAGCAAGTCATTTGAACTCCTATCGTGGTTTTACTAATAGAAAACCTAAGTGGATGTTAGAACATTTTGAGCAAAACTCAGATTTTTCCACGAATAAAATTGTTAAGTACAGATATATCATAAATCTTTTATTCAAGAATATGAAACCAATATTTACTGATTTAGCAATAAATTTACAAATAAGAAAAATACACGCAAAATACTGTATATCTATTTTGAAGTTTTTCTCAGATATTTACTTTTGCGGCTTACCATCTTTATCCACTTAGATCTTCAATTGGTAACGATAGTAGCAGCTCTTCTCTACTATGATGCATTGATATCGGATAATGGTGGTATATTATCCGAGGAACGGTTCCGACCGTAGGAGTCGTAATACCAACAATAGCAGCCGAAGTCAATATATGGGCAGGCCCAGAGACACGCATAGTGGGTCTGTCCCCACGAGCCTAGACCGAGAACAACCAGGGCAGGTAAAAGAATCCTGGCTAATGTGCAACAATTCTGTTTCTGGCAGCGACCAGTTACCGAAGTCACGGCATAACAACCCGGAAAATCACTATGTATCAAATTGTGTAAAATTGGACAATTATACCTTTTTTATTTTCAAGTTACCGCCAATTTTTCATATTTTTTTGGAAACTTTTGTAGGGTTATATCCCTAAGGGGTGAACATTTTACTGTCACTCTAATGCAAACGTGTTCTTTTTACCTGCAAATTTACCGGTACTATTTGTGCAACTTTTTTTTAAAACACTCTGTTGATAATATTACTAATAACATTCTGTTTTGTAGGTAATTTTATATACAGTGCGGAAGAAAGGTATGGAATAAATTCATTATTTCTAAAACAACGAAGTATCATGAAATTTCCTCGGACCCGTCGATTTTGCTTTTTAAAAAGACTCTTTTTTCTATACCAACGCATTTCCGACGTTCATTTGTTTTCGCGTGATGACGTCATCGGATATTTTTTAAATAGAACCGCTATATTTTTTCATCGGATTCTTGTAGAGCTTAACTTGCTGAATTCAAAAATGTATAATTTCAACACTTTATTCCTTCAACTTTAGCAATAGTGCAGCTATTGAAAACTGTTATCGTTTCAGGTAAAGTGCCTTTTCTACTGAAAATACAGCAAAATTTTACTTGAAAAAGTTGTTCAAAACGGTAAATTATGGAGACGTGCAAAATTTTAAAAAGATTTTACCTTTCTTCCACACTGTATAATATAAAATGTACCTACATATTTTTGGCTTACAATGTTTGTATAAACTATACATGAAATGCAGTATTGGTCATAAAATTGGTATTTGTAATTACTAAGTATAACATTTAACTATTTTGTTATGTTTCATTTAAACGTTAATGCCTACTATGCAATAAAATTATTAAGTGACACTTATAACTTTCTGTATTTTCCCTAATTTAATTTTTATTATCATGATTTACCATTATTATTTCATGATCTTTAACTAAAATTTTACAAAGTATTTGTATTATTATTGTATATTTATAATTATTTGAATATATCAGACTTGCTAATAAAGAAATTGCTCTTGGTTTTTATGATATTAACGAAAAGTATCTGTTTTCTGAAGTAAGGTAAGGTAAATATTTTCTTAATGCTGCTAAATTAGGACGCGGTATACAAGAATGGAATTTGAACTAGTAGACCATTTCGTGTATCTGGGGGTATTTATCTCAAGTAGTTGCAATGAAGAACAAGAAATTGAAGCTAGAATAAGTAAGGCTAACAGATGTGCGGCAGCAATGAATTACCTGCTGAGGTCTAGACAATTATCAAGGAACACAAAAATGGAAATTTATAAGACCATTCTGAAGCCAACGGTATTATATGGATGCGAAACGTGGGTGCTAAACAAAAATACTCAAAAAATGTTGATGAGATGGGAAAGGAAAATAATTAGAAGAATAGTCGGAGGAAAAAAAACGTAAGATGGATATGAAAGAAGAACGAACTGAGGAGATATACGAACTATACAAAGAACCTACGATTGAAATGGCGGTTAAAGCAAGAATACTACAATGGCTTGGACATTGAGAGAATGGAAGAACACAGAACGGTGAAATTAATAGCCTGGAGAACACCAGAAGGAAGGAAAAAAGAGGGAGGCCAAGGAAAAGTTGGAGGGAAGGTGTCGTGGAGGACTTGAAGGATAAGAATATAGTTAACTGGAGAAATAAAGCGAAAAACACAAAAGTTATGGAGACGGATCACACAGCTGTGGGCCTAAAAGGCCTGTTGAAAACTATAGGTGATTCCCAACGGTCATTATAAACTCGACCTTCGTTATGTCCGAGGTTATGTCTTTTGCAACAAATACAAGCTAACTACAATTATAAACAAATAAACACTTGACCGCAACAACCCCGGGAATTTGCATGATTCTTCAAAATACGTGCAGAAGAAAGAATGTATGATTTTAATCGAAATGGTGTTTGTCCTAGACAATTTCGTGGAAAATAAGCATAAAAACGATATTTAAATAGTATGGCCAGGCCGCCATAGTTTAAACCTGTGACGTCAGACGTCGTTCGCATGTATACCTAAATACAGCGTGCTTTAGTTTGGTTCATATCTGTATACGATTTTCATGCTTTCGGGCAACGCAGTACATACGTTTAGATTAGCTAATTTATCATTTGTGATATTATTAGCTGCTATTGTGTTAAATAGACATTGGTTTTGAACAAAGTTGCAAAATAGACTCGTAAAACGGGCACAGGAAGTGCATCTCACCGGGAAAATGGAAGAAGTATTGCATTATGCCATTATGTACCAATACAGCGCTGTATGCCTAATAAAATATTTCACCGTGCCCAAAAATGTGGAGAAAAATGTGGTGTAGGGCGATGAAACGTCACGAAAGGAAGCATAGCAACATTGTTTGCTTATGAAGACCGTTTTAATGTATACTTAATTGGAAATACAGATAGGTTTAAGTTAATTGAAAAAATTAAAATGTAAAATTGTAAAGAATCAATTAAACCTTTCAATTAGGTTAATAGGGCGGTTAGAAAAATAATGGCAAAACAAACTTTTTCCCATTTATTATATTCAGTAGTTCATTCTGACTCGAAACATGTTCTATGTGTGATGTAGAATGTTAATGAATTATTTATAAAATTTTGCTAATTGACTTCACTGCATTAAATAATAATAATAATAATAATAATTTATTTGCGACAATTACATTATTTACAATTATTCCATTTATATATGATATCTATACATTAACACTAACATGCAACCGGCAAATAAATTGAAATACCACAAAAGGCGAACCTTGAGCGTGGATTGACATCACAATTAACCTAACATTAAATATATCTAAACAAAGTTTCTAATGACTAATAAGTGGTTACATTCTTTAAGACAAAAGTTGAACAGATTGGTTATGTTTCGAGGTAAGTAAACAAAATGTATGCAGATACACAAAATATACAACACTTGCGTTTAGATTAGCTATAAATATAAAAGGGGCATCGTATCAATAAGTATATTTGGTATCAATCAAATTGTGTATTTGTGATCTTGATGTATTATACATCCATTTTTAATTTTAGATTTAAACATACTATATGAGTTAATAATTTTTACAAACACGGAATTCCAGGAAACAACTACTCTGCGGGCTAATGCCCCGACCAGCATTGAATTACACCTGGAAAACCTATAGCAACAGCTAGAGTCATTCGTCAGACGCCCACCAGACATATACCGGTTTCGAGCTTATTAGCTCTCATCAGTATGCCATAGGTGAGGTATCTGACGAATAACCCTACCTGCTTTCGTCTGTCTAACCCGACAGAAGGGACCATGAGTACGCGGTGTAGAACTAACTACATCTATCGGCCGTTCGCTACTCCATGCCGGACTGAAAATGTCGCAGGCACGAAGCGTTCTACATGCAGTAGACACCATTGAAAGCTGTCGACCTTTATCGCGATCGGCGAGAAACGATATTTTGCAAACACGGAATTCCAGGAAACAACTACTCTGCGGGCTAATGCCCCGACCAGCATTGAATTACACCTGGAAAACCTATAGCAACAGCTAGAGTCATTCGTCAGACGCCCACCAGACATATACCGGTTTCGAGCTTATTAGCTCTCATCAGTATGCCATAGGTGAGGTATCTGACGAATAACCATAGCTGCTTTCGTCTGTCTAACCCGACAGAAGGGACCATGAGTACGCGGTGTAGAACTAACTACATCTATCGGCCGTTCGCTACTCCATGCCGGACTGAAAATGTCGCAGGCACGAAGCGTTCTACATGCAGTAGACACCATTGAAAGCTGTCGACCTTTATCGCGATCGGCGAGAAACGATATTTTGCAAACACGGAATTCCAGGAAACAACTACTCTGCGGGCTAATGCCCCGACCAGCATTGAATTACACCTGGAAAACCTATAGCAACAGCTAGACCTATGGCATACTGATGAGAGCTAATAAGCTCGAAACCGGTATATGTCTGGTGGGCGTCTGACGAATGACTCTAGCTGTTGCTATAGGTTTTCCAGGTGTAATTCAATGCTGGTCGGGGGCATTAGCCCGCAGAGTAGTTGTTTCCTGGAATTCCGTGTTTGCAAAATATCGTTTCTCGCCGATCGCGATAAAGGTCGACAGCTTTCAATGTTGTCTACTGCATGTATAACGCTTCGTGCCTGAGACATTTTCAGTCCGGCATGGACGAACGGCCGATAGATGTAGTTAGTTCTACACCGCGTACTCATGGTCCCTTCTGTCGGGTTAGACAGACGAAAGCAGCTAGGGTTATTCGTCAGATACCTCACCTATGGCATACTGATGAGAGCTAATAAGCTCGAAACCGGTATATGTCTGGTGGGCGTCTGACGAATGACTCTAGCTGTTGCTATAGGTTTTCCAGGTGTAATTCAATGCTGGTCGGGGCATTAGCCCGCAGAGAAGTTGTTTCCTGGAATTCCGTGTTTGCAAAATATCGTTTCTCGCCGATCGCGATAAAGGTCGACAGCTTTCAATGGTGTCTACTGCATGTAGAACGCTTCGTGCCTGCGACATTTTCAGTCCGGCATGGAGTAGCGAACGGCCGATAGATGTAGTTAGTTCTACACCGCGTACTCATGGTCCCTTCTGTCGGGTTAGACAGACGAAAGCAGCTAGGGTTATTCGTCAGATACCTCACCTATGGCATACTGATGAGAGCTAATAAGCTCGAAACCGGTATATGTCTGGTGGGCGTCTGACGAATGACTCCAGGTGTAATTCAATGCTGGTCGGGGCATTAGCCCGCAGAGTAGTTGTTTCCTGGAATTCCGTGTTTGCAAAATATCGTTTCTCGCCGATCGCGATAAAGGTCGACAGCTTTCAATGGTGTCTACTGCATGTAGAACGCTTCGTGCCTGCGACATTTTCAGTCCGGCATGGAGTAGCGAACGGCCGATAGATGTAGTTAGTTCTACACCGCGTACTCATGGTCCCTTCTGTCGGGTTAGACAGACGAAAGCAGCTAGGGTTATTCGTCAGATACCTCACCTATGGCATACTGATGAGAGCTAATAAGCTCGAAACCGGTATATGTCTGGTGGGCGTCTGACGAATGACTCTAGCTGTTGCTATAGGTTTTCAGGTGTAATTCAATGCTGGTCAGGGCATTAGCCCGCAGAGTAGTTGTTTCCTGGAATTCCGTGTTTGCAAAATATCGTTTCTCGCCGATCGCGATAAAGGTCGACAGCTTTCAATGGTGTCTACTGCATGTAGAACGCTTCGTGCCTGCGACATTTTCAGTCCGGCATGGAGTAGCGAACGGCCGATAGATGTAGTTAGTTCTACACCGCGTACTCATGGTCCCTTCTGTCGGGTTAGACAGACGAAAGCAGCTAGGGTTATTCGTCAGATACCTCACCTATGGCATACTGATGAGAGCTAATAAGCTCGAAACCGGTATATGTCTGGTGGGCGTCTGACGAATGACTCTAGCTGTTGCTATAGGTTTTTCAGGTGTAATTCAATGCTGGTCGGGGCATTAGCCCGCAGAGTAGTTGTTTCCTGGAATTCCGTGTTTGCAAAATATCGTTTCTCGCCGATCGCGATAAAGGTCGACAGCTTTCAATGGTGTCTACTGCATGTAGAACGCTTCGTGCCTGCGACATTTTCAGTCCGGCATGGAGTAGCGAACGGCCGATAGATGTAGTTAGTTCTACACCGCGTACTCATGGTCCCTTCTGTCGGGTTAGACAGACGAAAGCAGCTAGGGTTATTCGTCAGATACCTCACCTATGGCATACTGATGAGAGCTAATAAGCTCGAAACCGGTATATGTCTGGTGGGCGTCTGACGAATGACTCTAGCTGTTGCTATAGGTTTTTCAGGTGTAATTCAATGCTGGTCAGGGCATTAGCCCGCAGAGTAGTTGTTTCCTGGAATTCCGTGTTTGCAAAATATCGTTTCTCGCCGATCGCGATAAAGGTCGACAGCTTTCAATGGTGTCTACTGCATGTAGAACGCTTCGTGCCTGCGACATTTTCAGTCCGGCATGGAGTAGCGAACGGCCGATAGATGTAGTTAGTTCTACACCGCGTAATAATTTTTATTTCGGTAGGTAAGATATTAAAAATTTTAGGTCCTAAATATAGAAAAGATCTTTGCATTTTTGTTTTTCGGGTTTAATAATTTTATACATGCCTTCTTTATATCTAGTATTATATGTATGATCGACTGGAATGAGTTCTTCTTTATGTTTATACTGCATTATTAAAACAGAATAACAATATAGTTGTCGAATATCTAATAGTTTGCACTCAAGGAATAACTCATTTGTAGGGTAAGTACGTGGTTTACTAAATATTATTTTAATTACATATTTTTGAATTATTTATAAGTTTTGTAAATGATTGTCCGTTACACTTCCCCAAGCAACTATGCCATAAATTAAATGAGTTTCAATCAACGCGTAGTACAACAATTTTAGCTGATCTACTGTTAATATTCGAAGGAGGTACTTAAATTTGTGCAACAAGGATCTAACTTTGTTAGTAACATAATCGGTTTGTGTATCCCACCTTAAATAAGTATCCATCAATGTTCCTAATTATTTAATATTGTGCACAGGATCAATCTTAATTATTATAACTCCATTTAAATTAAAAGATAAACAATTATAGTGTGGCAAATTGATAACAATAAGAAGTAAAGGGAATATAAGATTTTTCAAAATGTATTGTTAATAAACGACTATTAAACCAATTTATAATGTTTGTAAAATCATTTTCACACATTAATTTTAAATTTTCCCAGGTATCACTACGATAAAAAACTGCGGTGTCATCTGCAAAACTTATTATGTTACCTTCTGTAGGCAGTTTAAAGAGGTCATTCAAATATATAATAGAAAATAAGGGTCCCAGAAAAATACCTTAAGGCACTCCATATTCCACCGTTTTGAAATTACTATTATTAATTTTAACACACTGCTTCCTGTTAGTCAAATAACTTTTTAGTAATGAATATGGACTCCCTCTTATACCCATTCCCTCTAAAATTTCTAACAGTTGGATATGGCTAACAGTATCGAACGCTTTGGCCAAATCCACAAAGACACAAATTGCAGGTACTGTTTCATCTAGTGCCTTGTAGATTTGAGCCGTTAATGCAGCAATTGCATCCTGCGTCGATCTTGCCCCTCTAAAGCCGTATTGCTTTCCAGATAATATATCATACTTATTTAAGTAATCAACAAGCCTTCTTTTCAATATTTTCTCGTAGATTTTTGCGAGAGATGGTATCAAACTTATAGGTCTATAATTAGACACATCCGTTTTGTCTCCTTTTTTATATATTGGCGAAATTACTGCAATTTTAAATGAAGATGGAAATATTCCACTTTCAAATGACCTATTAATGATGTAAGTTAGAGAAGAAGAAATTTCTTTTACAATTAATTTTAAAGTTAATGTCAGATTTTAGACTATCCAATCCTGGAGATTTTTTATTTTTTAATTTTTTTATTGTTTCTCAGTTGTATTCTTAAGAAAAAATTAATTAGAAAGTATAGTTTTGTGTTTAACTATATTAGATTTACCTGTGTTATTCTAAAAACATAATAAGCAAAAGTAATAAATAAGGTGAAATAAAATGAGTAGCAACTAGCAATAACAATTTGTGAAATAAATTTAAAAAAATTAATAAACATCATTCATCATTTACTTTCACTTATTATTTTTCAGATTTAAACAAGTAGTTTAATGTGAAATTAGATGCCACAATCTTGTAAATACCTCAAATAAAACCATCTATCTGGTACTTACCCAACATCATTGTCGCCGTAATTGTCATGAGCGTATCTATATTGTAAACAAAGGAATAAGTTACGTTTAACATTATCGTGAGTTCACCACATCACCACTAATCATTATGGCATTACCTAAACAGTACACTATGTATTTGAATCAACAAATGTCAAAAAACGCAAAATGCAAGCAACAAACGCCTGTTTACATCATCAACACTGCACCTGTATCCAAGGAAGTAAACCGCGCTGAATAGCGCGTAACGTCATACCAATGATAACGAGTTTTCGGCTACGTGGTTTGCTTAATACTATTTTAATTATTAAGTGATTATTGCTGCTAGACACATGTTCTGACCTTTCTGAATATGGTTGAAAGATTACCTTGTAATACATTTCAAACCAATATAAAATTCATGCAACTTCCTCATTAACTTCGCTAAGTTAATCAATTCAACCTATTCGACGCTATTAACTATTAAATCTACTCGCCTCACTTGACTCAACCCTCTTATATACATGCGCATTTCTTGGTTGGTGTAAGAATGACTCGCTTGTGTATATTTTCGTTTTTGAAGCACCTTTCTATAATCAATTATATGTATAGCGGGTTTAACGGTAAAAACGTATGCAATTTGACACTGCTCTAAATCGCACAATCTACTTTAAGTATATCCTACACAAAGATAATGCCATGCGGGTTATGTTCCTTAAAGAATTAAATTTGTTTCCCTACACAGCTTACCGAGACATAAATTGTGTAACAAGCTAAAGTTTATTCACAGAACATGCCTGTTGCCTAGTTTCCTCTTTTGGAGCTACATGATAATATTATCTTTCCATACGTCTGAATATTGTAGAAACTTCCAGACGTTTTCATTGTGCGCCTAAGCTAGGCTATGAGTGGAAATAGAACGACCTTTTTGAAACTGTATACGTGCATTTAAAATCGTCGACTGCCGACTTTAATACCAAAGTAGGTCCCGTTTCATTCTCTCGTAAGAGCATTATCAGGGTTTACGAAGAATTTATATAATTTATCTTTATCTTTCTTGTGTGTATGGAGGAAATGCTATTCTACAGTATTTTTGTAGTATGCAATTTTCTAAAGCTGTGATAATAACAAAATGATTTCAAGCTTATGATATACGATGTGTCATAAAGACGCAAAAGTTTTAATAAATTAAAAATCGATATCTCCTCACATAGGTGAAAAAAGTATTGACAAAGTTTTTTTTTAAATCTTCTAATTTATTGTGAGTTTATTTTTATGTTAGTATTTCAATTATTAAGCGATTATTGTCGCTAGACACATACAACTTACAACTTTTTGCGGAGAAGTCCGATTGAGATGCGGTTTTCTGCAAAATGTTCAGGGAATTATTTATAATAAAACGTACATCTAACCTCTGTGCACTCAACTTTTATTGTTTATTTAACAAATGACCCATGTTTGTTGAACATATGGCAAATGTCACACGATTCAACGAAACTGTTCTCTCCGGGGTTGTCGAGGTCCCTCTTTATCACTTTGGTGTTAGCTTTATTATTTATTGCTAAATTCTTGTAACTGGGCTAATTAACAAATTAAAAACTCCACCCCCGAAATCACTAGAGAACCGGAATTTCCAGGATTTTTGGCTTATTAAGGCAAACATCGGCACAAGATTTTTTCAAATATAATTGTTTATTGTTCGCTTGTTGCAACCTCGCTAATTAACAAATTAATAACTCTACTCCCGGAATCTAAAGCTGTGATAATAACAAAATGATTTCAAGCTTATGATATACGATGTGTCATAAAGACGCAAAAGTTTTAATAAATTAAAAATCGATATCTCCTCACATAGGTGAAAAAAGTATTGACAAAGTTTTTTTTTAAATCTTCTAATTTATTGTGGATATTGACGACTATAATAATTAGGTATACATTTCATAGCAACTTTAATAAAAACAATGTATTTTTGTGTATATGTGAATTACCCAGAGTAGCACATACAAGAAGGCTATTATACAGGGCGTTAATTAAATATGTGCACAAAGTTTAAAGGGGGATGACTGATTTTAAGAAAAAGAATTCACATAAACATGGGACTGCAACGGCTTTATTTTCCAGACACAGAGTGTTAAACATACACTGTTGACACACCCTAATAGGTATTTAGAGACTACATTTTGTGGGTATTAAATTATTTTTAATTTATTTTCATGACCTACCTCGCAATAATTTTGCGTTCAGTTCTGACCAATTTTAACTAACTTAAATTGCGTGCATAAGAATGAATTTAAGAAATTTTCTCGTATCAAAAATTAGCAAGAGACATTTTTTGTGTAATTTTAATTGGTTCAATCGACAGAGCTTTCGAATTTTGAAAAAATCGTTGTAGTGCCATTTTTTTCTTAAAAAACTGTGAATGTTAGCCATATCTACGCTCATGACTAAACTAAAAATAATTTAATACCTGCAAAATGTAGACTCTAAATACCTATTAGTGTGTGCCAAGTTTCAACTAAGTAGCTCCTTACTACTCAGAAAATGGATCCAAAAATTTGATTTCTTTTTAAAACTTTAACATCCTGTATCTGGAAAACAACGCCGTTGCATACCCATGTTTATATAAAATCTTTGTCTTAAAATCAATCATAGATTAACTCCTTAAACTTTGTGCACATACTTAATTAACAACCTGTATTTGCTTCCATATATAAACAGGTTTAATCGAAAAGTCGGGAACATCTCGAAATTTTGACACAGTTGCAAACGAGAGTGCAATTCATCTAGACGCATCTATAACAACTAACGCACTTCGATGCAGCAATATTAAATCTCGTAACAGTACAGGATAAGTTTGGCCAAACTTCACCGCCATGTTGAAACGATGAAAATAACTGAGGTTTGTTATATAACCATTTTCGATTCAAATCTTAAATATGCCGATTACACAGTATTATTACAGTTTATAATTTTTAAATTTTTTTATTATCTTTTTTATTAGGAAAAGATTTGACAATATTTTGGTGGTGACGTTTTTCCAACATACACTGTTTATTTGTGTACTCATAAATTTAAAATATACTTCAGTGCTGTAATTACTGGGTGGAAAGTGTATTTTTTGTAATAATCTTTAAGTTATGGATAAGAACAAAAAATGTATAAAATAATAACTCCCTTATTAAGCTTTGAAATAAAAAATGTTATATAGCTAACGCCAATTATTTTAATCGATAGAAAATGTCGGTAAATATTGGCTAATATCGTTAGCATCCTGTATACAGGGTGTATAAGGTTTAAATATAGAAAATTTTAGAACTAACAGTGCGTTGAAAGAGGGAAATTTTTTACACTATAGTATTTTCTCTTAAAATGCTCAGTTTTCGAGATACAGAGAGTTGAATTTGAATTTTTTTAAAAATTTATGTAGGTAGTTTTCTTTATATCACACCGAATATTTATTTTGCAGAAGAGAAGTCGTAGATTGATTTTTTCCTTAAATCCATTAGATTCTTGCAGAACAATATTTAAAGAAAACAATATACTGACGTTTTATTCAATACTTATTTATGAGGCGGATTTTATGATTTTTGTGAAACTTATCTCTGACAAATTCCCTTTACGAGACACTTTGCATACTCACAGTACAAGAAATGCGAGTCTTGTTATCATCCAAAACTATAATTTAAGCACTTTCAGAAGAGGTTCGTTCTTTTTATGTGCCATGTTTACAATAATTTACCTTTAAATATTAAAAATATTTGTACTTTAAAGAAATTCAAAACAGCTATGTAATCTTTTGTGGAAACATGCTTTTTACTCTCTACAGGAATTATATTCTTGTGTTTTACCTATAAATACTTAACGTAAAATTAGATTTAATATCTGTATTTCCGCAATTTTATCTCTAGATTATGATATCAAATATTGGAATTTCATATCACTGTTATATTTTTTATGTACACGAATTGTATTGACGCATCATGTCCTGCTTAGGTTTTATGAATAAAGATTATACTACTACTACTACTTATATAGTTTCATTTTTAATTTGAATATGGTTAATTTATTGGAAAGAAACACAAAAACTTGCCCATTTTCAATCGCATGGACGAAGATATGGGGTTTGGAAGCCTTATTTTAATATGAAAATGTATGTCTATGAATATTTGGAATTATTCTTTATATTATTTTAATCCTGATAACTTTCTTGACAAAAAAATGTCTCTTGTCAATTTTTGTTATTAGCTTCCGCTTTAATAGACCTAAGACAACAAATCAAAAATAATGTCAGCAAAGCTGCTAGTCATTTTTTAAAATATACGACAGTCGTTGAAGCAAAAACGTATGTGTTAATTACAATGGTGGACATTTCAGCATCTATTAACATATTTCATTTGTATTTTTTTTTCTACTAGTTAAGATCTAGTTAACTTGTAATATTACAGTTAGAGGCACTTTACGTTTATTTATTTTGGAATAAAAACGAATTAGAAAACACTGCATATTAGAAAAAAAAAATGAAGTTCTTTTTATCAGAAATATCAAATAAAGATAATGAAATTAAATGTGCCCATTAATTTAATTATTTTTTTTTAAATCTCGATTTAAATCGCGACGTAGTTTTTTTGAGGGTTATAAGACTCCATCGAATCTTTCCGTTCGCATAGTACATAAATGTCGTTTAGTTTTAGCGAGCTCACTAATTGGAAAATAGTATACAGTTATATTAGAATTAAAAGTGTCACTTTTGTAACTAGCAAAAATTGCGAAACAAAAAAACATGCTATTTTTTCTCCAACCGAAATCCCTCATTTAGTTAATAATTTATGCTTTGAAATTATTCAAACTAAATTTGGATAATAAAGCAAAGTATATCGATGGATACTTTGTCAAACAATGGTCACCATATTGTTAACTGAATTCATTTGTGATTGTTTGTAGTTTAATTTGCTGAAAAATCTATAAAAATGAAATGTAATGAAGATACTGAAGTTTGCGGAAGATGTTACCTTGAATTCCTTCCAAAGAAATTTCGAGAAATTTATGAATGTGTCTACCAATGTTTTATGGATTGGTGCAAAGACAAAAGCATACAGTTGTATTCAGAAAATGTATTGATGCATGGCGTCTTTCTCAAACCTAGCAAATAAAATGAAGCTGTCAACGCTTTGATCACAAAATTCAATGTTGCGATCAATATTGGATATACAGAAGGGGATTGATATAACCAAATATTCAAAGTTAAGTGCTTTCCTCAAGAGACAAAATAGAAAGAACAACGATTTGCAAAAAGCTTCTTCATAGGTCGTTCTAATATTAGGGGTTGCAGGCGCCTGCAACCCGGGCGCATGCTGTTCTGATGAATTAGTCAAACAAAAATAAATTAAATTTTGTTGAATAAACTTTTATAATTTGAAACTATTAACAATTTTAATCTAAGAATTAAAAGTGTCAACTTTAGTTCCTAGGATTAGAAGTGAATCCTACTTCTATTGCTAAGATACCATTTTTTTCTCAGTAAGGAAAATTACAATATTAGAGACTCCTGACAGTCAAACATTGTCATAGATTTGTGACAGTTGGAGAAAAACGTAATTTATTATATGCTAAATAACAGACAAGTTTTTCTTGTCTTTAAATTAGAAGTTATAAGCTGTTTAATTTATACAATTAATCAAGTGAATGTTAAAATTGATTAGCCCAACAAAATCATTTGTTAAAATGACAAAATATTGCCTTGTTGTGAGTAACGAATAGTCTTGAATTGACCAAAATATATTTTTATGTTAACAGCACTTGTATTATCTCAATTAAATAACATGGTCAGATTTACTTACTAATTCTGAAATATAACCAAATACTTTTTAAGTTTGATTAAATACTCCAATTAAAGAAAACCGTGTGTAATTATCTTAACCAAAGAGGTGTTTAGAAACCAACATAAATAATCAATTGGGTGAAACATATATTTTGTTGCATATTATGACCAAACAATTTGGTTAATAGAATTAAAATCTGTTGACTTGATCAACTAGTTTTGTCAGTGTAGGTACTATAAGTTTATTTAACAGCCAAAAACAAGAAAAGTCAATATTAATTATATAGCAGTGATTTCTTTTACTCACCTCTGGAGCAGCTGCACCTGGAAGACCAGGTGGACCAGGGGGGCCAGGGGGGCCCCTTATAGACTCTCCAGGTGGTCCCTGGAAATTAATAATTTTTTTATTACTTACAATTTGTGATACGTAGCAATTTCTTGTAATAATTGTAGAAAAGCATAGTTAAATTAAAAAATATTAAAATATTAATTAGATATCACAAATATTGTAACACTTGGTATATAGATATGTTTGTTTCAATCGATTCGAAATCATGTATTTTATCACCTCCTAAAATTATTGTAACGTTTTGTAAGATACCCTGTATATTTGAAAATTATAATATATTGTCACTTGTCGAAGTTGTAAAAAAAACTTATTGTATACGCTCCCCCTTATTTTACGGACTCATTTGAGTCTCTAAAATCTTTTCGGGCTCCCAATTGTCATGCCGCAATTTTTAGAGACTAATCGTCAATAGTCATTTTCTGTTTACATTAAACAATTTAGTTACTATGATGGCATGGTGATTAAAATTTGAAGCTTACTATTTTCGAAAAATATTTGCTTTGACCGTATCAATCAGAGGAGAATTGAATGTGTTTCTTTAGAATCTTTAGCAAAATTATTAGAATACAAAATAATATTTCGAATAAAAGTTGTAGGACTGTAACTGAACCCCTATAATAATTTAGTGCAAGCACAGTGGCGTACAGATGTTGAGGGGTACGAGTATGATAATATATTATTCAATGGAATTTTTATCCCTATACAACCTACAATTACATTTGTTTTACCACGAAGGGTTTCCAAGTAAATAAAAAATATAATAAAAATGTCGAAATCTTTGACAGCCTGTAGCTCGGAAACACTGAACTTTTAGATATAGGTATATTTGGTTAAATCTAATTTATTTTAATTGTATCCTTTCCAAGGATGCTAGTAATACGTGAGACACGGTGCGTAATAAATGCACGTAAGAACATTTTTTGGATTCATCTGCTATTCCAGATGAGGCAAAGCCAAATCTGGAAACAGCAACGATTCTTCTTAAATAAAACTGCATTTAGATACTTATAACAAAAGTAATCATTTAATTTGAATTTCTACACATAATGCCTATAAAACCTTACGTATTTTACTTTTTTGTTTTACATATTATATTTTGTATGAAAATAGTAACATATTTCCATTTGCATTTCTTATCGACATTTCAACAAAAAAAGTTTAATTTTATTTTACTTATACGTTTTTATTAATTTGCTTTACTTTACACATTAATTATTTTTTATGATAGATAGTTACTGCATAGGTAAATGTTTACTATAAAGACCTAATTGACTTCAACAGTGGCGTGTTTATCATGTACGCAAGGGATGCACAGATCCTTCTACAATAATTAAACATTTATTTCAATTTTAATAACAAATTAATTTGCTTCTTTACAATAATTCTGTTAATTTGAATTCTTTATGAGAAATTCCTTTGTCACTTCATATTCACTAATATAATAATAATAATAATATCTCTACCCCTCATTCTAATCACGAGGATTAGCCCAGAAGTCGAAAACTTGTGCGGGAGGAGGGGGCGGCATATTATTATTAAGCAGGCCGCATTTGCGCCCAGGAACGACGTTGGTAGGCCCTAACCACCATTCAGTGCAGGAATGAGGGAAACCTAGAAAACCTCATTAATTAGGGGGGTATTTAAATGCCAACCGGTATCAATCTCTCACATTGACCCAAGTCAACATTCTTCCACCTTACCATACCCGCAGAGAGGGTGCCAATCTCTCAATGAATTAAAATATAACGTTTGCAAGTTAATAACATTAACAAGATTTTAAAAAGTTAATTTTGAAGAAAAGGTAATATTATTTGAAAAGGCATGGGTTATTAAATTTAGTTAAGCCGTGACACATTAGGATTGAAAAATCCTAAAATTATAAAACATGCGAATGATTAGTTACAGAAATAAATCTCTCCTGTATTGTTGGCCTGATTTTTATCTATTTCATCTGAAAATATAAGTAGATTAACGAAATGTATAAATAAAATACTATATGAACCTCGAAAATATAATTTTGATAGTTTTGTTAGATTTAAAGTACCTCAAATTTGATATAAAATGTTACAATTTTGAGTTCAGTTACACTGAAAAAAAAAATAAGATAATTTCGTTTCTCATTATTATAATCTTAGTCGTATTACTGTAAGATAAATGTTTTAATACAATGTTATGTTATAGGTGGAAGGGAAACCATTTTAAAACACGCTTCTGATCTTAAACAAACATAATATTCTACATCTTCTATGCTAGATTCTGGCGAATGCGCCACGATTAAAAGTCATAGTTAATCACGCTATGCAATGCAATGATATGCTTTGTCATACGATACTATCATCGCTTGCTAACAAACCAGACGTGTGCGTACTAGAGTTTACATACTTTTTAGTTTAGCGTTCTGATTTATTGAGATTAATCTTTATATTTGTAATTCCGTTTTGGTAGAAAAATGTATTAAAATATATAAATGGCACTTCAGGAAACAACTACTCCACGGGCTAATGCCCCGACCGGCATTGAATTACACCTGCAGTATCTGTGTGAACAGCCAAGAACCCTTGTCGGCCACCCCACCAGGCATAGATAGGTTTCAGGCTTGTTAGCCCTCATCGATATTCCATAGGTGAGATGACCGATAGTTGAACTGGCTGTTCCTTTATATGTAGGTTCACATCTAAATCGAGTGCAGGTGAGATATAACCGGTTTGCTACTTCCTGCTCGGCCTAAAAGATATCCTGCATATTACATTGTACATTTCAACAGGCAGTAGCAACATTATTCCATGACATTAAAAGTAAAAAGTTTTCCCTCTTTTCAACTTCATCTATCGACGCACTCATTAAATGGCTATAAAAATAATAATAATAATATATTTTTAAATTGGCGTCAGTTACATTATTCAGATTAATTAAAATGAACTCTGGTATATACATATATTTCTTTTAACATGTAAGTATACATTGTTCATTATTTAATTTTTTTACAAACTGATATTCAGTCATATATGTAAAATAATGTTAGTTATTGAATTATTTTCTCTCTGCATATTTTTCAATTGCAGTTAAATGACTTCTATATTTTATAATTCCAACATAAAACTTAAAATGTATAAATTAATATAAATTATAGTGTAAGAAATTCACGATGGAATTTAACATAGCAGTTAGAATTTTATCAATGTTCATTTCTGTATTATTACAGTGTAGATATTTCATTTACAACATTATTAAGTGATTTTATATAACTTCATGCCGGTCACAAATTGCCTGCGTAAAGTTATATGAAATTACAGATAAAATTTTATCAGTGCGGTTTATTAACTCAAAACCATTGTAGTAGTTATTACCTGAGGCAAGTTTTTTGACACAATGTTACTTTATAGATAAAGGGTAAGTAGTAATAAATATTTAGTTTCAATTTTAGATATACTCGAGTCAAGAATTCAGACATCTTACGCCACAGCTGACGTTACACATTTTTCTTTATTGTCAACGTAAATTTTGGTATTTGGTCGCGTTAAAAACAATATTTTTTTGCAATTTAGTACAATATATAATTCAAACTTTTAGTGTAGTATATAGTTTTATTACCATCAGTTGCAGTTTGTTAAATATTTTGATGAAAATATAATGAATTATTCATTTGTTCGTATGACGTCAGTCGTCTGAATTCTTGTCGCTTTGTCTCTTTCAAATTGTCCGATTGTCATTCTAGATTTTGGCGAATGCGCCGCGATTAAAGATCATTTTATTGAGTGAAGAGAAATTCTAAGGTAATTATTTTAATTAGTTTATTGCAATAGTCAAATTGTTATATTTTAATTCAAGTGGACAAGCCTTCTTGTGACATTTGCGCTATACAGTGTGGAAGAAAGGTATGGAATAAATTCATTATTTCTAAAACTACGAAGTTTCATGAAATTTCCTCGGATTTTAGAAAGTAAAATCGACCTGTCGAATTTATTCCATACCTTTCTTCCATACTGTATACAAATAAATATAGATAATATTACAAAAATAATAAATATAATAGAAGAAAGGTACTAGATAATATTAATATTAATATTATATAGTAGATATCTATTATTTCGGTTACGATACTAAGAAAGTGATCGAAAATACTTTATAAAAAATATATTTTTTAGATGGAATCAATTGTTTTTTTTTTATTTTGAGAAATAATTTTAAACTAATTTTAGAATAAGTCCGACATTTTCCATATGTCAAAAAGTCAGTTACCTGAAAGTGGAAATATTTTACATTCCTAATCTTTTAAGCTGTAAGAAATACACAGCTTCTTATGGTGAAAGAGAATTGAAATGTTTCAGAGACTGAGTTTTGACGATTTGAGTTTAGAAAGTTTTTGTTCTGACAGTTCGAATTGCAAGACAAGACAAGATTTTTAAAAAATGTGGTAATATTTAAGTATACATTAGCCGAAAATATAAATATTGCTTTCTATTATAGGTATACAGGATGATTCCGAATAATATGCAAATAAATTGAGGTTAGATTGTACCGATTTTAATAGGGGAACTTTATATAAATTTTTTTGATCTGAACCCTCTTTAAGGAGTTACGACCCCCCAACAAGGGTGACAAATTTAATTTAGTTCCAAACGCTTGGAAATAAAAAATTAAAATTTGGCAAGGTATTTAGGCTAATGAAACTTTTTCCTTTCTTCGTCTAGTCAGAAGGTGTTGAACTAAATTACCCTCTGTATATTATTCATTATAATCTCTTTGGGGTTTCCTTTTTGATTGAAAATATTTTTTTGAGTACCTGTTGAATTTTGAATGTTCTTTGTATCTTGCAATTTTTGGTAAGTAGTATAGTTTTTAAGTACAAAAGTGACCCTTCACGCACATATTTTCCATGCCAATATCCAATTCCCACATCGATAGTAGGTTTCTATCATTTTGCATTTGATGACAGTTCGTTGTTCTTTAATATCAAATATTGCTGTATATTAAACATTTGAGAGTAAATAAAACATGATCTTGCAAGACTTTAAAGAAACTTTTGTCTTATTTCGCATGACAAATTTTCAAATTTTGCCTGATTTCATGCCTCGCCCAACACTACCCAGCTAACAATTTCTTGTTCTGTAAAAATTGTAAGAACGTTTCCAGAGCAAATTTTATAGAGCAATGTTTGTTCTAAGAACATTTTCAAAACGTTCTTACAACACTTATACCATAAAAATGGGCACCGTTCTATAGAACCTTTTAGTTCTTTAAGCGATTCTGTAAAGCTTGCAGGAAATAATTATAGAAGTCTTAAAGAATTTTTATAACACAGTTACAAAGCAATCTCATAAAATTTCTATAGCACTTCGCTATACAATTTTTGTGTTGCATGGTGTTATATTTAAAGAACTTTAAAATCGTTTAATTGTATCTTTTAAAAACAAAATGTTTCTGTATCGCACATGTTAGAAATAATATGGACGGGCCAATAAGAACCAATAAGATGGGCCTAATCAGCCTGCATAGGAGTACTTACTTACATTATTACTAATTGCTTAGTTTGTTTGTCCATAAGGGAGCAGTACATTTTAATGCGGAAAAAGTTTTATCGTGAAATATGTGGTACATAATGGTAATTTTTTGACGCGCCCTCAGTTAACCTTATATTTCCTATGATGCTGGAAATTTAATAAAAAATTTTTTTCTAAATTGATGAATTTAACAACCAACTGTACATAAAATAGTCAGAAAGTAAGTATATCCATATTATTGATATCATTTCACCTATTTATATTGTACATATTTTTAATTAAGATTTTTTTTCCTTCTTCACAATATGGCGACTGAAAGAAAGGCTCCATCTTGTACTTCCAATGGATTCTCACTAATATGACATTTTTGTGTCGATTGCAACGATTATAGAGCAAATATGCTTCGTAAGCAACTACTTAATATTCACAGTGTTGTCATATTTTATTGTGGTAATTTCACTTATTTCAATCTTATTTAATAAATCTATACAAATTTTTTAACTTTAACATCTAAAAGTGAAAATGTTTAAGGTTTGGAATGGTATAAATTAAATATGTTACTAAATTTCTATAAGAAAATCAATTTCTCTTAGCAATCAAATAAATCTTATCTATCGTAATGAAATTTTCTTTCTGCAAGCAGATAATAATTATTAGAAGTCACGACTATGTTACACAAATTTGCCCATTATACTTTGATCAAAATATTTCGTACTATTACAGGCAGGTCTCGTCAGATGGGGCTATGGGAAACCTACATATATAAAAAATTATAGTTCTATAGCGTTTCTTTATGGAACAAAAAGGCTTTTGTTACTTATTTACTCTATAATGATTTTATAACAACTGTATTATTATTCTCTACAACTGCTTTAAAGAGCTTTTTCTCTTAAGTTCGATAGCAGCTTCCACATTTGTAATTTGTTTTCCGCAGCAGAATTGTAACTTAACAACGCCTTATACAATAGTTCTATAACGAAACTATAAGCGACATTACGGAATAATTTTATAAGAGTGTCACAGGAGATGGTATAATTCTATAAAGCAGTATTTTGCATCGGTTTTACAGTAATTTGATTCTATAAGCACCATTGCTGCAAAATTGTGTTATTGTACACACTTATAGGGCTACATTAGCAGTTATCTTATAAAT
The DNA here is from genome assembly GCA_025584915.1 of Monochamus saltuarius. Taxonomy (NCBI): domain Eukaryota; kingdom Metazoa; phylum Arthropoda; class Insecta; order Coleoptera; family Cerambycidae; genus Monochamus; species Monochamus saltuarius. The sequence continues at coordinate 21,461,885 of CM046721.1, forward strand.
GCTCTATAAATTATGCTCTAAGAACGTTCTTGCAACAAATTTAAAAAACAATTCAGTTTCTGAAGGCAAAATAGTCTCATGTGCCACATTAATGCAACAATTTGGTATTCTAAATACAACTATAAAATATTAACAGAATATAAAACTCCTATAACTCTAAATTTATAGAACTACTTTGCTAGCTGGGTAGTTTTGGGGTTTTAGGTGCTTTCTTCAAATCAAATAATGCCATTCTTGTAGCACCTTCGGTTACACTATACAGGATAATTTTAAATAAAGTAGCAAAAATGAGACCACAGATTCCTTAGGTGAAAGTAAATCGATTTAACCTAACATACCTATAACCCAAGACGCATAATAAAAAAGATACAGGGTGTCAAAATTAAAATTTTATTTTCGATATTTGTAGATAACTTCTTAAAAAATCCAAATATTTACATAAAATTTGTAAAAATTTATTTTTAATTTTGACGTCACTACTAGAGGGCGCCACTTGTGGCACATCATGTTTCTTTTAAATGGCAGAACTTTTTTGCTGCTTAGTGTATCTATCTGATTATTGAAACAGTCGATTCTCCTACCTGTTATGCCTGAAAAGTTTGGTAGGTTGAATTGTTAGGAGTAACAGTTTTCGAAATAATCCTATTTAAAATATTCAGTGCACCGATTGAAAACTGTTACCGTTTCAGGTAAAATTCCTTTTGTACTGAAAATACGGCAAAATATTACTTGAAAAGTTGCTCAGAACGATACATTATGCGAACGTGCAAAATTTCAAAAAAGTCGCCCTGCTTTGATAAAATCTTTGTATCTACTTTGTTGAAAAATGGTTTCATCAAACCTCGCCGCTTAGTTTTGCACGTCTCCATAATTTACCATCCTGAACAACTTTTTCAAGTAACATTTTGCTATATTCTCAGCAGAAAAGGCACTTTACTTAAAACCAAAACAGTTTAGGTATACTCGCGACAAGAATTCAGACGACTTACGTCATACGAACAAATGAATAATTCATTACATTTTCATCAAAATATTTAAGAAACTGCAACTGATAGTAATAAAACTATATACTACACTAAAAGTTTGCATTATGTATTGCACTAAATTGCAAAAAATGATTGTTTTTAACGCGACCAAATATCGAAAATTACGTTGACAATAAAAACAAATGTGTAACGTCAGCCGTGACGTAAGACGTCTGAATTCTTGACTCGAGTATATCTAAAATTGAAACGATTATTTCAAAAATGGTTCCACTTACCGACTTCAGCAAGGTATACCTTTTTCAAATAAAACAGGTAGGAGAATCGATTGTTTCGATAGTCAGATGGCTACACTAAGCTGAAAAAAAGTTCTGTCAGTTAAAAGAAACGAGGTGTGCCACAAGTGGCGCCCTCTACTAATGACGTGAAAATTACAAACAAATTTGAATTTCTTACCAGCAAAAACCCTCGATTTACAAATTTTATGTAAATATTTGGATTTTTGAAGAAGTTATCTACAAATATCGAAAATAAAATTTTAATTTTGACACCTTGTATCTTTGTTATTATGCGTCTTGGGATATAGGTATGTTAGGTTAAATCGATTTACTTTCACCTAATGAATCTGTGGTCTCATTTTTGCTAATTTATTTAAAACCACCCTGTATATTAAATATTATATTTTTGAATAGATCAATTTCAATAATTAATGTAGCTCTCCGCATAGTGCCAAAAGGCTTTAAATTATCAAAAATTGGTGTGTACCATTAGAAGCACTATATTTTTTTGTATATAATTTGTGAAAATATTATGAGAATAGGTAAAATCATTGATTTATAAACGCGATATATGTTGCGAGAACATAATTATCAAATAACTTCTGAAACACAAAAGTTCGTCCCTACTGAAAAATGTTGTAGAAGTCCATTACGAATACCTAAATTGCCTCTTTAAAGATGGAAAACGTTTTATTAAAAAAAAAATCTACTAAAATAAGCGAGATAGCGAAGCGATTTTACTGCACTATATTAGATATTTATGATAGTGGCGATCTGTCCCCTCACAATAAATCTGCATACGCGGAATGACATACTGAACAAAAATCTTTCTCGTGTATGACTAGCTATTACTCTTACCTAATGTCTATTGATCTGATACGATAAATATTATCATATCTGATCTCAAATTAGGCGACCGTTATTTTTCTGGAATTGTCCACTGAAACATTATTTCAACAAGGGTTGATCGCACGAAACCTCAAGAATTCATGGACTCTATAATGCTGCACCACGTGCATCGAAACCGATTCTGTCTGTTTTATGCAGCCAGGACTCTACATTATTCTCCATTCCGGACATACGAAATAAATGATTCAGCGGAAATTTAAATTGGTTGTAATATATTTGTTCTCGTTTAAAATTCTCAAGACGCTAGCCAAATCTCTTGGATTTAGAAAGAGAAATGTATTAACCTGATTCAATATAAGCAGAATTGTACACCAATGACTATGTTTTGGTTTATTATTAATCTTTAGAGATACTATAATTAAGTGGCTTAATTTGTTCACAGTAAATTTGTTTATGCGTTGTGTACACACAATTTTGTTTCGGCAACTTTTTCGCAAAATGCTCAGATACACAATTTTATTTTTAAAAATTTAACACCCAGTGGGGCGCTGATAATAAATTTATCTTTACATGTTTGGACACAGGGCAAAGACGTAAGTTCGCCGTATTTCTTGACGAAAAGTGACCAAATTTATAGTATTTGTTAGGTACAGGAATCTCGTAAAAGAAAACGCGTAGAACAAAAGTTATATCAAAAATAAAATTATTGATGTTTTGTTTATCCACTATTACTATTTAAGTTCTCAAACCTACTGAATTGGTAATAAATTGTTTAAGAAAGAAATGGTCCTCTCTAGAAAATTTCACTTCATCAGAACGTGATGATTTTCTGTGCTGTTAAATTTTTATTAAATTTCACCTTTTTCACTTTTAATAATAAGTTTTATTCTCAAATTTATGGAACGGTAATAGGCTCATCAATATTTGCCACAATTGCCAATTTAGTAATGGAGGAACTTGAAACCACTGTTTCAATGACAGATTGCACTAGATTGCACTCTACATTTTTATAAAAGATACGTTGATGTTTGCATTCCTAAGAGTAAAATTGAATATATTAAAAATGAATTTAATAACTCATCGAAAATTACAATTTACTTCTGAATTGGAAATCAATAAAAAAATTAGTTTTCCTAATTTAACCATTGAATATGATAATGAGGGTAATATAATTAATGATTGGTTTACTAATGATGTTTGGTCCAAAAGATATTTAAATTTTGATTCTGTTTCTGCAATTATTCATAAAAAGAATGTTGTAAATAGTTTAACAGATAATGCTATAAAACTATCCCATCCCTCTAATAGACCTAAAAATATTAAAAAAAATTTAAAATGTGCTTCAAACAAATAATTTTCCTAAAAAATTTTATAACCCCATTATTAATAATAGGATTCATAACTTTTATAATAATAACAATATACTCCCAAACACTAATGTTAATAAAAACAATAAGTATATCTCACTACCATATATACCTTTCTTATCAGAAAATATAAAAAGGGTGTTGCATAAACATGACTTAAATAGTGATCATAAACCTTATTCTACAAAAAACAAATTTTCACAAATTTGGAACCTTTCATTCCAAAAAAAAAGTTCCTCTAACGTTGTTTATAAAATTAATTGTAATAATTGTAATTGAACATATTGGACAAACTAAACAATATTTGCAAAAACGATTGTATCACCTTAAATATAATATATCAATTCCCCTGCTCTGTCTAAACATGCAATAGAAAATAACCATACTTTTTATAATGTTGAAATCCTCAATAATGAATGCAATCTACAAAAACGTTCCATTCTCGAAATGATTCAAATTAAAAGAAACACTAATTCTATTAATAATAATACTGATACTGACGGTCTTTCTCATGTATACTTTGACTTAATTAATAATTAATATCCTTAGTTTATTGCAGATTTTTACACTACCTATAAAATTTTATTAAATTGATTTTTCATAGTTACTTGTATATTATTTTCTTTTTGTTTCGATATATTTTTTGTATGTTAAAAAAATAAGAACTTTTTATCGACATTCTTTTGAGCTCGTCGCCTAGCATGTTAAATTTTTCTAAATTTAGTAATTTGATTCTCTCCAGAACCATGAAAAATTTCTACAACAAAATTGGTTTGAAAAATTTTACTGCTATAAAGAGTTAATAATATTTTTCTACGTTCATGCAAAAAACAATACTTTATTGAACTATATTTAGTGGAAAAAGTGGTTCTTATTGCTCTAGAGCAATAAACATTTATATACATTTTATTGCACTCATCTGTCATTCTACGACAGCGTTTTGTCATCATGACAAACATAAACCTTCAAATCGACATCACATTTTTCTAGACTTAGTGTCATCTAAATAACATTTTTTGGTTTTTGCATGAACGTAGAAAAATATTGTATGCAACTCGTACAAAAGTGCTTATTGCACTCGACGTGTTGTCCTAGTCCGCCTACGGCCGCGTAAGACAACTTCACGTCGCGTGCAATAAATGCTTACTTTTGCACTTCGCTGCCTAAATATTACAAGGGTGTATGTGTCAAAATTGGAAAATAACAGATTTTAATATAATATGGTCCTATGGATCGCGAGCTGGCCATAGAACCATGTAGAATTAAAATATCATATTAAAGTAATTCACAAAACCCAAAATATCATAGGTGTATGTTTCTAAAACATGAACTTGCAGTAACGTAGTTCTATGTTGAACATAAAACTTTGTTTTTATAACATTTTTAGCATTATAATATAACATGGTTGTATGTAAAACATGGGGCTTTGTTTCTCAATTAACTTTCTATTTTAAGAATAACCAGGGTGTATGTTGCAACATACGCTGTTGTAATTCCAATTTGAAATGGTTATTATAGGTTATGTTCAAATAAATATCTTATTAAAAAGTGAAGTAGTGCTCCAGATTTTTGCAGCATTTTTGTTTTAAAATGCAAGACAGTAGTGATAATGATGATTATTGGGACGGGTATGATTCAGACAAAGATAAGGAGTATATACCAGATGAAAAATCTTCCGAAAAATGTGTTAGGTAAGGAATTCTATAATTTGAGGTTACATTTTTATACAAATAACTTACTACTTTATTATATTCCAAAGGTTCATTTCTAAAGCACTTGATTAACGGTGGGTGAACTTTTTTCATCTTTTTTTTTATTTTAGTATAAAGATTCGAGGACAAGTCATTAAAATACCATGTTTCGACTCTACCTCAAATGACTCGAAGAAGCAGGATACTTCCTTCAACCGAACCAGGTTAGTTGTTATTAGATAAATAACCTTTAGTCTTAAGTCTGTTTGGATACTTTTTGTTAGGTCACCAACAACTGAAGTAATTAGTTGTGGAAAAATTGATGGGGAACAGTGCTGTTCATTACCAAAAATTGATGGAAGAGTTACATTGGGAGTACAAAATAATGTACCCCCACAAATGTATGCAGCTGATGGTATATTAAAACACGCTGATCCTGTCAGGTTGGTGGTCGATGAGAATTTTCATGTTTGAAGCTAAATAATATCTACCTTTTTTATTTCAGTTTATTAGAAAAAGGTAAGCATGGAGAATTTGAGAAAATGAATGAGGGAGAAAGTAATATAGCTGTAGAAAACCAAAAGAACACTCCTCCAACTGAATACAAAGAACTACAGGAAAAAAGACTTTCACGTAAAAGATGTAGGAACCCAGAAAAATGGAAATGCAATGAAAGGAAAGAAAAATTTGATAGAGGCTTAGAATATGTATCCTCTAGAAACAAAATAAGACCAGCTAGAAAAATTGTAACAACAAAGGACTGTTATGATAAGTGCATCTATAAATGCTCTAGAAAGTTAAGTGAAGACGATAGAAAAAAAATATTTTGTAATTTTTATCAATTAACTGCAAGAGAAAAACAAATATATATTTTAAACACAACAGAGTCGAGTAATCCCGAGCGGAGAAGAAAAGGAAAGAATTCTGATAATTCAAAAAAATCTAAAAGTTACAGATACTTTTTTACTTTAAACAATAACAGAATTCAGGTATGCAAAATGTTCTATTGTGGGACGCTAGCAATAAGTCAGAAACCAATATATACCGCTCATAAAAACTCAACCGCATCGAATACCCTCCAAAAATGTACTCAGGGCAAACACCGAAAAAAATATACTTCAGATGAGGCAGCAAGTTTAGTAAAAGAATACATAAATATGTTCCCTAAAATTGAAAGCCATTATTGCCGTGCAGATTCAAAGAAAGAGTATCTTGAAGGTGATCTTTCCATTCAGAAGATGTATGATATGTATAAAGATTTTGCTAGAGATAAAGGCGTGATTCCCGTCAAAGTACATACATATCGTAAAATATTTTGTACAGAATTCAACTATTCTTTTAATAAACCATCCAAAGATAAGTGTGATTTATGCGCAGAAGTAGATCTTTTAAAGAATGAAAAGAAGTTAAGCGAAGAAAAGGAAAGTGAATATGAAAGACATCTAAACGAAAAAAAGTTAATGAGAGAAGAAAAAAAAAGAGATATTGAATCAGGAAAACCAGTTCTGTGTTTTGATTTAGAAAATGTTCTGACTTGTCCCAAAGGAGAAGTGAAAAATTTTTTCTATAAAAGTAAACTAAACGTTTATAACATGACTGCTCACCTTTCAGTAAACCGCAAGGTCTATTGTGCCATTTGGTCAGAAGCCACGCGTGGGAGATCTGGCAACGACATTTCTAGTTCTATATACAGAATTTTAAGAAAAGTAATAGAGGACCATCCTCTGCTAGAAGAATTAATCTTGTGGAGTGATAGCTGTGTTCCCCAGAACCGTAACAGCATAATGAGTTTTGCTATTGCACATTTATTACAAACGAGTACAAATCTTAAAAAAGTTACAATGAAATTCTCCGTTCCTGGCCATTCTTGCATACAAGAAGTTGACTCCGTACACAGTGCAATTGAACGTACTTTAAGAAAATCTGAATATTTTTCTCCTCTATCGTTGTTAAGACTTTTATTGAAAGTAAATACTAAAAAACCCTACACAATAATTCAGATGCAAGAAAAAGATTTTTTGGATTTTAGTTCTTATTCTACCAAACTAAAATATAGTTCAGTTCCTTTTGCCAAAGTTGCATCTTTAGAATTAACCAAGTCTTTTTTTGAAATTAAGTACAAAATCTCATTCTCTGAATCCGAATTCACACCTATCAATTTAAGACAACGTAATGTAAGGAAGCACGTTACTGCAGAGAGTGATAATAATATCCCAAAATTTATTAAGAAAAATGACGTGAAGATTTCTCTGGGTCAAAACAAGGTAGAAGCCTTAAAATCGATGTACAAGTGGATGCCAGAAAATGATAAACAATTTTATGAACATGTATTTTCAAAAATACCAAGAGATTCCAAAAAAAAATAAATAATATGTTATAAAAACATAGTTTTAAGTTACGTTTCTAAATATTATAATTTTATATTGAAATATCAAAGGTTTATGTTTTTTTATTTTTTCATAAATATTGATAATTATTTTAAATAATTTTTGGTTTCTTTTGCATATCCTCTCCCAACAACCTCTAATATGCAGAAAACAAATATATATGTATATAAAAGTTTTAAACACTGATAATCTATAAGACAAAATATTTAAGCTTGGTTTTCTCACTTTAATGTTTTTCTATCATAGAACCTTGTAATAATAAGCCAGCGACTTGTTGCATAAATAACTATTTTCTCCTTAACCATGTGTTTGGTTCTTAATCACTATGGTTACTCACTATTTTTATGAAAATGAGAAATTTCTTTTCGAAATGTTTGTCTTTTACTCAATTGGTATGTATTTCTCAAAATTGTTTGTTTAAATTTCTACAATGTGTTTTTATTGTTTTTGTTATAGTATAATTAACATTGTTTCTAAAAATGGGTATAAAAATGAGCCGAAACGTGCGTAAACAATACAGATTTTTTGATAATTTGTGTGGGTTTTTTTGTTTGACCTATTATTGTTTCCAGGAGTTGTAATTTGAAATTATTTAAATTCTCGTCAAATAATAACTTTCAAAATGCATTTGTATGCCGCACATTATTTTGCTATTCTGACCCCACATTTTAACAATTATTTTCACATACTTATAAATAAAAGTGAGCAATCTTGCAGAACTATGTAAGTTTATGTTATAGAAATACATTTCTGTACTTTAATTTTTTTTTGTTAGACCGCTTTCAGCCGTTATATACTCATTTTATTTCGGCACCTTTGAATATTCGCAGGTAACATGAGGTAACATTGCCGTTGTTTACTAAACTCTATACTATTCAGTTTATAAATGTCTAAAATTACTTGAATTTGTAAAAAACACTAATTCAAGAATACGGCGCACTTAATTAGTGTTACATTTCATTGTTATGACACAAGCACTGTGTGCTTTAAATAAAAGAATACCATCTAGAGCGTTGGTAAGAGCTTAGTTTTCTAATTGAAGAACGCTCTTGAAAAAGGTATTTTTAGTGGAGTAAAATTACTTTACAATCTCGATTATTTTTTATAGATTTTTTTTAAGGTATAACTAAATGAAAAGTTTATCATCTTGTAGAGGGGCAATTTGGCATTTAAAATGGACTTCTACAGCCTTATTCACTTGGGACAAACTTTTTAAAATCAAATTTTCGGTGCTTCGGTTTGTAAATCAACGATTTTACGTATATTCATGTTTTTAAAACTTATATAAAATAACTATAGCGCTTCTAATGGTACACATCAATTTTTGATAATTTAAACCCTTTTTGAGAAAATTAGTTCCAAAATCGGCACTACCAAATTTATCCTGCTGCAGAGTTCAATATGCGGAGTGCTACATTAATTATTGATAATTAATCTATAGTTATACCGAGGCAATTGTAGTCAAGAGTATAAAAAGAGTTTTTTGAAAAAAGTTTACTTCTCTAGGTGTTACGGTTTTCAAAAAATTGAATTTTGTATGTGTGCAGTGTGCATACTTGCGGTACAGAATATACTTTCGAAAATATAACTTTTTTTTATATATATTGCCATTGTGTTAAATATAGAGGGTCTCAAATTCCATTGAACAAACTTTAACAAATGTTAGAACTTTTTAGATTAAGAAAATAATTTCGTATAAATATGGGTTAGGAAATCCTTAGTTTCCAAGATATAGGGTATCAAAAATTTGAAACCTTCCCTTTACCTCAAAATGTTGGTTTGACAAATGTGTATTGCAAGTGTGTATTTCTGTGAAATAATAAAAGCTGGAATAATATTTCAGCAATTTCCCACATTTTTATTATTTTCAATCACATACATATGTTTACACACTGAGAAAAAGCTTTGAATAATTTAAAGTGACATTTTAATGTTAGCAATAGAGATTTTGCCAAAAAATGTCTGACTCTGGGATTTATTTGCATCAATTGAGAAAAGTAGCCTAATTTCGGACATGTTTCCAATTTCGGATACCCATAACCCATAACAAAATTATCATTATGTTAGGTGCAATTCCATCACTGTTGTGTGAATTTAATTACATATTAATAATATTATATGATAAATAGTTGTATTTACGGCCGATAGGTGAACCATCGTCTGCTAAATCGCAGCGGCCACGCTTTATCTAGTCTGTTTCTTTGCCCATTTGCAGTGACTCACCGCGCGTGGCAGCACACCACAGCACACATGTCATAGTTGTCAACTGTTTCTATTAGTAATTTGAAGTTTCTTAAAAATTATAACAGATTTCAAATATCTGTTGAGTGTACATTTCTGTTAACGGGTTATTTTTAAATTTATAAATTGATACAACTTAAAATAATGAAGTATTGTTTTTCATGGTGAAGTAGCAGTCCATTATTTATGTATTTTATAACAATCTACAGTATTAGAACAGAAGTACGTTGTGTGGAGTACAGACATGGTATTAATGTTGCATATTTTAAAGTTTTAAAGTAGTAGATATAAAATACATACATTTTACAAACCAATTAATAAGTAGGTTCTATTAAAAGGTAAGTTATTACAGTCTCAATATCAAATGTCAAATTCTGACATGTATGGCCTGATGTGTATGTTTCCAAATACTGCTAACATAGGTGTAGACACTACAGCACATTGCAGAATTCTAGATTGAAATTCAGGTGATTCCACAGACCAGTATTACAAAGGTGACGCGATTTAGCAGACGATGGGTGAAATATCAAATTATTTTTTATGTGAGTGGTATTTTTGATATTTATTCACATTTTAAATCTTTGGATAGATGGCTTGGTAAGCAAAGAATATAATAGTTGTATGTTTATAACGAAAAGTTATTTTGACTCATAGTTTTAACAAAAAAGTAATTTAAGTTAAAACTGGATTTGCTACTAATTTCGGATACTAAAGTACACCCAATTTCAGGTATCCGAAATTAGGCAAGTAGGTATCCGAAATTAGAAAATCTGAAACTGTTTCCAATCATAAAATTTTATTACAGATGCCCAAAGACAAAGGTCTGAATGGTTAAGTTTTATTTAAGAAAACCTGTTAATTTTTGGGGAGCCCTAGTTTCGGATACTCTATCCGGAATTAGGATACTATTTTTTTAACAGGCAAATTTGCCATTTTTTAATTTTTATTTTCCATATTTACTTAAATTTTCTTAATGAGTGCACAAATTACATGAATATATATTACAATAAATGAAGTCATACCAAAATTTTGTTATATTTTATTTCTGATTTAGAAAACCTATCCAAAATTAGGCTAGTTTCCTCTATCAAATTTTTTGCGTAATTTGTGTTATGCCACTTTTCTTCCAGATGTTTGTAATTCAAGATGTCTGTCACGGTGGGCTTGAACATGCCTTAAATGCGAAGTTTTAGCACCACCGATTTTCTTTCAGCATTCGATTTCTGGAGACATAAGAAGGCCAGAAAAAAGTCCACCGTAATCCTTAGAGCCGTTTTCAAAAAAACACTTCACTGTTCGAGATATCGGGATATTTTTAACTTTCGCTCACTTTTAGTTGTCAAACTTCCCCAAGTTGGCAAAAATGACGTTTTCCTGAAAGTTTTACACTAGCACACAAACATTTACAAGCATATTTTTCAAATTGACCCTTTTCCTAAGATCGCAGATACTCATTGACGATTCTCAGAAGCAGGTTAAAATAGAAAAAATTTGAAAGAATGATTTTTCATTCGAGTGAGTTTTGCGGTAGTATGTCAACAAGCGAGAATCATGTCATTTATTTCCATCCTTGTTTGATGTGCGAGGTCATTGAACTATCGCGAACCCCCACCCTTGTCTGTTTGTTTAAACGTAAACAATTTGGGACACATCGTGTTAAATGGGATGAGGTAAGGTCCATTTTCAATTGAAAATAGTATTTTTGGGATTTGACAGAAACAACTAATGACGTCATATTTTTTTTTCCAAAATATGACCAATTATTATTTCCTGTTTAAAATATCTCTTTTCTAATAAATTTTCAATTGAGAAATTTTTCTGTATTCCCGTTTAAAAAATATAAGCAACTAGCTGTACCCTGCGCGCGTTGCTACGCCACTCATTGGAATGACAGTGGCGCCATCTGTCGAAAATTGCTCGTACTAACTTAGAAACCTTCGTGGGCTCATGCACAACAACTTCGCTAAAGATCATCATATGATCAAATGCATAGTTTACGATTCTATAAAGGACATACACTAACATTCATTTTTATATATTGTTACATTTATGTGGGTGTGTATGTTTTTATTTTAATTAAATTTATTTTTTATTATTTATTTTAATTTTAAATATTTTATTATGTATTTTTAATGTCAAAGTTTAAATATTAATTTTTGTTGGGCGCCTTGATCCTTTTATGTATTATGTTTTATGAGTGTATGTTGTGTTTAAGCTATATTTTGTTCAATACAAACCTTTTATATAAAATATTTTTTTTATCTATCTTTTTATCTTACCTTATTTATACAATTTTTGTTTATCCCTTGCTAGACACAGTTTCACAAATCAAAAGAGCAAAAGAAACTTAACTCAGGAGTCGGTTCAAAATATGCAGGGTTTTTATTTTGTAACAAATAGTAACACACTTGAAAGATTAATAGTTTTTGGTTCTAGAATCAATTTGAAAACAATAAAACATATTTTCTTTTTAATATTACTTCTCTGATGATAATTTTACCAAACCACTGTAAGTTAAAACTTTGTTATTGAATTTAATTGAAGTTTTATAATATAATATTCTTTATTTTTGTAATGTAGGTTGCATTCCTACAGAACATAATATTTTCTAAAATAATGGCTGCTCTTGCATGACAGATATTATTAGTTCCAGTGAAATGATTGAATGTGTTTGTTATATTGCTTGGATTCGACTTAATTTATACAGGTAAGTCCTGTAGTTTATTCTTAATACTTTGCAAAGATTGAAATAGTTGAAATCTGTTTTAATTTACTATAGCTATAGAAATTTAGAGTGCACTTTATTTTTTTAAGGTACCTGAGGTTAGAAATGTATTATTTTCCTTCATGGAAACTGGAAACTGCCTGGTAACTGGAAACTATCCTGTAGGATTCTATGGAACTGCAAAATTTTCCTGGATACGGTTAATATCTTCTGTAGTGGCAATAAAAAAACTTTACTGGATGATGGAGACTGGTAAATTTAGCTGGTGAGTTGATATTTTCTTGATTTATACTTGTTGATTCTAATAAAGTTTGTGGATTTTCGGGAGCTCTCTTGCGATCGTCTACCTTGTTCTAAACCCAAGCCGTAACTAACAACAACTTCTTTGTTTTTTTTTCCTTTCTGTAGATTGCCATGTTAAAAGGTCCATTCACATGATGTTTCCACAGTCTTTGGATGTCTTTTTATGCACAATATCACAACACAACTTATAACTAATACATTTTTTAAATGTCCTTTTATCTTTATTATACAATTTTACTTATTTTATTAATGAAAATAGTCTTTATTTGGTGTTTTTGGTCATTTACAAGGGATTTTTGCAAAGTCACCTTTACTTTTGACAGTTCTAGAATTAATTCTTATAATTTGACATTTCAATTTATTTTCAGGATATGCTTTATTTTTAATGGAAATATCTTTCATAATGTTACTCGTCTGCCTACAATATGTATATCAGATTAATCTATAGACTTTCACCTTTCATTCAATATATGGTGCTCTGAGTTTAATTTCCTTTTCTTGATGTACTGAGTGATAACAATTGTCAACGTCATGCAAATTTATGAAATTTATTTTTTAACTTGATAATAAAATTATTAAATTAGTATTTTTATGCTATGTAATATTATTTATTCTTAGTAACTTTATATCCAGGATATCTATATTAACAAATTCTTTATATTTTTTTTATAAATTGACACTAATAATTATTAATTTTATTCAACTTTAAGTTTGGTCAGGTGTTATTTTCATTTGATTTTCTATGTGTATATTTCAAATTGTTACAATATATAATATAGATGGCAGGTCGTTGGAAAATAATTGAATGTTTGTTGTTTAAAGTGCATAAATGTCACAAAATACTTGTCAAACACAATACGAACGTCAAACGTGTAACTATTGTACTTTGAAAATATTTTCTTATTCAGAAATAGTTGATATGTTGCTAATTTACGGCTAGTCACAAAAAAATCAAGAAGAGTTGTAGAGCTACATCGAGAAAGGTATCCAGAGCGCCTCATTCCTGATCATAGAACCTTTACAAGATTGGAGGCGACCTTGCGACGAAATGAAGATGCATTTTCTATTCGGAAGACTCAAATAATTGTCCGAAGAGTAAGAAACAATGTTAATGCGGTAGATTTTTTCGAACAAAATCCACGAAATTCTATACGGCATGCTAGCCGGGAATGGAATTTGGATAAATCAACCGTTCAACGAATTTTAAAGGCCAATGGGTATCATGACTACAAAATTCACAATTTGGAGTATATTCCTGAGCAACACATTGAAAACAGACTTAATTTTGGAGTAAATATATGGTGTGGCATCATCGGTAGGCATTTAATTGTGCCTTATTTTTATGAACATACATTGATCAATGTGAGTTACCTAGATTTCCTACAAGAAGAAATTCCTGAATTTCTGGAGAATGTGCCTTTGCAGCTAAGGAGAAACTTGTGGTTCAGCACGAGTAACTTCACCCCACAAGGTCAGGATTGCGCAGCAATATTTAGGAAACACTTCTTCCGAAAAATGAATTGGGTTTAATGGACCTATTCAGTGGCCCGGAATGACACCAGATCTAACACCCCTCTATATTTGTATGAAAGATTTAAAAAAAATTAGATTTACAAAACACCTTAGCGAGATATTAACCATTTGAAAGAAAAATATCACAAACGCGGAACAGTGAATTTTTCTTCGTTGAAAAAGGGTGTTTTTTTGAAAACGGCTCTAAGGATTGTGGTGGATTTTTTTTCTGGCTTTCTTATGACTACAGGAATGGAATGCTGATGGAAAATCGGTGGTGCTAAAACTTCGCATTTAAGTCATGTTCAAGCCCACCGTGATGTATATGTATGTACTATATCTATATATCTTATTTTTTATAAAAACATTTTACTTACCCTTTGACCCCGATCTCCCTTCTCGCCTCTGTACCGTCCAGCAGCTTGTTCGGCATCAGAAACAAAATTACAACAATTCTCTTTACCACAAAAGCAAGTCTTACCATCTGGAGGGGGAGGTGGGGGAGGGAACGCCCCCAAGTCGTCCGCACCGCTGCCTTCTCTGAACGATCCGTCGTAATCCGTCCTCTCCACCTGCGAAGGAAATCGGATCATTAATAATTGTTGTACCGTCTTATAAGGGACCTAATGAATAGCATGATTAGTAATAGTGGAAACAACACCTCCACCGAAAAAAGATTGGTAGATGCATACATAATTATTTAGGAAATTATTATTTATTACTTACAATGCCTATTATAAAAAAAGCAGTAAAAATAACTGTCAATATTATTGCGCGAAATTAAAACTTCGGATAGTTCGCATGTTATTTTTCAGTTCAGTCACCAACTATGTTTTTAGTAGGAAATTATTTCATAGATTAGCATGTTTCTTAAAAATCATCAATATCTCGAAAGCTGCCCGCTAACGATAAATGTGCAAGGCAGTCTTTTTGCTTTAAAATAAATGAGCTTCCTAAAACCAAATGAAAAGTCAGTGGCGTAGATTTTCTGTTCAAAAATCAATATATATGCAACCGATTATAGCAAATCATAGTCTATACGTATCATAAATGTAATGACCGAAATTTTAACAATTTCTAATGAAAAACTTAGAAATTATCATTAAAAAACTTAATTAATTTTTTAATTGTTTTTGACAGCCTATATTTAGAAAATGAAGCATTTGCAAACCTAGCTTTTTTTCGTATTTTTGGATGAAGAAACTGCTCTAGAATGATCTGAAAAACATTTTGCAACACCTTGTATAGTTTTTTATATTAACGAGAAATTCTGTACTGTATACAGGGTCTTAAAAAAAGAGTATAAAATATTTAAGGAGGTAATAGTATGAACCAATAGAAGCAGAAAAGTCTTAATAAACATGGGCCCGCAAAGTAACGGTTGCGGAGATATGGACCACTATTACTGTTTCAAACATTTTATTTTATTAGGAATAAACCGACAAAGGAAGCTCTTAGCAAACAAAAAACAAAGTTACAGAAGATGTTCAAAGTGCCCTCCGTTCATTTCCAAGCAGGCACGACATCTTCGTCTCAACGATATTCGAACTCTTTCGAAAACACCCTCATGTATGGCTCCAGCTCATTTTTCCATGGCCGTTAGAGAGCACTGACACCAAACTTTTCCACATAGATGGGTAGGAAGGGCCGGACCTGTTTTGTGGCCTCCAAGATCGGCTGATCTGAACCCTCTAGATTTCTTTGTTTGGGGATATTTGAAGACATTAGTGTATGGTACTCCTGTAAATAGCCTGGAAGAGCTGCAGCTACGGATTAATTAAAAGTGTCAAGAAATCCAAACCAAGGAGGGTGTTTTCGAAAGAGTTCAAATATCGTTGAGACGAAGATGTCGTGGCTGCTTGGAAATAGAGGGCACTTTGAACATCTTCTGTAACTTTGTTTTTTGTTTGTTAAATGCTTCCTTTTTCGGTTTATTCCTAATAAAATAAAATGTTTGAAAAACGAAGAGCGGTCCATATCTCCGCAACCGTTACTTTGCGGACCCATGTTTATTAAGACTTTTCTGCTTATTTTGGTTCATACTATTACCTCCTGAAATATTTTTTTAACACCCTGTATATACTTAAGGCTGCAGTATTTCTCGCAGTAAATTGATCAAATTTGTGGTGTGCTTTAAGTACAGAAATCTCGATAAATTAAACATGTAGGTAAAAAGTCATATCGAAAATAAAATTATTGATGTTTTGATTATTCACTTTTACTATTTAAATTCTCCTCAAATAATACAATAACTTTTACAATGCATTTGTATCACACATGAGTGAACAATTTTATATGTAAAAAAACGTATTTTGAAAGATTTCTTTACCCAAAAATTATATAATCGTTTTAGATTGAATATTCACAGGTGACATGAGATAACATTGCTGTTATTATTAGTTCTTAAATGTAGAAAATTACTTGTATTTGTAAGAAAGGCTATTAAGAATACGGCACCCTTAAAATCAATTTTCATACAATTCTTGTCAATGAAACCGTAAGTTATACAGAGTAAGAATAAGTTCCTGACGACAAAATAAAGTGATGTAGCCAAACTATCCTTAGTCCAGAAGTTGATGGTAAAAATTACTTATGGAATTTTATATTATCATTATTTTGTAAATTACAGTTGTTACTACATATGTTTAAATGTGGCATAGTAATTTTTAGTGTGGAATGAAAAGGGACATACTAATTAGTTTTATTTATATTAAATAATAGTGACTGGTCACTAGACTAAGTGGAGAATTAGGAAAGTGCACTTGAAATCATTTCGTTAAGAACAATTATTGGATTCTTGTCACTAAACAATAATGTAGTTATCTGCATAAAGAGAAGTAAATATATCAGACAAAATAAGGGGAAGACCATTAATGTATAATAAAGACAATATTGGCCCCAATATTGATCCCTGTGGCACTCAATTTCTATAAATATCTGAGTTGGACTTAACTGTGTTTCCTTTATTCACAATTTTTACAACCAGGGTTGGGATTGCTATTACAATCGTAACAGCTCTCATAGACTGTCATTACGCTATTACGACAAACCAGAAATTGTGCTGTATCTATTACAGTTTAAAGAAAACAGCTAAATTTTATTACATGTTTTCGGTTTTTTTAATTTTAGTAATAAAGAGTACAGACTGCAGTTAAACATTGAGACGTGATTGACAAATAAACCTATTCTATGAGCCCTCAGCAAATCTGTCTTTAGTCTATGGTTTGCACCCTATTATTTTCACTGTGGTTTGTGGCCTGGGTCTGTGACCCGCATGTGGTTTTTTTATGGTTTGTGAGGTTTGTGCTGTGTACTGTGGGTTTGGTTGTGCTGTGGTGACTGTAATGATGAATTTGGTATTTGGCATTCTGTGTTCTGTGATTTTGGCTTTCTTTGGTTATAGTTCATTTAATTAGCTAATCTGTGATAACATGATATAATTAATTAAATATTTAATAATGTGTCCCGAAATATAGAAATGGATAGGTATGTTTTTCATAACATTAAAATTTAATGTATTTGCAGAAAACTGCAGTAAAAAAATCTATTACCAATCTATTACATTTTTCCTCCAGATGTCATTACACATCTATTGTAGTTCTGTCCCAACCCTGCCTTGCTTTAGAATATAAGAAACCACAGAAGATTTTAATATGGAGGGGAAACATTTACGAGAAATGCTTGAACGGATTAGTGTCTTTATAAAGTTTTGCTAGAAGTACTTTATAAAAGTTAATGTACATTACTGCAATTAAATTTTAAAATAAACTTCTTGAACATGACAACAATGTGTAAACATTCAATATAGCAAATTATTTTCAGTTTTGTAGTTCCAGAGCACACATTTAATCAAAAGAGGGAGACGCCGGTAAAATATATATTTTAATATAAGAGCATAAAATGAATACTCTTTTTTCTCATATCAGTTCAGAAATTCTTTCTACATGCGTGGAACTTGTCATATATGAAATATATTCATCTTAAATGATGGAAGGTCGCAGATGAAAATAAATGAAACAATATACAGACAAGGTTTTGAAGTGTATGCGTTAACATATTTTTCTCAAAAGATACAATAGGTGCCGTAAATTGTAATATGCCAGGAAAAAATGTTTCATCTGTCCTATTATTTTCCATTTTGAATTATATAGAACAAGAAAAGTTAGGCTCTTTCACTACGTGTAGTAAATTTATATTATTTTTCCGATAATGGAAATAAAAAAACACGTACTCAAACATTCTACATTCAAACATTTTATAATTTTCAGATTGCTACATTTGAACCAAATGATTATTTAGAGGTATACATGTATTTATATTTTATTACAAATAAACAATATATTTGATAACTGTTATTATAAGTTTCATTACATATATTTTTCAAAAGGACCATAATATTTTTCAGTAAATGAATCTCTAATTTAAGCTTTTCGAACATGTGTAAATTGTCCAAAACGTCTTCAAAGTTAACGTCTTTTTTGTTATCTATTTCGGTTAAGGCTTTACAATGCGAAATTATCCACTCATTCGTTATTACAAATTGCTAAAAGGCAAATAAGAATGAGATAACTGTTTAATTTAAATGAATTGTAATACCGCTCACGCCAAGTTTAGTTGTATTATTAAACAATAAAATGAATAGACGACGACACAAATTTATATTTTTTCACTTTTAAATTCAGCTGCTTTTGCCGCTGTTGTTATTAATTATTAATATAATTTTTGATTTTAATGAATAAAATGGAGTTTGGCATACTTGACTTACAACAACAAAGTTTTGGACTCGTCTTATCCATTTTCTACAAAAAAACATAAATGTTTCCGCTTCTTTTGCGTTTTGAACTAGTAAATTATTGGCAGCAGCTACACTTCATTTTTTAAATATATCCACAAAACAAAATTCAGATAATTTAAAATCAGGAGATCGTGGTGGCCATGATACCGTTCCTCCTCGTTCAATCCCTTGGTATTAATATTTGGACACGCTGTACATGGTACGGATATCATAGAGCTTTGCAAATAATACGCTACACTGCTGCAATACGCCGTGGACGCCTTAGACCCCATCTCCTCCAGGATTCTGTTTCAAATTTCCCGTGTCACCCTTGTATTGCACTACACTTACACTTACTGCACACTGCGGTAAATGTAGCTGCCTTTGGCACATGTTTACCGGAAATTTGTTCTGTTAAAGCGTTTTCACTTCATAAATTAAAACGATATCCATCAACCCCATAGGCCATTTTTTGACACTTGAAAAACTAATGTAAACACTCGAATCACAGAAACGTTAATACCTACTACAAGTAATCGGATTTAAATATTTGGAAGTGCCTGGCTACATACTACAGTATAGTGTAAGGGATGAAAATACTACAATTTAATAATTTTTTAGTCGGAAACTATAAGAATTTTACAGAAAATGTTCAAGATCTTGAAGATCATTTTTCATGACGCATCTATTCCCAAGTTGTAAATCATCCTTTATTGATACCCGTAGAAAAAAAATTGTATGTAATTTGGATCTTACAATTATTACGGTATATGCCGTGTTAACAATATGTTTTGAGGTGGAATAATGTTCAACCGCCGCACCTCATTAATTCGCATACCAGATAATATGTCAAAGTCAAAATAAGACAATAAATCAAATTTACATCTAACATGTTATTACGCCCATTATCTACCCCCTACATAATGAACTAGGTGAAAATTTTGTGTTTATGGACGACAACGCTCGGCACATCGCGCATTCAAGGGTTCAAGAGACACTTGAAGCAGGACATATCAATAGATTAGATTGACCAGCCAACTTCCCTGACATGAATCCTATTAAAACATGTGGGATTTTGTTGCTAAAGCCATTCAGAATCATATTCCTCCACCTCAGACTGCAGATGAGTTAGTCGTGGCAGCAGAAGAGGAATGGAACAATATTCCGCAATATATCGTTAACCGCTTGATTATCACAATGCACAGACGTGTATGCTATTGCAACGTGGTGGAGGTCATACCGACTAATAGAAGTAGAAAACTTACTTCTTTTTGATTTAATAAAGTTTGTCAAAAATGTCACACATTTGCTAGTTTTTATTTGTCTAAGTACTCAGTTTATCGAACATATCCTTTTCACAAAAAAAAGGTCCAGAAAACAATATACTTATAATAATATAATAATAATATCTCTACCCCTCATTCTAATCACGAGGATTAGCCCAGAAGTCGAAGACTTGTGCGGGAGAGGGGGCGGCATAGTATTATTAAGCAGGCCGCATTTGCGCCCAGGAACGACTTACGTTGGTAGGCCCTAACCACCATTCAGTGCAGGAATGAGGGAAACCTGGAAAACCTCATTAATTAGGGGGGTAGTCAAATATCAACCGGTGTCAATCTCTCACATTGACCCAAGCCAACATTCTTCCACCCTACCACACCCGCAGAGAGGGTGCCAATCTCTCCACGAACATAGCTTAGATACGGTCTACTGGCTGCGGGGGTCGAACCCACCTCGATTCAAGTACTGACGCCTTAAACCGCGCGACCACTGACCGATCCAAAGCTTATAAATGTATTTGGTTTTTCTGACAGAAAGATTGCTTTAACAAGAATTACGACGCCTCGTATGTTTTAGAATATGTAGACTTAACGTAAAACGACAGTATTGTGCCTGCCCTTTGAACATAACTGTTATGACAATGGAAAGGGGGGGCAGAAGAATATCTTTAAAAAAATATGCCCTTTATGGCCCTCTCAAGTGTACATAAACGTTACTATTTAATTCGGCGTCGCAAAATTGTCCCTTGGGACGAGATAAAGATTACTTTAAGCAATTTAGCCTGTATTGTAACACAAATAACGAATTTGAGAGATCCTTAGGGCCCCTAGGGCTTATAAGGCAGTTTTATGTAAATCGGTGCAAGCGGTTATATGTTTTGAAAACTACACGCTGGGGTACAGTGAATTCCCACCAAATGTAGAAAGTTACCGGTAAAGACAATGGGAAAAACTTTTTATTGACAGTTAATTTTACGAGTCCGAGATGGCACATGCGTTTCCACCCGAATTGCTCCTAACAGGCCCCTAAATTTTAATTATTCCTCGTCCATTGAATAGCTAGTAACTTTGAGGTTATACAGTGTGTCCGGAAAGTAGTGGGACCCAGATCGAACATAGGTTCCTTGATCAAATAGAGCCGATTTAGACAAACTTAGCTTAATCCAAAAGTGCCTCCTTTAGAAATTTCAAGGCTGCAAAGAAAAAACTATTGTTTTCTTGTTATGGGCATAATTAAGAAATGAAACGTCCAATCATGTTGACTATCATGATTAGCGTGCGTCCTTGAATTACACAAACTCTATCAGAAGCAATTTTCACCATTCGATATCTCAGCTATTCTCTGAGATACAAAGAATGTCTTAAAAATAGTTCTTTTAATTTCACCTTACATCTTAAAAACGAGGAGGTCTATGTAGATGCAAACCAAATTTTGTATGCCTCGTTCGTAGTCAGGTAAAACGATAGAATTAGATAAAAATGAATAAGAGAGAAAAATATCAATGTCAGGTGCAGAAAAATAAGTAATACAATTATCATCAACAATAGTATATTATTTAACGAGCGGTAATGCAGGTCATCAACTCACGCAGATGAAGTTTCATCAAGTGTGTTATGACCATTACCGGAAGTTGAATACCTACTATACTTTATCTATGACTATAACATCTTGTTTAGGACTATTATTAGAAATTGATTTGAAAACGTCAAAATTATTTTGTTAAAATATCAAATGACATTAGTCCCCTCAAGATAATAATTGACAGTTCCGCCTACTGACAGGCGTTGGCAATTTAATAATTTTAAAATCTTTAAATTATTCATTCCTTTCCACTGGTTAAAAATTCTTTTCATTTTACACCAATGGAACGTATTTATAGGCTTAAAAATTTCCAAGACTTTACTGCGTACACTATTTACATACCGAATTATCATTGTAGAAGCCCAGCGTGAGTTATAATAACTCAATATAAAAACGCCCGCTATTTGTTTATTGATACTATTAATTGCTCAAAAGCAGTTGAATAATTAATATATAAATTAATAAGAGTAGATAAAAACAATTATTTAACAGTTTTCTTATTATGTTAATATATAATGATAATTTGATATTTGATAATTACATGATTACTTCCCTCTTGGATGGACCTAAGCAAAGTAAGATGTCTTCAACTTGATCTTAACCAGAAAGTAGAATAAGTAATAATAATTTTAAAATGAACATTTTACAAAATATATATTAAGAAAAAAATAGGAACTTTTTTTGTTGAATATGTAATTTTAAGAGTACAATATAAGTGGTAAAAATTAAAATATATTAAATGTAAATAAAATATAATTAATTAAAAATAATCGCACATTTTTTTATGTAAAACAAAAAATAATGAGTTTCAATAATAATTTTTAAAATATTCAATAGCGTGAAAGTTTTGGGGTCTTTTGGCATAAACGCTAACTAGAACATATTATATTCATTTGAACAATTTTTAATAATACAATCACCTTCTTTATGGAAATCTATTCAATAAATATTCTGAACCATTATTTTAATTAGATTTTTTTCTAATGACGTGAAACATATTTCAATGATTGAAGCAAACTTATTGGCACGCTCTATAAACTGGGCGAATCAGTTATCGTTTTTAAATAAACCTATAATTTTTGTTAGCTATACAAATAGGCTTATTCGATTACCGAAGTTTTTTTTATAGTAATATGAAGGCACATACATAAACCTAAATACTGTATCATTTTCCCACCATTTTTAGTCTGAAGTGTTACTTTGTATTTTGGATATTTGATGGTAAATAAATGTTAAATCAATAGACAATTCCACGTTTCTCTTTCATAATATGAAAACGCAAATTACCTTACCTTAGAGAATAATTCATAATTTTAAGACTCTCATAATTAACTTTTTCTACAAACATGTTAAAAATGCAATTTTTAACACGCCCTTGTAGCATTAAAAATATTGCTTTAAGACACCAGTGCCTTAAAATTATCACTTTAAAGCACTAGTACCTTAAAGTAAATGTCAAATTGTGACAGTAATATCCCTCGGCGACTATTGAAGATTTCCATCCCCCATGCCACTTAATTTCCGTTAAATTTGCTCCACTATCCGCTAGTAAACTTACCGACGAAAGCCGAAAACAATATCCAGTATTATAGAGATTAGAATTTAGAAGTTGCAGAAATTTGGCAATAGCATCAGAAAATTTTCAAAACTTATTTATTCCCACAGGGTTTTTTGTACACCTTTCACATACTTTAGGAAAAGCCTCCGATGTGCCACATTTGCTGGATGAAGAGCTATGTATCTCCGATAAAAATACAAATAAAATTCTTCAACGATAGTGAAATTTCGTGGAACCTTGGTTTTGGTATCTGATATCTTAACCAATATTGAACTGGAAGTGCCCACAATTTCCAAGTTGTTGAGAGTCAACTGGCAAAGCTCCTCTCTACAGCAGTCACCAAATATTACCAAAATAGTAGCTACTTTCATCATAAGATACTTATTATCCGAGGCGCAATTCAAAAACTGTTCAATTTGGTCTGTGATCAAGATCTTTGATCTTTTGGGCATAACCTTCTCCTTGATTCTTCAGAAACGCAATGAGCTTAAAATGCTTGCTGATATCTATCTACGTCGCTATTTATTCGTACCATAGCTTTAATCAAAGAATAATTAGACCACAGAGGTGAAGATTTCCAAACCTTCGATTTCTGCTCAAAATAGGCCTAGAATACATTTTCAGTATATTTTCGCTGCGCTCATTCTGCAAACTTTTACATGCGTGCCTTAAAAATGCGCTTTTAACACTCTCATCATAAATAACTATTATGTGTTATATAGCATCAAAGGAAGAGTCCAAATTAGCTTATGGACCCTATATACAAATACATTTTCAAACCAAAATGGTAATGCATTCTTTGCTGAATAATTTTAATACCTGAATTAATTTCGTATTAGCATTTTGTTTTAACAACAAATGTCGATATTTATATTATTCATATAATTTTGCATGCATTTTCAAGTAACAAAATTTGCTTAAAATGTGCCAATAAAAATATTACAAAGACAAAAAGATTGTCTGTAGTGACATTAACGTATGCAATAATTAATATAAGAGCGTTGCTAAAACCCCCAAAGCAAAACCGGTCAAGGGAATTATATTTAACTCTCTTTTTCTTTAACAGTTATTAAATTATTAAAAATTATGAAAACTTTCCTGATAATTAGACAAAAATATTTGACAAGAAATAAAAGCAAAAACAGATGCGGATCAATAATTCAGATTAAGTGTAATTAGATTATAGAAAAAAAATATGTGGTTTATTTAATAGCCATTTTTTAATGTGAGTTTTGAACATTGCAAAAGAATTTATTAGTTTTAAATTACTTGGAACTTCCTTATATATATTTGAACCAAGGAAATAAGCAGACCTTTGTATAATAGGTATCCATAAAGCCATCTCTTTGTAACTTGTTGGATACTTATGAACAATGTTAATCTAGTTGGCTTTTTTTGTTCTATAACTAAACTTAAAGTAAATAATTGCCGTATATCAAAAACTCTTGACAGGTTATAGAGATCATCACTCGGGTAAGTAATTTCCTTTCGGTATATAATTCTTAAAATCCATTTTTGTATTACTTCAAGATTCCTTATTACATTATAATGTAATAAGGAATCTTATTTTCCGCAATTATTTTATCTGGTCCAAGCGTTTTATTCATTTTTAAACTATTGATAATAATCCTTAATCTCTTCTTCATTAGTTTCCGATAAATAAATAGAATTTCTCATTAAGAAACTGTTTGTTGGGGCAAATTTTACTAGTAACTTTTTTTTTCGTAAAGTTGTGTAATGATTCATAAAAGTATTAGCAATACCTACTGAATCAGAGGTCAAAACATTATCAACAGTATTAATTTATTTAATATGTGCATAGGTTTTTCTTTTACTACAAGCCTCATTTACGGTTTGCCAAAGTTTTTTAGAATTATTTTTATTTATACTAATTTTATTCTTAAAGTAATTATACTAAACTATATTAAACTTATATTACGTTTTCTGTTGAATCAAATAAATTCACAAATAAATAAATATAGTGCTTAATGGAAGTTTCTATTTACCTACAATTACAATTTAAATTTCAAGTGAATAAACTGACAAATCTTTTATGGAAATGGTGCTGTGGGAATTCTAAAAACCATTAATTACACGTACAGAACATGCGAGGTGGATATTTTTCATAGAATGGTCTTAAAATATTTTCAATTTATGCCTTGGGAACTACGAAATTAATTACATTTTAATGGCACTTGCTATAGGCTGGACTAAATATAGATCTCACATGCTGACATCAATATATAATATGGTATAACCTTTTCCTGAAAAGATTATCTACGTAAGCCTTTACTCTTTTTATCTCTATAATTTCTGTTATAGAAAATTAAAACATGTACGTATTTTCAAATTATTTTTTCGAGAACAGTATAATTAACTGTATTTATGAACATAGTCTCTATAGATGTATACAGGGAGTCACCTAACGATGTAACATACTTGAAGGGTATAATCTAAAGTTCAAATTTGCTTAAATGAAAAATGTCCCAAAAAGATTACAGGGTGTTAGTTTCTTTATTTCTTGCTTTCTCCTAAGCTCAGAACTCAGTTAGTCGACTTGAGCAAAATTTGATGTTGCTTAGTTTCTCTTTTAGTATTCAGTGATTATATTCCTATTAAGTTAAATCATACAAGGCGTTTATTTTACTACAACCCTAGTAAAACCGTGTTTTTGTATACATGAAATGCAATTTTACAACGTTATTCTGTATTTTTAGAAAAAATCATGTAATTTTACATAAATGATGTAAATGTGCGGTATTCCTATGGAGATTATTTTTATCAGTACTCCCCATTATGCAACACCTGTCCGTGCTTATTTAAATGAGCTGTTCCCGAATCGTTGGATAGGGAGAAGACGGCCGATTGAGTGGTCAGCCAGATTGCCTGATTTGACACCCCTAGATTATTTCTTGTGGGGATACTTAAAAAGAAAAGTATACGTTACTAGACCGGTTAGAAGATTTAAAAGCCAGAATTCGTCACGAGATACATCGTATACCTCCTGAAGTTATTGATAATGTCCAAAAATAATTTATTAATCGTCTTGGCTACTGTCAGGCAGCCAACGGTGCACAATTTGAACATTTAATTTAGTCGATTTTTTACATAATCATTATCATTTTTAGTATTGTGAAAATTAAATTTTAAAATCTTCAAACATTATTTTCTTGAAATTTTTGTTATGTAACAACATAATTTTTCATGATGCATGTATGTAGAATCATACGCTCTCTCAAATGGCATGGTCAAAATTGGGGTCTATTTAAAAAAAATTGTCGATGACGTCATATCTCGAACAATGATGACGTCACAAATGTGCGTCGTATGTCAAAAATCGCCTTTTTTAAAAATAAAATCGACGTGCCAGGGAATTTTTTCGAAATCTTCTCAATTTCAAAAATAATGAATTTATTTGTTACTTTTCGACTTATGTTGATATTTTAGAGAAAAGTGTATTTTCAAGCACCATATATCTTACGAACAAAGCGGTCTATGACCTACGTTTACTGACATTCTCTTATTAAAAAAATTATTCTTTATCTACTGTTAAAATCCTACCACAAAAAACTGACTCAACCTGTATATATTTTAATTAAATCTGCTTTTACAAGATAATATAATTAATGTTTGTGTATAATTACTCATCTTCAATTAATAAAACCTTTTTATTATGAACGAAAAGGTATTTTATTAAATGAAGCTGTACATAAATAAATACTTGTTTATTCTGAACAGCAAATAAGAATGTTGAGTTATCTGTAATGAAAAGTAATTTTATTTCAAGTAGGTAGAAGAATGAAGGTAGGACGCAAAGCATTGTATTTTATTATTAACTTGAAATGTTTCTTGCTTCTTTCAACATTATTAGGCTTTTATATCTTAATAAATATTTCATTGAAATGTAGAGAGCCAGACAACTTTTTTTTATTAAAAAATCATATTTAGCTGAAACAATACGATACGATATGATTACTTGGAGTGTTATAAATATAGATTTCTTTAGACAAAATGTTGTTTTGATGATAAGTTCTAAGCAGAAAGTTCATTGAATCTCTATCGGTGGATGGAAGAACAACTAAGATCTAAAGCCGCGTACTCACTTGTAATAGAACCTCGTCGCGTGGCTTCAAAACGACAAAGTGGACGGGATCCTGTAACCCCGTCGCGTGACTTCACAGCGAACATGGGTGTCCGCATTGAGGTTCGCAGCATTTCCATCACTTGTGGGTATTTCTGCGTCGCATCAAGTATATGTTTTTTTTGTGTTTTGTCTTATCATGGGGTATATCTTTTGATACTCTTTCAGTGTAGAACAGACAGTGTGATTTTTTTATTTTACATTTTTATTTATCTTGAGATGTACATAGCAAGTGTAAAAAAGCGAAAAGTTGTCAAGTTTTTTACTGTTTTAAATATTTAGATACCTATGTTTGTCCAAATTGTTATTAAATAATTAAACATGACAGTTTTACAACAACGAAACTTCAAATCTCGTAGACAAAATTCTTCCTTAAGGGCGCCGTATTCCTGAAAAAGTGTTTTCTACAAATATAAATAATTTTAGACATTTAAGAACTGAATAATATAGAGTTTAGCAAATAACAAGGATGTTATTTCATGCCACCTGCAAATATTCAAAGGTACCGAAGTAAAATCAATATTTAACATCAGAAAGCGATCTATCCAATGAATTTTTAGGTACTGAAATCTTTCAAAATACGTATTTTTAAATTCAACTATAGATGTAAACATTGTTATAACATAAACTTACATAGTTCTGCATATAAGATTGTTCACTTTTGTTTATAAGTATGTGAAAATAATTGTTAAAATGTGGGGTTAGAATAGCGAAATTATGTGTGTCATATAAATGAATTTTAAAAGTTATTACATTATTTGAGGAAAGTTTAAATAGTAAAAGTGGATAAACAAAACATCAATAATTCTATTTTTGATATTACTTTTGCTCTACGAGTTTTATTTTTCGAGATTTCAGTACCTAAAAACACCACAAATTTGATCATTTTACGGCGAGAGATACGGGCACCTTAATGTTGACCTTACGGCAACGAATTTATTTAGATAAATGCCACGGTATAGGTGAAATATCTTATCCACATGCAATTCAACTTCTCAATAAAAAATATGCAGAACTTTACGTCTTAATAAATTGTGTTCGACAATTAATGAGACAGTTTAATAACACAGGAGATGGAAAAAATATCAAGAAACTAAAATTGAATCAATCAATCTTAATAAAACCACAAAAAATTTTTTTCATATACAAGTTTCGAAGTTATATTGGCATTAAAACAATGTTTCTCTATGAAATTTTTAATTTCTTCTTAAAAATATACTTTTCTCATTGAACATCATTCATTAGACGTGAAGAGGAAATTAATTGAAACTGCTAACAGTATTAGAAAAAAGTATAAATTGATAAAATATGCACTTGTCACATTTCCCATAAGTTACACAAAAAATACGCAAAAAATTAAATTTGCGAAGGCAAGTATTGAAATATTATTTGAAACTAATTAACGATATTTTATTTTTGACAGAATCAAGTTTCCTTGTCTGTGCTGATGCAGTCTACTTACAGTCGCCATCTGTAGGCCACTGGTGCAATACGGCGATACATTTTTAAACTTCTTGTGTTGCTGGGAAATTATATTCTGTTATACCAGACTTCCAAAATTGTAGAGAGTGACTAATGTTGTAAACCTGCTCACAATTTATAGCAGTCAACACAAAGAAATATACATGCAGGCCTACAAAATCGTGTGCCGCATATCTCTGAGAGCATACCCGATTACACAGCTTCTGCTACGCATGCGCTCAGTTAGTACGCATGCGCTGCAGTTAGTACGTATGCGATGCTGGCATTTCATTGGCTGCGACGAATTGTCGGATCCAACTGTTTCATTTCCAAGGCTATCATGGGCGGGTATATTGTTCGGGCGGGCATATTTCGGGTATATCTTTTAGTTAATTTAATTTTGAATGTAATTTTGTTAGTGATTTGATCGAAATGAGGAATATCGGATGATGACATGTATGAAGAGTTTAGTGCGCGAGGTCAAAATATGAGTGTAAGTGATGTTGAAATATATATTTCATTAATAAAATTGTACGTGAATAGCATATGTGTGCAAATAAAAAAGTGGTAAAGAAGTACAACTGTGAAACGGAAAGTGATGGAAACTCGCGGAAGGAAGATTGTATTTTTAAAATGAGTTTTCCAAAAAAAATCTATTGCTATATCTTACAAGATGAAACTTAGTCCGTATAAATGAAATCGAAAAGAGTATACTGATAGAAAGGACGAAATAGTGATATGGCGAAAAAACTATTTAGAATAAATATTAAAAACTAAGAATCTGGATCGAAGAATATACAAAATTTTGATGAAACATGGACGTATGAATGCCATAAGGAAAGCGGTACGATATGATTATAATAAGTGTTAATGTGTGACCGTTATAGTGACAGTGCGTAACCAATAGTAAATAGTGTATGTATGTATGTATTCTAAAGCCTTTTGTCCTTTTGAATGCGGAATTCGCAAATATTTGCACTATTTATTTAATGGTGGAAAAACAAATTTTGTCAACTACCTATAACATTTTCTATCATTTTCATGGTGAAACTGCCATGGTAGATTATCAGTAGCTCAAAACAAATTTACAGGGTTTTCATTAATGTCCGAGACCCACGTGATCAAATTAGTTGTCACTATCAATAAATTTGATTTTCTAAAGTTGGCTGCTATGAAAAATTTCAAATCTAGGGACCTAAACCAGCTGTCAATCCAGAGGCGTTCACGGTATTTCCCTCCATTTTCTGCGCGCTGTTTTGATATTTTTATGATATTTTTATACTTGTTGCCCGTACGTTTTCCCTTGATTGTTTTTGTGATTTACCAACATTTTTACGTTTATTTACTTTACTAACAACAGTTCTTTTCAGAGCTACAGAATTTGTTTGTGTTTCTTACGTAAGTAAATAATTTATTTTAAGGTTATGTTTATTTATGTTTCATATTTTTAGACTTCAAGTGTTTAAAAATGCCTTTTACACCTGAACAAGATGCCTACATTTTAAAGGCACATTTTCGGAGTGCCACGCGAAATCCAGATGGAAGTTGGTCATATTCATTACAGTCATGTATTGACCAATTCATTGAAGCTTCCTTATATAGACGTTGATTATGACGTTTTTAGGAAGCATAAATCTATACTTCTCAAGAGATATGACGAAAAACATTGTATTTGCAAGGGGAAATCAACAGGCAGGCCAACAGTTTTAACTGAAAATACAGTTGACGATATACGACAAGCAGAGCCCCAAAAAATCTATCCCCCAGTTGTCTGCCCAAACAGGTATGCAGGTAGTTTTTATTTTACACACATTAAATACTTGAAACTACATTTATAATTAAATTAAAAGCCTTAAAATGAATTTCTGTGTGTATTAAACTGAAAGACGTTGTGAGAATTTGAGATTGTTATATTTTATATCGTTTAAAAGTAACGTACATTTCTGAATATTTGTTTTGTTGATAGGGTTCTCGGTGGGAACGTGTCACAAGGCTTTAAAGAAGCAATTGCACATGCACCCATACAAAGTCTCTATTGTTCAGCAGTTACATCCACCTGACTACAACCAACGAATACGGTATTGTGAATGGTTCAATGAAAATCTGAACAACAATGATTTATTGAATTTGACGTTTTTTTCTGACGAAGCATGGGTACATCTATCAGGTTACATTAACAGCCAAAATTACAGAACGTGGGCTACAGAAAACCCACATGAATTTATTGAAACTTCACTACATCCCCAAAAATTGGTATATGGGTAGCCGTTTCAAGAAGGCGGATAATAGGACCAATTTTCTTTCGAGAAGTGATAAATGGTGAAAGGTATAGGAGATTTTACGACAATCGTTAGAACAAATGCATGATGACGAATTGAGGTTTGGATATTTTCAACAGGATGGAGCACCTGCCCACACAGCAGCTGAAACAATTAGATATTTAGAAGAATTTTATTGTGGCCTAGTCGAACCCCTGATCTTACACCTTTAGACTACTATCTCTTTGGACGTATAAAAAATAATAGTTTCAAGCAGCGAGTTCACACACTTGAAGACTTAGAAGTAGCAATTCGCCATGAAATCGAATCCATTACTCCAAATGAATTGAAACGTGTTTTCGAATGCATGAAACGGAGGGTAAATTTGTGTCTAGAAAATGAAGGTGGACATTTTGAACACCTTTTATAATAAAAGCTAAACAAAATACCACTCACCAAAACACTTTTTAATTGTGCGTTGAGAATGTTACTTTGTTAACAAAACGCAGCATCGGAAAAAGTAGAAGTGTTTTGGTGAGTGGTAAAATTATTTTCTGTTTTGTATCGACATCAAACGTTCCAAACCTATTCTAAGATAAACTAAACTATTGTGACTTTTATATTCTCTACCTGTTAAAACTTCTTTGTTTAAATTTGAAACTGATTTTTTACCTATAACATAAAAATTTTATGGCAAGGTATAAGCAATATGTAATAAATAAAATTTTTAATAAACATTAAATGTTCAATAATTAATTGTAAATTGTTTTTTGTTTTTGACTTATCCAGGTGTAAGCTGGATTTCTTCATTTAATTTCTGAGTTAATGTGTATTTCTAAATTTATACATTAAAATAAACAGCTAAAATGAAATATTTCTTAAATTACCTTTTTCTTTGAAAAAATAAAATATACTACACCACTGGTGCCATAGTGTATTAATTTTTATCGAATACCAATTTGTGTAATGTTGGTTGCCTAACGCCGCGGTCACGTGGGTCTCGGACATTAATGAAAACCCTGTATTAACACCACATAATAAAAAGAGGCAATAATATTTGTAGTGTTTGACAGTTTCGCAAATTGCAATTGTCAAAAGTTGAGATTTTCCCGCCATAAATAATTAAAACAGAAGTTACAAATTCGTGCAAAAATCCGTGAATTTCGCGTCCATGAGGACAAAGCTTAAGTGTGATATTTGCGAAGTGCGCATTAGGTAGGTGTAAGTGGGTGGTAGTGGGCAATCGCCGTCCATAAGGACGGCATTCTAATTTGTAGAGAGGTGGCACATTTAAAGTAAATTGTTAATGTGCTAGGTTCAGCCGACGTCAACTTATTTTTGATAATTATGTGTGTTTTACCTCTTCTCAAGTGGTACGCTTAGGTAATCCTACTACCCGAACTTCCGTACTCATATCTGTGTTGTGAATTAGTCACTCTCTATTATTTTCGATCTTGGGCAATTGAAAATATAAGACAAAAACTTTAAATTTTGAAATAATTGTTATTATTTTTATGATCTAGCGCCTCGAAATTTTCTACTCTAAAAATAATGGATGTTATGTAATGCAATTATTTTTGTCATTTTTGTATATCTAATCGCATTCAAATTTAGTACGCCTATGAAATGTTGCTCCCCGCACGCTTCGCCCGTCGCGCTAGTCAGCAAGCTAGCGATGAGTCACTCTCTACAATTTTGGAAGTCAACTATAATACTAATAATAGCAACAATATTAACAATAATCGACACTGTTTGCATAAAATAATTAGTACTAATTTAAACTATAACATCCTGAGGTGTTTAAAGTGTTCAGTAAAAATCCCTTAGAATATTAATTCTATGTATTCAATGTCAGTTGTCATAATCTGGTTCAGTAATGTTTTTTTACTTTTAAACGTTTTATAGCAATTAAGTAAAGGAATTTATGTCGGGTAAATATATTTTCCTATAACATACTTTGCCCTATGATGCATACTGGGCTGAGTCAAGAGCAATCTAGAGGAAATACGGCAGTTATAGTAATCGTATTGGACTGTCGTGGGTGCATTTCGTGTTTTCTATTAGTAGGTATTCCTTGCGTTAAATTTCAATTTTCTTTGAATAAATTGGGTATTTTATTTAACATGTGTATTCTGTTAGAAGATAATTCTGACGGACCTGTAATGAGTGATGTAAATGATGTAATTTTGGCAGCGTGCAACGAAGAAACGAGGAACGAATGCAAAATACTGCAGCTAACCGGATTAACTATTTTCTATCAGGTACAATTAATAAAAATTGTTATTAATAAAAACGTTATTTTCATCTTTTCTACATTTGACAAGACTGTAAAAAACGACATGTAGATAGTTGACATTTCTAGGCCATCTCGGACATAGAGCTAGAATTTCGAAATAAATGTGTTATTGTCTTTTAGGCTTCCCTGAGCACGTGGTTAAATAAATTATAGTAGAGTGATATCTCCTACATGCATGTACTATCAACTGTCAATACATATTTGAGAATCGAGTACCTGAATTTATAAAATTAATTACATTATATTAACCGACAATGTTCTTTAGTGTTTAGGTCGTTTACCTTGCCCCACTCTCTCCTGTTTAATCCTGCAACTGTTGCACGAAAATATGTCCCTGTTTTTATTTAAAATTTTTGCCTGGATTAACGAATTATTTTAATAAACCGAGTAAATCCCACTTAAAATTGTTATCTGGCCGCTGCCGTATAAAAAAGGGTCACATTTAATTAAGATCTATTGGAAGCAATTAACGTAAGATTAATGTTCTTCCCACGTAGGAGCCGGAAATTCGTAATGATTCAATAAGATTAACGGAGTGCGTTTTCAGGCAGTTAGGGGTGAAAGAGCGCTTAAATATTTTGCCTAGTAGTACAAATTAAATTTGCTAACGGCCAATGACAATTAACCGCAAGATTAAATGCCGCTTAATTTTGTTAGTCTGGAGAGGAGCACTCGTAATAGCCGAGAAATCGTTGTAAATTTGTTCCTTGAAGATTTAGGTCAGTAGTCCCCAAACTGTCTCGAGTCTCAGCGAATGTTTGAAAATGTACGGATATTTTGGTAAGTTTTGTAGAAATAGTTCTCAGTTTGTTTTACAATGTCTTAACCGCTTGTCCGTCACACATGTCGTCGTCTGACAACCGAAGTATTCTATGCCCTATGAAATCGACATTTTTATAGGAAATTATTCTATGTGCTAAGCGTTATCTGCCAATCTATTCTAAATACACAGTGAATGCGAGGACATGGAATAAATGATCTCAAGTTATAATACGATACTAATGTGAATCAATATTTTGCACTGCGAATGGGGCTAATAAACAGGCTTTAATTTTTTTTAATATTTAAAACATAATAGTGAGTGAATCAGAAGAAATCGATTTTTGAGCCCTTTGAGGATTCAGAATCAGAATATCAACCATCAGAAGATGGTTTTTAGAATAAACTATTTATTTTTTCAAAATAAACGTTATTCTAGTACGAGTTTTAATAATTACTCTATCTTAAAATAAAATTTTGGACATAAAAATAAGGCCATTGCAAAAGTATTTAATTTATTCTATGTTCAAGACTATTTTATTATTTTTTTTACTATGTCTTCTAAACACATTTATTATATATTATTTTAATACTGAAGTAGTCACTGAAAGTAGAAAAAATTATCCTGTACAATAGTATATGTTGGTTCGGAATTTACATACTTCTAAGTTTTAAACATGTTCTCATATAAAACTTAATAAAATGGACATAGAAAAATGTGGTTGTCAGATGACGATGTGCCTAGACAAAAACACGCCTTAATAATAATTGTTACTTCTAGAAATTCCTATTAACAGTGCACTGACTCACTCCTTTAAAAATAGTATGCCTTTAGGTAGAAAACCTTTATGTGAGCGGCTACTGTATATACCATGAACTAATGAAAAATATGTAACAAACGCAAAATCGCGTTGATAATTTTGTAATAATTTTTTAATCGACTTCAGACATAAGGTAAGTCCAGGATACATATCCATACTAAGGCAGATGGCCTTGCCATACTTGACATTTAATACCATTATCCATCCTCTTGTATACTATAATAACACAAACAATATTTGTATAGTTGTTTTACTGTAATATCGTGAGAAAAGTAAATCAATATAAGTAGTTTTAAGATGCTACATGATCAATCCGTATTTCAGTTTGTCGCATTAGCTGTTTGACTGAAATTAAATATACTACGTGACTTCTACTTCAGGTGATTATGCCTGGAGTATGTAGATATGGGCATATTTACCAGCTTAGTAAATTTGAGGAGGGACGGATTGTTAGGTTGCGCGAAACAGGTTTGTCGGTGAAAATAATTTCTAGAAGGACTAACACATCTTTACATACCATAGTATGGTGTTACCAAGCGTTGACTCAGAAAGGCCATGGATACAGAGCGTGAAGATCGTCGATTACGACTTTTAGGTTTCGGAGACTGATTTAGCAGCAGCTGGACTATTACAAATCAGTGAGTTGAAGAAGGTGGGAAATGGTCGGTATGCGTACAGTATTATATCGTTTTGGCGTCTTATTTTATCGTCCACATTGGGTGCTACTTCCCAATCGTCTAGCTAACCACTTACAATAGTGTAGAGAGAGGATCCAGTGGGACCAAGAACAGAATCACGTCATGTCCATCACTCAGTAGGCATTATGATATGGAGTGCTATCGCGTATGGTAGAAGTTCACAACTAGTTTTCATTAGAGGCAACATGACAGCCCAACGCTACATCCAGGAAATGGAGAATAGGGCATTCTTGGATTGGCATGGTACAGATGCATTTCTAACAGAGGGAACCATTTTTAACAGCCTCGACGGCACGGAGAACATTTTCTTGCGTCCAGAGGCTGCTTTAAGTGTTTCACTTATATATACTCCGTGAACAAGAAAGGTAAACACCTATAGATGTTCGTCAGATTTAAAAATTTTTGGTACACAGATTCAGAGCCACTTACTGAATAATTACGTTTTCAGCAAGATCAGAGAACCTACTGCAAAAATTGGTTCAACAATGTGTTGAGAACCCACGATTCCTAATATACTCATTGATACGCCTGAACTCGAATCTAATGACCCTGTTGATAAGTTTTTGGATACCTCATTTCTCTAAACTTTCTGGGTAGGGGGTGTTGTAAATACAGCAGTCTCCGGCCAATCATGTCCAAGATATGTTCAATAGGTGACATATCCGACGATCTTGGTAGCCAATGTAAACGGTTGATCTGATGTAAATCCATAAAGGCTATTGTTTGTCTAGCAACATTGTCTTTGCTGGAAATTGGCATTTTGGATGGTGTGAAGATATAGAATGTCATGTTGCCTCTAATGAAAACTAGTGTCGTGTCTTTCACCACATTACCTTTTCATCCTTGCACAACCATCGTGCCACGCATAAACGGGATTCGCCACTAAAGGTCTCCTGAATTCATTCTTGATCCCACTGAATATCTCTCTACATCATTGTAAGCGGTTTGCTCGATATTGACAAATGAGAGGCAGCACCCAATGTGGACGATTGCTTAGTTGTTGTTCCATAAGTAATGTGGTGTGACTAAGAGCCCCCTTTTTAACCTTTCAAATCTGTATTGGAAGTTATGTGCAGTTACAACATAGGTTTCCAATGACACGCTACTCAGTTTATGGTTTAGCGTAAGAATATGCACCCTACATACTCTTTGGTAAGTGCGCGTACCTTCATCCTTACTTTTTAATTTGTAGTTAATTATGTTTCGAAAATATAAAAGAAAAAGTGAAAAATAAATAAAAATTGGTAAAAGATCTAGTATTGCATCACGTCATTTTTATATTTTTTACACTTTCATGGTATTTAATTGCTAAGTACTTTTAAAACTTAACTATACTTAAAGTTATAAAAAAACAATATTTTTTTTCTGAACGGTACAAACAGATAAATAAATATGGAAGCAGTTACGTACTCTTAACCGCACCTACTCTAAGTTTATTTTCACCCAAGAAAGTTACCTTTAAACTGTGGTATATTCTATAAGAAGAAAATACTTTATTTATTGACATTAACATTGCATTTATGTCATTTTTAAAGCATTACATGAAGAGTAAAAAAAAATCACTGTACAATTACGTGTTAATTTTCAATTACTAGAATAAATGGTTAATAAACAAAATCAAATTACATGCTTTAAATTAGGGGTTAGTAATCATATTAAATTTCAATAAATTACTTACATCTATTTCGTTATTATAATCTTCATCGAATGACTGAAAACCCTGGTTAAAAAATAAAAATAAAATGAAAATAAAACACTACTGTAGTTATAAAAAAATAATAAAAAATGAGTGTGAGGTTACATACAGTCCAAAAATAGAATTAGCGTCGATTATATTAAAAAATATCAAATGATAGGTATATTAAGTTATAATATAATTTGTAAATGCTTCGAATGCATAAATAAATTGTATTATTA
Source organism: Monochamus saltuarius (assembly GCA_025584915.1). Classification (NCBI taxonomy): domain Eukaryota; kingdom Metazoa; phylum Arthropoda; class Insecta; order Coleoptera; family Cerambycidae; genus Monochamus; species Monochamus saltuarius. The sequence goes on from CM046721.1 coordinate 21,499,766, forward strand.
ATATATAATACCAGATGTATACGGGATGATTCAATTAAAACTTCTCAGACAGATTACAGGGAAGAACTAAAAAAGATAGTAATAGTGTTTAAAAGCGATCTTTTAGGGATTATACACGGAAAGAAAGTTATACTAATATCAAGATTAATATACTTATTCTAATGCTAGCTTAGTTTCACTATTCCTCATGTATAGCAATACTTTATTGAAAGATCTACTTATTCTTGTATAGTAAGGTGACATATTCTTAATTTAAAAATAAAAATTAACTGAAATCAAGAAAACTACTATATCTACTTAATATGATATTGTTTTGTTTTATTTAGATAATATGAATTACTTGAGTCAATAATTGTTATTGTCAAAATAAAGTTATGTTTTCTTTATTTGAAGTTTTAAGTGACTTGAAAAATGTCTGCAAATGTTTGAAATAATATTAAATAATTTGGAATAAAGTACATAATAGTAATATTGCATTAAGAAAAAATAAACTGAAGAACATACAATTTCATTATTGTTCTATGTTATATAGCTTTTAAGAGCAGTTACTATTCTAACCACTTTGTAATAAATAATTAAATCTACTCACTTAGTAGTATTTAATTACTTATATAAAAAAATTATTACTTATGGCAAAATGTCAAAGTCATTCATTAACGGTACACCTGACATATACCGTTTTTAGATTTGCTAGCTCTCCTCAGTATGCTATTGAAGGCGAAGCATCCGATAGAAGGCAACCTGTGATGACGTTACGCTACATGTAACTACATCTTCAGCATGTAGCTGAACTTGTTAAGTATACATATTATACTTAAATACACATTAGATTTCTTTCCGTTAAGTGGCTACAATTTTCTATGCAGACTAAACAAAACTAATGGAGACTAAACAACAAAATATATTCCACAAGAAAGGCCAAGAAACCTACAACGTTTCTATATATACCACAAGAATTGTATAAAAAAATCGGAGACATCGCGATCCAAATGTCTGGACAGTCACGATGACGGTGTCTACATAGAAAGTTGAAGCCATTTATGATCCCTAAAAGCTTGCTTTAACAAACTATCACTATCTTTTTTAGTCCCCCTTGCAATCTGCCTGGAAAGTTTTAAGTGAATCACCCTGTATATTTTAATAATAAATTAAAAGTTATTAAAAAGCATACCGAAAAGAGAAAGAACTGTTAGTAAACTTTACTAAACTATCTATTTCTAGTCTGTAAGTAACAATCTACTCCACAATTTAAAAAAATAAATAAATAATACAATAAAAAATATAAATGAAATTATTATTAACTTAATCTGAATACCAACCTGGAAATCGGTTTTGCATTGCTCGGCGGCCATGTTGGGGTCGAGAAAAATCTTCACTTGATCCAGTGCACCCTTAAAAAAAATTCTTACGATTTATACAAGTACAAATGTAAGCCAAGCCAAGCCGTCATCCCTGTTTCATTATTTAAGAGCCTGCCGCTGTTCAATTTATCACATCACGTAATGGTATAAACGAATGTATTGCCTGTAAGAAATATCTACGAAGCCATGATACATTGCTATTGATTTATAACTTTGATGATAAGTAATTTATCAGTTTCGGTATCGGTTTCGCAAGTAGATTTCAATTTTTTTGCTCGTACCAACATCCTGAATTTGTGATTGCTAATATTCATCGATAAAAGCTATACTAGTGGTGATATATTTCTTTAGGAAAATTGGAAGTAAAAAGTAATATATTTTCATTAGCTGGATTATAGGTGAAAAGGAAAACAAAAATGCACCAGTTTTATAATTGTCGACATTTCGTTTTATTAATTCAACATCTTCAGGCTTCTGGAGAAAATTGATAATTATAATTAAAGAAAACAGGACAAATGCACAGACTATACACGGTGAACCTTAAATAAGTACAAATAATTTAACCAGCAGTACAGTCCACTGTGTAGAACACAATTAATAGGTTATTTTTATAAAAAAAGCAGAAATATAAAAGTTAAATTTTAAATAAATTTCGATATAAAATTTGTTGAAAACCACCGACTCCAGTATTAAGGCTAACACGATAATCACATCAGCCAATAAATCCCTGGATTTTGTGATCATCCATAGCAAGGGTTTTATAGATACCAATGTTTTAATATTACTATAAAATGTTTTTGTTAGATTTGAGCTCGAATACAGTTCATTAGTGTGGTTACGAGGATATGTTACCTATATAAACAGTTTGGAAAAATACAGAGCAGGCTTGTTAAATATCTATGTATTTTTGCTGATAGCATCTATCTCGAAATATATATCCATATAATATTATGATAAACAGATTTCATGTAACTAGCCTAGCAGACCGTGTACATGTCTTTGCTATAATAATGACACTCCTTCCTAATAGTTTTTGAACTTCTGGAAGTTCTGAGAAGAAATATCATTGAATCGCTATTGGTGAGTGAAGCAACTAAGAACTAATCAGTGGCGGCTTGTTAAAGGAGGCAAAACCTCCTCTGTGGTGTTTGTAGCACTGTAAAAAATTGTCTTTTATTTATTTTTATTTTACATTACATAAGTATCTACCTATATCATATTTTTATATTTATTTTGTTATAAATCTATTTTCACATGCAACTAATTATTAATTATTTATTTAAATATGTGATTTTTGAATGTGCTTGAAATTTCACGCTCTCTGCATACGTAGCCCGTGCCAGCGGAGCTGCTGGCAGTTAAGCGCGGTAAGCCTTCAGCGCAGTCACCTATGTATCTGACAGTGCGCGACCTTGAACAATAGAGATAGGGTCATTACACCCGCAAATAAATCTCCGCACAGGAAACTAGTTGCCATCATCTATCTCTTTTTAATATGTAAGTTTTTAAATATAGTTATCTTTTTTCTACAACCACGCGATTGCCCATCGTGAAGACTCGGTACTCTCGGCAGTAATCGGAAATAGAGCAATTCAAACAAAACAAAAACATTGGCCATTAGCCATTTAAGATCTGGTATTGCGCCGGGTTTCTGTGATTAACGGCTGTTTTTTGTGTAATTAAAAGTGTTTCTGAAGAATTTGTGTTTGACAAGCAATCTTTTACATTTTACTGGTACGTATTTAAAACTTTATTTAAAAAAATGAGTGTTCAAAATGACAATGTCAACAGCTTCTCTAGTTGCATGGACATTGTAGATTATTTGCTATTAAAAGGATTTCAAACTCTCAGTTACGATGAAAAGTTGATAATTAAATAAAAATTTAGACCAACACCTTCTTTGCGTCTTTAGTTGTAGTAGGTGAGAAACAAAATAGGGTATTTAACAATAATAATTATTAAAAAACGACTGGTTAACCGCATCAACTTTTAAATTACCCAATGTCGAGTTCACGAGCGACTCAATGCTGAGAGTAAATACGCCACAAGCAGAAAGCTACTCACTGTACTGTGGGAACTATTGAAAGCTCAGATCTGTATCCCCATCGGTCGACAGATTTGAAATTCAGGGATTTTTTTATTTATTGTATTATTACCCCAAGTATCATCAATCAAAATTAAATATCTTCACAGATACAGGGTTCCTAGTTGATAATGATCTGAAATTATTTTTATCACTGTGTAATACTAATTGACCACAGAACAAAATACCAATATTAATGAGAAATCTATTTACTACTGTGGTTCTATTTCTTAACTTATAATACTTATTGAATATTTTGTTTATAAGCAACAGAACATTAAATATCACACTAAAGGCCGATTACCAGTATCTCCAATTTTTCATTATACAGGGTTAACTATGACTATGACTAACGCCGCCAATGTAGAGTAGGCAACCAACAAGCAAGTCATGCAACAGTCGCTCAGGCGGTATCGCTTTCATGTCATAATTCAATTCCTGTGTTTACGTTGTAATTTTGTGTTCTTCAGTTTTTAGTGCCTTATTTTAATTTTAAACGTTTTATAGTTATTAAATAAAAGAATATGTGTCGGGTACAGATATTTTCCCACAATATAGTTCGCCGGTTTGTTTTTCTAGGTTATGGGACAAGACTGCCGCGGGTGCATTGAAAGTTTTCTATTACCTACTTATTAGTACCACCCATTCCTTTCGTCCGATTTTCTTATAATAAATAGGCATTTTATATCATTGTATCTACGGGAAGTGTCTTTTTCGGTAGTGAGTGGCTGTAATGAGCGAATATGTAGTTTTACCAGTTTATAACGAAATAATGAAAAAGGAATTCAAAATACTGGAGCTAACTGGATTAAATTGTACCTATCTATCAGGTATTATTACTAATAAGAATGTTAATTTTTATCGTTTCTACATTTAGAAACGCTACAAAAAAAACGACCGGATGGTAGTTGACATTGTTGACATGAATCTAAGCCATCTCAGTCGATTCTTATCATAGGCGCCGACTTTTCGTAGGAAAAAACGGTTTTGCCTCATTTTTCAAATATAGAGCTAAAATTCTGGAACAATTTTTTATTGTCTTTTAGGCATCCCTGAGCACTTCGTTAAATTTTTTGTACTTAGTCATAGTTAACCCTGTATAGTTCTGTGTTTAAAATTATTTCGCCTCGACAGGTTTCTTATAAGGGAGGTTCACTGTGATGAACCTTGTATGTAAGGCTCAATTGACTCAATTCATAAGTAAGTCCTTGTACCAATGTGGTCAAAGTCTTCAGAGCTGAATGAGGCACAGCTCTTCAAATGTCTTGTCACTTTAGATTTGTCAGAAGAATTTCTAGTGTGTTAACGCACAGTACAAAACATGTCATTTTCTTTAATACGCGTGTCCCTATAACCTTCAGAATCACTGTCAAACCACATTTGAAATAATTCCTGTATATTTCCTGTAGCATGTTACTTCACTTCATTCACTTCTCCCCTCAAAAAATAGTTGTTCATGTAAATTATATTACTATTTATAAATAGTTATTTAAATACACAGGGCGAATACATCTTACAGCAGCCGTAAAAAAGAAACGTATCGGCGTAACACCGACTATTACAACGTTCCGTAAATTAAACTAAAAGAACAGTCAGCTACTAGTCAGCGGTGAAGAACAACGACCCACACGTTCGACTCTGCTAGAGTCCGGCACTAACTCTAGATATTACTGTTGTGTTCTCTTATTATAGTTGGTCTTTTGACCATATCCTGTAATTGGGCATGTGCCTGTTTAGACATGTAAATAAATAAATAATTGTTCAAAATGAAAACAGTACATTTCATTAAAAATTATCACGCATTGCGTATACAAGTTAAATTCAATTCTGGAAAATACCGTTCGGATTTATTCATAAGCTTGTTATATGGTATAAACCTATAATGGTTAATAAACAAAACCAAATCAGCCATATTTATGCGCAAACAGCATTATCTAATTTCCGAATTAATTTGCAGATGCAGTTCCGCTGGTATAATAAAGCTATTATATTAAAAAATCGGAAGTAATCAGGTCCCGTGTCGGTTCAGATAGAAGAATATGACACGAGTTATGTTAATCTGCACTTATCTAGTACAGCTGCAGGGACGTAATGTTTAATGGGAATTATTTTGCTTTTTAGGTCAGATATGGCGCAGTTTTACATCCATAAATTTTATATTTTTGAGGTCGTATCGACAGTTTGCTGAACGCTCGGTGTTTAATGATTTTTGCGGTCCTTTTTTAAATGGTACAATAGTTATTTTTTATACAATGCGATAAAATCGTCTTTCCTCGAAGGCCTTCGACCGTAATCATGTAAAACTGTTTACCTCATATTTGTCGAATCGTTTTCATTATGTTACTTGCAACGGACTTAGGTCTATTCGATATTGTATTACTTCCAGAGTACCTCAGGGTTCCAATCTGGGCCCACTCTTATGTTTAATTTTTATTATGAATCACAAGTTATAGTGATTGTCGCAAACTGGTTTATGCTGACGATTTAAAAATGTCTTCTTCACTAAACGGTAAAATTCGAATTAAAGTTAGATTGATGCTGTGAAACTGTTTTATATTGATCGTTAGAAATGTATTGTCACAGGATTTGCCACGCTCGCACCCAATTTAGTGACTGTCGGATTAACGACACGCTAGATTTGTCCCGATCGCTCGCAAATTGATAAACGATCGCCGTCGATCGAGGCGCATCAGGAAGATTGGCGAGGCATCAGGGAGATTCGCGAGCCGTTCCAGAATGAGGTCCAGAGCTACTTGAAAATACTTAGAATATTCGTTTTGCCTATATAAGGAGAATAAACGGACAGAGCGAGAGAGTTTTCATTTGGATGTTTCGGAGAGATCAATTGGAGATTCAGAGTGATTTGGATGGTGATTAATTAGATTACGTTTACTTTAGTTGTAATTAGTATTCAGTGGTGTACAAAGTGTTTAATAAAGATGTGTGAATAATTAACTGATTGTTTTTTTATGGTAAAAGAAGAAGCTGGGTAGGAAACCCGTAACAGCATCAATTTATTAAATTTGATGCAAATATAACGACAAATGCTTTATTTGTTAAGGTTAATATGTTCTAATAACGATGACCAAAGTCTCGCTTGTCAAAATGGCGCATTTCACAAATTTTACTTTGAAGTCGTTTACTCTAAGAAATGCAACTTAAAAGTATTTGCAACTTTAGCATCCGTAACGGGAACTAACCATAATATATAACTTTCAACTAATATTTACTACAATGTGTCGCACAACGGTCTAGCAGTAAAGTTCCCATTGCCACTTTTTAGTAAAATTCTATAATATTCACAAAGACAAAAAGTACACTCCACACGTGACATGATTGAATAGTTACAGACATTACACGATAAACAGCATGAAGGTTTTCAACTTTTAAACTACGTGGTAAAATTTATTTCATGGTGAATTTAAGAGTTGACTTTGTAGTTGTTGTACGTGATGATTGTAAATAATTCTACAAGTAGCGATAATGTTGTTTAACGGACAATGAAGGTTCCCGGAACGTCGTCGCAACCGTGAAAACTACTTGAAAGGAATTGCCGTTTTGAAGTCATATTTTAGTAACATGAGTTAGTTGCTGCTACGTTCTGGAAACTTAAAGGTCACCCCATTGGTAATTGATACGTCCCCGAAACCAGAATAGCTACTTAGAAGTTATATAGCTGTAAAGCTACCAGAAGTAGTTGAAAATACGTAGCCGTGACTGTAACTGTTGTATATAGTTATTTATACAGCAAAACAGTAAATTTGGTGGCGCGTACGTAATAGTTACTCTTCGATGATTCAAGTTTCAGTTAGTGTTAGTTAAAATCGATTTACAATTCCGACATAATTTTTTTATTGGCTTCTAGACTTCCCTGTATAAGCATATTTTAGAACACAAAGCGCATCACTTAATTAGTTTTCTGTCAGGTTGTTTGTTTAGATACATATTTATTTGAATGGTTGACATAATTGAAATTCAGTGTTTACCTTTATACAATTAAGTTAGTCTAATCGAAAAATATTTGCAGCAAGCATTCGGACTGTTGACGTCAATATATAATCAAGGAAGGCTCGCCTGTCCAGGGTCGTAGAAGGATAATGTTGCTTAAACTGTTACGTATATTTTTAGATGACGATGTTTTAGTGTCTGACGTGAGTAATTAGGTAACCTGTTAGTAAATTACAATTTTTATGTTTTTGATTAAAACCTTCATTGATAATCTATTTTTATCAGCAAGTTACATGATGCTTCTAAATTACAATAAATTTAAGCAAAATAAAGTTTTCTAATTGAATAAAAATATTTTTCAATATTATAAGTATATGTATGTGTTACCCCCTGATGGATTTAATTCAAATGTTCTGTAGAAACAAACAATAATGTAAACTTAAATTTCCCAGAAGGATGGTCATTACGTGTTAAAACATTTTTTATGGCAGGGTTTTGAAAAATTAAAAATATATTTTTTCTCTACAATTATTGATTGTCCGATTTTGATAGCCAAAAAATATACCATGAAACTTGACAAAGCAACGATGTAAAAATATTGCTGAACTTTTTAAAAAAAAGAAACTGAACTGAAAAATTGTATGGGATATGCTGCAGATACTATAACCATATATTCTTCCACAAAAGTATTTGATTTGTCTAGCATAATTGTCAAACTGATAGGATGGGTATTTCATAGTTTAAAATACATGAGTTGGAGCTCAAATACAGGGTATCCCTGGTTTTTACTTCTTAACTTTAAGAAATGTTGCATGAAAAATAATACATATACCTCCTATAACATTTTTCTCAATGACACTCCGTTTTCCTGATACAGGGCGTCCAATTTTTACAAAATTATTTTATTTTATTTCTTATCTAATCTCTCTACTAGTAAATATTTTTTCTTCAAATTTGGTATGCAGTAATCATAGTTAAAGCTATATTTTGACGTGAATAACTTTTTCTGAACTAAAGGCAGTGGCCTAGGTATGTGTCTTTTCCACCCTATACTTCTACGCGAATGATGAAATTTCTGAAAAAAGTGGTCTTGAGAAAATTCACTAAGCAGATTTGTTTTTTAGATATTGATGTTTATATTTTCTCTACCAGATACACATAAATTTCGATGTATAGTACAAGTGGACTCTTGTATACAGTCAAAATACTTTCATGGAAATTCATTACGTGGGTGAATTAATCAATTAACAGTTTTTAAAATTAATTTTTAATTGAATGCCAATTGCTTCACTAAAAACTATTTCATATATTCAAGTTTCAACAATATCTTTGGATGACACTGTAAACACCACCAAATGGAGAATTGATGTATTTTCGACACATTTCTACAGCATTGATTGAAAAAGTCTCTTCCATAATTGTGAAACTTCTTGAAATATTTGTTTTCGTATTCGGAATGAGTACATATAGGTAACTGCCTTTGTCTTGGACATAGGTGATATCAAAAAGGTTAATTCATTGCATCGACAAGCACCTGCGACTCCCACCAAATGAAATGCTCAATGTATAAACTGAAGTATTAAAATCGTGTATTTTCTACCTTAAGTTGTAAATATTCCTCATCGGGTGCTTTATTCAAAAATTCTTATTTGGTTTCTCTTCAGTATCTTTGCCTTCTTTGGTTCATAATTCCTTAATTCTACTTTCAAAAGTGACCGTTTCTCCATATTGAAAACGTAGGATAGGATAGTAGCACCTCTTCTAATTTCTCCTTCTCCTATGTTGCTTTTTCGCCTGTTATCGAATTCCACCAATTCCTTTTCGTACACACTTTTGCTTTTCGCTGGTAACAGACGTAATGTTGCTTCTTGGGCTTCTTGCTTGCCGGAATGAAGAAATTCTCACTCATTTTTTATCGATTTTACAACTTTTTCGTTATTGTTGACAAGAACAAACACATGTCATAGAAGCGATTCCAATACTTTCTAGTATTCAGCTGACAATCAATATTCTCGATTAACATACATTTGTCAAATATGACCTTTTTCAAAACCATAACTTTTCACCTTCTCTCACACGACTTTGATTCTCCTAATTGATCGGTTTTAGCCGTGGACGTGGATAAAAAGTTGAATTACATTCGGAAAATTAACCAGCCATTAATCATCAATCCATGTGATTTATTTTGGTAGAAGTACATACAGATTTAGTGGTTGAAATATTAGTAAATACACAAAAGGAATAGGTTGAATGGATCAAATATTCAATAACTAATTTTATTTTAAAACAAATTTTTGACTCATTAACTGTTTGTTTTGAAAACTTTCAAAAAGTGAAAAATAGGAACTTAGGTTCTAATCTAATTTCATACATAGAATTTTTACACAAAAATATTACTCCACTTAAAATGTTTAAATAAAAATGAAAATCGAATAATTAACTTTTTTACTTCTTACACAATCTAAGAACATAAGACGTTATCATTTTTTGTTTTAAATTACGCTATACATCCCTTTTAAACCGTTAAAAACAGAGCTTTACATTAATTCTAATTACCCTCCTTGAAAATATAAATAAATAAAAGTAAATCCGAATCGTCCGCGTTATTTACACACCCAGGAAATATATATGGATTTTACGTCCTCTGGTGAACGCAATATATCATAAAATGCAGAAAACTTGTATATATGCAGGGCCGGGTGTAAAATGAACAAATAGAGGTGGCGTCGCGTCGTTTAGGAGAGAAAACTGATAGCATTCATCTTGTGCGATTTAACATGATTCAATGGGATTTTTGATAACGTTTCGACGAATTCAGGTGTAGCCTTCATATGTAAATTTGTAGGTTGGTATGGAAATGTTTGATTTTCAGTAAATCGTCGGATGGGTGGCTAGCGTTGTTAAAAAGTTAGATATTAATTTAGTATTCATACCAACCGTAAATTGAGACAGTTATAAATACATATTATCATTTTCGAGATAATAGCTTTTTAACAATCAGCTGCATAGTTCTTTGTACAATATTTTAACGATCCCTACCAGTAAATTAAATTTTAATAATTATTATAAAATCTAGTATATCTCCATGTGCCATTGTTTAAGCACTACCCTGTAGACTCATTTCTGAGAATCACATTGAGAGAAACATAATAATATATTACCATAAAAAACATATATTTTTAATCTAATAGACGTTCAATAGACTTCTGATAAATTACCTTAATTACCTGTGATTTTTATCACAGCATGGTGCTTTCTTTCATCATTTTGGTATTTTAACGTTTGTAACTCTTTATTTATTACTGCAGTTGTTCTGTTGCAGTAGCAATAAACTACAGATTGCCACTGTTAAGTTTCTATTCTAATATGACTAATTGTGTAGCTTATAGCAATTACAGCGAATATATTTCTTACTTCAAGTAACTAATTTTCTAAATATGAATAACTGGTTTTCTTGCTACTACTTTGTGCAATTAGTTTAATTAAATCTTTGTTTTTAAAGTTTATCTAACATTTTCTAACATTAAAAGTATACTCATTTGGCATTCTTAAAAAATAAATATCACAATTACTCTACAAACAAAATTGCCTTACTTTAGCAAAATTGGGACGATAATAGATAATGTGACTTAGGTAATACAATTAAATCCAATTAAAAATGAAATTTCACAATAACAGTAATTATATTGGTAAACTATGAGAGATAGATAAAATTTGAAAGTGTGAAAATATCTTCTGAACTGAAATGTTCTCTTGAAAAAGTGTAGAAAAAATTTCAGTGGCCTACTTATTAATTTTCTCTACGTCAACCTTTTTTAGGAAAGCTGCACTTACCAGCATTGGATAATACAGCACACGTACCAAATTGATGTTTTTAATGCAAACTCAAAAAAAAATTCAGAAAACATTTTGGTAACAACTCAATTCAAAGGGTTGTATGTCGGAAGTGATGCATATTTGCCGTTGCCCATACATTTTACAGACACCCTGTATTTACTATTAAGTTTGTGAACTATAAAAGTTGTATAATATGCGCATTCAAGATATCTATTGAAAATCGTGATTCATATATAATCGTGAAAATTTTGAATACCAAAACACATGTGAATCGCTCATTTGCTGTTACAAATAAGGAGGACGAAAAAGTTCATTATTTGTTTTTAAACTATCGTAATGGCAAATGTTGTAATCAGGTGGTTGGTAAAGGTATGATAGGTATGATAAATATCCAATGAAAATTGCAGAGTATTTAAAATTGCAAGATGTGGCCTGTTATACCGGCCAATCTTTTCAGCTCACTCGGCTACACTTTTAGCCAATAAACGTGTAGATATTTAAGGGTTAAAAGACATGGTGGTTGAAAATTCTCTACTGTAGCTGAAATCTATGTCGAGGATTCTATTAAAAATAAATTAGATTTTTCTGAACAAATTTTACATAATGATAAGCCATTGGCCAACATTGCTTCGCTTAATACAAACGATACTGACAGTAAGTCTGCTTTTCCTATTAGTATTAATAATTGTAATAATTGTACGTTTCATTTCAATATAAATAAATATAGCATCGTTGTTATTGTTTACTGGGTATTTTTTCACAATAAATAATATAATTTACTTACCGTTCTGTCCTGTCAAAATCAGAACAGTAAGTAATTACTTACCGACGCATTTTTGCTTGGCAACTAGTAAATATAACATAATGTTCTAAAGTATGGTAAACAATCGGAAATAGAATGTTCATCTAAAAAGTTATTTTACGCTGTCTATTTTGAAATTATTCGTATTTAAACGTGATATTCAATTCAATTCCTTTATTGCAAAACAAGAAACATACATTTCTTCATATAGCATAGTCCTGCTTTACATTGAAAATTGTAAATCTTATAGCTAGGTTTTTGTTACAGAGAAGAGAGAACAAAGAAAAAATAAAAAAGTAAAAAAAAGAGTGCTAATGGAGCAAGTAAAAAAAATAAATAAAAAATAGTAGATGGCTACAGATACATACATATTATTCGTTTATTATAAATGAACGGCGCTTCAAATTATTCCAAATGTAACTAGCAATCTGCTTAACATAATCACGAGTTAAACTTTCTAATGATGTAATTAAGACTTGTAAATTTTGCAAGCAGACCGAATCACAGTTTTTCAAACAGAAATATATAGGGCAGCCAAAAAGGAGATGATCAATTGTTTCAAACTCATCTCTGTTACATATCGTACATTTGTTGTTCGGGTTAATGCTGTATGTGGAACCGTTGTATGTAAATTTAATCATTATATTATTACACATTCGTAATTGAGCGATAGTCCTAAAATATTGAATGGGTAAACCCAGTGTTAAATACGCCTGACTTGTAGAGGTCACACCATAAAATTTGTCCTTTGAAGAAGGTTACGATCGCTAACAAACAATTTTTCCCGGAATTTTGAGAGCAGCATTTTGGTATTTCTTTTCAATAGTGCAAGAGAGAGGTTGTTCCAAATGTCATAAGCTTCAACAAACGAAAACAATTTTTTTAAGTAAGTGAGTTGTAGCTGCCTCTTAAGACAAATTTTAGAAAGACGAGTATCAGATATTTTCAAAACTTTTTCAAGCCAATTCAGTGCCCACTTGAGTACATTGTATATTATTTTCAATCTTCCACACTCCCTTTTAAAAGTGATATGGATATAAGGTAGTTATTTATTCAACAATCCCGACGTAATTCACACCTTATAAATCCTCCATACACTGCATGTTAATTGAAGAACCCGTCACATCATATATTGCACATGTATAATTTATGTGTACGAAATCGGTGTGTACAAGGAAATGACATTTATTATGTTTCCACCAAGCGTGAAATCTCCTCACCAGCCCAGCCATTTCGGTTCGTGTTATGTAAATTAATTTTGAATGACCTGTTTTACGTCCCATATCAACATTTATATCGCTCGAGTTTAGTTGCACAAGATTAATACAATACACGTTATTTAGTCCCAAATTGTTTTTGGGTGCTCAGCTTTAGACAATGGCTTTGTTCCAAGAACGTTGAATTTTAAATGTAGCTAAGCAAGTATCAAAAAAGTAATAGTAGAAGTTAGAATTTAATTTTATTTAAAATTACGTAATGTTGCAAACTCTGAAGGTTTGAGACCGAATTTACCGAGATGTTTGTAACGTCAACTTCAGTCAAGCACATATTTCGCCCAAAATCAGATTTTTTTTATCTTTTTTGTCTGTAATCTGTATCGTTATAGTTATTAATGATATAAGGTAAATATGTAACTCTCAGCTGCGCCTCCATTTTTTCTCGTGGATTAAAGGCTTGTTAATTTCCCGAATGTAATTCAATGTTTTATGCACGACCACGGTCAAGACCGGTCAATTAAGAGAGTAATAGCGGTGTGCTTTGAAAAACGTCATATTTGGCAAATTCATTTTAATTAATAATACTAGAAAGGTGGCAAGTCGGCTGTCGCCGACTTGACATTTCTTCGGGTTAATAACGGCATAACCACCGCTGGATAGTGCCTTTTACTTAATTACCATTCCTGCGCGCGGCTCTACGCCTGTGAATAGTAAAATGTAAACGTGACTTTGGCTGAATTCTCTATGGTGGGGAAAATCCGGCGCTCTATGGTGGTCTAAGAGTGGTTGGCATATTTTGATAATTTTTAGTATTTTCTCGAGTTTGGTTAATTTTTTTTCAACCTGTATTTTAAATATTGAATCGGGTGGTCTTTATGTGATGCTAAAAGTTTCATAAAAAAATTTTTTTAATTCCATAAATTTAAAGGGTGTTTGGAGAATGGTTTGTTATTTTTAAGCACTCTGTATTTGCTCCGTTAGTTAGTGTCATAATAGATCCTCGATGAAAGCTTCATCAAAAAAATTGTTGAATTCCCTTAATTTTGAGTTATTTTAACGGTAACATTTTTTTCAACACTTTGTATACGAAACAATTTCCTCGAATTTGGAATTTTATTTTTTATGTCAATTTTTATTTTAACACTGTCTATCAAGCCTTTTTGAATCACCCTATAAATTGAAGCGACACGGCAATGAAATGACTACCATATGGTTTAGCTCATTTTTACCACGTTTTCACTCGTATTTATGCAAAGTTCAATGTAAAAACGACCTCAAACCCAACGCTCAGGTACGGGAAACTTTCTAGAGACTTCAAATGTACAATTTTTCTATATACTACATGTAGGCATCAACACAATTTCGAAAACGTTCTCAAAAGTGGCTGCATTTCTTGGGCTCCCTGATACAGAAGGTTTTATCGGACATGGAATGAGGCGTTCTTCGGCATCGTTACTGGCCAATGCTGGGGGTGATATTATCACTGTGAAGCGTCATTCGAAATCGACTACGGTAGTGGAAAGATTTACTGACCAGCAAGATGGCAATTGCTGAAAATATCCAGGTCCTACCTGACGAAGTGTGGGCCTCTCCGGTCCTGCAGAAACTCATTATAGAGTGAATTTAAATAATCTCGGGCCAAATGACAAGATCGTTTTTCCACTATTGTGTTAAAATACCTTTATTCCACGGGAAACAGACGTATTAAACCCTCTTAATATAGTGGTCGTAGATACTCATTAATTTTTCAAACTATTTCAACATTATCATCAGTTCCTGAGGTATCATATAAATCTGTAATTTTCAATTGTTGGAAATTTAAATTAGCTAAAGATAATAATTAATTCAAAAAGTTATGACTGTTAGTAATGTCTAGGAAGTAGCTGTTTGGCAGGCAAAAATAAATTTAAAAAAAAAGAATTTTGTTTGTGCTATTGCGTTTAGGTTTAAGTGATTATTTTTTTATTTTATTATATTTTAAAATGTTTCTGCTTCTTGTCCGTTTTAAAGTCGTAAATTATTGGCACAATTGAGCCTTGTGTATGATACGCACACTGTTGATTGGGACATTCCCAGTAGTACTTGCTGAGCGATCTGCCTGGTACTTATTCGGAGATTTTCTTCAACAATCCCTAAAATGAGTTTCTCAGCTGCTACAATACGCTATGGACGCCCTGGACCTCAATTTCTTCCACGATTCGGTTTCAAATTTCCCGTGTCACGCCGGCGTTACACCACCGCGGTAAAAGTAGCTGCAATTGGCACATATCTACCGCGAAATCGTTCAGCGTACAGACGAGAAACTGCTAAAGCCTTTTGTCTTACTTCACCATAAATTAAAACGATAATAATAATAAAGTAATTTATTTCCAACAGGTGCATTACATCCAATTATTGGAAATGTATAAAAAACAACTTGTTTATAAAAAAAATGTCGGATTCTAAACATAAAAAAATAAAATAATAAACATTATCAAAAATTACATAATCAATTAATGCAACAATTTAAAAGTAATTAAGATTTGCAATTACTAAATAACTTTTACATTTTATAGTACATGCATTACATAACAGAAGGTATCATACATTCTGTTATTTATGGAATTGTGTCAAAATTAATATCGCACACATCACAAGTCGAATTAATAGTGTTAGTCAAAACATGTATTGACGCTTTTAACAGCAAATTGCTATGCGATCTAGATGAATGCAAAATATGTTCATGTATACTTGGAGTAAGAGAATATATTTTTGAAAGCAGCTCAGTACAGTCGGCCATCCTTCTCTAGTGCAGGTAATTTTTCCGTAACGTTAGTCGTACCTTATTAAGAGGCGTACCTGAGCATGACTTAGGTATACTGCAAACAAGTGGAAAAGGCTCAGAGGTATATGTCGGGTTTCACAATGTTTTATTGCCTACTTTGCCTTCCGAAAATGATTCTATTATAGTAAACTCATATTGTGTTTACAAATTTTATAATTTGGAAACTAGATCACTATGTGTTTGGAAGAAGTCTAAAATGTACATGCACATTCTAAATTGTAAACGCGCCTAACGTTTAGTCGAGTGAGAATTATATGATTTGTTGGCAATAGGCGTCAAACTGATTTTGCATAAATTATCCTCTAATTTTGTTCCACACCAGTGTGGGGCCTAGACCACAAATTAGTTATCTAGTTCTCTACTGCAGAAAATATTACTCCCGGATCGTGGTGTATTAATCATGTTATTATCAGTCGCGTTACGCTTGTATAATATTCCGATTCGCCTTTCAAACACAGATAAATAGTACCAACAATATTAGCATGTCCACTTGCATTCAGATTATTCAAAACGTCCCTTAGCTCATTAAAAAGTTTGTCATAGAGGCAGAGTTATCAGTCACCTGGGTATAATTTAAAAGCCGCAGTAAACAAGGGCTTTTATCTAAATTTTATGAACGTTTAACGTTCCCAAGCTACGCAATAGGGACAAATGAATTTATGGTCTTAAAATTACCATATTTTAATATGCATTACGTTTGTGACATCACTATCATCGGCCGCTGTGGGAGGTAGGTGAGTGCGGTAAGATGAATTAAAAATCAGATCGATAGCTGGATATTGACGTTTCCAGAGAAAAAAAAATCGCAAATGGCATAAAGACGAAATGAGTATATAAAATATAAATGGATATTAAGGTCTTTAAAACACGCGCGATTTTTAGCAATAATAGTATATTATTCAACGAGCATATAATGATGGGTATTATTCATGAGGTGAAATTTACGGCCAAGAGCCTAAATCACCGAGTGGATAATAGCCATTATACAGGAGTAGAATACTATACTTTATCCACGACTACTAAAAATGAAGTGGTTTTCTTTTCTTTTTGTTACTTCAAAAAAGATTCATAGGCCATATTATATATTTTCCTTGACTTTTCCGGCAACAAATTTAATGAGGCAACTTCAGCAGCTTCTCTAATTTCTGGTGGTGTTAAATAAAAGTCATTTTCATTTTCAATATCCATTTTGAGTTGATTTTTTAACACAATTTAACACAAAATATCAAAACACTGAGAAATCTATGCACACAAACAATAATGTTGTCAGGTTTGAGTAAAATTTGTTTTGTTTTAAAAGCTACTTAGATTTATGAAACGTTTCGAAAAACATGGTATGTTAAGAAACAGACAGTGCATACGACACGCAGGAAGTCGCTGATGGCTCAGTCTAGATGCTCCTTCCGTTCCAACCACGGGTCCCGGGTTCGAATCTGGTCTAGGAAAATTCACTTTTTTTATATTTTTTATATGTACAGCTGTGAATTGAAAATATTTAGTGGTTTACACGATAAAATTTAAAAAACCGACTGTTTGTAGCAGAACAATACAATATTATAGCTAAATCAAGGAAGCATCTGACAGTAGTGATTAATGACTCATTAATCACTGCCGTGATTAATGGATATTAATAAGGTCGAGGAAACAGATGTATAATGGGTACATTATACAATAGTCGTGGAAAGACCAGTTATCCACGAATGCTTTACGCTATTTTTTTATTGGTTGATTCATGACATCAGTATACCTTTTGTTGTCATGAAAATAAGAAAAACAAAAATTAATTTGTAATCTGTCACATAAGATTAATTCTTGTCACGTCAGTTATTGGTTACATATTGTTTAAAAATGAGTTCTAACAATGATTACTTAAATAGTAAAGCAGAATCGCGATTAATACCGTAAAAATCGGAAAACGGTTAAAAGAATACAAGTTCATCAAATGAATGGAAGAGCAAAAGGTAACAGATACAGATGAACGAGTTGTGCCTGCTTACCTTCAGAAATTGTCGGAGCAGTACAAGACGTCGACTATATGGGCTATCCATTCGAAATTGCAAAGTAGACTTAGATTAAACAAAGGGGTTGGTTTAAAATCATTTGTGAAAATGCATACATTCATGAAGGCAATTAGCAAGAATGATGCAGCCAAGAAGGCATATCTATTCAAGGAAGATGACTCGCAGATGTTTTTCTAGTATTCTAGTATCTTTGGCTCTTGTAGAAGAAGGTGTGAATTGTCCGACTGACGCTTGCATGACATCAAAGAAGAAGAAGTATTGCTTATTACTATCCGACCATCTAAGACAGTGAAGGCTCAACGTTTTACTGTTGTCGACAGTGACGGAATTAGTCATGTGCGTTTGGTAAATCAGTATTTATCATTGCGTTCCCAAAACGTAAGTACAGACCGAGTTTACTTACAGTATGATAAGGGGAAGTGCACCAATCAAGTGTTTGGTATTAATATATTTGGACATTTGGATCATGTAGGTACTTTGCAAATTTCAAGTTATCTTAAATTGGGCGATTCAGAGAAATAAACTGAACATACGCTTCGACGTCCATCGATTGTGCTGTTTCGTGCACTGTGTATAAATGAACAGTTTTGATTCATTTGTGCGTAATAGTTAGTTACGTTACAAGGCCGGGAAATGGTCTATTAAGTCAGGAATTTCTAGTACTTTAATGACATTTCACGGTCGTGTATCGTACAACGTTTTATTTCATACTATGTTGTATTAAAAATTAAATTTTAATGTTTTATTTTACATAACCTGCCTGTATGTAGATGTTGGCGTGGTTTCGATTCTTGTTTTATCGCATTGTTTTTGATTAAGCTTAGTGATGTAAAAACAAAAATAACAAATTTGACAGTTTGTCATCCCGTGCGTATTTTGTGATAATTTTCGTAAAAAATGGAAGAAAGCGAGCTAAAATATGCTGAAGCTACCAGTAAATTGGTGCCTACGAAGTCTTCTGCTCGTTATGAGAAGGAATACCAGCTCTTCAACGTGTGGAGAAAAACCTATAAGGTGGAAAACGGCCTGAATGAGAATATCCTTTTGGCGTACTTCTTGGATATCTCCAAAAAGATGAATCCTGCGACAATGTGGGCAAAATATTCGATGCTCAAGTCTATGCTGATGGTAAAAAAGGAGGTGATATTTCAAAATATTCAAAACTGGTGGCTTTCTTAAAAAGGCAAGCAGTTGGTCATCAGGCAAACAAATCAAAAGTTCTAACAAGAGATGTTAATAGATTCATGAAGGAAGCTCCATCAGAAGAGTATCTTTAGATGAAGGTAAACAAGTTTAACCTTTTCATTAGTTTTGAATTAAACAATGATATAGGTACTCAATGTCAATTAATTCCAGAAAATACATTTCTTGGTTTCGTTAGTCGAAATTTCATCAATTTGACAATCAGTTTTAAACCATTTTCATTATTGTTACAGGTAATCGCAATGATAGGCATTGCTGGTAGTTGTCGGCGAAAAGAGTTATACCATATGACCCTAAAAGACATTGAAGATTGTGTCACCAAAATAATTATAACCATTCCCATTTCTAAGACCAATACAAAACGGGTATTCACTGTATTGAGTGACGGCATTAAGCTCCGACCTAAAAATATGAAGGAAGATTTTCTTTTTTTGGGTTATAGAAGAGGAACATGTGTTTCCCAAAGAGCGAGCATACATTCCATTGGGGGGGCACCAAAATTGCGGGATATTTGAAGTTGGAACACCCAGAAAAATATACGGGGCATTGTTTCCGCAGAACATCTGCCACTTTTTTGGCGAATGCGGGAGCTGATTTATCAACACTGAAGCGTCATGGTGCATGGAAAAGCTCATCTGTTGCAGAACAATATATTGAAGATTCCTTAAAAAACAAAACAAAAGCAGCAAGGATGATTCAAAATGGAGAAAACTTTATAAAGGTTCTTCAGACCAAGCAACAAACTATATCCACCAGCACTACCGTGTCTAGTGAAGATACTGTCCCTAAAGGTATTCCTGCATTCAGCCTGCAAAGAAAATTCACATTGCACAGTTACTGTTAATTATAATTATAATTAGTTTTTATAGGCTTGATTTTGTATATTCAAAGATAATAGCTGTTTATGATATACGTGTTAAAAGTAAGATTTTATTTTGTGAGTGAAGACGAGTTTTTTAACTTCACGAAAAATCACACAGATCGCAATGTTTATGAACCAAACTTTTCGTAGCAACCAAATAAACTTTTCACACTAGTGTTAAAAGTAAACTTACTATTAACACGCGTGTCAAAAAATGACATTTTTAACATCAAAAATGACAATTAAAAAGTCCACTTTTAACAGTTTTGTAGAAAAAATCTTTTAAAAATGTGAATATTGTGTTTTTTTAAAGCAGTCCGGGAAGTAAACATTTTCCGGACTCATTACAGCACAGTATGAAATAAAGTAAATTAAAAATATTCATAATAATAATAATAATGTACAGCTTTGTCCATTACGACTATACGAAAATTTCTTTTGATTATATTGAGGGGAGATATAATTAATCATTAATATTTATTACTGGATTTGCTCAAAATTAGTCATGGGTACAATTAGAACAGGAGTCTTAGCTGTATTATTTATTACGACGTCTATGTCGATTTTAGGGTGTAGTAGTTGGATACATCCTTTAATTAATTGTAAGAACATAATGAATGATTGAATTTGTAACGTCGGTCTCTCTGATATCATATTTAGGTATTAAAACTGCCACGTTCATTTCATTAATTTGTATACAAATTTGAAAGTGGAATGCAGAGTATCAATTATAATTGAAAATTCTAATGCGAATGTTTTATTTAACTGATATTTATTAATTAGAAATTGTGGCAAATGGAGTATTACACGACGTATTTCATTTTACTTTGATGTCTTAAGTTAAAAATATTGCTACATTACAGTTAATAGAACAAAAATAAAGAATAATAATTCGATATCATCAATAGTTCATTTTACTAATACCATACAATAACCAAAGAAAGTAAAAGTTACAACCAACAAAACGAAGATCCAAGTAATGAAAAATATTATTTTAAGTAGTATATAGTTTCTTCAGCAGACGTTACAAAAAACACAATACAAATTTTTTAATGGCATGAATCAATACCACTAAAAGCTATTTAAATATTCACCAATGAAGAGATTTCTCATTTAAATACTTTGTAAACCTCCAAAAATCAGAAGAGATTAAGATAAAGGTATACTACATGATAAAGAAAGGTAAATCAATACCCATAATATATCATTTTATATTGATTATTTCTTTGCATGTTTACTTCTCTCGGTGAAAATAGAAAACGATGCATTGGTCGTATTTTGATAACGTAGCATTCTGTTTTAAAAATGCCAGATCATATTTGTGTGGCAAGTGTTGTGAAGCTTATTGCAAACGACAATTTTTTTCCAGCTGATTATACCTAGAGTTCGTAGATTTGGGCAGATTTCCCAGCTTAGTCACTTTTAAAGAGAGCGGATTGTTGGGTTGTGCAGATCTGTCGGTGAAAAAACTGTCTAGAAGGACTACCAGATCCTTACATACCATAGTACCAATTGTAGACTCAGGAAGGACACAAACATGTATTATAATATACTAGCAGTTAAATTTTGTTGTGAAGAAGTTAGAAGTTAAAAAAGGTCTTAATGAAGATAGGTCTAGTAAGATTCCAGCAATATGAATGATCACAAAAAAATTAAAATCATGTAATCTGTCCGACTGGTCTGCCTTTACTGACGTTTGAGGACCGTTGTGAACTTTGTGTACTTTGTTTTGTAGTTTTTAAACTTTAGGTAAGGAAATATACTAAAATGGAAGAGGGGTTTAAAGAGGCAAACCCACATAATATTCCAACTGTGGATGCAAGCAACAGGCAATGGTGTAAATGCCAAACTGTAAATATTGTTCTATATAAATAAATACTATATAGTACGAAACCTTTAGTAGGTTATTATAGTATGCGCCAAAAGTATGGAATAAATTCAATAAAAACGAAACAATTATTTTTTGGCAAAAATCCTCGAACAGGTCGATTTTTAATTTAAAAATTACATATTTTAGCGTAAAATGCGATTTTCAAATGTCATTTGTTTTCGAGTAATGACGTCATCGATTTTTTTTTAAATGGCAACACCATATTTTTTTCTTGATTCTGAAAGATCGTTTAATTCTCTATCAGACAGTACTAAAATTTTGCCCTCTTACATAGAAAAGTTTTCGAGTAAATGACGATTGAATGTTAGAAAACGTAATTCAATTAAAATAAAGCAAAAAAAACGTTATCAAGTTTAGTTTTTCGAATTCCATAGTTCTTTTATGGATCACGTAGGTGAAAATCTTTGCAAAGTGTCATTGTCACACCGACTTTCTAATAAGTATTGTAAGCGACATAGAAATTATTATTCAATTTAAAGTATTATGGCACATTTAACTGTTACTCAAAGAATTGAAATTTTAATTCTTATGGGATGCGGGAATATGACTAGAACTCAGCAAGTTTGCGATTTATTTAATGAAATATATCCAGATCGCCCTATCAGCCAATCAACAGTCAGTAAGGTAGAGTCTAAATTTAGAGAAACTGGCAATGTTGTAAATATTCCAAAACCTGGACGTCCAAGCATTAATGAAAATCAGAAACAGAACATTTTGATAAGTATGGTGGATAATCCTCATAATTCTTCACGATTGGTTGCATTAAACAATGACACTAGTCAGAGCACAGTTCTACATATGTTGAGGAAGGAGAAATAATATCATCCCTACAAAATTCAACTTGTGCAGGAACTCAATGAAGATGATCCTGATCGCCGCTTACACTTTTGCGAAATTCTAATGGATTTATATCAAGGAAATAGAAATTTACACCGGCAAATACTTTTTCAGATGAGGCCATATTTTGTCTGAATGGTACAGTAAACCGTCAAACAGATATTGAGTCGGGAAAATCCTCATTGGATGGCAGAAGCACATACCCAACACCCTCAGAAATTAAATGTGTGGGCTGGAATAGTTGACGACAGAATAGTAGGGCTTTTCTTCTTTGAAGGAACCCTTACAGGACAAAGATATTTAGAGTTTCTAGAAAATGACCTTGTTCCAGCCCTTGCAGTAATTTTTCCTAACGATAATGACCCTGACATTCCTGACGATACCATATGGTTTCAGCAAGACGGTGCACCTCCGCACTATGCGCGTCCTGTACGAGATTTTTTGGACAACTGTTTTCCTGGGAGGTGGATCGGCAGACGCGGACCGATAGAATGGCCTGCAAGATCGCCAGATCTTACACCTCTTGACTATTTTTTATGGGGATACTTGAAGTCAAAAGTGTACGTTAATAAACCACGTAATTTAGAAGAACTTCAAAATCGCATTCGGGACGAAATACGCAGAGTTACCCCAGAAATCATTCATAATGTGCAAGAAAAATTTCTTCACAGACTTGCGCATTGTCAAGAAGTTGGTGGATGGCAATTCGAACATTTAATTTAAGTATAAAATTTAATCAATTGTATTTTATTTTACATACCTCAGAATTGTTACTTTGTTATGGATAAAATTTACGTTTCCTAACATTCAATCGTCATTTACTCGAAAACTTTCCTATGTAAGAGGGCAAAATTTTAGTACTGTCTGATAGAAAATTAAACAATCTTTCAGAATCAAGGAAAAAATATGGCTGCCATTTAAAAAAATCGATGACGTCATTACTCGAAAACAAATGACATTTGAAAATCGCATTTTACGCTAAAATATGTATTTTTAAATTAAAATCGACCTGTTCGAGGATTTTTCCCAAAAATAATTGTTTCGTTTTATTGAAATTATTCCATACTTTTGGCGCATACTGTATACGGTGGTACAAATTAAATGTAATAGCTCTGCTACGGAAAAAGCATGCAAAAATTATTACATAGACGATAGCCAATTTCTATAAATGCAGTTAAGAAAGTTTTTTTAATATAATTGATTTTCAAGAAAAAACTCGTTATTCTTCTAACTTTAAAATAAATAATATGTTAAAAATGTCTTATATCACACACATTTGTGTTGCATCCAAAAATGTCTTGGTCTGCAAGATAGCAAATATTACTAGTATGATATGGTTGGATCTCATTGACCATTTCGTTATTATTTTCATACTTGTACTTTATGCAAACATATATAGGATGTTTCAGGAGGAGATGTACATACTTCAGTACGTTATTCTACGTTCAATTTTAAGCATAAAATGACACCGTGGCACAAAAATGTTGAAGCGATTTAAAACGATCTTAATGGTTGCTTGTGGGGCCCTCTGGGAGATACAGTCAATCGTTCATTACACTTGAATTTTCCGTCCCAAGAAACCTCCTCATACAAAATTTCATGAATTTAACTCAAAGTAGTCGAAAGTTATTAATACAATGTAATTAATTGTTTTAAATTTTACATCCTGTGTATCCTAAACGAAATGTTTCCAAACCTATGTTCATAGAAAATATTTTGCTGAAGTACGTACATCTCCTGCTGAAACACCCTGTATAACAATATTGTCCTATAGAAATAGACGTTTATTCCGCAAAAGAAAAAAAAAGTACATATAAAAAGATTTCCATTAAAAATTATAAAGCAAGTTCAAAGAAAACGTATAAGTGAGCACCACTTAGAACGCTCCCACATCACTAGTGCATTTTGATTTCTTGTAATTTTATTTATTTTTTTATTTGCAATAGCAGACTGCTTTATTTGCATTTTATGTTTACTCCAAGAATTTCATTTTACTTCTGCCAGAGAAAGTTTTGAGGACTCAGTCATTGGTTATGTACAACTTAAAAGAGTAGTAAGAAAATTTACGTTCGCCAGCAGGTGGTACGTTCCGCTTTGTGACGTACTCAGCGCTTTTTTAATATATATTTTTTTAGACTTATTAATAGTTAGTACGTATTTCTATACCGGAGAACAAATAATAGACCTATCTGTGCTTCTGTGGTCCGCAGACTTCTACTTAGACGACTAGTTAATTGTTCAAACTTCAGTTGCTCCAACTACAAATTAAATCAAGTATCTGCAGTTCCTGGTGCCCTGCAGTATCGCCCTTCAAATTAGCGACATGGCAGCTAGTATTTACCGTAAGCGACACGTGTTGTGCGAGATTACAATGTTATTTCACTGTAAATGTTTAGCAGTGATGCTAATTGCCATAATTTTATGATTCCCCGAGATAATTCGGACTACCCAGAGGGTTTAGCACACCACATATGAAATTAAACAAGTTTAATCTATTCACATGGAACTCATTGAAAATTTACTGCGGCTTTGTCCTGCGTTTGCTAGTTTCGTTAATTAAACGTATGAATTAATGAATAAAGTAACTGCATATTAGTTGCCTTTGACACAAACGGTGCAGCGCTTTGCAGATGTCTATAAACAACTTCGTACGATAACGGGCCTGTAGAAATTACCGTTTTTATGTAGAGTGGAGAGCGCTACGTTACAGGATCATCCAGAATAGGATGTGATATGAGTTTTGTTATCAACAAATGGATATTACGATGATATTCGATATCAGCATTGATAGGGAAATTAACTGTTTAATAAATGCATTGTCACTACATTTTCATTACAAACTGGTTGGTAGGTTATTTACTTTTGTCTTTCACAGATGTTCATGGTCAGCGCGTTGATTGTCAAAATGCCGGCAATTGCATGAACACTAATCCTCAGCACACTGGTGAATAATATATTTCAAGTGTTGTTGTCAGAATTTATGTAAAAAGTTGCAAGATGTAGTATTTCTACAGCACTTGATGCAACACGAGGAATGTATTCTGCTTTGGATATCTACCTCAACAGTAAGTCCTACGATCCTTTATCGTGTGGTGGTCTGGTGGTTTAAAGTTCAACAAAATAAGAACTGAATAAATTGCATCATATAGGTCTGACAGAAGTTATATCTTGTTGATTCTGTCATTACTATATGTTGTGCTGGATAGAGAACTAGAAATGGCAGCCTCCATACCAACAACAACAATGAGTGAAGAATTGATCCTTAATTCAAGATCATGAATACGTTATTGTCAAAATCTATTCTGGAGATGAAATCTAAGGCTGGTATGGTTTGCTGATGGCTCGATAACAGAAACTGGAATTGATGATGGAGTTGTACGATTGAGGTCCAAATGGCGAAGATATAGCTCTTGGAGCCTCTACTACATTATTCCAGGCTAAAATTTTCAGTCCCAGTGCGTGTTTGATACAGTTTTTATATAGAGGTTGCACATGTAAACTCGTCAGAAGCCATAGACTCAAATTAGGTGTGCAGAACTTGTTTGAAAATATCTGAAATTCTTAATGAATTGGCAGGTACCAACAATTTGCTGCGTTGGGTGGAAAAATTCTAAGGAAATAAAAAGGTAGATTAACATCTTTTCTTGAACCAGAATCAGCTTTCTGCACTCCTTACAGCACTGTAAAGCAGACGTTGGACAGCCTGACTCAAAAAGAGCTCTGCTGGAGTTTAAGACAAGACTAGACCCAAGCGAAGGACACTTTATATTTTTCTGGGCAAGGAAAAACAAATGAAAAGCTGGGTATGAATAAAATTGTATAACTTTTAATAGACACTGTTCTCTGAAGAAACATCTCTGTAGTATAAAATTAGTAGATAATGCTATTTGCCGAGGTAGGCATTGGGTGGAAAAGATTACATTGTATACACTGTTCTGCTACTATTCAGTTTCTTTGATAAATCTTTTTAGATTCGACGGAACTAAAGGAAATATCGGTTAACAGATATTTAGACTGCCTGTAAAGAATAAATTTGTTGCACCCTCTCTGTGGATATGGTAGGGTGAAAGAATATTGTATTGGGTCAATGTGATAGATTGATACCAGTCGACATTTGACCACCCCTCTAATTAATGAAGTTGTCCAGGTTTCCCTTATTCCTGTACTGAATGGAGGTTAGGACTTACCAACGTAAGTCGTTTCTAGGCGCAAATGCGGCCTGCATAATAAGATGCCGCCCCCTCTACTGCACAAATCTCCGACTTCTGGGCTAATCCTTGTGGTTAGAATGAGGGGTAGAGACTTTATTAGTATTATGCTTTTATAACAAGGATTAATTGAATACATACTGGAGTGGCGCTTATAATTTTTTCAAAGATTTGTTATTTACAAGCATAAACAGACTGCCAGAGTTTTGTATTTTGCTTTGTATGTGTGTGTTGTGTTCGTCAGTGGTTCACCTCAGACACACATACGTTGACAAAAATTTTGAAAGATAATCAAATTACCTATATGACTAATAGTAGGCCAGTAGTAGTTAACAAGAATTAAATACTATATAAGTATGCATGTAAATAAAAACCTTACTTGCATATTCTTGTAAAAAGCATATGTTGTCTTAAAAATTGTTAGAGCAACCTAGAACTCTACGCATTTAGTAAAAATAAGGGCGTAACATTTTACTAATAATATTTACCACTATAAATAATTTCAGGCAGCATAATCATTTTACTGGACTGTTATCTCAGTTCCAAAACTTCTAATAGCGTTAAACGAAGCGTGCCCTAACTTTGACAGTCGGGACATTTGGTTTAAACAAGATACAAGTACCCGAACTGCTACTATCAAGTTTAGATGGAAGGTTATATAACAATATATATATCTGTAATATAATAGTTAATAGAATGAAGAATACAAATGTTTTTATTAATATTTAGCAAATTTATATAAGCATTGCAGATTCTGCAGAAATTTAAGAAAAAGAAATATTTGTATTGTATTTGTTTTAATTATTTATATTAGCTGATGTTGTGTATCCTGTGTCTCATATGAATTGCTTTCCCTGAATGTAAACATCACTGTTGAGGTTCAAGACCAACAGTTCTTTCATTTTAGGACTACACTTGAAGAACAAAGATCAATATTACTATGGAATGATTTTACACCATGCTCGAACAATCTTCTAGACTTAATAATGAAGAGCGAAGATTTTTATCTCGATTTATAATTTAAATTTTTTCTTTTTTAATTTGGTAGAAATATTCAATTCATTGAAATTATCCAAAGCATCTTAACTTATACAAAAAAGAACTGTCACTGCACAGAGAAAAAAACTATTAAATTCACTCAAAAACAGTTAAATTAACTGTTTTTTCACAATTATATATGGCGAACTCAATATTCCATTATTATTTTAGTTCGGCGTAAAAGTTGGTGGTTAGAGTAACAGAAATAAATATTTCAAACAACAATTACGAAACTGTTCTTACATAAACATCATATTTTTAATGTAACGTACGAAAAGGTTAAATTTTGTATTTGTCTTAACAGTTATTACATGTTATAGTGCGTGCCAATATTCTTGGCAGAATAAATGACTTTGGATATGCGGGGTCGAGAGGGATTATCTCCCACATTATTGCGCTGCAGGACCAAACGCCTTCACCTTGTAGAGGTGGGCCCCCGGGCACCTTCTCCGCTCAGTCACAACAGGCCTTCTATCTCCTGTCCTGGCAAACCCTATTGGTAAGGGTTTACCTTCTAGAGCTCTACGTACGTGAAATGTAAGAAGCTACATCTAGCTGTCATTAGCTACTCCATGTCGGACGAAGCACGCACAGTACAAATAACGGCAATCGCTTTCATTGGCCAACAAAAAGTATTGTCATAGTCATTGTTAAACTAAAATAATATACACTTTGAAATTAAAGTTTTCTTGGTTGGAGAAAATTAATTAGAAATCTTTAATTTAATCATTATCACTGGTAAGTCAAACAAAATAACAGTTCATTTAATATTAGTGTAATTTTATGTCAATAATGAAAATAAAATAATAAAAAATCATTGAATTAAATCACCAGAAGTTGTGTCCAATTAAAAAAAATACTTAATATAAAGATTCACACGTAGATGGAACGAACTATGAAGCTGCTTTAACATCAAACATGAGATATCGTTGAGTTACACATTAAATCGTGAAAAAGATAATTTTTTGTTAGTTTAAATAGTAAACGTAATTTTATTTGAATAATCTTTGTTTTATTTCAAAAAAAATCTTCTTGCGACAACAATCAAATAGTCGACATCCAAGAAAACTGTACCAAATGATTGTATTTTCTCAATCAATATCTATCCTAGTGGTTTATTCCATTTCCCCTTTGAACAAGAAAAAAACATCGCAAAGAAACATTTTAAATTTATAGTTCATAAAAATATTATTGACTGTTCTTCTACTTTTTACTATTACGACATTCTGATATTCCACTAGTTCGAGCATGGTAGTTCTAACCCATTTAATAATTGTACCAGTGTGTCGGAACATGCAACTGTATCGTTTGATTCATAACTCATTTCATGCCAAGTGAGGTTCGTGACTCTTTCAAGCCATATTCTGAATTAAAATGGTAAATTGAGCAATTTGTTAGAGTTTTATTGAACTGTACAATAGACAGCGAAACAATTTCGTCACATGGAAACGAAGGTCTGTTAAAACGAAAATATGCTATTAATAGCTTTAGAGTTTATAAACTCTTTTGTTGCGTTTACTATAGGATTAATTGAACGCTGGCTGCACAATGATTTATAAGAAGCTTATGAAATGGTGCTGGAATCTACGTAATAAATACAGGGTGACGGCAAATACTGACAAAATGTTGTCGTTCTGTCGAAAGAAATGAATGACTGACTGACATTAAGGCTGTAATTTTCGCAATTTTACAAAGCCGTTTTTAGACGTATACGCGCTTTCATATTTCTCCTCAATGGAAATTCGTATTAAGATGGAGCAAGTTTTAATCAACTAATAAAAGTATATTTTACTAGACAGCAGAGCCATATTTTAAAAAAAAATTAGATCTGAATAATATTTCGGTGTGAGCAATATTGCCCACATTTAGGACTGCGGTGAGACGTTGTTAGGCACTGTTATAAAAAAAGAAAGCTGTAGGCTAGTAGGTGTTCATATAACAGACAATTGTCTCAGATTTAAATTTTTTGCATTTATATTCATGAAATCTGTCCGGCAAGACATGTTTTGCTAAATTTCTGCATACAATTGCCTAACTTACAGGGGCACAAGCTTAAATTTCCGTTGAAGGTGCTGATGAGCGGAGCCTGAGAAAAGCTACACTGTTTAGCCGAACATTATACCCTTAAAAGTCCTACAGATTATATCTGAAAATTCTACATTACTTTTAGTAATGTAAAATTCAACTTATTTGGTCTATTTGCAAGACGGGACTTACACTGTAAAACAAGTTTATGTGCAAATGAAATTTTCCAGTGCGTAATATAAGTTATGTAAAATTTCCGTGTTAATAGTTTTACACACTACAGCTTTTTTATGAGTTTATACAAAATTACTAGTATTACAATAAAATATACTGAATTTACGTAATATTCACTACTGTATTAAAAGTACACCGTTTTATGTAAACTTAACACACCTCTGTGTTCCATATCCCTGCTCCTGACTGGTTAAGTCATCGTCGGCTAAATTGCAGCAGCTGTGCTTTTTTCTAGTCTGTTCCATTGCCTGTTTGCAGTGACTCATCGCGTGTATCAGCACAAATGACGTAGTCAGACATAGTCATGAATTTTTTTCATACGAATTATGACAAATGTCATAAAATTTATGAATTGATACAAACTAAAATAATAAGTATTGTGTTTTTATGGTGAAATTGTAAGAGCAGCAATACATTATTAATACGTATGTATCTAATTCTGTGAAAAATCTGAACTATTTAGACTCAAAAGCTTTGTGTGAAGTATTGGAGTGTTATCAGTGCAGCACATTTCATTGTTTTAAAATAGTAGATACAAAATACGTACATTTTTGGAAATCAAATTAAATAAGAAAGTTCTATTAAAAGATAAGTTACAGTCTCAATATCAAATATTAAATTCTGATATTAATGGCCTATTGTGTATGTTTCCAACCCAGAGAGAAATTATCTAACCTAAGGAACAATTATCTAACTCAAGCAAAAATGATCTAATCTAAGCAAATATGATGTAACACAAGCAAGTATGATCTAACCCAAGGAAATATGATATAAGTTGCAGTATATAGCTGTTCCGATACACGTCACTACTACATGTTGGTCGTGTAGCGTTGTTAAGTCACTTTAACTGAAACGATAACAGTTTTCAATCGGTGCACTGAATATTTCAAATAAGATTATTTCGAAAACTGTTACTCCTAACGACTTCAGCAAGGTATACCTTTTTCAAGTAAAACAGGTAGGAGAATCGATTGTTTCGATAGTCACATGGGTACATTAAGATGTAAAAAAGTTCTGCCATTTAAAAGAAACATGGTGCGCCACAAGTGGCGCCCTCTACTAGTGACGTCAAAATTAGAAACATATTTGAATTTCTCGTTCGCAGAAACCCATGATTTACAAATTTTATTTAAATATTATGATTTTGTAAGAAGTTATTTACAAATATCGAAAACAAAACTTTAACTTTAACACCCTGCAACCGTTAATAATTAGTTTTGGAAAAAATGTTATAGAAAGAGGTGGTATTTATTTTCGGTCTAGAATTATCCCCTGAATTTTGTTCTCATCATTTCCGGAGACCTTCTATAAAGGCAGAAGGCGATCTAACCAACAAATTCTAAAGCACATAAATCTTTCAAAATTCGTTTTTTTTTTTCAATTCGACTGTAGATATAAATAATGTTATACCATAAACTTACATAGTTCTGCATATAAGAATAGTATGTGAAAATAATTGTTAAGATGTGGGGTTAGAATTGTAATACAATGTGTCTTACAAACGCTTTTTAAAATTTAATATTTTATTTGAGAAGAATTTAAACACTAACAATAAATAAACAAAACATCAACAATTTTATTTTTCATGTTGCTTTTATTCTACATGTATTATTTTTATATATTTTTGTGCCTAAAAACATCACAAATTTGATCATTTTACAGCGAGAAATACGGCGACTTTAATATTAGTAATCATAAAACTCATGATTCCGAGATAAATTAATTATGTTTTACTAATACTTTTCACCACTGCTGTAGAAGTTTGGATGTTTTAAACGCTAACAAAACCCTATAATTCCATCACTGGCCTTAGTTTGCACAAAAAATGTTTATTGGTTTAGGAGATATGATGAAACATTTTTTTAGTAGAAACGGAACGTCATAGACAACAAATATTAGGTAATTTAGCATCCATACTCTAACTTAGAGCACACAAATCCTATAATAAAATCCATTTTTTTAATAAAAATTTTAATTGTATTTTGAACATGCTTTGAAAACCTGAATTTAGAGTCAAATATATTATCCTAATCCTTTTGGATACATTTTGAGAATGATTTAACTAATCTTCAATTTTCATAATCTGCGAAATTTTGTTTTTAACACATTTTGTATTTCTTCTAATTTATTAATATTTTTTTTAAAATTCCATGCTGTATATACGCCACCCCTAGATGTTGAAAATTAACAGACCAAACACCAGCGGTAATATGAAAAAGAAACAAATATTAATTAATTATAGGCGCCATTGCACTTTAGGGCGTACCACTTCTTTTCATTTGTCTGATCCTTTCCTTAACCAATTTAAAAAATAAAATCAAACATCATCGAGCAATCATTAACTAAAGGTAATCAATTTGAATAGGCAAAACTTTACTTCGCAGCCTATGTCTCCACTTCCTCCATTTAAAATTATATAACTCACTTAGGACTGTATCCCAATCTACCTAAAGGGCAATTACATTATCATTAGTATTGTTTAGAACTTGTACTTCACCTGAGGCTGATAGTTGTCAACCTCATTCACAATTCCTCGAAGTTAGTTGGGACTAAAACGGTAAATGTGTTATGTATATGCCTTGGTTTAAATAGTTTTGTAATATTATTATGTGGCCTGTTCGACGAAATCGATTCTCTATTTTAAATTAAAAAAGTATGAAATTTGTATATTATTGCATGGACCATAGACTTATAAACAAATGGAGACCGAACCGTTTTTCATAAATTGTCATTTCTATTGTAGCAATAATTATGCCTGTGCCTGACAAAGAAATTCGAGAGAGAAAACATGAAAATTCCGACCCCGTGCAACGTAGCATATTTGTGGCAAATAACTTCTTAGCGGGTATTAATAATTCTAGTTGACTAAACTAAAAGGACAAATGACGATGAGAAGAACTCAATATTCCACACACTTAACACTGACGCATGATTTTCTTAACAATTTGGGTAAATGCTTTATAAAAAAACCATCCAGAAACCACAAAAAACGAAAATTTCGATTCACAGCAACACTGTATACTGAAACTTACTATGTATAGTGGCAAGACTGGTATCTCATTGAACACGTGCTTATCAAGATTGCTATACTTCTCTAAATTTTGTTGGTATACAGTAACAAAGAAATATATATAATTAATAAATCATATATTATCTTGGTAATAAGAAGAACTAGTATAATTACTACTATAATAAAATTTTAATTACAAAACATGGTGATTCTTAACCTATACGCATAAACTTGAGAAATTATAGCTGAAGACAAATAATGACGAATAGTGAAAACAAATTATTAAAATATTTTGGACATTTACAATTTATCAGGTCAAATGTTTTGTTGGTAAAAACTAAGAAGAAAATAAGTCAGATGATATAGGTACCTGATGTAACAATTCACAAAAGGTCACTCGAAACGGAAGATCCTTTGTAAGTAAGGCTTGTACCTGCGGCTGCTAAACTGGGCAAAATAACTGAGGATTGTGATATCCTAAATTGCGCTGCAATTATTCTAGTACTTATGCCATGCTGCTCCTCGATGGCATTTATAATCTTTTTGCCCAGACCTTGGCCACAAATTGCCAATTTATATTTTTATCTCATCTGTTTCATTATTCATTATTTATTTATATTGTGAAATATATGTAACATATTTGTATTTTGGCATTCACTTAGCCAATTTAACATTTTTATGTAGCAAACATTTATCTTCAAGTTGTATATTGTTTTAAATAACTTTATTATTGTAGAGATTATGTACCTTATAATGGAAAATTTAGGACACATAAATGAATTTTTAAAAGTTGGCAATAGGTACTTTATTTGATTTTTGTAAATAACTATCACTCATATGTGCGGGCGGTCTAAAATGTTTTTATATCGACTACCTATTATTTGTATTTTTTTACTTATTCAGACAAATTCTAATTACAACAATCTCTGTGTCTAGTTATAATTTAGTTATTGTAATAGTTTTACATAGAAATAATTTTGTCTTTGTATCAATCAATTTGTAATTGAAATTCTCCCCGTAATAGAAATTCCTTTCACAAACTGCAGTAAAACACGTAATTTAATATTGAGTGATACATCACATAACATTCTAGTTGTAGACATTGTGATTAAAGAGATGCCAGTTATTTTATTTATTTACTTTTATTGAGGGATTTTATGTAATAAAAATGTCGTTTTATTGCTACTAAAGATACCAAAATAGAGTCCTTATAAAATTTTTTAATTATTGTTTCCAACAGGCCTTACAAAGTCTTAACGGCAGCTAAAGTGTTTTATAATATGGCGCCAATTTTGGTTCTACAGTTGCTGTATAAACAATTTTGCAATGTTTTTGTGATTGCTATTTTATACGATTTGCTTTTTTGTAGCTATTATAAAATATTAAATTGCTAGTTGGGCAGTCTTATAACCATTACTTAACACAAATTGCATAAAATAGATATAGCTTTCTGTTCATAAAACGTCTACATTTTTGTAGGTCGTAATACCTGATTACTAAACAAATTTAACAGAAAAGCGAAGCTTGAAGTACAGCAGGTAACGAACCTCTATGTGTTTTAGCAAAGCGCCCACATCTTGCTGAGCGTTTTTCATTCTTTGCGAATAGTCTAGGCCATTGATGGAGCTTGGCGATCAAGGTCAAATCAACTTAATCCTGTCTGGAAACTCTTTAAGTAAATTATCTCGTTTTCTGTTTGACAACGTAAAAAGGAGGACAATAATATTTATTATACATTAACGTACCCGTATGTTTTTTAACTTCACTTCACAGTATAACTTCAAAGACTTGGGAATCTTGACCGCAGTCTCAATGTATATTTTAGAGTGCGCGACATATGTCAGGGTTCACAAGTCTGAATTTACGCAGTTCGAGGATAGACATTTGACGTTTGACCTCAGAGAAAGACATGCTGTCGTGGTACCTAGACACCGATTGGCAAAGTCAGCTAATAGTCCATTTGTTATGGCTCCTAAAATATATAACCATCTTCCAGTAAATATAAGAAATATTCAGAGCATCCCGTCCTTTAAAAAGTCGTGTAGAGAGTTACTTTTGACAAAATCGTTCTATACGGTGCGTGAATTTTTTGAGTGTACTTTTCTTTGATTGTTGTTTGTTATTGTTGTATTGTACAAATTGAATTTGAATTCAATGATTGTGTGTCATTGTTATTTATGTTGTTATATATTTGTATAAATTCCTATTGTGAATTTTATTATATTTACTTGACGTTTTCCATGCATTGTATTATGTCTCAGGAAATAAAGCATATTATAACTGCAACAGCTAAGATATAGATACTTTACAAGGTATAAATTAATTAAAGACCAATGGGTACAACCAAATTATGTTTTTATGAAGACATTTATTGCAAAATATGTTATTATTCCAGATTTTTTTGTGTTCTAAACATGAGTTATTCAGGAAACAGCCCTACTATAATAGGGTAAACTGGATATGAACATTTCTGTGCTCGCCTAAACAGGAACAGATAAGTAGAGATATTATTGTTGAGCGCGGAGGTTAACAGAACCGTAGTCAGTTTACGAATGAACATATTAATATGGTCACTGAAAATATATCATATCGTTGTACTATTACCAAATGCCAAGATTAAGATGAAGATACAATATAAATATAAATTAAGATAACACGTAAAAATGACAACACTTATCTGACAAATGTTGAGACAAGGTTACGTGTTTTTCTAAGTTTTCTGTAATAAAACGGGGACGTTTATCACTTAATATGTGTAGGGAAAAAGACTGTTCAACGTCTACTGTTGATAACAGACTGTATGAGAAATTGTTGAGGCATGAAGTATATATTACTATACAGGGTGTTTCATGAAGTTCTCCCGGCACTAATATAGGATGTTCCTTGGGCTATTTTTAGAAAAAAAGTTCATATAAACATGTGTCCGATTTGCTTTACTTATTGAGCTAAGTACACGAATTTGTAGATAAAATAATGGAAATTAATTTTCATTTTTATTTTTAGAACATCGGTAATAGCGACATACATTCTTAATTTAAAAGGTTTTCGAAAATTCCACCTTTTACTTCAATACATTTGTCAGCACGCCTGTGAATTGCTCGCGTTGCATTTCTAATATTTGCGTGCTTTTCTTCTATTTGCGTTGCAGCATTAACAATTCTTTGGATTAGAGCTTCGCGTGTTTCCACTTTCTCTTGATAAACCAAATCCTTCATTCAACCCCACATGTTGTAATCGAACGGATTGAGGTCTGGAGACCTAGCTGGCCAAATGTGTGGCCCACCTCGACCGATCCAGCGACCAGGGTAATGCTGATTTTGATGAGCAGTGACAATTCGGGAAATATGAGGTGGAGCTCCATCATGTTGCAAGTACATTCTTAATAGTCTTCAAGCAATCGCTAAAAATTTTACCTTGCAAATGTCGTCAGAGCACACTTGACCAATTATTACTTTTTACATTTAAGTTTCAAAGTCATGTAGCTCACAAAGTAAAGCGAATCGGACACATGTTTATATAAACTTTTTTTCTAGAAATAACCCAAGGAACATCCTGTATTCGTGCCGGGAGAACTTCATGAAACACCCTGTATTTGCTGGTAACTCCAGATACGTACCAGCTAAGACTTTACAGATGTCTTCCAAAATGAAGTATCCTGGATTTATTTTCAACATGCTTTGCATTTTTTTATCGTTCTGGGCGTATATTATTGGCACCATATACAGCAGGGGTCGGCAATCTGCGGCCCGTGGGCCGCATGCGGCCCTTTGCAACTTTTTGCGTGGCCCGCCAAAGCACCAATATTATATATTTTTAATAATATTTATACTCGTATATGATATAAAACCATTATTTAAGTTACATTTGAATGTGCGGCCCGCATAAAAAAAATTTATTTTGAAAATGGCCCGCCGTCCGAAAAAGGTTGCTGACCCCTGATATACAGGACTCTATACAGGGTTAACTATGACTAAGTACAAAAATGTTAACCACGTGCTCAGGGAGGCCTAAAAAACAATAAAAAAATATTTCAGAAATCGATATTTAAAAAATGGGGCAAAACCCTTTTTTCCTACGGAAAGTCGGCGCCTATGATAAGCATCGGCTGAGATAGCTTAGATCCATAGATAAAGCTTACATCTCAATTACTATGCCGCCCTCTATCAGGTATAGATAGATAACAGTTAATCCAGTTAGCTCCAGTATTTTGCATTGGTTTTTCATTATTTCATTACAAACTGGAAACACTACATTTTCACTCATTACAATCACTCACTACCGATATAACACACTTCCCCTAGGTACAGTTAGATAAAATGCCTATTTATTGTAAGAAAATCGAACGACATGAATGGGTATGTACTAATAGAAAGAGAATAGAAAACCTTGAACGCACCCGCGGCAGTTTTATCCCATAACCTAGAAAAATAAACTGGCGAACTATATTGTGGGAAAATATCTGTACCCGACACATATTCCTTTATTTAATAACTATAAAAGGTTTAAAATTAAAACTGCACTAAAAAGTGAAGAAGAGCACAAAACTACAACGTAAATACCGGAATTGAATTATGCCATGACAGCAAATTTTACCGTTACTTGCTGGTTGCCTACTCTGACTCCGTAAACTTACGGCGG
Source organism: Monochamus saltuarius (assembly GCA_025584915.1). Lineage (NCBI taxonomy): Eukaryota > Metazoa > Arthropoda > Insecta > Coleoptera > Cerambycidae > Monochamus > Monochamus saltuarius. The sequence continues at coordinate 21,537,805 of CM046721.1, forward strand.
ACGGGTCGCACAGCCGGCGTTTTCGAAAACTGTTACTCCTATCGACTTCAACAGGGTATACCTTTTTCAGATACAACAGGTAGGAGAATCGATTGTTTCTATAGTCAGATGGATACACTAAGCTACAAAAAAGTTCTGCCATTTAAAAGAAATGTGATATGCCATAAGTGGCGCCCTCTACTAGTGACGTCAAAATTAGTTAAAAATTCTTATTTGTCGTGCCAGAAAACATAATTGTGCCATTTTTTTTTAATTCTCCGTCAGGTTTCAAAGTTATTGAGATATTTCAAAATAAAATTGTAGCATTGAAGGCCCTGTATTTTTGAAACCAGCAACATTCGGATAAGGTATATTTGGCTCAATCGACTTTTTTTGGTCACCAGTATCTCCAGCTCCGAGATTTCCCAACCTTTCACAGACACCTTCGTATAATGAAAACAGTCAATAACTAAATTTACAATAATTTCGTGAATTGTTTATTCCAGCACCTTAGAAGCCAATAGGTGGCTGTTTTAATATTGCTTGTAAGAAAGGCGTCTGTAAGTTCATAGAAAAATAAAGTTTTTAGCGCTAGACGATGCATGCCTCTTCAAATATTTTGTCACTAGTTTTTTCATAAGAATTTACAATGCGTTCACATACAGTACGAAAAAGGCCATTTCCTTTAATACATATGTCTCTATAACCTTCGGAATCACTGTCAAACTAAGTTTGAAATAATTCCATTATATTTCTTCTCTCCTTTGGCATGTTACTTCAATTAATTCATTTCTCCCTTCAATTAATGGTTGTTAATGTGAATTAAGTTACTATTAATAAATAGTTATTTGAATACATATGACATGGAACTGAGAGCAGACGAATGAAACGTATCGACGCAACACCGACTATTACAGCGGTCCGTAAATAAAAGCAGTTTGACCCTGTTAGACTCCGCGTTGGCACTAACTCTACAGATAAGTAATCGAATTGACGGCGACGCCTCCTACTAACAGTTAACATACTCTTTAAAGTGATTGATGAAATAATTATGTAAGTAATGAAGATCATATATGCTCGATTACTATTTCATCTTTAGATCAGAGCATTTGTATGATAGTAGAGTTAGTGCAAGAATTTATTATGATGTCCGCGGTACATTGAAAGGTAAAAATGTATCGAATACGTTTTCGGGAGCTATTTGGGGTGTACATCGACCTCCTAAATTCGTCTGGCGATATCGGTGTCCAACACACCCCCAGGGGGTGAAAACAGAAAAAACCACGAATAAAGAACATTAAATTTTCTATCCGACAGTAAAAAAATTGTTTATATCCGTGAAGTATTAAGCGAGTTATAAATTAATTTCATGATACAATTTACATTAGATAAATGGACAAATATTTACTAAATTGGCCTGTAAGTCTGTAACTGTACGTATTTCTATTTGTGTTAAAATGGAAAAATGTTTACATCGCGGTAACTTCTGAACGACACGAGATATCAAAAAAAGTTAAAGAGTAATTGTTATAGTGTGAAGCTTCTGTTATACAACAGTTTTTTAAATATTGAGATTTATCGATAAATAACAAAGATATGAATAATTTTTACCAAGAATGCAAATACACTTGCTGAGAAGCGATACGCTCTGTCTCTGGTTTTACCCGTTTTCCGTCTCGCTCTCACAGGCTGCTTACGTCACTAGATACATCTCACAGGCCGTGATAGGTACCTCAGTGATTTCGCGGCACGTTGGCTGGGTCAAATTAAGATTTATAATTGCTAAGTTTCATGTACTTAAGTGTTAGTAAAAATTAAAATTAGTTAATAGAAGTTATACAATTTAAAATGTTTATAATGGGGAACCGGAGTAATGCAATTAACGTAAGGCATGATTCGACATTTTAATACCTAACTACAAATATTTTAAATAACGATAGTTTCGACCCAAAGTATGGCGTACTTAAATATTTCTAAAGAAGAAGCTACGTGCAAAAGTACCTAGAAACCTTTTTTTTTCATTGGGTATTCTAATTTTCATCTCTTATTTGGGTAAACATTAAAAAATGAAGAAATCATCTTATGTTTGGTAACAAAGTTTTAATGAACATCTTATTTAGTTAACATTAAACTACTAAGTAATTGAAATTAGTCTATTTATATAAATTTCAGCGGCAATTAAGTCGAGTGTATTAATTTTTTTAAAAAGATCATAATTGACTGTTGCTATTGCGTGAAGTTTATTGCTCAAATTAATTGTTAATACCTGACTCACTGACTTACCCTTCTTTAATTTTTGGCAGAAAACACATAATTTAACATTAAAGTTCAGTTTGTGGCTCCGCAACTTATCTATTTTTGGACCGCTTTCGGTCACATTTTCATTTCTATTATGATCATGTACTTTTAATTTCATTGCAGTGAAAATATTTTTCATACTCGTAAATGAAGAGTAACAGTTTCTGTGCCACATTAATTTACTTGCATTACTAATTTTAACACTCAGTTCCCGCAAATCGTCATTATTACTAGTTTTCATGTCAAGTCTCATTTTCAGTGATGTTTTAAAAGTATCCATAGTTTTTAAGGTAGATTCTTGCAACTTCCCGGTTGTTTTGCAAAACACACATCTTTTTACCAAGTGTTATTTTTTCGTTTATCGAATTTTTGCAATAGTTCTGGGATCAATTGAGCAATAAACAATTATATTTGGAAAAATCTTGTGCCGATGGTTAGCCTTAAAGACAGAAATCCCGGAAAAAATGTCGGGTCTCTAGTGATACCGGGAGTAGAGTTATTAATTTGTTAATTAGCCAGGTTGCAACAATTGGAAAATAAACAATGACGTGCAACAACCTTGTGCCGATGGTTCCCCATGATCCCAGAGTTATTGCAAAAAAATCTGGTTCTCTAACGATTCCGGGAGTAGAGTTATTAATTTGTTAATTATCGAGGTTGCAACAATTGAACAATAAACAATTATATTTGCAAAAATCTTGTGCCGATGGTTTGCCTTAATAAGGCAGAAAGCCTGGAAACAACTCCGGTTCTCTAGTGATTTCGGGGGTGGAGTTTTTAATTTGTTAATTAGCCCAGTTACAACAATTTAGCAATAAATAATAAAGCTAATACCAAAGTGATAAAGAGGGACCTCGACAACCCCCGAGAGAACATTTTCCAGACATTTTCGTTGAATCGTGTGTGACATTTGCCATATGTTCAACAAAAATGGGTCATTTGTTAAATAAACAATTAAAAAGTTGCGAGCGTACAGAGGTTAGATGTACGTTTTGTTATAAATAATTCCCTGAACATTTTGCAGAAAACCGCATCTCAATCGGACTTCTCCGCAAAAAGTTGTAAGTAAAATGCTAATTTGACGCGACTAAACGTAGAGAATATTCCCTGAGAGCGAGATGGAAAACGAGTAAAACCAGAGACAGAGCGTATCGCTTCTCAGCCAGTGTCTTTACATTCTCGGTGAAAATTATTCATATCTTTGTTATTTATCGATACATCTGAATATTTAAAAAACTGTTGTATAGCAGAAGCTTCACACTATAACAATTACTCTTTAACTTTTTTTGATATGTCGTGTCGTTCAGAAGTTACCGCGATGTAAACATTTTTCCATTTTAACACAAATAGAAATACGTACAGTTACAGAGTTACAGGCCAATTTAGTAAATATTTGTCCATTTATCTAATGTAAATTGTAACATGAAATTAATTTATAACTCGCTTAATACTTCATGGATATAAACAATTTTCTTACTGTCGGATAGAAAATTTAATGTTCTTTATTCGTGGTTTTTTCTGTTTTCACCCCCTGGCGGTGTGTTGGACACCGATATCGCCAGACGAATTTAGGAGGTCGATGTACACCCCAAATAGCACCCAAAAACGTATTCGATACATTTTTACCTTTCAATGTACAGCGGACTTGATTTCTAGATGTGTTTTTCAAGCTTGCGAACTGTACTGTTAATGTGAATTAAGTTACTATTAATAAATAGTTATTTGAATACACATGACATGGAACTGAGAGCAGACGAATGAAACGTATCGACGCAACACCGACTATTACAGCGGTCCGTAAATAAAAGCAGTTTGACCCTGTTAGACTCCGCGTTGGCACTAACTCTACAGATAAGTAATCGAATTGACGGCGACGCCTCCTACTAACAGTTAACATACTCTTTAAAGTGATTGATGAAATAATTATGTAAGTAATGAAGATCATATATGCTCGATTACTATTTCATCTTTAGATCAGAGCATTTGTATGATTGTTCAGTGATTATGTTAATCGTGACACGCAGTTATAATTTGAGATATATTTCTAATGTTATATCTACATGAATAAGATGTAGATAAGATAAAATGCTGAAATAGGTCAGATCTCATCTATTGTGGTTGAATTGTCGTGTTCCCACTGCCAAAAGTGAATTTAGATATTTATAGAGTGTTTGCATTAAAGCAGGTTAGTAAATTTAGTTAGATTAATTTCTTTAGATAATTATTGAATAGAGCTTTGTCTGTGGCGTTCATTAGCATACCTAGATGTTTGGTATCAGAGAACATACATGACTTCATTGATAGGAATTGTAGGAGATTTGATTTATATTAGCTTAAAATACCTTTCTAATTCAGTAAAAAATGTTACAAGAGCTAATAATAAGGAGTATATGGGTAGATATTGTGGGTGTAATTCAACGCTGGTTGGGGATTTTGTCCACAGAGTAGTTAGTTTCACACAATATTATTAATACCTAAAAATACATAAAAACTTTTACATAAAGGGTACACATTATTCAAATAGATATGTCATATTTAATTCATTGACAGGCTGTCACTTTTGTCATTGTCGATTTTTAACTTCAAATAATTTTAATTTTTATAATAATTTTTATAGTTAGATATTTGACTCAACTTAAAGGAGGCCACCTGAAGAACCAATCCTAAAAATGCAGAAATAGGTCAGATCTCATCTATTGTGGTTCAATTGTCGTGTTCCCACTGCCAAAAATGAAGTTAGATATTTATAGAGTGTTTGCATTAAAGCAGGTTAGAAAATTTAGATAGATTAATTTCTTTAAATAATTATTGAATAGAGCTTTGTCTGTGGAATTGTTCATTAGCATACCTAGATGTTTGGTAGCAGAGAACATACATATGACTTCATTGATAGGAATTGTAGGAGATTTGATTTATATTAGCTTAAAATACCTTTATAATTCAGTAAAAAATAATAAGAAGTACGTATGTTTCATTGAATGACCCTCACGTTCTCCAGTTTCGGATCCATTATCTTGGGACAAAATTACGCTTATCAATAATATTCATTTTCAGCACGAAATCATTATATGAATGCGAAATTATTATGCTAAAAAAAGAGTTGTTTATGAAAACAACCCCTATTTCATTTTAGTGGAACCAGAGAATATTTTAATTTAATTTATTTTTCTTTCCAGTGTGGCTAAACCTAATTAAATAAAGAACTAATGAAATCTTTGATGGAATACTAGAGCACTCAAATATAAAAGTAAAGAAGTGTCTAGAGAAAACCCTGCAACCCAAATAAAATGATAGTAGAGAATAATTTTTGTGAGAGTTCTAAAAATTAATCCCTAGTGTACTTAATTAAAGATTTCCCAAGATGAACCCATTAAAGTTTCAAATCTATGTACTTATGAAAATCATTAGTTCTTCTGAATTAAAATAATGGGCTTCCTGCAAAGAAAGTTTCTCTAAAGAAAATATTTCAGTCGTTAGTAATTAGTCCCAACTATGCTGCCAAAATTAGTTTTAATTTAAAGATTTAATATAAACGTATTCCACCTATAAAATATTAAAGCGCAATAGGAAAATGAATTGATCTACGTTTTGTTATTAAAGTAAATCGCTTTTTTATGGCCTCTTATTACTGCCTCTTTTCCCAACATCAATTATTATCGGATTTGTTATAAATTTCGAATTTCTTATATAATTTAAAGGTACTTCTATATAAAATTGTTCATATCCCATATATCTTATTTCCGATATTACATATATTATTCATGACGGCACATATCACTTAGCTGATTTCCTTCTTCTTATGACATAAAAAAATTATTAAATAATTCATGTCAATATGTTATTGAGTTCAGCGATAAAATTGTTTCCAAATCCACTTACCCAATAGCGTTTTCCTTTCATCTCATTTCTGCCTAACTTTTCAGAAAAGTTCTATAATTCACTAATAGAAATATATTTATTTATTTATTTATTTATTTTAATTACAATATCCCACGGGACTAACCCAGTTACGGGATGAGAACACAATACAGTAGATGTAGATAACAAAATTAGTAAGGATTACAATTTAGAACAAAACTTATTAAAAAAATATCAAATTAGAAAGAAATCACATTAAAAACAAAATATCTACGAGTATATAGACTATAACTATAACAGAAAAAAAGCAAAAAAACTCAGGACATATCAGTAAAACGATTATACAGCAAAAAGCCACAATTGTACAACAAACATTTCTATAAGAATTAGGTACATTAAAAATGCATCTAATAATAAATGTTTTTGATCTGCTAAATAGAATAAACAAATATATCAAGCAAATCCTCGACATTGTGGTAATGTTTAATCAATTGGTATAATGATGACGAGATCATAGCGTTTGTGCGATATACAGGTAGTTTAAAAACATTATTGTTTCTTGAATTAAATGTAGGTACTCTAAGAAAAATTTTTGAAAGAATCTCCTCAGATTTAACGTAATTATGTATGTCCTTGAATAGGAGAAGTATTGAACAAACTGCTCTACGCGATGAAGGACTACACAAATTAATTTGCAACAAAATCTCATTAGCTATTCCTCTAGGGAGGGGCACATTATCCCTTAATCATCAAAATTCCAGACTTCATAAATCTGCGTTGCACTTTTTCTATTGCAGTTAGTTAGCTATATATAGGAGACCAAACGACCGAAGCGTATTCAAGTTTACAGCGCATAAATGTTATAGTGATATAATAGTTTTAGCGTATCTATATTTTAAAAAATTTTAGAATTCCATCATACTTAGTGATGCTATTTATGTGTTCAATGAACGATAGCTTTTCGTCAAACAGTACTTTAAGATATTCGACAAACTCGGGTCTACATAATGTGATGTTAAGCTCACAATCAAATAATATCTTGTTTGATTTCTTGGTGTAGGACATAACATTACATTTGTTACCATGTAATGGTATTTTATTTAACAGACACCGTTCCTTAACACGTTGACTGCGATACATATCTCCGGGGGTATGTATTCATTATAAAAATTATTTAAGACCAGAAAACTGCATTCGTTTGCTACGTGCGAAATCTATAGAAAACGCAGTTTTTGGCCGATTTCAGTGAAACAAATAGCTTTTGAATGGGTTTTTTAAGATTTATTCATTAGCTATGCTATAAATGTACATATCTCGGGGGATATGTACCGCACCTAATTAATATACTATTATTAATATGCGGTACATATTCCCGGGGTTATGTATCGATTCTATATGTAAGAGAAGACCAGAAAACTGCATTCGTTTGCTACGTGCGAAATCTATAGAAAACGCAGTTTTTGGCCGATTTCAGTGAAACAAATAGCTTTTGAATGGGTTTTTTAAGATTTATTCATTAGCTATGCTATAAATGTACATATCTCGGGGGATATGTACCGCACCTAATTAATATACTATTATTAATATGCGGTACATATTCCCGGGGTTATGTATCGATTCTATATGTAAGAGAGATATACATTGAATGCATAAGAAGGGCGTAAGTAGGAGAAGTCTAGCTCATTTGTTTTTATAAGATTAGTATTAATTAAAAAATAATTGCTTGCACTTGGAGAGGAAAAGAAGAAAAAATAATATAGTGGTGTTCGGCTTGCAAGTAGATGAAGCTGATATTTTAAACAGTGCCATAACAGCTCTTAATTTGGCTCTCAATATTAATATTAAATATAGTGATATAAATAATATATATTTTGTTGGAAAACGCCACTCATATAAAAAAGGGATCTTGATTGAATTTGTGTCATACTTAACCAAACAGTCTATCTTCAAAAATATATCCAAACTAAAAGGCAAAAAAATAACTATAGCACACGATTTGTGTTTAGAAGACCAACAAAAGCAGAAAATATTAGTGAAACACTTAAAACTGGCCAGAGATAAAAACAAGACAGCGAAAATTAAGGGATTCAAGCTCCAAATAGAAGATAAAATATTCACAGCAGAGGAACTTGAAAGTAATATAGACGTGGAAGACCTACCCAAATATACTGATGCGGATAAGGAGTTAACAGATATAGACGAAGCTGACGAAGACGAAGATGAAGAAACGGTCAATGTAAAACAAACTGGAAGTAACAAAAGAAGGTGTAGAGGTGAAGCAAGGAATGAGCAAAACAGACAAGAGAAAGGAATAAAGAAGCATGCAAATACTGAGCAAGTACCACGGTTAGTGCCCAAAAATTCAAGAAAATAATTACCTATTCGAATATTTGATTATATGTTAAATTAAAAAATTATATTGCATTTACCTGGTACAACTGTACTATTTTTGTTTGCTTATCTGCGTACATAGTTTTATTTTTATATATATTTTTTTATAATTACTATCTTCTTACTTATACTGCTGATAAAATACTTGTTTTATTTAGAATATAAAATAAAAGTATGAATCAATATATCCGTGATATTCAACACTCAGAATTCATAACAAAAGAAATGGATAATGTACAAGAGTTTTGCAATTTAGAACAACAAAATCTTATACGGAATATCTCAATTTTTCATTGTAACATAAGGAGTGTTAATAAGAATTTTAATGAAATGGTACTCCTTTTGCATCAATTCAAGTTTTGCTTTGATATAATTGTATTTTCGGAGACGTGGAAGGTAGAAGATGTGAATTTTTTTAATATTGAAGGTTTTCATGTTTTTTATAATAATGGAGATATTAATCAAAATGACGGAGTCCTGGTTTATGTAAGAGACATATACAATGAGGTCTGCCAAAATGAAATAAAAAATATAGGTGATGTAAAGGTTGTTAGAACAAAAATTAAAGTAAATGGTCGGACTCTCATTGTAGATTCTCTATACAGGCCACATGATATAGGGTATGATGAATTTAATAATGACTTAGAGCAATATTTACAAGAACAAAAACTATTTAATAATATTATTTATTTCTTTATTGGTGATATAAATATCGATATAAAAGCAAATACAGAACAATCACAAACTTATTTGAATAATTTACATGCAGTTGGATATAAATCGTTAATCAACACATTTACTAGAGTACAAGGAAATTCAAAAAGTTGTCTTGATCACATTTTTGTAAAATGTCCTCTAAATGAAAAACTTGCCGCATTTACGCTAAACAACGAAAGTACCGATCACTACCCAGTCATTGCTTATATAGAAAGGAATGCAGGACGTTCACCTGAAACAAATAATCAAATTATTACATTGAATGAAAATAAATTGTTAGATATTATAAAAAGAGAAAATTGGCAGGAGGTATATCAAACAAATAATATTGACGAAGCAGTAAATATATTAATAACAAAAATAAAAAAAGCTGTGGATGCTTCTACGAAAACAGTAATAATAAAAAGTAATATAAAAAAAAGGTGCCCATGGATCACTCCAAGTTTAATAAAGTCTTCACAAAGGAAGCAAAGTTTATATAAAGAACTACAAAAATCCAACAAATGTGCAACTTGCACAACAATATAAAAATTATAAAAACAATTTCAGAAACTAATCCAAATAACAAAGAAAAACTACTATGCAACAGAAATTGAAAAATAAAGTTACCAGTAAGTCACTATGGACAACTGTAAATAAATTTCTAAATAAAGAACGGCAAAATACAGATCTCAAAGAAATAATTGTAGAACAACAAAGTTTAAAAAGTAAACAAGAAATAGCAAACTGTTTTAATAATTACTATTCTGAACTAGGGAAAAATATGGCACTGAATATCAAAAAACCAAATACAAGTGTAGTAAAAAGAGACATCATAAACCATAATATTTTTTTTCACAATACTTATTGCAATGAAGTAGCCTCCTTTTTAAACGAATTAAAATTAAATAAAGCGCCAGGATATGATCTCATAGCAACAAAGACATTGCGAATCATATCAGAGTATATCAAACATCCCTTTTCTGAAATAATAAATAATATTTTTCAGCAAGGATATTTTCCTAAATCTTTTAAAATGGGAATTATTACACCCCTTTATAAGAAGGGAGACCGTAAATTAGTTTCTAATTATAGGCCAATATCTCTTGTCACAAACCTTAGTAAAATTGTCGAAAAAATAATGAAAAAAAGAATTGTTTCTTATTTAGAACGTTATAAAATAATTTCTGAAAAGCAATTTGGTTTTCGACAAGGGATATCAACTGAAAATGCAATTGCTTACCTTACCAATAATGTATATGAAGCTCTTGACAACAGTAAAGCAGTTGTTTGTATCTTTCTTGACCTAGCCAAGGCCTTCGACACGGTTAGCCATGAGAAGCTGCTCTTAGTGCTCGAGGACCTTGGTTTTAGGGGTGTAGCATTTAACCTGATGAAGTCTTATCTGCAAGAGAGGTTTCAAAAGGTTAAAATTGAAGATCATCTTAGTGATGCCAGAGAGGTAGAGTTTGGTGTTCCGCAAGGTACCGTTCTTGGACCAGTCTTGTTCATTGTGTATATAAATGGCCTTCTTAAATTAAAATCCAAAGGCAATATATCCTCATTTGCAGATGACACTGTCATCCAGTACACAGCCGACACCTGGAAAGAAGCAAAAGAAATAGCAGAAAAAGACTTAGAATTAATCAAAACATGGTTTGATGAAATGACTTTATCAATAAACTTTGACAAAACAAGATACATACCTTTTAGCTGCAATAAAGTTACACAACCTGAATATAAAGAAATTAAATTCAAAGCTTCCGATGAATCTTTTTCAATTGATGAAACAGACCATATAAAATATTTAGGGGTGGAAATTGACAGATATCTTAGATGGAACATACATGCAGATAATCTCGCTAAAAAACTGAGATCTCTTATTTTTTATTTTAAACAGCTAAAAGGCATATTAAGCATAAAATATTTAAAAATTGTTTACTATTCACTTGTCGAGTCATTGTTGCAGTATGGGATTGTAGGTTGGGGCGGACTGTATAAGACTCATATGAAGCAATTAGAGGTAATACAAAAAATAATTATAAAAATAATTTTTGGAAAAAGTAAATTATACCCAACTGATCTTTTGTTTAGTGAGTCTAAATTAATGGATCTTAGACAAATTTACTGCTACAAAATTCTGTTGCTGCAATATAAAAATAAAGATAAGTTAAGAGAAATTGAGCATACCTATAGTACCAGATACAGATTAGAAAAAAGTATAGTAACAACAAGGGCAGCTAAGAAACTTGGACAACGATCATTTAATTTTGTAGCTCCAAGAATTTATTGTCGACTACCTGAAACTCTGCGAAATATTAAAATACTGCACTGCTTTAGGAAACAAGTTAAATACTGGCTACTTAATGCATCTAGAGATTTTATTAGTAGTATTATTGAACCACAATAACTCTAATATTAAATTAAATGGATACTATATAATATCCTAAACTATATAAAGACTACTACTTACCTTGTACTCCTTTTATTTTCACTTTTACGGATATATTGGTTTTTAATTTCCACGCACTTGCCTGTACATTATACTTAAAATGTTTAGAATATGGTAGGATTATATAAAAAAAATGTTTGCTTTATGTAGGTATTATGTGCTTGTTTGTATAGGTTCAAATTATATAGGATACGTTTATTTAGTTATTTACAGTTTTGTTAATTCTACCACCGCATCCACGCACAAACCATGTTTTCATGGTTTCAGTGGACAGTGAGAGATAATGTTGTCATATGTAAGCAGTTGTTAATTATTGATTTTGTGATTTTCTTTTACTTAGTTTATTTAGTAATATTTATCTGTCTTCTATAGTTTACTATGCTTTGGTTATTGTTCTGAATAAACTATTATTATTATTATTATAGTACAAAAAATTTACTTGAAAGCAAAGTGTAGCGGCGGCAGCAATGTGGAGATTAGTTCTGTTTGTGGTTTCATAATGGCCGAACGTACCAAGAAACTGTTAGCACTTGCTGCGAAAGGACTTTTCCAGAAAACTCATGTTTGAATTGCTTCTTGGAACCACAATCGTAAATTCTTGGATCCTTTATAACATGATTTCATCTACTAAACTTGGTATAACTGAATTTAGACGACAACTGGCAGATCAATTGGTTCTTGATGAACAGGAAAATGAGGATAATATATCAAAAACTCAAAAAAAAAAATCTCATACATTTGTCAAGCCTGAAGGACCAGGTCGAAAGCGTTGAAGACCCTGTAAAGGCTGTTAGAAGAAAACGATCGTCGTGAAGCAGATACTTCCGCTTTTTGTTTGCCATGTTTTAATAAGCATTACTCTTGATTTATTAATATACTAACTTATATCTATATTATATATTTATGTATGTATATGTAGTACATATAATAATAAAAATTACCATGTAATAAAGGGTTACTTTTGCATATAGTTTTTCTACTTTTTTCCTTTAAAAAATATCTTGCGTCTTTAACAAATATTAGTTCAATGTATATATTTTAAAATTTGTGTATAATTCTGAAACTACTTCTGTTTTTTTTTTATATTTTACAAAAGGTCCAATGTAAAAACACATACATATCCCCAAGGATATGTACCGCACATAGGAAATATTATGTTACATATCCCTGGGGATATGTATCGCAGTCAAAGACAATATACAATATCATTTAAACATTGCTGGATCATGTAGCAGTCTTGCAGAGAGTTAACTTCTACAAAAAATTCTAGATCATCCGCATATAAGAGATATTTAACATTAAAATGATTAACGGAACGGAACCCTGAGATACTCCTGACATCTGCATAACTTCATTAGATTTGAACCCCCTAAGTTGTACGTACAATTGACGATTTGTAAAATACGAAACGAATAGATGAAATAGAGAATCTGAGAAACCATATGATTGCAGTTTTAACAATAAAATATTATGTTCGATTTTATCAGATGCTTTTGAGAAGTCAGTATAGATTACATCTACCTGACTTCTCCTATCAATATCAATCAATATTATTATACACGGAAAGAAAGCTATACTAATATCAAGATTAATATACTTTTAACAACATTAGCTTAGTTTCAGTATTCCTCAAGTATAGCAATAGTTTATTGAAATATAAATTTTGATTTTGAATAATAAGATTATACAGGGTGTCTTGCAAGTCGTTACAATAACTTTAGGAGGTGATAGAATATGTAATTTTGAGTCGATTGAAACAAACATACCTATATACCAAGTGTTATAATATTTGTGATAATTTTTTTATATTTTTTTATTTACACTTTACTAGACACTTTAACTGAGATTCGAAGGTATAGTTTGACAGCTGATCTACATTTACAGTTGCTATGGAAACTAAGGACAATTGTTTTCTCATGGTATACCAAGCTATTTCATAGAAACGTTGTTTTTCCATTTTACGCAGTAACTTTAAATTAGCTGTTAAGAATTGAACAATTAAAATAAATATTTAGGTTTTTGAATCGTCCCGTATTTTAATAACTTCAATGTTTTATCAATTTTGTGTTCTTGTTAGCAAATGGCGTTATTTCTTAAACCATTTTTTATTACATACTAAACGGCTGTCCTCTGTTTTGGCGAATGCGCTCTCTGCATACTTAAACGTGTTAAGATTAATTTCCTAATTTTTAGAATTGTTTATCAAGAAACTTTTCCTGGAAGAGCATTGCTTAAGTAAGTTTTGAATAATATCTGAATAAACCTACACACAAATATAAAATCCACGTTTAAATTTGACGCTTTCACAAAGTAGAAAAACCATGTTTATGAAGTTCTAGGTAAGTAACGAGACCACTTTGGATTTTATTGGTTAAATAATTTAAATAATATTTCTAATAAAAAAAGTATAGAAACATTTGTTATAAAAAGGTTCGTTTTTCTTCTACACTTCAGTAATTGTACAGTTAAATTTAAAAAAACATTAAAAAATTAACATTTCTAAAGTGACCAAATAGCGACTATGTATTTACATATTTACTCTAAAGCGAGATAAAATCCTTTTTTAAGAGCGCCGTATTCTTGAAATAGTGTTTTTTTACTAATACAAGTAATTTGAAACATTTAAGAACTGAATAATATAGAGTTTGGCAAATAACAAAAATGTTATCTCATGTCACCTGCGAATATTTAAAGGTACCGAAGTAAAATCAATATATAACGTCAGAAAGCGATCTATCCAGAAAATCTTTAGGTACTGAAATCTTTCAAATTACGTATTTTTACATAAATACAGTTAATATGGCTATTAAAAATTTAGGATTTGTACTAAGAAATTCTCAAAACTTTATAAATAGAAAAACGTTGATAATGTTATATAATAATAACGAATATTTATTCATAGTTGTACATTAGTAGTTAGTTTTAATGGTGATTAATAGTGATTTTCTATCATATATTTAATTAAATTATTTATCTAACATAATACAAGAATAAGAAAGCAAGAACAAATATTAGGTAGGCCTCACTAAAGTTTCTTAAAAACTTGAGCGTGAGTGTAAGTTAATATTTTTTAACTATGCTACAATATAGATTATAATCATTCTCATATTAGATAGACTTAAACAATATAGTTAACAATTACAAAGAAATTTCCTTAATTACAAAACACCAAAATTTACAAAATTATTTATTTTATCTAATGATTGGTCGAGAATCCATTTTTTTAGTTCTTTTTTATAGGTAACATAATATACTATAGATTTTATGCAGTGGGGGAGGTGATTATACAATCTAGGAGCTAAATATAAAAAACATTTCATTCCCACAGTTTTTTTAGCAACTGGAACATTTATTCTATCTTTAGCTTGCCTAGTACTATGGGCATGGCTTATATTAACATTTGTTTGTTTAAATTGATACTGAGCCAATGTTTCACAGTACAATTGTCTTAAATTGTAAAATTTCGATTCTTTAAAAGTTAGTTCTGTGGAATAAAATATATTTTTATTTAATATAATTTTTATAATTTGCGTTTGTGTTCTCATTAACAATTCATTAATAGTTTTGCTCGCACCACCCCACGCAATTAGTCCGTATCGTAGTAACGATTCAACAAGAGCAAAATATATTTGTTTGGTTTTATTAAAATTTAGAACTTTTCTAACTTGTTTAAAGTAATAAATTAAAGATCTTATTTTCTTTATTGTATATTCTACATGTAAATTCCACTTTAAATGCGGGTCAATAATAATGCCCAAATACTTTATATTGTCAGAAAATTCTATAGTCAAATTTGTGTTTTCTATTTAGATAACTTTATATGGTGGTAAATTATTTATATACGAAGCAAAAGGTACGAATTTTGTTTTATTAGTGTTTAAGGTAAGCAAATTTTGATCAAACCAATCTTTAATTCTTTTAAGTGCTGTACTGACCCTCTCTTTTAGATGTGTCCAGTTTTCTCCGAGCTCTGCTCGAAAATAAAAGCATGTATCATCAGCAAATGAAACCACGTCACAATTTAAATCAAAGGTAAGTAAGTTATTTAAATAAAGTGTGAATAAAACGGGAGCCAGAACTGTGCCCTGCGGTACATTCAACTATAGATGTAAACATTGTTATAACATAAATTTATATAGTTCTGCATATAAGATTGTTCACTTTTGTATATAAGTATGTGAATATAATTGTGAAAATGTGGGGTTAGAATAGCGAAATAATGTGTGTCATACAAATGCATTTTAAAAGTTATTATATTATTTGGGATCGGTCAGTGGTCGCGCGGTTTAAGGCGTCAGTACTCGAATCGAGGTGACTGGATCGCTGTGGGTTCGACCCCTGCAGCCGGCAGACCATATATAAGCTATATTCGTGGAGAGATTGGCACCCTCTCTGCGGGTATGGTAGGGTGGAAGAATGTTGGCTTGAGTCAATGTGAGAGATTGATACCGGTTGACATTTGACTACCCCCCTAATTAATAAGGTTTTCCAGGTTTTCCTCATTCCTGCACTGAATGGTGGTTAGGGTCTACCAACGTAAGTCGTTCCTGGGCGCAAATGCGGCCTGCTTATTAATAATATGCCGCCCTCTCTCCCGCACAAGTCTTCAACTTCTGGGCTAATCCTCGTGATTAGAATGAGGGGTAGAGATATTATTATTATTTGAGGAGAGTTTAAATAGTAACAGTGGAAAAACAAAACCTCAGTAATTTTATTTCTGATGTTACTTTTGTTCTACGTGTTTTATTATTCGAGATTTCAGTAGCTAAAAGACACTACAACATTTTACAGCGAGAAATACGGCGACCTTAACCGTGTTTTAATACCGGCTATTAATTAATATTCATTCATGATAAAATTTGAGAAAAATTATTAAAATTTATATACCATTAGTAGCCAAAAGGAAACCAATTTAGTATTGAAAGAAATGTAGGCAAGGCAATACAAAATTTCCTGCGTGACCTTATAACAATATACAATTAAATTTGCATAACACAAACACTTTCCTGTAGTTCTTGGTCATGGATATTTGTAATTGGTATTGAAAATAACAATGTTTCATGATGGATCAAGCACCAGATTCTTCAATTTCAGGAATAACTCCAAATGAGAACATAATAGTGGGCCGAATATTTATTTTACCCGCACAGTAAATATGAAAATTCAAATACGCCGGCATCGATAACAAACACTCCGAAAATTGCTATGTAAATTCACTTAAGCGGCCCAGGCGACCATAGCGTTTCACTTCCACCAGTGGAAATTTGTGTTACGAGGTCTATTCCATCGAGGGTGGATCACATTCGATGGAATTAAGGGTTTTGGGAATGTTATAAGAAACGAGCGAATACAATAAAGATGCAACATAAATGAAAATTTATTTTTTCAGTTTCGAATACAAGGCTCACTTGAATTTTATACTGAAATGTAATTCACAGTGGTTCGTATATAACTACATCTATATGTGTAATTCGAAAGTGGTTATAATATGTGTGATATATTTTTATTTAAAAACAAAGAAACCATACATTCTTTAGGGAAACTGAGAGGTCACAGTTCTAAAATCCAAAAAAATACATACATGCTTAAGGGCGCCGTATTTTAAAAATAGTGTTTTCTACAAATACAAATAATTTTTGACATTTAAGAACTAAATAATATACAGGGTGAATCAGAACGATTTAAATATCCCCACCACAAGTCCAAATAATTTAATGTCAGAAGATCGTGGCAGTCATGGTAAAGGTCCTCCTCATTCAATCTCCTAGTATTAATGCTGTACATAGTATGGATATAATAGAATCTGGTATATGAGCATAAGACACCATACTGCTACAATATGCTATGGCCGCCACGAATCTCCATCTCTTTCACGATTCGGTTGCAAATTTCCCGCGTCACGCCTGCGTTTGCAATACACTTGCACTCTCTGCACACCGTTGCAAAAGTAGCTGCATTTGGCACAGGATTACCCGGAAATCGTTCACTTCACCATAAATTAAAACGGTATTCATCAACTGCGAGTTACTATTTTAAGCCATTCCTGTTATTTGAGAAACTAACGAAAATGCTTGCATCACAAAAAAGTTAATACGAAAAGTAATCGGCTACTACTAACAGAATTAATTTACATGTTGATAAATTTCGCTGTGGATCTTAGACCAGGTGCTCTCGGGTTCGACACTGTATGGCAAAACCGTCATTAGTATACCCGGACCCGTCCATATATTGATAGTTTTTTTTTTACTGTTGGCACTGTGGCTGCTACGTATCGATGGTCTTTCAAAACGTCTCGTAATAGCCTCTACAACTGGTCGCATTCCTTATTGGTAGACCACTGTTATACGAGAAGCAGTAGTAAAATTGCAAAAAGGAAGCTTGAAGGAATGACGAGACCGGAAGTACAAAGTTATATTATAGGCATTCGTATTTCAGGTTAAAACACAAGTAGAAGAAAATGTATTTTCTTATGAAACTAATCTATGGGTTGGCTGTCCTACTCATATCTAAAGTGATGACACTAGCACTAATCAGAAACGAATTATAAAAGCTTTGGCTGAATAATTTTTATTTAATTACATCACAGAAACAAAAAAGTGATTTTTTGTTATTTCTTAGGTTTTTTTTAAGTTACCGTGTTTTAAGCTTTGTAAGAAATTTGCGTCTAGCACCAACAGTAGGAAGCGAAATCAATGTATGTTCGCTTATTTACAGCTTAGTCAGAGAATAACAAGAGCAACTCAAAGAGTCCCAATTAAAACTAGGAATATGTATATTAATTTCGCTACTGGTAGCGACTAGTTAAATAGGTCGCACCATAATAACACGGAAAACCATAAACAACGGTCCGTGCTGGTTACTGCAAGTCTCAAGTCTCAAAACCACTAAATTAAAACCGCTTAGTTAGTATCTTATTACCACAATTGTCACTGATTCATTACTGCTATTAACCATGAAGATCTATCGGAATAATGTTTTTGATAACGAAAAGTAATTTTGAACAGAAGACATTAGTTTTGTTAACTTATAATCTGTATGAGATTCAGTTATATTGTCCGTAGTAAAAACCGTCAGAATCTACACAGATAGTAGACAATCACTACTGAACTTAAACAATCATAAAATAACATATATATTAGCATAAGAATGCCAGCAGCTACTGGTGGCTCTGCCGACAACAGCATGTCTGTATGCTGGGGTAAGGAACATGAGTGGTACAATGACAATAAAAAAGTTGATAAGCTGGCTGGGAGTGCATCGGGTATCAATATTTTTCGACCTGGTCCCTCCAGTATGCTACCACCGTCAGCTTTTGTTGAAATTACAGAGGAGGAAACCCACAAAGAGTTTAGGAAAAGATAGGATAAAACAAATAGCTGTCAAGTAGCTAAGGAGTTCCTAGAGTACTCCTGCAAGGATACAGCCGAAAAGTACCTAGCCATATCTAGGATAAATCTTCACCTGGTGACAGGTATTCAAATTGGACAGTGCTGACTAAGACAATAGCTTTACTATATGACGAAATGTGAAACATCTCTCAGTTGGGATTGCAAACAGGGAGACAAAACAGTATTTTATGCACTCTGCGAGTGCACTGCCGTCTCGTCAACAAGAGAATTGGTGTTGAGAGAACGATGACCTTCTATGGCCTACATTAGAGAGATTCCATAAGTGAAATCACCACCTTTTTTTCTTTTATAGGGTGGTTAGCAGTATGTAGGGTGGAAGGTAGTCTTTTAAGCTACCTTTCCACAATTTCAGATTCCAGTTTCTCAGTTATTTTGGATTGTATTAAGAGTAGTGAGCAAAACAGGTTTTCCGTCACTCCGTATTAAAAGAACCGCCTACAAGAAAAATAGTTTTGAAAAATCAGCTAAATTCGAGAAGAATTTTTAAAATTTAACAAAAGACTGTCATTGCAAAATTTCTTAGCAGAGGCGCTCTAGTTCATTATGTCACTTTCTAAAACTTTACACGTTTAGAATTTTCATAATCCTATTTTTAACTAGAAGAAAAAGGTTCGTATTTCCTCAATAATATGTTAAAGTGGATTAAGTGAATTTTGGAAATAGGCAACTTAAATTTATAAATATTTTGAAAGAACGGTATTTTACAAAGTATTTCATATTATTTAACAGCCGTGAAAGAAAACAGCTTAGATTGAGATCCCACTGAATGTCGTCGACTTAAACTGACCTAAATCTGTGAGCAATCTGGTGCATTAGGGCTAACTGCCTTAGAGAGCAATGATTAATGCAACAACAAACTTATCGTCCTCGCATTTGAAAACCAACCGAACATTTAGTAATCAAGCTTCTCCATTCAAAGTGTTTCCAATTCCCATCCTCTCTCATCCACTCTGTATCCGGGGATTCGATGTCAGCAAGCCGACAAAGCTATAAAAGGGAAAACTGACAAATGCGTGATAGGTGTGTGCAAACGATCAAACGTCGCGATATGCATTTTTATGAAATTTGCGTTTCATTGCTGCCAAAACCATCACATCTAGCCGCAGCTGCGTTGACAAATAAATCGAGGCGCCCTTTTGCCCGTTTCGTTAGCAATCTAGCGCGAACCAGTGGAATCATAATCGATTTGCCGTGGGCGGTTAAAGTCGAACAAAAAAGGCCTATTCATCACTTTTCGGTCTCTAATTCTAATTAGTATATTTAGTATGTCTTGATAATGATTTAAAATGGCAAGATTACTCCTTGAGAAAGGTTATAAAAGTCACATTAACTAAAAAATAATAATAAAGATTCTCATAAACCTATTGAAATAATGCTCACACGTGGACATTTTCATGTCTACACAAGATCTATAGATCGGATATTTTCGTATCTCTATTATGTGGAGCAGTGTCCTCAGATCAAACACTTGTGTCACGATAACTATTCTAGCGAGTACGTAGACTTTCGTCTGAATACACATCTTGAATTATAATGCATATAAAATGGCTTTGCAAGTTCTGCTGGTCAAAAGAAAACAGAACATCTAATAGAACTCCTATTATTAGTCCTGAATTATAATATAACACATCTATACTTTATAAAGATATGGTGAAGAGGAGTAACTTAGAATATGCTTCTTGGCTATTTGTCTTGGCAATTCATTCTTTGGTCAAGCATTTTCTCACTTGTTTCTTTTTCGGGTCTTTTACGTAGATTTATTAGGGAGATTTAATAGTTTACATTCTGAAGCAATCAGAGATCTTCATCCTGCTCTTTAATCAGGGCGATTGAAAGCCTTTTTATGGAGACTGCGTTTCAGCCAAACGGCATTATCTGTAGAGCAGTATCGTTACGATCTAATTTAAAGGTCTTTCTCTATCCCAATCAAACTGAGATGCCTTCTGAGTCTATAATGACCTGTCAGGACCCCCACCAGTTTGACCTTCGAGTGAGGTGCAGCAGCCGCACCGTCCTAGATTAATTAGCTTCTTCATCCTAATATTTGAAAATCCCATTTATTAAGGGCGCTATTAATACTACTAAGTTCGGGTCTCTGACCAGGCGCCCCAGGTCAGAGACGAGTTAGCTGGTCAGTTTTTTTGTTACCGAACATTCCTCTATAATCCTGAATTCATGCCAACTCCACCTCTTTCTGTCTATCCAGATACTCCTAAGAACGAGGGTAGAGCTAAGAGCCTGAGTGTAGCCTGGCTGTCAGAGCAGATAAAGATTTCCCCTCTACACAATTCTTTCTTTCTTGCTTGTCACCAGTAGAATATAGCAAATATACCTCTGTCCGGAAAACCGTGACATATAGACTCATTGAAAAACTCATGATGGATATCCTAATTCTCCAGGTATATTCCTCCACCTGATAACGCATCTCCTACCCAAAACCCATCCGTGTAGTATACTAGGGATCCAGTAGGGAACATAACCTCTATCTGCTCCCACCGTTATCTCCAGGGAAAGGCAAACTTCCTTTTCAGCCTCAATATATCCATCCCTTCAGTAATTCTTGAAACAGATATTGGGATCTCCCTCTCCGTCCTAAAGGCTATACCAGCAGGACCTTCCGCTCGACCTCCTGCTCTCCAACCTCCCGCATCCTTTATCCTTAGGTACGTCGCTATCACCTCCCTTACAACACATGTAGAAATACAGCAGAAGCAGCGGCATTTGGGGTCGTCCTCACCGCATCCGTAATACATAAACAGGCCATTACCACCAAACTGCCTCTTAGCCACTGTCACCCGGTTCACACTCGGCCACCACACCAAGGCTCCATGTGTATATAATTTTTTTGATCTACAATCACTAATTTAAGTAGGGTGTTTGGCTTGACAGTGTCACTTTATTGCCTGTCGTGCGATAAAATCTAGGAAACCAGAAGCACTATAACCTATTTTTGTAGGTATATGTTTGTAAGTTGAAGAAAATTTATAAATAATCAGAAAACGTACTCCTCGCCTATTTTTGTGGGAAAACAAAGACACTAAAATCGTAATTATTATGGTATATTCGCTCAATGTTGAAAACCAAATTATTTATCAAGAATAATATTGCCTTCAACAAGTTGACGACATACACAAAATAAGGAATTGGATACAAGCCTAAGCAATCAAAAGCGTTTTCGCAAGCTCAAACATACAGATTTTTGCGCAAAGCCTATGATACCTATTAAAAAAAGTAAATTGTGTACATGTTGAAATCTATATAGAAATATCTTATTATAAGTAGTTCTATTTATTGGAATTTCGGGTGCCTGCAGACGTGACAAATTAGTAAAAATGAATGTTGAAGATGTTGAAACCAAAGAATCCATTTTGATAGTTACTATCCCTGATTCAAAGACAACAAGAAGTCAAACTTTTACTGTCACAAATAACATCCAAGATAATTTTATCAACTCTTTGCCATTAGATATATAGGAAGCATTTAGCCTTGAGACCTAGAAACGAAAACACAGCACGATTATTCTTAAAATTTAACAAACGCAAGTGTTTTAATTAAGTGTTAGTAATGAATGTTACTGATAAAATACCAAACGATATTGTTAATTATTTTAATCTACCAGAGCGTAATTTCTACACAGGGCCCTGCTTTCGCCGAACATCGGCTATTTTATTGGTCCACGGTAGAGGTGATATACAATTGAAGCGACATGGGAGATGAAAGAGTTCTACAGTAGCACAAGGATACATAGAACTGGGCTATCAAATTATGTACAAGTAATTAAATGTATCAGTCGCAGTGATGAAAATTTGACTATCAAAATATAGCTCTAATATGCTTTCAGCATCCAAATTACGAATGCTAACAAATTAATTTCTTACCATTATTCTATTTGTTATAATTAATATTCTTCTATTAAGTTAATAATTGAAAAGTTTTATTTTGCTGAATGATTGTAGATAAAACTTTGTATGCATTACGAGCAATAATGTCACTTACTCTCTTAATACGTAAATAAAACTTGTAAAACAGTCATCTCCCTCCCTTATGAATTCATTTCGTTATCTAACATATGTACTTACTTAAGAACTTTTCAATAACAGCTTTAGATTTACGAAACAATTTTCTTTGTCCTTTTACGATTTCATTGTTCAAAAAGAGCCGTCATGTAGCATCCATTGGAAATTGCGATTGAGCATTTAATAAAGTGAAATGTTTGCACTGTGCAATGTAGTTAACAGTTTAAACATTTCGCGGCTCAATAAACACATTGTGCTTTTCTTCCTCTCTGTACCGGATTTGAGGTTTGTATATCGCCCTAACATTCTAATTAAATTAATTGATAATACATTTGCACACATTTCTACTTTCCCACGCTACACAGAAAGGGTTTAAGTGGGGGACAATTTTGCTACGGGTAATTCAATTTTTGATGGAATATTCTAAAACGTTGATGGCATATGAGCGCGCCTACGTGAGCTGATCTCTAAAGGACTTTGGACTGCTGTTTCAGATGCTTTCCAATAAAGTTTCAAATATTTGCATTTTGTGTATACAGTGCGTCTCTAAAATCACGCACAAATTTATTATTAGGTAAATAAAATACATTATTGAAAATTTCGAAACAGGTCAATTTTTTATTTTAATTTACTTTTCTTCCAAATAATAATTTAATATACAGGGTAACCTACCTTCGAGTAATGAGGTCATCATATTATTTTTAAGTGGAACGATAATACTGTAAACAAAAAATATAATTTACAATGCAATTGTTGAGCCGATTTTATCATATGGTTCAGAATGCTCATAAATTATAGAAAAAGTAAAAAAAAGTGGAGGTAGTAGAAATTATGGCATCATTAGGACCTAGAAAATTATGTCTTAGGATTTTTGTTCCCTATTAATGTCTTTTGTGTATACATACAACAAAATGTTACTAAAAAGTTTTTGATTTAAGTATGAGTGCAAAATGCATACTTTGAGGAAAATCTAATATCCAACAAAATGTTAAAATAGGTCTATCGAGTTAGAATCTTTACACACACTCAGTCTCTTCTTTTGAGAAACATTTCTCAGTAACATTTTGTGGAATCTCACATAAAACGGCAAAAAATCTGAAATCAAGTAACAAATTTAGACCCAAAGAATTAGTATTTTCGAGAACTACATTATCAGATAAGTCTATCAATGACAGCAGTATATATTATATTTAAAAACATATGTGCTTTTTTAAAATTTGACCTTTTAATACTACAGGGAAATAATCAACAGGTTTTAACGTTTAACAAATTACAACTCGTAGTCGCGTAGTAAGCAACTGCAACAAACAACGAATATTCACGAATCATGTGATCGTAACTCGCATACGGATTGGATAGCAAACGGCGATTATAGTTGGGAAGGGAATAGGGTTTACCTTCTTTCGTTTAAATTGTAAACTCGATATGGTAAATTCCTTATATTGCTGTAAATTAAAATTCTAAATTTGACGCATTAAGATTTTTGTAAATATTTTCAATATTTTTGCAAATAATGCATGTCAAATTTTACATTTTTTGTTCTTGCTGCGTAGGCACCATGACTTTTTAATTCAATAACTTTTCATGAAAAATCTCATTCCTCGTAAAGACGGCAATAAATAATCTTTTGCATGTTAAAATAATAGCTCAGCTTTCCATTTCATAAATGGATCATCTATAATCATATTTTTTAAAATGGAATTTGATTTATTATAATTTATCATCTCATTTTATGTGACACAGCGTCACGAAGTGCAGATTTGGGTGAAGATTGCCAAAGAATGCGTCTGAACGAGATGAATACCCGCCGAGCATATTATTTTCAGTCCCGGATTACCGGGTAGACATTCTAATTTAATTATACCGAGTGCTTATTAAAAATAGATTTAGCATTCAGATTTCCTTGTTGATTATTGTGCTTTTACGGCTCCTATTTTCCTTTCCGGAAACGTGAGGAAAAGGTATTTTTGCAGTTTGTAGATTCAAAGTAAAGTATTTCTTATAACTTTTCTAGGAGTTATAATTTATTTAATGTTCTACTAATTTATTATTATGCAATAGTCATTTTACTTTGAGACAATTAATTGAGAAAGAACGGCCTAAGGCTCTATTAACATCTATGACATTTTACTAAAAAAAATAATAATTAGATCTAACATGCCTTAATAAGATGGTGATAATGAAAAAGATACAAGGTGCAAAAGTTGGAATTTGAAATGAATTTTCAATAATTATAACGTTTTTGAATGTACAAACGCAAACATTTGTAATTAGATGTTATTGAATACGAATTATAATCTGTTATCAATTTCGATGTATTTTCTAGAGGGCACCATATAAGTCATGTCTATGACGTAACTGTGAGCGCATTATAGTTGTATGTAATGTTCTTTGATACCAAATATCTGTGCAACATGCTAAGCAACAATTTCATAGTGAAGGTTACATTCAATAAATTTCCTAAAATGAAATTAATTTAGCTGAATTTACTAACGAAAAAAGACACAATGAAATTTTTTAATGATTTTTAAAACCCAAATTCTCTTTTGAACATATGGAAACACGCAAACAACCACAACAGATGAGATTTTATCTTTGGACACTTTACATGTAATCTGTTCCTATCTTTTAAATTCATAGATTACTGTTTACGTGTGCAGATTTCTGTTCCCTTCTAATGAGTTCAGTATTTGTAGATGCTAATGAATGCATAAATTAACATATTTGGCTCAGATGTCAAAAATGTTTTTCAGCATGTTTTATTGGATTCAATATTAGAAAATCTTTTATTAATAGAATTTAGAAAATATCTTGTCATTTCGCGCAATAGCTTAGTGTCTGAAAAAATTTAAATAAGCTCGATGCATGCACTAAAAACTATTATTTTAAACACAGTGATTTACTTTTCACCAAATATATATTCTGTAATCTCTTTGAAAACCTCGAATATTTAACAAATTCCGTCATATCTTCGTTTGTTAAATTTTCAAGTTCCATCTTTAATTAAAAATTATCAAATGGTGAATTCCATCTGCAGTTACATTGTGGTTTCCGTTTAAAGAAACACTTAAACTTTTCCCATTTGAATTTGCATTTCTTCTGCAGTCCGTGTAGTTGTCTTGAAAAATTCAGCAGATCTTTATTCGAGTCGTTTTACTTAATTTGTGCAATTATTATGTTAACAGTATGTGTAAAATACGGGACATGTTTTCGACATTAATATTTGAAATACAGTAACGACATTTGCAGCATTATCGCTAAGAACTCTTAATAGTTTTTTTCCGTAATTTTCCATTCTTCTCATATCCATTTCGTTTGTGAGTTATAACAAAGTAACTTTCATTTGTTATAAATCACATCATTTCATCAGTTATACAAGCACACATTGCTTTAGCATAGTGAAGTCCAGTTTGTATATTTTTCTAATTTTTTTAATGTAAACCAGAATTCAATATTATAGGCTAAATGCTAATGGTCAAAAAAACAATTACATGCGTATTTTTTTTTATCGATGAGATGCTATGTTTTTATATTTACGCTGTGGAAACTGAAGATATGGAAGTCCAAAGTTTGACTAAAAAAAATGGCGTCTACTCGCGCTAAGTTGAAACTGTTCAGTCAGGTTTCTATAGTTAAATTCGCATTTCCGTTTGCATACACACACATTTATTTGCCATACACATGCTTGATTGCAAATGTATTTATATTTATATAAGGAAAGTAAGACTTATAGTAAACTATCTCAGTCATTCATTAGCGGACACCAGACATATACCGCTTTTAAGTTTGTTAATTCTTCTCAGTATGCCATAGATCCGTCAGAAGGGAACTTGAGTAGAGACGTGATGCGACATGTAACTACATCTTGTGGCCACATACATGGCGGTCCATCTGCACACACATCTTTAATACAATTTGTAGTAAATAATACTACAGTTGTGTCTCTATAGTTTTGGTAATGATGATCACAAATATTGTAATATCATCCATAAATATTATTTTCCTGTATAGCCCCATTTTAAATTTTACATTTATTACAAAATGTAATTTTAATTCGTTTAGCGTCCTTTTAAAGAAATAAAACTGTTGAATTAAGTATGAGAATGCTTGGATGTCAAGAATATGTGAATATTTATATCAAATTTACTTTATTACTGAATTAATATACAGGGTGTTAAAAAAGAGTGTAAAATATTTAAGGAGTTAATAGTATGAACCAAAATAAGCATAAAAGTCTCAATAAACATGGGTCCGCAAATAACGGTTGCGGAGAATCGTTTTTTAGCCCCTTTTTATTTTGCAAAAACGTTGTGTATTTTCTTATAATTGTTGGTTGTTTAGTGAAATAAACAGTACGTATTTGACATTAGTGTATGGTACTCCTGTAAATAGCCTGGAAGAGCTGCAGCTACGGATTAATAAAAAGTGTCAAGAAATCCAAACCAAGGAGGGTGTTTTCGAAAGAGTTCGAATATCGTTGAGACGAAGATGTCGTGCCTTCTTGGAAATGGACGGAGGGCACTTGGAACATCTTCTGTAACTTAGTTTTTTGTTTGTTAAAAGCTTCCTTTGTCGGTTTATTCCTAATAAAATAAAATGTTTGAAAAACGAATAATGGTCCATATCTCCGCAACCGTTACTTTGCGGACCCATGCTTATTGAGGCTTACGGTGAGCGTTCTATCAAACGATATATATAAGGTCTGTTCCAACAACCGTTGAGAACTGGTTCAGAACCGTGAGAAATGTTTGACCAACACCGTCTTACGTCGCATTCGCCGAGAGTACATTAATAACTGAACTGACTGACTAATCCTGGACGGTTCGGAATCGATTCTTGCTGTGTTGGAAAAAACCCATAGTTTTCGCTCAGTAACTTCTTAACGGATAATGACAAAAATAGGCGTTTTTTTTAATAGACTATAATTAATATTATTTTAAGTCGACGCTGTGTTTTGAAATTTTGAAAAAGTGTTAAATTATTTTTTTTAAATAAATTTTCAAAATTTCAAAACGCAGTGTCGACGTAAAATAATATTTGTAGTCTATTAAAAAAAACCGCATATTTTTATCAGTTTTCGTTGAGGAGTTACTGAGCGAAAACTATATCCCTTTGGATTGAGCGCTCACCGTAAGCCTTAAGACTGTTCTGCTTATTTTGGTTCATACTATTACCTCCTGAAATATTTTACACTCTTTATTTAACACCCTGTATATTCACTTGAATGAAGTTAAATATTTCAAGTAAATTATATTATAATACTTAAATACAGAATAGATTTTTTCCGTGCAACGCCTGCAAAAATGGCCAACCTGTACCCACGACCAGCTCTTTATTTCTTGTTTCTACAGAATATAAAAACTCATAAGGTGTGTTCCATTTCTTCCAAATGATGCTTTATTTCCTTCGGTTAATGAAAAAATACACTCGATTTATGAATTTCAAAAGCGGAGCAACCTTATAAAGGAGAGTGGGTAGTATATACTGTTTAATAACTGAAAATTTTTGATATATCATATTACTGCCTGCTTTTTATATTTGTGTTAGATGAGTTAAAAAGGAAAAACAATCAGGATAAATTCAATTATTAAGGAGAATCTAATTCAAATTAAAAATTAAGATCCATTGCATATCCGATTATAATTAGATAA
Source organism: Monochamus saltuarius (assembly GCA_025584915.1). NCBI lineage: Eukaryota > Metazoa > Arthropoda > Insecta > Coleoptera > Cerambycidae > Monochamus > Monochamus saltuarius. The sequence goes on from CM046721.1 coordinate 21,566,555, forward strand.
AAATATACTTAACATTTTCCTTTTTCGTCAATAATACAGATTTGGAAAGTGAGGATCTTGATGGTGAATTGTGGTTTGCCGCTTGCGTGTATTTGTGTCATGCTACACGCATACTTCCACCACCGCCGTGCTCCCACTCTTCGCATAACGCAGTGTTGCCAGGTGAGAAAAATTCAGTGCATGAGAATAATTTCAAAATAGCATGAGGTTTGGAGAAAAAAGCATGAGATGGCTTAATTTATCAAAAAACACCTCTTGACACAGCTTAATTTTTAATTACTTTTGTAATGCCATTTTTATTTCATTAAAAAGCATTATGTTATGCTATTTTATCATAATATTACACGAACGTTGAGGCGCAGTTGACGTGACGCAGGGTAACTCACGGGTCGTAAAATCTGTTGTTTCCAGAAAATGCAGGTACCCTTACGGAATAGAGTTAGGAATCACTGCAATACAGCGTGAATACAGCACACACACCGCATATCCGTCGGCTGTCATACCCCTTTATGTATTCATTGCTAATTATTAAGAGAGCAGTCTACAATAAAGGACATTTCAAGTATCCAAATATTGTAGATACCTACCTACACCTCTATCTATTCAATTTTGCCCTCGATTTTGCCTTTATTTCTCGTTAGGTCTTTGTTTTGGTAGATTTCAAAGAGTAATTTTAATAATTTTATTATTTCTTTTTGTGTCTATTAAAAAGCATGAGATTTTGTAATCAAAATATGAGAGCATGAGATCTCATGCAAAAGCATGAGACCTGGCAACACTGGCATCAAGTGACCGGATTCATGTCTGTAACACGTAATCTGTTGCCCATGGCTTATGGCTTGCAGTCTACGCGTGTTGGCGATACGGAACCGATTACCGTAGTAGTGGGGGGGAATGCTAGACCAATGCACGGCGCCGCGCCATTTATAAGTCGTACCCTCCGTGGAATAAAGCGGCAATTTCTACTTTATCTGTAAAGATCCGCAATTTCCGAATCTGTATTGTTGCAGCATATGTCAAAAACATATCCATATCTATCTCTAAACGAACATAGAAAAATATAGAATCAAGAACGTCTTTGTATTTAATTTCATTGGACTACACTAACATTTTCACATACGTTATGAGAGGCAAACATGTTTATCTAGAAAAATGGCCCCCGGCCCTGCTTGATTCTGAAATAAGATCTACAAAATCTAACAAACTATCTGTTTTTATCAGAAAAATACTATTTCTGTATAAGGTATGAGAAAATTTATACGGATAAGTTTCCCAAAATAAAACATACCTACAATTGCAATGTCTTAGTTTTACTTCGATTTGCTGTTGATTTAAAATTTTTTATTTAGTAAAGTGGTTTTTCTGTATGATGGAATAGATACTGTTATTAAGTTTCTGAAAATAAGAAACTAAGTATGTGAGCAAAAGTTTAATATCTTAGGCCTAGTTTAATTTTAGATCTTTCTCGAATTACACACAGTTCATTAAAATGTTGCACACATACTGAACTTTTCATCTAGAAAAACATATTTTTGACATTTTATGGTGTCTCTTCCCTCGTATAGAGGACTCTTTATTATTGACAATATGTGAAATCTAGGAAAAAGTTAAAGTAAGATATTAAAACTACTCAAATCAGAAATTTCGTCTTATTAATAACATTTTGCGATATATCACTGACATTTTACTGATGAAATAAATTAGTTTTTTCCAAATTTCCTAGGATTGTATGTTGTAGATGTTATTTCACAAAGAGGTAAATAAAACTAAATGAATTGATTGAGTTAGGGGCATTATTTTTTTTCTCAAAATGATGTGGTTTCCTGGGAAGTAAGAAAAAAGTATGTTTTTGTGTAACAAAAAATTTTACATATGATATGTACATCGTGAAAAAGCTAACTTCCAAAACGTTAGGTCATTCAATGTCACTAGGAAAGACAACTAGCGACCTCTAGTAGATTGTCAGAAACTAATAGATTGTTTCTTGAATGATGTAGATGCAATATTTTATATAGATATATATACCTACAACTACGTAAAACTTTTTGCTCAATTTTAATATTAATTTTTTTTATCTTAATTCTAACACTTTGTTTTTTTTATGTTTGCTCTTATTTATTATAATCCATTACATACAATTGTGGTGGTGTCTATTTCTTGATATTGAGAGTAAAAAGTGTCAACTTTTCAATTTTAGAACGTAGTGTTCCCACCTTCCCCTACTACGAATGAGAACGTCGACGTCTTCAGTCTAATCTCGGAAATTATAGCGCATTATTTATTACGTGCACAGAGCGTAGTCTCAGAAAGCCCTAACATCAAATTAATTAAATTTATTAAGGATTGCATGAGCTATTCCACTTCTAAGGACACTTCGATGTCAACAATCTTGCACCTTGGGGTATTATCAGAGAATAACATGAGACGGAGAAACAGGAACAGGAAAAGGGTAAGAGAATACTAGAAAAATCCTTTTGTTTCTTCGCGTTTTGTTGTTCACGTTCTTATATAACCGGACCGTATTGAATCTTCAATTATAAATCAGTCGCTAAATTACGGAGTAATATTTGTAATATCCACTACATGTGTTATCTAAAACTTATCTAAAAAAATGTTTTGAATGTACAGGGATTCTCACAAATTCAATTTCGTATAAAAAAAATCAAAGATACCAGTTCGTAAATGATTTAAAAATATATTCCGGCACTGGAAACTGGTTCACTGTAAAACCTGACAAGGCAAAGCATGCAATCGGTGGAATGAATGAAAATTGTAAGAAATTCCCAAGGAAAGGAAGAAATAACATTTAATGACACCTATTTTACACATCAAATTCAACTGCTTTTACCGATATTGTTATTAATTATTAATAAAATTAATTTGGTGTTTTATTTAATAAAATAATCTGATGATACAACAACAAAATTTTGGGCTCGTCTTAGCGAATTTCTACAAACTAACACAAATGTTCCTGCTTCTTGTTCGTTTTGAATTTGTACGTTATTGGCAGCAGCTATGATACTTTTGCGTAAATCATCAACAGTGTCCACTTTGGTAGGATATACTTCATTTTTTAAATATTCTCACAAAATGAAGTTCAAATGATTTTGAACGAGTCACAAGATCTTGGCGACCATGATACCGGTCCTCGTCGTCCAGTGCTTTGACATTAATGTTTGGACACGCTGTACATGGTACGGATACAATACGAGTGTGATACGTCACACAGCTGCAGTACGCCGCGCCGCGGACGTCCTGGACCTCCATCTCTTCTACGATTCGGTTTCAAATTTTCATCGCGTTGTACTACGGTTACACTCACTGCACATCCCGATAAAAATAGCTGCATTGGACAAATGTTTACCGGGAAATCATTCGGCTAAAGCATTTTTACTCCACCACAAATTAAAACAATATTTGTCAACTCCGACTTGCTCTTGACTTTTGAAAATCTATCACAAAAACGTCAAGAGTCTAGATACTACAATAGTCAAGCGATGTAAAGGTTGAAAATACTACAACTTCAATATTTTTTTACACGGAAACTGTAAGATTATACAAAAAAAAATTGGCAATATTGATTTCATTTACCATGGCGCATCTAATCCCAAAGTTCTCGGGCAATTCAATGTCGAGTTATAAAATGTATTTTTTTATGTTAAGATGAGTTTTATTAATAGTTAGTGGTTTACAATTTATGTATAGTAATTTATCGTATTATTATTTGCAACTTCAGATTATATTGATGTGTTTTACATTGTCAATTAATAATTTGCTAATTTCTGTGAACATAACAATTCACAAAAAGAAACCAACTGAACTGTGAATGCAGAAAATCTAAATTAATTTTTGATTTTCACAAGCTGCTATGATATAATTTTTTTAAAATTTCGGCTCTGTTATTAATGCATGTAACATTATTTTTTAAAACATATTTTACTCAACAATGAACCAAAAGTACCTGTTAATCATTATTTTATAATATTTTTTTTATTGCATTACAAACGTTTTTTTCATGCAATAATCGGCCTTACACTTGGAACTTCTCTTGTATACAAATATTTCCTAACTGCAATCCAACTACTCCATTAAGTCCTCTTTAATTGGTCATTTTTTGAAACAGTCTGCACGTATAAGCGGCAGAACGACTTTGTTCTCAAAACGTCAAAGTACCGAAAGAGAGTGAACCAACTTCTATTTATTCGTACATTTTGGTAATAGTCATTTTTGATATACGTCAAATATAGGTAGTCATTTGTATACGTGGGCTGTAAAATACTATTTTAACGTCCAAAAGAAAGTTTGCATCTTGAGGACGTTAAAATATTTCACGGCTGGGGTGTACACAACATTTTTTGTTCAAACGACGTGTATTTATTTCCAAAATCCTAATCTTTGATGACGTCAAGTAAACTGAATTGTCAGATATCTTTAAATTTTTATTTGATTTGACTGCATTTGCCATACGTTTGCGAGAATGAAATCAGATGAAGAAGCTTCCTGTACCTCACCTGAGTTAAAAGAAGCGACAAGTTGTGCTGTAGCCAGTTTAGTTCTGCAAACATTAAAAAAGTACAAAAAAACATAATATGTTGTGGTGAGAGAAGGAGGTATTCCCGAAAGCATTTTATTTGCTTACCTACAAGGGAATCCTCTATGTTAAATTTCTCATCTTTTTGGAATACATATTCATTGCTGAATTGTAAGATTAGTGTTAACGAAAATATTAACGTAAGAAAGTATTCAAAAATTGTACTGGTAGTAGACAGTTGGTTAGAGCCCAAAAAGTCGCGAGTGTTTAGTAGACAAGAAATCAGTTATTTCTTGGAGAATGCCCTAGATGTTGATCAATTACTGTGGAAGCAGATTGAGGATATTACTTTTACTTACATTACGATGAAAATATGTATTTTATGTGGTATTGATTGTTGGAATTTGTGAAGCTTTACGGCGAAAATTTACAAAATATCTGTGGATAATGTTGAAGATGTAAACTCTAATGTAAGCGCTAATTGTAAAAGTTCCTGATTTAAAAACACATGTTGAACGTAATTTCACACTTGTGAGCCATGATTATATTTCGCAAGTTATCAGGTATCAAAAGGGCAACTGTACTTGACAAATTGTTGGAATATGTCCAAGCAAATTTTACCGTCAAAATGCAAAAATTCTTATTCATTAACTTCAACGATCACAAATACTTCCAACTCGTGTTTATGTGTGCAAATTACAAATAATAATATTGAGTTGAAGTCACAAGTTCCAGAAATAACTATTTCTAACAATCCTAATTGTACATTTTAAATATCTATGTTAATTCAAAATAAAATATAATTCCTTGTCTTTTAAACATTGGTCTCAATAATTATTGGAACGAATAGGAGAAATGAGCTGTAGAAATATATGTATGTATCAACAAAAACGGTTAATGTGGAACATCAACGGTTTTAACGGCTGACAACGGCCATGGAATTGGATTTTAAGACAGCTAAACATTACGCGACATGAGTATTCACGGCCATTTGAACAAAAATGTATTTACTTCCATTTCTATCTCAAAGATATGCTTCTTTATGACAATTTTTTTCAAAGAATAATATGACAACATGTGTTATCGGAGCCAAGTGCCTTCGGCAATCTGTATAGTACGTAAGTACCAGAATTACCATAAAAAACAGGGTAGGTACCTACATAAAAATTATAAAATACATAGAGCGGCAAAAGAGGTATATTGAAAATGATCAACCTATGAACAAAACGAGTCTGGTAATATTGCAGTAACTTAGATTTTATGAGTTGGTTACACTAACGTGGTAGCTTCACATTTAGGGCGGGAATTTCAAAATTTTACGTCCAATTTATAGAAACATGATTTATATGGTCCAAATACAAACTTTCCGTTTTGGTTTCAATTGTACGTTGAGATTAAAATGCAGTATTACCAACAGCGTACATTTCCTAGTTGGATAGTTCTCCCTAGATGACTGTTTACTAATAACTCCTACTAATGTAAAGGATTCTGACCTTCTAAATATATTATGATTTTTATGGGTACCTACCAATTATCCGCATTAAGTAAAATTAATTTTCTGAAATATATTTTAAGTTTTCTGAACTCAAATTTAGAATTATGATTTTTTTTTTCAACGTTACCATAAACAGAATATACTAATCTCATATATAAATAACACATTCCGAAATTAAATTTAAGTTCAAATAATGTTATACGATTTCTAAAATTAAAATGATTGCTTTTGAATTATATAGGAAAAAAGTGGAGAAAATAGCCACCAAAAGGTTTTTTAAAAATACTTCCCATGCATGAATTCTTCGGTAGATTCGCCTCTCTAATTTGTTGCACTCATTACTTCAGAGAATATAAAAGAAACCGTGTTACCAGGGCGGGCACAAGTAATTAGATACCATTAACTTTACAACTCTTTGTTGTGCCCACAAAAATGTAAATTGTATAAAGTTTTAAATTAAATAAAATTACCTAGCTTGTTCGGGCTAACAACTTTGTAGAATTTCCTCTCGCAAGTCACTCTAATTGACGTGCACTGAAATATGACCCGTTCTGAAAAAAATTCCTCCGCTTCGCTACGTTTTTATGTTGTTAATTCTATATTTTTCTATAAATATTTAATTTATGACATGCAAACATAACGTGAATAAATGGACAGAATAAAAGGGTCCATTAATTAGTACCAAATAAAAAAGAAATATTCATTTAAAAGTAGACTGTACTGTTAAAAATAAAGTTGAAAATTGTCATAAACTTAAAAGATGCAAAATTTAATAAGAAAGTAGTAGGAATCACTTTTAACTAAATCAGTTAATGGGGTAATGGTTATTAAATTTGATAAAATGTCGCTATGATATACTTCTGTTAATGTCAATGTAACAAATTAATATTTTTTTCTTTAAGAATTAACAAATTAAGCATCTTCTGGAATTGCGAGGAAGGTAACTTAGTTACATCACTTTAACCGTATTGAGTCTCTTGTACTTCCTCCTAATAGAAGATCCGTCCATCCGAACCGTTAACCAACCTATTAGAGAGAAGGTGATCATGTTGGTCAGGGAGATCATTCTAATATAGACCATAGAAGGCCTTCCAAATGGAGTTCTCTCCTTGATTAGACAGCAGTGAACTCACAGATTGTATAATATCGTCTCGTCTTCCTGTTGATAACATTTGTTATATGTTTCACACTTCCTCATATAGGTTCTTACCTTATTTATTATGATTGCACCATTTGTGTCCATTGACCCAGTATACAGATATGCTGTCGGCGATTGTTGCCACTATTAGTGTCTGGTGACATTCCCATACTGATGTAGTCATTGATTGGCTTAAGATTAAGCAAGATCAATAGTGAGTGTCTACTGTTTGTACGTATTCAGATATAATTGCCCCTTGTACTTTTACGTGCAATTTCTGTGGTGCCTATGGTTATACCATAAAATTCTGTTCGTATCACGGTAGCATGTATATCCACTACACACTGATATTGGATATGTAGGAATCTGGAACAGATTCTTCTAATATAGACCATAGAAAGCCTTCCAACACGGATTCGAATGATGAAACGGCAATGCACTCACAGAGTGCATGATATCGTCTCGTCTTCTTGTTGACAAAATTTACAAATATATGTTTCACACTTCCTCATATAAAAAAGCTATATCCTTAGCTAAGGTACATTTTCATACAGATGTATTCTATTTGTTTCAACCCACCTCCGTCTTTGTAGATGTTTCCTTAATTATTTCAAAAAATGCTAACATCGGAAGTACTGTAGAGAGACTTGGTCCAAATATATTGAGGTTCGATGAACTCCTGGTTAGCTTCTTACCTTCTTTATTACTATTGCACCGCTCATGTCCATTGGCCCAGCATGCAATTATACTGTTGACGACTGAGGTCACTACTAGTGTCTGATGGCATTACCATTCTAGTCATTATCTTATGATTACACATGATCAATAGTGGCTGTCCACTGTCTCTACAGATTTTGATATATTTGAACGTTTGGTTACGTGCAATTTCTTTGGCGACTATGGTTATACCGCTCGTATCACGGTAGCATATCTATTCATTACATACTGATATGAGATATGTAGGAATTTGGAATAGATCTCATATCCTGCACCTTCCTTCCTTTTTGATATGTATGTGTGACTGTTAATTATATCATCACTATCGGTCCTCTCTCACTCTTGGTGAGAACTGGGTAGGGTCTGTCGAACGCAAACCGAAGAGTGCCTGCTTGCAGAAGGAGAATTTTCCGGACGACCCCATTCCACAGGTGACTTCTAACTTCTCCACATCCTATATTTGGTTAGAAGCCAAAGCTCTTGAAGCAAAGAAGCATTGTTAGCAAGGCCTCTTCTTTTAGAAGAGAATGTCATTTTTTTTAGCGATTAGTGACTCTTATTGTTATTTGATTAAATTCATTATTTAACCTTCACATCAATAGGTAAAAAACTTTCAAAATAAGATAATGGGATCTGTATATTGAATTTCACGTAGGTATGTGAAAATGTAAACGTGACTTTTATTAGTTAGACTAATAGTTATTTATGCAACAAGTACAAAAAGTAAGTGTTTATTGCACGCGACGTGAAATTGTCCAACGAGACCGTCAGGCCCAGTAAAACAACGCGTCTGCCAAATCAATAACCAAAATAATTTAAAATTAATGTTGGTTATAAAACTTTTTTACTAAAAAACATATTTATAACATTTATTCATTAAAAAAATGTTTTTAATACTTTGATAATACCTTAGATTTTTAACGTTTGACCCCTTCTGATTTTGGCTTCAGGAATGCAATCAAATTTAGACCCCGCACAAAAAGATAGGAAATGCACTCTCGGTCAAATTGTCTGAATTCTTGATATGTTATACATTTTGTAATCCTGAACAAAAGTCTCTAAGCTCCAAAGTACATGGTTTGGCTCCTATGGAGCTCCGTGACTCCACCATAGTATAGAAACCTCTAAAACGCATGTCACCTTTTTGAAAATCATATTTTAATTATTTTAATGTATGCCCTTAAGTTTTTGAGGATGCTGAATTTGAATATGATGTCAAATCGATAATATTGACAGTTGACAGCTGTCAAATGCTACAAAAAGAAATCTCATATTAAAGGATGTTATCATATGTTTTTGAGGACGCTGAATTCAAATAAGATGTCAAATCGATAATATTGACAGTTGACAGCTGTCAAATAGCTGTCAAATGCTTTAAAGAAAACAGAAATCTTATAATCAAGAATGTTATCATATGTTTTTGAGGACGCTGAACTCACATGTGATGTCAAATCGATAATATTGACAGTTGACAGCTGTCAAATAGCTTTCAAATGCTCTTAAAAAAAATAAATTTTACATCCAGGAATAGGAACTTAAAACATGACTTTAAAATAAGTTTGTTGAAACCAATGAAATTGACAGTTGGCAGCTGTCAATATTATCGATTCGAGATCTCATTTGAGTTCAGCGTCCTCAAAAACATATGATAACATCTTTTAATATAAGATTTGTTTTTCTTTGAAGCATTTGACAGGTATTTGACAGCTGTCAACTGTCAATATTATCGATTTGACATCTTATTTGAATTCAGCGTCCTCAAAAACATATGATAACATCCTTTAATATGAGATTTCTTTTTTTTTAGCATTTGACAGCTGTCAACTGTCAATATTATCGATTTGACATCATATTCAAATTCAGCATCCTCAAAAACTTAAGGGCATACATTAAAATAATTAAAATATGATTTTCAAAAAGGTGACATGCGTTTTAGAGGTTTCTATACTATGGTGGAGTCACGGAGCTTCGGAGCTCCATAGGAGCCAAACCATGGACTTTGGAGCTTAGTGCCCATTGAGACTTTTGTTCAGGATGACAAAATGTGTAACATATCAAAAATTCAGACAATTTGACCGAGAGTGCATTTCCTATTTTGTGCGGGGTCCTTTAACTATTTTTATATATCGATATTTTTCTTGTGTGAAATTGTGTTTCTATCATTGAGTAATAGCGCCAAAGATATGAAGGCTTCTGTGTTTTGCTTAGCTCGTTCAAATATATTTTCGTTAGTTATGTTAAATATCTTGTTTTCTCTGCACCATTTTTCACAGCGACCAAATGCTTGTTAGTATTTCTTTCGTGACTTTTCTGACATGAGATGGGAAACAACACTGGAAGCTTAATTCTCAATATCTTCAGGGAAATCATAGCATGAACTCATATTTATACTTTCACAATAATTACAAGAAATAATTCGATGGCAGCTATGTTTATGACTGTTGCTATGATAACTTCATAATAGACGATTTTTACATTATGTCGCATTAGAATATAAATTATTTTTAATAATACTAATTATTATTATTAATAATAACCTAGACAGTTTTAGATAAAACGTTGTGTGCAATACATGGGATACTACATTACCGCACTTACATGATTATGAATTTTACATACAAACGGTAATAATCTCTGTCCCACTTATTACGTAAACAACTATTATATTTGTATAACTGACATTGCTTTAATGGTCGTTAAAATTTTCAATGCGTCTCATTGGAATTAAATAAAATATATTTTCAATAATTTTTATTTCAATATACCTTTTAAATAGACATCGAACATTGTCATCAATTTTTTTATCTTGCTTAAGCCGAAATGTTACAGGGACTAATTCTGTATAGATACCTACATTCTCTGTTCTAAAATTTCATATTTATTAATTTCATGGTTCTGCGAACATTTATTTTATTTTTATCCAACCGAATTATCAAAATGTTGAATGCGTATATTCCAATAGATCGTTGTGAGTAATGTCATAAAATGCACAAGGTACAAAAACAATGAATAAAAATCAAATGTAATCCCTTTTTTAAATTTTCGGCAATTCACAAAAATCCAAAATATCCACAACAAATGTTGTTAATAATTTATAAATCCCTTTATAATTCTCTTTTATCTATATAGAGCGGATTTGACTACCTTTAAGCTCAGTTAGTCATACGAGTATATTTAATTTTTTCTCTGATTTCTCTCAAATATACAAAAATATCTAATGAAAAGTTAATTAACTGAAAATGGAACCTTTCCTCAAGAGAAAATAAAAGTGCTTTGATAAAATTTTAGACGTATTGTAAAAGCAGGAAGTATTTTTATATTTCAAAGATTTTATTTGCATTCTGAATACGTACATAATTTATAGCTACTTTACGTATACACATTTTTTTTATTAGGTATAAATTTCAACTTACTGTTGATGGAAAGTAGCCTGTACTTGCCTGTAAACAAGAATAAAGTATACCGTATAAACCTGTTTTGCCATTGGCAAATGGAAAATAAATCTGTGAGTTCATTTCGTGAATCTCTCATACATACATATCGCATCGAATAACTGGTTGACCACTACCGCGAACTGAGTAGATCGAGGTTTATATTGCATAATGATTATTTCATTATTAACTTATTTAATTAAACGACACATTAGAATACAGCAGAAAGCGTTAAATAACTTGCATAGAACGTATTATAATTTTGAAAAACAAAACAACAAACAATTGTTAAGAAAATCTCACAAATCATAATGTATTGATTGATAATTTGAAAAACAAAAACAGGGATATGGCACAACTTACTAGAGATACAATCATCAAAAACAATCGTTAAATTATTATTATTATTCATTGACAATGATTTTATCTCTGGAGGTAAGCTGTGCTATATTTCTGTCTCAAATAATCGATATAATTCAGTTTTTGAGATTTTGTTAACAATTGTCTGTTTATCAAAATTGTAATATGAATTATGCACAACTGTAGGAAAATTAATTTATGTTGACTTTACAATACAGTAAAAAATCTACTTTATGTAATTCTAAATTCTCTAGAAAAACTATGCAGTAAATAATTGTACAGGTATGAATTTAAAACATAATTTTATTTTTATATAAATTTTGTCTACTGCGATGACGAGTATTGATGAGTGTAGAGCAGATTTGACAAGATTCAAAGTTTAGTAGCCACATTTAATTTTTTGAAATTCGATTTAACATGTATGCGTCGTTATTAGTTCTAATTTTGAAATCGACCTGTGAATATTTCCCCCAAATTTATAAAAATATTTAATAAAAATTTAATTAACTGAGGAAGGACCTTCATCAGGAGAAATTAATTTTGCTTTGATAAAGTTTCAGGTGTACTGTAAAAGCAGATATTATTTTTATACTTCAAAGATTGTATTTGCACTATGAAGATGTAAATAGTCCATATCTACTTTACGTAGTTAAATTGAAGATGAAAAGCAATGCAGTAAATCAATTCGTAAACGTGTTAGTAAATTTGTATACGAATTTGAAAAATCTAAGTTTTTTTGTCGAATTTGTTCATTATGGAAAAAAATAATTTAAAGATTTAAATTTATGGCAAAGGCGCCGGGATAACAAATATTCGTAAGTCTGTGTTTTTTATCACTGACAAAATACTCAGGGAAAAATACTTTGCTGACTATATTTTATCTCTAGTAAATCTGCTTCCCTCTATCAGTAAAATGTACTTTACTGATAGTATAGCAAGATTATTGCCTGTGATTAGAGAACTGTTCTTATTTTTTATTTTCACTACCGTAGGTAATATTTTTCCTGTTCCAGCAAAATTTATTCTATAAAGATATTCCCGAATTTTTTTTTTTTATTTGTCCAAATACACAGAGTGTTCCAGATTGATGGTCAAATATAGTACCAGTACCACAGGTCATTTCAGAGGGGGAATTTTTATATGAAATTTTTCAATTTGTGTCCTTCCTTCCTGTTGAGATATTCGAGTCTCAAAATGGAAAAAAATAGTTTTTTTATTTTTTCTTAAAAACGGTTACACTTAGAAATTTCAATTATGGTGCGCATTATCAACTAATCAAAAGTTATTTTGTGGTGGTGTCTATTCCTTGGCTCATGTTGCTGGAAGGCGGGAATAAGCAACCCCTAGATTTATTTCTTTCAGAATTTTTTCCTGCAGTGGCCAATTCCAATAAAACTTTTTTTTAATGCTACACCTAATTTTACTACAAACTGTCAATTATAGACCTAATGGCGATTTTTTTGACAAGACAACAGAGAAATATCAACATAGCAACCGCCTACTGCCTACTGGTTATCAGTAATCGGTGACGAAACGATGTTTTGAGTAAGGAAAATCATTTTTATTTTTTTCCGCGCAGACTGTTGGTTGTATGAAAAAATTACAAGAGGAAAAACAGTAGTTATCAAGTTTTACAGTAGACCAGTTTTCAGTGCCTTGCAGAACTGTATTTTACATCATTTTCGAACTACTATTTTTGATTTTTTCTTTACAAAATTGTATTTGTAAAAGTTCCCTTTATACTCAGATTTTTTTTTTTAGATACTTTAACTCTTTCTATTACATATTATTGGTTATATGAATGGGTATTATTAAAGAGAGTGCGTTCAAGTTCAAGTAACTGCACGTCACTGCCCTATATCTCTGTTATATTTAAAGATATTTTAGCGACCTAGGTATAATTTTGCAGGTCAGTTGAGGTTTGGGCTATTTACTTTTAAAAACAAATTATTCTTACAAAATGGATGTCTTTGAAAATTTATTTTCCCGGGAGGATATTTTCTTTGACATATATAAAATTATTATCTCTTCGAATAGACTATGAAAATAATTTTAATTTGATATATGGGATGATAGCTCTTGTTATTGTATTAAATACATTTTCCAGAGCATTTCCAGGAACAGCAGCATATCCTGTTTTTCTAGACAAAACCAAGAAATGATAAAGATTTGAAGAATAGAATAAGAAATGTAGATTTGCATCCGAAATATTTATAAAACTTTTCGTAGATTCAGATAACAGTCACCTATTTTATTAAAAGCTTTCATCTATTATTTCATGAGTTCTAATATGTGTGAAGTGGTGAGAGCAGAACTTTGGAAGGAGGAGCTGCGAGAAGGAATTGTCAATAAACGTCGTATTTGTAGAATGATTCAATATTTTTGTCATAAAAATGAGAAAAGACGAAAAAGTGATATGGTTGAGTTTAAAACGGTGTATTGAGAATTTTCTGGAAAACCATAAAAGTGAAGAATGCAGGAAAAAAGTAGTGCAAATGGTGGAAAACTATAGGAAACTGGGTTGCTTCATATTTCATAAATTACCATATGGACTACTTCCCACGGCATCTTGCCGCTTTCAGTAAAGAACAAGGTGAAAGATTTCATCAGGATCTGATAAATGAAGAGCGACGTTGCCAAGTCAGAAGGAATAGATATATGCTGGGTGATTACTGCTAGATGCTCGTAAATGATATACCAGAAAGAGGGACAAAAACGTAAAAGACATCCATTGCACAGATCCTTTGAGTGTAAGAGAGGTAGATATCATAAAGAAAGCGAAAGAATGGTACATATTATAAACCTACAAGACTGTTACGACGATTGTTACTGTATAAGATTCCTTTTTCCTGAGAGTTGCGAGTTCTAGTGCTTCTATGCTTCGGTTACAGAGCTACGAGCGTTATTGAGTATTAAAGTTTTAAGGTTATCAAGTTAAGCTGACGCAATGGTGTTAAATGAACTCCAAATTCAGATTCAACGACCTCAAAAATGTATACGTACGATGGTTTCGCCAATTTGCATATCTATCTTCTTTGACTTTGAAATAACCTTGAAGCTGATCTAATGAGGTTAAATGGGTCCCAGATTTGGATCCAACGACCCCAAAAACATAAATATACGATGATCTGGTTCATATCTACCATATCTATCTTTCGATTTGACTCTGAAACAACCTTGTACCTGACCTGAGGTAGCTAAATTAATGTACGATAATCTGATCCACTTCTTTCACTTTGACCTTGACGATAGTATTAAACGGACCCCAGATTTGTATTCAGTGAACTCAAAAACAAAACTATATGATAGTCTGTTCCACTTGCATATCTATCTTTCGCTTTGACCTTAGAATGGCCCTGAACCTAGAGCAATGGGGTTAAATTGACCCCAGATTCCAAAAATACATAAGAATATATAGGTATGGTCCATCAAATAGACTAGCTTTTGTAGTGCTTTGTTATCTATTAACCAATAACTATTTTAATAAAATTTCAACCACTACTAGTATACCATTTATAGTAAAAATTTATTTTTTTACAAAACTTAACTTTATCAAATTATCCACATATGAAAGTTAAAAATGCTAAGATCATAATCCCGATTCCACCAGTATCATGGTGAGGATAAAGTGGATATTAGTTTTTAAATTCTCACCTAGAAAATAACACATTTTTAAAAATATCGATAAAATGCATTTTTACACTATGCCATCCTTTTAATAAAATACTCTGTATATTTTATGATACATAAACGAGAAAGCTAATCCAATTCAATATCGGAGAATCCGTTTGATGGGGCTGTCTTTATTTACTACGTTTAGAAAATTGTAACGTGTAGTTCTTAAATATGGATGCCGCAGAATTTGGAGAAGTTGGAATTTGTAGTCGAAGTTGTCAGTTTGTCTGCGGAACACCTATTCGGTATATACGTGACTCTTGTGCTCGAGAACTTCTCTGCTGTTATTAAACCGAGTTTTCAGGCGCTGAAGATAATACATGCACACATAATTACGAACCTCGCGCAAGCTTCGGAATGTTAATGTTTACAAATCACTTTCTTTAATGGTCTGTGGCTGTATTAATTAAAAATTATCCTAGTAATATTATGGCAACTAATATTGATAGAAATAACTAGTAAACATTATTAGCCTTTGCGATAATTTTATTTTAGGGAATTAAGAAAAGAAGAAATTAATAATACAATACATTATTGTGAAGTAGTAGCCTTTTAGTTTCGAAAATAACTTTGTTATTTGTTTTGAAAACTCGACTGTTACTGTATATTGAAGCTATCTGAAATCAATTTTTCTACAACCTCTATTAATGAAGTCACATATACAGTGTGTCCACGGATGAAGTTGACAGGAGGAGAGAAGTTTTTTTGTTTTTGACTTTATCGAAAAATGATACTCTTTATAAAAAGTTCTGCTTTTCGAAAATATGAGACTATCATAGAAACGCCTTAGATCAGATATTATACAGGGTGCTCATAAATTAAAAAAATTTGAAAATAATCAAGAGAGAAATACCATTATTTATTATTTTACACAACATTTGTATAAACTAAATCTGTTTATAGCTTGAAATAGAGTCCTAATACAAATTTTAAAATCATAATTTGAATTTTGATTTTTTACTCTACACACTACGAAGTTTGTTATTTCTTTCCATATGTGCTCTTTTAATATCATGTGGCAGGTCATTTGAATAAATCTTTTGTTTTAGGAAAAAAGTCAAGGGGCGGAAGGTCAGGTGGTTTAGCACGATAATGGGCCAAATCTTCCTATCCATCTTTCACCATTGTCTGAGCAAGGCTGTAAAATGGGCAGAACAGTAGTCCTGTTGCCAAAACAAGTTATTGTGTACTTCTGGCTCTCAAGTATTTGAAAATATTTCCAAAATGTTTTGGCAACAGGACGGCTGTCCTGCTCAGAGGAAGATTTGGCCCAACCCTAACCTTACACCCCTTGCCCCTTCTTCGAGGTGCCTTTAAACAAAACATTTATTCAAATGGTTTGCCACATGATAGGGAACTATTAAAAGAGCACAAACGCCAAGAAATACATGAACTGAATGAGTCGTTAACTATTCGGAAAATTTATTAAGTAAGCGGAAAAATGTGTTGAGGTGGGAGGTAGAGGTAGAGTAAATATTAAAAATTAAATTTTGATTTTAAAATTTGTATTAGGACTCTATTTGAAGTTATAAACAGATTTGTTTTATAAAAATGTTGTATACAATAATAAATAATAGTCCTTTTCTCTTGAGTATTTTCTTGTTTTCTTAATTTATGAGCACCCTGTATATTTGATCTAAGACCTTTTTATGGCACTCTGATTTTTTTGAGAATCAGAAGTTTTTATAAAGAGTGGAATTTTTCGATAAAGTCAAAAACAAAAGAGTTTCACCTTCTGTCAACTCCATCCATGGACACATATACAGGGTTAACTATAACTAAGTACAAAAATTTTAACCACGTGCTCAGGGAGGTCTAAAAGACAATAAAAATTTATTTTGGAATTCTAGCTCGATGTTTAAAAAATGGGGCAAAACCCTCTTTTCCTACGGAAAGTCGGCGCCTATGACAATTAATCATCATCCGACATGGCTAGATATGTCAACCATGCGGTCGTTTTTATCAACATTGTCAAGTGTAGAAACGACGAAAATAAACATATTTATTAAAATAATAATGTCTAAGTACCTGATAGATACCAGCTAATCCGCTTAGCTGCAGTATATTGTATTGGATCTTGGTTCTTTCGTTGCACACTGCACATTTTCATTCCTTGCAGATTCATCATAATTAACATATCCGACATAAAATACTTTATTTAATTACTATAACACGTTTAAAATTAGTCACTTAGCTGATTTAAAGTAACAGTAAGTTCTAGGTTATGAATATTGCATTGCTAGTTGCCTACTTTCCATGCTCCAAACAATGCAGAAACGCGAAGTTAGCTATAATCTAAGGGTCATTTTTACAGAACACTGTGAACATCTTGGGATGTTATAGTTTAAAGTATTACTAATTATTTTATGCAAACATCGTCGATTACTGTTAATATTGTTGCTACTATTAGTATTAACACATGAAAATTAAAAATTCTTCTTCTTCTTCTCCTTGTTTATGTGCCGTGAGTAGGCCATAAAAAGAAGAAGAGTGCACCTGGCATTAGTGACCTACAGATGTCGTCTGTAGATGTATAGTATACGGTTACAGTCTGATAGTTTGAAATAATTTTTCAGTACTTGTTTTTCGAAAATTTAATTTGCGTATTTTTTGTGTATTTACAAACATGTTGTATTCAAATGCCTAGATGACGGATAAGGTGTTGATTTATGGAAGTGTGACAAATGCATATTATCGTGCAACAGCGTCAAAGACGTTTCCGAGTATACAAAATATTATGCTGAATACTTTTTGAACCACATCGAACAGCTGTTTTATGCCGTGGCAGTAAACGTGTGGCAGTGTTTTATGTATTTGTGTACATTTGCGTGTATTATGTTGTTATCATCTGTGCTTTTTCCCGACGTAAGTAATAGGACTTGGTCAAGACCGCCAAACCAAGTAGTTACCTCGATTTACACAAAAGAACGATCGAGGGAAGGAGAGGTCCACAGCAAGTACAAAAATCTTTGCAAGTTTTAATTTAAACAAGCAAGAAAACAGATGATTAAACATTCTTCAAATCTCTCCAAGTATCAATCCTGGAAATAAATATTAGTAAGATAGGTGCTGCCTTTCTGTGCTACCATACCGTATTTCTCATTAAATAATAATCTACATTTTGTAGTTTTTTTTTTTCTTTAGAAGCGTGTCAATGCGGTGACCTGTCACTATGTTTGACACCTTTGACTTTGGCAGATTATACCTAGCCTAACCTCTGGCAGATTATACTTAACCTCGCGGCTGACAGGTCAGTGACGGCGATAAATAGGATTTAATACAGTTTCGAAAAAAAATTTTTTTGGCTTTATAAATAAGTTTGGAATTTTTTTGAAGGGTGATTCCGTTAATTCTTATTTTTCCCTATCCCTCTTAAAATATTTGTACTAAGTCATAGTTAACCCTGTATTTAGGTTGATTTCCTTAAATATCTTGTAAATTCAGCTAGATGAACTTTTATTTTATATATATATACAGAGTGTCTTGTAAGTCGTTACAATAATTTTAGAAGGTGATAGAATACTTGATGTTGAGTCGATTGAAATAAACATACCTATATACCAAGTGTTACAATATTTGTGATAATTAATCTTTTAATATTTTTTAAATTTAATCGTGCTTTTTACAATTATTGAAGTGAGAAGAAAAACAAACCTTTTTATAACAAATATTTCTATACTTTTTTTTATTAGGAATGAATGGATTATTTAAATTATTTAACAAATAAAATCCAAAGTGGCTTCGTTACTAAGGTTTGATGAAACCATTTTTCAACAAACGAAATAGATTTTATCAAAGCAGGCCGATCTTTTTGAAATTTTGCACGTCTCTATAATATACCATTCTGGACAACTTTTTCAAGTAACATTTTGCTGTACTTTCAGTAGAAAAAGCACTAACAGTTTTTAATCGGTGCACTGAATATTTCAAATACCATTATTTCGAAAACTGTTACTCCCAACGACTTCAACAAGATATACCTTTTTCAGATATAACGGGTAGGAGAATCGATCGTTTCAATAGTCAGATGGATACACTAAGCAGCAAACAAGTTCTGCCATTTAAAAGAAACATGATGTTTGGCGCCCTCTACCAGTGACGTCAAAATTAGAAAGTAAATTTGAATTTCTCGCTCGCAAAAACCCCTGATTTACAAATTTTATGTAAAAATTTAAGAAGTTATCTACAAATATCGAAAATAAAATTTTAACTTTGAAGCTCTGTATCTTTTTCATTATGCTATTTGGGATACAGATAGTTTAAATCGATTCATTTTCACCTAAGAAATCTGTGGTCTCATTTTTGCTACTTTATTTAAAAACACCCTGTATTGCATGGTATGCTTACTTTTTAGAATTGTGATCTAATTATTGTTTTTCTTTTGCATATCAAGGTAAGTACAAAACTTATACTTGTATTAACTAAAATACAGCTAACTTACTCAAGTTAAAAATACTACTGTAGAATGTTCAATTATTACTGCATTACAGTCAAGTAACCTTTAATTTTCAGTTCACAGTCCATAATGTATCAGAAATGCATTTAGTTGAAAGTTTTAATATCTATAGCAACACAGTTTAGTGATCCCAGCAAGAATTTTAGTAATTACTAGTAGTCACTGTTAGATGACCTGTTTACTTGTAGCTGGTTTTCAGAAAATTTGATTTAGCTGCTACAATTGAATTAAATGAATCTATCCCTCTCTATGCAAGCTTTTTGCTGGCGCAAGCGTATTTTTACCTACCACTAGTGATTATTTTCCTCAGTGTACTTCTCTCCCCCAGAGAAACTGATCACGTTCCGATATTCTAAATAATATATGCGCGCAACGTTTGGACCTTATTTGCGCTGAAGATAATCAGAAGTGGGATACCCATTAGTAAGTTACAATGCACGCTGTCGAGCCCGGTACGTGCTCGTGACGCACTGAGGTACTGGCGTCATATAAATTAGAAGAAGAATTTGGTGCATGGAAGTGTTAATTCCGTAGAGCAAACTACAGTTCTGTCTGCGTTACGGAACTCAGATGGCAAGAAAAAGTTACTATCTAGATGAGTAGAAACGGAGCATGAATCTTAATTTGCTTTATATGCGGATACACGGGAGACAACTTTAATATCCGTTAAAATTTTCGTTAAAGGCTTTAGCTTTTGTAAATGGAGTTTGTTTAATCTACTCGCATAAAAGCATCGTGCTTTAATTATTTACTTAATTCACATATTGCAGTTACTACAAAGTAAGGGCCATGATAAACTATATACATCATACTCTTCGTAGGAGGGAAAAAGACCTAAGCATCTATATTGGATATTTCATGCTTTCATTACTCGTAGCTATAATGCGGAGATTAATATTACAAAGTATACTTTTAATAGAATACTTTTTCATAGCTGGTCGAGATGTTCTGAAAAGTCAAGCAATGACCACTTTCCACTCCGTGGAGTCAGTAATCATTGCGCCCGTAAATTGTGTGTTCTGAGCAGACGTAGCGAACCAAGGACGATTGCCTTCTGCATTCTGCCGGCTAAGATCTCTGCCGAATTTCGACAAGCCGGTATGATCTTTAAGTCAGTTTGGTTGCTGGAATTTAAATAATTTTTTAGGACAATTTGTATAGACAAATTGCTTCTAGTAATTATTTATATGTTGAACTGGTATTTATATTTGTACGTAAGTAACTTTATTCATTTATAAGTATTATTTTAATATGTTCCGTGGTTGGTTTTTGATTGTAAATAATTTATTACCTGTTTTGTTACGTACTCTTTTGTATCCTTGATGATGTAATTTGGAGACTACGAAACCGGTTGCAAAATTAAAAAGAAGTTATGAGATAACCTATCCAATAATAATAATAATAATAAAGCTTTATTGCCCAACAGAGTTCCATTTACAGGGCAAAATCTTAAATTAACAATTTAACACTTAAATAATAATAAATTAAAACTTCATACATTAAACATTCCCATATACCATATACAAATCTTGAGTACATCCAAAAAAAAAAATAAATAAATAAAACAAAAAAAAAGTTTACTATAAAAAAATACTAAATAAAAAAAATCATATAAGAAATATTCGCATACCTAAAATACAAAAATGTTGCGTACATAAAAAAAAATAGAAAGAAAGTTAACTGTATTGCTCATTAATTAGATTAACAAGAGTATTCAATGAACAGGTAAAAATATCATAAGGGTGTTCTAACCGATTAAAGTTATCACACATAATACATATCGGAGACCTTAATAAAATATTAGTTTTAGCAGTATTACATCTAAAACTTAACGTAGTTCTTGAATTTACCCTAGGTAAATAAAAATTTACAGCAGAAAGCAATTCGGAGCAGTCAATGAGGTTATTTATGATTTTATATAAAAAAGATACGGAAATACATATTCTTCGACTCTCTAAACTAGTGACATCAAAACGGCTAGTTAAAATATTGTAATCAATACCTCTCTCAGGATAAACTCCATCATTCTTAAATACCAAGTATTTTAAAAACTTTCTCTGAACTCGTTCCACAATTTTCTTTTGAATATTATAAAAAGGATACCAGATAAGCACTGCATACTCTATTCTCGATCGTACGTAAGCGTAATATAAAGTTTTAATAGCTTGTATGTCTGTAAATTGCTTACAATTCCTAAGAATAAATCCGTAAAATGTAAATGCTTCCTTTGTCTTAATAGTTACATGATCATGAAATGAAAATTTTTTGTCAAACTATACACCCAAATCTTTACAAGAGTCATAACGAGATAGTACAGTATCATCAATTACGTAATTCAATTCATAAATAGATAGTTTTCTAGAAAAACTTACAGTCTTACATTTAGCAGTATTTAAATATAACTTATTTCTAGCACACCAAGACTGTACCTCATCAAGCTGTCTCTGTAGATTATAACAATCATCCAAGCTAGTAATAGACGAAAAAATTTTTAAATCATCTGCATATAATAACTTTTTACTACTAATTACTTCACTAAGGTCATTAATAAACAAAATAAATAGTAACGGACCAAGGGTAGAACCCTGGGGTACTCCAGATGTTGCAACATAATTAGCCGAATCAAATCCATTATAACTAACAAACTGTACTCTGTTATATAAATAAGACTTAATAAGCTCGACCAAGTCATCAGAGAAGCCAAAAGTCATAGCCAATTTATAAAGTAGAACTTTGTGATTAACCTTATCAAAAGCCTTTGAGTAGTCCGTGTATATCCAATATGAAACATATAATAAAATCGACATTTTTTTACAAATATAAAATTGAACAAATTTAACAAAGTTTATGCTACATGAGGGGAGGAAAATTATATATATTATATCCAAATTAAACCCTTTGTTATTATTTCCTTCACAAGCTTCAGCTTTGATACGCTCACATTGCAAATTAAAATAAAATATGGAAACAAAAGCTCATCATAAAGCCGGCTACAGCATATATTATCTTAAAAAATATGTTTTAAAATACATAAAAGGAATCTCGTAAAACTAGCTCACCAGATCAAGGTTATTTACAACTTTTTATACATTTTTAATGTTTTCACAGCGGAAGAATAAAGGCGTTTAAAACAAAACGGTAAAAGTTTTAGTGCCCGTTATAGCGGCTCCTGCAATCTCAAACGTTAAAAACCTGGAAATTTTAAATCGTTAAAACTAATGTGGCGAATAATAAAATACCTGGAAATGGCCATAAACTAAACTGTTACGCCAACTATGGAATCTGTGAATGCACGGATCTTGTGTATCAATTTACCCTTCTTTGGTTAACCACTCCATGGAACGCAATACGATTGTATTGATTCATCATTACCTACAAAAGGCATTGAACCGAAATGACTACTATTTAGTTTTTGGTTCAGTTTGTTTCACTTTCAATCAAATCGACATAATGTAGGCTGAGCTTAAATCATCCATCCATTTTATATTTTGACCTACAGTGTGAATCTGTGGAGTTTTTAAAGTACAACATTGTTACGTAATTTATAAATGATACTGCAGGAAACAACTACTCCGTGGGCTAATACCCCGACCGGCATTGAATTATACCTGCAGTATCTGTGTGAAACAGCCAAGAACCCTTGTCGGCCACTCCACCAGACATAGACCGGTTTCGGACTTGTTAGCCCTCATCAGTATGCCATAGGTGAGATGACCGACAATTGAACTGGCTGTTCCTTCATATGTAGTTTCACATATAAATCGAGTGCAGGTGAGATGTAACTGGTCTGCTACTTCCTGCTCGGCCTAAGCGGCTCGACTTGCAGAAAGCGACCTACAATATCGTAGGTACTTAACCACAGACCTCTCGCCCCGGGCGATGCGCCATTAAATTTTACATCTCACCTGAACTCGATTTATATGTGAAACTACATATGGAGGAACAGCCAGTTCAATTGTCGGTCATCTCACCTATGACATACTGATGAGGGCTAACAAGTCCGAAACGGGTCTATGTCTGGTGGAGTGGCCGACAAGGGTTCTTGGCTGTTTCACACAGATACTGCAGGTATAATTCAATGCCGGTCGGGATATTAGCCCGCGGAGTAGTTGTTTCCTGCAGTATCATTTATAAATTTAATGGCGCTACGATATTGTAGGTCGCTTTCTGCAAGTCGAGCCGCTTAGGCCGAGCAGGAAGTAGCAGACCAGTTACATCTCATTGTTACGTAATCTTTCATGAGTAAAGTGATTAGAATTAAGGAGCAGTAAATAGATGCTTATTTTGTAATGAAGTATATTATGGATACTCTGAAATATTCGTAAATTCAATTTTTGAAGAAATAGGCATTTATGGTGTACTCATAGCAAATTTTTGTGTGGCATCCACTTAATTTATATTATGTATATTATTATAAATTCTATGCAAGTAATCATATATACAGGATGAATCTTAAATAAGTACAAATATTTTAACCAGCACTACAGTGCACTGTATTGATATAGAACACATAATTAATAATTATTATTTTACAAAAAAATCAGGAAAAAAAAGTTTAATTTTAAATAAATTTCATGACTTTTCAAAAGAAAACTTGTTGAGAACCGATGACCCACTATTAAGGCTTTAATGAGTCATAATATTGTAAAGATTGGATGTGTGTTCCACAGCGTTGCCAGTGTTACAGCATGTCAAACAATGATTGAAGTGTGTTTATAAAAATGTTTCAGATCAGCTCCTCCCCTTTGTCATTCCTTTCACCAAAAAAGTAAGTCTGTGTATGTGCATGAAATTGAATTGAAAACAGATTCTCTACTCACAGTTATCTAGAATTTGATCATTATCCATTTTTACTACACTCCAAATGATTTATCATAAGAATATCGTTATCACTATCACTGCACTTCATTTCAACCTTTTCACTGTTAGAATAATGTGCCATATTTTACTTAATTACAGTATATATCACCAAAAGTGTAAATTAAGTACACAAGACTCAAAGAAAACTCTCTCCGTGAAAATAATAAAACGGTGTTTGAAACATAATAAAACGAATTTTTTAAATCGTTTTATTATTTATTTGAATCGTTTTGCTATTTTTCACTAACGTATAAAACATATTTACGTTTTATACGTGTGCCACAACTCTGAAAACAGATACTTTATACATTGCTTTACCACAATATTACATATTTTATTTTAATTTGTCCTTGCCATGCAGTCCCTGCACTGGTATTCGTACGGGACATTGTGCATACTGCTCACCGCCTGGCTCGTGACACCTGTGTCTACGACACCACAACCTTGCGCAGAATTTTTAATAATCTGTGACCGAATCGTGACGTAAGACCAAATCGTCTTTGTTTACGACTGCGTTTTAGTGCGTAGAGAATTATTTTTAATTTCTACATATTATACAGAAAAACTATAAAATTTATGCGGCCATTGACTTGTGTGATAAATTTGATACGAGAGGAATAAAAAATGTGCAACTTTCTACGTTCTTTGAGGTTATGTAACGGGACGGCACATAAAAAATAATTGTGAGTGTCTTCTTAAAAAAAATAATAGTGTACAATGGTGTAAGTTGTGAAATGCGGATAACTACTTAAATATTTGGTTTTCAGCAAGTAGGAAAGCTTTTATGCATATGTTTATGTATACATTTTGGAGTCATTGAACAAGATAACTTTTTAAATACCTTAATTGGTAGTATCGAGCTTACGGATATTAATTGTGTAATCGTTTATGATACTAAAGTCTATTACGAAATTGAAGTTTGGGTTAATATTACCATACTTACGCAATTTACTTTACTTATCGCTTAAAACAAGTACTTTTAAATTAGAAACAATCTTAAAGATTTAATTTACGTTAAAGGAAACAAGTGAAGTTAAAAAAATATATAGTTTAGAGGTATGGCAAATTCGCCTTCAGCAGATCATATGGTTTATTAGAATCATCGCCGCTCTATCTGGTTAGCAGTACTCAAAATGTGTTTTTAAAAATTTAATATCTTCGTAAATATTTGAAATTTTTAAAAATGACTTTCACTAGACTTATCTGTGTGACGAACTACACCTGCAATTAAAATATTTGTACTTATATAAGGTTGAAATTAAAACATAACTTATGCAAAGATGATTCCAATATCAAATCCCTTCTCAATTTATAATGAATAGTACATAAAAATGACTAGTACAGGATAGTAGGTACATAAAAATGACCATTAGAATATAGCGACAAATTTCCATACATATAGTGCGTACCAGATAAAATGGCCCCATATGTAATAATCAACAGTAGCGATGCCTGGTGACCTTGAAGGCCACTCAAGAGACCCACCCGGACTTATGCAAATGTATGGAAATTGTCATTAATAATTTTTTCCCCCAAATAGAAAGATAGTCTTACGTATAAAGTAAGAATTAATTGTGAATTTGATGATGAAAGTAGGTTTACTTGTTTTTACTTGAAAACATCTCTCACAGACAAAGCAAAGCAAGCAAATTCGCCACAAACTTTACTACGTTTGCCCTCCTCAAAAGTGTGAACAGATTTTTTAGAATCCTACATACAGCGTGTTGTTATTGCAAATAAACAAAATTAAAAATAATGCGATCAGACCTACATTTCTGCTTCGTTTATGACGTTAGTGGATTGAGAGAAGCAAGAATAGGTACTCCTAACAAAAATCATTTGATTATACAGAGTGGTTCCCATTTTATAGCAAGTTAAAGAAATAGTCAATATCGGTAAAACGCTCTGTATGTCGGTAATGACAATGGTTATACCCGTCAACAACAGGTTTCTTAGGCCTGTATTCACTGTCCGTATGTACATTTTCTAATGAAACACCCTGTATATATATCTACAGTAGATGATATTTCAAAAAGATCTTAATAATCTAGCTTTGTTATTGCCAACATAAATAACTATTTAATACTAAACACTGCAGTACTAGATCAATTTCCATGTTTTATATTAATGCCTACAAATACTAACTATGCAAGTAATGTACCTATATGTCAACTTCAAAAAGTATACAATTTATTTCCTCTATTATTGATATATTCCATTTGCCACCGTCTTCTGTTGAATGTTTAATAACTTTAACATTTCTATAATTCTGTATCATTTTAAAGTTAAGATGTGTGTTATTTTTAAGATTAATTATTCTTTTGTCTTTCTTTTTCTCGCTCTTGTATGCAATAATTTATATATTTTATCACCTGTGCAACCCTATAATTGGGATGATAACCCATTTTGTTGAGATGCCTTGTTTTTTTAAACAAATAAATACTTCATTCAATTATTATTTTTTACTGTATCTTGTTTAGAACTTTATAATAAAACATTTCATATTTGACTATAATGGAAACATAAAGTAAGTAGTACTACAAATATCTGTTGCTAGTAATTACTAAGATATGGCCACCCCGTACGGCAGTCCTTAGATATGAGATACACGTCACTCTTAGAAAAAGTTCGAAAGTTACGTGACACAACATAACAATGACTTCTAGGCACAACGAGAACTGAGTTCTTAATGGAAATAGTAAACAATGAAAAAAGGGCTGACGCGTTTCTACACTTGTAGCATAAATCAAGCCGTTGGTAGTTGTCACAAGAAGAATTCTTATTTCTGCCATCAATACTGTTGTACTATATAAAATTTTTGGGAATATACTAGACATTTTAATGATGCGATGGATATAGGAATAGAATATCAATTTGCGGAGATATAAAACCAAATTCATAAATTTTTCTCAGTGTAGAAATTTCTAATTAAGCAATAATAAGTTTATACAACTTTTGATTAACTCTTAGAAGTTTACGAAATTAATTTTTTATTTGTGATTAATTCGTTTCAGTTGTTTTCAAAGTCTATAAGAAATTATATTTTATGTATCTGAATCAGTGTTAGAAAATTTTGTTTTATATTAAGCACGATTATAGTTTTATATTTAATGAAACATTTGAAAAGTTCTAGCTTTCTGTTAAAAATATATTATACCGGGTGTTTCAAACAGACATAGCAATATTACTGGGGCTGATTTTATTCTCTAACTTTTGTAAGTTGAGTTCTTTCCCATTCTATGCCTTGCTATGTTATGTAAATTTTCATTTTACATAAAAAATGCACTAGTAAATTTATTAAAAATGCGTCGTTTTCTAGAAAAATTCAAAAATGTGGTAAAGTCAGCCAGTAGAGAAAAAAATTCTGAGTGTACAGGGGACTCTGCTTCATGTTCGTTTTGAACTCGTAAGTTATTGGCAGTAACTATGATACGTTTCCGTAAATCATCAATGGTATATATCCAGCTC
Organism: Monochamus saltuarius; assembly: GCA_025584915.1. Lineage (NCBI taxonomy): Eukaryota > Metazoa > Arthropoda > Insecta > Coleoptera > Cerambycidae > Monochamus > Monochamus saltuarius. The sequence continues at coordinate 21,594,686 of CM046721.1, forward strand.
GGCGTGATAAACTTCATTTTTTAAATATCCCCACAAAAAGAAGTCCAAATGATTTAAAGTTAGGATATCGTGGCGGTCATGGTACCGGTCGTCCTCGTCGAATCCCTTGGTATTAATGCTTGGACATGCTGTACATGGTACGGATATAATTGGGCCTCGTGTATGATACGTCACACTACTGCAATAGGCCGTGGAAGTCCTGGATCCTCCATCTCTTCCACGATTCGGTTTCCAATTTTCCTCGCGTTGAACTACATTCTACATTTGCGCTCACTGCACACCGCGGTAAAAGTAGTTGCATTTGGCACATGTTCACCGGAAAATCGTTCTGCTAAAGCATTTTCATAGTGTAATAAATCAAAACGACATCCATCAACTCCGAGTTACTACTATACACCTAAGCCATTTTAACACTTGAAAAACTAATGTAAACACTGGCGTCACAAAAACTTTAGTGCTACAAAAGTAAGTAAGTAAGTAAAATCTATTAGTTCACCTTGTATACAATTACAAAAATACCCCTAGGGTGTAGAACTTGTCAATAAAAATAGAAAATCGGCTAATTTATTTAATAGATCAACCCAACATACCAATCTCGGTTTAAATAATCCATTGTATAGAATGTCTATCAGTTATAATAGTTACATTGCCGATTTAAATTATGATATTTTCAATACTGCTATTAGTAATTTCAAAATATTATTAGAAATGTCTAATTCACATAATTAATTTTTGATATATATGTATATTTTTTCACTGACATATTCATTACATTGTTAATTTTTCACTTTTTATATTATGTTCACAATGTAGTAGTGGATGTAGTGTTGGGCTGCTAGCCTGTTTGCATTTCGAACTTGATAAATAAATAAATAATAAATACATAATACTAATGGGAACTTATATCAACAGTGCAGATGTTGACTTTAGGATTCTTATTTTTCAATATTCTATCAACCCTATAGTAATATTGCTATATATTTTTGAAACACCCTGTATATGAAACAATTATTTTATATTAGTAACCAAAGAATGTGATTATAATCTACTCCTCTGGCATTTTTCAGTTGAAAAACCTTTTTGTATCATATTTTTCGCTTTCGACTTTCGAGAGAGTAAAGTATTTGTTGCCTGCAAACACTGCATTCCTGGGAGAGGATGAAGTTTGGAGAGCAGTTTCTGTCACCTCGTTTAGCCTCAAATAAAACATAAGACTCCTTTTACTCGTTTTCACATTTAGGAGTTTTAGACTTCAAGAGTGACTTCAATATATGCTCGAATATTTCAAGGACAATATTGTTTAACACGGAAGGAAGTGAAACTTTTACTGTTTGATTACAAAACACGATTGTATTTTAACTTTTTACTTAAACTAGAGTGCTAATGTATGTAGGTTTAAGAAAGAAACAATGTGACTATTCCTATAGTTTTTTGTGAACAAGGAAAATAAAGATTATTATTATATTATTATCTATTAATTTATAGAAAATTAACGAAAGAATTTTTTTTATTTTTACATTCATATTATTACTGATAATACACCATATTTTTATTGGCAAAATTACAATATCTTCACACACAATTTTTTCAGTAGATTTAGAGGTATTGATACTACACAGAGCTTAGCTGAGGTTAGGAATGTGCACATTAATTCTGTTACTGGCAGCGAAAAATTACCTAAGTCACGGTATAACCCGGAAAACCATTATAGATCGAATAACAATACCAGACGTGAAAACTTCAAAATCATCAATCATCTTTTGACTATTGCATTGCTGTATTTCTAATATCGTGTTTATAAAATTAGTAAAAGATTTTCCTTTAAACTGCCAGTGCCAGTGAAAAGATATATGAAACGGCGTTCTTAAAAACTTTTTTCCTGACTTATTCAGGTAACCGGTAATTATTTGCACACGTAGGTATAGATTTCTCGAATGTATACAAGGAAACACGAGTTCCACGCGAAGGGGAGTAAATCAAAAACCTCCAACTTTATTCAACTTTAAGCAGAGGAATCGTGCGCCATGAATTATTTCGTGAACGTTTCTCACTCGCGATCCGAAACAAATCATTTCGCTTTGTCATATCTTTATTTGACGCAACGTTTATCATTTCCTTATTCTTTAATTAATTGGTTTTTATTTCCGCCACGAAGCTCACGGGGGTATTTATTTATTTATTTCCGTTCGGTTGTTTGGCAGCTTTATTATTGGACTGATATTAAAAAGTATGGAAACCAACAGAATTAAATCAGAATGGAAAGAAATAAATAATACTTCGGCACAATACCAAATATTGAAAAATAAATTTGCAGAATATCTCTTGTTTTTCTATGGGGCCGCATGTCGCTTTGAAGATAAAAAAATAAAAACATTAATAAATTTAGAATAAATAAATAATTTTATACGCATTTGGTTTCACCTCAGATGTTATAAATTCACATAATAAAAAATATGAGTTATGAAAAGTATAGTCAATAAAATATTTTCCAATATCTGCATCACTTCTCTTATTTAAAAGCGTATACACAGGGTGTTCCTATGTGAGCATACAAAAATGTATATAACAAAATTGTACTAAACTAGAAAATAGCACCACAAGAAAAAGTGGTCTGTCCAACGAACTAGACAACTATTCTTATGCATTTTCACACGGTAAATCCGAATCTGGGGTTCATTTAATCCCATTGCACTAGGTTCAAGGTTATTCCAAGGTCAAAGCGAAAGAAGGATATGCAAGTGGGTCAGACTATCGTACATTTATGTTTTTGGGGTCGCTTTTAATCTGAATTCAGGATTAATTTAACCCCATCAGGTAAGTTTCAAAGTCAAATCGAAATATAGATATGCAAAGCGGCAAAATCATCATAAATTAATATATTTAAGGCAAGGCGCGCAATGAATTGGTGTGCAAGTGACGTGGCAGTGACGTGGTGACCAAGTGGCAGGTGGAATCATTAAAACCTATGTAAACATATGAAGACGCGCGTATCAGAACGGAGTAGTGGTGGTGTGGTATTTTGCAGGTGGTGTGATGCCAGTCTGGCGCCACTAATCTCGAACAAGTTTAATTTTCGAGTGGTAAGCGGTCGGTGACGACGTGGCATTGTGCATTACAACTGCATTTTTCTTGTGAATTTTAAAACTAAAAACATGGGATACGGTCACGAATTTAACAAAAATTACTGAAGTTTGTATCCTTTTTTTGAAGCATAGGTCATAGTTTTGTCAGTAACCTGCAAAATGTCACTTTCTTCATTCGATAGAAAAGTTTAAATTTTTGGTCATCCAAGTTCAAATCCTTCTTATAAACGTTAAAAATTACAAATGTTTTTTTTTTTCAGAGAAGATGAACCTAATAGTGTTTTTTCTTCTTCTCCTGATTTTTAGCATTTAGGTTAGCAAGTTGTACAAATAAAGGCCATCTTCATCCTCTGAGGACGACATTTTTACTGACAAATCTTGCCACTGCAGTGCGCTTTAAATCACTTTCATGCCACTTCGCCGCTATTCCATCGCCACGCCAAATGTTCACCATCCCCATACCACGCACCATTTCAATACCTCACCACTACCACACTACTTCAGTGCGCACCTTGCCTAAGTGTCTCAAAGTTTTTACATCGTGGTTGAAAAATATTGCTTAAATGGCGAGTAGAATCAAATCTTGGGATATGTCTTGGAATAGGGTGTGGTCACAACGATCTCCTGACCTTAATCCCCTGGATTTTGATTTATGGGGATATTTGAAGCAAATTATACATTCACATGATTTACGACATAACATATGTATTTTAAAGGGAAAAAATAGGGAAGAAATTAACGAAATAAACCAAAATACAGGTCTAAATGAATGATTTTTCATATACCTACATTGTGTCTATTTTTATCTGTGTATAAATCTGTGAAACTCTTATTCTTCAAGATAATTCAACAAATACTTTTTTCAATTAAATTACATACATTTTTTATCATACCACGGCCTTTAATATGAAGATCCAGAGCCTGCTATGATTTTCTTATACTTCCGAATTTCAATAAAAACGTTCAGCGACTTTTTAATTTAAAATCTGATATCCTTGTTTTTAAAATCTCGTATTTTTCAGTACCATTTTCACAGTTCTTCCGTGGACATACAGTGAGTCCAAAATACAAGGTGTTAAAAACAAAAGACTATCAGATTTTAAATAAAAATGTCGCTAAACGTTTTTAATACAATATTCACAAATTATAATTTGTTAATAATTTGTATCGCTGTAAAAGAAAAACCAAACAATCAAGAATATAATTTAAATTGAATTTACAAAAGGCGCATTTTTAAATCAGGATATTAGGTAATTAAAAATGTAATTAACATTAACATGAAGTTGTTATAGGCGTGCAGTTTTACAGTGTGTCCCGTTTTCAGTTTAACGAGACTCACGAGACTGTAAGAAGACTGTGGAATTTCCTCAAGCATGATTTTTTAAAAATTAGTGCCCTGAAGGAAGGTCGTATTCTACTAACCATTTTATTCATGTGACAAAAGTGTGATATACTACGATTTTTTGAAAGTGTCGTTTTTCCAGAAAGTGGCATTAGGCTTCTTTTATCAAAAAGATAATATTTCCATGCTATTCAACACCCATTAAAATACCCATGTACCTAATTTGTCTACTGACTGTTTTTACTCAATCAGAACTAAAAATTATAAGCAGGTCAAAGATTGCCATGTAAGTGAAGACAAATACGTATCAAAAAAAAAACACAAACGTTACTTTTACGACTTTTAATTGAGGTCACAGTAAAAATAATTAACGTAAGATGTAATGAATTATAAACAATAAGTTGTTAAACAAAAAATTACTAAATGTTAATTTAAATTAAATTTTAGTTTTATCCACCAAACCTCCTTCCAGTCGAACACATTTTTTCAATCGTCTTTAACAACTAGTATTCATAATTATAATAATAATAATATCTCTACCCCTCATTCTAATCACGAGGATTAGCCCAGAAGTCGAAGACTTGTGCGGGACAGGGGCCGGCATATTATTATTAAGCGGGCCGCATTTGCGCCCAGGAACGACTTACGTTGGTAGGCCCTAACCACCATTCAGTGCAGGAATGAGGGAAACCTGGAAAACCTCATTAATAAGGGGGGTAGTCAAACGTCAACCGGTATCAATCTCTCACATTGACCCAAGCCAACATTCTTCCACCCTACCATACCCGCAGACAGGGTGCCAATCCTCTCCACGAATATAGCTTGTATACGGTCTACCGGCTGCGGGGGTCGAACCCACAGCGATCCAGTCACCTCGATTCAAGTACTGACGCCTTAAACCGCGCGACCACTGACCCATTACATTCATTACATTTTTAGTACTTTTATTATTTTTACTGTGGCTGATGGTAATGTTTGTGCTTTTCCCTTGTCCGATTGGTATTTGTTTTCACTTTCATGGCAATATTTGACCTGCTTATTATAATTTTTAGTTCTAATTTTTCGAAGTTTGGCGCCCAATAGAAAACAATCAGACATTTTTCGATCAAATTTGGTACATGAGTGTTGAATATACTGGTCATATTTTATTTTTGATAAAAAATGCTTAATACCATTTTCCAGAAAAAAAACGGCCCCTTATAAAAACGTATTAAGCCAGGCTTCTGTCGCATCAATAAGATGGTTAGTAGAATATCACCTCCCTTCAAGGTACCAATTGTAAAAAATTGGCTTTCTGAAATTCCACAGCTTTCTGACATTTCCAGAGGTGATAACCTAAAAAACGAGACACACTGTATCTACGTCTAGGTAGTTATTTCACGGCCTTTTCCAGTGGCCTTGATGATATTTTGATTAAATGGACTCGGAATATGAACTTGATTTTCTGTTCATTTATATCTCCTTTATGTTAACCTTTCTAAAAGGTACTTATGAAATATAATATTCCATTAGGGTAATTGCTACTTTTCGTTAAATGGAGTCGTTATTATTTCTCTAAATTTGTTTTAGTCTCTTCTTCCACTAAGTCCGTCTTATTTCGTAAAAGGTACATAAGCCTCGGTAAGAATATTTAATGTTTATACAAATACCCACGCCAGTACAGAGACATTCCGAGCATTTAATTATATTTAGGGGTTGAAGTCCTTTGTGGCCTTATACTTCTTAAAACCACATACGTCGGATTATCCTGTCTTTCATCTCGCACTTAATTCACACACTTTAATTAATGAATGTTTAAGAAAGAAGGCGACTTTAAAGGATTGGGTTCTGGAAGAACTTGAGATGTTGGAACTCGCGGTGTGACTTTATAGAGCCGCAATTTTCGTATTACAGAATAAAAAGCTCGCTTTACTTTGTAGCGGTGGCAGTCGTATCCAGGAAATGCCGGCTGGTCGTTAACTCAATTCTCTCCAGCCGTTAGGTCGGGAGGTCATCCCAAATCAAAATTAGAGTTGGCGAGCAGTTTTCCAAAGCAACAAATATTATCACGTAATTATTGTTGCTTCCAGGAACGGGAGCGTGTACCTACTCTGTTAATAATATAATATAATAATATCTCTACCCCTCATTCCAATCACAGGGATTAGCCCAGAAGTCGGAAACTTGTGCGGGAGAGGGGGTGGTATATTATTATTAAGCAGGCCGCATTTGCGCCCAGGAACGACTTACGTTGGTAGACCCTAACTACTATTCAGTGCAGAAATGAGGGAAACCTAGAAAACCTCATTAATTAGGGGTAGTCAAATATCAACCGGTATCAATCTCTCACATTGACCCAAGCTAACATTATTCCACCCTACCATACCCGCAGAGAGGGTGGCAATCCTCTCCACGAATATAGCTTATATACGGTCTACCGGCAGCTGGGCGCGAACCAACTCCGATCTAGTCACCTCGATTCAAGTACTGACGCCTTAAATCACGTGAGACCACTGACCGATACAATAATAGAATAATACAACAATAGTTTCTTAACAAAGAAAAGTTTATGAATATTTAACCAGAGTATTACGGGTACGTAAAACCGGGAAGAATCAGAGGATACTCTAATAGAAAAAGTAGAGAAATGTCATAAATGTCGTAAATAATTTCCACATAATTTAAATTTATCACCCTGTCGATTGGTAATGTGAGTCGAATCCCAATTCTACCAATCATACAGATCTTTCAGTATAGAGAAACCATTTGAAGGATAAAGTTTCAAGAGTTGCAATATGCATCAGGAGCAAATTTACAGGAGAAGGTATGTATCAAAATAAGCGTGAAAAAGGGAATTTCTGTATAAAATGGTGTTTTGCAGAGCTTAATAAAGAATGTTGCAAAATAATTTTTATTTTTGTTCCAAAGTATTATCATAATTTGAAATAAAAAAAAATGGGTATTACTACTTTTGCAACTGCTCTGCAAATAAATAATTGGAAGATTGTTACTCTCGTAATTAACATTAAGTGAATTGCATCTATCAGGTCATGATCACGTGGTGCATTTTCTGACTTATGATTGGACTTGTGGACATTGTACCTTTCGCAACTGAGCATGTGGTAGATATTGAGCGTTTTGAATATAAACCGAAACTTTAAATATAGTTTAACATTGAATATTGCCTGATTTGCATAAACTCCTTTACATCATGTGGAAAATATATATAAAATGATGTAAATAACTCATTTTGAACGAACATGGATATTGAAGCTTTTGCATTTATACCCCTCATATTTCGAACAGTCGTGTATATTTAGAAGTACTAAAGTGTTGAAAACCTGCAACTACTTCAAAAATAGTTATCTCCTCTAATGTTCTAGTTCTACTACAAATCAAAATTCGGAATCCTGCAATATATGGTAGTATTAAATACGTTGAACAACTCCAACGAGTCTTCTGCATCTCTGACCTGAAACGTGTGACTGGTCCTCTTTTCTCCAAAATTGCTGTTTGTTTCGCTCAAAGGAAGTCTATAACTGTAGCAATTTATTTGTTGTATTAAATTTTGATATTTTTTATCGTTCAACACCCAAAATAGAGTTTCCTAATACCGTATAGTTATGGTTGCCGCATTTCAGATATATAGCTATCCATTCCGTTTGTGAGGATTACCTCCAAAACACCCAAAACTGTTCATGGACAATATACTTCACCATAGCTACTTTCACTATTTGGTGTGCAGTCTAAAAGAGACAGTTCCTATGTTACAGCAGAAGTTACAGTTGAATTTTCTCCTTGCAGTGGGTTTGAAAATGTGTCAAAAACGCATGGTACAAATACACGTTCGATTATTTCCACAAAATACGCATGGAAACGTCTTCCGAGCGTATCACCTACCTATCCCCTCCCTGTGTCAAGTTTTCACGTCATGAGTAGAACCAAAACAATGCTATCAGAGTCCATTTCATGGAATGGATGGCGTGAAACTCATAAGCTAAGCGAAGCCACGTTTATAGATTGCATATTTTATGAAAAACTAGGTAACTAGATTATTGACCTAAACGGTAGGTCTAGATTCACTCAACTTTTATGAACATCGCATCGAGGCGTGTCATTTCGGACAGTTTTTTTATCGACAAGACTAGAGTTTTTTGTATTACTTACTTTCAGTATTTAAATTCGAAAAACTTTTCAGTTTCTCTTAATAATGTACTTGAATATTGGTTTCTAATCTCTCTATTAAACTGAAACCGAGAAAATTTCTTTACAGTCATAACACTCACATTTGACCAAACAAAAATCCACATAAAATTTTTTTTATCAGTGTAAATATGCATTTATTTTTTTTTAATTGGCTATTCGTATTATTCTCATTTTTTCCCTTAAAATTAATGACGCTATGAATCACCTTGTAAAATGACCCCCCTCAAAATTTACCAACAAATACAAGGTTTAATTTCGGCCACCATTTATATACATATACAGGGTGATTCAGAACTTATCTAAAAAAAAATAATGTACAAGGGACCCTAACAAATACAATTTTGTAAAAAAATCAAAAAGGGCAATTCCAAAATGATTTAAAGATACACTTCTGCACGGCACTGGAAATTGATCCAGTGTAAAAGGTGACAAAGCATGCAATCGCCGACCGGACAGAAAATTGAAAGAAATTCCCAAAGAAAGAAATAAATAACATTTATACAGCATATTCAACTGATTTTGTCTTTATTGTTATTAACTATTAATAAAATGAATTTGTGGTTCCTACAAACGTTTCTGCTTCTTTTCCGTTTTGAACTCGTAAGTTATTGACAGCAACTATGATACGCTTGCATAAATCATCAATAGTAGGTATCCACTTCGGTGCGATACCCTTAATTTTTTAAAAAGAAGTCCAAATAATTTGAAGTCAGGAGATGGCGGCGGCCATGGTACCGGTCCTGCTCGTCCAATATCTTGGTATTAATGCTTGGACGCGCTGTACTATCTATTGCAATAATAATGACACTCTTTAAAACAAATTTGATGACTTATTTTGAAATACAGACATATTAATAATGAAATCTACTCCCAAATTTTAGCACTACGACTTAGTTGTTCCAGGCGCCTATAAAGATCTAACAAAATATTAATCAAAAATTGTATTCACTACTAAATTATTTTGAAAGAGTGCCATTATTATTGCAATAGACTGTATAACGTACATGGTACGGATATAACTGAGCCTCATGTATGATACGCTACACTGCTTCAATACGTCGTGGATGCCCTGGACCTCTGTCTCCTCCACGATTCGGTTACAAATTTTCCTCGCGTTGCACTCACTGGACACCGCGGTAAAAGTAACTGCATTTGGCACACGTTCACCAGGAAATCGTTCTGCTAAAGCATTTTGACATCGCCATAAATTAAAACGATATCCATCAACTTTGAGTTGCTATACACGTCAGCCATTTTTGACACTTGAAAAACTAATGTAAAAACTGGCATCACAAAAACTTTAATTACAAAAAATAATCGGATTTCAATATTCGGAATAGCCTGGCAAAAGACTACAGTAGCCCAACGATGTAAAGGTTGAAAATACTACAATTTCAATAAATTTTTACTCGGTGATTTGAATGAGTTAAAAGCCTCGACTCGGTAATGTGTAAAACCTATAACCTTACCTGTTACGAAAGGTCGGTTTCACCTCCTGGTCAAGTTGTGGACTGTATTTTCTCTCAGATGAGGAAATGCCGATGTTCACCGGGAAAACACAAGGCTTAAGCACACAGTCTTGCTACGTGCGTGAGAGTTCAATTCTCGTTCGGGTCACTCGCTCGGCGGGTCAAGGCGTTCCCAATATAGAGTGAGATAAGAAAAAGTGACTTAAAGTATACTATATATGTAATTTTCCGGGTTGTTGTACCGTGACCTCGGTAACTGGTAACTATCAGAAACAGAGCTCAGTCGCGGGGAGGCTTTAGCAGAAGAAGCCGACTGTGAAGAGCGGCGAAACGTTTGGAAGCATGGGATGCAACCAGTTACAGCGGCGGCTACGGAATGCCTCGGAGGATCACCATTATCCGAGGAACGGTTTCTACAGTAGTAGTCGTAATACCAACACTAGGAACCAAAATTAATATATGGACGGGCCCAGAGACACTGATAGCGGGTCTCTCCCCCACAGAGTCTAGCTCGAGAACAACCAGGGCAGGTAAAAGAATTCCGGATAATGTGGATGTGCATTTTAACTATGTTTCTGGTAGCTACCAGTTACTGAGGTCACGGTACAACAACCCGGAAAATCACTATGTATCAAATTACAGCACTGGGCGTGAAAGCCCAAAAACCACTATACTGTATATGTAACGAATCAGAAGCATAATGAGCCTAAATGACTTATTGCAATTAATAAATGAAAATAAAAAAATATTTAAGAGAAAAGTAATCTAATTAATATCCTAAATACAAATATTATTTTATTGAGCGCGAACACTCAGAAACTATAACGATTTTACAATTTTTTTGTTTAAGATATTGACTCCATTTTTCATGCCGTCTATTCTCAATTTTTTTTAGATAAGTTATGAATCACTCTTATAATTCCCTATTAGATAATTTGTACTACAGTACTATTAATTCGTTAGTTTTGTTTCGTCCTCGGATCGATTTGAGTTTAAACTTGCAAAACAACGACTGACGTCGCGATGTTACAGCTACGCTTCCACAGGACCGAGGTATTAAAGTTTTCAAGAGAATATCTTCGAAGATTCGACGCTCTAATTTTGACCGTTCATCTTTGTCCCGACACATGCCCTCCAGGAGACCCCTGTTAATCAGTGTCTGAATCGCGCGATCGATGTCCCCTAATCCCGTCCCGATGCGAGCGAGTCCTCGAATGATTTCCTCCGGCCGTGGGCGCTATCCGCACATCGTTTATTAATACCGCCGTAGTCGGTTTGGTATGTTTAATTCCGACGCGAAAAAATGAAATTGTAATATATATTAAAATCTGTCTCTGTTCTTGCGCCCGGCATTCGTCACGGAGTCCAGGGTAATCCGGGATTATTATTTTTTCGGAAATCAGAATTAATGAAGCGAGACGTGGTTGAAAGGTCCGCTGGGAGATATATTTCGTCCAGGTTAAATTGCATAAACTTTGATACCTTAAGTATCTTCAAATTTCTACAGTAAAAAAAAATATCTAATATAATAGTACACGCTTAGGGGTCATTCCATGTGAAATCGAAATAATAAAAATTGTTGCCGACCCATTTTAGATTTTGGTGTAACTTTGAAAAGCTCTACTCTAGGGTCCCAAACAACAAAATTTATAAGTTTGATTTTTACAAGCGCTTGTTTCCGCCTATTTAAATAAAGACTTAAAAATTGCTATTTTTAAGGTTTATTAATTTTTGCTGTCAATTTTTCTGTTTGAAGATATTTGAATGATCAAGACGGAATTCAGAGTGGAAAAGATAATAGTTTCAGTGTAAATGAAAATAATTGGCTCGGACGATCTCTTTGAATAATAGCAGCGTGCTGAAAATGAATGTTTTTTAGTAATTTTTCGTGAATTTCAATGGACTCTAGCGTCTTAACTGTTGAGAGTTAAAAATTCATGCTCCGCGGGAATTAAGTATACATATCATAAACAAAATTCAGCCACAAGTTGACCTGAGTAGCCCACTCTTTATAGAAGAAAACTTTGCTTGAAGTTTTGAAAATCTGATACTCACAGAATCTACTGTTCTTACCTTCAACTTTAAATGACAATATCACTTGTTTTCATGTTTAGTGCATGTACGTACCGTTTTACAGCAAAACTCTGGACGTTTTGACTAATGAATTTAATGTACTTAGCGGCAACAATAATTATAAATATGAAACATATTTCAAATTTTAATAAAGTTTTGGATATTTAGGTGTAAAATTGTTTCTGGAACTAATTATCATCGCAAATAGTAACTGAAAACAATTTTTCAACGAGAAAATTATGTACATGCACTAAACATGAAAATAACAAAACAAGTGATGTCATTTAAATTTGAAGATGAGAACAGTAGATTCTGTGATATCAATTTTATCACGCAGTCAACACGCTCGTTTCATAGCCTGAATATTGGGATTTTAAAAATTTCAAAACTTCAAGCAAAGTTTTCTTCTACAAAGAGTGGGCTACTCAGGTCAACTTGTGGCTGAATTTTGTCTATTAACTAGGAGCATGAATTTTTAACTCTCAATAGTTAAGACGCTAGAGTCCATTGAAATTCACGAAAAATGACTAAAAATACTCATTTTCAGCACGCTGCTATTATTCAACGGGATCGTCCGAGCCAATTATCTTCATTTGCAGTGAAACTACTATCTTTCCCACTCTGAATTCCGTCTTGATCATTCAAATAATATTCAAACAGAAAAATTTGACAACAAAAATTAATAAGCTTAAAAATAGCAATTATGAAGAGTGTTTATTTAAATAGGCGGAAACAAGCGCTTGTAGAAATCAAACTCGTGTAAATTTTGTTGTTTGGGACCCAAGAGAAGAGATTTTCAAAGTTACACCAAAATCTAAAATGGGTCGGCTTTGCCAATTAGACGATTTCAAATGGAATGACTCTTATACAATAATTGTAGACCTCTGTACTACAACAAATTTTGTGACTATAGCTCCATATACAATTTGTAGTATTATTCCACATACTATTATTACAATATTGTAGTAATAATCTCCAAACACTATTTTACTTGACCAAAAACATTACCAAATATTACATATATTGATGTACAGTGTTTTCATAAATAATTACAAGCTATCAGGGTCGAGATTCTCAAATCAATCGGAGAGCAATTCATATGCGGATATCCTTTTCCCCACTACGGCACTTGAGAGAGACAAGAAATCTATTTGCATACGAGTTGTTCTTCGAGAATCACAGTCCTGGTCACTTGGCTTGTAATCACTTATGAAGGCACTGTATCATTTACTAAAAGTTTCGTGAGTTTATTGACACAAAAACTTATAATAACAATAATTTACCAGCATTTTTTGTTACCCCCACTACAAAATTTTATAAAAATATTTGTCAAATATACTAGTAATTACCGTTGAATTATTTTAGTTATTAATTTTATAAGGGAATTAACAAGCTTTTAATCCAACGAGAAAAAATGGACATTCAAGGAGCAGCCGAGAGTTACCTTTTTTCGAGAGGATTAAAGGCTTGTTAATTTTCCGAATGTAATTCAACATTTTAGCCACAACCACGGCGTAAACCGGTCAATTAGGAGAGTGAAAGCCGTGCGAGAGCAGATGAAAAATTATGGTTTTGAAAAACGCCATATTTGACAAATTTATTTTAATCAAGAATATTGATTGTCAGCTGAATACTAAAAAGTCTTGGAATTGTGTCAGCCGGAATGAAGAAATTCTCAGCAATCTTACTCATTTTTTGTGTATATTTTGCAAATATTTTCACTCTTGTTGGCAAATAAACAAACGCTATGTTTTGAGATGCAAAAAGAGTGAAACAATTTGCAAAATCGACACAAAAATTAAGTGAGAATGCTGAGAATATTTTCATTTATGCTAAAATCCAGCAAGACGCCCAAGCAGCAATATTACGTCTGTTACCAGCGAAAAGCAAAACTGTGTACGGGAAGGAATTGGTGGAACTCGATAACTGGCGACAAAAAGGGGCATAGGAAAAGGAGCCATTACAGAAGAGGTGCTACTATCCTACTTTTTCAATGTGGAGATTTGCCGCTCTTCGATGTGGACAAAATATTCCACAAAGGCATTGATATGATAAATTTACTTCATATTCGAAAGTAGAATCAAGAAATTATAAACCAAAAAAGGCAAAGATACTGGAGAGAAACCAAATCGAAGAATTTTTTAAAAAAGTACCGGATGAGGAATATTTACAAGTTAAGGTAGAAAATAAACGATTTTAATATTTCAATGTATACATTATTCTATTTTGAACTCTTTATAGGTTGCAACAATCATATGAGTCGCAGGTGATTGTCAATGCAATGAATTAATCTTTTTGGATATCACCCATGTCCAAGGCAAAGGCGGTTTCACGATGATGGAAGAAGCGTTTCCAGACAATGCTGTAAAAATGTGTTGAAAATACATCAATCTGCGGCCTGAGAATGTCGGTAAGAGATTTTTCTTGCGGTATGTGGCTGGAAAATGTGCTACACAACATGTAGGCATCAACAAATTTTCGTAAACGATTTCAAAAGTGGCTGCATTTCTTAGGCTGCCTGATCTAGTTACATTCTCTAGTAACTTTTCTCTGTGTATATATGACTTCTTCATTTACTCCTCTTAGTTTAAAAAGTAGTAGTATACTTAAAAATCTTTGCTACTTGTGTTACAAATGCGAGATTTCAAGAAACAACTACTCTGCATGCTAGCAGTGAATGTCATTCGCTTGAAACATATATCGGATTTGAACTTGTCGTCTGTCATAGAGTCAGGCAAAAGATGTTTCTATGTTTGTGTCTGTCACATCCAACAGAAACGATCTTCTGAGCACATGTATCGTAACACATTTAATCCTGACTGGCTGCTCGATATTTGTCGTATTAAACGAAAGATGAAGAATGACCGATATGTAAGTGGCTACTTGTTCACTCCATGATGACGGTCTCAGAAAACTACATTAATACAGTTTGTAGTAAATAATATTACAATTGTATCTTTGTAGTTTTGGTGCTAAAAGTATTGTATTAATATAATCTATAAATATTGTTCTTTTGCACTATACCCACAACTTAATTTTACAATAAGACATTTATTTCATTAGATTCTCCATTGAATTCCATTAGATTTTATTCTACATTATTATTATTACAAAATATAGTAAAAAGTTTTAGAATTATATTAAAATTTACAACAACCCAATTACTACAGGGTGTCCCGAAATAAATGCAACAAAATTTGGTCAGAAATTCTTAAGAGAAATTTAAGGGACCCGTATTTTTTACTTTTGATAAGTGCGGCCCCCTTTCGGAGATATAGCCCCCTGAAACAAGCCCCTAAAAATTTAATTTTTTTTATATCAGAGCTATATCGCACAAGAACCACCAAATTTGGTACACAGGGATTTTATGACATGTAGAATGCGATGCTGATAAGCTTTTTGGCAAGGGGCCCCCACAAGACACTTTTTCGAGGGCCCCCTTGCCTTTGGGGCCACCGAACTTTAGTTGCATATTTAATTTTTAAAAAAATTAGTAGCCTCTTAGAAACTCCAGGGAATTTAAAAACTTTTTTGTCTCTTAAAATTTTTTCGAAAAACGCAGCGTTTTTCGAAAAAATGGCAAAATGTGATTGGATGCATATCGAGGTTCATATGAAATTTTAAAGTGTTAATCGTAGGTGGCTGGCATTCGCAATAAACAATCAATTTTATTCTGTGACAGTTGTCATTAACCATCATCGGGAGCTCATAGAGACAGGATCAGTAGTTGTAAAAAAATCACAATTTAAAGAAATTTAATTTTAATTTAAAGAAATCACAAGTTAAACATTAACAATTAATAAGAAAATGTGAATATTAAAATAAGGTACAATAAACTTGGAAATTAATAACAAAATTAATGGTACTTCATGATTAAATAATTTAATTCTAAAAAGTTTGTTAAAATCACACTGGTCAGTTCCGTAAAACGTGTTCTAAATTCCCTGGAGTTTCTAAGAGGCTACTAATTTAAAAAAAAATTAAATATGCAACTAAAGTTCGGTGGCCCCAAAGGCAAGGGGCCCCCCGAAAAAGTGTCTTGTGGGGGCCCCTTGCCAAAAAGCTTATCAGCATCGCATTCTACATGTCATAAAATCCCTGTGTACCAAATTTGGTGGTTCTTGTGCGATATAGCTCTGAGATATAAAAAAAATTAAATTTTTAGGGGCTTGTTTCAGGGGGCTATATCTCCGAAAGGGGGCCGCACTTATCAAAAGTAAAAAATACGGGTCCCTTAAATTTCTCTTAAGAATTTCTGACCAAATTTTGTTGCATTTATTTCGGGACACCCTGTATAATAACATTTATCACAATAACGAGCTTATACAATTTACTACATTTGTAGTTTATTCTACGGCAAAATTGTAAGCATGAATTTATAGTAATGTTGCAGTAGTATTTGTTTCAGTGTATCTGCATGGCAGATTTGCTAACTTTGGTATCTTATAACAACAATTTAATATGAGGTATTTAGGTTTGAAAGTCATCTGATCTCAATAATATAACGAAAACTTATAGCTATAGTTTTTAATATTTTGAATTAAAGATGTCACACCCTGTATAGTATAACCCGTTACGGTATTAAATGTCATGTTAAAAAAACCTCAACTATATCGTAAGAAAAGATAAAGGATGATGGAAGTAGATTGAATTTCTTTATTACTTGTTATAGGAAGCAAGAAAAACGACACCTCTAGTCCGTATTAACTTTTTCTTAGAGTTGGAGGTAAAACTGAAGTGGCAATTTAGCTTTTTTATCGTTTTACATAAAAGCCAAAAGACATTACCACTAACTACTGCTCGACTTCTGCACTATTTCTTATAAAGAGCTCTATTAAACCTATTACGACGGGTTTGTAATTTGAAGAGGAAAATTGATAATGGCTCTCAAAGGCTTTCCGTAAATTTTCATTCACTTAGAAAGTGAATGTATATTTTGTAAACGCACACGTTCTTCCTTGAATAAAAATGAATGTTCTAATTTATGATAAATTATTGTTTGCACTAGTACAATAACTGACCTATTGCTCAACAAAGCTATTGCACGCTTGTGAGAGGGTATTAGTTATATACAGGATGTTCTTGAAACAAGTGCGTTTTTTTTTCAAAGAAGTAGCAGAGGACGTCATCGAACAATTTAGGGTCCATGGGTACGATTATGGTTATGTTCAAAGTGAGGCCAAGAACTAGCTCTCCACTATGACTTTATGGTATATTGTGGCTCACACCAACATACTTCACACAGTGGGCACAAGGTCTCTTCAGCCTGTTTAACTCTATCAAGGTTCTAGCTCTTTTTGCGATGGATCCCTTATGAAAGCCTTCGAACGAGCTAATATGGGCAAATCCCTTCAATGCTCACACACTTTTTCCTCATCCCAGGTGGAGATGACTGCTTTGGCAGTAGTCAAAACTATACCAAGAGCCTACTCTGGACCAATATAGCTGAAAGAGGTACCTTGTCTTGCTAACCAGTCCGCCGTCATGTTGCCTTGGATACCTGGTCATGCAGGTATCCAAACCTGGTTCCTCTGTTGTTCCATCTGCTCCAGAGCCTTCTGATAAGTCCATACTGTTTTTTAATTGCGCCAGTAGGAATCAAACGCTTTTAAAGCTTTTTATCGACTTGCGTGTATGTTTCAGCTTTTCTAGCTTCCGCACACACAAGTCAATGGCGTGAATTTCTACCTAGAATATAGTTGCATACTTACCCAGACCTACTGACAAACTGGTCTTTGGGTTACAGCTATACTCTCCAACCCCAACGCCTTCTGGAGTCTTGGAGCCATCTACCTTCAGAAGGTTGGTTCCTGATATCTCACAGTCTCAGGTTGAAAAAATGAAGCATAGACTTTTAACACAGTTTTGGTGGTATGCAATGTCAAGGATCACCTCGACACGTCTTACCAGTCGAAATTTATTTTAAATACTTATTTGCTTTGTACACGTGACTTGTCTGACTTGGCATCTGTTTAATTTTATCCAAGAAGCCTCAAATAATATTCTTTTCCCCTATCTTTCAATAAAGCCTTAAATTTTTTAAACTCAAAATTGGATACAAAAAATATTAACAAAAATTTTTGTATGTTGAAAAGTTATTGCGAAAACATTTGGGTATATTTATGGAAAAATGGGGTAAAAAATATTTTTTATTTTACCGTATTATGTGACGCATCATCTTTGGAACGCTGAGTATAGTAATGTACATATATCTAATGTAATCTAAATTGTGCCATAAACTGTATGTTTGGAGAGCGAACTCCTCTTGCATATATATTATCATACCGACATTACCGTATACTACATATGTATAAAAAAAAACTTTGCGTGGTAAATCTCCCAGTTAGTAAAAGATAGCGACTAAAGAAGTGCGTTGTGATTTATTTCTTATCATCACCGTCTTTCACGCAAGGCTTTGACAGGGTAAAAACCGCACAACTGCACAAATTAATTTATCAAGCATATGTGCGTGGGATCGGAAGTTATTAAAGTACAACCTTAAAATAGCCATCACTACTGAAATCAGTTTCAGGATCTCTTCGTTATACCAACTCATGGTCACTATATACATAAAATTTGTCTGATTCAAATTTTGGCATATGCATATACTTTATTAATTTGTTTGCTAGTAATAATAGACACATTGTATTATTGCTGGTACTTTGAAAAGGGGAAGGTTCACATTGTATAAGGAAAAATATTTGAATATGTAAAAGCTTCTGTAATGTGATGCTTGCTGTTAGATTATTGATTGATGCACCTGAGTATATACAAAAGGGTAGGATTCGGAAAGAGAGCTGGTCTTATCAATCTATTGATTCTATTGGTTTGTTGTATTAATCACGTTACCATTAATAAAAACAAAATGAGAAATAGTTTGTATATCAAATTGTTAATTCTAGACCATTTTTTGTGAAGCTTGTCTGTAGGTTTTATTCTTCTAGAATATAAATTTTGTTAGAAAACTCATTTTGACGCCATCCCAGGCCAGACTCACCAAATAAATCTAAAGATAGGAAAGTGTACCAATAAAACTGTTGGATTAAATTTCATTAGAAAAATATCAAGTCAAGGTAACTTCCTCTTAGAAATTTTCAGATTCTAAGACTCATACAGAGACAGACAGATGTCTGCTAGCTGTAGTACAGATATATGTGATGAATTAGGGGAAAGTATTCTTCCATCGTTCAGTGGGGCTAGCACTAGCTCCGCTGGGATCTCCCTCATATCACAAAGGATATTTCTGATATCTCATTTGCGTTTTTATGCTGTGAAGGTGCTTGTTGAAATGTCAATGGTCTGTTAGAAGACTCGTGACAATACTAATGTTACTTCTGCAGAGCATAATAACATTTTGGTTTGCATCAACCCATGGGTCTTTCATACGAAACCTGACCTGTCGCAAATTAGATCCGACCGACCAGTCTTCCTTTGATTACTCTTTGATCTAGTACCTAATGGATCTTGAAAGATAACATTGTGATAACTCCAATACTGGTTCAGATCCCACGAATTTATTGTTTGAGCCTTGTCTCGTCAACATAATATCAACCATATCGTTACCTGTCACGTCACATCACTATGACCTGGAATTCAATTCATATTTACACGATTTTTCCCACAAGGGACAGAGGCTTGACATATTTCAGGACCACAGGAGTGATACTGAGAGCTCTTTCGAGACCTGATCATAAGGGTTAGCGAGTCAGGTGTCTCTAGTGGGTTTCACCACTCTCTCTTCCTCTCCTTCAACCACAAGGTGTAATTTTGGAAGAAACAAGAGAGCCTCTAAGGTGGCTACTGGAACTGTGATTCTGTCATGATGAGATACGAAAGCCGCTGAAGTTTATTTAAGGACTGATTAATAATGACCTGTCGAACTGCAGACCAGCATGGCACAGCTGCGCAAGTAAAAGAGGGTGTAACCACAGCAGTGTAAAGTTACGACGTAACTTTAGAATTAAGCTCCCGCATACTTCCAAAAGGCCTCCTGCACATCCAAAGAGATGCAATGGCCTTTTCCAACTGCCTGTGATGTGGGGTACTCAGGTTAAGGTTAAATTTTTCATCCAGAGAGACACCTAAAAGATTACATTCATATCCTCGGAATGGTAACAACATTGAAAATGGTCAGCTTTCTGAAGCAATCTATATTTCACCTCCTGGTGAAGAGAACAAGATCTACCTTACAGACAGGCATATACATTGAAATGATATTTTACTTTCTTCAATAAAAATATGATTCAGTTCTTTTGCATTATTTTATGTACGTTTTTCTTTCCCGCAAGGCGTGTGCGTATCTTTAAATATCAGACTGTTTTAAAATGCTATACAGAGACAGACAACGTAGCACAAATTTGTGAAATTTATATGCAAAATAATTTCATTCAGTCACAATGAATGAAGGATTCATTAAAAATTAATTACGTTGAAGTATATTTGCAAGGGCCCTGCTCTGACAATTATGTTTGTTGAAGTGAACGCAGCTACTTGAAGTGGAAAGAGGAGGTAAAATAAACCAATTTTGCTAATAAAACTAAAATAAACAGTACTCGAAAGGGGTATTCAGACCAGACTCCCCTCTCTTTGGAATCTTTCGATTGGGTGCAACAGGGTTAAGCGTGGGTAGTTTGTTTAATACCAAGGACTTAACATCCTTTAATTGATTTCTTAATTTCTAAGCGGTCTCTGCATTCGCTTCGGTGTGGCCCCATTATTTCCAACTTGTTGATTGTGGCGGAGAGCCGTGGTATGTTACGGTCCACTTGAAAGAATTACTCCTTCATTTTAAACAATGTCTGAACTGCTACGTGGAAAATTGCTTCAACTAAATACCTCTGGCGTTGAGTAGAAATTAACTTGTTACGATGATTTTCCTTTCTATTTTTATAATCCCAAACAGTCAAATATATTTTTAGTGTTCTATCTATGATATGAGTTAACTACGTAAAACGGAACTACACATCGTATGGGTGGTATACAGGGTGTTCCAGAATGATGTGCGCTCCTTTGAGGGTGTGTTCATTGGGTCATTTTAGGCGGGGTACTTTCTATAAATTTTTTCGATTTGTGCTCTGCCTTATGAGATAGGGCTTCTACAAATGAAAACAGAAATTTTTTCAGCCTCCTGTTTATTAAACTAAAAAATAATCATTTATATTGTATTTACCGAATAGAAAAAAGAGACGAAAGAAATATGATGCCTATCTACACATTGAAACTTACTTTTAATTCTCATCTTGCTAAACAAGGAAATCGCACTAGTTTGTTTCGTGGGTCATAAGTGCATTTACAAGTATATAGATAAAATTTTCTTGATGTTTGACACTACAGACAAAGAACATTGTTTCAAATTTCGGTGAGTGGAAAAAAAATAAATATAAAAGTTATTTATATGACATATAATTAAATATTTTATGCCACTTGGTGGTTGCAGGTTTTTCTTATTATAATTTTTCTTTGTCTTTGTCTGTTTTTTTTATTGTAATTGTGACAGAATCAGGACTAAATATTTTACATGTATTTGTTTTGAAATGTTTAATCTTTTAAAAATTGAATTGTATTTATTGACGAAACTTTTATTTTATATTTTAATCGCTTAATTAATTTATTTTTAAAAAATATTTTTGTACTTTTATATTGTAGAGGCCTGAAGATGGTGTAAAAATAACACCGAAACGCTGGCACTGAAATTAATTCTCTATTCTCTTCTTCTATTTTTGGTCTTTATCCCACTAAAAAAACCACTTGAATAACTAAGCAAGACCACCAATTAAAGAAAACTTATTTGTTTATATTGTCTCAATTTTTCGTGACGCATCTATTCCCAATTTTTTTTTTGGATACGTTGTGAATCACACTGTGAGAGTCAATTTTTAAGTGATTCATGACCTAGTTGTCATTTTAATATAATTTCTTTATACAGATTTGGAAAGTGAGGATCTTGATGGTGAATTGTATTTTGCCGCTTGCGTGTATTTGTGTCATGCTACACGCATACTTCGACCACAGCGTGTTAGCATCAAGCAGTGTTGCCAGGTGGGAAAAATTCAGTGCATGAGAATAATTTCAAAGAAGCATGAGGTTTGGAGAAAAAAGCATGATATGGCTTAATTTATCAAAAAACACCTCTTGACACAGCTTAATTTTTAATTACTTTTGTAATGCCATTTTTATTTCATTAAATAGCATTATGTTCTGCTATTTTATCATAATATTACATTGTAAGTAGGTAGTTACAGGTACTTACTTAAAAGTTATTAACCACGTAACCTTTCTAATTTATTTTATTGTTAGGCCGGGCGAACGTTGAGGCGCAGTTGACGTGACGCAGGGTGACTCACGGGTCGTAAAATCTGTTGTTTCCAGAAAATGTAGGTACCCTTACAGAATAGAGTTAAGAATCACTGCAATACAGCGTGAATACAGCACACACACCGCATATCCGTACTGTCATACCCGTTTATGTATTCATTGCTAATTATTAAGAGAGCAGTCTACAATAAAGGACATTTCAAGTGCCCAAATATTGTAGATACCTACCTCTATCTATTCAATTTTGCCCTCGATTTTGCCTTTATTTCTCGTTAGGTCTTTGTTTTGGTAGATTTCAAAGAGTAATTTTAATAATTTTATTATTTCTTTTTGTGTCTATTAAAAACCATGAGATTTTGTAATCAAAATATAAGAACATGAGATTTCCTCGGAATGCATGAGATCTGACAAACACTGGCATCAGTTGACCGGACAGTTAGATTTCCAATGGCGAATTGGCGTTGGCGATACGGAACCGATTACTGTAGTAGTGGGGAATGCTAGACCAATGCACGTCGCCGCCCCTCTTAAAGTTCGTACCTTCCCTGCGATGAAGCGGCAATTTCTACTTTCTTTGTAAAGATCCGCAATTTCCGAATCTGTATGTAATTCTTGATACTTCACCCTGTAGGTATAGTTACTGTAATTTTATTTTTAACTAATTTCATAACACATTTCTTTGTGTTTCTTAGAGCAATAATTTTTGTAACTAATGTTTCGACAGTCGTCAGCGACTTATTCATGCCGGCGGTGACCTACTAGATCTTGAGCGCTCGATCCAAAGGGATATAGTTTTCGCTCAGTAACTCTATGCAAAATTCATTTAAAAAAAAATAATTTTACACTTTTACAAAATTTCAAAACACAGCGTCGACGTAAAATAATATTTATAGTCTATTAAAATAAACCGCATATTTATATCATTATCCGTTAAGGAGTTACTGAGCGAAAACTCTGGGTTTGTTCCAATACAGCAAGAATCGATTCCCAACCGTCCAGAATTAGTCAGTTCAGTTGTTAATGTACTCTCGGCGAATGCGACGTAAGACGGTGTTGGTCAAACATTTCTCACGGTTCTGAACCAGTTCTCGACGGTTGTTGGAACAGACCTTGTATATCGTTTGATAGAGCGCTCACCGTAAGCCTTAAAGAGACACGGTGGATGAAAATCATCAACGGTAGCGGAAGGTTATGTGGACAATTCTTTGAATAACAAAACTAACAATTCAGCAAAAATAATTTGATATAGCAAATAAAGATTCAACTACATCATAATTAACACAACTGTGGCATATGCATCAAGCAGCAAATCAAACCAGACTATTTTTATATTTAATAACTGTACAATTACTATAAATAATTGCAATTCTACTTTAATAATACAGAGCCTTCATAAATGATTAAAAACCACGTGACCAGTAATTTTGTTTGAAACGGTTATTTTATTTTCTTGGTGTTGGCGATTAAATTGTTTCAAATTTATTAGTTCCAAAAGAATAAGACCAAGGTTACATTAAAACACAATATTACGCGGCTGTGATTTCAACGGCTGTGATTGGTGCAATTTATTCTTGACATTTTATTCAACCAATCGGCGATCGCACCATCTCGCGTATGACACAAACGTTTCGCATTATTCATTGTAAACGAATCTTTATGACGTGTGACGTAAAATTGGCATTTCTGTATCTTTCAGTAGCGTTCGTCTTCCCGCCCGTTATTGATTTATTATATCCTTGCGATTTTCTAGTGTCTTATTGTTTTCCTTTGCATTATTAATAAATCATACATATTTCAAACTAATCAGTTGTTTTCATAGCTAAACTTTTCGTACTTCGTCGTATTACTGGTAAGTTGTAACAGAAAGAAAATTTTAAGGTTAATAATATTCTTATTTCAGTTCAGAATAGTATGCCTTTTACTGTTGAGCAAGATGCCTTTATTTTAATGGCTCATTTTCGAAGTGGGACTAGAAATGAAGACGGGATGTGGACATACTCCATACAATCTTGCATTGATCAATTTACGGCCGAGTTCCCAATCGCAAATATTGACTATGACACATTCTCATACCGAAAGTGCACTATCGTCAAACGATTTGAAAATAAACAATGCATTTGCAAAGGAAAATCTACAGGCAGACCAACTGTACTGACAGAAGATGTCGTTGATAATATACAGCAACGAATAACTCAAAGTCCTACAAAATCCATATCAAAATTGTCTGCTCAGACAGGTATTTTTTTTTTATTAAGTTGATGTAAATATTCATAAATTTATTTAGATTGCATCTCTAAAATATATCAATTTTGAAATTTTTATTTGAAACCGATATCGAATATTAATAAACAAAAATTTTTATTTTTAGGACATTCAGTTGACACATGGCACAATGATTTAAAAGAAAACGGTTGCATTTACACCCATACAAGGTAACTGTTGTGCAAGAATTACTTCCCGTTGACTATGGAAGACGATTACATTATTGTGAATGGTTTCAAGAAAACATGAATCGTAACTTATTGAACTTATCATTTTTCACTGACGAAGCATGGTTTCATATATCTGGTTATGTAAATAGCCAAAATTATAGAACCTGGGCTGCAGAAAATCCTCATACATTTGTAGAAACCAGTTTACATCCCGTAAAAGTTGGTGTTTGGACAGCGATATCAAGAAGACGTATAGTAGGGCCCATATTCTTCTATGAAACTATAAATGCAGAAAGGTATCGAACCCTTATTTTAGAGCCATTTTTAGAACAGTTGCATGATGACGAGCTGCAAGTAGGTTACTTTCAGCAAGATGGAGCAACTGCACACACTGCAAGAGCAACAATTCAATATTTAGAGCAATTTTATGGCAATCGACTGATTAGTGCAGGTTTGTGGCCAGCCAGGTCTCCGGATTTAACTCCGTTGGATTATTTTTTGTTTGGACATTTGAAAAACACTATATTTAAGACAGCGATACACACTATCGAAGAATTAGAGGCGGCAATTATTCGAGAAATCAACAACATCACAGAAGAACAGCTACAAAATGTATTTGAAAATATGCACAGGAGGGTAAATTTATGCATAGCAAGTGAAGGGCACCATTTTGAACACAACATGTAATTATTTTAATTTATTAATTTTTATTCAAGTAGTAAATACACAAGCAAAGATAAATAACTAAGAAATGCACAAATAAATTATTTTTAACACTACAATATGTAATGCTTTTATCCCAAATATTGTAAATAAATCTTAATACAATAAAATATGTTTCTTTTACAATACAATAATAAATCATTTGTGTTCACATTGAATACTCTTTGTTTTCATAAAAATTTCAATTTGTTCATTAACAAGAGAAGATTGGTTGTTTTCTCTCTAATAAAGTTAAAAACATTTCAAACAAAACAAATAAACATTCTATACGTCAGTAACTATGCAATATTAAATTTAATATATTAAATTTTAGTAGTCGAACAATTTATTAGGTTATGTACTCAATTTCAAAAACAAATTTATTTAAATCAGTAATCCCTTCATCCACACCACTGACATCCACTGATTTTTAGGATTTTATGCACCTTCTTTAAACTGTGCAATGTTGGTTGCATATGCGCGTAGGTCACGTGGTTTTTAATCATTTATGAAGGCTCTGTACATATTTCAAATAATCTACAACAAAATGTTCACTTAAGAATTTCTTCCATATTACTATTAAGTATCCGTAGACATTAAAAATATACAAAAATATACATTCATAGAATTACTCACTTGTCGCTACGCGACGTAATATGCTTCTTACAACTCTCGTTACGTAAAACTATTATAAAACTTAACTTTTTAAACTAAAATTATTCTACAACAAAAAAAGCCAGGTTACTGTAACTAAGGCTTAATTACAATCGATAATGAGTTTAGCACTGCCTGTTGTCTACTCCCGGTAGACTTCCAACAACATGCGAACTACTTGCGACCGGAGCAAGAGTTCGCGACGGCGGCATGTCGAACAAGGTCCTCGCTCCGCAGAAACATCGCCCCGGCCCTGCTCGCTGGAAGCACCCAAGGATAATAATGAGGGAGAAAATTTC
Organism: Monochamus saltuarius; assembly: GCA_025584915.1. NCBI lineage: Eukaryota > Metazoa > Arthropoda > Insecta > Coleoptera > Cerambycidae > Monochamus > Monochamus saltuarius. Next base: position 21,621,239 of record CM046721.1, read on the forward strand.
ATCAGCGAATTCCGTTCTATCGTCCGCTTTTTCAACTGTAATTATTAGCTCCGATTAATTGCGCTCCTTTTTAGATTAAAAATTGTTCCGCCATGTGTTGACCCGCCCGCAGGATAGATGATCGTCTATGTTTGCTCGCCACTTTGGAAGAAATAGGTTAACGTTATTAATCATACTTTTAATAGCGTAGTACTTCTTGGAAGACAAATCCAGTTAGGGAGAATGGTGAATGTTGAAGAAATCTGTTTTAAAGAGCATACAGAAACATGTTTAGGATATATTTTTTAAAAGTAATAGGTATTTAATTATTTATTTATAGGTTGTCAAAAATATCAAAGTCAGAATATTGAAATACAGGGTGAATCTCAAATAAATACAAACATTTCAACCAGTAGTACAGTTCACTGTGTAGATCACATAATTAATAGCGTTTTTGTTTCAAATTTTAAATAAATTTCGTAATTTTTCGAGAGAAGACTTATTGAGAACCGCTGACCTACGCCAATATTAAAGTTTTTATGAGTCATAATATTGTGCAAATTGGATGTGTGTTCCACAACGTTGCCAGTGTTACAGAATCTCAAAGAATTATTGAAATATGTTTATAAAAATATTTCTGGCTACCTCTTACCCTTTGCCATTCCTGTACCTCATCGAAACAGTATGTCTATATATGTACATGAAAATGAGTTGAAAACATGAAACATATTCTCTACTCACAGTTATCCAGAATTTGATCATTATTCATTTTTACTACACTCCAAATGGTTTATAGTAATACTGTTACGGAAGCTCACCTACCTTTTAGTTCTTAATTATGTTCCTGTTTATGTTAGAATTTATAAATTTTGTGATGCCTTTATTTTGACGTTTTCCGGAATATTCCAGGCTATATTCTATTTGTTTCTCGACACGTTCTCGAGATCTCAGAAACTTCGAGAACTTTAAAAACCTATATAAGCAGACCATTTTCGGCCGCTGTAGTCAGTTTATATTGAGCAGCCAAACGCGAGTGACAAACGTCAAAGTAAGGCGTTGACAGTTGCGAAAATTGTTGAAGGATATTTCTTGTATTATCAAGAGTGACAATAAAGATTGTTTGTCTATCACTATCATTGCACTCCAATTCAACATTTTCATTGTTTGCACAATGCGCTATATTTTATTTAATTACACTGGTTTTCACCAAAAATATTAATTAAATACACATTGCACAAATCATAAAACGATTTAAATCCGTTTTATACGTTAGTGCCGAAATTCTGAAAACAGATACGCTAGGTATTGCCTTACTACAAATATTACATGTTTTATTTTGACCTTGTCATGCAGTCTCTGCACCGATATCCCTACGGGACATTGTGCCTACTGCCTACCGCCCGACCTATGACACCTGTGCTTACACCACAACCTTGCGCAGAATTTTTAATAATTTGTGATCGGATTGTGACGTAAGATCGAGCCGTATTTCTATATCTTTCACAGAAAAATTATTAGATAAAAATATAAAAATTATGTGGCAATTGGCTTTTGACAATGTGATGAATTTAATAAGAGTTATTTCTTATAAAAAATTCAAATTAATGTGTCTTTCGCTATTCATAAAATAACTTAACGAAAATAATAATATGTATTGTGTCTTTATCTAACAATTTTCTACCTTATGAAACGTGGATAAGTGTTTAAACACTTGGTTTTTGAGCAAGTAGATACACTTTTATACACGTTTATGTATAATTTTTGGAATCATTGAACTACCTTCCTAAATACCTTTGTTGATAGTATCAAACTTGCAGAAGTTATTTCTTTAATCGTTTATTGTTGTAAGGTCAGTTAAAGTTAAAATTTGGGTTAATATTACTGCGTTGCGTACTACCTGCGTTATTTTACTTTACTTATCGCTTAAAACAAGTATTTTTAAATAAGAAACAATCTTAAAGATTTAATTTACGTTAAAGTTAAGAAATAGTATATTTGGGGCAATATTGCAACCTCGCTTTCAGCATATCATTTGGTGTATTAGATTCGTCAGCACTCCAGTCCTCAAAATGTGTCCATTAAAAAAATAATATCTCCGTAAATATTTGAAATTTTTAAAAATGACTTAAATTTATCACAAGCTGTAACCCATGTGTGTGCGTGTACGTAAACTTTTAAATTGAATCAAGTCTAGAAGATGGTCAATTTATGGTTCCTGTTCAGTTTCTCTGTAAATCGAAAGTTCTCAAGTAGTGCCGCAGGGTTTTGTCCTAGGAGCAATTTTATTTCTGGTTTAAATTTCTGACCTTACAAATAAGTATTCATTCTATGCAACCTATTTTTGTTATCTTTACAAAATGATCTGGACACAATTATTAGCTGCTGCTCTGAATGGTTGACATTACTTAATCTTTCGAGGTGCTGTGTTCTTTACATATCCAAAACTAATTCTGGAATGGTATATTATGTCAATAGAACCGAACAACAAAACGATCTTGGGATAGTTATTGGATTCATTCTTGGCAACTTCCTAATTCCCCTAGCAACTAAAAATTGCTTATAAATACTAATTATTTATATTTCTTTGATGTTGCTGAATTACGTTTCCAACAACAAGAGTGAAAGGAACATCTTAAAAGTTATATAATTATTTGTACAATAACCATTTAAATGTTTCTGCTTGCGTTTTTTTACAAGAAATAATACCTCTCCATCATTACTATATTATTATTAAAATGTAAAAAGAGACAGACGGTGAATTTGCTTTGATCTTTTACATTTTGTGCTTCCGTGATCCCAAAGAAGCAAACACTCTTGTCAGTTTTTCTCGGTCATGCCTATATTCGAATAAACCCAGCATTCACATATTTTCTGTTCTCCTGAACTCACAGATTTATTTAAACATCAGTTACTTGCTCATTTGTTCTCTTCATACAATGAGCGGCAAAAGTATGATATAAATTTATTCAAAACTCAGGTGTCCGTTTTTTGGAAAATCGATCGGATCCGTTAATTTTTATTTTTAGTTGCGCATTTTTTAAACTACTTTTCATGTATACAGGTTGAAGCACTGGACCAAAAAAATGATATGTTCAACTTTCTTAAATGGAAACTCCTTTTTTGTATCTTGATTCAATTTACCATGAAAGTATACTTTATGGAACATACCCTACACCTATCTTTAAGCGTTCTCAAAAAATTGTCCAGATCGTCCAATCAATCAAATCACCGCAAGCAAAATTATCAAGAAATTTCGAGATTATAAACCACTTAAATCAAAAAATGTTAAATGTTTCAAATGCCATTGGTTTCTTGACAATCGCAAGACTATGTACATAATCATCTTAAATATTATTTAATACGCTCCCGTCAATTTTTCTCATCTCTTGCCTTATTCGGTTTTTCAAATCTTCGATGTTTTGAGACCTGTTTGCATAAACCTTGAATTGTATACAGGGTGGCCAAATGAAAACGAAGCAGTGCCATTTTCAGGAACTGGGTCAAGATTGTAGAAAAACACTCAGACTCAGACTCAGAAGGGGGACATTCGTTGCTGGTATTTTTGACTCCTCCACTTCACCCCCAAGCAAGAGTAAGCATCACCTCAAAATATTTAAAAGGCATTGGAGATTGAGTAATATTTATTTTAAAAGCTCTTACAATTCTCTTTATAACATACTTTAAATTTTATAATTCCGCCCAATACTTTGAAAATAATTTAAATTTTAAAATTTAAATTATGTTTAGTTGCTTACTTACTACATACTACTAAAGATTTTGTTCTAAACGTTGGCGGACATTCTGAAGCATTTCCGGAGTGATTCGACGGCATTCTTCGATAATTCTTTGATACAAATCTTGCAGCGACGCTGGATATGTTTTATAGATTTTACTATTTAGGTATCCCCACAAAAAAAATCAAAGCACGATAAATCCGGTGATCGTGGAGGCCACGTCAATGCTGCCTCTTCTCCCAATCCAATTCCGTGGAAAACGTTGGTTCAAATACTGATGGACAATTAACGCATATTGCGGAGGAGCACAGTGCTGTTGAAAAATCAAACGATCTTTATCATACTCTGGAATATCTTTAATAATATCAGTCAAGGCAGCCTCAATAGCGTCTTCCAGTAATTGCAAATATATTTGGCCAGTCAAATTACCAGGTAGAAAAAAAAGGAGCCCACCGAAAATTCCAGCCCATACATTTAATATTTCCGGTTGCTATGTAAGCACATCGTGAAAAACTCTTGGGCTTGAATCTGATCAATAGTCTGTTCCGTTTATGAAAAAACTGCATTCATCGGAAAAACAGATGTTAAAAAGGAACTGTGGATTGTTCCCTGCTCGTTCACTCATTATCTCGCAAAATTGCAAACGGCAGTTCCTGGACTAAATGTATTTTGTATGGGTGGAATTTATTCTTTTTCAAAATGGTTTGTATACCAGTTCGATTGATCCCAGCCACAGATGCCAGCTGCCTCGTACTTAATGTAGGATCAAGATGAACTTGTCCCAACACTGCAACTTCACTAGCTTCATTAACCATAAGTTTTTCAATTTCTCGTTTTTTATTGGCTACGTTCCCTGTCTCTTGATTTTTTTTTACTAACTCTAGAACTTACTTCCTCCTGACACATCGATCTTGATGTTGTTCATTAAATAGCTATCCACTAATTTTACGTTCGTTGTGTATATAATATTCATTTCCGCTTCTTACAATTATGTTTTTTACGAAAGTGATAACAAATCGCCAACAATCTGCAAGAAATACTAAATTTATAACATTGGCGTATACTTAATTCGAATGAGTGACATTTTACCGTTACTAATTGTTTGGACATAAGTTTCAACTTTAAAATCAAAATTCTTGATAAGTATTGGGCGGAATTATAAAATTTAAAGTGTGTTGTAAAGAGAATTGTAAAAGCTTTTAACAAAATATTACTCAACCCCAACGTCATTTAAATATTTTGTGGTGATGCTTACCCTTGCTTGGGGCTGAAAGTGGCGGAATCAAAAATGCTAGCAAAGAATGTCCCCCTTTAATCTAAAATCGACAGGTCTGAGCATTTTTCTAAAATCTTGACGCAAATCTTAAAATGGCTCTGTTTCATTTTCATCTGGCCATCCTGTATATAATAAAAAGTAATCTATGGGTGTGATATCGGGTGATTCTGAAGACCTCTATTGGTCCGCTGCTTCCAATCTAACAGCCATTAAAACATTAATTTCATCATTCATTCAGGAAATATGTAGAAATATGGCTATCTATTTTCAGATGTTTTTTCTCGAACACGGTTTAAGATAGATGTAGGGTATGTTACATAAAAAATAATTAGAATTTCATTGCAAACTGAATAAAAATACAAAAAAGTGGGGGTTCCATTTAAAGTTGGCCATATCATTTTTTTTGCTTTACCCTGTATACATAGAAACTCATTTAAATAATGCGCACTTAAAAATAAAAATTGACGAGTTCGACCTGATTTTTAGATAAATTTATTGCATGCGTTTGCCGCTCACTATATATTATTTGATATATTTATTTATATTTAAAAATTTCTTTTTAATACAATAGATATATTATGTGAATATAAACTTTGAACAATTTGAATCTTATCCAGGTGCATTGCAGTAAATCATTACATAAATTTCAGCACTAAAATTAATGAACTATCACCGACAATTAGTCAAATACATTGATGCAGTTAGCCTGCAGTAACTATTACTGAAATTACTTGTAGATGCTGAAAGCAATTCTAATCTCTGTACGGGATAATTAAACGGTAATAACAATTTCAATTTGTATATCCTGTCGTTTGTTAAATGCTAGCGTTTTAGTTATTATAATAAAAAGGTTGTATAACCCTAATTATAAAACACCCTGTGGAATAATTTCGTAACAAAATTCTTTCAAAATATCTATTTTTGTTAATAACCATTCCTTTCCCACATTTTGTTTATTTTTAAGAGCGAAATGAACTTTTAATAAGCAATTATTGCAATTTAGGTACATAAATAAAAAAGAAAATTTATTTATGCATACTAAAATTCAACTTCAAAATCAAGTTTCAGATGAAACCAATTGAACTGTAACTTAACAAACCTAAAAATGTGTACTCTATAACAAATTTAGCTTAATATTTTGTGTTATCACCTCTAGTTAACTGCCTGCATACGGTTCATACTTTCAATAAGGTTGCGAATAACATCTTGAGGAATATTTTACCATTCCTCCTGAAGTGCTAAACGGAGCTCACTTACCATAGTCGGGACTACTTCACAATCTCTGACTCGCCTACCAAGCATGTCCCACACTTGCTCTATGGGGTTGAGATCAGACGAACATTCTGGCTAGTTCAATTTTGCTAATACCAACTTCCACTAGGTTGTGTAATACACATTGCTGTATGTGGCCGTGTATGTATCCTGCATTAAGATAAAGTCGTCGTCGATAAATCCACTAAAAGGTACAACGTAATTGGTTAATATCTCCTCAATATATCGGTGGGCCGTCAAGGATCTATCGCTGACCACTAACTCAATGCAGACCTCCCCAGTTATTCCTGCCCATACCATTATTGAACTTCTTCTGTAGCTCAGACGGAAATTGAACGTGTACTTTGCAAATTTTTCTCCATTCTTTTCCGTCTACCTGGAGAATGTAACATTGTTCTATTGCCTTAAGAGCCAATGTAAATGTTCAGTGGCAAATTGTAGTTTAGATACTCGGTGACGCGGGAGCAATTTGAGTCCAGTTGCTGGTTGGCAAGCTTTCAAATCAAAGTCTTTCAATCTTCGGCGAACTGTCCACACCACACTAATACTTGTATCTTGGATCTCTTGGAGTTACTTCCTTGACACTCCACTGATGTTAAATGATGGTCCTGTAAAGTTCGTATGTCAAGAAATCTATCATCAATAGCAGCGGTTCTTCTTTTTTGCCACTACCTGCCCTACACTTATTTCGCAAGTTCATCTAAAACGTTCGTCTCCTCTTTTCATAGTAGAACGATGAACATGACAGATTCTTACAACATATTCATAACGTTCATCTTCAACAAGAGCAACAGCTTTTGAGCAATTTTTCGCAAAACCATGGTAGGAGTATAAGTCATGCGAAAAGGAGAATTACTGTCAAACTGACAATAAGACAATAACCCACCTGGTTATATAATAACATTTCTTAGAGTAAACTGTTGGTGACGAGTTCATTTCGCTCTTAAAAACGAACCAATGCACCTAAAGACATGATCAAAAAAACTAAATTTGGGAACGGAATGGTTCTTGACAAACATTGGTATTTTGAAAAAAATTTTTACGAAATTTATTCCACAACAAAATATTAATATAATCTCATTAAATTATTTAGTTTAAATTAAGAACAACTAAATTTTCTAATAAAATATTCCAGGTTAACTATGATTAAGTAAAAACATTTTTCCACGTGGTCAGGAAGGCATAAAAGACAATAAAAAGATTATTCCAGAATTTTAGCTCGATATTTAAAAAATGGGGCAAAACCCTCTTTTCCTACGGAAAGTCGGCGCCTATGATAAGTATCGACTGAGATGGCTTAGATCCATGGATAAAGCTTACATCTGTCAACAATATCTACTACCATCGTCGTTTTTTTGCAGCATTGCTAAATGTAGAAACGAAAATTAACATTCTTATTAGTAATAATACCTGATAGATAGGTAGGTAACAGTTAATCCAGTTAGCTCCACTATTTTGCATTCGTTTTTCATTATTTCGTTACAAACTGGCAAAACTACAACATTTTCATTCATAATAACCACTCACCACCAATACAACACACTTCCCGTAGGTACAGCTAGATAAATGCCTATTTATTATAACAATATCGAACGAAAGGAATAGATAATAGAAAGCTTTTGATGTACCCGCGGCAGTCTTGTCCCATAACCTAGAAAACCAAACCGGCGAACTATATTGTGGGAGAGTAACTGCACCCGACATAAATTTCTTTAATTAATAACTATAAAAAGTTTAAAAATTAAAAAAGGCACTAAAAACTGAAGAACACAAAACTACAACGTAAACACATGGTAAACACATGAGTTAAATTATGACGTGACGGGAAATTTTACCGTCGTGTTGCTAGTTGCCCACGTTGCCTACTCTGATTCTGTAAACGTGTAGCGGATAAATCGCATAGGCGGAGTTAAATAAGGATTTAATATAATTTCGAAAAAATTTTTTATTCGCTTTACAAATAAGTGGAATTTTTTTGAAGGGTGATTCTGTTAATTCTTAATTTTCTCTATCCCCTCTTAAACTATCTGTACTTAGTCATAGTTAACCCTGTTTAACAAAATTAGTTTTATTTTGTCACACATAAAAAAAAACTTTCAATCAAATGATATTCATGGAAATCATAATAATAATAATAATCATGTTATTATGTAACAGGTAATAGGTTTATGAAAATGAATATAAAAAATTATTTGCTTTAAACATGCCACCATAATATGAAAACGCACTGTATATTAAAGGATTTTATCATATCTGTAGATAAAAGCATTATTTTTTTCATTCTACACTGAATAAATCCTTGATATAATTTTGCAACTATTTTCATGAAACCCAAAATCAAGCATTGAAACAAAGCTAACCAATTTCAGCGCGATTATTCCCTATATTTGTCACCATGTTTCTTAATCGTGTTACCAGTTTCCATGTGTTTTTTGCTCCGGAATTTCATCACTATTACATATGTATCGAGTTACATAGGCATTGCAATTCCAATGATGCATTCCAATATAATCCAATGCTACCAATAGTAAAACGTGCTTATCCATTAAAGCCATTGTGTGAAATATGCCACACACAAAAAAGTAAATAAAAAACAAAATGTTCAATGATGGTCTCTATTTAAGAATATTTTTTCATGTGTGTTTTAACTGAAATTTTAAACTTTCTATTATATGTACAGGGTGTCCAGAACTAAGTGCTCAAAAATGATAGGAAATACAGAGAGAATTAAAATAATGTCAGCACTTCATATATATATTTTTGTCCTATCAGGCTTCCGCACGGATATACAGTGCTTCCAAGTGAGAAGTTAAATATTTCAACCTCGAAATATGGGTGATAGTATAGTATTAACTCATAGTAAAATAAAATTCATTATTTAAATTAGAATTTGATACGCTTCATTAGGCAGGTACGGTCAAAATTAAATTTTAGAATTTATACAATTTGCACTGTGTTGCTAAATTTGACATTTTGCAACAGTTCGATTCCCCTTTCGATTTGCTGCAAAAAAACTATACGTAGTTTTATTCAATATATCTCATCATTTTCGAGATTAACGCATATTTAATGATATCTACAGGGTGATTGAGAACTTATTTAATACAAAATCTTTGAATGTACAGGGGACTCTTACAAACACAATTTTGCTAAAATAAAATCAAAAAGAGCAGTTCAAAAATGATTTGAAAAGACACTTCCGTACGGCACTGGAAACTGGTCCATTGTAAAATCTGATAAGATGTATAATCGACGACCGGACAAAAAAATTGAAAGAAGGAAAGAAACACTGTCCCAAGGAAAGAAATACATTACATTTTATAACACCTATATATTTCAATGCAACAAATTCAATTGCATTTACCTCTATTGTTATTAATTATTAATAGAATTAATTTGTGGTTTTAATTATTAAAATAGTTTGACATGCCTCATGTTACAACACAAATTTCGGCCCGTCTTACCCAGTTTCTGCAAACTAACACAAATCTTTCTGCTTCTTGCCCGTTTTGAACTTGTAAGTTATTGGCAGCAGCTATGATACGTTTGCGTAAATCATCAATATTATCCACTTCTATGCAATATAGTAATACATATATCCATTTTTTAAATATTTCCAGAAAAATAAGACCAAACTATGATCTCCTCCTCATTCAATCTCCTGATATTAATGGTAAGGACATAATTGGGCGTCGTGTATGATACTCCACACTGTGCCACCCCCTATAGCACTTGAAAAGATAATGGTCCTCAGAGGTATTCTTCTTAATTCGTCTGTTTGGCTATAACGATTTATTTTAAACTGGCATACGTGTTACTTTTATAGAAATGCAGTTTTAAGTAAAATATTTTTGAAACTACAGCATTCTAAATGTAGAATGGACATAATATACTGAGTGAAGAAATGGCGAAATAATTTGTTTAAATTATATTGAAATTTTCATAGCATTTTCTTAAAGACTGAAAGTCTTTATCTCATAATTTTACTTGTATCTACATAAAAAAATACAACTGTAAAAAAATATTGTTCCAGTATTAAAAAATTAAAAAAATAAATAAAACCCATCACTTGAGGTGATCATAATACTGATTTTTCAAAAATATGTTACATGATCTTGACAGATTATTTTTTTGGGTTGTTACCTAATTATTTTTGTTTACGTTATACGGGTGACAGTGACAGCTTTGAATTACAACCTGGAATTATACAGTCATTGATATGTTACCAAAGAGCAAGTTCGAGCAGTGCAGCTAGTCAGTCCGTTACTCAAGAAACGGTCGGTTAGGTTAAAAATTACACTTTCTTGATAATTAATACAATTAACTTGTGGTGATCATTACCAAGATCATAGAAACACAATTGTAATATTATTTACTACAAATCGTGTGTTACTTGTGTGTGCGGGTGGATCAGCAGATTCAGCATGTGGCCACAAGATGTAGTTACACGTTGCGTCACGTCTACTCAGGATTCCTTCCGTTGGATGCCTTGTCTCCTATGGCATACAGCGAAAAGCTAACAAACTTAAAAGCAGTATATGTCTGATGTGCCACTAAAGAATGACTTCGACATAAGGTAATGTTTAGCAACATATTTGAATTTTCTAGGTATAAAAGTTACGCGTTGTGAGGTACAAAAAATGTTAAACTTATTTTATTACAAGTCCCTTACAAATTTGTAACCAGAATTCCTTTGCGGTACGAAACTGTATGCTAGCGCTTTCGAATATTCTGAATATTTAGAGGCCTTATTTCATGTTTATTCAAATAATTTGACGTTCCACTTTTACCCCGTTTGAAAACCTACTTCATATTGATAACGGGTATCTTTTTCTTTAATTTTAAATCGAAAAGCTCACGAATCCAACTAATTATATCCTGGATCAGTAACCTCTTCTGCGGTAACTACACACGATTTATTTTTTGTATACAGACTGACTAAACAAAATTCATGAAGCACACAGCCATTTCCTAATATAAAAAATGTATGGTTTACGTATGGGTCGTATACGCTCATTGTATATATTTATGTGAGTGTTATAAACTGAAAAGTATCACACTTTTATTTTACGGCTCGCTATATCTGATATTTTAATTGATCGTTTAGGTAAGTATTCGATTACTATCGCTATTCCCGGACGGATTTTGTTTCTAGCTGTATTTGTGCAAGAGCCATAGAGGAGATATACGACCGCGTTTATAGTTTTGATAAATAATCGTTATACGTACGGTTTGGATAACACTACCGTTCTACAAACGAAGCTTTATTTGTTTAATCGCTGGAGAAAGAAATGTGCAAGTAAATCCCAAAGCAAATATCGGGACGCTTTCGATTAAACATTACTTTATTTTAAAAATAAACAAAATCTAATGGAAAATATTAATGTCAAGATTTTTACATCACTAAATACAGGGTGTTTATGAAATAAGTGCATTCTCTGAAATAAAATAAAGAACCTTCATATGAATAATTTTGATTTTATTAAGACGAGGTTCTTTTTATTTAAATAATCAAAAGAAAAATTATGAATTCATGTTTCGTTTTCGATCGGAGCGACATCAATAAGGTAACCTTTCTTAACTATAAAAGACTTGGGAAGAGATTTTTCTAGTCCAAAATAATATACAGGGTGGAACAAAAAAGTTGTAACGGGAAAAATGTATAATAAAATTGAATTTGTCATCCCAAGAAACCCCTGGATAAAAAATTTCGTGAAATTAACGTGAAACAGTCGAAAGTTATTAAAGAAAACGCGATTTATTTTTTAACCTTGTAGCTCCGTGATTATCAACTTTTGGACTAAGGCAAGTTTAGTTAAATCGACTTATTTTCAGCTATACTTTATGTGGCGAAACGCTGTCCCAACCTTTTAGGGACACCCTGTACATAATCCCGTATCTTGACATTTTGAAGTTTAATGTCTATTTATTGAATATGTATCTGTTCTTGTTGTTATTTATCTATTCGAAAATATCAGGAAAGTTCCTAAGAGCAGCCCAAGTTCTATGACATTTTTTTACTATTTTATAGTCGCCGCAGTATTAGACGTGTCCTGCGGGGAAGCAATTACCCAAACTGCCGGACAGAAAGAAAATCCTGACGTTTTATTAAATCGGGTTGTGTGAATTGTCCCCAGCATGACGGCTATTGGACCATAAGAAACATATTGGGCTATGAGTTACACACTGAATTTGGTAAATGAAACTGAATGTGCACCCATCAAATCTCTTACGTCATCCGACAAATAGCACAAAAATTGAACGCCGTAGCCGCAATGAACCGCAGCGTCTGTCCCAGTTATTGAAAAACTTTCTTCGGATATTTCTTAAATTCGACTGTTATCCCATCTTCCAGCGAATCTGAAATGATGGTGTGAATACTTTGGAATAATAAAGTATTTCCGGTCGATGGCCTTAATTTTTTGTACAATGTTTGTAAACTTCAAATTTATAGAGCTTTGAAATTCGTCTGGTGATAGTAATGAAAAGAAAAACTGGGGTTCTACATACTGCCAATGTTTCGGTTTATATTGAAGCCTTCCTCGGGGCTCTAAAAACGACAAAGATATGGTATCATAAAAATACATATGTACAGGTAAAAATTACATCAAGAAAAAAGGAGGAACAAACAATAATACCAACAGACGGACATATTAAACTCATCAACGATTATATTCTATAATCAAACGGATTTATACTGCCACTTATAATAAAATAGTTTTAGATTATCCGTAGGGATATTCATTCAAGTCGTCAATATAACTGAAATTATTGACATATAAATATGTATATGTAATACTAATAAGGAAGTTAACAATGGTTTGTCAAATAGTACCTGTTGATAACATTCATTCCAATAATATATTTGCTAGTAATGACGACAGGAATGATATTTTATATGATACTTTTCAATAAAAAGTCAGAAAAGAAAACAAAATTGCCAGAATTTATACATATATTTATTAACTTATCTCTCTCTTATCTCTCTAAACCTTTCAGTTATTATATAGCTGTAAAATGCAAAATAATAGACAAGTAGACACTATATATTCCGACTCAACTAAAGCTTTTGATCGAGTAAATCATCAAGTTTTATTTAATAAAAATGTTAAATGCATGGCTTTGGTGACGACTACTTACTCTATTTAAAGCCATATTTAACAGCACGACATGAGGTAGTCAGATGTAACATCAATTCTGAAAATTTTATAGTCAGCCCAGGGGTGCCACAGGGCTCTATATTGGGACCGATCCTGTTCATACTTTCTATTAATGACATATCCCGTTATATTGAGCATTCGAAATTTTTACTCTTTGCAGATGATCTCAAGTTGTATTTGTTGGATAATTCTGCTGCAGCAGGATATTGACAGTTGACACTGTCAATAATCTGGCCTTGGATAAATTGTAATGTAAGAGTGTTACTTTTGCTAAAACAGGGGCGCCTATTTCTAAAGAATATAGTATTAACGGGACTCCTCTAGAATCAGTAAAAGAATTTAAAGATTTAGGCTTTATTTTTACAATAAATTTTACTTTTACAACACTTATTATTGGTTTAGCTTCCGATTGCCACCGAAGGTTGGGTTCTATTTTAAGATCTTGTCGATATTTTAGTATCATCATGTATTTCACTGCTCAATTATTTAGTGTGTTATCTGAAACCCCCGTTTTATGTTATACAAGGATATGGTAAAAATAATAAAAAAAAACTACTGATCGCTCTATATGAAGAGGTATGGGGTATATATATCCTACATACCCGGTACTTGTTTCTTATGCAACTGAACTATTAAATTTTAATATTTTAACATTAAGCCATCGTCGTAAAATTGCAGATAATTTGTTTTATACACAACATTTTCGAATAACAATATAGATACCTTTAATGACAACAAAAATAGTATCATGGATAGTTGTGTGATTGCACAACTGTTGTACGCCAACCGCCTTGATTGGGTCGGCGAAATGAGGGACCCAACGATACTTGTGATGAGTGGACTGTATTTGTGGTTTTATTGACTGGTTCCCTTTTCTTTTTGGTGTTTAAATAAACTGCACTAGCTTGAATTGAGTACAATAGCAATTACAAGAAAATAATGCTTGCTGTGCGCATCTAAGATCTTAACTGCACTCGTGTCTGTGTTGTACTGTCTTGTTGTTTGTAGGGGTACTTGTGAGACCCTCTTGTCCTTAAAAACTAACACCCAAAGTCACGTGATAGGGCACTCACTAATAACCGCATGCAAACGCTCCAACAATAGTATAGGTTTAAATGTTTTCTTTTATCTGATTTTGTTGTCTTTTTATTATTTATCTTAATTATCATTAGGAATTTTTGTTAGTTGTTACAGTGTTGTATGTAGATTGCACATTGTTGTATAATCCTACTGTATAACTGTCTTTGGGTGCAAATCTGTTTGTTGTGCAGTGTTGTGTGTTTATATCACTTAACACATTCTGTACCATACCTTTGTCGCTTTTGGAGTCCCGAAGAAGGCTTTAATATAAGCTGAATGGATAGTATGTAAAAACCCAGGTTTTTTTCATTACTATCACCAAATGAATTACAAAACTTAATAAATTAAAGGTCACAGTAGAAAATCATTTAAAATATATAATTTTTAATTTAAAATTTTATAACACCATAAATCTACAAAACTGTTAACTATACATTGTCGCCTGTGTTTCGATTTTTAACGATAACATCAGGTAATGTGTCATGAACATAAAATATTGGTATGACAACGGCTATATATCCATAGATTTATAACAATGTGTCCTTAATGAAACCACTGGTGTATTTACTTTGGATGTAGAGTTTTCAACAATAACCTGAACAATGTGAAAACTTTGTAAATATGAAATTAATGTTTTATATCTACTTTCTGATGCACAGGTATAATCACAGAATATACAGTGTGTAACAAAAGTGCAGGCCATCTTGATAACTGCATATTTTTGGCGACAAAATATGACAGTTTAACCCTACTTACCTATATACAAATATGCCTCCCTTAAAAGATAGAGTGTTAAAGTTACGCCCGTCCACTTGTTTTTTTTGCTATAATTTCTTCAGATTTTCGCGCATCATTTTGAAACTTTATAGTAAAATTTCTTGTTGCTAACCAAATCGTCTAGAGTATTATTGTAAACGACGCATAAAAAATAACGTAGAAACTGGGGGAAAGGGGTCATTACATCCCCCATTTTTTTTCTGACGTGCGCCTATAGACATCCTTTTATAAAGTAAATAGAAAGGTGGCAAGTCGGCTATCGCCGACTTGACCTTTCTTCGGGCTAAAGCCCCCTGGCCGCGCTGCGAGCGTCATGACCGCCGCTGCGCAGTATCTTTTACTTAACTTCCATTACTGAGCGCGGCTCTACGCCTGTGAATAATAAAATGAAAACGTAACTTTGGCTGAACTTTCTATGGTCGGGAAAATTCGGTGCTTTATAAGTTAGAAGAGTGGTAGGCATATTTTGGTAATTTTTAGTGTTTTCACGAGTTTGGTTATTTTTTTTCAGCATCTTAAATATTTAATCGGGTCGTTGCCAAAAGTTTCATCAAAAATTTTTTTTTAATTCCATGAACGTAAAGGGTTTTTAGAAAATGGTTCGTTATTTTTAAACACTCTGTATCTGCTCCATTAGTTAGTGTCATAATAAATCCTTGATGGAAGTTTCATCAAAAAAAAAAAATTAATTCCCTTAATTTATATTTTTTTGCGGTAACATTTTTTTCAACCCTTTGTATACGGAATAGTCTTTCGCACGTTCGGCAACCGTTCTGAAGCGAAAAAAACGAAAATATTCTCGAATTTGAAATTTCATTTTTTTTTGACAATTTTTATTCCATCAAGCTTTTTTGAATCACCCTATAAATTGAAGCGATACGGCAATGAAATGACTACCGCCATATTGTCTAGCGCATGTTTACCTTTTTTTCCTTGTATTTATGCAAAGTTCAACGTAAAAAAGACCTCAAACCACAGCGCTCGAGTACGGGAAACTTTCTAGAGACTTCAAATTTACAGTTTTTGGTCTTTGCCGGCCTCCAGTCGGCCCATTTTTCCAAATTTCCTACGTTTTATACCGAGATGTCATCGCCGGAGCATACGATTGACGTTTCGGTGATTTTGGTCGGCGGTGCGCCTCGTAGTTGACTGAAACTGAAGATAACAATTCAGATTTTGGGCTATAAAATCATCACCAAAGGACTGGATATATATCAGACAACACAATAACAACTTCTCGTGGCTGAAAGGGCCCGAAAATTGTTCCAGAACACATAATCTGTTTTAATTCATTTTGACGTTTCGTTTGACGTTTGTTGAATTTCTACAAAAGAGCCTAAACAACAACAAATTAGTTTGACATTTCTGACGTTTATGCCGTGCAAAACGCATTTCGTCTGCCATTTGTCGAATGTCTAGAAACAGGCTTTATCAACTCGCTCTATCCTCGTTCCCCTCGAAAAAATCGCTATCTTCTATAAAGGGGCGTAACCGACTCAACTATCCTCGTTCCACATAAAAAAATCCACCGTTTTTGGCCTCGGGCAAGAGGCATTTGTGTAAGTTCGTAGAAACTGGGTAAGACGAACCCAAATGTGTTTGCACGTCGATGGAGTAAATTTTAAACAGTTATTGTAACTGGTATTAATTAAAACTATAAATTAATTTTATTAATTAATAATGACAATAGCAGCAGAAGTAATTTGCTGATAGAAAATAGGTGTTATAAAATTTTATTTATTTCTTTTCTTGGGAAATTCTTTAAATTTTTTTCAGTTTGCCTTTTATTACACTTTGCTGCCGTGCCGGTCGCCGACATGCTTTGCCTGGACTAGTTTCCAGTGCTCTGCAGAAGTGTATATTTAATTTATTTTCGAAATGCCCTTTTTAATTAATTTATTTCTTTACAAAATTATATTTGTAAGAGTCCCCTACACATTCAAAACATTTTTTTAGATAGGTTTTAAATCACCCTGTATACTTCTAAATGACCATGACCTGATATTTCGTTAAAAAAATTAGAAGAGTAAATTATTATAGTTAACGATATTGAGTTAAACATAACTTTTCACATATGCATGGGATTTTGGATTAGTTGAATGGAATTCATAAATATAATGATAATAAATATATGAAAAATAAATAGTAAGAGTTTTGCTTGGCGATCGACTTGCCAGGTAATAGAGTAAATTACAGAAAATGCAGTTTAAATTATTAATAAAATATTATGTAATACTTTCAGCTAATTTTAATCTTACTATTTTGTAATTTAAACACATAACATCTTATGCAAGGCTGAGTAGATACGATTTCGTGTTGATATAAATGTATTTATTTCTATGCAGAAACAAAGTATAATTATAATTTTCATGTAAACCAACAATTTTTGGCTAAGGATTTCACAGCAGCGTATATCAAGGAAAAAGCAGTAAACGATAATGTTAAATGGATTCAATTTCAAAAGTGCATAATGTATCACTTTCTCATCTGAATATTCTATCTAGCTCTTTTCACAAACGTCGTAAAGTTAGAATGAACAGCGCGAGCATAAACTAGTTTTGAGTGAATTTGTATACATTTGGAACAACATAGTAGTTTGTACTATTGTTTCAATATCTAGAATATTTTGCAAACCTGTAAAGTTGCTGTATACGTATCATAAAGTTTTAGTTTTTCTCTTAATGAAAAGAAAATGATAAACAATGATAAGGAAAACAGTTTTTTTAATATAGGTATAAAGTATATATAATTTAACATAACAAAATATCTATTTCATTTCTACAGTGTTACTAACCCACATAAAAATGATCCAAAGTTGAATGAGCTTTCAGTGATATAGATTCATCCTGAGGCAGAGGGGTACGCTATTTTTTGAACAAGGTTACAAATAATTAACGCATGGTAAAAATACAGGTTTAGAAAGTGCAATCTATCTCTCTGATGAACAATACGAAGAAAAGAAATAAATCCTTGCGTTAAGATAGGCAGAGAAATAAACACTTCCAACATTGCCAGACTATGAAAATATTTGTTTACCTGATATTTGTTCGCTCAAACAGAATAGAATAGAAAACTTTGAAATAAATACATGCCCTTCAAACAAGTCGATCCACTCTCTACTTCCACTTAAAGTTTCTCTTCTATCGACGCTTTTCTTAATGCCTACTAACTCAATATCAACTGCCGGCTTGCGAGCGATTTCTTCCCGCAACTTGTGTATGTACTTGAGTCTTGATTTTGTAGAGGAAATATTGGAGACCTTCCCACAGTATTATATAGATCGTGTCAATACAATTTTCATTGTTTACTGCACAAATGTTTATTGATTTACGTTATTCTTTTTAAGCAAAAACGATGGACTAATAGACTACCGAAAGACTGTCAATAAAGAGTTCCCGACGCTAGTCCAACTGTCAGAATAACTTAATACATGCCCTTCAAACAAGTCGATCCACTCTCTACTTCCACTTAAAGTTTCTCTTCTATCGACGCTTTTCTTAATGCCTACTAACTCAATATCAACTGCCGGCTTGCGAGCGATTTCTTCCCGCAACTTGTGCATGTATTTGAGTCTTGATTTTGTAGAGAAAATATTGAGAGCTTCCACAGTATTATATAGATCGTGTCAATACAATTTTCATTGTTTACTGCACAAATGTTTATTGATTTACGTTATTCTTTTTAAGCAAAAACGATGGACTAATAGACTACCGAAAGACTGTCAATAAAGAGTTCCCGACGCTAGTCCAACTGTCAGAATATCTTACAAGATTATTCTAGAATAGATATTTTCAGAAAACTTTGAAATTCAATTTCCTTTAGACGATTTAACAAAGATATATAACCCCAGCTACTTAATTTTATTTTTCTTGTAACAAATTTGAGGAAAAGTCGTACTATCCCTACTTCATAATTTAAGGTCAACATCGTTATCATTGTTTCCTGTTATAATATATATATTACTGTATAAATACAAGTAACAGAGGCAGGGACGTTAATTGTTATTTACTTATTGTAATTGAGCTACCCATTTACCCCTAAAGGGACAGGCCTCGGTGGAATTTTCCCTTGACACTGACAAACAATGAGAAGCTACTTTATATGATAATTATAGAAAAAGGCCAGTATGTTGTAGGTGCTGTGTAGTCCCCACACCTAATAAATTTATGAGAAAACTGGTAATTTCACGATTGAATTTTGTTGTTAGTAAATAATCTTTGTCACATTTGACTTTGAAGGTCTACTTGACTATAGTCCTGCATATTAAAAATAGTATCTAAACTTTAATTGAAAACAGTGTAGTTATTGGACATGATTTACCCTTTTATAAACAACAAACAATTTTAGAAATATAACCTACAAACAAATGTGACGCGACATGTAGAGGAATGGCGGGTAAAAGTACGTATTTTTTAAACAAGGCACTATATTAACTGATAGCTTTAGCGCGGAGTTTAATAGGATCGTACGCGCAGATCGATGGCCTTCACAATTGACTCGTATTTCGAACTGCGCTTTTCGTTTTAGTTATTTACGGAACGCTATAATAGTCATTGTCGCGTCGATACGTTTCTTCTTTACGTCTGCAGTAAGTTGTATTCGCCGTGTGAATTTAGTTAATTATCTCTAAATAGTTAGTAAACATAATTCATTACATTAACAACTATTAGTAGAGAGGAAAAGTGAATGAAGTGAAGTAACATGCCAAAGGAGGGATGGAATAACCGGGAATATGATTTGACAGTGACCACGAAGGTTATAGGGGCATATGTATTAAAGAAAATGAAGTTATTCACTGTGTGTGAACGTATTATAAAATCTACTGACAAAACTAAACTGACAAGACATTTGAAGAGCCATGCCTCGTTCAGCATTGAAGAGACTATGTTTCTATGAACTTACAGACTCTTTTCTTACAAGCATTAAACAAACTCACAAACATTAATACGCGAAAACATTTCGGATAATTAGTTTATTTCATTATAGACGAAGCTATTGATGCTTGTAGGCGTTCAGTAGCTAACTTTTAATTGATGCGTTAAAAAGTGACACTACTAGTGTCAGTCACCTACTGGCTTCTAAGGTGCTGGACTAATGCAATCAAGAAACTATTATAAATGTTGTTATCAACTTTTTTCCATTATATATGGCCAGATCAAGATGCTTCAGAAAAAGTCCTTATATTCTTTAGTAATGCAACCGCATACACCTTAAACACAGGACCGATTTATTTAAAAAATATACAAAAATCATACTTTTGACATGTGCTGCTTAATCGGGTAGCTGAGAATAAAGGAGTTTCCCTTAAAAAAATTCATTAAGGCGCCTACAAGAAAGGACGTAGCGTATTATGATGACGGCATAAAATACGTTATTTGCAGATTTAATTATTCTAATAACATCAGGCCCATACACACACTGCAGAACTTACTGGAGGATCAACATATTTGCGATGACATACGTTGTATTAACAAACTATTTCTTAATTAGTGCAATAAGGTCACATGGACTATTCCTAAATGAACAATTTGACATAATGGATGATGACAAAAAATATATATGATGTCAATAATATATGCACAGTCAGCAGTACGATAAAAAAATGCTAAGCCTGTTGAAAAAAATTATGATACACCATTTTGGAAAACGTCTATAGTTTTAGTTGGTACATACCAGGGGTTATCAGTAAATATATTAATATGTAATACATGCCTCAACAATTTCTTACGTTGTCAACAGTAGACATTGAACGATCATTCTCCCTACATGTTTCACTACAGAAATCTTAGAAAAGCACGTAATAATTCGTTTTAACCACTTCCAATATGCCACGGACACCTTGTCTCAACGCTCTCTTATTTGTCAGGTAAGTGCTTTGATTTTTACGTGTTATCTTAATTTGAAAGTATTTTAACCTCGGCCTAATCTTACTATTTGGTAATACTACTATGTTGCGACATATTTTCTGTGAATATATTAAATATGCTCATTCGTAAACTGACTATGGTCCTTTCGAATTTAACCAATACTAATACCTACAAACTTTTACTTATTTTAGCAACGGTATTAAATCTAGTCGCTGTTAGAAGAATCTACAAAGATCTCTTAAAAGATGGAAGTTGTGTCGGTTAGTGGTCGCGCGGTTTAAGGCGTCAGTACTTGAATCGAGGTGACTAGATCGGTATGGGTTCGCGCCCCGCTGCCGGTAGACCGTATATAAGCTATATTCGTGGAGAGGGTTGGCACCCTCTCTGCGGGTATGGTAGGGTGGAGGAATGTTAGCTTCCGTCAATATGAGAGATTGATACCGATTGATATTTGACTACCTCCTAATTAATTTTCCAGGTTTCCCTCATTGCTGCACTGAATGGTGGTTAGGGCCTACCAACGTAAGGCGTTTATGGGCGCAAATGCGGCCTGCTTAATAATAATATGCCGCCCCCTCTCCCGCACAAGTCTCTGACTTCTGGGCTAATCCCTGTGATTGGAATGAGGGGTAGATATTATTATTATTTGAAAGTTTAGTACTTTTTGGTAATTTGTATTTATGTGATGAATCCGTACGTTTCGCTTTACCTTTTGAGTTTTCTGTATAGACTGAAATATTTATCAAACATGAACAGAAATAATTCTAACACTTTAAAATAAAATTGGTTGTATCTCAGTAAGGATGCAGATTTCGTATGTATTTTAAATCAAATTTTAATAGTTTGAGATACCACCACAATTGAAATAGCTCCAGTTATTCATGAAAGACCTTACTTTTAATGACAATTAATATTAAATTTAATTTGATCGCTTAGTTCTCTATACTCAAAACGTTTACATTTAACGATTTTATTCAGCTTGTAACATACTGTACTGAATAAATAATGATTTCAATATTCCATCACGTATCAAATGTTCAAAAATAGTTGAATGGTATATATCGCCAATATCCAGAGTAAAAATTCAACGTGGTATAAAATAACTTGATCATTAAAAATCCAAAAGTTGCAACCAACAAGCATAATTGGAACTCCTCATTACTTTTTGCAGTTTCGCCAAAAGTTTGGCGACTTTGTTAAGTTTGTTTTGTGTTCTTCCAATTATTTATTTATTTGTTTGTTTATTTACTTAGTGAATAATCAGATTACAAAATATAAAGATAAACAATAATATATTTAGTGAATTAGACAAACAATTTTAGAAAATGATAATTAACGAACTGTGAAACAGTTTCTAAAAGTATGGAAAATTTTAATCAGTAAAGATTGTGTATTTACTAATTCAAAGGTAGTCGAAACGTTGTAACAAGATAAACTCAGGCGGAGGTTCTCATAGTAGAGACATGAAACATGATGAACCGAAATGAAATGGCGGCACATTAAAGGATATTAATCGTAGAATACTGGATAAGTCCAAATTATTATTTAATTTTATAAAGACATTAGTGAAATTTAATGTTCAATGAAATTAAACTAAATCGTGTTCTCTAATATAATTACAATCAGAACGTACATAGTATTTTTTAAATAAAAGTATCTTAGAAATGTATTTGTACTCCTTCGATAGACCTCAAATAACTTTGGGGCTGTGATTGCCAAACTATCGAGACAAATTCAAATCTAGCTCTGAGTAACGCAGAGAAAATAAATATTAATGTTTAAATCTCTAAAAAAGCTGCAGTTTGTCAGATAATAAATTCTTGCATACTATTTTATATTTTTATACAGGGTGATCCAGGGTGAACTTATTTAAACAAATTTGGGAATAGATGCGTCATGAAAAATGGAGTCAATATAGCATTTTTTTATAAAATCCTTATAGTGTATACAAAAAACTAGATATAAAAAATTATTTAAGTTCCAATAGTTTCAATCTTTGCATCGCTGGGCTACTACTACTGTAGTCTCTAGCCAGACGATTTCAAATAACCGATTGCTTATTGCATTAACTTTTTGTGATGCAAGTATTTACATTAGTTTTTCAAGTATCAAAAATGGCTTGCGGATAACAACTCGCAGTTGATGGGTATCGTTTTAATTCATGGTGAAGTAAAAACATGTGCCAAATGCAGCTACTTTTACAACAGTGTGCAATGGGTGCAAGTGTAGTAGAAAAGCAGGCGGAGCGCAAGAAATTTGCTATCGAGTCGTGAAAGATATGGAGGTCCAGAGCGTCCACGGCGTATGGCCACAGTGTGGCTTATAATATACGAAGCTCAATTATATCCGTACCATGTACAGCGTGTCCAAGCATTAATACCAAGAAATTGGACGAACAGGACTGGTACCATGGCCGCCACGATCTCCTGACTTTAAATTATTTGAATTTATTTTGTAGGATCTTAAAAATAAAGTTAATTGCACCAAAGTGGACACTATGCACTATGATGATTTACGGAAACATATCATAGCTGCTGCAAGTAACTTACAAGTTCAAAACGGAAGAGAAGCAGAAACATATCTGTGTTAGTTTGTAGAATTATATTAATAATTAATAACTATAGCGGCAAAAGCAATTGAATTTGCAAAAATTGCTTTAAGCATTGTAAGTTTCTTGTGTACGCTGACGACTTAAAATTTTTTACCAAAATAAATTCGTTAAACGACTGTTTACTGTTGCAATCAGATTTAAATAATTTAGTTGATTTTTCTGAAAATAATTCATTGTATCTGAATTTGTCTAAGAGCTCTGCCATTTCATTTGGTCGTAACATTAATCCAGTTGTTTTTCAGTATCATGTCTCTGATTCAATTTTAAACAAAGTATCCGTGATCTTGGAGTAATTTTTGATTCCAAATTAACTTTTAATGATCACATTAATTCAATTATTCTAAATGCATCCAGGATGTTAGGGTTTATTCTTCGTAAGTGTAAAGATTTTCATAATATTAAGCCAATTAAACAATTATATTATGCTTACGTGTTTAGTAAAATAAATTTTGCGTCTTCGGTTTGGAATCCACAATACAACATTTATTATGTGAGTCGCTTAGAAGCCATTCAGAATAAATTTATTAGATTTATATTTTTTAACACTAGTTACATAATTGAAAATAGTAGTAATTACAATGCAGCTAGGAAACAATTTAGACTTATGTCATTGGAGAAACGTCGCATCTTGAATTACATACTAATTTTATATAATGTCTATATATATGTTAAAAAAGAGCTACGTTCCTTCCTTGTCGGAAACTGTTTTTATACATTACAGGAATTTTATGATTTTCCCGCTACAAGGTGAATTGTTCTTGTTAATATGTATAAATTTCTATTATTTATTAATTGTCTATTGGTTTGTGCTGTTTATGTTGTTACGTAACTAGTCCAAATTTGTATATCACACGTTTAGTAATAATGTATGTTAGACTAATTTTATATGACGTATCATATCCTGTGATAGGCATACATGAATAAAGATATATTATTCTTTTATTATTATTATAAAGTACCTATTGAATAATAAACTGAACTGTCAAGATCTTTTATATTCAATACATTTTAATGTGCCCACCCATGGTACGCGGCATTATGATTTTTTCTATTTACCATTTAGAGGAACAAATTATACTAGCAATTCCCCTATATGTAAAATAATGCATTCTTCTAACAGATTTTGTTCTGATATTGATTTGTTTGCGGTTTCTGATAAATAACTGAAGTCTTTGTTGACTTATTTTTAAGCTTATAATTTGTTGTTTTGTCTTCTTCAATTTGTAATTGTAATTGTGCTTTTTAATCACTATGATGTTTATGTTTGTTAATGTTAGTTGTGGATACTGTTCATGGGTTAACCGTTTGTGCCCCTAAAGTTTAAATAAATAAATAAATAAATAAAAATTGCAGCATTAAAATAGGTATTGTAAAATGTAATTTATTTCTTTCTTTCGGATATTTTCAATATTTTGTCCGGTCGTCGATTACACGCCTTATCAGATTGCTCTTTTTGATTTTGTTTTTACAAAATTTTATTTGTAACAGCCTCTACATTCAAATTATCTCATCTCTTTGTATTACCACACAATCCCTACCTGTTTAAATTTTTCTATAAAACTTTAAGCTAGCATCATAAAGTAAATATTTTGAACAAACGTAAACATTAAGAAGGTCACTGATAATTCTTAACAGAAAAATGTCATATCTGTCCTCTGAAGTCAACATTTCAAATAAATGTATAGTAATTGATTTAAGAATTAGGTACAGTCGTATGTGCAGTTTTTTCAATAGTAAATACATTGAAATATAGTTGGCTAATGTCTACGTACGAAATAAATGCTGGATTTGTTAATTGATTTAAAAATATATGCTAAATGTAATCTTAACAATTATTTACATTATTTTAAAATATAGGATGCTGTTTTGGTTTTTTGGTAGGTTTCTTTATTGCCGAAATGTTATCCAAGAATGCTAATGTCTTAAAGAAATTAAAACAATAGTGTAAGCCCTCAGATATTTCATTAGCAATATTATGTTTTTTATTAAGATAATTTGTTCTAATATTCCAATTATTATTAGCTCTCGTATCACCGAAAAGTGTCTAAAGTCGTAGTAATTTTAACTTAAAATTATTGTAGCGAATATAATAGTTAAGGAATTAGCTACCTACAACGTTACTGTAATCTATTTTTGTTTCTATATCTTCAAAAGCATGCTACAAACATTTACTGTTTATGGAAATATGGTGTAGGCACCTAATCCAAACGATATTTTCAATTATTAATAACGCATATCTAAACATTTCCAGCATAGAACTGCCTACGATATTTCTCACCTTCTTGCGATTTACCTCGATTACTCGTTTTGTCACTTAACTGCTTTGTATTAAGGGCGTACGAAAGAGCGAATCACTTCATTTGTAATAGAGAATTTGGATACGCCTTAATGAGCAGTTTGAATGTCGCCAGGGTTTGGTTCACGCCACGGCGTCTTCTTCAAGTCAGCTTCTTGGTTGACGGCACTAGATAAAATTATAGAGTGGGAAACTCGATGAATACGAACTAGTACTCAGGAAAAATTGTCGGCTGTGAATTCTGTTATTAGTTATTACAGTTAACGAGAATTATTTTAAAGTTATCGATATTGTTCTTAAAGTGTCGGTGGCTTGTAACTAATCTAAAATGTCATCTGTGCCTATAAAAAAACTCGGCAGTTTTAAGCAATATCGATTGGTATAATATGTCTATTTTTATTAATGAAGAGGAAAAAATAGTATGGATTACTGATTTGTGCTAATTTGTATTATATTTTTTATTGAATATCATTTACTTTCACTAAAGAGCAGCGTAATCATGAGAAATGTGAAGTATATACTTATTTTCTCATATACAGGGTGTCTGTGAAAGGCTGGACAATCTAGGAGCTGGAGATACTGCCCAAGCAGCACAGACTGGTTGGGTTGACGTCGAACCGACGTCGGTAGTCTAACCTGAAGTCGGTAGCCGACGTCCGCGCCACGGCGTACCGACCAATTTTTATACGAAAATGGTCACACAAACTCCGGTCGACTCGACGTCACCCTGTCGACTAATAAAGTCGCTTTAGGTGTAAATGTTTGTACTTACTTCCACGTCACATTAGATACGACAAATATTACCTAACATTTCCTATAATTTACGTATAAATTTTTCTATATAAATCAGACTAGTAGGTACTATATTTTTGTTCCGTTTATACTAATTTTGTAGCTAATACTGCAACTCATTTTAATAGATGGTATGCATCTACTCTTATACGATTCAGTATATTAATGAAATATAATTTTAAGGAGACCTTCAAACACTGAAATTATAAATGCATGCAATTTTATTTATTATATTGGTCAAAATAGACTATTAAAATTAAATCGCCATTAAATGAACACTATTTTATAAATATATATTTTTATTTTGTATTTTTAGAAAATCTTTTTTATTAGCAATGTTAAGAATAAGAAGATCAAGTTTAAGAACTTACTTCTCATACAACATATAATCTTAAAATCGTAAAATCACTCTTCAAATATTAAAAATGAAAAATTATTGTGTATTGATCCCAACTCTTCCAAAATGGCTTCCTATTATTTTTTTAAAAAGATGTCGTCGTCGGCAATACCGATCTGTTATATACCTATGATTTAAAGTTATTATTGGTGTAAACGAACATAATTACTCCAGGCACCGGGTCATATTAAGTTTATTTATTTACCTTAATTATATACCAGTCCTCACAATTGGTATAATATACTCCCATTTTTATATACTAACTGAAGTAGTCAAAATTATTTCACCAAGTTGTACTAATTGTGTACTTTAAAAACAAGATATAATAATGGTAAACAAAAGTACACTTCCAGCATACTTACTGTACAGTAGGTATAAATGTACGTATCTAATTCAACTTAGTCGTATTGGAAAAGTTCATTTATACTTGTTGCATGTCGATCTACAAAAGAGGTACCTACGAGAAACATACAACTCTTACGACTATCCTAACTTTCCATTGTTTTCAGGCGTGTTCGTGCAGTTAAAATTAAGATTGTGTTAGTGCAGTTATAGTTTGTTGATACCCATTTTCGGATGCAGAATTTTGTGGATATATTTTTTGATTATGTTTATAGATATATGTATACCTGTGTAACATTATTAGCTGTTTTCCCACCCAGTAATTAGTACTGACTGTCAGGTGGTGTACTATAAATAAATAAATAATTTCGTATTATTGACAATAAAATGACTGATGTATTTAAAATATTTGATACATAGCGATTTTCCGGTACTGTGACCTCGGTAGCTGGTCGCTGTCAGAAACAGAATTAAAGTGCTCATCCCTAGCATTAGCCGGGATTCTTTAACCTGCCCTGGTTATTCTCAGGCTAGGCTCTGTGGGGACAGACCCACTATCGTTATCTCTGGGCCCGCCCATATATTGCTTTCGGCTCCTATTGTTAATATTACGACTGCTACGGTCAGAACCGTCCTCAGATAGTGGTCTCGACTTACTTGAATTATTCATTATCAGATTTCTTAATACTTGACAGTTTTCATTACTTCACTAACAATATAGGTAACATTATGTCAAGCGTCAAAATGTTTCAAATACGTGTGGTTGGTGTATAGGTCAAAATATGGCATAAACACCGACGTCGGCTGTACCTACCTCATCCGACATTACAATTAGTATAAAATAATTTGAGTAACCATGTCGGTGTGAATGACGTTAACTGATCATTGGTTAGAGACAGTTAAAAACACCGACGTCGGCCTATCCGGCCTGTTTTATTATTAATTTATTGTTATTTAAAGCATGAAACAGGTCGAAATACCGACGTCGACATTGTCGACGTCGTTGTGACGTCGGAAATAGTAACGTAAGCGGTTAAAATGTGTGCAAGAAAGAACTGGTGGAATTCGATAACTTTTCTATGTGAAGAAACGGTTTGCTGCCTCTTCGATGTGGACAAAATATTCCATGCTAAAATCAATCATTGCAAGTGCACAAAGGTATTGATATTTCGAAGTATGGTAAATGTATTTCATATTTGACAGTATAATCAAGAAATTATAAACCAATGAAGGCAGAAATACTGGAGAGAAACCAAATCACAGAAAAAAGAAGCACTAGATGAGGAATATTTAGAAGTTAAGGTAGAAAATACACGATATTTCAATTTATACTTCGAGCGTTTTATTTTTAACTTTTTACTTTTCTGTAGTTTATAAAATTAAAAATAGATACACCTTACATAATTTCTGAAATATGAATGTGCAATAACAGGTTCCAATTCGATCAATTCCCTAACGTACCATCTCTATTATTAATTTCGCAATTTTCTTTGCTCTGACTATATCGGAAAGATAACGTCGAATGACTAGGTTAAATAATTCAAAGGATCGACCGATGTTTTCTCCGCGTGGACTGCAATTAGCTGAATTCGGACCCACCTCACCCCATGTGGGTAGTAAATTCACTCCATCGATGCACGATCAAATATTGATGTTACATTAGCTTTCCAGATTTCGCGACATTTATGGGCGGCGACGCTGCTCAGCCGTAGAAAATTAACGAGTACTCTATGTTTTATAATGATTTAATCGATAAATCTACCGAGCGTTACTGGAAAACTTTCTGAATGCACCCATTAATTCAGCCCGTTCTGATAGAAATGCCTCTAACTATTATTAATTAGCATTTTTCTTAAATTCCATTTATGATTCAGAGATGGACGGTTGGGGCAATTGCGGGCATTGTTGCAAGTTTCTGGAAGAATCGCCTATTGAAAACCTTCCTATTGTCTTAAGTCTATTATGTGTAGCAAACCACGCGAAATACGTACAATTGCGAGCTCCTTTTATAAAATATTATTTGTAATAGAAACGGCTACTCTCTTTGCAAAATAATCTATTATTTTATATAGTATTTTTTCATGGTTTCCTTTATATGCTTTGTTTTAAGAGAAAATGAGAAATTAAAATGCTTTAAATGAAACTACCTATAACAGATCTGCCGGTAAAATCAAAGCGATGAAAATTATAGCAAATTGTGAAGCTTAAAATTAATCTAGATATGAGAGAAAACATTGTGAAAAGGTTACAAATAATTAACGCATGGTAAAAATACAGGTTTAGAAAGTGCAATCTATCTCTCTGATGAACAATACGAAGAAAAGAAATAAATCCTTGCGTTAAGATAGGCAGAGAAATAAACACTTCCAACATTGCCAGACTATGAAAATATTTGTTTACCTGATATTTGTTCGCTCAAACAGAATAGAATAGAAAACTTTGAAATAAATACATGTCCTTCAAACAAGTCGATCCACTCTCTACTTCCACTTAAAGTTTCTCTTCTATCGACGCTTTTCTTAATGCCTACTAACTCAATATCAACTGCCGGCTTGCGAGCGATTTCTTGCCGCAACTTGTGTATGTACTTGAGTCTTGATTTTGTAGAGGAAATATTGGAGACCTTCCCACAGTATTATATAGATCGTGTCAATACAATTTTCATTGTTTACTGCACAAATGTTTATTGATTTACGTTATTCTTTTTAAGCAAAAACGATGGACTAATAGACTACCGAAAGACTGTCAATAAAGAGTTCCCGACGCTAGTCCAACTGTCAGAATAACTTAATACATGCCCTTCAAACAAGTCGATCCACTCTCTACTTCCACTTAAAGTTTCTCTTCTATCGACGCTTTTCTTAATGCCTACTAACTCAATATCAACTGCCGGCTTGCGAGCGATTTCTTGCCGCAACTTGTATATGTACTTGAGTCTTGATTTTGTAGAGGAAATATTGGAGACCTTCCCACAGTATTATATAGATCGTGTCAATACAATTTTCATTGTTTACTGCACAAATGTTTATTGATTTACGTTATTCTTTTTAAGCAAAAACGATGGACTAATAGACTACCGAAAGACTGTCAATAAAGAGTTCCCGACGCTAGTCCAACTGTCAGAATATCTTACAAGATTATTCTAGAATAGATATTTTCAGAAAACTTTGAAATTCAATTTCCTTTAAACTATTTAACAAAGATATATAACCCCAGCTACTTAATTTTATTTTTCTTGTAACAAATTTGAGGAAAAGTCGTACTATCCCTACTTCATAATTTAAGGTCAACATCGTTATCATTGTTTCCTGTTATAATATATATATTACTGTATAAATACAAGTAACAGAGGCAGGGACGTTAATTGTTATTTACTTATTGTAATTGAGCTACCCATTTACCCCTAAAGGGACAGGCCTCGGTGGAATTTTCCCTTGACACTGACAAACAATGAGAAGCTACTTTATGTGATAATTATAGAAAAAGGCCAGTATGTTGTAGGTGCTGTGTAGTCCCCTCACCTAATAAATTTATGAGAAAACTGGTAATTTCACGATTGAATTTTGTTGTTAGTAAACAATCTTTGTCACATTTGACTTTGAAGGTCTACTTGACTATAGTCCTGCATATTAAAAATAGTATCTAAACTTTAATTGAAAACAGTGTAGTTATTGGACATGATTTACCCTTTTATAAACAACAAACAATTTTAGAAATATAACCTACAAACAAATGTGACGCGACATATAGAGGAATGGCGGGTAAAAGTACGTATTTTTTAAACAAGG
This sequence comes from Monochamus saltuarius, assembly GCA_025584915.1. NCBI lineage: Eukaryota > Metazoa > Arthropoda > Insecta > Coleoptera > Cerambycidae > Monochamus > Monochamus saltuarius. The sequence continues at coordinate 21,652,610 of CM046721.1, forward strand.
CACTATATTAACTGATAGCTTTAGCGCGGAGTTTAATAGGATCGTACGCGCAGATCGTTGGCCTTCACAATTGACTCGTATTTCGAACTGCGCTTTTCGTTTACGGAACGCTATAATAGTCATTGTCGCGTCGATACGTTTCTTTTTTACGTCTGCAGTAAGTTGTATTCGCCGTGTGAATTTAAATAACTATCTATAAATAGTTAGTAAACATAATTCATTACATTAACAACTATTAGTAGAGAGGAAAAGTGAATGAAGTGAAGTAACATGCCAAAGGAGGGATGAAATAGCCGGGAATATGATTTGACAGTGACCACGAAGGATATAGGGGCATATGTATTAAAGAAAACTAAGTTTTTCACTGTGTGTGAACGTATTATAAAATCTACTGACAAAACTAAATTGACAAGACATTTGAAGAGCCATGCCTCGTTCAGCATTGAAGAGACTATATATGTTTCTATAAACTTACAGACTCTTTTCTTACAAGCATTAAACAAACTCACAAACATTAATACGCGAAAACATTGCGGATAATTAGTTTATTTCATTATAGACGAAGCTATTGATGCTTGTAGGCGTTCAGTAGCTAACTTTTAATTGATGTGTCAAAAAGTGACACTACTAGTGTCAGTCACCTACTGGCTTCTAAGGTGCTGGACTAATGCAATCAAGAAACTATTATAAATGTTGTTATCAACTTTTTTCCATTATATATGGCCAGATCAAGATGCTTCAGAAAAAGTCCTTATATTCTTTAGTAATGCAACCGCATACACCTTAAACACCGGACCGATTTATTTAAAAAATATACAAAAATCATACTTTTGACATGTGCTGCTCTCGCACTTAATCGGGTAGCTGAGAATAAAGGAGTTTCCTTTAAAAAAATTCATTAAGGCGCCTACAAGAAAGGACGTAGCGTATTATGATGACGGCATAAAATACGTTATTTGCAGATTTAATCCTAATAACATCAGGCCCATACACACACTGCAGAACTTACTGGAGGATCAACATATTTGCGATGACATACGTTGTATTAACAAACTGTTTCTTAATTAGTGCAATAAGGTCACATGGACTATTCCTAAATGAACAATTTGACATAATGGATGATGACAAAAAATATATATGATGTCAATAATATATGCACAGTCAGTAGTACGATAAAAAAATGCTAAGCCTGTTGAAAAAAATCCATGATACACCATTTTGGAAAACGTCTATAGTTTTAGTTGGTACATACCAGGGGTTATCAGTAAATATATTAATATGTAATACATGCCTCAACAATTTCTTACGTTGTCAACAGTAGACATTGAACGATCATTCTCCCTACATATTGCACTACAGAAATCTTAGAAAAGCACGTAATAATTTGTTTTAACCACTTCCAATATGCCACGGACACCTTGTCTCAACGCTCTCTTATTTGTCGGGTAAGTGCTGTGATTTTTATGTGTTATCTTAATTTGAAAGTATTTTAACCTCGGCCTAATCTTACTATTTGGTAATACTACTATGTTGCGACATATTTTCTGTGAATATATTAAATATGCTCATTCGTAAACTGACTATGGTCCTTTCGAATTTAACCAATACTAATACCTACAAACTTTTACTTATTTTAGCAACGGTATTAAATCTAGTCGCTGTTAGAAGAATCTACAAAGATCTCTTAAAAGATGGAAGTTGTGTCGGTTAGTGGTCGCGCGGTTTAAGGCGTCAGTACTTGAATCGAGGTGACTAGATCGGTATGGGTTCGCGCCCCGCTGCCGGTAGACCGTATATAAGCTATATTCGTGGAGAGGGTTGGCACCCTCTCTGCGGGTATGGTAGGGTGGAGGAATGTTAGCTTCCGTCAATATGAGAGATTGATACCGATTGATATTTGACTACCCCCCTAATTAATTTTCCAGGTTTCCCTCATTGCTGCACTGAATGGTGGTTAGGGCCTACCAACGTAAGGCGTTTATGGGCGCAAATGCGGCCTGCTTAATAATAATATGCCGCCCCCTCTCCCGCACAAGTCTCTGACTTCTGGGCTAATCCCTGTGATTGGAATGAGGGGTAGACATATTATTATTATTTGAAAGCTTGGTACTTTTTGGTCATTTGTATTTATGTGATGAATCCGTACGTTTCGCTTTACTTTTTGAGTTTTCTGTATAGACTGAAATATTTATCAAACATGAACAGAAATAATTCTAACAATTTAAAATAAAATTGGTTGTATCTCAGTAAGGATGCAGATTTCGTATGTATTTTAAATCAAATTTTAATAGTTTGAGAAACCACCACAATTAAAATAGCTCCAGTTATTCATGAGAGACCTTACTTTTAATGACAATTAATATTAAATTTAATTTGATCGCTTAGTTCTCTATACTCAAAACGTTTACATTTAACGATTTTATTCAGCTTGTAACATACTGTACTGAATAAATAATGATTTCAATATTCCATCACGTATCAAATGTTCATAAATAGTTGAAACGTATATATCGCCAATATCCAGAGTAAAAATTCAGCGTGGTATAAAATAACTTGATCATTAAAAATCCAAAAGTTGTAACCAACAAGCATAATTGGAACTCCTCATTACTTTTTGCAGTTTCGAGAAAAGTTTGGCGACTTTGTTAAGTTTGTTTTGTGTTCTTCCAATTATTTATTTATTTGTTTGTTTATTTACTTAGTGAGTAATCAGATTAGAAAATATAAAGATAAACAATAATATATTTAGTGAATTAGACAAACAATTTTAGAAAATGATAATTATCGAACTGTGAAACATTTTCAAAAAGTATGGAAAATTTGAATCAGTAAAGATTGTGTATTTACTAATTCAAAGGTAGTCGAAACGTTGTAACAAGATAAACTCAGGCGGAGGTTCTCATAGTAGAGACATGAAACATTAAAGATGAACCGAAACGAAATGGCGGCACATTAAAGGATATTAATCGTAGAATACTGGATAAGTCCAAATTATTATTTAATTTTATAAAGACATAAGTGAAATTTAACGTTCAATGAAATTAAACTAAATCGTGTTCTCTAATATAATTATAATCAGAACGTACATAGTATTTTTTAAAATAAAAGTATCTTAGAAATGTATTTGTACTCTTTCGATAGACCTCAAATAACTTTGGGGCTGTGATTGCCAAATTATCGAGACAAATTCAAATCTAGCTCTGAGTAATGCAGAGAAAATAAATATTAATGTTTAAATCTCTAAAAAAGCTGCAGTTTGTCAGATAATAAATTCTTGCATACTATTTTATATTTTTATACAGGGTGATCCAGGGTGAACTTATTTAAAAAAATTGGGAAGATGCGTCATGAAAAACGGAGTCAATATAGCATTTTTTTATAAAATCCTTATAGTGTATACAAAAAACTAGATATAAAAAATTATTTAAGTTCCAATAGTTTCAATCTTTACATCGCTGGGCTACTACTGTAGTCTCTAGCCAGACGATTTCAAATAACCGATTGCTTATTGCATTAACTTTTTGTGATGCAAGTATTTACATTAGTTATTCAAGTATCAAAATGGCTTACGTATAACAACTCGCAGTTGATGGGTATCGTTTTAATTCATGGTGAAGTAAAAACATGTGCCAAATGCAGCTACTTTTACAACAGTGTGCAATGGGTGCAAGTGTAGTAGAAAAGCAGGCGGAGCGCAAGAAATTTGCTATCGAGTCGTGAAAGATATGGAGGTCCAGAGCGTCCACGGCGTATGGCCACAGTGTGGCTTATAATATACGAAGCTCAATTATATCCGTACCATGTACAGCGTGTCCAAGCATTAATACCAAGAAATTGGACGAACAGGACTGGTACCATGGCCGCCACGATCTCCTGACTTTAAATTATTTGAATTTATTTTGTAGGGATCTTAAAAATAAAGTTAATTGCACCAAAGTGGACACTATGCACTATGATGATTTACGGAAACATATCATAGCTGCTGCAAGTAACTTACAAGTTCAAAACGGAAGAGAAGCAGAAACATATCTGTGTTAGTTTGTAGAATTATATTAATAATTAATAACTATAGCGGCAAAAGCAATTGAATTTGCAAAAATTGCTTTAAGCATTGTAAGTTTCTTGTGTACGCTGACGACTTAAAATTTTTTACCAAAATAAATTCGTTAAACGACTGTTTACTGTTGCAATCAGATTTAAATAATTTAGTTGATTTTTCTGAAAATAATTCATTGTATCTGAATTTGTCTAAGAGCTCTGCCATTTCATTTGGTCGTAACATTAATCCAGTTGTTTTTCAGTATCATGTCTCTGATTCAATTTTAAACAAAGTATCCGTGATCTTGGAGTAATTTTTGATTCCAAATTAACTTTTAATGATCACATTAATTCAATTATTCTAAATGCATCCAGGATGTTAGGGTTTATTCTTCGTAAGTGTAAAGATTTTCATAATATTAAGCCAATTAAACAATTATATTATGCTTACGTGTTTAGTAAAATAAATTTTGCGTCTTCGGTTTGGAATCCACAATACAACATTTATTATGTGAGTCGCTTAGAAGCCATTCAGAATAAATTTATTAGATTTATATTTTTTAACACTAGTTACATAATTGAAAATAGTAGTAATTACAATGCAGCTAGGAAACAATTTAGACTTATGTCATTGGAGAAACGTCGCATCTTGAATTACATACTAATTTTATATAATGTCTATATATATGTTAAAAAAGAGCTACGTTCCTTCCTTGTCGGAAACTGTTTTTATACATTACAGGAATTTTATGATTTTCCCGCTACAAGGTGAATTGTTCTTGTTAATATGTATAAATTTCTATTATTTATTAATTGTCTATTGGTTTGTGCTGTTTATGTTGTTACGTAACTAGTCCAAATTTGTATATCACACGTTTAGTAATAATGTATGTTAGACTAATTTTATATGACGTATCATATCCTGTGATAGGCATACATGAATAAAGATATATTATTCTTTTATTATTATTATAAAGTACCTATTGAATAATAAACTGAACTGTCAAGATCTTTTATATTCAATACATTTTAATGTGCCCACCCATGGTACGCGGCATTATGATTTTTTCTATTTACCATTTAGAGGAACAAATTATACTAGCAATTCCCCTATATGTAAAATAATGCATTCTTCTAACAGATTTTGTTCTGATATTGATTTGTTTGCGGTTTCTGATAAATAACTGAAGTCTTTGTTGACTTATTTTTAAGCTTATAATTTGTTGTTTTGTCTTCTTCAATTTGTAATTGTAATTGTGCTTTTTAATCACTATGATGTTTATGTTTGTTAATGTTAGTTGTGGATACTGTTCATGGGTTAACCGTTTGTGCCCCTAAAGTTTAAATAAATAAATAAATAAATAAAAATTGCAGCATTAAAATAGGTATTGTAAAATGTAATTTATTTCTTTCTTTCTTTCGGATATTTTCAATATTTTGTCCGGTCGTCGATTACACGCCTTATCAAATTGCTCTTTTTGATTTTGTTTTTACAAAATTTTATTTGTAACAGCCTCTACATTCAAACTATCTCATCTCTTTGTATTACCACACAATCCCTACCTGTTTAAATTTTTCTATAAAACTTTAAGCTAGCATCATAAAGTAAATATTTTGAACAAACGTAAACATTAAGAAGGTCATTGATAATTCTTAACAGAAAAATGTCATATCTGTCCTCTGAAGTCAACATTTCAAATAAATGTATAGTAATTGATTTAAGAATTAGGTACAGTCGTATGTGCAGTTTTTTCAATAGTAAATACATTGAAATATAGGTGGCTAATGTCTACGTACGAAATAAATGCTGGATTTGTTAATTGATTTAAAAATATATGCTAAATGTAATCTTAACAATTATTTACATTATTTTAAAATATAGGATGCTGTTTTGGTTTTTTGGTAGGTTTCTGTATTGCCGAAATGTAATCCAAGAATGCTAATGTCTTAAAGAAAGGAAAACAATGGTGTAAGCCTTCAGATATTTCATTAGCAACAATATGTGTTTTATTAAGGTAATTTGTTCTAATATTCCAGTTATTATTAGCTCTCGTATCACCGAAAAGTGTCTAAAGTCGTAGTAATTTTAACTTAAAATTATTGTACCGAATATAGTAGCTAAGGAATTAGATACCTACAACGTTACTGTAATCTATTTTTGTTTCTATATCTTCAAAAGCATGCTACAAACATTTACTGTTTATGGAAATATGGTGTAGGCACCTAATCCAAACGATATTTTCAATTATTAATAACGCATATCTAAACATTTCCAGCATAGAACTGCCTACGATATTTCTCACCTTCTTGCGATTTACCTCGATTACTCGTTTTGTCACTTAACTGCTTTGTATTAAGGGCGTACGAAAGAGCGAATCACTTCATTTGTAATAGAGAATTTGGATACGCCTTAATGAGCAGTTTGAATGTCGCCAGGGTTTGGTTCACGCCACGGCGTCTTCTTCAAGTCAGCTTCTTGGTTGACGGCACTAGATAAAATTATAGAGTGGGAAACTCGATGAATACGAACTAGTACTCAGGAAAAATTGTCGGCTGTGAATTCTGTTATTAGTTATTACAGTTAACGAGAATTATTTTAAAGTTATCAATATTGTTCTTAAAGTGTCGGTGGCTTGTAACTAATTTAAAATGTCACCTGTGCCTATAAAAAACTCGGTAGTTTTAAGCAATATCGATTGGTATAATATGTCTATTTTTATTAATGAAGGGGAAAAATAGTATGGAGTACTGATTTGTGCTAATTTTTATTATATTTTTTATTGAATATCATTTACTTTCACTAAAGAGCAGCGTAATCATGAGAAATGTGAAGTATATACTTATTTTCTCATATACAGGGTGTCTGTGAAAGGCTGGACAATCTAGGAGCTGGAGATACTGCCCAAGCAGCACAGACTGGTTGGGTTGACGTCGAACCGACGTCGGTAGTCTAACCTGAAGTCGGTAGCCGACGTCCGCGCCACGGCGTATCGACCAATTTTTATACGAAAATGGTCACACAAACTCCGGTCGACTCGACGTCACCCTGTCGACTAATAAAGTCGCTTTAGGTGTAAATGTTTGTACTTACTTCCACGTCACATTAGATACGACAAATATTACCTAACATAACATTTCCTATAATTTACGTATAAATTTTTCTATATAAATCAGACTAGTAGGTACTATATTTTTGTTCCGTTTATACTAATTTTGTAGCTAATACTGCAACTCATTTTAATAGATGGTATGCATCTACTCTTATACGATTCAGTATATTAATGAAATATAATTTTAAGGAGACCTTCAAACACTGAAATTATAAACGCATGCAATTTTATTGATTATATTGGGCAAAATAGACCATTAAAATTAAAGCGCCATTAAATGAACACTATTTTATCAATATATATTTTTATTTTGTATATTTAGAAAATCTTTTTTATTAGCAATGTTAAGAATAAAAGATCAAGTTTAAGAACTCACTTCTCATACAACATATCATCTTAAAATCGTAAAATCACTCTTCAAATATTAAAAATGAAAAATTATTGTGTATTGATCCCAACTCTTCCAAAATGGCTTCCTATTTCTTCGTCGGCAATACCGATCTGTTATATACCTATGATTTAAAGTTATTATTGGTGTAAACGAACATAATTACTCCAGGCACCGGGTCATATTAAGTTTATTTATTTACCTTAATTATATACCAGTCCTCACAATTGGTATAATATACTCCCATTTTTATATACTAACTGAAGTAGTCAAAATTACTTCACCAAGTTGTACTAATTGTGTACTTTAAAAAACAAGATATAATAATGGTAAACAAAAGTACACTTCCAGCATACTTACTGTACAGTAGGTATAAATGTACGTATCTAATTCAACTTAGTCGTATTGGAAAAGTTCATTTATACTTGTTGCATGTCGATCTACAAAAGAGGTACCTACGAGAAACATACAACTCTTACGACTATCCTAACTTTCCATTGTTTTCAGGCGTGTTCGTGCAGTTAAAATTAAGATTGTGTTAGTGCAGTTATAGTTTGTTGATACCCATTTTCGGATGCAGAATTTTGTGGATATATTTTTTGATTATGTTTATAGATATATGTATACCTGTGTAACATTATTAGCTGTTTTCCCACCCAGTAATTAGTACTGACTGTCAGGTGGTGTACTATAAATAAATAAATAATTTCGTATTATTGACAATAAAATGACTGATGTATTTAAAATATTTGATACATAGCGATTTTCCGGTACTGTGACCTCGGTAGCTGGTCGCTGTCAGAAACAGAATTAAAGTGCTCATCCCTAGCATTAGCCGGGATTCTTTAACCTGCCCTGGTTATTCTCAGGCTAGGCTCTGTGGGGACAGACCCACTATCGTTATCTCTGGGCCCGCCCATATATTGCTTTCGGCTCCTATTGTTAATATTACGACTGCTACGGTCAGAACCGTCCTCAGATAGTGGTCTCGACTTACTTGAATTATTCATTATCAGATTTCTTAATACTTGACAGTTTTCATTACTTCACTAACAATATAGGTAACATTATGTCAAGCGTCAAAATGTTTCAAATACGTGTGGTTGGTGTATAGGTCAAAATATGGCATAAACACCGACGTCGGCTGTACCTACCTCATCCGACATTACAATTAGTATAAAATAATTTGGAGTAACCATGTCGGTGTGAATGACGTTAACTGATCATTGGTTAGAGACAGTTAAAAACACCGACGTCGGCCTATCCGGCCTGTTTTATTATTAATTTATTGTTATTTAAAGCATGAAACAGGTCGAAATACCGACGTCGGAAATAGTAACGTAAGCGGTTAAAATGTGTGCAAGAAAGAACTGGTGGAATTCGATAACTTTTCTATGTGAAGAAACGGTTTGCTGCCTCTTCGATGTGGACAAAATATTCCATGCTAAAATCAATCATTCCAAGTGCACAAAGGTATTGATATTTCGAAGTATGGTAAATTTATTTCAAATTTGACAGTATAATCAAGAAATTATAAACCAATGAAGGCAGAAATACTGGAGAGAAACGAAATCGAAAAAAAAAGAAGCACTAGATGAGGAATATTTAGAAGTTAAGGTAGAAAATACATGATATTTCAATTTATACTTCTAGCATTTTATTTTTAACTTTTTACTTTTCTGTAGTTTATAAAATTAAAAATAGATACACCTTACATAATTTCTGAAATATGAATGTGCAATAACAGGTTCCAATTCGATTAATTCCCTAATGTACCATCTCTATTATTAATTTCGCAATTTTCTTTGCTCTGACTATATCGGAGAGATAAAGTCGAATGACTAGGTTAAATAATTCAAAGAATCGACCGATGTTTTCTCCGCGTGGACTGCAATTAGCTGAATCCGGACCCACCTCACCCCATGTGGGTAGTAAATTCACTCCATCGATGCACGATCAAATATTGATGTTACATTAGCTTTCCAGATTTCGCGACATTTATGGGCGGCGACCCTGCTCAGCCGTAGAAAATTAACGAGTACTCTATGTTTTATAATGATTTAATCGATAAATCTACCGAGCGTTACTAGAAAACTTTCTGAATGCACCCATTAATTCAGCCCGTTCTGATAGAAATGCCTCTAACTATTATTAATTAGCATTTTTCTTAAATTCCATTTATGATTCAGAGATGGACGGTTGGGGCAATTGCGGGCATTGTTGCAAGTTTCTGGAAGAATCGCCTATTGAAAACCTTCCTATTGTCTTAAGTCTATTATGTGTAGCAAACCACGCAAAATACGTACAATTGCGAGCTCTTTTTGTAAAATATTATTTGTAATAGAAACGGCTACCCTCTTTTCAAAATAATCTATTATTTTATATAGTATTTTTTCAGGGTTTCCTTTATATGCTTTGTTTTCAGAGAAAATGAGAAATTAAAATGCTTTAAATGAAACTACCTATAACAGATCTGCCGGTAAAATCAAAGCGATGAAAATTATAGCAAATTGTAAAGCTTAAAATTAATCTAGATATGAGAGAAAACATTGTGAATTCAGTGATGTCCAAGTAGTTGTAGAACAGATATTCACATACACATATAAAATATGCAAATATTAAGTTTTGCAAAAGGAGTACAAGTGGTGTTGGCATTTTATGTGGCTTTTTATTGATCTTGTCCACATATCGCAAGACAAGACTAGACTTGACCGGTGGAATTGTAAGACAAAACTTAAAAAAAGTCACGAAGGATGATTTACAACTTATTCAAACAAATTTGGGAATAGATGCGTGATGAAATATTGAGACAATATCATAAAAAAATGTAAAAAATATCTCCGAGAAAAAATTATTGAAGTTGTAGTATGTTTAACCTTTACATGGCTGGGCTACTGTAAAGACCACAGTATAGTGCTTGAGCTAGCGTCATCGGAATGCAGGCGATTCCGAATATTGAAATCCGATTGTAGTATTAACGTTTTGGCGATAGTATTTACATTATTTTTTTAAATGTCAAAAATGGCTTACGTAGCAGCCTCCCGTCTTTACACAGACCGATTTCTCGGTAAACATGTGTGAAATGCAGCCACTAGTGCAGTCTCAAGTGCGGTAGTAGAACGCGGGCGTAACATGGGAAATGTTTAACCAAATCGTCAAAGATATGGAGGTCCAGGCCGTCTACGATGTATTGCAGTAGCTGAGGAACGCCACATTTTTGTTTAAGAGAATCTCAAAATAAACACCAGGCAAATCGCTCAACAAGTACAAGGAATGTCGCAATCAACAGTATGGCGTATCATACACGAGGCTCTATTATAGCCATACCAAGTAACCGGTGTGAAAGCAGCAGCCGGAGATAGCAGCCTGAACGCACGAAGATGCGTGCCCAAGTATTAGTTTCGAGGGATTATCCCTTTCGAATTAGATTTTGTGAATGGTTGCTGCAATAAAATGTTCAAAATCCCACTTACAGATGACGTGTTAGTTTCAGTTGAAGCTATTTTTACACGGAATGGAATATATAACATTCATAATACTCATTTTTGGGGTTTTGAAACTCCGCACGCGATTCAACAGGATCATTTCCAGCATTATTTTTCTTTAAATATTTGAGGGATTTGAGGGATTATCATGTTACCAAATCGAATCGATTGAGTGGAGTATCTCAAGTTCCTTCGAAATGGTTTGTCTGGACTGGAAGATGTGCCCTTAGCTGTCCGACTCGGAATGTAGTTCTTGCGCAATGACGCTCCCCCTCATTTTTGACTAAATATTTAGGAGGCATTAAGGTATAATGAGGTTCAAGGGGTACGATATATTCTGTACATTTAATGTAAAAATCAATCAGAAATTCGTGTTTATTTCACAGAAAACCTTCATTTTCAAAATTTGAGTAGAATAATTAAACAATTAATATGAATATTATCGCCAAAAAAAATGAAATAAGAAAAGTACTATCTCAGGCCTAAAAGGACAGAAGTAAAATTGACCAAGATAACTTGATTCAAACCTTAGTTTCGTCCAAGAAAGCTACCCTTAAGAGGCCTGTAAGTAGACTAGCGAGAAAACACGAGCGAGTTCTGTCAGACAGTCTGAACAGCGCGGTGAGTCGATGTTATTGAATTCGCACAAGAACTCACGCAACTCACTCTAACTTGCAAGTCTAAACAGGTATAACTGCGTTTGCGCAGTTTATTACAATACTTCCAGTTTGTTTCGATATTTGGAGAGTGCTCGTAATGCCGCTGCAGTACGAACATATCTTACTGGTGTCATATTATGTTTTCAACTAAAAACTAAGTGTCAGCACTGTCAGCCGCAAACACATGCAAGTCTAAATTTGCTGACAGTGTAAATAGGTTGGTGAGAACTTGATTAAGCTGTACTTGCTGAACTTCCCCGACATTAAAATCGCAATTATCATTGCTCAAGTGTAAATTGATGCGGAAGTCGCTCGCGTTTTGTCGCAAGTATCTCACCAGTGTATCTCCGCCTTTAGGTATTAGCCATTCTTGATTGAACACCCTGTAGGTATATATCTCGGAATTTTAAATCTACACTAAATTTTGTTATGAAATTACATAAAATATTATCTCTAGTGCTATTTAAGTGAAAATAATGATGACATAGGTACCTAATTCTACAATAAATAAAGAAACATATTTCAACATAAAATGTTCAAAGTATTACAGCTGGTATTCAACGGGACTAATTTCCAGGGTTTCTGTTCAGTATCTGTTTTTAAAATTCATGCTGTTATAAACCGTTACAGTCAGAAAATTTCAAAATATTTAACTAACGAAAAATGCGGACTAAATGACGCAGTCTAAGTACAAAAGTATACAACCCATAACTTTCCACGCGCTGTGGGAAAGTTTCAGCAAGCTCTGCTAAAAGTCTATTCTCTTTCTTTTTATCAGTAAATTAAGTTTTATTAGCCACATCGGACAAACTGTTTTACTCGGATTGGATTTTATGTTTATATAAAGTTCTAAGTCTACTATTTCTGGTTCTGATTAAGTGAATGTTTAAACTATCTGACAGTTTGAAATGAATAAATGGACGAATTTGAAACTTTGCATAAGGAATTTTACTACGCTGTCAAAGATCCAGGAGTAACGAAACAAATTTTATATTTCCGAGTTTATTATTTCATTGTTTGGTGTTAACTGTAACAGGTCGTATATTGAGCGTTCTAATTAAGGACGCCATATTTTTAAAATAGTGTTTTATACTAATACAATTAATTTCAGGCATTTAAGAACTGAATAATATAGAGTTTGGCAAATAACAAGAATGTTATATCATGCCACCTGTGAATACTCAAAGGTATCGAAGTGAAACGAATGTACAATGTGTCGCACTTTCCATGGAGCCACTCTGGTATCTCGCTAACCTGATGTCCAAATACTTCAGAGGCGTCCGATTCTAATATGGAGAAAGGGGGTCGATTTTCCAAAAATAAGTATTAGCGAATTTTTTAGAAAAAAAAAACAATAGGATATTCTTAATCAGCACCTTTAGAAATCCCTTTGTACAATATTACATCGTTATGGGTTCAAAGGTGTTTCAGATATGGGCCGTCGAAAAACAATAATTGTTTTCAACTTAAAATAATTTGTATCTGTAAAACGGGCTCTCAAATAAAAAAAATGTATTCTTTATTTTTGTTCAGAATGAAGTATTTTACTGGTATGCAATGATTCCAAAACAAAATGAGTCAAAATTGGAATTTATTTCTAGTTTCAATTCGAACTGTTCTAGTTTAAATTAATAAAAACAACTTTTCAATACATATAAAATTATTTTGTAAAATTAAAACTGCAGCCATTTTACTAAAACCATTTTACATGTTTTTGTTTGTTTTATACAGGGTCTAAATTATTGCAATCTAAAGCAAGAGTAGATTTTCTCGACCAAATTATGCAATGTAGCCAAACTTACCTTAGTCAAAAGTTGACGGTAAAAAAGATACAAGGTGTCAAAGTTAAAGTTTTATATAACTATTTAAACAAGCGATTCTCCTAACTTTTTTATCTGAAAACAGTATACCTCGTTAAAGTCGCTAAGGGTAACCGCGTTTTCAAAATAATCCTATTTGTAATATTCAATGCATCGAGTAAAAACTGTTTTGGTTTGATTTTGTGATTTGACACGATTCTTCAATGTCCGAATCTACCTCTGAATCATCTTTATCAGCCATTATAAGCACAGTTTTGACAGCAAAACACAAAATTTTTCAAACTTCAAATTGTTTCTTTGGTTTCCAACAAAACAAATTCAAAACACGCTAGATAGGCCACGCCATTTCAGCAATCAATATAATTTTTATTATTATTTTATTTGATAAATGCGATTGTGCGAAAAACGTTATACAGTATACGGTTGAAGTGGCAACTGTTATACCAACCTAATAGTGTAATATACTATTTTGTTACAGTTAAATGCACCTTGGATTTTTTAAATATTTTTTATTTATTTTGTAATCGAATACTGTTTTTTATTTTGTTAAAATTATTAAAACTTCAAGCTGCTAAAATATTTTTTACTCTCTCAATTCCAATTTACTTCCTAGCGTTTTTTTAATACAAATACAGGACAGCCAACCTAGACAAGGTAAAGTGTGCTAAATTGTCAGACAAAAATAAAATAAAATAAAACACATGGCATATTTTAACTTTGGCTCTCCATAATATCAGATGATAGTTGCGCCTATGACCATCGTGCCCAGGTAATGGTTGAACAACGTCGATTATTGCGCTTTGAGCATCGCGTCAGCCAACCGTAAATCGCCTAAAACTGAATAGTTTCATTCTGCGACCTTTTAGCATGGAGAGCACATTCCCTTCCACATCTGACATCTGCCTGTCTACGTACACCAGGCATGTACATGTCATAAAACTTATTGCTTGTTCGACTGTAATAAAAAGTACGGTTTTATTGTGTTATGAATTTCATTTCAAGACGTTAACGAATAATAAAACTGAGCGCGCAGATTTCGAAGCGTACCTTAAAGTGAGCAGCGCGCGTTCGAGATGGGACAAGAATCGTTTACACGTACATATAATTGAAGAGCGCGGAGCAAATTACAGAACAACGATGTTTGTAGGCTTAAAATTTAATGGCTCGTGAAGAAGAAATTGCTTAGTTAGATCTCTATCGATAAAGTTAAATGTAAATTTTGCCAGGGATCGATGCTGGGCCTCTAAATTGGCGTTTGAGAAAAAAGTCTGTCTCGAACTTTTTCTACCTATACACTTAAATGGAAAGAAATACCAAATTTTCAGCAGCAACTGATAGGTATTTACAGTTACTAAGCAACATTTTTAAATTTTGATGGTACAGGTTGTTCACGCGATTTTTTTAAGTTTTTTTCTTCTTTCTTTCTCTTTTTGATCATATACAGTACAAATATTTTAACTGTAGGTATAATTCACTATAATCCTATAGTTAAGTCAACTGAAAATTATTTTTAAAATTTTAAAATATTTATTGTGATATTAAAAATATACCCACATTTTGAGAACTGCTGACCAAATACTGACGTAACCTAATAAGCCGTATGATCTGCTGAAGGCGTGATTGCCATATCGCATCTAAAATAAATAAATCTTTTTAACTTTAACATAAATTATATCTTTGCCATACATTCTAATTTTAAAATACTTGTTCTAAGCGATAAGTAAAGTAAAATTGGGTAGTAGCAAGTACGCTATGCAATCATGTTAACATAAATTACAACTTCTTAACTAGCCTTCCTATAAACGATTACTTAGTTGTTTAGCGATTTCAAAAATTATATACAAACGTGCAGAAAAGGCTTACCTACTTGCTGAAAAACCAAGTATTCAAACAGTTATCCACACTTCAAGTCAATACCAATGCACACTCTTAGCAAAGGACACAAATTATTCCTATAAGTAAGAAAAACTATAATTTCCACACAACACATGAAAGTTAATTTGCCAGTACCAGTAATTTCGAATATGAAGTCATTTCGTACTTCGTAGTGAGTAAAACAGTTTTTAAGATAAACTTGGAATAACAAAATAACCAGCTTGACGTATGCGTTCATTATCTAAAGAGGACAAAGCAGAATATTTGTTGACCTATATCTGAAGTGTGTTGTTGATTGCTAGTGCAAATTGAAAGGAAAAATGTTGAACGAAGTAGAGACCGGTTTATTATAGGTTTTCCAAAATGTGCAAATCCAATATCCAATTTAAAATACCATGACTCACAATCTTACCTAATATCGGAATAAATATTTAAAATTTAACTTTATTATACCTGAGTTTTTGCATAAATCCATTAATTACGCGTTAAGTAAATTAAAGTGAACTGTACTGCTGGTTAAAATACTTGTACTTATTTAAATTTCACCCTGTATAATCATATAGAGTAAGTCATTAAAAAAGAAAGGAACATCCCATCTAGGTAAAACCTATTATACAGTATCCAATAAAAGATCATAACATAAGTATGCACGAAAGTATCAATAAATGACCTTATTATAAAAATACACACCAGAAGAAACAACTTAAACAAAAACAGTAATATGAATTTAAAAAACTACGCGTGAATTTGCGATTCGTTATGCACGATGCGTGATTTGTATGGAATTCGTGCATAGTATTTAGGGTTTTTAACGAACAAGACTCGCGATTAATCGCGAATTTTTCGCATATCACGAATCGCGCACAACGAATCACGAATACACGCACAGTCTGTGGCAAGCTTAATTCATTCCCCACCCTGTTTTTCTCTCTTTTCGAGACGCGAAAGAATGATTTATCTTTTACAGTTTTTAAGATATGTTTATTGTTAATATGCAACATGATAGAACTCATGAAATTCGACCCCTTTTCTAACAAGTTTAAATGAAATTAAGCATTTTTAATTAAAAATTAGTCTTTAATGTACTATAAGGATATGCAATATTTAAAAGGTATTAATTTAGTATTTTTAAAAATGCAAAATTTAAAAGATATCAAGTTTGTATTTTTAAAAATTTATTTCTTCTTTTCATAGTTCCTACAACTTTCATTCTTACATCGTTTCTCGAATAATAACGGAGAAAAAGGGGCCAATTTTCATGTGACCTCTCTGTACTTGTCTGTTTCTTGTTACCCTCTCTCTTTTATGTAAATAGAAAGATAAACGACTTGTTGTAAAGGTATTATCTTATGTAATAAAAAAGCTGGCTAAATATTTAATTACGTGGCGAAATTTATGAAATACAATTTATAACTGTATACGTAAATCGCTGGAAAATATTGCAAACGGTATTTTAGGCGAGCATCCATAGTGTACAGTTTTATGACAAAAAAATGAAAATAAATTCATATAAGCGCGAAAAAGACATAATCTTTTATTATATACTTTAAGTCAAAATTTATCGCTTGTAGAAAAAAAAAATTATTTTACACAAAGTTAAAACGTTTTTTGTGATTCAATTATAATTATATCACTATTTACAGATTCGCTAAGCAAAGTACAACCGCAGATTCTTGGAAAACAATTTACAGTCATTCAGGACAACTTAGGTTAAAGATATCTAGAAGTTAATAGTTTGACACACTTTAGCTTTTTTATATATTTTACACAAAATATTGTCACGGATATCCCAACCCGTCTTTTTCTTTTACCAGAAAAACAATCCGTTAATTAATCACCTATCTTTATTAACTATTCCGTAACTACTGGATACTAATTACAACTCAACTAAGCACCATTTCACTTTTAATCGCTATCTAAATCGCTCTAAACACTCCAATTCAAGACTGTAATACAAGACTGACTAACTCGGCCGTTTATTTCTCTTTTATAGACCAAACGAATATTCCAGGTATTTTCTAGTATCTCTAGATGCATTGTATCGAACGACTCGAACGCTTCTCGTCGATTCACCATTATTCCAGTCCCGCCTCGATGCACGGCATTTTATTTGTTTTAGCTTTTTTAGCATTTAGCGGTACCACAGCCGTCGAATTGGGTGTGAGTGGGACAAATTCTGTGACAATATACTAAACTAACTACTAATAAAATAAAATATAATGCGTCTGTGTTTACATTTCTAATAACGTATTAAGAGTACCCTATTCCGTGTTAACTTAACACACCTGCGCAATTGCAATACGCTAGAAATCCGAGCATAAAGTACACCCTTTTATTTTTTTATAGTCGCGTTCCTTGTGTTCTCGTCCGTGATGTTCACATGTAAAATATTTAAATTTAAACTGAAAGAGTTAATTTTGTAAATTCTTATTATGGAGCACTTACTTAAATATTTATATTTTTGTTTAATGTTTTTTCCGTTCGTAATAAAAGTAAAATATATTGGTTGTGTAATTACTATACAAGGTACGCCACTTAAAACTCCCCAGGCCTATATCTCCAATATTTTTTAAGATACCTTCATATCTCATCATCCCATACATCAAATTAAAGCTCATGTGAGAGAAAAAATATTTCGGGAAAATAACTTTTCAATAGTAGCCATTTTTACAAAATGACTACTGTTGTAGATATTTTGTAAAAATGGTTTGATTCTTACAATTAAATGATTGGCTTAGAAAGGCGTGAACAGACGTACAAAATGATACCTTGATTGCTAAGGTATCTTAAAAATAACGGAGATATAGGCCTGGGGAGTTTAGTGGCGCACTCTGTATATTATACACATAACACTATTGTGTAAACTCTACACACTTAATGATAAAGATAACACTGAAATGTGCAAAAATTACAAATAACTTTTATGATATTAACACAGTAAATTGTGTCAAACATTTAACACAGTGCTATATTCAGACAGTTGTGTAATAATATAACACAATTCCAACACAGAAATGTGTCACTTTCTAGAAATACCTGAAGTGGTTGAGAATGTGCGTGACGTTGTATTGAATTGTGCTGGATCTGTGCTACATTGTGTCGTAAAAATTTAAAGAACATTAATAACCATCTCTTTAGAAAATGAAAAAATTGTGATATGCACGTAGCCCCAACTTCGCGAAAATCGTATTTTCCATATTGTTTTCGATGTGCTAAATTATGCTAGTTGTTGGTGAGCATTGTGCCGTTTAAAGAAAATTGATATTTTCTGTTCTCCGGAAAATTTTAGAAATCCCACTTTTAGAAATTGGCAAATTTTTTCCAATGCCGTTCTTCGGAAAATCCGGAAATTTAAGCGTGAACTTAGCCCCCCATTGTTTTCGAAAATTAAAAAACTTGGTTGTGCTGAATTTTGCTAGTTATTCCGGAAATGAAGACAGATATAAAATCTCTCTAAACGGCACAATGTTCAGAACAACTAACAGAATTCAGCATAACCCGTTTTTTTTTTTCGGAAAAATAGGGTGCTAAATTCACTCCTAAATGTACGGTTTTTCCGGAGACAGATTTCATTTTTTTTTTTTTAAATCACAATGTTCGAAACTGTAGCACAACTGAGCACATTGAAAAATTGGAATTTGTAAAAGTGAGGGCCCAGAAAATTTTCGTTTTTTTTTAATTTTCCAGAAAACGGAAGCAGATACCAAATTTATTTAGCACAATTCAGCACATAAAAAAATGGATTTTCAGGAGAACGGAAGCAGATATCAAATGTTTGAAACAACTAGCACAATATAGCATATTAAAAAATAAATTATGGAATATATCTTGTTTTTGAATTAGAAAAAAAGGGTTCGAATAAAAATGGGTATCATTTGAACTTTTCTATTATTAACGATATTCTATTGTTTCGTATGACTTACCATCAATTGTAGAAAATAGCACATGGACTTAAAAGCGTTGCCCTCACTAATCCATAGATTTCGTGGGAAACGCCGTGTGTTATCTAATGAATAGATTTAATAATTCATTTACCGTTGGCAATGGGTTATAAATGGCGTCGTTACGCCGTGGCATATTCCTAAGAAGAAATAAACTGGGTAGAATCGAGGAATGTACGTTTATTGGCAAATTTATCACTTCCATAATTTTTTTGTTTCTCATTAAGGTTAAAGACGATTGATAGTAAATTTGATAACTAGAAGCAGTCCAGGCGATTAATGATTACACAATCCAAAAAAAAAAGGGAATTACTTGTATAGTGTATGTAATTTATGAGCGGTTTCCTAACAGAGTCGTACTTACCCAGTGAAGAAGCACAGGGTAATCTTTCAAACAAATTGGAAGGTCAGAACATTTGTCTGACGGCAATAATCATATAATAGTTACTAAATTGCCATGGAATGTAAACAAAACCACGAGACCGAAAACGCAATATCATTGATGTGACGTCACATGACGATCTGCGTGGTTTATGTTTTCCTAGATACCTACAAGTGCAGTGCTATGGTGTTTTTGCGTTTCTGTTTCATTATTGGGTCATAGATAATGTAAACACTGTGTAGGTAACGCTGTGCAAATTCCACGTTGACGTAAGTGGGTTTTGTGTAAGCATAATCGGACATATGTATGCTCTCTGATACCAAACATGTAGGTATGCTAATGAACATTTCCACAGACAAAGCTGTATTCAATAATTATCTAAAATAAAAATTAATCTAGCTAAATCTACTATCCTAATTTAATGAAAACATTCTATAAATATCTAAGTTCACTTTTGAAACTGTGGGAACTCGAAAATTCAACCACAATAGATGAGATCCGATCTATTTCTGCATTTTTAGAATTGGTTCTTCAGGTGGCCTCCTTTAAGTCGCGTCAAATATCTAAATATAAAAATTATTATAGTTAGATGTTAGATTAGATATTTGATGATTCAATTAAATATTTGTGCTTATCTCACAAAAAAAACTTATTTTCCAAAATTTGAGTACAAATACCCGACAAATAAGAGGATTATCTTAAAAAATAAAAAAGTTCTTTCTCATGCCTCAACTTCTTAAGAAAGCAAAATTGTATGAAAGTAAGTTGATTAAAATTACATTATTTTTGTACAAGAAAGTTTGCCTTAAAGTATAGCCCATTCTTTACTGAACGCCTTGTATATTACACAATCAAATTTGTACTTTAATATGTAACATCTACATTTTTAATTATACAAATAACACCGAAACTTGTAAAAATTACTCATAATATTTATTATGACATTAACATAGTGTTAAACCTAACACACTGATGCTAGATACACATAAGTGTATGAAAATATACGCAATCCAGTGTGGACCTCGATTAACATAGAATGAACATGCTGTTTATTACAAATTGAAATTTATACTTTAATGTGTAACATCTTCATATTTGATGATACTATAACACCGAATTGTGTAAAAGATACGACTAAATGTGTAAAAATATACACAATCCATTGCAAAATTCGATTAACACAGGATGAACAACCTTTATATTACACAATCGAATTTATACTTTAATATGTAGCATTAATATTTATTATATGAATATAGAAAATTGTGTAAAACCTTTAACACACTGCTAGATATAAAGAAAAAAATTTACAAAATCCAATGTGTTTACACTTTAATGTGTAACCTCCGCCTTTTAATGATACAAATAACACTGAAATGTGTAAAAATTTCACATATCACTATTATATTAACACAATACATCATCCAGTGTGGATTGACACAGGATAAACACCCTGTACATTACACAATCAAATGTATGCTTTAATGTGTAACATTTGCATTTTTAATGATACAAATAACACTGAACTGTACAAAAGATGCACATAATATTTGCTATATTAACACAATAGATTGTGTTAAACTTTTAACACACTGTTACATACAGAGAAATGTGTAAAAATTTGCACAATCCAATGTGGACCTCGATTAATACAGGATTGTGTCCCGTATTAAATTTTGTAATTCAATAGACACCATTATTTATTCATTTATTTTAAGGATACACTGCCCAGACAGACTAAATCCAATTATAGGGCAGGGGAAAAATACAATGCTGAAGATACGCGATTATTATTCCCTATCTATATATCATCTCGATTTGACCGTAACTAATGTAAATAAAAATATAGAAATGTTTTCTCAAGTAATTGTGGAAATTTAGAACTGTACATTAACTTAGATCGCATGTTCAACATTTGATGGAAAAAGTTTTAGAAAACTAAAAAGATGTTAATAGATAGAGATGTTAAATCTCAAAATTTTTGCGTCGGACATTTTTATGGCTTTTGTAAATATGACTACATATCCATCCAATTTCAGGAAATTTGGTGGTTAATTTGTCTCAAAGAGTTAAATACCATAAGGTTTATCTTTCATTTAAACTTAATCAGTTTCAGTCGCCTAAATATCGTTAGCTAACTCGATTGTGGGTTATACACAGTGCCTAAATATAATACTGTTCAATTCTGTAACTCGTTTTCGTATAATGCAACTAAGATCTTATGAACTACTATCGGATCAATACAATAACCACATTTCGTCAGCCGGTCAAGGCTTTACTATTCAGTGTAAGAGATAAATGTTTATAATTGTTTTCTTTATGTATCTTATTTCAATATGTGTGCTTATCACATTTTTACTATTTACTCGGTGCTTTTATGCTCTGTATTTATGGTTTATTTTTTGGTTTGTGCTGGTCAACTATTGTTTGAGTTTGTTTAATATTATACATATCCAATAATAACAATTATTATTAATAAAATTTATTTCGTTACTGCTGCAAATACAAATAAATTATAATTTAGTCTCAGCAACTCTAGGAAATATATTAATTATGGTAAAATTTAACCTGGTAACTGTAAAATGAATAGATCAGTCTAAGCCTGGAGGTTGTTAGAATTTCGCACCTTAATATTTACCCAACTGGCGGTTTAATTCCGATATCTACGGAAAGGATATGAATTGGAAACGGCAGATTTCAATTAAATGAATTATTTGCATAGTTGTATTAATTTCATTTCTTTAAAACTGATCTTAAAAATAATATATTAAGCAGCGGGTTTTATAAAAATGCCTTGTTGAATTTTCTATCCAATATTTTAAAACATAAGACTTCAACCGACAGCTTAAAAAATACTACAAACTTATTATCACTAATTTATGATATATTTTCATAATACCCGCCTTAATGAGTTATTTTTGACATTGAAATTTTCAGAAAATCGGTTGTTACGCCCGCTCTATATTTGTGGCGCGAAAGACCGCAAATATAGTGTCTACGCGTGGTCTTCGTAGCATCTACGCAGCTTCGCTCATCGTTCCCAGTCCTCAAATCTCCAAAATGTTCAGTAATTAATTCAGCTTTTTCATAGTTAAGCTGCAGCAATTTTTTATAATTTTCTGACTATTTTCATGATTATATTTAAAATTTTCACAGATGAAAAATTTAAATAATTTCAAAATATCTTTTCAATATTAAATAATTTTCAACAGTTTTTTAAATGACACTGTCGATTGATTTAGATTAAAAGAGACAACCTGTAGATAAATTACAAGTACGCCACTGCACTCGACGTGAAAAAAACTGTTACAAATTTTGGTAATTTCAATGCATCGGCTAATCTTTGAGATACCAACAATCCCCAAAGTTTTTTTAGTTAGGTCTATGGAAGTTCTGATTACGACATCTTACAGTATACAGAGCTATTAAAAATTTGTTAGTTTTATAATTTGCTCATTTCAATCATTAAAGTAAATATTGAACGTCAATTTTTTATGCGGTAATCTACTTTTCTGTAGTACCTTGATTAAAAATGCGAGGAGACTGAAATGATTAAATTAACGAGAATAAGTTACACGCAACTTCCAAAAGCAAAATTATTTTTTAATATCCAACTCGAGAATTTTCAACCACTTCAGTTTCGGTAATGCTTGAGAGTGTCCGCCCTATATTATTTTAGCGTTTCACTTTCATTGTTTTCTGCTAACATCTCCGCTCAAAATTTACTTCCCGCGCCAGTTTTCCCCCCGAACGAGAAAACAATGAGCAAAGAATAATAAATGACAAATGACGCATACATCAAGCCGGGTTTATTACAATCACTTTTTAATGCGTACCAAAATATGAAATGTTAATCTTGAACCGACGAGTTCTTTCTTCCCGCAAATTTACTCTCAATGCAAAAGTTTGAATTTCAAGTTGGACCGTGCCCATCAATAAAAACTTTGATCGTTAAAAACTCATTACCGAAATAAATATAATTAGAGGTTTACCGCAAAAAAGATTAAAGGCAAATTTATACGTTAGGAAATTAATGCAAAAATTCGATCATTCTCGTAAATCTATATTTGAAAGCACTTCGATGTTTAAATTATTATGCAATATATTGTGTCGGAATTGCAACGTTATCGCTGAAGGGATAAAAATGTGTAATAATAAAAGAAATGTATGTGAAACAGTTCTGGAAAACGTTAAGGCTATTAATATAAATAATAACATTAAACTAAATATTAATAATAATGTAAAGTTGTTTCCAGGCCATTTAGGCCCAGAGCTGCATTTTTTTCTCCACTCTATTCTGTATTTTACCTTGCTTTTCTAATCCGTTACATTTTTCTTTCTTAGATCTATTGCTACTCTCTGTCTCCATTCTCCTCGGTCTACTTTTTTCTTCTTATAGTTAGGTATTCACCCTACCATTTTTTTAACTGTCTTTTCATCCCTCATAAAGAATGCGATACACTGGCACTGGCCACTGCACTCTTCTGGATTTTATAACTTCATTTACTTTTGTTGTTCGGTAAAATCCATACATTCCCTCATTATTTCTCCTTACAAATCCCTCCTCCGTCTTCTTCCCCCCTAGAATTCCTGTCCCACCTCAACAGGTTTTCTCCTGATATCTTACTGAGGGTCCAGGTTTCACTACCATATAGCGCCATTGGCCCTAAAATTGTTTTATACATTTTAAATTTTACTCCTCTGAACAAATTTCTTAATTTCATTAAGTGGTTGACTGCAGTCGAACTTATAGTTGCTTTTATTAATCTCCTATTAATTTCTTGCGCCTCCTCACACTTAGCTGTTATCAACCCCAAACCCCCAAATACACAGATTCTTGAACTTCTTCAAACTCCATCTCTCCGTGCTGTGACCTCAATTTGAAATTTATATTACTTGTTCTCCTATTCTTGAAAGCTTATTTTTCTCCTGATTTATCTGCAATTCCTTCTATACTTGCCTCCTACAAGTTTTGCAATTATGGTCACATCAACTCCCATATTTCAAATATTGTCAAAAGAGCCAACTCCAAATCCTACATAATTTTTAAAACGTTCCACAACCCTTCCCCTAGACTATTTCACCTTTTATAAAAGTCATACATAAGGCCTACTCTCAAATACGCTAACATAATATGGTCACCTCACCTAATTAGAGATATAAAACTCCTGGAGGGTGTCCAACGAAAAGCTACAAAACAAGTAATGTCTCTTAAAAGTCATACGTACCAGGACCGCTGTGCAACGTTAGGTCTTCCACATTTATCCGAAAGAAGAACTAGAGGAGATCTGATATTTACATATAAACTGCTTCATAATCAGTTTTGTGACATTATTCGTGATTTATTAACTCTAAATAATGACTAACGACTTCGTGGCCATCCATTCAAACTTCGTAAAGAAAACTTTAAAACGACAATAAGACATAACATTTTCTCTAACAGAGTATTGAATCTCTGGAATTGCCTGCAAACTAATATAGTGTCTTCACCAAGTTTGTTCAAGAAAAATTATGACATATTTAAAGCCAGTGAATTAATTTAGAATGTCTTATCTGATGTTACAGCCATGCTTATAGTTATAATTAATGTAAAATATTTATAATGAGTTAATTGTTCTTTTTTCTCTTGTCAGCATTAATTAAGTTTATTGGATGTTTTTTTTTACACTGTACACTTAACAATCTTATAATATGTTATAATTGTACTGTACAACCTCAAATATTTGTTTATAGAGCATAATAGGTTTCGACCTCTGCTCTTATCTTTAGTTTAATAATAATAATAATAATTTACTATCTGGTGACGTTTAAATAATGTGTCCTTCTCTGTTCAACTGACTCTCTAATCCCTTATGACCTTTCCTAGTAACCATTAAAAAAGTGTTCATTCACCTTTTATTCGTACCTTGCTTTTGGTATTCCATACCCTAATCAGTTTAGTTGATATTCAAGATTGTTTCATTATTCTACTTAGTTTATTCCTTTTGACTGAATTATATGCTTTCCCAAAGTTTACGAATTCCATATTCATAGCATGCAGCAAGGACTTCCATCACTGAAGATTTGGTCCGTTGTTGATCTCCACTTTCTAAAACCTGTTTGATACTCTCCTATTTGTAGTGCTGCTATAGGTTCTATTCTCTGTTTTATCAACGTTACCATAATTTATATAGTTTCTGTAGCCTATTTCATCTCCCTTTCTTAAAATTGCATTTCTCCAATATTCAGGCATTCTCTTTTCCAAATATTTAGTATCATTTCGTATATTCGTTGCCTTAAATTCTCTTCTACCTACTTAATGTTCTCTGCCGTTATTTCGTTTTTCCATGGACTCTGATTATTCTTTAAAGCTTCTGTAATTATGCCTATGTTATTTTTTGTAGACTCTTCTACTTCCACTTCCAGTATAATCTCTTCTTGATACTCTCCTTCCCTTTCGTTCTCTTCATTCAACAAACTACTGCCTCCATTTTTCTCTCACTTCTGTTTCCTCTCATATTAAATTGCCACTAAATTGCTTGGATGAGAGAATATAAGTTTAAGAATGCTATCACTGTTATTTCCCCATTTTAGCCCTCATATTATTTTTATTTAGTTTAAGCAATGTTCTCTACTTGTTGGAATGTTGCTCACGTAATGACTTGTCTAATTGACAACTCATAAGTATTTTATGTACTCTTTCGAGTTCTTGGCAAAGTTGTTGCTTTACAGTTCAAAATCACAGTACCATAACTGCGTTATTCGACATAAATGATGAATTATTTAAAAGTAGAGATAAAAGAGAAAATACATTTTTAATTTTTTCAGTATTAAGCAAGGCGCTTGATACGTTGGATCATTTTATTTTATGTAGTAAATTAAGATATTTTGGCGTAATTTCTTCTGCTCTTTCATTTTTCAAAATCTAGTCCAGTTCTTGACGAAACTAAAACTGAACTGCTATTATTTGGCAAGGTAGGCAAAGTATCATCATTAACAATAATTATAATTTTAAAATTACGTGACAATATTATGTCTCCCATAGATAATTGTAGAAACTTGGAGTTGTACATTGACTGATTGATTTAGATCGCATATTCAGCATGTGATAAAAAAAGTTTTGGCAAGCTAAAACCGCTCAAGATGTTAATAGATGGAGTTGTTAAATCTTATCCTGGGATGTAATTTCTAACTTTTTATGATCTTTGTAAATATGACCACATCCAATTTCAGGAAACTATGTGGTTAAATTTGTCTTAAGATGTAAATACCATTTGGCTCATCTCTCATTTAAACTTAATCAGTTTCAGTCGCTCAAATATCTTTTTAACAAGCTCGATATTGTGGGTTATACACAACGCCTAAATATAAAACTGCTCAATTCTGTAACTCTTTTACGGATAATTCAATTCAGATCTAATGAACTATCATCAGAACAATACAATAACCACATTTCGTCAGCAGGTCCAGGCTTTACTATTCAGTAAGAGATAAATGTTCAGTTGTTTTCTTTTTGTATGGTGATTTTATGCTATGTATTTATGTTTTATTTTTTGGTTTGTGCTGGAAGAGCGGCTGAAGAGCCGAAAGGCGGCAGCTATTATTTGAGTTTATTTAATATTATATATATCCAATAATAATTATTATAAATAAAATTAATATCATTCCTTCTGCAAATACACATACATTATAATGTAGTATCGGGGAACTCTAGGAAATATATTAATTATAGTAAAATTTAACGTGGTAACTGTAAAATGAATAGATCAGTCTGAGCCTGGCGGTTGTTAGAATTTCGCACGTTAATATTTACCTAACTGGCGGTTTAATTCCGAGATTTACGGAAAGGATATAAACTAGAAATGACAGATTTAAATGAAATGAATTATTTGTATAGTTGTATTAGTTTCATTCCTTTAAATACTGAGCTTCAAACGAATATCTTAAGCAACTTGTTTTATAAAAATCTTTTGCTGAATTTTCTGTCCAATATTTTAAAACAAAATACTGCCACCAACAGCTTCAAAAATACTACAAACTTAACAACAAACACTTATTATCACTAATTTATTATATATTTACTTAACACCCGCCTTATTGAGTTCAGAAAATCAGTTGTCTAACTCTAGATGTTATGCCCGCTCTATATTCGTGGCGCGAAAAGTGCTTACGCATGGTCTTCACGGCATCTACGCAGCTTCGCGCGTCGTTCCCCGTTCGGAGTCGGTAAATGTGTTCCGCGAGAAGCGTCTTTCCAAGTGCGAATGCGTCCACACTCACCTAGAAATGTAGTAATATAGGTAAATTCTCCAAAATGTTCAGAAATTAATTTGGTTTTTTATAATTACACTGCAATAACTACTATTTTATAATTTGCGCACTATTTCCATGATTATATTTAAAATTTCCACAGAGAGATAACTGAAACAATCTAAATATCTTTTCAATATTAAATGATTTTCGACAGTTTTTTAAACGACATGGTTGATTAATTTAGATTAAAAGAAACAACCTGTAGATAAATTACAACACTGAACTCTACATGAAAAACTGTGTTAATAATTTTGGTCATTTCGATACCTCGGCTAGTCTTTGAGATATTAATAATCGTAAAAGTTTTTTTTAGGTCTATGGAAGTTCTGATTACGGCATCTTACGTTTCTCGAAAAAGTAGTCTGGCGAAAACCGCATTGCATCTATTTATATCCGAGATACCTTGCAACAAAATTAGGACACCCTGTACACTGCAGCGGTCTGGCGAAACAGTTCGTTCTGTTTGCAGTTTTTGACCGCTCTGATTCACCATTCGGCCATTTTCGCACGAATTGCTTCATAAAATGATGAAAAATGTTGCGATAAACTGAATTAGTAATAGAAAAGATATGGAAATATTCAACTGTAGGTAATACGGTATGTCTCAAATTGCTTTTCCCAAAGATATAAATCGCTGCAACTAGAATATATTACTGTCATAATTTACTTTTGTGGCTCAAGTCTTTTCGTTCACTAGAATAGGTAACAGTAAAGTGTCTACTTTTATATCCATTTCGGTGCCTGAGTCATGCAAACAAACAGGAGAAAATGGCTGCAGACTGCGAACAAAAACGTTATACGCAACCGCCAAAAATCTAGCGTGTTATAATATTATTGTTAATGTTAGTGTTATTATTAATGTTATAAATCCGCTCAGAATTTGTAGTAGTCGACACAAAGAAACATACATGCAGGCCAAATTGGGTTTATGTTACAAGATGAAGCGTTGCCTAGAGAATATACAAGGGTGCTTATAAAGGTACGGATTCGCTGGTGCGACTGCGGCTGCTGATGAGAACATTCAGACTGTCTATTGGTCGGCGACGAGTCGCAGTCGCAGTCGCAGTCGCAGCCGCAGTCGCACCAGCGAATCCGTACCTTAACGAATTATGCATGACATATTAATATTAATTAGAAAAGAAGAAATAAATGTATTTATTGACTACGTTAATACATTTAACAATATTATAGTAACAAGTCAGTATAAATACAAACATTGGGATATCAATGCAACGAGGGCAAGTCACACTGTAATGTATTAAAAAAAACATTTAAAGGAGTTAAAACAATTTAAAAACAATGATAATTAAGTCAAATAAATTGCATACTTATATTATTGAAACTAAAACACGACATAAAAACTAAATACATAATTATAAGCCATGGGGGGAATATAAAAAACACTGGGACTGAAACCAGGTTTCAAACAATAATAATTAACTTATGAAGTCAATTTATATATGTACAAGAACATAAAGAAACAAAACAACCCGAAACAAAATTTTATAGCAAAGTGGCAGTGTCCATATATTCCTGCACTGAGTAAAAACATAGACTGTGCATAATTTGTTTAATTAAATTTTTTAAATTTCGTGGTGCATAGTGTTTTTACTACCAAAGGAACTTTATTGTATAATCTCAAGTCAAGAGAATTATTTGTTGATCTCTGTAGTGGAAATCTTTGACTTCTGATGAAATTGGTAGATCTCGTTGGGTAATTGTGGAAACTGAAATTCGTGTTATATTTAATAATTACTATGCATTTCAATCAAAGAGTAATATATATCGAGAGGGCAATGACATGATTTTATTTTTTTTTAAGTGGCTTGCAATGTTTCCTGGGTCCAACCCGTGCAATTATACAATCTTTCTTTGAAGTTTGAAAACTCTAAACGATGAAGACGCGCTTTCCCATAGAATCACCCCGTAAATTAAACATGAATGTACCAATAATATGCATTCAAAAGCATATCATCATTTAACACCTTTCTAAGTTGTTGCACGAGATAAATATACTCACAAATCTTCCTACAGAGGTTTGTCAATATGACAAGTCCATCTGAGAGAGCCATCAAGAATAATGCCGAATTATGATAAGTAAATTTCGGAATCTGGATCGAGAATATATTAAATTTTGACGAAACATAGCTACATGAAAGTCATATGGAAGGCGGTACGATATATGTGTGACAGTTATAGTGACAGTGCTAGTAACCAATAGTGAATCGTGTGTATATAGTTAAAGTCTTTTGTTCTTTTGAACTGAAGAGTTTCCAAATATTTTAATAGGACTTCTTTTACCAGTTGGTTTTGAAGCACCATAATATAAGCAGTTGTTCAGGAAGTAGAAGCAAGTATTAGAAAAATTATTTTTACGCAGTTTTAAATAATAATAATTTTTATTACATTCTACGGCAATTATAATCATTTTCACTTCATAAACTCTGCGTTTTATTATTTGGGGTGCATGGTGAAGTTTTATAGCAGTAACGTAAGGAAGACCATGGATGAAAAGAGAACAATAAGCAGAAGGATAAATAATAGGGCCATTTTTTACCTTCAATCTAATCTTGGCGTCTGCAAAGAAGTAAAAAGGATACAACAGCTTTTACCATTCTAAGTTTGTAGTGGGTAACTTGTTAGGGGCAAAATAGTGTAAAATTTGAAATTGGTCGGAAGACGTAGGATAAAGGAACACGTCTTTCAACGGAGAAAGATTGATATTTTATTTCTTTAAAATGCTACATAAGTAAGTATTCGCTAAATTAAATTTGAACTTTTTCCCAAATAAATAATTCAAACATATAACTACTAAATTATATTTCTACAAATATTAGGTATTTGTTGGGAAATACTGCCGAGACAGGACAGAGCCCAATTATAAGGCGGGAATAATGTAAATTAAACAAAAGAATAACAGATAACATTTACAGTAACATAAGTAAAAACACAAATCGAAAAATAAATAAGGACTTCTAAGTCTACGAACAATATAGAAATGGACATATAAAAATACATAAAATAATTACTTGGCTTTTATTGAGATTACATCTTTTCATATTGAGACCATTAGTAATTCCTTACAATCAATTACTCCGTTTACAAGTTTAAAGAAAAATAAAACAGAAAAATAGAGCCTTCTTTGAGCTAAGTCACATAGTCGAAACCTGATTTATCGATCGGATTGAGGGAATCCTCAAGGGTGATAGATATTATCAGATTTGAAACTTAGGTATTTAAGAAATTGCTTCTGAATCTTTTCTAAGCTAATTTTATGAACATCAGAGCCTGGACTCCATAATACGAGTACATTAGCATACTCCAGTTTAGAGCGAACCAGTGAATAAGTAATTTAATAGTGTTCACCGAAAACTGTTTAGAATTGCGAATGTTATATTCAAGATATTTATAGGCACATTTGGTGATGCCATTAATATAGTTAACAAAAGTTGGTCTGAAGTCAAACAAAACACCTATATCCTTATATTGATTACAATTTGCAAATATACCGTATCAATATTATATGCATAATTAACAAAGGTAAAGTTAGTCTTTCTAGTAACCAGAGATAATCGTTGCAGGTTCAGTTTCAAATAGTCTTCAATGTTTTTGATATACCTAAACAAATTATTATTAGGGCATTCCACGCCAACTCAACAGTCGATCCCACGTCACCCTCTCAGATCTGGCTCAAAATTGGTACATCGATTGGTACTATTGAAAAAAGGATATTCTCAAATTTGCAGCCCCTAAGACCGCTTCCTGTCACCAGGGGCCCATAGTGAAGTTTTCGACCATCATTTCACCTCCAGGGGTCTGAAATCGGGTTTTCGTGTACTGACGCGGCATTTTGGTCTAAAAAAATTATCAAAAATACATAAGAAATGCCAAATTTCCCGTAGAACACGATGCTGCCATCCGTTTTCCGATAACTAACAAGAGCCGGAAAACGCGAAAAACCGCGCTTTGGTAAAAAAATTTGATATCTCAAATACGGTCACTTCAAACTGGCTGAAAATTTACCAAAAGGCTCTTCGATTATTGCTCTTTCGAATGTTCATACGCGCGTGGCGATCATTATATGTAAAAAAAAAGTTACACGCGTTTTACGGGTTTTATATGGGATTTTCTGTAATTTTTTCATTGTAACCGCTCCACTGGCCCTATCCAGTTGGGTAATAATTGGATTTTTTTCTCTCACCAAGC
Source organism: Monochamus saltuarius (assembly GCA_025584915.1). Lineage (NCBI taxonomy): Eukaryota > Metazoa > Arthropoda > Insecta > Coleoptera > Cerambycidae > Monochamus > Monochamus saltuarius. Next base: position 21,684,806 of record CM046721.1, read on the forward strand.
GTCTCTTTTGTCCCCCTGTCTTTACAAACACAGAAATTTCTCTCCAGCCAGTATTAGAAAACATTATTTAGATTCATGTGTAAGGACGTGTAAAATAGTGAAAATAATATCGAGATGTATAGTGTCAACAATGATTGTAATGTGGATTTTCTTGTTTCTTACTGCGATTTTCATTCGTTATATTATATTATATTCATATTTTTTACAAATAATAGAAGTAAGCTGCAGAAAATGTCAATTTGCTCAAAAATCAAAAAATTTACGAAAAATTGTGAAATAAATCATTGAATAAATTACAGAAAATCCCATATAAAACCCGTAAAACGCGTGTAACTTTTTTTTTACATATAATGATCATCACGCGCGTATGAACATTCGAAAAAGCAATAATCGAAGAGCCTTTTGGTAAATTTTCAGCCAGTTTGAAGCGACCGTATTTGAGATATCAGATTTTTTACCAAAGCGCGGTTTTTCGCGTTTTCCGGGCTCCCCTTGCTAGATATCGGATGGCAGCATCGTGTTCTACGGGAAATTTCGCATCTCCTATGTATTTTTGATCATTTCTTTAGACCAAAATGCCGCCTCAGTACACGAAAAACCGATTTCAGACCCCTGGAGGTGAAATGATGGTCGAAAACTTCACTATGGGCCCCTGATGACAGGAAGCGGTCTTAGGGGATGGAAATTTGGGAATATCCTTTTTTCGAGTGTACTAATCGATGTACCAATTTTGAACCCGATCTGAGAGGGTGAGGTGGGATCGACTGCTGAGGTGGCGTGGAATGTCCCATTAGGATATTAGATATTTTTGTAGTATCTGCATAATCTTACTTCATTTTATTAACTAAAAACTACAGTGCTGTAACAAAGTTATTCTAATCCTTCAATCTTAGAATTATGATTGATGTAAAACTTATTTTTAAAAACATGGAGAATCAATTATTGTACAAACATCATAGAAAGATTTGGATTCAATTATTAGGAACTCTAAAGTCTTTTCAAATGCTTCAATCGGATATGAAATTTTGATTACAGAACTGACACTGATTCTTCAAGAAATAGCGATAATTTTTAAATTATCTCTTATCGAATTGGTGGATATTATTCTGCTAGGTATAAGGATTATCAGGATAATGTTTATGAAATGTTCAGTGGAAAGCCATCAGATGCGTATAGAAGAGCAAGCTTCATTACCTTTATTTAAATTTTTTAATAATGGTATTGTTTATTTTCAAATGTTGGAGAAACTAATAGAAGAAGGGGCAGTCTAAGGAGAAACGTTACACTGCCAGTAATACTGTCAATACTTAAAAATAATGATATTTTTATCGAACATATTGTCACTTACTGACAGAATGATGGTAGGATTGATATAGATCCGGGTATTTTGATATTCTGGCATTACTATCTATGAAGAAAGTGCGGATGCTATCAATATTATTGATCGTTTAGAAAGCGCGCTTCATTACTGCATCATTAGGCTGCAGATGGTCAGACTGACGTACTGGAAATGGACTTCTATCATTTTCAAGTGCTAATAATACTAAAAAAAAAATTTGTAGTTATAAGAGATTGAGAATCTGCAATATGCATCCAATCTATCGCACCCACACAATTCCAAAATTGACATCGCGAACCAAAATCTAAGATAGCTTTAATAGAAAAATAATTCTTCTAAACGTTCCTACCTGATTCTTATTTCGTTGTGTTGTAGTCTGTAAATCCAGAAACATTATTTTAATAACCGAAAACGTCCTTGAATGTGAACATTGAGAGTTAATTTCATACCATCCACTTCATGCAAATTGACATAAATATCTAATAAAACTCATATTAACGGTAAAATATTTCTACGGAGAGTGGCTTTTCTGATTCAGCGTCATTTTAATTAATTGACAAGGCTTTCAGGTATACTCTCTCTTACGTAATTGAGAAATTAATATGGAGGTAACATTATTTATAATACTCTACAGTAATACCAAAACACAAAACTGTGTAGTTGAAAAATGACCCCACGCAAAACCGATGAGAAAAGCCTTTTGGTCGGAATTAATTTATTTATTTTAAATGAGGTAGTCCTCCTCATTCTTATAGTGGATGGGTTAACTAGTAATGGTTTTTGACTACAAAGAAGTAAAATATACACTTTTTGTTAATTCTAATTGTCTGAAATTTATTTTAATAACAAGACAGTAAAGTCAAATGATCTCAGAAATACTAGAACTTTTCATACAGTATTTTAAGATTAATAGTGTGCCAGATAAGAATTAGAACATTTGAAAAACGACGAATAAAAGATAAAACACACGGAAAAAATATAATCTGTATTTAAGTATAATTTAAAATTTTAAACTTCGTTCAAGTGTAATTGTATTAATTGAGCAATAAAATATATTTCACAAAAATATTAATATAGGTATTCTTGACATGCAACCACTTAACTCAACACTTATTTCTTAAAGCGACACTAAATTTAATATTTAGGTACTTTTAAGTAGTATATATAGTTTTGTTTTCATAAAACACGTCCAATACAATGCGGTTTTAGAATTAGAAAAAGCACACAAGATCAGGTATTCATAATTAGACAATAATTGACGATGTCATGTGTCGAGGAAGACGAGGAAAACTAGAAAAACGAGGAGGTTTTGGGATCACCCCATTAGTGAAAAGATGAAACAATATAATGAATTTCAATATTTATTTCCTGGAGAGAGATCACAAAATAAATTTGATGAGCGTTTGGAAATTAATCACTCTCACGTACATCATCAAAACACAAAAAGTAGATTTCAGAGCAGTATCATCTGGCGAAGCACTTGCAGTTTGTTGAATTTAAGTAAATATAGGTTTTTCATAATTGAAGGTGCCGTATAAGTGGTACGTTTCCACAAGAGTTAGGAACTAGTTTGAAACTGTCAGAAATTTTACTAATTCTTGTGTTACATTCAGTGAAAACACATCCACAACTTAGCTGGTCGAAGATTTCTAACAGTTTGAAACCAATAATTGATTCTTATGGGGACATATTTAGAATGAAAACAGATATCATAAAATAATTTAACAATCTAGTATACAACTTTAAATACTACTACTAAAAAAAGTCATATTAAACCAGTCACCATTATCTACGTTTAATTAAAACAGATATTATAGAATAACTTCCAAACAAGACAGAACATGTTCAAGCTTACTAGATTCAATACCTATGTGATATTTTTATTTGAGATTTTATTTAAATTGATCAAATGACATTCTCTTTTTCTTATTCTTAAGGTGATAAGATTATTATTTAAAAATTTCAATGTATGTTTCTAAAAATTCTATACGATTAAAGTTTTAATTTAAAAATTTTATTCGGACTGCATTTCTAACACCGAATTTGTCCCTTAAGTTGTACAAAATAGTTTCTCATATCGGGAGCTTCAATAAAATCCTGTTGAGTCATTCTATAAACAATGACAGGTCTTTTTTTGAGATTCTTTTAATGCCTCTTACTTATGTTTCTCCAAAAGCGAAGTCTCTATCAGAAGGCAACATTGTGTGGCCAACTTGAGGTAATGTTCAATTGAAAATACCTAAAGTTAACATTCGCAACCTTACCTCAACTAATGACCAGTTCTTATTTTGGCCAGCACAGTTATCAGATATGGCAATTAATTTTTGGCCTCTAATGGTATTCATTTGGAAATGTATTAGCAGACAGCTTCCTATTTCATCCACACCTGTCCCAGTTGATTCGTCCCAGATGTTAAAGTACCCTTGGGATGGATTTAATGAATTGATGCTGAAGTTGTAACAGAATAGTTTTTTTTTTATAAAATGTGGGTCCAGTCGATAATTTAGGGGTTGGAATGGCTTGCTGGAGATCAAGCGTAATGGCGTATATTCCATAATTTTTTCATTGCCTGGTTTTTGGCATGTTTTATTGTACCCTGGCTGGCCTTGCTTTTTTTGGTGTAATTCGTGTTTAATTTCAAGTCTTCTTAATTCTTTTGCTTTATTATTCAATTTGGCTTCTCCTATGGAAATGTGTAGACTATGACAAATGCTGCACGTGTCTGCTTTAGGACTTTTGAATTTGATGTTAGAATCCTCAACAAATACCTTCCTAAATTTATCCCAGGATACAAAATTAAGGTTTTCTTGGAGATATTCCATTTTATAGACTTCGTAACATTTTTAGATCGTATAATCCAGTCATATAAAACGTTCCACTATTATCGTTCCTTGAATAGTGGCTTCCGTATTTTGGAAGCTTTTCAATGAAAGCTTTGAGAAATTCTATTTGAACATCTGCAAATTTCTTTTTATGATGGTTAGATCTTCCTCGTTTGTCCATCTTGGGAGTTAATGAACCTTGCTTCATACTCTTTACAATATTTTCCTGTCCCTGTTGTTTTGTAATTCATGAATTTTGAGGAAACCAATTTTGCAAACTTGAAATTTAGTTTATTAATTGTTATAAGTGTATAGTTTTACAAGTATCCATTAATCCAGAAAATATCGCAAACGTAGTAGCTGCGTGGGCGTTCAACCGCAAAGATGATTGTTCGTTTCCTTCATCGTCATTTTCAGTTCGCAGGGGACAGCTTTACCAGACAGCCGCGTCGCGACGCCCTGCTCGTCTTGCGAAAGAACCTATGCTAATATTTATGCATGCATGGATGTGGAAGCCCATGAGAACTTTTATACAGATTGTTGCCTTAAATTTATTATCCTAGAAAAAGGGCTGAGATCCTGAGTCGAAATTAATTTATCAAATGGCGCCCGGATAAGGAATTTCCGACGTGGATTTGGAAGGAGCCCCGCTGATACAAGCCATCAATTGAGGAGCTGAGTGGCACCGTCGATAATAGAATATTTTCCGGAGGAATAAAAAAGTATAGTTTTAAGTCTTGTCACTTCTGCTGCGATTTAATTTTCTGTCATTTAGAATTTAGGAATTATTTAGTAAGAGTGACCCGAGCAAATAGAACCTAGTGGATAATAAGAACCAGTAATATATTTTCTTCGGAAAAAGTATATCAGACTGACAACACTGTAATTGACTTCATCACTGTCCACTCCATTATTGTAGCTCATGATCTGAACGTCTTTAAACTTTTTCCAGTTTTATGGCAGTATTTTCATTTCAGTGGATGTGTATGTGGAGTATTTCAGTAGAGAAAGTAATAGGTATACGTCATATATAGGTATAACAAATTAATGTTGATAAGTACAAAATTTATTTATATATTCTCTTAAAACTCTTTTATTTAATTATAACCTCATCATTAATGACGTTTGTGCTCTAAAATTCAATCTCATTTTGGTTAGTGCGATCAAAACTTGAATACTGTGGTATTATTTGGAGCTATCTGGTTGTTAAGAGAAACAATGTTGCATGGCATCCGTCTATCTTCAAGAAAATAGATAGCTCAATCGTTTAGTATATAGTATATATTATTATATACCTAACACTTTTAATAAATATGTAATGCTTTTGATTTTGAGTGTTGAAAATTGTTGTATTTTAAAATTTTTGAAATATTATTTCAATTTTTAGTGATATATTTTCAATTACGTAACTACGTAAAGTGAACTACTTTACCCAGGTCGATTCAGTTTGCCCACTTTTTGCTCACTAGAGCGGGGTAAAAGGAACGAAATGCATATTTTAAATTCTAATCATTTCTAATATGTGTTACTAAAAATATAATTACTTTAATTCATTAAGAGTATTCTTTATATACTGATCTAACAGTGACTTAAAGAACGATTGAAATTTAAAATCTAGAGTTAAAATATAGGGGCTGTGGCTGCTCGGGTGTCCCCTACCTACTTAATTCAGTGCATAAACTGAATAGCAATTCACTGATACAATAATTGAAGCAAAAAAATGTTGAAATTTTCATTTACGGGAATCTTATATATTTGAGGCATAATTTTAGTTTCTTCATAATTCATTTGTTTGCAGCATATTACGAAAAAAAAATTAACTCGTAAAGTATTATACATTTAATTCAAGTAAATACACAAATTTATAAAGTTGAAACGTTTCTTATAGGAAAGAAAGGAATAAACTCTTGTGTTAACACAGTTAAACAGGCAAAATAAATGTCTGTTATTTGATTTTAGTTTAGTGTGTTATGTATGTTATGTTCCTAACTCAAATTAGTTACTAAATGTACAACTAAAAAAAAAAATATTTTACTACATTTTTTTCATTATCCGTCACTGTTTCTCTTCAGTTATAATTTCCCAAGTTTATGCGTATAGGTTAAGAATGATCCTGTATGTCTGGATACGAGTGTCAGAAGGTGGAAAAACATTTCGTAAAAATTTGTATGTAATACAAATCTTTTGATACTTAATAAACATTATTTAATTTCAACTAAATTTTCAAATTAAAGTCATTAACGGTGTGGAGTAATCGTTATTTTTTTTACGTTTACATTTTCATTTTCAACTATGCTCGTTAAAAGTTTCCATAAAATATTCCTTCTTTCTACTCAGAATTCTCATATAGTTGGTCAAAGTTAGTTTCAGCTCATTTAGCGCACCTACCTTAATAATACGGAAATGTATTCACGCTCTTATAGACATTTGATTTATTGACTTGTGCTATTTTGCAATCGAAGCTAATGGATACTTATGTCTTTATTGATTCTGGTGTTGTACTCAGGTTGAGTTCATTGCTTCAAATCTCGTATTTACCTTTGAAATATCAGTTGCTGCTACTAGTTTTTCGAAAAGTATGAAATCCGTATTTATTGTGTTAAAATGTACCGGTTATATTAAACTATATTTTCCGCGTGTAAAGCTCTAAATATTATATTTTCATTAAAGTTCTTTTCTGTCAGTTAACCTTTAAAAGATAAATAAAAACCGAGATAAAAACAAACTTGAGTTAAATTAGTCATTTAATAGTTGGAGGTAAACAAAATCGAGAAGCCATTTTCTGTGCAGAATGAAATCATTTTCTCAAAGTGGGATCGTAGGTATTGATGTACAGTGTATTCGATAAAGTATTTAATTACTACCAAAGAATGTCTAATGGCTAATCTTCGTGATTAGAATGAGGGGTAGAGATATAATTTTTTAGTATATGTACCTGTACATTATCTCAAAGGTTTTTGTTGTTTTCCAATAATACATCTCAGAAATTCCCTGTTTATCTAATTGCAACATGCTCGGATAGGTCGATTTTGTTTTTCATAAATAAATTCGGGAATGAAATAGTTATTTATCTAACAATACACGTGTTAGGTACAATTTGCTACAATCATGACAATTCTAATCAGGTGTATTATTAAACAGCTTGGTTACAAATAATGCAGACGAATATAACCTCCTAAATTGAAATTTGTTATAATTAAATATTTCATGTATATTTTTATAAATTTAACATGACACGACTTGTATTGTATTAACAACTAAAATTGTGCATTTTTATGAAATTTTCATAGGCCACTCTTCTTTTGGTTAACTTTTAGAGCTTGCAATAAGTACTATAAAGTTTAAAGTCATGGCAAAACTTCAAGAATGTAAGCATAAGATGTTAACTTAGATGTTTATTTGTACAGAAAAATGAGTAATATAGAAATTTACGTACTCGTATACATAAGGGCAAATTAGAAATTCTATCAGGTATTTTACAGGTTAGCAATAAACCCACTAGTGTTAAAACTTTAAATACGGCTTTATTAAAATATAGTGCACCTGTACTTAAATATTAATGTTTCTGTTTAATATGCGTCGTAATAACTCATGGAATATGAACTGTGGTAAGAACTTTTAGGATAATTATCCGTCTTACAATAATTTTAGGAGGTGATAGAATACTTGATTTTGAGTCGGTTAAAACAAACACACCTATACATATATCAAGTGTTACAATATTTGTAATAATTAATTTTTTAATATTTTTTAATTTAACTGTGCTTTTCTACAATTATCGAAATGCAGAAAAAAAAACAAATCTTTTTATAACAAACATTTTTGTACTTTTTTATTAGAAATGATGAAACTGTTTAACCAATACAATCCAAAGTGGCTTCGTTACTTACCTAGAACTTCATAAACATGGGTTTTCTAATTTATAAAAACGAAGAGTGAAATTTAAGCGTGGATTTTATTTAAACCTTTGTGTGTAGGTTTATTCAGATATTATTAGAAAACTTACCTAAGCAATGCTCTTCCAGTTCTTAGGAAAAGTTTCCTGATAAACATTTTAAAAATTAGGGAAATTAATCTTAATACGTTTAAGCATGCAAGGAGCGCATTCGTCAAAACAGAGGAATAATCTGACAACATGCAAAAAATAATACGTAGATTACAAAATCTTAGATGAGAGTTAAACAAATACGATGAATAATAAATTAAATTTAATAGGTATATACATAACCTACTATTTATTACAGGCACGGCCGGACTAAACAGAGTCCAAACAGCGTAGTACATATGAGTTACTCCACTGCATGAGATTTACAAGTTAAATTAACCGCATTTTACAAATTTAACATTTCGTTTTTACTGTATTCTATAAGGCAAATCTAGTCCTATTTTTTACTTTTGAATGTATTTAATTATATCTAAATATTAATTTACACATTGTAAATGTTCAGCAAAGTATTCAGTTTCAAGTATTCTTTGAATGTTGTTATTAGAACTGAAGTTATCATGAATTTTTTTACTCAGTATTCATGGATTGAATACTTTTCCTGTATTCATACCCAGCTCTGTATGTAACGTATAAGTAAAATAACATGACTTTATCATATTTTGAAATTCCCAAAAATTATATATACATTGAATGAATGAATTAAATTATGTTGGGAAAATGTTCATTATTCTGAACATTGTTAAGGGAGCAACAGTCGCCGTGGAAGAGAGTCCAGCAACTACTGTCAGGGCCTCATTCAAGAACTATACAAGTAGGAAGGGGGCTTAATGGATCATAATCTTAAAAGCAGACAGATGGATATTAATGGCTAGATGGATCCAGAGAAAACAAATACAGGAAACAACGAAGCAACTGCGAGCAACTGGTTCCTTGAGCAAACAGTGTCATTTATCCGCAAGACCAAGCTCGGTATCCACTCTTAGAGCAGAAGAAGAAATTCTAGCACTGGTAGAGCGGAATCTAGGTACGAGTGTGCGGGGAATATCAGCCGAGGTAGGAATTAATGGCCCTCTTGTTTGGAGAATCCTTCACGAGCAACTGCTTTATCCATACCATGTGCAACGAGTACAAGCCTTAAATCCAATAAATGATCATCAAGCACGTTTGGTTTTTTGCCGCTGGTTTCTACGTCATGATGCTGAAGACCCTCGTTTTCTTGCAAACATTCTTTTTACTGATGAGGCTGGGTTCACAAAAAATGGAGTGTTTAACTTTCACAATACGCATATTTGGGCCGACGAAAATCCTCATTTCATTAAACATTTGCATGGGTATTGTAGGTGACAGGTTTCTATGTCCTGTTGTTTTATCAAACCGTTTTATTAACAGGCGCTGCTTACCTCAACTTTCTGCAGAACACACTGTATGAGTTTTTGGAAGACACCACTTTGAATCAGAGGCAACAAAAAATGTGGTTCCAGGATGATGGTGCTCCAGCTTATTTTTCCATGGCCGTTAAAGAGCATTTACACCAAACTTTTCCACATAGATGGGTAGGAAGGGCCGGACCTGTTTTATGGCCTCCAAGATCGCCTGATCTGAACCCTCTAGACTTCTTTTTTTGGGATATTTGAAGACATTAGTGTATGGTACTTCTGTAACTAGTCTGGAAGAGCTGCAGCTACGGATTAATCAAAAGTGTCAAGAAATCCAAACCAAGGAGGGTGTTTTCGAAAGAGTTCGTATATCGTTGAGACAAAGATGTCGTGCCTGTTTGGAAAATGGCGGAATGCACTTTGAACATCTTCTGTAACTTTGTTTTTTTGTTTGTTAAAAGCTTCCTTTGTCGGTTTATTCCTAATAAAATAAAATGTTTGAAAAACGAATAGTGGTGCATATCTCCGCAACCGTTACTTTGTGGACCCATGTTTATTAAAACTTTTCTGCTTATTTTGCTTCATACTATTACCTCCTGAAATACTTTACACTCTTTTTTAACACCCTGTATAAAGCATAAATGATAAAGAAACAGTCTGTTTCTCATACTCTAGTCACTTTGTCTATTTCATATTACATACGTAATAATTTGTAAATGGCTGAACTTATTTAACTTTTTAAATTGGTACTATTGGTGTTTTGTTAAGACGAGAGAAATCTGAATTTTAACTGAATATCATATTCCTCATATAGATTATTTGGACGTATACCATACTTTTCAACTTCTCTATGGCATCCTGTATATTGTTATAATTTACTTTTTTTACTACTGTTATGTTTTATGTGTAAATTAAACTCTTACTTTAATAATAAATTTTTGGCATTAATTATTATCAGTATAAAATAAATACATACTTCCTCATTATAAACAAAAAATGCTGTAATCAAAATAATACTGTTTTGAGATTTGGTTTCTTAATTCTATAATCCTAATATTTTCATCTGATTTTAGTTTCCTAATCGTTACCTATTACATTTTTATGATGGACTAGTTATAATTTCATTTATTATGAAAGATGTTTAAATTTAGAAACTGACATATTTACCGCCTACAAAATATTTGGGATTTATAGTGTTTTCACTAAACAAATCTTGAGTTGTTAATGAAGATACATCAAAATGGCAGACACCTTTGTTGCATTTGTCGGTCGTAGCATATATTTAAGTACGTATGTGGGGTTCAAAAACGGCCATCCGCCTGTCCTTTAGATGTACAAAATTATAAACGGTTTCTCTATTAGTATTAACTGTCCATGGTGCTGATGCAAGAAGCAATTTTCATATCACATATCAATTCTGCACGTTGTTAATAAATCAGTTTAAAACATTGCAAACATTGTAATTGTTATTTCAACGTTTTCCACAAAATATTGTTCTATTTACGCACAAATGCAGCTGTATACATTTTTAATCGGCAAACATTCGATAAAATTAAAACTGTATTTACTGATTTTGTTTATAACAGGTACGAATACCACTTTATTCCAATGTAGGCATGCATACTACACCTGTCAATTTAAATTGTACTTTTAATTTGACCATGCACATAAAAACCAGTGACATGTTAAATCGGATATATATACCTTCCAGGTGTAAACGGTTTGTTTTACTAAATAAAAATATTTGGCATATAATATTTTTCCATAATCATTTAACGGGAAGTATGGCGTTGTATCCGTTATTCTACACTTTTTTAATCATAGGTATCGACAGCATTTAATTAAAATATAGACAAATATTTATTGTGCAACTAAAAAATTAGATACCTACAGTAAAATCTGAAAAAATTGAAATGAACCCGAAAATAAAGTTATGGAAGAATAGTATTAAAAAGATAACATATTTGAGGTTACGTCTATTAAAAAGAACTAATAACTAAAGTATGAGTAATTAATATACACTGTATATCAAAAGTCATACACATTTCTGAAACTTTTTTTGCATGAACTTTGGTGGAGCTCAAGTTAAAAAAAACAATCAGTGGCGGAGGGAGAGGCATAGGGTTGTTTTTTAAATGGTAACCACTTTCTATATTACACCATATTATGAAAGCTTAGGTCTTTGTGATTTATTAGGTATGCAACATGTAGGGGGATAAGGAAAATTTGAAGAAAAATCGAAAAAACTCTGAATTTTTCTTTTAAACGGAATAGCTAAATCTAGGCTCATGAACACAATCAATTTTTGTTGAATATTTAATCTGTTGACCATTTATGATTATTGCAGATAATAATTGCCTGATCTCATGATGAATGCGTTGCTTCAGGTCTTCAATTTTGTCAGATCTGTCTTGATACACCTTGCTTTTCAAGTATCCCCGTAAGAAAAAGTCAACTGAGGTTAAATCAGGACGCCCTGCAGGCCCCTCAAATTCTGCCAATACAACTATGTGAAAATTGGTAGTTGCTTATAAATGGCTGCGTACACGCACTCCTTCGTATTGATGTGAAGGGGTTCCAGCAACTATTAGATTCAGGTGTACCGTTGAAAGAGAGAAATTCTGGGTTTACAGTTTTTCAGATTTTTCTCCAAAATTGTCCCTATTAACTCCTAATATGTTGCACACAAAAAGTAAACATAAAGATCTACGCTTTCATAGGATGTCATTTAAAAGACATCCATTGGTTACATTTTTCATCAAAGTCCATGCCTTACAAAACCAAGATTGACCTGTTCGAGCGATTTTTTAAAAAATTCTCAGTTCCCGAAATGCACTTGACCTTTAAGACACACTATATAGGAATAATTTGTGCTACTACTTTAAAAAGAAAAAAAGTAATTTATCTCACTTTATTAGGGACCACTCCGTATTCATATTTTTGGGGTAAAGGAAGGAAGCAATTTAGTATTCATACGTTTTTATATTTAGGGGGTTCTCCAGCTTTCTACAGTTTTGCACATGGAGTCTTTCAAATTAATTTTAATGCTTCAATAAAACTCAGATGGCGTTGCGAATTTGCTTGAATCTTGTAACATTTGAGAAGAAATGGACTTTCAGCGAAAAATAGAATATTCATTTAATTCATTTAAAAGCACTATCAATTAGAAAGAAAGTAGATGAGTGTAAGATAAAAGAGATAAATATAGTCGTAGTCTTTCTCAAGAGCAAATTGATTTCGTGGAAGTGTTGCTGAAGACCCAAAAATGCCCAGTATAATAATCGACGTTCGCAACAAGTTGGATTTGGTAAATCTACACCATGACGTATTTTACACAAGGTCTTTGCTCTAAATGCATACAAAGTTCGAAAAACAAAGAAATTGAAGTCATTGAGTTATTCAAAACATGCATTTGTCAACTATTGGATCAAAGAACAACCAGGTAATTTTTGAAATGGTGGTTATGTTAATAAACAAAATTGTATATGGTGACGACAAACTAGGTGTAAACAAAAGGCTTCAAGTAAACAGGAAGTATTACACTATTAATTCATGAGAAATCTGTATATTCTAAAGGAGTCGCTGATTGGTGTGGTTTATGGTCGGGAGGTGTAAATGGTTCTTCCTTGAAAATGCTGCTGGTGATGCCATTTGGTTTCAACAGAATGGTGCTACACTTTTATTTGCAAATGATACAATTAATGTATTAAGAAACATATTTCCTGCATGTGCAGGTGTAGAAATAGCGATATTAATTTGTCACCAAGATCGTGTCCTCCAAAACTGTTGGACTACTTTCTTTGGGATTACATTCAAGGCCAGGTCTCTAATTTCTAAATTGAATGGTGAAATTTTTTGTGTGGTAGTAGTTAGATATAGCCACAACTATAAAATATAAAAAAGTAAATCTATAAAGCTGCAAGAGGGGTTCATTTGACAAATATTGTTTTTTTATATACTGAAATGTCATCCATTATTCTTTAATTACAAATAAAAAGGAATTGTGCAAGTATAAAATTGAATTACAATGGACACACTCGATTTTAATATCAAAACACGTGTCGCAGTGTTATTGTCATTTCATTATTTTAAGGGCCATTTTGCTATACATTTTTAATAACTACGCTTCAGGTGTAGCAGTACGGGTTCTTTCTCTCAATTTCGTAAGTGTAATACAGTGATACAGGCGCAAGTGCTTTTACCGTTTAGAAAGTTAAATCAAGGAAAGTGCAGATTATAAAACAGTTCCTTAGGAATATTCAAAATGATGAATGATGAAATGAAATGCTTTCAAACCTACCTTTCCTAAAATAGAAACATTCTTATAATTAAAACTAAAATATTTTTCAAGAACGAGTGGCACATGTTTCATAAAACGTGAAAATTGGAATACTTATTTATGGCGGCGATAATTAAATTTAGTTCGTGATTGAAAAATAATGAAATACAAAAACAGAGTATATTTTTTCACAGTTAGATCAATTTGATGTTGTGTGTAAAATAATGTCAAAAAATATTGCCCAATTAAAACAAATTATAGAAAAACAAAATAATAGACAGCACCTATTAACACTACTATTAGAGAGATTTACTGTGTGAAGGTGTCAGTGGACTGTTTGAATCCGTTTCTACTTATATTTGTTTGTGCCTAGAGATTTGTTAACTTTACACCAATTACAAATATCATTCAAATTGTACTGCTGCAACATCCATACTTTGTAAAATATAAACTCTTATACGTCTATTGCAATTTTTCTCAGTGTAACTTCTATTATTAGAATAGGTAAAAGGAAGCTCATAAACTAGACTTTGATATGCGCTCTTAGAATATGCGTTTATTTATTTATTTTAAAATGGCAAATTGCCAACAATATATACATGATTTCCGATTGCATGTGATATTTATATGTGACTATAATACAAAAATTCTTAGAATTTAGTAAATACTTATATTCGTCTGAAACATACCTAGTTAAAAGTTTGGCTACAGTAACAAAATAAAATAAAAATAATTTATATTAACCAGAAATATTTGAAGCTTGTGTTTGATCTATTATCAGTGAAATCAACTGTAAGAGTATTACGTCAATGCAATGAGCATATTTTTCAAATCCAAAGTCTATAAAACTTTCATCTTGAGAATTCAATGCTAAATTCTGCTCATAAGTAAACCAAAGAATTAATCAGAAGGAGTTTTATGTAAACCAAGCCATTAATTAAAAAAATTCGTACATATAATAAGTATCGGACGCAAAAATAATAAGTTTATAGTTTATTAATAATAATTGCAATAGGTAAATATTTACATATTTATTACGAAATTGTAAAACTTATTTTGTCTTCAGCTACATAGTAGTTACAAATAAGGCAGTATCTAGTTATTTTGCCCTGTTGAATTTTTTGACTTGCTATGTTCTATTTTTGTAACAATATAAACCTATTTTCAACTTGGTTGATAACTCCTAAGGTATATTTGACTATTTGAATTAACCTACTAGCAAGATTTTACTATATTAAGTAAAGATTACTTGTTAATAATGCTTCACCGTAAATGTATATATAAAATGATCTTCTAGCGATCAAGCTTCTTATTATATGTATTCAGACAAGTCTTCATGCAATAGGGTCTTAGATGTTTAGTGTTTTGGCAATCTGCTGTGAAAACTTGTCGTACGAGATGTCAAAGTTAAAAAATAATTATTATTGTGTTGTGTGTTGTGTCACATATAAAAATCGAAGCCAATACTGCAGATGATGTAAAACAAGATAATGTTCATATATCGACAATAACAAGTATTCTTATGATAACACTGTTATCGACACAGATGAATTCAGTAGTGTGATTTTAATATTTGAATTGAGTTCTATTCCAAAATATTTATTTTGTTTATTTGATTGGTTTATATACAGGGTTAACTATGACTAAGTAAAACAAAATTAACCACGTGCTCAGGGAGGTCTAAAACACAATACAAAATTTATTACGTATTTCTAGCTGAATGTTAAAAAAATGGCGCAAAACCCTCTTTTCCTAAGGAAAGTCGGTGCCTATGTCATCAGTCATCGTCCAAGATGACTACATATGTCAACTAGGTATATGTTCTGTGCAACTAGGTACCATGCGGTCGTTTCTCACAACGTTGCCAAATGTAGAAACAACGAAAGTAAACATTTTTATTAATAATAATACCTAAGTACCTGATAGATAACAGTTAATCCGGTTAGCTAGAGTATTTTGCATTCGTTTTTCGTTCCTTCGTTCCAAACTGCCTAAACTTCATTTTCACTCATTACAGGTCCGTCAGAATTACTCGCCACAAAGTTAATAAAATTGCCCATTTATTTTAAGAAAATTGATTGTGAAAGAAATACTAACAGAAAACCTCGAATACACCCGTGGCAGTTTTTAATTTATAAAATTTTGTCCGATAACGGTCACTCCACTGCATTGCTCTCAACTCTAGGAAATATCTCCACGTACGTTTAAAGAAAATTGTGGAAAACTACACATGTCCCAATATATCGCAACCATCCATTATTTAATGAATAAAACGTTTAAAACTGAAACTGTCACTAAGAACGGAAAACTAAAATTACATTGTCAACGCCACCGTTCAGTCTTGGGTCTGCCTACACCGAGAACTTAATATTCTTCAGATAAATATTCTTATGGCAATCAATATAATCAATATTAGCTTCTTTTATGTACGATCGTTTCTTCATTCTAGTATTGTTTTGACATTTCCTCCGTGACATGGGGTTACACGCACATAGCACTTGTCAGTCGATATAAACCTATACTGTGTTGTTGGTTGCATTGTGTCTAATACTCTACAAAGTACAAATGTCAAACAGTAGTGGTCAGAAAAGTAATATTACAGAGCACTCTGAACGCCTCGGGATGTTTAAAATAATAATACTACAATATTATTATATGCAAACATGGTCGAAAAATTTCTTAGTAAGTAGGCATAAATATATGTTTTGTAAAATGTAGATCAGAAAGAATGTAAGAAGAAGAGGAAGAGGTGTGTCAGAGTTGAGTTGTTGTTGTAAAGATAGGAAGTGCGAAATAAAGAAAGTAGTAAAACGTTATTGGGTATTTATTTAATTAACAAAGAAAATATTACCCTAACAATTGTTAATATCGTTACTATTATTAGTTTTCAGTATTTGCTTTTCGCACATTCAAATTCGTGTAATCGCGGAAATTACGGATATGGTACTAATTTATGGGAAGTGCGACGAAAGTGCATAGCGTGCAGCAGCAGAATATCAAAGACGTTTTCCAAATAGACAGAATATGCCAAATCCTCGTACATTTGTACGAATTGTACAACGTCCACGAATGTTGTTTTACACGTGCTGGAGTTTTAAATACGTATGTACCTAACTTGAAAATAAAAAGAACCAATTTCATACTTTTAAAATTCTATGAAACTTCTTTTACTTAGTGACATAAAAATAAAGCATTTTTAAACTACAATAGATATACCTACAGAAAAAAGTATTTTTATTTATGAAATGGTTGAGGGAAACCAAGACGTCCCCAGCAAGTATAACAATTTTTACAACAAGTTATAATGTAAACAAGTTAAAAACAGAAAATAATTCAACTTTCTTGAAATCTCCAAATATCAGTCCTGGAAGTATCTGTGAAAAATAAAACGGCCTACGCCTATGAGAGCCCTAGCCCGCGAGACGGGTGTAACACGGTAGTAAGTGCCGCCGCGAGGAACAGTGATTTTGAGTAGGTACGATCAAGATTGTAAAATAATATAGTTTTGACAGTGTTATAAAATGTCATTGTAAAATGTAAAATAAAAGTATTCTGTTCTTTAGTTAAATACTCTGTAAATAAATAGAATAAAGTGTTTTCACATTTTGGTGCCGAAACCCGGGAACCCTAACGAGTGACCTTTAAAAACGTAACGGGGGTGTTTAACTAAAGTTAACGAAAAGTAACGAGTATCGAGTACAGTACGGTAAAACAGTAAGCAGTTAAGAAATAGTAACGAAAATGGATCTTCAGTTCAGGAAAACGTGTCGTGCCAAAGTTACCAGATTAATAAAGGAAGCAGAAGATTTATTAAAAGCCGAAATAGCAGTGGAAGAGCTAAGTGTAATGTTGGACAGACTAACAGTAGCAAATAACAACCTAAAAGAAGCTAATAAAAAGGCTTTACCGCATGTAAAAGAAGAAAAATACGAAGAGGAATTTGAGCAAATTTTAGATTACAACGATAGAGTGGCCATAGCGACTTCAAGGTTGAAGCAGCGGGTAAGCAGTCAGACGCAGGCAGAGGAGCAAGAGTCTCGGAATGCAGCGTCGGGAGAGAGGAATCAGCAGCGAGGTGACTTCAGTCAACGTCAACAACAGGCAGTGCCATATCAGGAACAGGGAGCAGGTATTTCGGGTGGTGCAAATGCAGTTTTCAACATGGTGAGACTACCTAAGCTAAATTTAAAAATCTTTAACGGAGATTTGCATGACTTTATTCCGTTTTGGGAACAATTTAAGAGTGCCGTCCACGAAAATAGAGCTTTAGATGGTGCCGCTAAATGTAACTATCTAAAGTCGGTACTAACGGGAAGGGCTCTCGAAACGATAAACGGTTTAACACCATCAGAGGCGTGCTATAACGATGCAATCGAAATGATAAACAACGAATACGGCAATAAAGAACGAATTGTTGACAGTTATATACAACAATTAATGAATTTAAATACAGTAAAAAGCAAACATGACGTCCAGGGAAACAACGATATAACAAAACGACATATTTTAAAAATATACGATCCCTTAGGATTTCTAGACCCATATACCATCATACCAAAAATATTGTTGCAAACCATTTGGAAGGGAAAATATGATTGGAACAGTACGTTACCACAAGATATTCAAAGGGAATGGAAAATTTGGATTAAAGAGCCAGCCCTAAAGCATATGGAGCTGTCGCGTACCTAAGGATCCATGAAAATAATATTAATCATTCCAATATTTTTGTGTCAAAATCCAGAGTTGCGCCAATTAAGCATAGTGAAGATGACTATGAAATAACAGATGATTATCAAGGAAATTTTGTATTGAATACACAAACCGTTGAAGAAAGACCCGATCCTTTATTTGATTTCAACAGACATAGTAATATAAACAAAATTCTGAAAGGAACAAGTTATGTTTTTGCGATTTATTAGCAACGTAAAATTTAAACAAAAAATTGTTGGTAATTTAAGTGTAGAACATTTGAAAGGAACCGATGTACGTTGGCTAAAATATAATCAAAATAAAGAATTTCCAGCTGAAATCAAGTCGCTGAAGAATAATAAGTTTTTACCTAGGACTTATGCAATTTTATTAATGTCACCATTTTTAGACCACGATGGACTAATGAGACTAGAGGGAAGATTACGAGAAACTGAACTGTCTTATGAAACGCAGCACCCAATTATATTACCAAAGTCAAGCCCTTGGATAACCAAGATTATTACTCACACTCACGAAAAGTTGCATCATAAAGGTACTTTAGCGGAAATACGTAAGAAATACTGGATCCTAAGAGGTAGACAAAAAATTAAATCAATTTTATCGAGATGTGTGACTTGTAAGAAATTTAGAGGAAAATCTGGAGACACTCAATTTGCTCCCTTACCAAGAGATCGACTTTTATCAAGTAGAGCATTTGAAGTTATAGATACTGATTTTGCTGGACCTCTTTATATAAAAGAAAATGAACGAACAAAAAAGGTTTACGTCATGTTAATAACTTGTGTTGTAACACGCGCAGTGCATTTGGACTTGGTTCCAAATATATCTACAGATTGTTGTCTGCGAAGTCTACGTAAATTTATGCCAAGAAAAAAAAAATGGAAAATGGTTCGCGTTACGAACATTTATCACGGTAGAGACGGAAAAGTGCATGCTTGTGAAATTAGAGTTCCTAACGGAAAATCATTGAACCGACCGATCAGACTGTTATATCCGTTAGAATTAACGACTGAGGGTAAAGTACTTCGTACTTCGGGGCCCGAGGATTATGTGAAAAATAAAACGGCCTACGCCTATGAGAGCCCTAGCCCGCGAGACGGGTGTAACACGGTAGTAAGTGCCGCCGCGAGGAACAGTGATTTTGAGTAGGTACGATCAAGGTTGTAAAATAATATAGTTTTGACAGTGTTAGAAAATGTCATTGTAAATGTAAAATAAAAGTATCTGTTCTTTAGTTAAACATTCTGTAAATAAATAGAATAAAGTGTTTTCATAGTATCAGTAAGGTGGGTTTTACTCTCAGTGCTAGGTACCATATCGGGTTTCTCATTAAATAATCTAGTATTTTGTAAATAAAACTTTCTTTAAAAGCGCCGTAAATCGTTACACGTGGCAACGCGGTGCTCTGTCACTACCTTTGACAACTTTCACTTTGGCAGAACATACCTAACCTCGAAGCTGACAGGCGGCATAGTCGCCGAGAAATTAGGGGTTAATAAGGTTTTGAAAAATTTTTCGTTTTATAAATAAGTTTGGAATTTTTTGAAGGGTGATACCGTTAATTCTGATTTTTCCTATCCCTCTTAAAATATTTGTACTTAGTCATAGTTAACCCTGTATACCTACACACATTTATATATTATTGCCTTCAATTTCATTTTTAGTCACAAATAAATCCAAGAGTAGAATTTTATATATACCTAATTGGTTATAAATTACCATAAGATATCCTCGTTTGGAGGAAATTTCAACGACGAAGTTAATATTTTGCTGTGACGTCAATATTGCCATAGGAAATATGTGCTATATAGGTTAAAACTTAGAAACAAATTGACTTCATAGTTGATTTTATTTGATCGTCCATACTGTAACAAACGTTGTACTTAATGTAAATGTTTTGTTTGATACTTTTAATTGATGAATTGACTCATTAGAATTACATTGATGTATTAGCTATTACATTTATGATGAAAGATTATTAAACACATTTTGTCACAAAATACATTCAGTTTCTATTTTAAGTTATTTTTCGGGATAGTATATCATTAAGAAATAACAAAAATGTATATTAATAAGGTGCGTCATTTTTATGAAAGTTTGGTCTTCACATTATATGAAAACATTTTCTGCCCTGAATTTGTTCAATGGAAGCCAAAAATACATAGGTACTAGGTACTACTAATATCTAAGTATCTATAGATACGCAACCCTCCTACCCTACTTGTAATTTTGTAAAGAACTACTCCGCGGACTAATGCCCCAACCGTCATTGAATTACTCCTGCAGTATCTGTGTGAACAGCCAAGAACCCTTGTCGTCCACACCACCAGACATAGACCTGTTTCGGGCTTGTTAGCCCTCATAAGTATGTCATAGGTGCGATGACCGACAACTGAACTGGCTGTTCCTTCATATGTATGTTCACATATAAACTGAGTGCAGGTGAGATATAAGTGGTCTGCTACTTCCTGCTCGGCCTAAGCGGCTCGACTTGCAGGAAGCGACCTACATTACAGCAGGTACTTAATCGCAGACCTCTCGCCCTGGGCGACGAGCCATTAAATCTATAAATGATACTGCAGGAAACAACTATCTCACCTCAAATATAGATAAACTTTCCCTATACGGAATTCGTCATGAAATTAATTTTTTTTTTACCAATTCAGAGGTCAAATTATCGTAAACATGGATTTATAGTCTCGCCTTCAGTTGTTTGTGTATATCTGTGTTTCTGAGAAATTATATTACTGAACATTAATAATACATTACATATTAAATAGCAGAATTGTCGTAAATGTGTAAAGAAAACAGATATTGTACTTTGCCTGTTTTCAAGACAAATTGTACGCGAAGGAGTGCGAAGCAGACGCCGACTTTACAAACTTATTTAAATATCAGCCAAGTAATTAACTTTCTTATGCTAGATTAAGTCTGCGTTTTTTCAGCATATTAGAAAGTGTTGTAGAAAGTTTCAGCTTCGTGGAATGAGTTAGAACTTAAGGGAAACGAAATAGTGTATTACATATCTAGTTATAACTGACATTTTAAGGACATGACGTGAATTTCAGGAGTGGGACATACACCGATTTTTTTAAACAAATTTCCAAATACTTAGAAATAGTGTGGTTAATGTAAACAACACAATGTTCTCTATAATAACCAATATATAACAGATAAACAATTCTAGTAACATTATTTGATCTAAATATCAAATACAGTGGAAGAAATGATGGATGAATGGAATAAGGATGATGATATAAGAAGCCAGAATTTGAAAATTGTATTACTGGTATCAAAGGATCCCTGGATGCTGTAGTCTCCTCATATTTTATTTAGAAGATTGATATGTTTGTATTACATCAGTTACCTACAGTATTTACCTTCAAACACATCTCGGGATATTTGTTTATACCTGATTCAATAGTTTCTGGAGATTCGACTGTATTATCCATTGTTGTAAAATGATCAACTGTACGACTTTTTAAGGGATAAGAATTTCTGTAAAGTTACAGTATATATTGTATGGCGAGCGCAAAATCTATACCGTAAGACTAATTTTGCTTTAAAAAGTGGGGTCGTTTATATTTTTTTATTATATGATCTGAATGATTTTTACTAACGTAAACCGCTATGTGACGTCACTGTCTCCTATAGCATACCGGGTTGCGCTCGCTAGCCTTTACTTGCATTTAAAATATGAAGCGCGACATATTTCTTGAACCCAAAACAAATAAATATGTGTTGTGTAATAAGATTTATAATAAAATTAGTTTAATAATAATTTAAAATATAATTAATTCTTGATATTTAATTAAGTTTAAATACTTAGGTATCTATCTACCTACATTTAAATTACCCTATATAATAAGATAAGATTTATAAATTAAACATGTACGTAATTATTTTTAATATTGTGTGAAATTGATGTTTCCTTTTGGTTAGAAGACACTTGTAAATTTCTCTTTTAATTTAAACATAGACGTTTTAGAACTTACCGCTGCATTCTTACACCTCTCACTTCAGCACTTACAAATTGGTGATTAGGATTAAAATAAGTCCTTCAACGTAATTAAATCTGCCATCAATAGATTACACGAATATGCTTTTAAATGGGAATTTTTAATGTAGTTAGCTTTTGCTAATCTGTTCTAATTTAACACAAAAATACCTTGCCTCGCGAGTTTTTAAAGGCGCAGCATTCTCGAAATAGTGTTTTCTACAAATACAAACAATTTTAGAGATTTAAAAACTAAATAATATAGAGCTTAGCAAATAACAAGAGTGTTATCACATTTCACCTACAAATATTCAAAAGTACCGAAATAAAATATACAACAACAGAAACTAGTCTAACCAACAAATTTTTAGGTGTAGAAGTCTTTCAAAATACATATTTTTTAAATCTTATTGTAGATATAAATATTGTTGTAACATAAACTTACATAGTTCTGCATATAAGATTGTTTATTTTTGTTTGTATGTGAAAAATTTTATTAAAATTTCAGGTTAGACTAGCAAAATCATGTGCGTCTTACAAAGTCTTTTTAAAAGTTATTGTTTTATTTGAGGAGAATTTAAATAGTAAAATTGAATAAACAAATCATCAAGAATTTTATTTTTAATATCAGTTTTGTTCAAAGTGTTTTATTTTTCGAAAATTTCTGTACCTAAAGAACATTACAAATTTGATCATTTCACGGCGAGAAATACGGCGACTTTAATTCTAATTTGACATTGTATATTTCGAAAACTGTACTTCAGGTTCAGGTTCAGGTTCATTTCAAATTTTCTGGGTTGACCTTACAACTTAGATCTAATTTGAGGTTTGAGCAAATGACCATATTAATGCTATATATTATTTTCTATAATTTACCCTGTTATTAATTTACTTTTATCCCTCATTTTTTAAGTCCGTCTCTGGCATAGACTTTCTTGTGTCCATGAACTGCAACTTGAAATATTGATATTCAGAATTCTGTTTATGTTTCTTCCTATATTAGGTATAGAAACCACCTTCTTTATTTCATTAATTTCAAGTATTCAATGACATTAAAATTACAAGTTACTTGCAAAAATCAAGATATTCTACAATTCGGCAATTTGTATTGTAGTACTTATATCGTATTTGGTATTATTCTCTGTAAACATATACTTACATGTAAATTTTAGTTTCAATCATTTGTATAATGGTCCTTTATCCGAATATTTCAAAGTAATGTAGGGAAAAAACTGCATTGTGTGGGCATATTAAATGCTATTTTTAGTTGAGTGTTCTTGACAGACATTTACGTATGATGTTTTTTAAATTCAGTATATACCCTTAGATGGTAAAGCAGGAAACAATTTATATTCAAAATGTAATCCAACAAAATACGTTGCTTTTAACTTAACCAAAAATAGGTACCATTTTTATATCATAATTCATAAAAAGTGACAACAAAATTATAGACATGCCTACAATCTGGTATATTTAATAAATACATTTAAGGTCACGTCAACTTCTTTTATTTTTAATTGGCTATGATTTTACTAGAATGGTGCCAGAATGACTGAAATCTACCCTGAGGAACATCGAAAATACAAAAGTTATACTAAGATAATATTTATCATGATTGAAATGTTTCTACGTACCATAATAAAAATTAGTTTAAGTTTTCTGTTTACTAAGACAATAAACTACCTTTTTATCTCGCAACCTACATATTTTGTATCACTTCTACTAGGTAATTAAATATCTTATTGGAGTAGGTAACTGACTTTAGTCGAGGCCTACTTATTAACAGTTAAAAATAATTTACTTGTGGTTGTAAGACTTGAAATTGCGCCAAATAAAAATGTTATAGCAGTACCTCTAGATAGGCTAGAATTTACTTATCGTGGCTGGCATACGTAGACGAAAGAATTGCATAGCCATAAGTTACGTATTTCAAGTGAAAAGAAATATTTCCTGTTATTACTATAGAGCTAGTACTCATAAGATAAAACAGCTTCAATACAACATTTTACTATGACAAAAAAACTGCAGGTGGTACTATAAATAAATAGGTGGCACAATCAATTTCTACTAATGGCTAAACATACTTCTTTCAGTGTGATAAAATATTTCAGTTTTGTGGTTTTCTAAACACAGATTGTCCTTCAAAGGTCCAAGATCAAAATAGAATATAAAGTTGAGTTATCGCATACATACCTCAATCAATTTTTAAACAAATGGAAGTTCTGTAAGTACTAATGTTGAATGTTGAAAGTAGATTTCATTATCAATACGTCAGCAGTTTGAAATAAATAGCCAAATTCGTTTTAAAGTATTATACTATATTTAATATTGAAAACGATGGTACATGTAAAATACTGCTAAAGTGTCTCACTCTTCGATTTAACATTACCAGTAAAAAGTTTAAATAATAGAAGAAATTCTGGTAATAAGAATAATCTAAAAAAGAATATTTTTTACTGTATTCTAAAGGTATTTAAGGTAATATAAATAAATTTTCCTACAATTCCTATCAATGAAGTCATATGTATATTCACCGATATTAAATATCTAGATATGGTAATGATTAATTTCATAAACAAATATATCTAAAATACAAATAATTAATCTAGCTAAATTTACTACAAAAAAAGTGATACCTGGTTTAATAGAAACATTCATTACTCAAGTCAACTTTTGAAACTGTGAGAACTCGAAATTCAGCCACAATAGATGATATCTGACCTATTTCTGCATTTCTAGGATTGCTTCTTCAGGTAGCCTTCTTTAAGTTAATCCATAACTTATACAAATTATTATATTAGTTAAAATTTCGACAATGTCAAAAGTGATGTTGATCCGTCAACAAAAATATAAATCAAAGACATTTACCAACTTCATCCAAAAATCAACCCTTTATGTTATCGTTTTTTGTTATACACATCTTTTATTATTATCTATTGTGGCTGAATTTTCGAGGTCTCAAAGTTATAAAAGTGAACTTGATTAGTAAATGTTATAGAAATAATGAAAACATTAAATCAGGTATGATTTTTTTGTAGTAAATTTTGCTAGATTATTTTTTAAATAATTATTAAACATATGTTTGGCTATGGAATAGTTCATTAGCATTTTTGTAGTAAATTTAGCTAAAATTTGCAAATTTTTTAGCTAATTTGTATTTTAGATAATTATTGAATACAGCTTTATCTATGAAATTATTCATTAGCATATTTGGTATCAGAGAACATACATATGCCTTTATTGATAGGAATTGTAGGAAAATTGATTTACATAAGCTTAAATACTTTTATGATACAATAAAAAGTTTACTAACGCTAATAATAAAGAATACACGGTGTTCCATAAAGAATGCGCCAAAAAGCAAGATTAGATTCTAGGCGTCAAAATATTAGGATTCCACCAAACATGCTTCAATAAAATGTCGCTCCTCTTCGATATACAGGGTGTCCATCTTTTTTAATTTTTAAAATTTATTTACTAATTACTGTAATTATCATCGAAAATATATGAAGTTTTGGTACTGGGGATTATTGGTAGCAAAAAATTCGAATTTGATTTCGTTTTTGCGGCAGCTGCTAGAGCGCGCTAGTTACGCGTGACTCTGGTGCTGTTCTCAGCTAAAACTTTTTTATGGAACGACCTAGCAGAATTTAGAGTAACGCATTCGATAGACCGATTATTTCTACGAAGAAAAGGTATACTTATTTGAAACCGATGGAACGAGCCGTTTTTGCGATATTCCAAACGATTCCTAAACCTAATTCATGACATACTAATAGGAGTACCTACATAATAAAAAAATGCTCCAAAAAGCAAAATTTAATTCTAAGAGTTAAGATATTAGGATTTAGTTATTAAATGCACATCATTATGAATAAACAGTTCATTACACTAGAAAAATGCAATTAATATTTTCATTTTAACAAATGTTCAAAATGTCCACCATTCACCGGCGTATTAATACATGAAGTTCTTAGTTTATGATACTAAAATTAAGTGATTAAAAATATTGAATTATTTAGAATAAGACATTAGATAAGTTCGCAAATGTATTCGAGTGAACGGTGGACATTTTGCACATTTGTTAAAAAAAAATTGCATTGCAAATTTAATTAATTCATAATGATGTGCATTTAATAACTAAATCCTAATATTTTAACGCTTAGAATAAAGTTTTGCTTTTTGGCGCATTTTTTTATTAGGTAGGTATTCCTATTTAGTATGTTATGAATTAGATATTCATGACATCATACTAAATAGGAGTAAGAGATTAGAAATCGTTTGGAGACGAATATCTCGAAAACGGCTCGTTCTATCGGTTTCAAATAAGTATACCCTTTCTTGATAGAAATAATCGGTCTATCAAATGAGTTACTCTAAATTCTGCTAAGACGTTCTATAAAAAAGTTTTAGTTGAAAATAACACCAGAGTCACGCATAACTAGCGCCCTCTAGCAGTTGCCTCAAAGACGAGATCAAATTCGAATTTCTCGCCACCAGAAACCCCCAGTCCCAAAATTTCATATATTTTTAATTATAATTACAGTAATTATTACATAAATTCTAAAAATAAAAAAAGCGACACCAGCGATATCAAAGAGGAGCGACATTTTATTAA
Organism: Monochamus saltuarius; assembly: GCA_025584915.1. Taxonomy (NCBI): domain Eukaryota; kingdom Metazoa; phylum Arthropoda; class Insecta; order Coleoptera; family Cerambycidae; genus Monochamus; species Monochamus saltuarius. The sequence continues at coordinate 21,711,893 of CM046721.1, forward strand.
AGCATGTTTGGTGGAATCCTAATATTTTGACGTCTAGCATCTAACTTTGCTTTTTGGCACATTCTTTACGGTATATGGGTAGATATTGTGGGTGTCATTCAACGTTGGTCGGAGTTTTAGTTCGCAAAGTAGTGAGTTCCACACAATATTGTTAGCACCTATGTAAAAAATGAAAGAAGAGAAGATCCTGTAAATATGTATCCGCAAACATTTCATTTTGATGATACAAGGCGATGAAATTATAGATAAGTATAAGAAACCTGGATGTGAAGCTATCCAAAACACACCAGATAGGTACCTATATTCGAACATGTACGTAGGCCAATGAGAAGACGGGTAGACTCATGTATATTGATATTATATTAAATTAGTATGATTACTATTAAAATTCGAGTATCACAAAAACGGCTCACAATAGCAAAAACCTACAGAAATAATTTTTGTACAATATAGAGAACTATTAATTAAAACTGCGGTGGCATACCTTCAGGTATTATTTTTAATAACCAGATATCTTACTAATAGAAAAATAACCTTTTACGCCATAATCAATCACCCCAATTTTGAATTAAACCGCGCGTTTATGAATTATTACAATATTTACGGTTTTTTTATATCAACTTCATCGCTCTGTATCTTGAAAACGGAGCATTTACGGGCACATGTTTATAGGAGCTTTTCTTCTTAACTGACGTCATCAGCACGTCTTAAAGAAACACCCAGTATATTAGTTCTTTTCTTCTCATAAATCATTTGTAAAACATTAGTGTAGTGAAGTAAATAAATTGCCAAATTGGAATTTGAACTTTTAACACATTATTTATTTAAATTCCATTTAACCAATATTTTATTATATTGTATTTGAACATTTTACTACAAGAGATAAACTTTACTACTAAAAATGCATATATGTCACTCTCTGAATAAAGTTTAACTGAAGGACTGGATTATTTTTAATAAATGCAGCACGTAACGCACGAAGTGCATGTTATTCATTAATTTTCTGTTTGATAATTGTAATCTCAACTACGTATATTACATATGACGTTGGTGCATTCTGCTGTTGATTATATTCACGTTGCAGATGTAAAACAAAGTTTTTTAATCATTTCGCTCTGACTAAAACTAATATAAAATAAAGATATGTCGCTATTTAATGATGTTTCTAAATTACTAAGTTATAACAGATTGCATCTGAAACACTTTTTTAATTATTTCTTATTACTAAAGTTCGTGACACGCGGCTCCGAACAGAACTGGGCTTAGTTGTCAAATGTAAATATGAACATATCACTATACGCTTTTCTAAGTTTTAAATTGCCTGCAATGTCTTCATTAATTGATTTCGCTACTCTGCTGCAACCAAGAGATGACGATGATGAGAAGCCAGTCTCTCGGTGTGTTTGAAAGTCATGTCTTAAGTATATACCACAGTATAGGGAGACCAGTAGAATCACTCAGGCCGAAATAATAAGTCGCGCATAGCAGCTCGCGCATCCATGTCAGGCTGCAGAGACCTCAGTATACATCCAACTCTGGGAGTGTGAACATTCCAACGTTTCTTGCACAAGAGGGCTGATCTTCAAATTATGTAGATGATCAAATTTCTTGTAGTCACTATAATGAGAGTAAGTCTCAAAAGAAAGTAATAAAAAATATAAATATTTAGGTCCTAATTTTTTTCCAAATTTACATTTTACTGCACTTTTATCTCCAATTTAACATTTTTCAAAGTTAAGTAAACATAATTTTTCTGTTCTTAAAAATACTTGTCTTTTAGCTTACGTAGACCATTTAAGACCAAAAAAAATCATAATAAATTAATTTTCCACTTCAAACGTCAAATTTTAAATTAAAAAAATCCCAAAAAAATGTAATTGTTACTAATAACAAAAAAAGTGGTGTAACATATATATTTTAAACTATTTTGTTTTACAGAAATCCAAAGAAGTAAATCGAATTTTCGCTCTGTATGTTAGTAGCAGTAAAAATGATAGTGTATAATACATGTCGAATAACCTATTCATAACTGGATAGATATAACGTAAATTTTCATGTGGAATGAATGACTACACTTTTAAGCGCAAATAAAAAATTCTTATTCCGGTCCTGATCACCGATCCTGTAAATTCCATCGGATGCGCTATCGCCACAGACCTGTGGCTATCGCACTCACGTTTCGAGATCACCGCAGAAAACTGAAGGCAGTTCAAAGTGCCGACAACGGAGTGCAATTGCTGGTCTACCTATGCTGTGTATATACTATAAACAAGCAATTTTTACAATGTGGCTGTTAAATTAGTGAATCTAACTGCGTCAATATCGGCACAATAGATGTCGAAATGTGTAAACTTCCTTTTAATTTTAAAATTTATGTCATAACATTTGGAAGTGGAAATATTAAATATATTATTTTGAAGCTTAATATAGATTGCACATGAAATCATCTATCAATATTCAATGTCCGGTCCTGATATCACTACATTGCAAGAGAAGTATAAACTACTTTGTGCATATACCTAAGGCTGACAGAATATCAGGTCAGTAATAATGGTTTAATATAATTTCGAAAAAAAAAAAATGTTTTCGCTTTATAAATAAGTTTGGAAATTTTTGATGGACAGTTACGTTAATTATAAGTTTTCTTTATTTCCTGTTAAAATATTTATACTTAATTAAGTTAACACTGTATTTTAGTTGAAACCATAAAAAAAAAGAAATTGTAAATTTATTTTGAAAAAGATTTACATATCTCCTTATTTAATTACCTAATTAAATTGCTTCAAAGTTTCTACATATACAAAGATTCAGTGAATGCCTATTCAAATAAATGAAGTGCTTAAAAATAAATATACTTACTACTATCTTGTGAAACGATGCCTGTAAAATAACGTAAACCTTAAAATTATTTTCTTACCGAATTTTTAAACCAAGGTATTTTTAGCAATAGAGCATTTTTTCGTTATAAGCACACGTTTCATTATTAATTGCTATCACACAGCAAATATTAACAGTCATTAATTAAATTGCATGTACAGTAGATTTTTTTCTGATACCTAAATTTTAATATACCAATATTTAATAACTAGTCGGGATTTGTTATTAATATATCTGATCCCAGTCGATACTGAACTAATAATGGGCCTCTTGATTTTTTTAAATAAATTCAACTAGGTTTAATATAACTTAATAAGGTCATTTGGTCAAACCTGAAATTATATGAGTTGCCTAATTTTTATAAAGCAAAATTTGAAGTTGATCTGATAAGTAGTTTTCATTGTATAGGAAGTCAAATTGGAATTACTCGGATTGCGAAGCGTGACGTCACTGCCTTCTACACCATCTTGGTACTCGTACTTTGAACTCAGGCAAGGGTCTTTCTATATTAAATTAAATCAGATTAGCTACTTTTAAAATTCTATCTAATCTATTAATGATAGATATAATTATGGTGATGGACTATTTCAGTACAAATCACCAAATTGTAAGTGCTGCAATGAGAGGTGTAAAAATGTAACGGTAAATTCTACAATATAATCGTTAATATCAGCTAAGGTTTTTCAAATAATGTATATAGGTAGGTACTTAAGTAACTAATAAATGTGTATTTATTATGCTACAAAGTTAATAATAAAATGGAATGTTTGGTTATATAGATATAATTATGGTGATGGACTATTTCGGTACAAATCACCAAATTGTAAGTGCTGCAATGAGAGGTGTAAAAATGTAACGGTAAATTCTAAAATATAATCGTTAATATCAGCTAAGGTTTTTCAAATAATGTATATAGGTAGGTACTTAAGTAACTAATAAATGTATATTTATTATGCTACAAAGTTAATAATAAAATGGAATGTTTCGGTTTCGTTTCTAAATATAACTAGTTTTATGGAGGTAAGTCCCTACAGCAAAACAAAACATTTGTTTTGTTATGTACCTACTAAGAATCAGAAATTATAAGTTTAGTTAATGTAAAGTTTGGTTGCTAATTATACAAGGGTAATATTAAATGTCTAAAAGATTATTCTATTTAAGATGTTCACTTCAAGTCACGGAGCTAATGCAGTGCTAATGTTCAAAATAAGAGATATTTGCTTCTTCTCTAGTCTTCTAACTAAAAACTTTTTAAATTTTATACAATAACTAAAACTGATACTTAGTTTATATTCAAATTTAAATTCCATATTAATTTCAGTAGCTTTATTAGAATTTATTAGATTGGTTTCATATATTGGGCCACCTTGTAAAATAAAACATTAAGCAAACTATAAACTCGGTATTACAACGACTAGTAAAGTATTTACTTAATACATAGGTATTTTGTATAATATTAAAGGTACGTAGGTATACAGTATGTCCCGTTTTTTAGGTTAACACCTCTGAAAATGTAAGAAGCAAGCCAATTTTTTTTACAATACAAAGGTCCACAAAAAAAAGTGGTGTGTCCCATTATATTTTTTCCATGTATTTTCTTCCCGCTGAACACGAATCTGAAATCAAAAGGGGGGTGTCGCACAGCACATTTTAGAGAAAACGATAAAAATCACATCAAAAGTTTACACAGGTCCACAAAAAAAGTCATGTGTACTTCCCAGTCCTAACTCCCGTTAGACTATATTTTTCCTTTGTATTTTCTTCCCGCTGAACACGATTCTTGAGGTAAAATTGGGGGTTACACAGCAAATGTTTGAGAAAACCTAAACAAATCGATAAAAATCACTTTCTCGTAATTTATTCTGTATGATACTCTCTAAAACTGAAACAATGAAAAATGCTGTGAATTAGTGAATATTTAGTATTTTACAGCTATCTTGGTATATTTATAGCTTCTTAGCAACCACCATCCTTTACTATAAATATATAAACATAGGTAGGGTGTCCCTCAAGAACATTACAGTACAAGCTCAAACAGTAACTAATCATCATAACAGGACAACATTTAACAAAAAGGTGTTATATAACGCATTATATTTGGATTCAACAAATATGTGCGCTTCATTGCTTTTTCCGGTGTAACTAATAAATGGACATTTGGGTGCAATACAATATCTAAATTTTGATTGTTTTTATTTATTGTTCTTAATAACACCTTCAACCTTGAATTTTCCATAATTGAAATAACAACTGCAATTATAACAACACCAACGGCCACCCTACGCTTCGTATTCTAAAAGCAAGTAAATGGTAGTAAGCGCAACACATCTTGGTATGCTACAGGACGGCAGTGACGTTCGTTATACAGCGATTTAAGCGAGTACATGATGTCAAATTACTTTAAAGACTTTAGAGAGGTCACAAAATTTTGTTCAGATCGCACTAAAATTTCAAATTCATTAAAAAAAATGCAATAAAGGATGCTGAAAGGTTCTATTATTCCTCATTACTTATTTGCCAGTAAAATTAAATACTCTAATACCTATAATTATCTAAATTTCAATACTAAACACGTTGTAAAAAATTTAAATTTTCAACTCTATAGCGATGATGACTTCAATTCAGCAACATAAATAAAGTCTAAATTGTGAATAATTATTTAAATGTTTGAATATACTTGCTACTTGTGATATCAAAATATACCAATATTTATTTATAAAACTATATGAATGTGTCTAATATTGTGTTTAAACCTTCTCATTTATGTATTACAAGTATATGAACATTTATATTTATTTATTACCTACAGATGAGGAGAAAACTTTAATATTATAAACAGGTGTAACTTTAATTTTAACATTCGTACAGGCAAACCTACAGTATTTTCGACAAATTGCATATTTAAAAAAACGTTACATACCTCCACAGATCATCCTGCCAGAATGTTATAAACATACAGCAAAATTTATTTTTGACCATTGTATTCTTGAAAGATTGAAAGAAGTATCGACGCAGAGAAGTTACAAATCAACAAGAAATTAATGAGTATATCAGTTGAAATGTGACCTATAAATGTCTCGTTCCAAAGTGTGATTATAGGATTGAGTTTAGGTTACATTACAGTACAAATGTGCAAATTTTAGCTTCCTTTGAATGTATTATATAAAAGTATGTTTCTACATATAAATAAACAATATATGCATTTAATACATGTTTACATATACTTCAAGCACTAAAAACATGATATTTTCAACAAATCTTCGACAATATTTTTGTTTTCGAAATTAATCAATGACCAATTTAAATATAATAGTTTTTCTTTTTTCTTTGTGTGCTTATGTTTCGTCCACTCATGTTTCTTATCGCAGAAGAGCAAAACTTCGTTTTATTTTACTTTAATTTCTTTTTCCAAAATTTGTATATTACTTTAGCGAATAACATGTCCCTTGTGACAGGCATGTTCACAAATTTTAAAGTTTTGTCCCTAGATTACTAGATCCCTGTGCCATCAACATCATGTTTATTATTTTCACACAGCATACTATAAAAGCAGTACTTTGAGCTCTGCATCACATTTTTTATATCATTTTTGACAATATGTAGGTAATAATGTTAATACTAAACAATTATTTTTAAAATAAACTTTGTATATGGTATTTTTACTGCATGACTTAATATTTTGTTGTTGATCTTGTTGTTTCTTCGTAAAATCAACTGATGCATTTTGTATATGTTTGTGTTTATCTAAGTGTTGTACCAATATGAAGAGTAACATATTAATTATATGTTTATTTATTTTTGTTTAGAAATATATCAACAGGTCAGGCCTCCAAAAAGTGAAATGTAAAATAAAACAGATATCTGACAATAAGTAAATAATCGGATATACAAACTATATGAAAAAAGATAAAAATATAAAATATTAAACGAATAAAATAAGATGGATAAAATAAATAATATATACTTACAAAAATATTTAAATAATACTTCCCAACGCAACAGAGATAATTAAATCTAGAGATGCGATATCGAATGATTATGGACATTAGAAAAAAGTGCAATTGACAATTAAAACTATGAAAGCAGTAATACTCACTGAGTTCCTTCTGTAACGGGTTATTTATTATACCTACATATAAATGGGACTTCAAGCAATCAATGCATATCCTAGTTAGCAATGCGCGAACAGCGTATCTAATAAATATACAAGCTTCCGCTTTTAAAAGCAGATTGTATTATTAAACCAAGAAGGTTTGGCTATAGCGTGTGAGTTTAAATTAAAGCAAATATACTTATATATAATATTATATAATATATATAATAATGTAAAAGCAAAATACGTTGGATTATGGATAACAAAATTTACTTTAGGATTGTGACAATGCCATTTCTCTGTATCACCAATAAGCATAATAAATTAATACACAAATAGATATTTAACACTATAATTAAAAATATGAGTATATAAAGATAGTACCTAACAGAAGTAACTAATACGACACTATTAGAATTTCTGTTAGCATTCATTAGTTTTGAGAGTAGCACGTGCTTTAATATATGTCAAAACTTACACGATTATGCATATGGTATACATCTTCTTTCTTAAACCCTATTTAAAAAGTATAAGCAATGCATAAAATAACCTTTTGTACTTATATGTAGTTTGTTTTATTATAAAAAGTTGTTCCAACATTACGAATGTTTAAAGGTTTCTTTTAGAGTTATGTTGATAAAAATTTCAACACTAATGAACTTAGAACTATTATTTCATATATATGTTATGTGACCTATATATGGAATATCACAGACAAACTTTCTTATACTTTGGCACAAATAATAATATGCAATCTATATAACTAATAAGTTTGAATTTTATGTCTTCTGTATATCACTATATTCTATTTTAGATCATATAGAGACTTGACAAAAACTGCGTCTTCCTAAATAGTATTTTAAATATTATTTATTGTAAGCCTGATTTTTTTTGTTAACTCTGTAAAATAATTAAGTATTGTTAGAATATATTCTATTTCTCATGCGATTGGGACTAATGCTAGTCTCAATTTTATTTAAAGATACTTGAACATTTATGTACCTATTAACATGTCTGTTATTTTCATTTGTTGCTTTAATTCGAACCGCAACCAAAGCAATTAAGGGTTTGTGTGTGTTGGGAACTTGTATAAAACATAGCTCATACTCTCGCTATGCTTGGAACACATACCTGTCTGAGCTTCGCAGGTATAGGCTCCGAAGAGTTGCCGCCTTGAAACCACCCCGTGAAAGAACCAAGCGCGAGGGCACCGGCCAGCACTAACAACGTGAAGCACAGAGCGACCAGCAGCCGACTCTGGCTGGAAAGTACCATAGCCATGGCGAGGCTATCACATCACACCCCGACGGCAACGGACAGTTCCAACCACCGGGGAAAAACAAGGAGGCTCAAGGGCCCGAGAAGAAATTAACATGCAAAGTTCCATCATAGCGCAAGAAGTTGCGAACTTTGAAAACCGTCGCCAGCGCTGCTGGTGAGCGCGCCTAGAACTAACGGCGTTAAGCGTCGGACCGCTACTGTGTCGAAGACGCGACGACCCACGCCGGCATCGCGACGCTCTCTCCAGCCCGTCTGCGCACTACAATGATACGTATAACATCAAAATAAATTAACTAATTATAACGGAGTTGTTTTAAAAAGTGTTGTTAGGCTTAACGAGGCAACGCCGCTGCCCAGGGCTGATAAAAAGAATTAGGCCGGGAAGTTTGCGAATAAAATAAAAGATTCCGGCCGTTGTTTGGACACTAAAAAGTTCAGAGAGCGTCCTCTTATCGTGAACTTTATAGGATCTCATTTCCCAGCGAGGCCGGGTAATATCGGCGGTCGAATCGGCAAACGCTTACGTTTATCTGTAATCAAACCGGGCTGATTCTACGGTGTAGGGCAAACTGGGTATGCCTATTCAGGATAGATGCCGGTCTGCCGTTAAAAATGTAGTGTAAAGGACAACACTCTTGCGCTTCAACCAATTGCTGGGTTAAAGCTGCTGCAGGAATGACCATAATGAATCAGTATTCTCACCAATGTTTGACTGAATGAAAATACATCTCCCAAGCTAACATTTAATTATAATAGACTACTAGATAAGAAAAATAAACCTAAATTAATCGAGATTTAATATTTTCCGCCATAAAAATAGTCTTCAATGTTACAAAAGTAAAATGAAAATAATGTCAATTTATATGGTTCGAAATTACAAATTGTTTAAATTCTCTGTGTTTTTAAATGCTAACATTCCAATTAATACTAATATTAAATCCTTCAATTTGCTAAGTTCCATTTTAATTACAATATAAACTAACTAATGAATATGACCATTTCAAATAACCTAATAGAAATATTGTATTACCTATATTATGGTAATTTACTGCGACGTAAATGTGTCTGAAAAAGGTATTTTTGGGAGCAACTCAACAAACATTTAAAGTTAAAATTACGTTAATTTGACCCGTAAATTGATTAAAAAATATATGGTCCATTTCGTATAGGGAAAGTTTACCTATATTTGTTGACCCTTTTCCTTATGTGGCAAAAAAATTAAAGTAATATGGAAGTTAATTATTGGTCGGCATGAATATTTCATTCTAATAAGATAATTGGACTTAAAATAAATACAGATCAAGTTTATGTTAAAATATCAAAATATAAAAGATATTATTACCAAAATATACCGTAAATATGCCCTTTATATGACTTACTTCTGTCCGAGAGAGACAGCATTATATTTTTGATTAAATATATTCTAATAGCGAACAGGGATAAGAAGAGAAAGAGAGACTATAAGTGAGGCTGCAAAGTTATAAGTAGAGTAGGAGTAAGTATATGAGTATCTATAGATATTTAGATTTCAATATAATATAGTCTGTAATTTTGGTTTCTATTTAACAAATTTTACAACTTAGGAAATTTTTCATATAATGTAATGACCAAACTCATAAAAATAACGCGCCTAATAAAAAATATAAATTTGTATTATTGCTTCTTAATAATATTACTCTCCTGGAAAATAACCTAAAATAAAACCGAATGTATTTCATTACAAAATGTGTTCAGTAATTTTTCGTCATAAATGTGTTAACTAATACTCTATATTAACATAATGTTAATGAATAATTAATTAGAAATAACAAGCCAAATATCTAGTGTTTGTTACAACATGGACGCTTAAATAAAACCAACTTTGAAGTCAATTTGTCTGTAAGTTTTAACTTATGGGGCAGATTGCCTACAGCAGCTTAAAAAAAATATTCCCCATCCTATCCTACCCTATCTAGCTAAATGAACTGAATCAAAAACATAGCATTTATTGCAAATTAAGTATAATAATAAATTGTGGTACAAGTCATTATAATTCTACATGGTGCCCCTAAACGGTCTTTACAACGCTCCTTCTAAGTCGACTTTTAATTCAAAGTTGTTCCATTTAGGCGCTATATGATTCTGAAGTTGCATATTCAAAATCATTTTTTTTATAAATTTAAAACGCCTTATGTGATTTTGCTAAAATTTGGTAAGTTGACCCTGCTCTATAGGACAATAAACCCCATATCAAAATTATCAGTAATATCAATCCATTGGCGTAGAATTAGTTTTCTTTTAGTAATTACACCTTCCATAATTTTACGCTAATGGAAGAAAATATTTTTCAATATAAAACTTAGATTAAGTAAATTTAGATTAAGTATTTACTACAAAAAAGGTACTCTTAATAAGACTCCATTACTCTCATGGTTTGTTCGAAATATGTAATTTTAATTATTGGCAGCAATTTTGATACAAAAGTTAAATTAAATTAAATACTGATTTGATAAAATCTTTGTGCTTTGTTGAAAAATGGTATCATCAAACCTCATCAATCTTCTTGAAATTTTGCACATATCCATCTATTCTGAATAACTTTTTCAAGTAATATTTTGCTGTATTTTCAGCAGAAAAGGAACTTTACGGGAAACCAAAACAGTTTTTACTCGGAGCACTGAGCATTTCAAATAGGATTATTTAAAAATGGTTACTTCTACCGCCTTCAGCAGAGTATACTTTTTTCAAATATAACAGGTAGGAGAATCGATTGTTTCGATAGTCAGATGGATACACTAAGCTGCAAAAAAGTTCTGCTATTTAAAAGAAACATGATGTGTCATAAGCGACACTCTCTACTAGTGACGTCAAAATTAGAAACAAATTTGAATTTGTCTTCCGCAAAAACCCCCAATTTACAAATTTTATGTAAATATTAGAAAGGTGGCAAGTCGGCTATCGCCGACTTGACATTTCTTCAGGCTAAAGCCCTCTGGCCGGGCTGCGCGCGTCATGATCACTGCTGCGTAGTGCCTTTTATTTAATTTCCATTACTGCCGCGGCTCTACGCCTGTGAATAATAAAATGTAAACGTGACTTTGGCTGATCTCTCTATGGTGGGAAAAATCCGGCGCTCTATAATTTAGAAAAGTGGTTGACATATTTTGGTAATTTTTAGTGTTTTGTCGAGTTCAGTTCAATGTAAAAACGACCTCAAACCCTAGCGCTCGAATACGGGAGACTTTCTAGAGACTTCAAATTTACAGATTTTGGTCTTGGCCGCCTTCCAGTCGGCCAATTTTTCCAAATTTCCTACGTTTTATACCGAGATGTCATCGCCGGAGCATACGTTTGACGTTTGAGTGATTTTGGTCGACAGTGCGCCTCGTAGTTGACTGAAACTTTAAAGATACCAATTCAGATTTTGGGCTATAAAATCATCACCAAAGAACTCGGATATACATATATATATAACACAATAACAACTGCTCGTAGCTGAAAAAGCCCGAAACACATAATCTGTTTTAATTCATTTTGTTTCGTTTGACGTTTGTTGAATTTCTACAAAAGAGCCTAAACAACAACAAATTAGTTTAACATTTCTGACGCTTATGCCGTGCAAAACGTATTTCGTCTGCCATTTGTCGAACGTACCGAAAGGAGCGTTACCTACTCGCTCTATCCTCGTTCCACTCGAAAAAATCGCTATATTCTATAAAGGGGCGTAACCGACTCAACTATCCTCGTTCTAAATAAAAAAATCCACCGTTTTTGGCGGAGGTGCCTCGGGAAAATGGAAATTTAGCTAGGAAAACGCGAATAAATCGGCATCAAAATACGCCGTAGGCGATCTAGAAAGACGGCGAAATACGTAGCGTTTAGCCGTTCGGCGCTGCACGGCTCGCAAAAAAGGGGGATTTCTTAAGAAGTTATTTATTATTATTATTTAAATATCGAAAATAAAATTTTAACTTTGACGCCTTGTATCTTTCTTATTATGCGACTTAGGATATAAGTATGTTAGGTTAAATAGATTTATTTTCACCTAATCATTTTTCCTGCTCTCGCTCTGGGCCTAAAAGGCCTGTAAACAGCTTTATATATAATCATTTTTACTGCTTCATTTAAAATGTATGCACCTAGGTATATTCAGTTGACTCTATCTGTGATCAAACCGGGTTGATTCTGTGTATTCTAAATGACCACGGGACCGCAGAGGCTTCCCCGCGTTGGTTCCCGTCTTGTCCATTACAGATTATGACGACCGACTCGCATTTAGACTGCACTCAAGTGCAGGCCGTGCATCAGCGCATTTGCCCAATCGACGGTCAAAGGGACTATCTATTCTATTATTCCGAAAATATCGAGCTACTTACTTGCTCTATTTAAAATGCGTTATCTAACAAGGGATACAATAAAAAAATTAAATGCATATATGGTGAATAATACAGAGCATGACGTATTTAATGCAGAAAAAATTAAATGATACCTGATAATATTCGAATTGAAAAACGTCCTACACGGTGATTCAGAACTTATCTAAAAGAATTTGGGAATAGATGCGTCATGAAAAATGGAGTCAATATCGTAAACAAAAATTTGTAAAATACTTGTAGTTTCCGAGTAAAAAATTACTGAAGTTGTAGCATTTTCAACCGTTGCATTGCTGGGCTACTGTAGCCTCTAGCCAGGCGATTCCGAATATTGAAATCCGATTACTTTTTGTAGGTATTAACTCTTTTGTGATGCGAGTCTTTACATTAGTTTTTCAAACATATGCCAAATGGAGCTACTGTTACTGCGGTGAGCACTGAGTACAAGCAAAGTTTACAAGATAAATATATAAGTTGTTTCACTCTCGAACACGTCCCGCCCTACCCATTCCGCTCTCCTTACCCATCTTGGGGACCGTTCGGTACCCAGGATCCTACACGGTGGCCGATGGTAGAACTGTAACGAGTTAAGTGCGATCGATATAGTGTGAGACAAAAAACGTTGAATTTCTGTTAGCGTCTATTTTATTTTTCTTCTAAAAGTGCCGGTGATATATTGAACTATGAATAATTGTCCCCCAAGACGTGGTTTTTCCTTTTTCCTATGTACAAGGTATGTATTTTATATTTCAGCAACTAATATAAAGAAACAGGTTATGAACCAACAAGTAAGTTCTTTGTACTGATATTTATTAAAAAAGTGTAACATGCAATAATTATGTAAGTAGGTACTTAATTGTGTCATGTAAATTTTACACTCAAGTATTTTTGGTTCAAGCAGAGTTTCTGATAATACCAAAACTATTATGGCGCCCAAATTTCAGGATGCTGAATTTCATACTTTCAAAACAATTGTGCACAAGTGATACCTGTGCACAAACAGTATATAATAAAAATGGTATGTACAGTACCATCTTTAAATAAATTAAAATAATTTGTCTCAAATTAATTAATATATTATAGAAATACCCAAATCACTAAAATAATATTAAGTACTAAAAAATGACCTGAACATACTTATACATTGGGTTTTCATTTGAGTAATTTTTTTACTAAAAATAATATATAGTTTATTAAATTACAAAACAAGAATTTTATTTCAGATCAAGACTGCCAAACGTCACAAACACTTTCGTGTAGGAGCCCAAGAAAAGCTGCACTAAAAGAGCAAGTAAAAACCTATACTGCAGCATTTGTAACTTCTAAACAATATAGATTATATTATTTCCTATTTTAGTTTTAAAATAATGTATATTGTTTGTTTTTAAATATTTAAATAAACATTTTATTACAAATTTTCCTCATGGCTGCATTATTTCTTATATAGTAGCGTACATATATATTTTATTTTTACATTTACAAGTGAATAAACAAAACATCAATAAGTTTATTTTTGATACTACTTTTGTTCTGTGCTGTATTTTTAGAGTTCTGTACCTAAAAACACCAAAAATTTGATCATTTTACGGTGAGAAATACGGCGACTTTAAATACTTAAAGATATGTATGGGAATGTTAATTTTGAAAAATACAACTGGAAGGTATATAACACAGGTACCGTTAATGTTAAATAAAACAAAAATAAAATATCATCAACAGTGTTTAACTTTTACGTAGACATTGAGACATACAACAGTTTCAAAAGTATAGCGGCAAATTTAAAAAGTTTTAATGATAATGATAACAATAATGATAATGATAATGATAATGATAGTGATAATGACAATAATTAATTTGTTTTGGTACTACGCAATAAAGGCATAAATTGACTATAATAATATGAAAATAAAATTGTATCAGTGGACTCAATCTACTTCCGTTGAGACAGAACATTTCATATTTAGACTAACTTTAAACATTTATGTTGCGAATAATATTAAAGTAACGAAAAAAATATTATGCTGAGAGTTTAGCAAGCAGTAAAGAAGTATATTTTTAGAGAGGACATTTCAGACTTGTTAAGTACAGTATTTTCTTAAGCCATTAAGATAAGTGAAAAGTAGCAGGTTTCTACATAATTGAAAACTTTGAATGAGTCTTAAATATTTAAATTGTTTTTAGATTACATTCGTTCCTGGAAATGTGTACCGTTGAACTCTACGGATTTTAAAATAAAAATCTACTTTTCAATAATTTATAAAGTACTTAATATCTCTAAATTAAAGAATCATTATCTATTCCAAGTATTTTTAGAATATAATAGTATAGAGGTAAATTTTATATATTTTTCATACAGGGTTATTCAGAAATATTAGGAAAAAATTGGGTATACAATCTGTATAAGAAATTATTTGACCCGCATGTTTTTCTTTTCCGTTTAATTTTGGCCTTGGACCCCTTGAAATTGAGCCTAAAATTTAGTTTTTTAAAATAGACTTGGAACCGCTAAGCCGATTTGAATGGAATTTGGTATCTGTAGAATACCCGAATATTGTTAAGAAAGTAGTTTTTTCAAGTATTACAAAGGGCGCTGGTTATGCGTAATGTCACTTAGTTTTTTTTTCAAAAAGTTATATTTTCATTTTCTTTTCTAAATTCTTTACCAGTGTATTTGAAGCAACATTTGATTCTACAAAGTACTCTTGACTGTTATCATTTGAAAAATAATTTTCCATAAAAATTTGTTAAAGCTTAGTACTATTGGCTTGAAAAATTATTAATGCATAAAATGAAAAAGGTAGCTGCAAAGATAATTCAGATTAAGTAACAAATGTCGATTTGTGATTACGCTGTCACTACTTTTCTTCAAGGGATTTAAAAAATTACGTAACTTAAAAAATGTTCAATTATCCATTTATTTGCTAAAGATGGTATCATAAACCTGAGAATTTTTTAAGAATAGCAAACCTTGAATGAAGATAACATCTGTTTTAGAATTTGGAAGTATTCGTCTTGTGATATCTTTATCAATTACAGGTTCTACATCTTATTTACAGGGTTTTCAATAGCATTTGCCAGTGGTCGTACTACAGCTTTAGCAACTTTTGTTAGAAAAGTAAACTTCAAATGAAAAAAGTAAAGAGTTTACTTTTGTGTAGTATGAAACACTGCTACGAATGCAATGGAAAAGAATTTATAAAAAAATGGAAATAAAAGATTTTGAAAAAAAAACGAGTGGTATTACGCATAACAAACGCCCTCTGTGGTATTTGATAAAACAACTTTCTTAATAACGTTCAGATAGAGTATCTATAATTCCATGCTAAATTACATTGAAATCGACTTAGGAGTTCTGAAAATATTTGCAGAAACCGAAATGTCATTTTCATTCTTTGAGCAGTTGAACTCCGCCTTTTTAATATTAGCTTTTTGGTATTGTTGCTTATATGTAATTGTAGCTCATTACCCTCTTACTCTTTGTGTACCTTATTTTTGTTATTAAATAAAGACTATTATTATTATTATAAATAATTTGTCACGTAGATTCTGTACTTAATTTTTTTCCTAGTACTTCTGAATCACTCTGTAGTGTAACGAAGGAAATACACTTTTATTACCTATTTAATCTAAAAAGTTAGTACTTCTATAACACGTACCTTAAATACCATATTAATATTTCATAAATAGTTTCCAAAAAGCAATGAAACATTCCTTTATGGCTCTATTATCATTTTGAAATGGATATTCTGGTTTTACAATAGCTGAACTGCAATGCAATTTTCTTTTTCATTCCATGCAACACCATCAAATTGTTAGTTTATTGAAACGAGTTCAGGGAGACTTTCCGTAAGACAGAGGTACTGGCGTTGTTACATTTCAGACAAAACAAGCTGCTGCTACCATGTAGTAAATTTAAAAAAATAATTGAATGTGGTTTACACATTTTTTGAATTCCATCTGACATCGTCAATTAATTGGGATACAGAGTATTTTGAAGTTAGTATCCAATATGTTATCAGTGCATTGTACATCAAAGAAATAATATAACGATTTTATACAGGGTAGTTCATTAATAATAATAATAGTAAAAGGCAATAGCTAAGTTAATACTTTAGATAAGATAAATATTTAAATAGAAGATCGAAAGGATCAAGAATATTGTAGTAAATGGTTGTTTTCAAACGGAGTGATTTATGTGAAACGGTCAAATAAGTTTCTTTTAGTATAACGCTTACTTTTTAGTTGAATTGAGTCAATTGGTAGAATCAAATTTTATCTGAATTTAATAGTACTATTACAGATCCAAAGAATATCTTGAAAATTAAATTAATTGACCCAAAAACGAAGGAGATATTAATGCCCCAAGTTCACACCGCCCTCAAAATTTGATAGCGATGACTTTTTGTGGTATCAAATTTAAATATTATATAACATTTGAGTTGTTTTATTGGAGTGGCACATGATGTATGTATGATGAAAAAACTTTCTATAACTTTAACAGAATTTTTGTCTATTCTCGAAAAGAGGATTCGGCTTTATTCACACCTCAACTTTAATGGACGTCACATCGATCATAGCTTTGCGTTTCTACAAGGTATGACAGTTTTTCCTGAAAAAGTGAAAATTATTATATTTTTAAAGAATTTGAGGTCTAGTATTAGATAAAAAAAGCTATAGCTTTACATCAGAGTGACATCATCGACAGTAAATTTTAAACTGATACGTCAAAAATTGTAAAAGTTATTAGAAAGTTTAGCAAAAATCCCTTATACCTGTGGTAATATTAGTTCTCAAGCATAATAAGTGTACTCTTCATATTTTGGCTGTAACTATGGTGGTGGTGGTCTTTGTCCCATTAGTAATTTTACTGAAGAGATTGGAAGCGTATGGTGTAAGATTGAGTGGTCTCCAGTGGATTGAAGATTATTTATGTAAAAAGTATCATAAAACCAAAATATTACAGAAAATTTCAAAACAGACTGAAAGCGGTTATGGAGTGTCCTCGGCCCATTATTATTTATTGTGTATATAAATCATGTAAGTGCTGTGTCACCTAAATCATTTGTAAATTTGTTTGCCGATGTTACTTTAATCTCGGGAGCAGTAAAGAATTTTGTAGAATTAACGGACACTATGAACAAGGAACTTGAATTATTGTAAGTGGTTAGGTGCCAATAAACTAAAGCTCAATTCTTTGAAAACCAAATGCATTATAATCCAACACAAATGATCAAAAATATTTTAATGAACATCTATGCTTAAGAATTAATAACACAACTAATTAAATATTTGAGTGTTATTTTGGATCCTTATTTAACATGTTTAAGTCATGTTGACTATTTATGTAAGAAAATTGGTAAAAAATGGATTTCTTTAACGTAGATCTAGAGATTTATTGTCATAAATAAATAAGAAAAAAAAGATTATTAATTTATAATACAATTATTCATCCTCACTTTAGGTTACAAACATAAAGTAATGAGTGTGTGAGAATTATTTTAAATTGTAATGGTCGCATGCATATTCAGCACATCATGAAGGAATTAGGATGGTTGACAGTGTGGCAGAACGTATACAGAGCAAATACGGTTTTCATTTATAACAGGTTAGATTAGCAGCATACTTCAATAATGTTCTTATTTTTTATTCGTATGATGTTCGGTCCAAATTATTATAATATAGCAGACCACAACAATCACTATTTAATAAAAGTTTGAGCTTGTTTAATGCTTTGCCATATAATGTGGAAAATGCACCCAATTTGTTTCAGTTGAAAAAGACTTATATGATTTGTTGTCTCAGAGTTTGTTATAACTTATTCATGTACATTTTATATACACTATTTGTATACATAAACTTCTAAATAAACTTTTTACTTACTAATGGAACACTCTGTATAAAACCAATAGAAAACATGATTAGGTATGGGATGAAATAGGTCCACAAATAAATGAAACCGGTAAGTAAAAAAGATCGCGCCTAAAGCCTGCTCAAGAAGGTCTCCATCTTATTTAATGGAGCATTGCACACTAGACCAGCACCTACATGCACCGGTACCTACAAGGACCGTCATTGCAGGTCGTGTCCGTGGCCTGCAATTCATATGCTTGGCCGCGCTAGTCCAATGTAAGTTCTGTTCCCATAAAAGTCAGGAATTGATTTAAAACTTTTAGAAATATTCGACCAGTTAAGTTCTGAATGTAAACGATATTTAATAAATTATTATTTAAGATATAGGTAGGCTTGTTTTGATTAATCATTAATTAAAAAAATCTAATCAATTAACTTTTTGTTATTTGACACTTGAATGTGTAGCCACAGCCAGAGTATTTCTTGCCGTAAAATGTTCAAATTTGTGGTGCTTTTTAGGTATAGAAGTTTCGAAAAGTAAAACAAGTTTTGTTGAGAACGAGTTTATAATATGACATTATTTTGGTATTCTAACCCCATATTTTAACAATTATTTTCTGTCGCCTACCCCAGTTTGGTACAAGGGATCAAATTTACTGAAATCATCAGTGAATTTTGTGATATTTTTGTTTTGATCTAAAATCAGGAGAGAACTTGGACATCTTAACTGAAATGCCTCTTCAATGTTTAAACAAAAAAAGCGCTCTGCTCTGTTTCATTGCTGTCATATCTTTTTCAAGAAAAGTGAAGTAGAACTTCCGGCTGCATTAACGGATAAAAATGAGGCCACCAATTAATAATTAATAAGGAACCATAGACAATTACACTACTTGTTATTCATTGGTGCATTGATCAAGGTTGTACAAAAGAAGTAAAACTTTTTATAGGTCTTTCAAAACCTTATTAAATGCCACACGGCTCGTCGCCCCAATATAAACAATTGCCTTCACTACGGAATTCTGTCGGCTTAAAGAACTCACGTCTTTTTTGGAGATATGTAAAACTTCGAGTCCTGTGTAAATACGACCTTTGTTAGGAATAGTTCATTTCGCCGCAACAAAGGGAAAAGCGAGCTAATACAAGTATACGCTCTCATCACGATCGGTAATATATAGTGAAATTGAACTGAAAGTACACAAATAGCGCGTGGGATTTATTTCCTATGTCTATATCGCCTGAGAAGTATTACTAAACCTCCCTGCGGTAATCGTTACGTCGGTGTACCGAGATATCATTAAGGGAAATAATGATAACTAATGCTATTAACTATCTTATTTCGCTCATTTGAAAAGAACACATCAAAGAGGCGTTATCCATACAACAAGACATTATAATAAAGTTCAAATATGTTTCTTGGTATCTGGATATATTTAATTTTCATAATGATTCGCTGCACTCATAGATTTAGGAAGAGAGAGAGATACGCCAAAGACTGCGCCCTTCCTGCCAATTTCCCACTCCTCTCACCCACCAATCACAGACATTAATTTGAATAATGCCATATTACCGCTTGTTTGATCGTTCACTAACACTGTTAGTTGGTGTAGTTTGAGATTCCATAACACTTGTCCGCACCAGGGCTGTATACAGGGTGTTCCAGAAGGATTGCCAAATATTTTACCAGTGTATTCCACAAGCCATTTCAGGGGGGATCTTCATTTGAAATTTTTCAATTTGGGTCCTTATTGTTGAGATATTCGAGTCTCAAACTGGCGGAAAATAGTTTTTTTATTTTTCCTTAAAAACGGCTACACTTACAAACTTCAATTTTGGTATACATTATCAACTAGTCAAAAGCTATTTTGAGGTGGTCCTTGGCTCATGTTTCTAGAGGGCGGTAATAAGCAACCCCTAGATTTATTTCGTTCAGAACTTTTTCCTGCAATGGCCGACTTCAACAAAACTTTGGATACATATTATTGATGATTTATGCAAACGTATCAATGTTGCTGCCCTACGAGTTCAAAACGGACAAGAAGTAGAAACATTTATGTTTATGTGTTAGTTTGTAGAAACAGGGCAAAATGGGCTCAAAATTTTATTACAACATCAGGTATGTATATGTATTATACTAATTAAAACCACAAATTAATTATATTAACAACTAATAACAATAGCGGCAAAAGCAGTTGAATTTGCTGGATAAAATAAGCGTTATAAAATGTTATTTATTTCTTCTCTTAGGAATTTCTTTCCATTTTTTGTCCGGTTGCCGATTGCATGCTTTGCCGCCTTATCAGGTTTTACAGTGGACCAGTTTTTAGTGCCATGCAGAAGTGTATTTTTAAATCATCGAACTGCCCTTTTCGATTTTTTTTACAAAATTGTATTTGTAAGATACATTACATTCAAATTTTATTTAGATAAGGTCTGAATAATTTTGTATAATATCGTCCTCCAACGCCAAAACCACGAATATGCAAATGAATAGTTTTGAGATAATTATATTTTAAATATTTGTAGAGCTGCTAAAAAAATAATATTGCTGCTGTACTATTATGGACTATCATTAGTATTCTAAACTGTTCAAAATACATGTTGTCATAATTCGTATTTATGAAACAAAACCAAATTCGTTGTTTTGGTCTTGCAGCCAAGCTGCAATATTCTTTTTGCACGCAAACTCATTTTTCTTAGATAAGACCACAACACCGCGAATACCCTAGAACTACTAGTGTGTGCGTACGCCAAAAAAACTAAGAATGTGGCATATTCGTCTAATGTAGTTAAATAATTACAACGCCAAAAGCACGAATATTTTACATTCACTGGAGGCACACAGGCCTGGCGGGAGTATGGTTCCATTTACACATTCGTACTTTTGTTGATAACTTTCATGGTTAACAATATAACATTGTACATAGACGAAATACAGAAGTATTGCACATTCGTGGTTTTGGCATTGACGATATGTAAATAATTTTGTACTATTACCTTCATTTCTGTACTGTATAATACTGTTCTGTATAATAAACATATCAACATCTGGTAGATTGTAACAATCAGCTTTACCAAATCTAACTTCAATTAAACATATTATACTAAACTGTTAACACAATAATGAAACAACATAGCACATTTTAATCAAATCGAGTGTTAGCCGTAGATCTCCCAGTCTAGAGTTGCGTATAGTGACGTCAAAAACAGGCGTACCGTTTTTGAAACTAGCATCAATTTCAACCTCTTATATCTCAAAAACGCAAAAGTTAATCATATAAAATTTTAAGGGCGTAATAAGGATATCATGTATTATACAAAAACCAATAAAATCCATATATACTCACGACAAGAATTCAGACGACTTACGTCATACGAACAAATGAATAATTCGTTATATTTTCATCGAAATATTTAAGAAACTGCAGCTGATAGTAATAAAACTATATACTACACTAAAATTTTGCATTATATATTGCACTACATTGCAATCAATTATTGTTTTTAAAGGGACCAAATATCAAAAATTACGTTGACAATAAAAACAAATGTGTAACGTCAGCCGTGACGTAAGACGTCTGAGTATAAAAAAAATCACGGAACAAGCCTATTTAAATAATTTGTATCTGTTGAACAGGAAAAATCTGTAAATGCTTTTGTTTGGTATGATAATGAATCATTACATCTATTTTGTAAAATATGTTC
Organism: Monochamus saltuarius; assembly: GCA_025584915.1. Lineage (NCBI taxonomy): Eukaryota > Metazoa > Arthropoda > Insecta > Coleoptera > Cerambycidae > Monochamus > Monochamus saltuarius. The sequence goes on from CM046721.1 coordinate 21,734,048, forward strand.
TAACCAATGAGTGACACTGTTCTTTGATCTTTTAGAAAGTAATTTATAAAGTACACGTAAGGAGGGCATTACGTTAGCTTTAACAGTATTAGCTCTGTAATTGTTTCTTGATGAAGATACTTTAGATTTGGTAGCAGAAGAGGTATTAAAGTATCATTAACGAAGTTTGAAAAGTCGTTAATCGTAAATATCAACTGATGTGTGAAAATTACAGTGCACCGGTACTTTAAATACCATTTAAATACAAATAATCTACCGGTATTTGCGATATTAATTATCGGGGTCATGGAATTTAATTGATACAGGTTTTCTAAGAGCACCATTGCTGTTTTTGATAAAATGTAAGAAAAAATTGGGACTTTTATGAATCATATAGATAATAAAGTAATTTTTAGTAGGCCAAAAAATGGCAATCAACATAAATTAATTAATTTAGTGAATATTATGAAATAATTTTAAAAAGTAAATGTTAAACTCCTGTCATTACTTGACGATTATTGTAAAATAAGGGTGAGTTTTATTAGTATATAATTAATATTTCAATATTAAAAATATTTTTTTAATATATTTTTTTTGTTAGTGCCCTCTTTTGCCTATGGAAAGCATGCCTCAGCGTTTTTAAATGCAACTTTTAAAAATGCGCATGTTTTAAAGTTACCATGGCAAAATCAACTACCCGAGTAACGTGAAGTCTAAATGTTTTTAATTATTTATCTGAAAGGAGTACCTTGTAGCATCAAATAAAATATTACTAACAAATGTTTCAAAAGTTTAATTCAATTATTAAACCACACCTATTATTTTTTAAATGAATGTGAAAAGTACATTTCGTATTGTTTGAAATATTAATCGGAGGAAATGCTTTTCAAATTAATACTGCTAAAATTCTCGAAAATTAATGAGGTTGCACTTCCATTAAGAGTGCGTCGCGCGCTTGAAATAAACCGAATTTTTTCGCTCGACCCATAACACTTATTTAGACAACGAATAAATACAGCGGTCTAAATAAAAAAACAATCGAAAGACAAAGTTGTTTCCTAAGGCTGCTGTGTAATATTTTTTTCAAAATTAGTTTTTAATTATTTAAATTTAAAGAGTAAACTGTGCAAGAAATCGTCATATTTACAATTTATTTACTTATAAAAATAAAGGCTTAAATCGAAAATTAGTTACACGAGGGAAGTAAGTCTGTCTTTTAGCTTTGCAACGATACCAAAATTATATCGAAGTGACAAAAATTACTCAAAATTCTATGCTAAATGCCGAACGTCTACAACTTCAGAAACGAATATATTTTAAATGCTACAACTAAGTGTGTTTCACTTGGTGGGATGGGCTTAGAAATTGGTAAATGCGGGCAGGACCGGAGTTCAAAGAAATACATAGTCACTTATAATCTATACGTTCTCAGTTGAGACAGTATTGAATTAATCGATCTTATGGAGTTCGATGATTTTATTTTCATTGATAGAAACTTTTTGCACCCCATGGGGCAATAATATAAGAAACTGATATAAGTTAATATTGAGAAAAACAGTGCGGTACAGCAATGTTATTTCTTGTAGCGGAAACTTATGAAAATAAATGTTGTAGTAATAGTTATTTATGCAACAAGTACAAAAAGTAACACGGACAACACGTCGAGTGCAATAAGCACTTTTTGTACGAGTTGCATACAATATTTTTTCTACGTTCATGAAAATATCAAAAAATGTTATTTAGATGACACTAAGTCTAGGAAAATGTGACGTTGATTTGAACGTTTATGTTTATCATGATGACAAAACGTTGTAGTAGAATGACAGATGAATGCAATAAACGTTTTATTGCACTAGTGCAATAAAGAACTACTTTTTCCACTAAATATAGTTCAATAAAGTTTTGTTTTTTGCAAGAACGTAGAAAAATCTTTTTAATGCACTGTTTGTAATTATTAGTTTTCGATATCGGTCAAGACAATGCAATTTAATAATACAATTTTAATTAATTTAACTATGGTACAACATTTTAACATTTCTATCTCCGCCCATGTTTAATAAAGGAAATACCGACGCTAAACCTAGTTTTAATTTTTATACTGTTTTATTTATTGATGTGTACTGAGAAGTACTGTATCTTTTTATATAAGCTGTAAAAAAACTACGAACATAAGTAAAATCGTTGATTTACAAGCGCGATATAACGAAAAACGTAATAATTGTCAAATAATGTCTCAAGCATCGATCATTTGATTTTATTTTTATATAATGCGGCCTTCCTAAAAAAAGTTGTACAAGTCGATTTTGGATAAACTAAAAATGTCCTTCTACAAGATGGTTATATTTTCTTAAAACAAAACGGCATAATTGCTAGCCGATTTTACTCCACTAAATCTAAATATTCTAAATACGTCCACCGTAAAGTCATTGTAGTGGGAGAGCGATAATCTCCGCCTCCAGCCGTACCGTATCGGCCGTTCGCTACTCTATGCCGGACTGAAAATGTCACAGGCACGAAGCGTTCTACATGCAGTAGACGTGCAGTAGATGTAGTTAGTTCTACACCGCGTACTCATGGTCCCTTCTGTCGGGTTAGACAGACGAAAGCAGCTAGGATTATTCGTCGGATACCTCACCTATGGCATACTGATGAGAGCTAATAAGCTCGAAACCGGTATATGTCTGGTGGGCGTCTGACGAATGACTCTAGCTGTTGCTATAGGTTTTCCAGGTGTAATTCAATGCTGGTCGGGGCATTAGCTCGCAGAGTAGTTGTTTCCTGGAATTCCGTGTTTGCAAAATATCGTTTCTCGCCGATCGCGATAAAGGTCGACAGCTTTCAATGGTGTCTACTGCATGTAGAACGCTTCGTGCCTGTGACATTTTCAGTCCGGCATGGAGTAGCGAACGGCCGATAGATGTAGTTAGTTCTACACCGCGTAACATACATATGACTTCATTGATAGAAATTGTAGGAGATTTGATATATATTAGCTTACCTTTCTAATACAGTAAAAAAACCAAAGAAATTATTCGTACAACGGACATACAACGGGCAAGACCATCAAGCTTGCTACAGTATATGCATGTATTCGCAATTCGTAATGCGCGATGCGTGGCTTGTGAAGAACTGTGTAGGGTCTTAAAAATCCATTCATAAAAGCGCTGCATACTATGCACGAGTTCGAGTTCAAAGGGCCCAATGGGACTAAAGTGCTATAGTCTCTTAAGCTACCCCCCACAATTTCAGATTACTCTCAAATGATTTTCTATTAATGTGACTTTTAAATATAGATTAAAGAGGACATTAAACATTATTAGTATCCATTTTACAATTTGACTTTATTAAAAGTTCAATCAGCTTGACAAGACGAACGGATAAATAAGATTATTATTTAAAAAATTGTAATATGTTGATTTACTTATAATCAATTATTGATACTAACATTTTCATGTGTATTAAATAAATTGAATAGACCACTGAACACGTGTATTCAATTCGAAGACGCAAGTCCTTTACGCCATGTTTGCAAACGTTTCTCTGCTCTTCACTGTCGGCATCTTTAGTCTCCGTATAAGCTTCTGTTAGCAGCCACCGTCAGTTGCCTAGGTCACGGCATACCGACCCGGAACCTTTCCCGATCAAATAAATTTAATATTTAGGCAAGCCTAATATTCTCAGTAAAGACCCTTATAATTTACTAATTATAGACTACATACGTTGACATAGGGCCATCTTACATAGATTTGTAAAAAAAATCTGGGCCAGTTTTGTTATTCCATCCACCTGGACGGTCCCTAGTGTATCAAAGTACGTTTGACTTTAATCTTAATTATAAACCGTAACTAGCAATTAGTTAGCGTTTATTTGGATGAGAATTTGGGACCCAGCAGGTTATATATCTTGATTCAATTAGCATTTAGGCCTGTCAAGGGTCAGTCTATTTAGAAAGGTCCGTGCGGAGTGAATGCTTTTTCGAGTTCTGTTTGATGATATTTGACAGTAATATGTCTGAAGTTCCCTGGTTAATTCGTGGAGCGAATATTCATTTAGGGTGAATATGAAATTTCCGTGTTGGCTTAAATGCTGCCCTAAACGTCGCAATTGGTTATTGATTGGAGCAACGAAACTGTGAATGGGATTATAATATTCAATACGAGGTCGACGATAAAGTCGACACAATATTATTTATATTACTTAATATCCAATAAAAAATGTATTTAAAAGTAACGTAGATGAACTATTGCCATTTTTTTCAAATATATTCTATTTGTCATTTATGATATTATTAGACGTTATTGTGTTAAATGAACACCGATATTGAATAAAGTTGCAAAATAGACTTGTTAAATAGGCACAGAAGGTACAACTCACTGGACATATACAGCGCCTATTAAAAAATATTTCGCCGTACCAACAAATTTAAAGAAAAATATGATGTAGCGTGATGACGCATTGCAACATTGTTTTCTTCCATTTGAATGTAACTTTAAATGGAAATGGTAGGAAGGTTTAAGTTTATTGAAAAAATTTAAATGTAAAGAATCAGTCGGTTAGTGGTCGCGCGGTTTAAGGCGTCAGTACTTGAATTGAGGTGACTAGACAGCTGTGGGTTCGACCCCTTCAGCCGGTAGACCGTATATAAGCTATATTCGTGGAGAGATTGGCACCCTCTCTGCGGATGTGGTAGGGAGGAAGAATGTTGGCTTGGGTCAATGTGAGAGTTTAATACCGTTTAATATTTGACTACCCTCATAATTAATGAGGTTTTCCAGGTTTCCCTCATTCCTGCACTGATTGATAGTTAGGGCCTACCAATGCAAGTCGTTCCTGGGCGCAAATGCGGCCTGCTTAATAATAAAATGCCGCCCCCTCTCCCGCACAAGTCTCCGACTTCTGGGCTAATCCTCGTGATTAGAATGAGGAATAGAAATATTATTACTAATTAGACTTTTCTATTAAGCTACCAGAATAGAAACAGGGCGTTTAGAAAATCAAAGGCAAAACAAATACCATTAGCCAATTCATTTATTTATTTATTTTCAAATTAAAACAAGTAGTTTAATGTAAAATCAGATAGCACAATTTTAACTCAAGTAAAGCCCTCTATCTGGACATAACCAACAGCATTGTCACCGTAATTTTATGAGCGGATATATTGTAAACAAAGAAATAACTTACGTTTAATACTGTAAGTTCATCATATAACCATTAATAATTATGGTATTACCCACACTATTACACTATCTATGGCCCAAAAATGCCTGTCAACATGTTTGAACGATTATCCTGTAATATATTTCAAACTAATATAAAATTCATGTAACTTCCTCGTTCTTTTTGATTATTAACGAATATATTTTTGCAGAAAACCAACATTACATTTTTCATCCAGCATTAATAATTTTATGTTTTGTATGAGAGCAATCAAAATGTCTTTAGACAGTCTGTATAAACGTAAATAAGTGATTTCCTTAAATCTTATCAATTTACTTATTTCCTCGTGAAAATACAAATATTTATAAGAATACATACAATTCAAAATATTCTTTTAGCGCCAGATGGCGGCAGTGAAGTCAGGCGATATTATTTTCAGAGCGCCTGGCCTGGGGTTTGTTTAAAATTACGTACTGAATTGATTATACCGTTACTGTATCTCGTTCTGAATTCGTAAATATGAATTCTGAAGTCAAAATAAACACTTCTGTATTGAAACCAGTGCATATTTTCTATAAACAGGACTTTGATATACTTTTATAAAAATGTATTCGCAAAGAAGCTACAAACTTTAAACATTTATTGAAGTTGACTTGTTTAAAAGATTCAAAAACTATATTTCTATTCAGCAAATATAAATCTTCTACAAACATTCCATTATCTGTGTTTTTTTGAACATATTTCGCCTACCTATTGTTATTTTAAAAAACGGTTGAATTTCTAAGTCTGTCAATTTCACACAAAAATTTATGAAATTTGCTCGTCCGTAAACCTTTTTAGTTAATGTAAGTACCAAATTAACTAAATATTTAATGAATGAAGGATCTTCGCAAGTATACTTATACGAACATGATTTTTTTGAGGTAAGGAAATATTTGTATTTCCCATCTAAATTAAGTCAATATTTTATTTGAAATATAGCAATTTTATAAGGTGTTTTTGTGTAGAACAGTAGATAATTCAGAAATTTAGTAAGAGAAATAAGGCGTCGCATATCTCTTCCTACTCCACTCGAACAGGGAATGGATTATTAAAATTTATTTTTAATTACACACTGAAAAAAAAAATTGCTGTATAAGTGAGATTTTCCAGTGTGTAATTCAGGATGTGTAAAATTTTCCTGTCAATAGTTTTACACAATATGGCTTTTTTATATGTTTTACACAAAATGGGGTAAAATTGCTAGATCCTATACTGAATTTGTGTAATATTTACCAATCACACGTTACACCTTTTCTTGTAAACTTAACATAATATGTTTTATACTCCTACTCCTGACTGATGAAGTACAACTGCGAGCTGCAGTATATCAACTGTTCCAGCTCCCATCACTATGCCATGTTGGTCGTCTTGCGTTGTTGTATTCAGTTAACTGTCGTTTGCGGTGGTCAAATTGAGAATATTTAATTTAAAATGAGATTTGATAAGAAAAATTGGCGAGTGTGTACCTAATTGTAACCATAGACCTTATAAATCATGGACGCGCCCGAAACCGTTTTCTGCCTATACAAATTGTTGATGCTCAGATGTGTGCGACAGAGATAGAGCTAGTCCGAGCAAAAACCCACAGATCATTGGCCGAAAAAAGCAAAAACCGTAAATGACAGATGTGTGACAGACCGAATTATATTGGATATTTACTCATTTACTCAGAATTTAAATTTATAATTACATGTTTAATAACAATTTGTAAGGAAGGTTTTACTTATTTAGGAAATGTTTTGTCAGGTTATGTTTATATATTTTTCTCTCATAGAACATCTGATTTTGCCCGGACTAGCTTCATCCCTCTTGTACACATCAGGACAGCGGACCCCTCTTTATAGGACCGGTCCATGATTTATAAGGTCTAAGATTGTAACAAATATTGCTGATAATTCTGATAAAGCCAAAATTAAAAGCTCTCTTAAAAATAGTAGGTATTCACTTTGACACAGAGAAAGAGAAAGAAAATATGTCCAAATTATCAACAAGTCAAGTCAAGTTCCTTTTATGTAGTCAGTAAATCTTTGTCTAAGTCTTCATACTTTAAATTAAATATTTTGTTAAAAAATTTGGTTGTTCATTTGAACTAAATTGTATTTTTAAATAAAATCATAAAAAGTAAAATAACTTTTATTTTATTATTACTGTTTTGTTTTATTATGCAATAAAATGTACACGTTAATGTGTAAAATCCACACGTTTAATGATACAAATAACACTAAAATGTGTAAAAATACACATGGCGTGTGGACCTCCATTAACACAGTAATGTGTTATGTTGTGTTAAAATGTGTAATTATTTATTAGTATTTTTTACAGAGTACTTAATAAAATACTTTAATGTTTTTAGCTGTAGTCAATGGAATTTTGTCATACAAGTCGCTGAAGTAACAAGAATTTCTATTTAAATTAAAATTAAACTCGCTCAATTCAATTTCCACAATTTCAAATTACAAATAGACAAGTTAAAGATTGAATGTTAAAACCCATTTTAATGGAAAATGTTATGGTGCTATCTACCATGATTGGATAGAGAATTAGAAGCTTAATGTGAATATCCAAAAATGTGAACGGTCTTATTTGAAGTACAGTACAATCTCGCTAATGTGAACAGAAAAATCCAGCCGGTCGTTCACGCTATCGAGAGTGTTCATAATAAAGGGGGTGTTAATAAAATGGTATCTGTAGCATATTATTTATAAAAAAAATATAACAAGTACATAATATGCCCCTATATATGTATTTCATTGTTTGAATATGAATATAGGATATTTACTCATTTACTATTTTGAAAAAAGTACCTAGTTATTTTTGTTTGTTCCCTTTTTTTATTTATTTTCGCCATCACAGCTATTTCATTGATTCTTTTCAAGGTGATTATATCACTAATATGAATGATATTTTGTTTAGACCATTCTATTGTAGTATCCAACGCTTTGATAGCTGTAGCATGAGGTATCGGTGGTTCATTCTCTTCATTTTCACTAGTAACTGATTCTTCCTGTGATTCTGTTCTATCTTCTTCATTTACATCTTCATTCCACTCTTCCACATCTGTGGATTTGTACTGAGCCTGTAAGCATGTATCTTGTAATGTCTAATAATATTATTCTATAAATCAATATATATCAATATACTATCCAAAGTTTCTTTTACAGTTTCGTTTCTCCATCTATGTTGCAAAATATTCAGAGGCACATTGTCATCTGCATCATCGAATCTATCAGTCGTAGATGTGACAGTTGTAGGCATTACATTATTCCAGCATTTAATTATGATTTGTGGGGTTAGTTTATCCGTGGTTTATCCCAAGCTGATGACAAATGAAGAATCGCATCTCGTAACTGCGCAAATACGTGATGTTCACGTTATCGGGGGTGCACGTTGTTCACAGTATACGGCGTTCAGTGTATTAACATATCATGTTCACGTTATTGAGATGTTCATATTATCGTGTGTTCACATTATCGAGATTGTACTGTATCTGCATAATTGCAAAATTTCATCCATAGCACAAAACGTATACACTGCATACCACATTCTTATTTGATATCTTACGGTACACTGATTTTTTCATATGTCAACAACTATTGGATATTGACTATAATATATAGGTATGGATTCATATTTTACCAAAAAAGAGGCTAGTTGTTGAAGCTAGTGAGGCTTTGTTCACAAGTTTTGTATAGCTTAAGAACCTTGTGAACTCTTCCTATCAACAGAACATTCATATTTTATTGCAAACCAAATAAATTCCTTCAAGTTAATAAAGTCTACAACAAGTACTTTTTGTTATATTCTAGGAGACCTGTGTTAAAGCTATTCGAACATTTCTGTGGGAAAATTTATTTAATTTTATTTCACTTAGAACAGATTTTGCCATGGATACTACTGTATCTGTGTCATTTTATTCGTAATCTATACTCGTCTTCTGTATTTACTTCTGTATGACATTATGAGTCAGACGAAATAATGGAAAGCACACTTATAACATTTGACTCTTGAATAGGAAATAAAACATGACTCGACGTTGCGCCAAAACATCATACATTTCATATATTACTAACATGTATCAAGTTGAGTTTACTAGGAATACGAATGGCAAATATTATTGCGATAGATAAATTTAGCAAATGCATTTTCTTTTTAGATGCTAGCAGATATTATATTCCTGAAATTACATGCTGTTATTGTTGTGTCTAAACTCCGTTAATCTGGAAGAAACAACAGTTAGTGATAGATTGTGATTGGCATATTGAAATTAAATAATGAAATAATGAAAAGACTATAAACGTTAGAAAGACACATGCAGGTAAAAACTATTTTTGATTATTGGTGGTATAGCGGTTTAAGTCGTCAGTACTTGAATCGATGTTTGCCATAGTCGACGATTTGATTCCCGTGATAGTAGGTCATCTATCCCCGTAGAGGAGTTTGGCCATGTCTCTAATCGATGAGGTTTTCCAAATCCCCATAAATGATGGTTAGAGATTATCAACGTATCTCGTTCCTAGGTGCAAATGTAACCTACACAATAATGATATGCCGCTCCGTAGTTTTCGACTTCTGAGCTAATTTTTGCGATTATAATGAGTAGTGGATTATTATCATTACTCAATATATTTATTTCTATCTTCACCTAGTAATAAGTAGGAGGACTCGAGTAGTAAAGTGACTCCTCATCTTTATCTACTTGTGATATAACTTTTCGTGCATTATATGCATATTTAATCCATCAAAAAATATTAAGAAGTATTGCATACAGTAAACAGTGCCTAATAAAAATATTTCACCTTGCCACAAATTTAAAAGAAAATTATTATGTAGGGCGATGAAGCGCGACGAAAGAAAGCATTGCAACATTGTTTGTTTGTGAACACCTTTATACCTATTGTAAGGTTAATTGGAAATGCAGGTAGGTTTAACTTAATCGAGAAAATTAAAATATAAAGTTGAAAATAAATCAATTAAACTTTTCTATATATATACGAGTATATTCGTGCAAGTCAACTAATATACCTTTATTTTCGCAACATGGAAGGCTTGTCGAGTGTGTGGAGGCAGGGAGAGCCCTGTTGGGAAATTTTGTGTTCTTAGCAGGGCTTTCGACTGCGATGACCACAATAAGTTGTTGTTGAAACTGTTTCACTATAGTTTAAGAGGAGTAACGTATGAACGGGTGTCTTCATATTTAAAGAAACGATTTCAATACGTTAGTCTGAGTTATTCCACTTTGGTTCTACGAGAAAAGTAAATTCGGAATATAGAGAAACGAGCGCAGGGTACCACAGGGTTTAATATAGGGAGCAATTTTATTTTTGTTATACATGAATGACCTTCCACATTATGTTAATGACGACGACCTTGTTATGTATGCCGATGACACTTTATATTTCAATCCTATTAAAACATGAATTATAGATTTCATAACTATCAGAAACATTGTTCTAAAATGAATATTAAAGTGTACAATACCTCTTTGTCAGACACCGACAATGCAATAACTTTTCTAGGGTTTAGATTAGGTGCGTGCTAGAATTGGAAAGAACATTGTAATAAACTAATATCAAAATTAAATTCTTTGTGCTACCAGTTTAGAAGTGTTTAGAAGCTTAAACCCAGTTCTTGGTAAGGATGAACTTATCAATTTGTATTACGCCCAAGTGGTATCCAGGTTTAGGTACGGTGTGTGTGTTTCTGGGGCAATTCTGCTCTGGCACCAGATGTATTTATTGCTCAAAAAAGATATCACGGTGTATAGCGAATGTCCCGAGGTATCATACTTGTATAGTCTTACTTAAGTAATATGGAGTGATAACAATAACAGGAATTTTTATTTATTAATTGTCTAACTATGTGTATTTGCATCGTTACGAATTTCCAACAAAAAGTACTATTCATGGAATAAATACCCGACAGAAAGGTGATTATCATATACCGCACTATAAATATAAAATCTCCTTAAATGCTTCTAATTGTTTATGTTTGCACGTTTTTAGCCACTTATCTTTGGAAATTAGGCAAATACAAGTTTTTAAATCTTTTAAATATAAATTAAAATTGTTTTTAACTGATAGATGGTTTTATGATCTTAATGAGTTTTTGTTGTCTTAGTTTTAAGTGATTAATTGACTATTCCTATACATATGTATGTGCATATCTTAAAGGAAAATAAAGAGATATTATTATTGTTATTATTAAGCTACCATAATGTATACAGGGCGTTTAGAAGATCAATGGTAAAGCAAATTTATATATATATTGTTGTGTTATGAAATTTTTATTGGGCGCCAATTAATATTTGTGTTGAAATTGTATTTGTGTTTCTGTAATGTTTTGTGTTTGTGTATTTTGTGTATAAAAGAAAATTTGTATTTATTGGACTACAAACCTGTATCTTATATATTTTTTATGCTTATTCAATTACCCTGGCTGCTTGGAGAACATAGACTCTGGTAGTCGGTTCGCTCGTCAAGTCAAATCTTTTTTTAACACACTGTACCTTACTTTCAAATAAATATCAATTTAAAATGGACAATTTTTATTTCATAAGATATTTGTTTACTACTTATTCAAGAATATTTAACGTTTTATGAACATTTAATTAATAGGTAACATATAAATTTTAATTTAAAGGCATTTGTGTATTAAAAGTTGCCTATCTTTAATATTTTAAATTTCTTAATAGGATACAACATTCTTAAAATCCGTGATTCTATGGTATTCTGCTAGTGTATGTTCATTGATGGTAATGTATTATATTTACAAATCATAACTTTTGACAGATGTTCCACTAAATAACGAATTTTAATATATTAAATAGAAAAGTAAAGATTATTAATTATACTACGGTAAGTAACTTATTGTTTTAATAAGTTTTAGAGTCTGTGACTGTCTATTTTGTGAATTTAATAGCTAGCTAGCGTTTATTTTCTCTGATAAAATTTACGTAAATTTCTGTGAATTTATGTGCACATAAAATACCTTTCTGATGTTGATTTTCCTTTTATAAGACTTCGACTTGAAATCCTTTGGAACTCCCTCTGAACTGGTGATTGGGCTGCAGATGATTGGTTTTCCCACTATATGGTACTGCCAAATTTCTGTCTTGGATCTGGATCTTGGTTTATTTTGTTGTTCGACACTTTTCTTTTAATGTGAGTATTACTTTTAACTATTATTTGGACTTTTTTTTTTGCTAATTTCTAAATTTTCTGGAACCTCTGTTCAAAAACCGACGCTGCCCGTTCTTACATTCTTTCGTCTCTAATCAACAAACTTTTGTTTTTCCACTCTTTTTCTACCAATTTGATAACTTGATGCCTTGTTGTAAAATTTGCACACATATTATGGTCCATACATATGATCTTATATAGTTTTTCGATGCACTGTTTTTTTTATGTTTTCACTCCACTACTTAAAACTATGACAAAATTTTTAATGTTATTACAATTTTCCTTATATCTAATTATTAAATATTCTTCAATATTACTCTTTTTATGTACCTTGTTATATCTCTTGTGGAGCCAACTTTAGACTTGACATTTGTCCCTGTCTATGATATTTATTTGACATTTCTAAATGTTTTACAAATTTTATTTATTTAAATTACTAATATTTTATTTATCTTCACTTGACTTATGTTGATATGTGTATGATGTTATTAAATGATCTTTTCTTTTCTTTCTATATACTTTAATCTTGGTTTAAGTCCTTTTGTTTATGTACTATACAAAAATATGATATCATGTCCCAATATTTAATGAATTTTAACTATTTTCTTTCAAAAATGGTAATTTATTTAATTTACTCTACAATAACTGTTTATATGCTCTGCATTGTCAATTTTTATATTATTTTGTATAATTCTACTATGTTTTAATTTTTATAACAACAATAATTTCTATTCTATTTTATGGTTTTTAAATAAACATGTAAATTCTCATAAGTATTGAAGCTGCTATTTCATATTGTCTCAATATGTTTTCATTTATTGTATTCAGCGCTTCATTCCGATTCCAAATAACATGTTCTGTATTTGCTTCTACCATTTACATGATGCAGAATGTTATTTTATTTATAAAATGTTGCGTATCTGACTTCACTTCATTAAATTATTCTGAAATCATAATAAATAAAAGTAATAAATAAAGATTTTTTAACAATGGTTAATGGAAATGAAATTAGTAGTAAATCGCAGTTAAAATTTATTAAATTAATCATTTTTGCCGTAATTGTTACAAGCAGATCCATATTGTAAATAAAGGAATAAGTTACGTTTAACAATACCGTAAGTTCACCACATCACTACTAATAATTATGGCATTACCTACACAGTACTTACACTATGTGTCTATGAGTAACAAATGTCATAAACACCATAACGAACACCTGTATCCAAGGAAACAAACCGCGCTGAATAGCGTGTAACATCACACCAATGATATTGCGTTTTCGGCCACGTGGTCATTCTATGGCAATATATTAATGTTAATATTTAAATTATTATATGATTATTGCCGCCAGGCACATGTTCTGACCTTTCAATATGTTTGAAAGATTACCCTGTAATACATTTCAAACAAATATAAAATTCATGCAACTTCCGCATTGGCATGCATCTTACCAGACAATATACAGATTCGGAAATTGCGGATCTTTACAGAGAAAGTAGAAATTGCCGCTTCATTCCAGGGAAGGTACGAACTTTAAGAGGGGCAGCGACATGCATTGGTCTAGCATTCCCCACTACTACGGTAATCGGTTCCGTATCGCCAACGCCAATTCGCCATTGCAAATCTAACTGTCCGGTCAAGTGTTGTCAGATCTGATGCATTCCGAGGAAATCTCATGCTCTCATATTTTGATTACAAAATCTCATGCTTTTTAATAGACACAAAAAGAAATAATAAAATTATTAAAATTACTCTTTGAAATCTACCAAAACAAAGACCTAACGAGAAATAAAGGCAAAATCGAGGGCAAAATTGAATAGATAGAGGTCTACAATATTTGGGTACTTGAAATGTCCTTTATTGTAGACTGCTCTCTTAATAATTAGCAATGAATACATAAACGGGTATGACAGTGACGGATATGCGGTGTGTGTGCTGTATTGCAGTGATTATTAACTCTATTCCGTAAGGGTACCTACATTTTCTGGAAACAACAGATTTTACGACCCGTGAGTCACCCTGCGTCACGTCAACTGCGCCTCAACGTTCGCCCGGCCTAACAATAAAATAAATTAGAAAGGTTACGTGGTTAATAACTTTTAAGTAAGTACCTGTAACTACCTACTTACAATGTAATATTATGATAAAATAACATAACATAATGCTTTTTAATGAAATAAAAATGGCATTACAAAAGTAATTAAAAATTAAGCTGTGTCAAGAGGTGTTTTTTGATAAATTAAGCCATCTCATGCTTTTTTCTCCAAACCTCATGCTTCTTTGAAATTATTCTCATGCACTGAATTTTTCCCACCTGGCAACACTGCTTAATGCAAACACGCTGTGGTCGAAGCATGCGTGTAGCATGACACAAATACACGCAAGCGGCAAAATACAATTCACCATCAAGATCCTCACTTTCCAAATCTGTATCTGCAACTTACGCCATGACAATATTCATGTTCCCATTTGAGAGATATTCCGAAAAAGGATTTCGGCGAAATTTACTGGTTATGTAGAAAACGTTTATAACTCCTGGGTAACTCCCCCGAAATTTTATTCCATTTATCTTTCATTCCAAGTGGAATTAGTTATTTAAGGCAGGACACGGTGTGAAGTGGCGCGTTATCTTGAAAAGGAGCTGCGAAAACAAAACATTTATATCCCAAGCTTTTTCCGTCTTGTCACTTTTTATCGTTTGGCGCTCAAACCGTTTTCCAGAAACAATGCAGGCCTATTCTTCCAGCGTAAGACGCAAGAAACAGAAATTCTTAAGAATGTATTTAGCAAATTTAAAATTTTATGAATAAGGCTAAACACTTTTGTGCAAAGCCCCGTGTCAAATTTAACAAGATTGATGGTGAGACGGAGCACTAGCTAAAAGTGACGGGGATCGTGTCGGCAGATCTAAATTAAAAATTTCAAGGCGGCAATCAGCACCTTTGAGGATTTTTTTTTGTGAGAGGAAAATGGTATACAAAAGATGTCCTACCTAATAACTGAATTCTCAAAGGGTAATTAATTGCTGCAGTTTTACTTGGAGAATGCAGGGGCGTTGGCCTGGCTTGCATTTTAATAAAGTTCTATCTAACGAGCCTTATTAAGATTATAAAGCATCTTACAACACTAAGAAAAAACGGAAGTATAAAAATAATTTACTTAATTTTAGTAAATGGCAAGCCAATTTATTGTTCTGAAGTATATGTTTACTGTAACTGAAATAAGTTAATTATTTTTATTTTGGTAATAGGATAGTATCACTTAAGGTGGCCATATTTGTGGTCCAAAACAGTGAAATGTCCAAGTTAGGAATTTTAAACCCTGTTAAAGTTACTAAAATGAATTATACATCAGTGGAAAGTTCAACTTAGGTAGTGTTAGTATTTATATTGTCAAAATGTAGCGATTTTATTTGCATAAGTAAGAAAATTGAATAAAAACCTTTCCTAAGTTCATCCAATAAATCTATTTCACTGCAGTAAAATAAAGTATTATTGTTTTTGTAAAAAATAAATGTAAACTTAAAATTATCTATGTCGATTTGCACGTTGTTTTGATGATCATATTTAAAGACAGGAAGATCACGTAATATATAGTTGTCGGTATTTTTTTAGCCTTAAATAGTTTAGCTATCAATAGGTAGCAGTGTATGTCAAGGGTTTAAAAGCTTACTGTCTTGTAAGCCCTTAAGGTCACCGTATTTCTCGCTGTAAAAGCATCAAATTTGTGGTGTTTTTTATGTTTAGAAATTTTGAAAAATTAAACACGTATAGCAAAAGTAATATCAAAAATAAAAATTATTGATGTTTTGTTTATCCACTTTTTCTATTTAAATTCTCCTCAAATAATATAATAACTTTTAAAATGCATTTGATTGAGACACATTATTTTGCTATTCTAACAGCACATTTTAATAAATATATACATACTTATAAACAAAGTTGAACAATCTTATATGCAGAACCATGTAAATTTATGTTATAACATACTTTACATCTACAGTTAAATTTACAAATATTCTTGTACCTAAACATTTTTTGGTTAGACTGCTTTCAGCCATTATATATTCGTTTTACTTCGGTATCTTTGAATATTTTCATTTATTGGTAAACAATCAACAGATCATAGCGATCTAATTACAGAATGCTACATATTACAAGAATAAAAAAACTTATGTATGTATCTTAAACATAAACTTAAAATAAATTAACTATAGTAATATAATCATGAAAATAGTCAGAAAATTATAAAGTTGCAATATACAGGGAGAGTAATTAATGAATATGATACAGCTAACTCCAAAATAAAGCGATGAACCCAATATACCTTATTAAAATGTTGCTTCGTTTCATTCTACAGGGCGTTAATGTTGAAAAAATGTTTTCGATTTTTTGCTATATTTTATGAACAAATTATGGAAATTTGTAGTCTTATGTTTTTGAGGAGGCAACGAACGCAAACAGTGTTGAAGTCACGACAAGAGGACGCTAGTTATATCGTACTGTCGCTGTAAAAATATATTTTTTGTATTTTACATTTTTCAATTTTTTAATAAAAAGCTATTGAACTACCTTCAATTCTAAATAGAAAAGATATACTTGTTACAAATAGATGAATTTTTTAAATTCGGTGGAAATTAGAAAATTATTTTTCCAAAGTAGTATGCATGGAAATAATAAGTAGACAGCTGTCACTACAATACTATATTGTTTCTGTCAATGCCACTCAATTTATAGATTAGGCAGTAGTGTTTTTTATTGTTATTTTTATATTTAAAATGCCCCGTCGTAATAATTTTTCGAACATTGAAATGAGAAATGCCGAATAAAATTTTTGTGGTCGCCGTGCAGCAGCTAGGTACTTGGAATTATTTAGAGATAACAGACAACCCGGTTATAGACTATTTAAGAGATTGTATGACAGATTAGGAGAAACAGGATCATTTTGCCTGAAAAGAGACTTCGGAAGGCCGAAAATATTACAGCGGACTAAGAAGATGATGTTTTAGTGCGAATTGCTGAAAACACATGTACAAGCACACGTCAAATTTTGGCAGCTACTGGCACCAATCAGTCTTTCGTTAGCAGAATACTTTACAAAGAAAAACTGTATCCTTATCATTTTACTCCAGTTCAACATTTAACGACACAAGACCCTCTAGCTAGATTAGGATTTACACAGTTTTTTTTTGCCAACAGCATGATGATCCAACATTTTATAATAAAATATTATTTACAGACGAAGTCACATTAACCCGACGAGGTATTTTTAATTGGAAAAATAGTCATTCTCAAAAGTTCTCTATCAATATTTGGTGTGGAATTATCTCCGATAATATGATGGGACCGTTCGTACTAATACGTCCACTAAACGGAGAAAATTATTTAAATTTTCTAATTAATGAGTTGCCACTGCTTCTTGAAGATGTTTCCTTAAATTTACGGCAGAACTTCTGGTTTTTGCATGATGGTGCACTTGCACATTACCCCCGACAAGCAAGAGAACATCTTAATAGAAATTGTTCGCACCGTTGGATTGGACGCGGCAGCACATAATCCTGATTTAAATCTGATGGATATTTACTTTTGGGACTATATTAAATCTTTAGTTTACAGAGACATTATTAATAGTCAAGAACAACTGTGGGAAAAGATTCAAGAATCGGTTAATATTATCAAGCAACATAGAACTTTATTCAACGTCAGATACAATATAAATAAGAGGCTAATAAAGTACATTGAAGTCGCTGGTGGTAACTTCTAGTATCTGTTATGATTAATAATTTGTTAAGATATGCATAATAACATTTTTAGTGTTCGTCTTATTGTTAATTTAGTTGTAGTGGAACCTTAAGCTTTTCGAAAAAGTAGTCTAATATTGTGAAAACTACGGTTTTCACAATACGTCCTTGTACGGATACGTCCTTTTATCTCTTTTAGTTTCCAAGATGCCCTACAATTACAAAGAAATTGACACAGCAAGTGCAATTGGTGTGTGATATTCAGGAAACTTTACAGCAAATAAAATTTTACTCGCAGAATTCGTAAGAACGACTTGAATTCATGTAAACTGTAAAGTATTTTTCCATGGTGTCATGTACAGAATATAAAAGTATTTTTTCATAAAATTACTTTATGCTAATAAGAACCACCTTCTGG
This sequence comes from Monochamus saltuarius, assembly GCA_025584915.1. NCBI lineage: Eukaryota > Metazoa > Arthropoda > Insecta > Coleoptera > Cerambycidae > Monochamus > Monochamus saltuarius. Next base: position 21,752,562 of record CM046721.1, read on the forward strand.
ATGGATTTTCTAATTATCTTCCTAAAAGTGCTTTAAAGCGTAAAATGAAATTTAAAAACAATAACAAACAGCAATGTTGCATATTTACAAAACTAAAACATAAAGTTATATATTCACAAAATTACGACTAAGATTATTAGCTTATCTGAGCATATTTTAAATATGTAATTGCTGTTATTATTGATCAAAATTAGATTTTGCAAAATTCATGTATAAAAATGTAGAAAAATAAATTTAAAAAATGCAAAACAAAAAATGTTCCATCTCTAATAAAGTGGAAATTATTTAGATCAAATATTTTATGTGGTATACCTACCTTCTGTAAACATAATATAGCAAAATTACGATTCAAAAATATGGGCTGCAATACACTGTTTCATTCTAAACCGAATAAAAATGAAATATACTTCTTGTAGTGGTAAAATCCGGGAGCCTATAAATCCGAGCATTTCCAGTTATGAAACGCAGGTAAGCAATATTCTTAAGAAAATTTATTTCCCCACGTAAGATACGTTATAAACTCTATTTGAAAATTTGCACATAGATCAATAGCCGCCTAGCTGTTGGTTTCAGTTTAAAAGTGCATAAACCAGGTGAAACAAATTTCGTGTTATTTTCTCTTTCGAATACAATTTACCACAGCAGAAGTTGTATTAGATTGCTGCCTGGAAAGTAAATTGAAAGGAATTGAAAAAAATTACTTCACCCATTATTTGTACTGCTAACTAGTGAATATCGCGATAAGATTTTTCAAAGATTGTATGTGCATAAACTAAAAGGTATAAACATTAAATGGAAATAAAACCATCATTACTGGTTATATTTTTCATTAATATTAACTAATAAATATAGTCGTAAATTAGTTCTGACACTAAAACACTCCACCGATCTTCATCAAGTTACTTTATACTCTAAAAGTATGTTTAGACTGAGCACAAGTATCTGAATTTGAATCGATATTCATCCATATAGCAGGATGTAACAAAAAAGCAGGTCATCCCAATAACTGCGTACTTTTGAAGGCAAAATATATGACGATTTATCCCTACTTATCTATATACAAAATGCCTTCCTTAAAAGATACAAGATACCTTAAACTTATAAAATTTTATTTTTGCTATAATTTCTTCAGATTTTCACTTTGAAATTTTATAGAGAGAGAATGTGTTGCACTTATATAACAATTTTAAATTTCAAATCACAAAGGAACAATTTGTATTCTAATGTTCTAAGTAATGTTCTAACTTGCTCTAAAGTGTTCTAACATGTTTCATACAGAGTGAGAGAGAGAATGAGGGGTAGAGATATTATTATTGTATATTAGTTATTAAAAATATGATTTATACTGAAGTTTAACTGAAAACTGTAATTTTAACATTTTAATTTACTATTTCAATATTTTAATTGTTACACATGTCCACCAGCTGGCGAAATTCATAAACGACCAATAAAGAATATCTGATATTTTGAAACACCTGTATATGATTATTATTTAATTGCTTCAGCCGCATTTTTAATACACCTTTTTAGTTGATCAATATTCTCAATTGATTTGGAATAAACGTTGTCCTTCATAAATCCCGAAACACTGAAAAGTGGATTAAAATCGGGGAAGTGTGGTGGCCACTGAATAGTTGCGTCTCTTCTACATTCAATTCATCGATTCGAATAAGTTAAACTTAAATATTGTTTTACATTTAATCCAAGATAAGGCGGAGCACTATCAAATTGCATTCACATATACTGACGAAGAGTAATTGTCGAGCAAAATGAAAAATATAGTTTGCAGAAAGCTTAGAAATGTCGTGGCATTTAAACTTGTTGATAGACTGTATGTGCAGCAATTAGTGCAAATCTGTTTAGTAGCTAATATATTTCTTGAATCCCTGTTTGTTTTTTTCTTAATAATCAAATTTATATTGATAGAGAACATTTATTTGTGTAAAAATGACACATCTGTCTACAGTAATAAGTATTAAGGCTGGTTTCGCAAATGATAGAAACCGACTCATAAAGAAGGCGTGTCACAGTTTTATACATAGCGAGTAACACCCGGCTTCCGTCCACTACGATAAAACAGTTTGTATGCGATACAGACAAAGACAGCGAACATCAGAGAAGCTCGCATAAAACCAGACGCATTTGTAACCGCCCAAAAAACGACAGCCACGTGTAGATTTTACGTTTGTTCAGATATGAATGAGCGTGCTTCCCGGCTGACCCGTCTTCGCAGCTGTCCACAAATAATCTTGAAACGATTTCAAATATTAATTTACAAGAAACAGTGTACGGACAAAACATATAGGGCGATTTAATATCTGTAGTAGTGTATCCATAAATAATTTGAAATGATTTCAAATATAAATTTACAAAAACAGTATATCGACAAAATATACAGGGCGATTATTATTTGCAGTAATGTATCTTCTCAGCTGAAACAGTATACTATTGACAAAATCTACAGGGCGATTATATTTGTTGGTACTACTTTATGTTTCTAAAATTATAAATATAACAGATCTGTAAATATCTATACTTCGCATCTACTTGAAATATTTGTATATTTACCGCAAATAAAAAGTGAACTGAAATAATCAATATGACACATTTAATAATTTTTTGGTTTAGTTGTAAAGTGTGTGTAATGTAGTTCTTTGTGTGGATAAATTTGTTTTATTATTATGTGATAAACAGGGTGTTCACGGAAGGAAAAACTTCGTCTTTTAAAATTTATAACTCATGTAGCATTCAATCTCTGACATTTCTATTTAGGGTGTCTCACTATTAATTAGCAGAACTTAAGAATATTAAATTCCTTCGTTTCTGAGGTGCAGGGCGTTGAACTATATTATTTATTTATTTATTTATTAACGAAATAACCGCTGACAAACAAAAATCAGTATGTTGCGGCGAAAGGTAGGTATTTGAGAGCAAATAATTCGTCACCGAAAATCATCACATATTAATTTTAGTGGTGGAAATAGAGGGGTGTCTATGAATTTTTTGCAAAAAGTGGCCTAATTGAAATTTTGCTAATGTTTTTGGAAAATATGAAAGGGTATTCAATTATATCCAGAAGAAGCCCTCTTATGACTTATAAACAGTGTTTTCTGTTTTTCTTGAAAACGCCATGTCGTATCGACTTCAATAAATAAATAATACAATTCAAGGGCCTGTATTTCAGTTAACAAAACATTTTAGAACATATTTATAGGAACTTTTAGTCTCAAAATGAGGTATTCAGAATAAATTCTTGCTGTTTGATGCCCATCAAAAAATATACTCACTTTTTATGAGTGCAAGATGCGGAGCCCTTGGCTGGTAATGTAAGCTTTGAAGATAGTAAAAACGCGTCTATTTTTACAAAATGAAAACGGGCAATGGAAATTGAAAAAGGGCATAGTTATTATTATCAAATACAAGGGCAGATGGCAATAACTCGGGCTAAATACTGTTATTTTATAGTTTGGACTCCTCTAGGAATGGTTGTAGATAAGGTAATTTAAGAACAATCTAGTAAAGATTTATGCCCATTAATTATTTTGTGTATCTATCTATTATAGGTTGAAAGAGATGATCAGTTTTGGGAATGTATGGTGATAAAATTAAAACATTTCTATTCTGATCATATGTTACCTGAAATAGTAAAATGTCATAATTAAATAAAATTATTTATATAAGTATGTAGTTTAAATTGTCTGTAATGTATGAAAGTGCAAATAATAATACAATTTGACGTTTGGATATTTTTTTCCATATTATTGTGGTTCCAAAAGTTAAAAAGTTAGATCTTTTCAATTTAGAATTAATGTCTAATTTAAAAATCGCATATGTGTTGATATATACTGAAAAAATATTTGAAATGTAATACTTTTGTAAAAGATTTGATTAAAACGTATTCTTTTCCTGCAAAATAATCCTGTTTAAACTTCGGCCAAATATTTTAAACAAAAATCACTGAAAATAATAGTTCAGTTAAACATTTATGAATGACTGCACATTGACTATTACTCACCACACTATACAAATAACTATACACACTGTATAACTAAAATAAATAATCTGCATAACGTGTGATTATTTCTTTCAGTACATTAATTATTTCAGATTCTTATGTTATATAAATATACGTAATTATTATAAATTATGTGTCCTATACCTACCTACAAAATTAATTACCTTCAAATTCAGAAATTAAATAAAGTACAATTAAAATAAATAAATTTTGAGGTTGTTTAGAGATTGGTTATGTTTCTTTAAACATCCTATATTTTTTTCATTGATTAGTGTTCCAATAGAGTCTTGTTAATACATTTTTTTCTAATTCCATAAATTTCTGGTTATTAAATATTGGTTAGGCTCTTTTAAACACCTTATATTTTTGTCCGTTAATTAGTTTTCTAATAGACCCTGTTAAATATTTTATCAAAAAATTTTTATATTTCCATAAATTTATTTTTATTTATTATAGTTTTCAGAGATTGGTTAGGCTTTTTTAAACACCCTGTATTTTTTTCATTAATTAGTGTTCTAACAGACCCTTGTTAAATATTTTATCCAAAATTTTTTATAGCTCTATACATTTTTAGGGTTTTTAGAGATGGGTTAGCTCTTTTAAACACCTTGTATTTTTTTTCGTTAATTGCTTCTTGACCCTTGTTAAATGTTTCGTCAAAAATGTTTTGTAGTTCCATAAATTTTTAGTGTTTTTAGAGATTGGTTAGGCTTTTTTTAACACCCTGTATTTTTTTCGTTAATTAGTGTTCTAATAGACCCTTGTTAAATGTTTCATCAAAAATGTTTTGTAGTTCCATATATTTCTAGGGTTTTTAGAGATTGGTTAGGCTCCTTCAAACACCCTGTATTTGTTTCTTTAATTAGTCTTCTAATAAATTCTTGTTAAATGTTTCATCAAAAATTTTGTGAATTTTCATAAATTTTTAAGGTGTTTAGAAATTGTTAAGCTTTTTTACACACCCTGTATTTTTTTTCTTTAATTAGTGTTCTGATAGACCCTTGTTAAATGTTTTATCAAAAATTTTTGTATTTCCATAAATTTTTAGGGTTTTAGACATTGTTAAGCTTTTTTAGACACCCTGTATATTTTTCTTTAATTAGTATTTTAATAGACCCTCGTCAAAAGTTAGATATATTTTTTTTTAAATTCATTAATTTTCAGGGGTTTTAAAGATTTAAACACCCTGTATTTTTTTCATTAATTAGTGTTTTAATAGAGCCTTGTTAAATCTCTGAACAACATTTTTATTATTCCATTAATTTTTAGGGTTTTTGAGATATTGTTGGGTTTTTTAAATACCCTGTATTTTTTTCGTTAATTAGTGATCTAATAGACCCTTGTTAAAAGTTTCATCCTTTTTTTTTTAAATCCATTAATTTTCAATGTTTCTAGAGATTGTTTAGTTTTTTTAAACACCCTGTATTTTGTTCGTTAATTAGTGTTGTAATGGACCCTTGTTAAAAGTTTAATCACAAACTTTTTTTAAGTTTTATTATTTTGAGGGTTTCAAGAGATTGGTTCAGTTCTTTTAAATACCCTGTATGTTTTCGTTAATTAGTGACCTAATAGACTCTTCTTAAAAGTTTCATATAATTTTTTTTTAATCCATTAATTTTTAGGGGTTTTAGAGATTGTTAAGTTGTTTTCAACACCCTGTATATTTTTTTCATTAATTAGTGTTAAATAGACCTTTGTTAAAAGTTTAATCAAAAACTCTATTGAAATTTTATTATTTTGAGGGTTTTAAGAGATTGGTTAATTTTTAAAATACCCTGTATTTTTCGTTAATTAGTAAGGTAATAAATAGTCCCTTTTTGAAAGATTCATCTAAAATTTTTTTAAATCCATTAATTTTCAGGGTTTCTAGAAATTGTAGTTTTTTTAAACACCCTGTATTTTTGTATTAATTAATATTCTAATAGACCCTTGTTCAATCTCTGATCAAAAATTTTTTTTATTCCCTTCATTTTTAGGGTTTATTATAAATTGGTTGGGCTCTTTTAAACACACTGTATTTTTTGCGTTAATTATTATTATAAAGAACCCTTGTTAGAAGGTTTACCAAAAACATTTTTTAGCTCTCTTGATTTAAAGTTTTTTTTAATGGTGAAAAATTTTTCAACACTTTGTATACGAACGGTCTTTCGCAGGTTTAATAACCGTTCCGAAGTTAAATCTTCAAAAATAAAATTTCCTCGAAATTGGAAATTTTATTTTCTCCTTATCAATTTTTATATTAACACCCTGTCTATCACTCTGTTAAATTATAGGAGTAACATCTTCGAATTTTATGAATGAATTGTGACGTGTAAAGGCGGAGCTTTATTTCAAGTTCCACCCAAACGTCTCACGTACCAAGTTAAAATTTCAGTAAATTTAAGAAATTATTGGAAAATTTGAACCCATTTTTCTCAGTCATTTTTGTATATATTGGTATGGGACAAACGTGAAAAATCATTAAAAAAATATATCTATAACTTGCTCGTGGCCGAATTTCCGCTTATAAGGGAACCAAAAATCGAAAATTATTTTTTTGCTGTATTTCTGAATTTATTATCAAAATTTTAACGCGAGGAAGTAATAGATAATTATTAAATAGAACTACAGTTAAAAAATGAAATTATTCTGTCGGAAAATAAATGAGAAAAATGGGTTACGGCTTATTCAGGCACTGCGAAACCAGCCTTAACGGAATAACCCTTCCAAACTTATTTATAAAGCCAAAAGAATGTTTTTTCGATATTATTTTAAATCCTTATTTAACTCCGCCAATGTTAACTTGCTTGTTGGTTGCATATTCTACAAGCATGCAACAGTCGCTCATCAGTCAGTATCGCTGTCATGTCATAATTGAATTCCTGTGATTACGTTGTAATTTTGTGTTCTTCTTCAGTTTTTAGTGCCCTATTTTAATTTTTAAACGTTTTATAGTTATTAAATAAACACATTTGTGTTGGGTGCAGATACTTTCCCACAATATAGTTTGCCGGTTTGGTTTCCTAGATTATGGGACAAGACTGCCGCGGTTAGATTAAAACGTCTATTATATATTCCTTTCGTTCAATTTTATTATAATAAATAAGCATTTATCCAATTGTACCTACGGGAAGTGTCTTTTATCGGTAGTGAGTGGCTGTAATGAGCGAATATATAGTTCTACCAGTTTATAACGAAATAATGAAAAACGAATGCAAAATACTGGAGCTAAGTGGATTAACTGTTACCTATCTATCAGGTATTATTACTAATAAGAATGTTAATTTTCGTTTCTACAATTAAAAATGCTGCAAAAAAACGACAATGGTAGTAGATATTGTTGATAGATGTAAGTTTTATCTATGGATCTAAGCTATCTCAGTCGGTTCTTATCATAGGCGCCGACTTTCCGTAGGAAAAAGGGTTTTGCCCCATTTTTTAAATATCGAGCTAAAATTCTAGAATAATTTTTTTATTGTCTTAGGCTTCCCTGAGCACGTGGTTAAATTCTTTGTACTTAGTCATAGTTAACCCTGTGTATTCAGAGACACTGTATAAAGTAATAAAATAATAATAAAAACGTAGAACAGTTTAGAGCAAGTTAAAACATTACAAATTGTTCCTTTGTAATTTGAAATTTAAAATTGTTATTAAGTGTAACTCATGAAGAAATGCACAGTTAAAGGAATGACCTGCTTTTTTTGTTACGCGCTGTATATGTATCAGCACATAAATTACATTTGGTTAGACTAATCTGAAATGTTATTTATTATAAATTAAAATAGAACTTTAAAAAATTTAGATAGTGGCAACGTTTCTGAAAGGAAGATGCCTACTACAAAATGTTAATTTTAAAGCTGTTTGAGCAACTGTGTCCGAATTGAACCTGACGATTTTAAATATCTGTTGCAAAAATCTGCACCTATACTAACTGAAATAGGATACATATTTCCGTCTTTTGTCCAAAAAATTGTATTTTATTATACTAAATATTGGACTATATTTGCGGATGATAAATGGCGCTATTAAAATAATATAACACAAACGACTTAATGATGACCGTTATTCTTGATGTGTAGATGCTTGTATAAACTTCGAGATAATGACCAGGAATATAATGCGATTACACAAACGGTATGGGAGTAAAATATAATTTCCAATAATATACAGGGTGTCCCTAAAAGGTTGGGAGAGCGTTTCACCACATAAAGTATAGCTGAAAATACGTCGATGTAACTAAACTTGCGTTAGTCCAAAAGTTGATAATCACGGAGATATAGGGTGTCAGAGGTTAAAAAATAAAATAACTATTTAATAACTTTTGACTGTTTCACGCTGTCCCAACCTTTTAGAGGTACCCTGTATAACTCAACCAATCTGCTTTTCTGTCTATTCGAAAACGCTTACCATAAAAGTTTTTTTTCTTGTTTTTTTTTTTTAAATTGCTCAGTAAATGAAAATAAGCCAGTATAGAACAGAACGCGATTATATACAAACCTCGCTATATTTTATGCCAAGAATTGGAAGCAATGCGACATATGTTGTGCAAAATTAAGAAAAATTATAAATTATATGTAAGGTTTGTCTTGTATATTGATAAATTTTCACATACACATAAGGGACAATAATTAACGCATTGTGTCTGCGCACACAAAACAAAAGTATGAGGATTTGTATCTCGATTTGTCAAATATTCAATTATTTCATACATATTCTGGCATTTGTGCCCAATGTAAACATAGCTTAATATGGTTGATTGCGTATCTTTCAGTATTATCTTTAACAGTATGCTGTCTTGTTTATTAACCCGTTCCCATATAAGATATCTATTGTACAGTACAAAGGTTCAATAAGGAAATGATTTAATTTAATCGGTTTACAACTTACCTTCTTATGCAAATTATGGCGATTTATGACTAGGTCCAACAATATATTATATGCTAAATATGAGTATAAATATAAATGGGACACAAATCAGCAAATATGTTATGTATAATTTTGATAATATACAGGGCCCTAAATGAGATGAAACAACAGCACTCTCGCCTATGTCTAAAGTTTCATAACTTTTTTGTGGCTCTGTATATTAAGCTTCCAGTTAAAAATTCGTATTTCTTGACACTCTTGTACAAAAAATGTGTACCTAGTCGGTGTCGCTTCTGAGAAAGTCGAATTTAAATGTTTTAACGCATACTGTATCGAACATAAGTGTCTGGTGCTCAGACTCGGATCTTCTTCAACTCGTTCTAAAGTTTCTTCCTCAACATCTGGTGTCCTAGTCGTACGATTCCATCCATAATCAACAGTCGCAAGAACGAAATTACCGGTTTTTCGAAGATGCTTTTCAACAGAAGCAAATGTTTGGTGGTTTGGTGTGAAATCTTTCTCTGTACATTCTCACTTGCTCCTAACCACTTCCTTGACAGAACAAACGCAGTATCATATCGATCATTTGTGCGTCAGTGTAAGGTACGGCCATAGCGAACACTTTAAGAATAATGATAAATTTTAAAATTAAGCGATAAGGGTTTGACAGATCGAATCGTTTGACAATACTCTTTTGTAACTAATGTAACATCATTGTTTGCTCGTTTCTACGAGGAGTTTCAGTGTGCAATAAAACATTTACAGCCGGATTCATGAAACGGGCGTAGCACTAGTCCGACTAACGAGTTTACGCCCGTGTAAAGCGCGTTAGTTGGCCTAACCAGCTTTGCGCTCATTCACGAAACATGTGTTGCTAGGTAGCGAAGCATGCGTTGCTAGGTAGGCTGTTTATTTACGTCCATATTTGCGCCAAAAGTTAGACCCAGTATTGTACCTGTCTAAAAATCGCGTAACTTCGGCCTCTAGTTTCTTGTGTTTCCCATTGTATATTTAGTATTTATATTCAAAAACTGTACTTTTCAGTACTACGGATTAGTTAACATATCATAAAGTAAGTATTATACATAGTAGTGAATAGGAGTATGCTTTTGATTTAAATTAGTGCAACAGATGCGTAAATTTTTCGCGTAACCTCCGCTAGTCTGACTAATGTTACGCCTTGTTGATGAATCCGTATGTTTTATTATATTACCTCAGAAACGGCTGCTTGAAACTACACCTACTATATCTACCTTTTTTTGTAAAAAGATACCAGGAAACTAGAATTTTCAACTAAAAATTTAATATACCGAGGCACAAATAAGTTACGAAGCTTCAGATTAGGCGAAGTGTTGGTGGCTGGTGGCCCATTACACCGAAACTGTGATCAGATCTTGATTTCTCATTCTAAAAACACCTATATACTAAATTTTGTGCGAATCATGGTATTATTAAGATAAATATTCACAAAAATGTTTTAAAAAATAATAACTTTGTCGCCCGGTATTTTTTTCAACCTTTGAACTAAGGTATAACCTTGGCTCACCCCAACTCCAAGTGCAGTACACACAAAAATGACATCATCCCCTACATGCCTTGGAACACTTAGTTTTCACACCAAAATTCACTTATAACACATTTAAGGATAGACTGAGTGTTATAAAAATAGTCAAAATGTAGAAATTGATATTGTCCAATCATTCTAAAATGTAAAAAATCCAGACAATTTTTACTATTCGTATTCGACGCACAATGGCATTAAAATGACTTACAATGGACTACCTCAGTTGCAGTTGTGGAATTTTGTTTTACCTTATACATCTAGTTAGATAAATAGATAGTTCTTTATTTTCCAATAGGTAAGTACCCACAATAACAAGAACATGCTAACTCAATAAGAAGTATTTTAACTGGTTCTAAAAAACTAATTTAAAAACTCAGCAACTGACAAAAAAAGTGCTTGTGACGGCAAAATTAAATGATAATATATAAATGTGAAAGTTTTATATATGAATAAACCAGTAATTATATATTATTTCTCAAATCTAAAATACAGCTATGTATATCAGACAATGGTGAACGGTTAACATGACAGAATATTAATTCTGTAATAGTCATAGTAAAAATGAATTTGATGTCTACCATTCCGCCTCAGTATATCAAATGCTAAGTTTTCTAATAAATGTTAGCAAGTAATGTTACTGTGCAACAAGTTGTACAAAAAAAATTAAATTAAAATAATGTGTCTTGTATTTAAAGGAATAAAATCAATTATCAAGCTTCCTGAAATACGAATACATTAAAATTTTTCTCCGTACACGCTCAATTTGACAAATATATGTAGCATAAAAAGAATACGACACATGAACTCCGTATTCTAACTTACTACCCACAAAATACACAAATAATGTCTTAAGAACAGAAAAATCTGGGAGTTCTTCAATGTCGCGTAAAGTCTAGAATATTATTTACTGAAGAAACTACATTTTCGATATGTGCAGAAAATTAAAATTTCTGAACAGAACATTTATTAATATTTAAGCTAAGATTGTTTGACTTACATCAATCACATATAGTATTATTATCTTTCTGTAATAATTGTCATCAATATTACAGTAAATTTTTAAATCGTCTTCATGTAAATGATTTTGGATATACTAAATGCAGTGGTAGGTCATTTATACATAGCAGAAGTGATAAAGGTCCCAAATTCGACCCCTGGGGTACCCCAGAAGTAGATGTTATTACAAAGGAACTACTACTTCTATCAAAAAAATATGTTCTGAACAATGAGATAAGCTTACACGAAAAACTAAGTAAATTTAGGTTTTTTTAACAGAATGCGTAAGTCTATTATATTAAATTTCTTCTAGATATCCAAATATTAACATCAACTTGGCCTCTATCATCTAATATCTCAGTTATGCATTGGGTAAAGCAAGCTTGAGTTTTACTTAACAAAACCATGCCGATCTGTTGACAAGATTCCTATACAGCATTGTAAATAAATTGATAAACAATAATCTCAAATAATTTGGAAAGATTATACAACACGTAATTGTAAAAGGCTGTGACAAAGGTCTAATACAGTGTCATACTTTCGATTAACATTTCCAATGATAAAATATAATACTATTCTATTTGCCAGTAATATTCCAATAAATTCTGCTTCATCGGTAAGTTAAATTCATCTTTTAATGTAAATACAAATCTTCTCTCCAATAGTTTGTAAAATAAAGTAAGCCGGATGAACATAATCCCATCATTGACTTGGTTTGTAATAAATCCTACACGGATAGAAAATAAATTGAAACTGTATCATACAATATGGGATTTACGCTGCACTTGTCAAGGGTACAAATACATATTATATTATCCTCGTTTTTGTTATATCTGCAGTGCATTATCCAATGGAAAAGCCAAGGTAAGCTTCGGAAAAGCTCTCGCTGGAGGTCCTGGCGTACCTACGCCTTTATTTGTACCGGTAGACGAAGAGTAAAGGTACACGCATTAAATGGTGAAACAGCTAACTACCTGGAGCTTATGAAATTATTAATGAAAGTTTACATGCGCGATATTAAATAAGTGTTGCCTCGGAATTATTTGAGCTCGGGAATGATCTCGTTCGTTTTAGAATGAGACTTTAACTGAGAGATATTTTAAATTAGCAAATTTTACCACCATGGTATAATACAACTCAGATATAGATCTAAAAGTACAAAATTAACGTAGGTATTCTCACCTGTAAGCCCTACGCAGAATAGGCTTTTTCCATGAAATTTCATTTATATGGTTTTATATACATAGTACACGATGCTCTTATTATGCCCTTAAAACGTCATACAATTTACTTTTTGTTTTCGAGAGTTTGAAATTGGTGCTAGTTTCAAAAACGACGCGCCTGCTTGTGCCGTCACTACACGCAACTATAAAGATTTAACTAGGACATCTACCGTTAACACGCTAATAACCGATTATATTAAAATGTGCTATGTTGTTTCGTTGCTGTGTTATAAATATTTTGTTATAACATGTTCAATTGAAGTTGAATTTAGTAAGCTGATTGTAACAATCTACCAGAAGTTGATCCATGATTACGGGCTACTTTAATAGAAATAAAGGCTGTACATTACAGATATGAAGAGAATAAAGTACAGAGTTATTACACATATTAAATATTTTTTCTATTTTGTCATTCTACGTATTATTTTTTCTCGTGTCATTTAGGTTAGGATTTAGTTACTATTATTTAAATATATTATAATTATTACTCTATATTTTACTTATAATTGATGACAAAGTTAAAATTGATCTTGTCCCAAAATAAAAAAGGATACTACTTATTTTTGGATTAAAATTTTTGATTCAGTTATTTTTATAGAGAACTAGGTGACCCGGCAAACGCTGTTTTGCCATATGAATTATTTCAAGTGAATACTTTGGTAGTCGGTTTCGTTCTCATCCCCACTCCGTGCTGTTTACTGGGTGAGAAGCACAAACCTAGAAAAAATATAGATTGTGCCAGTGCCATATTGCCGGCGACCGCTAATTCATGGCTGCCCTAAAGGGTCCAGAATCACTAAAACTTGGTTTTTATGCCAATTTACGTTGGTTGTATTGTAGCGTGAATCTCATTTGTTTACTGTGATTGGTCACATTCATGTCACATTCTTTAATGACATTTAAAATGACAGCAAGTTAGTTAATTTCATATTGCAATGCAGCCATCATATTTGCACAACCGCCAACATAAAGCAAATAAAATATCAATTTTCTGGACCTTAGGTCCCTAAAAAACGCGGCACCTGTCACGTGACCTATATCATGAACTGACGCTGTCTATATTTTTTCTAGGTTTGTGGTGAGAAGTGACACCGGTAGACGCCTGGCGGGGATAACTGATCTAGTGATAATAATCGATCAATTATCTACCAGGGTTAAAAATGATTAAATTATTAAAATGGCTATTAAAAAATAGGGGTTTGTGATAGATGGGTGAAAATTAAGAGTTGTATGTATTTTTTAATGCCACATCAAAAAAATAAAAATAAAAAATTTGTACAAAAAATAAAAAAAACGTTTGGGGTGGACCACTCTTATCACTTAGGGGTATGAAAAATAGATTACGACCGATTCTCAGACCTACCGAATATACATACAAAATTTCATAAAAATCGGTCAAGCCGTTTCCGAGGAGTATGGCGTCTAACACTGTGACACGAGAATTTTATATATTAGATAGATACCTATGGAAAATTTTTAAAACAAAATGAGTTATTTTATTTTTTAACTGGATTTACAGTTTTCTCAAAAATATTTAATTTATCAAAATACGAAGGCTGCTAAATGACTAGCATTATCAAAGAAGCAGTGGCGGCCATAGCAGCTGTAATAAAACAATAGGAATAGATTAACCGAAATCATTATATGATGGAGTACCAAAACGGGTACGCTCTCCACGAAGCCTAGTCCGAGAACATCGACGGCAGATCAAAGAATCTCAGCTAAGACTAGAAATGTTCAAGTTAATTATGTCACCGGCAGCGACCAGTTACCTAGGTCACAGCATAACAACTCGGAAAATCACTATAGAATAAATAACAGCACCGGTCGTAGAATCTTCAAACTATTCCAAATGAACTTGTCAAAATTTAACATAATAATTTTTCTATAATGACATTTCTTCTTTCTGTGTTAATAATCGAGACTTAAAAGTGTGTAACGAAACGTTTCTCCCCCTTAATTCCTAACTACAATTTGTTCAATGTAAGTGGTTAAGTGATAAGGAGTAATAACTATTTTGGAAAATTAGCGAGAGCCAATAGTATCAATTTAGCCGAAAACTGGATTGAATAATAACAGCATTTTTCTCTTTCCTATCTTTTATTCTGTTCTTTAAGATAGCAGCCGGCAGTATTGATAAATCTCATGTTTTATACCTCGCTAAACAAAAGTTTGGATATTTGACTTAAAATAATACAGTCAACTTAATTTTGGCAATGGCTAAACCATTACATATACAGGGTGAGTCATTAATAATAGTACAAAGCTTAAGGGCAGATTGTTAACGTCAAAATAAAGACACTGGTTGACACGATCCAATGTATACTTGGATCAAAAGCACTCGGATATCTCGCGCCCATCACTTTTATGTTGGATCATGTCACCAGTTTATTCAAGTACACATCTACGATTTGATCACATCCATATTGAGTAGGATGCCAATCAACTTGCTTGGATCAAAGTTGAATTTGATGCGCTTTTAAAACGCCGTCGCTGATTGAATATTTCACGAATATCACATCATACCTAAATATTTTAATTTTTGTCAGTTATTGCCAATTTCGTTTAATAATTTTATCTTTAACCAAAAACATGTTATTTTTCTAAATTCATATATGAACATATATAATTAAAAAGATTAATATATAGGGTGACTTAATATAGTTTCCCAATGCTTCGTAATTTGTATAGCAGTGTAGCAGTGTGGACAAGAATTTGCATATCGAAGATTTTGGAACTCTATACAAACTTTCTAGCGTAGGAAAACAACAACGACTTGCCGAGTCATGAAGGGTAATTTGTATTTTTGTCATTTTTCTCAGTTGCTACTTGGAGCTTGAGAGAAATTAGAGGAAGCTCCAATAACCTGACGCCTAAGACCGCAGTTCCGGGTCCACATTGTCCTTATTTAAACTTTTTTTTGACAATCTTAAGGTCTTCTAAGAGCATATTAGTGATCTCTCATACACCTTCTAACAACTTAGCTATATCCAAGCTAGAAAATGCCGTGGAAACTATCTTGGATCAAGTAAACTTGTACGTTATCTAGGTATTGATCCAAATATACAAGAACAACTGTATATGATTTAGTTTGTATACACCGATTTACTATGACGACACAGAGCTCTATCCTTTAAAATAGGAATGATCTAGCCTAACGGGTCATTAAATCAAGGATTAATGATAATTCTCGTTTAAGCTGAATGTATTTTCTGTGTTTTTGCAAGAAATGAATAATTAGGAGTGTATGCACTCGTTTGGCCGATCATAAATATCTCAATTAATCATATTCACGAGACGCAATTTATTACCATTGACCAGCATCAAAATATTATTTAAGTTCCAACATCAACGCTTTTTGTCTGTGACAGGATCGTAGATAAACTTTATATATTTGTCTTCTGCAGTTCCCATTAAGCAAAGTTTGTAAAATTTTATATTGGTTAATAGAAAATTCATTCAATAGATAATAACACGGAGAATTTTAAAGGCGCATTCCGCATACCAATATACTTATTTTTTCAAAATATTCTTTTAAAAAACGAAATGTGACAAAATTTATTCTTTCAGATACTTAATACATACATACAGGGTGTTCTACCGTGAACTCCCTTGATCGTTTTCTGGAAAAATACTGATCCGAAATATTTGAAAATTTTACAACAAGTTCCGGGGGCGAATACAACTAAAATATCTATAACTTTCCAAAACTTCCGGTTATACCACAAATCAACACCAACTTTGTTATTTTATATGAAACACCCTGTATGTTGTTATTACATTTTTGGATTCTACGAAAAATATTAGGACCGTTTTGTATAACATACCATATAGATAGAAGTTATGGATTTTGCAACATTAATTTATTTAAAAAAAAATTACATATGCTGCTGTATATATGTATAAAGGACTTGGACAATGCTAAATTATGGTACATGATGAATTCAAATATATTATACCAACCGTTTTATTTGCCATTACATTTTGATAATTTCAAACAGTTATAACTTTTTTATTTCAAAAGCAATACTATGTATTTGTCTGTCTTGTGTACATTTAAATTGCCTTTTAGGTGTATTCGCTCCAGGAACTTTGCCATATTGCCAGACTCTCAAATCCAGATCCAGATAACGATCAAAGGATTTTTCGGTGGGACAACCCTGTATACAGGGTTAACTATGACTAAGTACAAAAATCTTAACCACGTGCTCAAGGAAGCCTAAAATATAAGAAAAAAAATATTACAGAATTTACCTCTATATTTAAACTCTGGGACAAAACCCTCTTTTCTTATGGAAAGTCGGTGCCTATGATAAGCATCGACTGAGATGGCTTAAACCCATAGATAAAGCTTACATCTGTCAATAATCTCAACTATCATGCGGTCGTTTATTTGCAGCATTTCTAAATGCAGACACGACAAAAATTAATATTCCTATTAATAATAACATCTGATAGATAGGTAAAAGTTAATCCAGTTGGCTGCAGTATTTTGCACTCGTTTCTCATTATTTTGTTACAAACTGGCAAAACTACATTTTCACTCATTACAACCAATCACTACCGATAAAACACACTTCCCGTAGGTACAGTTAGATGAAATGCCTATTTATTATAAGAAAATTGAATGAAAGGAATAGGTGGGAATACAGATAACAGAAAACTTTTAATGAGTCTTGTCACATAACCTAGAAAAACAAACCGGCCAACTATGTTGTGGGAAAATATCTGTATCCGACACAAATTCCTTTATTTAATAACTATAAAACGTTTAATATTAAAAAAGGCACTAAAAACTGAAGAAGAACACAAAACTATAACGTAAACACAGGAATTAAATTATGACATGACAGCTAATTTTACCGTTGTGTAGCTGGTTGTCTACTCTGTCTGTAAACTTCAAACGTGCGGAGGATGGGCCACATAGTCGTCGTTAATAAGGGTGTAATATATCGAGAAAAAAAATGTATAAATAAGTTTGGGTTTTTTTTGAAGGGTGATTCTGTTAATTGTTAATTTTCTCTATCTCCTCTTAAAATAATTGTACTTAGTCATAATTAACCTGTATATTGATTTTTGACGCGCTATTGTAAATTCATAATAGTGCCATAAAACTATAACATCCGTTTTATTCAAGTATCATCCTTCAGATTTAACTAGAGCCAATTGTTTCAAAGTGTTGGGGAGTTTTACGACTGTTTCCATTTAAATTGTTTCAAGTTTATGCTTCGAAACTATGAAATCTCGAAATGATACGTTCCAGAATAGCCGAGTATCTGTAAAGAGCAAGTTATTGGTTTCAACAACTGTTACCGAGATTTCACCAATTCATCAAGCTGTAATATTAATTACAGTCAATGACCTGACCCTGAATTAGTACCAATAAAGATTTCTTTTGTAGATATTCCATTATTTGGTAATTGCACGTATAATCCATGTAGCTGAAGTGGACTTAAATTTTATAACTTCTTTTCTTATGTCACTTAAAAAAATGCTTGACACTTTGACAAAGCTTTTCTTTTGTCGTTCATTTTCGTTTCATTATTATATAATATAGTTAAACAATTCTTAATTTTGACAATACAATATAAGCTATTATTAAAATTTGTGTGAAGATATCCACACATTTCTATCCACACATCCTATAAAAAGAGAACGTATGTCGCAGCTTAGATATAATTTGCGCCTGCGCGGTAGATACACATATTTGAATGCTACCCAAACGCTTCCGTATCAAGAGCAGTAATTAAACTAATTTCCAGCAAAATGACATCACAGATATTAATATCTCAATAACCGAACGATGTACCCTCACCAAATTTGGTAGAAAGGTGTGATCTTATGTGAGAGATACAGCAATGGTAACCACATTGGGTGTCAGGCCGTAGGGGATGCAACACAACCCCTATTAATACCGAAATATTAGTTTCTCAATAACCGAACGATGTACCCTCACCAAATTTGGTAGAAAGGTGTGATTTTATGTGAGAAATACAGCAATGGTAGCTACATTGGGTGTCAGGCCGAAGGGGATGCAACACAACCCTTATTAATACCGAAATATTAGTTTCTCAATAGCCGGGGGATGTACCCTCACGAAATTAGGTAGAAACGTGTGATTTTAAGTCAGAAGTACAGCAATGGTAGCCACATTGAGTGTCAGGCCGTAGGGAATAATTTTATGCCTATATATTGTACCAACTTTGGTGAGGGTACATCTTTCGGTTATTGAGATATTAATATTTCGGAACTAATAGGGGTTGTGCCCTCCCCCTACGGCCTGACACCCAATGCGGCTACCATTGTATTCCTCAAATAAAATCACACCTTTGTACCAAATTTGGTGAGGGTACATCGTCCGACTAGTGAGAAATTAATATTTCGGTATTAATGGGGTTGCATGCATCCCCTACGGTCTGACACCCAATGTGGTTTCCATTGCTGTGTTCCTCACACAAAATCACACCTTTCTACCAAATTTGGTGAGGGTACATCACTCGGTTATTGAAATATTATTATCTCGGTATTAATAGGGGTTGTGTTGCATCCCCTACGGCCCGACACCCAATGTGGCTATAACTGCTGTATTCCTCACATAAAATCACACCTTTCTGCCAACTTTGGTGAGGGTACATCGTTCGGTTATTGAGATATTAATATTTCGGTATTAATAAGGGTTGCATGCATCCCCTACGGCCTGACACCCAATGTGGTTACCATTTCTGTATTCCTCACATAAAGTCACACCTTTCTGCTAACTTTGGTGAGGGTACATCGTTCGGTTATTGAGATATTAATATTTCGGTATTAATAAAGGTTGCATGCATCCCCTACGGCCTGACACCCAATGTGACTATAATTGCTGTATTCCCCACATAAAATCACACCTTTCTACCAAATATGGTGAGGGTACATCGTTCGGTTATTGACAAATTAATATTTCGGTATTAATAGGGGTTGTGTTGCATCCCCTACGGCCTTACACCCAATGTGGCTACCATTGCTGTATTCCTCACATAAAATCACACTTTCTGCCAACTTTGGTGAGGGTACATCGTTCGGTTAATGAGATATTAATATTTCGGTAATAATAAGGGTTACATGCATCCCCTACGGCCTGACACCCAATGTGGCTATAATTGCTGTATTCCCCACATAAAATCACACCTTTCTACCAAATTTGGTGAGGGGATATCATTGTGCTATTTTCCAAACACTCCAAAATGAGACAGTTCCATGCAACATAGACATTGTTATTATAACTGTCATAAATATCGCATTATTATTTATCATTTAAGAAAACAAAGATTTTCTAAAATCGTTACATATTTTTCTCATCTTGTGATGTCATTTTGCTGGAAATTAGTTTAATTACTGCTTTTGATACGTAAGCGTTTGGGTAGCATTAAAATATGTGTATCTACCGCGCAGGCGCAAATTATATCTAAGCTGCGACATACGTTCTCTTGTCATAGGAATATGTGGATAGAAATGTGTGGATATCTTCACACAAATATTATTAAAGACCTAGATTTTAATAATCTATAGTTTTACACCACACATGGTGTGTTCATTATGTTATACCTAATTTCAGTTATAGTTATAGATAGCTTAAGAAAACTTAAAACATATTTCTTAATACATTCTTAAAAAACAAATAATAATATTGACAATTAATAATTTAATTATGTGCCTAGCTGATTCTATTGCATTAACTACGAAGTCTCAGACCACAAGGCAACATTACGTTAGTAAAGAGTTTCATCAGCAAGTTACATAATCTAACTTTGTGTTATATGTGATTTACTCTATTTCAACTTTGTTATTTACTTAGTACTTAGATGTGTTGCTAATTTATGAAGAAGCTCGTTAAAATTCCGCCTTAGAAAATCGTATGTATGCACAGCGTTTTCCTGCCAAGTTCAATCCTTATAGAAAATCTAGTGGCACAAACAACCCGGATCATGGGACAACGAGAACAATCCAATGAAAATATCGTTAATATATCAAAAAAATATGTCAAAATATCATCATTATAGAGCAAAATCCTTTTGCCACTACTTGTTCAATAGCGAAAATAGCGAACAAAAAAAATATTTATCATTATGTGGTATTTTCGTTTGCATTTTACCACTAATGACAATTTTGGACCACCTTCTTGGAGACTCAAGTTTGACTTACGAGAACGTTTTTGTAATTCAGGTAAAATTTTATTTTTCACATGGGCATGTGTTGAAATATAGTCCAGTCATTAAAATATTAGATATTACTTGATAATATGAGATGATTACTTTCTATAATAATTGTTGTAGTGTAGAAGAAAAACCTTTTTATAACAAACATTTCTATACTTTTTTTATTAGGAATGAATGGATTATTTAAATTATTTAACCAATAAAATCCAAAGTGGCTTCCTTACTTACCTAGAACTTCATAAACATGGTTTTTCTTTGTAAAAGCGAAGAGTCAAATTTAAACGTGGATTTTATTTAAACCTTTGTGTGTAGGTGTATTCAGATATCAATAAAAACTTACCTAAGCAATGCTCTTTCAGATCTTAGGAAAACTTTCTTGATACACATTCTAAAGATTAGTGAAATTAATCTTAACACATTTAAATATGCAGGGAGTGCATTCGCCAAAACAGGACAGCCGTTCGGTATGTAATAAAAATGGTGGTGGATACATTACACTTTAACTGAAATTCAAACGTATAGTTTAAGGTGCCCGTATCTCTCGCCGTAAAATGATCAAATTTGTGGTGTTTTTTAGGTACTGAAATCTCGAAAAATAAAACTCGTAGAGCAAAAGTAATATCAAAAATAGAATTATTGATGTTTTGTTTATCCACTTTTACTATTTAAACTTTCCTCAAATAATGTAATAACTTTTAAAATGCATTTATATGACACACATAATTTCGCTATTCTAACCCCACATTTTAACAATTATTTTCACATACTTATAAACAAAAGTGAACAATCTTATATGCAGAACTATGTAAGTTTATGTTATAACAATGTTTACATCTATAGTTGAATTTAAAAATACGTATTTTGAAAGATTTCAGTACCTAAAAATTCATTGGATAGATCGCTTTCTGATGTTAAATATTGATTTTACTTCGGTACCTTTGAATATTTGCAGGTCGCATGAAATAACATCCTTGTTATTTGCTAAACTCTATATTATTCAGTTCTTAAATGTCTAAAATTATTTATATTTGTAGAAAACACTTTTTCAGGAATACGGCGCCCTTAAAGGCGCCTACAGACACACGAACATTTCTTGAGATATGTACGCGCGTACAAGTACGCGCGAACATATACGTTTTATTCGAATTGAATACACATGTTTTGATCATTTTCTATTCAGTTTGCTAATAAAGATGGCGATAGTGAGTAATCACGATTTAAATTTATTAGCAGTGGCGTGTGTGTGCATAATAAAAAAGAAACAATACCGATTATTAAATAAATGAAGGCCACGAAGTAAATGGGTAAAAAAATGGTTGTTGCAGTGTAATCGATTTCCACATATAAATCTACTGGAAGAACTTCGTTTAGAACTGGATGATTATCGAAATTATCTCCGTAGGTATGGATGAAGATAGCTATGTACCTATTACTTTTAAATTTAGTTACATCACTAATCCAGAAACAAGACACGTGCATGAGGTCTGCCAAATCACCACATGAGAGATTATCAGTTACCCTTCGATACCTAGCCTCTGGAAGGAATTATGAAAATTTGAAATTTTCTAGTATTATCTCACCTCAATCGCTAAGTAAAATAATTCCGGAGATCTGCAATGCTATTTCGTTAAAAATTCCTTCGAATAATTTTTACTATCAGCCATGATTAAAATTAAAAACAGTTAACACGTGGGTGGATAACACGAACCGCACTGATATTATTCGCGATACGTAAGTCCGTTTTGGCTACACACAGAAAGATATGTACGTGCAACTTGTACGCGCGTACAAAAATTCAAGCAGCGACTGAATACATCTTCGACGGATATTTTAAGGCGCCTACAGACACACAAACATTTCTTGAGATATGTACGTTTTATTCGAATTGCCTACACACGTTTTGATAATTTTCTATTCAATTTGCTAAAAACATGGCGACAGTGAGTAATCACGATTTAAATTTATTAGCAGTGGCGTGTGTGTGCATAATAAAAAAGAAACAATACCGATTATTAAATAAACGAAGGTCACGAAGTAAATGGGTAAAACAATGGTTGTTGCAGCGTAATCGATTTTCACATATAAATCTACTGGAAGAACTTCGTTTAGAACTGGATGATTATCGAAATTATCTCCGTAGGTATGGATGAAGATAGCTATGTATTACTTTTAAATTTAGTAACACCACTAATCCAGAAACAAGACACGTGCATGAGGTCTGCCATATTACCACATGAAAGATTATCAGTTACCCTCTGGAATTATGAAGATTTGAAATTTTCTAGTATCATCTCACCTCAATCGCTAAGTAAAATAATTCCGGAGATCTGCAATGCTATTTCGTTAAAAATTCCTTCGAATAATTCCTACTATCAGCCATGATTAAAATTAAAAACAGTTAACACGTGGGTGGACAACACGAACCGCACTGATATTATTCGCGATACGTAAGTCCGTTTTGGCTACACACAGAAAGATATGTACGTGCAACTTGTACGCGCGTACAAAAATTCAAGCAGCGACTGAATACATCTTCGACGGATATTTTAGAGAGATATTGTCTACACACCGACGGATATATACGCGCGTACTTGTACGCGCGTACATATCTCAAGAAATGTTCGTTTGTCTGTAGGCGCCTTTAGAGAGATATTGTCTACACACCCACGGATATGTTGCGCGTACTGGTACGGGCGTACAATGGTCGTCAGCTTAAAGTCACCAGTTCCATGGTCCATTCTTTTCTAGTGCCATTTATTATACACGGTGCTAGAAAGGGACAAAACATGGAAGTGGTGACTTTAAGCTGACGACCATTGTATATGTCTCACGAAATGTTCGTGTGTCTGTAGGCGCCTTAACAGTTGATCTACATTTACGGTTGCTATGGAAACTAAGGACAATTGTTTTTCCATGGCATACCAAGCTATTTAATTGCTTTTCTTTATTATGCCATAACTTTAAATTAGCTTTTAAGATTTGAGCAATTGAAATAAATATTGAGCGTTTCGAATCCTCCGGTATTTTAATAAATTCAATATTTTCTAAACTTCTGAAGGATGCGTTCTTGTCAGCATATGTCTTCATTTCTTAAACCATTTTTATCCCTTATCCCTAATTTTTAGAATGTTTATCAAGAAACTTTTCCTAAGAACTGAAAGAGCATTGCTTAGGTAAGTTTTTAATAACCTACACAAAAAGGTTTAAATAAAATCTATGTTTAAATTTGACTCTTCGCTTTTAGAAAGTAGAAACACTATGGTTCTGGAGTTCTAGGTAACTAACAAAGCCAGTTTGGATTTTATTGGTAAATCATTTAAATAATCCATTTATTCCTAATAAAACAGTATAGAAATATTTGTTATAAAAAGGTTTGTTTTTCTTCTACACTCCAATAATCGTAGAAAAGCATGGTTAGTTAAATTAAAAAATATTAAAAAAATAATTATCACAAATATTGTAACACTTGGTATATAGGTATGTTTCTTTCAATCGATTCAAAATCACGTATTCTATGACCTCCTAAAATAATTGTAGACTTGCAATACACCCTGTATATTTTAAAAGAATTGTTGTTCACGGGCCATCATGCTTTCGTAAGGAGAATAATTGTCCATATGTAGTATTTTGTTTAAGATTAGCAGTAGAATAAATGTACACTTTGTATATCCCACGCTAAGGTATATTTATTACATCAGAATAACGTCAAGAATACTTCACTGAATAAAGAGTGCGCCAATTTGGGCAGTGTTGAAATCAAGGAACTTTACTATACCAGAATCAAAAGCTAATAGTTACTATTGTGAAATTTTACGTACTACGCTAGAAGATATTTAACGATAAAATAATCTAATACTACCAACCTCTTATATTCCGAGTTTTTCTTAATTGCCCTATAAATTACCATCCATAGTGTCACGGTACAAATTCACTTAGTTAATTTTCTGACTTAATAAGGCTTCATTCATGTAAGTATTTAAAAAAGTTGCCGTAAACTCACTTAAATCGCTATCGATGGAAGCTAGACAACCTTGAAAATAAAGTTCTGCCCTTCTCGTATAAAATTAACCTTCAAAGAGAAATGATTGTCCATTACAAATAAGGGTTTTGTCCGTATAAGAGCTATTTAAAGCTTGTCGAAATGGAACTCATTCAACACTACAACTAGATTACTACGAAAACATCGCCTTTTCCTTTGTAATTTGATTCAATATTTTTTAGAATTTATTGCTTTTGTGCTTACTATCATTAGGTGGTTGATAAGTGGACAAAAATCTGGAATAGTGAGTTCTACATGGTGTATCTAAAGTATGGCACCGAACTAGAAAAGTAATTTTCGTGAAAACTTTTCCTTCAGTCTAAAAATAGTACAGGTGTCATGCCACGATCATGTAATGCACGAATCATAACTCACAATAAGTAGGATGCAAAACAAGCCCTAGAGAATTGTGTATTAATGGCCATATTAATTCAGCAAATGACTAAACAAATGTCCGTCAAACGCTGTAACGTGTAATCGTTTAATACAGCCAATGACTAGGCTTTCCGTGAAATCACGAATTATTACGCTCAACGACTACGACACATACATAGTTGAACGTGCAAGAAGGGTAATAAGAATGAACAATGGTGGAGAAAAAAATGAATGAAGAAGTAGAATAAGATCTTACTAACATTTGATCATTATGTAATTCACACTACATGTACGGATTGTCGGAAAATAAAAGTGTCATCTCTAGAATACAACAGTTGTTGTTGTTTAGTATCACGTGTTTACAAGGTCGATGTTATATTTATAATAGACGTCTCTCAGTAAATGAAAAGTAGAGAAGATGAATTTAGACATCTATTACATAAACGTTTATTTTATTAGTCGTACAAAAAGCGTCTATAAGTGCCATCTATATTACATATAATTTTAGACCAAGATAGAGGAAATATACGGAAATACAACGTCTATTAGATTATGTTGTGTTGCCGGGGAACGGAAGAGAAATGCATGGGGAAATTACTTCGGAAAAATAACAAATAGTTATGCGATATATAAACAGGAAAGAAAACGAGTTAAAGAGCTAGTATTAGAATCTAAGAAAAAAGCATTGGAAGAATTTGGAAATAAAATGAGGAAAAATAGCAAAAACTGTTTTATTCAGTGTTAAAGTCATTAAGATCGACAACAACGTACAGTACGTTACCTACATGTCGAAAATAAGAAAGAAGACACATTAACAGAAGAATAATAAATAATGGCAGGATGGAAAGAGTACTTTCATGAATTACTAAGCGCCGCGCCGCTGGGAATATTGAAATACATGAAGAAACTGAATTAAGAATTGAAGAAGGAAATGATGTAGCAATATGGGTAGAAGAACTGAAAGAAGTAATAAAAGATTTAAAGAATGTTAAAGCACCAGGAGAATATAAAATAATCACAGAAATGATTAAACAATTAGGAAAAAAAGACTAGATATGTTACATAAAATATATAATAAAGCATGGAGAGAATAGTAAACGCCGAAAGATTGACAAACATCTTTAAATGTACCAGTATATAAAAAGGGAGATATTAAATAATGTAGTAACTATAAAGGGATAACATTATTGAGTACAGCTATTAAAATTTATGAGAAAATGATTGATAGGAAAATTAACTTATGATAGGATGGATATGGATTTAGAAAAGGAAGAAGTACAGGGAATATTTACATATTTTTATAAGACAAACAATAGGGATAACAAATATGCAACATAATAAAATATTTCTAACGTTTATTGATTTAGAAAAGACTTTCGATAACATGCCATGGGAAAAATAAGGGAAAGTTTAAATAGAAGACATACTGATGAGAGCTAATAAGCTCGAAACCAATATATGTCTAGTAGGCCGCTGACAAATGACTTTTGTTGGTATTCAATTCCTGAGTATATTATTATCTGTGTATATTTACAAAGCTTGAAGCCTATTCCTTCAGCAAAAACTATGTGATATAATTCCTCAGTTTTTTATGGGAATTAACTACAATGAGAATGGCCAAGAATAATGAATTTTGTTATGAGAATTTACGTCACTTTCTGAGGAAATGTGTTCCAATAAACTCGAAAATCGATCCCTTTTAGATCAATAAATGAGATGTTTCTGTCGATTACCTGGCATCAATAAGATTAAATTTGTTTTAATATAAATAAAATATATTTAAATATTAAGGTCGTCGCCGAGACCGGACTTGAGATTTACGACGAAGTGTGGGCTTTAGTAATAAAAAAAATATATTTGACGAGACCAGAAGAACCTTTTTAAAGAAAACAATAATTAATTATCGCCCTACTCCACACTTAGCGTTACCAAATTATATATTTGGTAGTCTGAATGGATAAATAAAGCAATGACCACATAGAGAGGTCAGCCCAGAAGTATAGCCTCCGTATAAAACTGATCTCCATGCAAAATTTGATTTGAGGTTAGATACCTGTACTATATTTATTGATTATATTGTTACGGAAGCTCACCTACCTTGTTAGTTTCTTAATTATGTTCCTGTTTACCTTAGAATTGATAACTTTTGTAATACCTTTATTTTGACGCTTTCTCGAATATTCCAGGTGATATTCTATTTGATTCTCTACACGTTCTCGACGCCGCGGAAACATCAAGAACCTTAAAAATCTATATAAGGGGTTCGGTATCTCCGTCACAGTTCAGTCAAATGCGAATAACTGAAACGTCAAAGTAAAAAATTTGACAGTTGCGAATTTGTTGAAGTACATCTGTTGTGTAATCAAGAGTGCCAATAAAGTTTGTTTGTCTACGTAATGTATTCCCACGCAACACAAGTCAACGTAGAGGTTACAATATGTTTTTTCTATTCCTTTTCTCGATGTTTATATGTATTAATGTGAATACACTTTTGGACCTGATGTATTCCGTGTGTATAAACTACTTGGTAATGAAACAAGTTTAACGGCTTGGCTTCGAAGAGGAAAGATAAAGACAACACCACTTACCTCATAGGGTTCCCCAACAGTCGGTCCAGCTTGAGCTATATACAGCGTCGACGCCGAATCGAAGACCAACTCCAGAGGTTTCCTTTGCACCAGCACCGTATCCGTCTCGTTGCAGTTGAAGAAGAGGGTGACGTTGTCCAGCGACACCCTGAAGGCGAACCTCATCCACTTGCCGTGGAACTTGGGAACGGTGAAATTCGCTATACTTTGCGAGCTGAACTGCGAGGAGTCGGTGTAAAAGAGCGACAGCACCGCCGAGTTGGCCCCTTCGGGCGCTATCTTGACACCCAGTTCGACGACCGTGTCGTACGTGTTGACTACGGCGAAGATAAAGCCTCCCCGTCTAGATCGGGGCTTAGCGCTTATTAAAATCGAGAACTCTGGGGAGAGCTTTTCGGGCAATATTTGCCGATGGGCTATCTTGACGTCTGAGCCCGTCCGGAAGCCGAAGGCGGGGAAGCCGTCGTGGCCATCCTCGTCGATGTACTGCGTCTTGGCGTCCTGGAAAGGGATCTTCACGGCCCTGAGGATGTCGTATTCTGAAACTGAAACAAACCCAGAATGAAGCATTACACGGAACTTATTCAAATTTAGTAGTTATTTGTATATTAACTATTAAGTAGGCGTTTAAGATCGGTAGTGTGAAGATAATAGCCCGAGCACATTATGATGCACTAGATGTATACACGATC
Organism: Monochamus saltuarius; assembly: GCA_025584915.1. Taxonomy (NCBI): domain Eukaryota; kingdom Metazoa; phylum Arthropoda; class Insecta; order Coleoptera; family Cerambycidae; genus Monochamus; species Monochamus saltuarius. The sequence goes on from CM046721.1 coordinate 21,781,094, forward strand.
GGTATTTAGAACACTTATAAATTTGCTATACATCACATTATGTATTTGTGTAAACAAGTGTCTTTATAAATAAAATCAAGTCATTTTTATTAGAGCCGAATTGACAGCTGTGACGGATGCCTAGCAATAATATCAACAAACGCGGTTTTGATGTACACCATATTTGGACGGTGTTCTGCAACAAGCGGTTAAGCCACATCCTTGTTGTTTAGCACAAATTAATAAAATGTATTGAATAGCTTTAGAAAATACACTTTTTGATGCAAGTGTCTTATTTATTTGTTTTTCAGTTACATATAAATCCAGGTAGAACTGTTAGAAAAACTGTAGAAGACACCCCTGATAAATGTTTTAAGATAAAAACGTTCAATTTAAACATGCCTAGTAAAGTGACAGATTTTTTCATATATGAATATGATAAAATATGGCTTTCAATAGTGATAATAGTACAGAAGACATTCGGAGTATGTCTCCTGATGTCGTTGAAGCGGCGAAAGAAGCTAAAGGAAGCCTGTTACCGGGAAAATAAAAATAAAAAACTTTACAACAAAACTTATGATGATTTTGTTCAATGGTGTTCCTTTAAAAATCGTGAAATATTTCACTGAAAATGTGTGCCTAGCATATTTTTCAGAATAATGTGAGAACTGTAAGCCTTTGTGGTCGTATTAGTTCATGTTAAAGACAACAGTACATTTACATCATAACATCGATATTAGTAAATATTCAGGATTAATAAACATTCTTAAAAATAAAAAATGATGGTGACAAACCGAAGAAGTAGAATATTGAATAGAAAAGAAATTGACACTCTTCTGAGAGATGTTCCTCATGAAATATTTTAAATAATCATGGTAAGTTGTCATCTTCAAATGTAAGATAAAATGTAACTATATTATTTTTTTAATTAGGTGACGCTGATTTCTGAGGTGGAGCTTATCGTAGAGAAAAGTTATGTTATATAACAATAGATGATATTCAGGATTTAGATCAAACTTTGATAATAACTATAAAATAATCCAAGACTAAAATACAGCGCATATTTAGTATAATTGATAATGAAAACTAGTCACCAAGATATTTGGATATGTACAGATGATATGCATCTCATCGTCAACCGGATACTGATATATAGCTACGCAATATATTCAGTGATACTGAGCATTGACGTTTTCCCTATATTATAACAGTAATAAATGCTGAAAGCAAGTGGTTGGGAAAAATACGTTGGGTCTGATTCCGTACAAAATAGCAAACTATCTGAAATTATCAAACCCAAAGGAATATACCGGGCATTATTTTCAGCGTTCTTCAGTTACTTTCTTAGCCGTCGCTGGAGCATGTATAACTAATATTAAGTGCCATGGTGGTTAGAAATCAACCACTGTTGCTAAAATTCAGTGTTCAATAAAGTGGAAATAGCAAAAAAATTATTGGTATTAATATACGTTTAACCAATAGGTGCTCTGGATCTTCCGCAGAATTTTCCAAAAATACTATTGTTACTGAAGTTACAAAAAGTAGTTCTGGCACCCATATTGAACATTTAATTTGAGTTAAATTTTTGTCTTTTTGCTCTTTGTTGTAAGTTGCGTCGGTTTGTTTATTTCAATTTACTGAATAATATGGAAATGGCTATTTAATACTTAACGATAATATTTGTGCCAAACCTAGCACATTCAAAAGGTTGCATCTGGTAAACTAAGCCTTAAATGAAAATCTTATAAGAAAGAAAATAGAATAAAATTCCCTCTATTCAAATTCTGAAACCATAGACGCACTAAAAAATAATAGGGTGATGCGTGGGTACTACACCGCCTCCCTTTTCGTCCGTTCGTTTTTTGATATTTCAGACCAAAATTACAAGGTATAAACATGTGCCAAATTTCAAGTTATCGATAAATATGATTTTTAAAATTTTTGCAATTCGAGTTCCTAAGTCTTGTCTTAGCAAAACGGACCTAACCTTCATGATGAAACATCCTTACTATATGCTATGAATATGAGATTAAAACAATGGTCCTATTTGTGGACTTCAGGAAAGCATATGATTCGGTCAAAAGGAATAAACTAAGTAATATATTGAAACAATTTGGAATACCAACGAAACTGATTAGGCTACCTATTGAAAATGACCTTAGAAAATACGAGAAACAAAGTACGAATTAAAGGTGACTGTTCGGATGGTTTTACTATTGATACATGATTGAGACAAGGAGACCTACTCTCAACGCTTCTTTTTAATTTAGTACTCGAAAAGGTCATAAGAGATAGTCAGTTGAACAGAGAAGGGCACATATTGTTTAAAAATCACCAAATAGTAAGTTATGCAGATGATGTGGCCAAAATTGCAAGTAGATAGTAGGGAATTAGAAAAAGTAACAAGAAAACTTGTGGAGGAAGGATTCAGATAAATCAAGAGAAAAGTAAGATTTTCAGAATCGGAGAACAACAAAAATATACCAATTTCAAATTGAGAACGCAGCACGGAGAGATGGAGTTTGAAGAAGTTCAAGAATATGTATATTTGGGAGCGCTGATAACAGCTAAGTGTGATGAGGAGCAAGAAATTAATAGGATAATAATAAAAGTAAACAGAACTTCAACAGCAGTCAACTTTGAAATGAAATCAAAAAAATTGTCCAGTAAAATTTAGAATGTACAAAACAATTTTGAGGCCGACAGCTCTGTAAGCAGTGAAATCTGGATCCTCAATAAGAAGTCAAGACAAAACATGTTAAGATGGGAAAGGAAGATATTAGAAAGAATTTTAGGGGACAAGAAGACGGAGGAAGGCAATTCAAGAAGAAATAATGAGGAAATATACGCAATGTATCAGGCACCAAAAATACACGAAGTTGTAAAAGCCAAAAAAATGTAGTGGCTAGGGCATCTAGAGCGTATGGAAGATGAAAGGACAGTTAAAAAAATTGTAGGGAGTAAAACTAATTACAAGAAAAAAAAGAGAGGAATCGAGGAAGCTATGGAGAAAGGCTGAAGCGATAGATCTAAGGGAAAAAACTGTAAAGGTTTGGAAAAGGAAGGCAAAAAACAGAACGGAGTGTACGACAATAACACAGTTCTCTGCCTAAAAGGCCTGTAAACAGTTTTATGTACATATTTAAGTCTTGTCTTTACTTGCCTCGCAAGACCAAGAAAAAGCAAGACAAAATTTCCAGCATTAATAGATATTATACGTACAACATTTCTGCAAAATTATAAATAATATAAATCTACTTCACCTTTAACTATTTCATGTTTTCTTATTTTTTTTAACAAGATTTAATGAAAATCTAAATTTTAATAAAGTTATTTCTCCTCAAGCAGTATATTCAGTGTAGCATTACAGTTTTATTAAGATTATAGTGTGCAACAAAAATTAAGCACAGCAGAAATGAAAGTGGTAGAAAAATTTGCTTTATATGATTTAATTAAACCGTATACATGAATTCTCCAACTAAGTAAGACTAAACTACCGTATTCAGAACATTAAATAAATCTATTTTATTGTCCCGACATATTTACTTGCAGTTCCGTAATTTTCAACATGGTAAAATATGCAAATGAGACCCCGAACAGTTTGAACAATAAACAGTACGTAATTCTCATTGAATTTATTATGTTTAAACTTAATATTACCATATCGCAGTATCCATGCACATTGTTGTGCACAATTGCTTTGTCCAATAAGAATTAACGCTACCTGTGAAATTACAGATAAAGGTTTGCAAACTATCATTAATTATAACAAGTGGGGTATTATTAAAATTGTCTCCTGGGGGAAATACTGATTTCTATGTTGTCTGAAAGAAAATATTTTCGTCACTATTTAACTAACAATTTTAATGTTTATTAGATAATGCATACTAAAAATACAGTTTTTCCTTAATTTAAAAGCATTAAACCAATTCAGATAAATTTTCCAGCAATTCCTATGATATGCATTCATGTACATTCATTCGTACAACAAAGAAACATATTTAAAAAACTTTGCGAACAGAAGTATACAGGGTGATTCGGGACTTATCCAAAAAAATTGTTTTGAATGTACAAGGGACTCTTACAAATACAATTTTGTTAAAAAAAAATCAAAAAGGGTAGTTCAAAAATGATTTAAAAATTTACTTCTTCACGACACCGGAAACTGGTCCACTGTAAAACCTGACCTTCCGCAAGGTAGGCGACCGGCACTTCGGCAAAGTGTAACAAAAAGTAAACGGGCAAAAAAATTAAAATAATTTTCCAAGGAAAGATATAAATAAAATTTTATAACACCTATGTTATGTCTTATGATGGTCAGTGGTCGCGCGGTTTAAGGCGTCAGTACTTGAATCGAGGTGACTAGATCGCTGTGGGTTCGACCCCCGCAGCCTGTAAACCGTAAATTTTACTCCAAATTGTGCTTAACAGTGATAAGACCAATTTGTGTAACTATCACATTGTCATAAATATCCCAAATATGTGATATTGTAGTATGCATTTTATAACTGAATATTCTAGGGTAAATCTAGGGGAGATAGTGAATAAAATTATTTAAAACGTTTTTTACTTATTTGCATTTAAAGAAAGAACAATAGATTTTGCAGAGTAAACTTAATTAGGAGTATGCCACATTATCTAAAAGGAAATGAAGCTTACAAATTCAATTAAAAAAAAATATATTACTTATTTTTTCCATTACTTCACCATGTCATCCGACTCTATTAATTAAGGTGATAAGATCAGTAGAACAACAAGTGCAAAATATTTATTTCTGACATCTTTCAGCATCTTCTGGGTAACGATTTTCGTTCCTTACCGGAAGTAATACCAGTATTTGTATGAATTATTATTCCCCAATGGAAGTTTACTAATCTAACTAAGCAATAAGGATTCACTTAAGATGCCAACATAATACGTTGAACAATGACAAATTTGAATATTCTTGATTTCGTCTCAGTTTGCAGGTATTTCTAATGTAAATAACAGATTTTAAGTAGCTGAACCTGTGCGGAATCATGTATTCCTTTCATACCGTTCTTTCTAAATTTAACTTATAATTTATGAATGATAAAAATTTAGCAGTGGGATTTATAGTCCGTCTCCGGTCGCCAGAGAGCGGTCTCCAGAAATTATGTGAATTTCATAATGAAATTCATATAATTTCGAGAAGGAGATATAAGATACCACTGTTACAGTACACTGTATTCATTGTCCGTCTGAAATTATTTGAATTTCATTTTGAAATTCGCATAATTTCTGGGCGGAGATCACTCTCCCGCGACTGGAGACAGACTATGAATACCACTGTAGGACACTTTCACGCAAGCAGCATTTGATTTATAAAACTAATTTAAGGGCGCCGCCACCGTGTATTAGCAGAGTAGTCTTCAAAACAGTAAGATTCCCTGTAATAGCTAAACTATTTATGGCTGAAAAAATATCGATAACTGTATATTACCTGATCATAGTATGGTTACATATGGCAATAATCAAAACAAGGTGCATATCGACATAGATGATTTTAAATTTACCTTTCTCTTCTACAAAAAAATTAACACTTTTTTTGACTGCAGCAAAACACTCATAAAGGATGAACTTACGAAAGGTTTGTGTTCATTTTTCTTACTTTGGCCACATTCAATAATGATTTTAACACATTTGTATAAGTTTTTGGAAGACATTCCTTTAAATCAGAGACAACATGATTTGTTCCAGCATGATTGTGCTCCAGCTCATTTTTTCATGGCCGTTAGAGAACATTTACACCAAACTTTTCCACATAGATGGGTAGGAAGGGCCGAACCTGTTTTATGGCCTCCAAGATCGCCTGATCTGAAACCCTCTGGATTTCTTTGTTTGGAGATATTTGGAGACATTAGTGCATGGTACACCTGTAAATAGCCTGGAAGTGCTGCAGCTACGGATTAATCAAAAGTGTAAAGAAATCCAAACCAAGGAGGGTGTTTTCGAAAGAGTTAGAATATCGTTGAGACGAAGATGTCGTTTTTGTTTGTTAAAAGCTTACTTTGTCGGTTTATTCCTAATAAAATAAAATGTTTGAAAAACGAATTGTGCTCCGCAACCGTTACTTTGCGGACCCATCTTTATTAAGACTTTTCTGCTTATTTTGGTTCATACTATTATATCTCCTGAAATATTTTACACTCTTTTCTTAACACTCTGTAGAACAGTTTTGCTGCTTGAAATATTTATTTCAGTTAATATAATCAACATCGCGAAATTAATGTGTATTGAATAAATACATTTTTAGACTCCTCCAACCAATAGTTTCACTTGGAACTAAAATAAAGCAATATTGAATTACCAAATATTTGTTGACATTTTTAAAAGATTGAGTGAAGTAGTTTTTTGGTTCTGCATATAACCGTGAAAAACTATTAATCTGTTTTTTCTCAGTGTACCTTTTTTAAAACTAATCAAAGGCTGTCCAAAATAAATAATCATTTTCCAAAAATCTCTATCCTTAAAAAAATGAAAGGAAAAATATAGTGACACAAGCGTCTTGTACATTTAACTCACATAAAAAACTTTTTTCCCAAAACTTGAAAGTCTTCAATTATCCAACTAAAAACTAAAGCAAAATTATACTGAGGTAAGTTGATTTAATTCAAATTATTTAAGTCCAAGGAAGTTTGCCTTAAAGCATGGTCCATTCTTTACTGAACACCTTTAGTCTTAGTAAATGACTGTATATTTACAAAATTGTCTTTGACATACTACTAAATTATATTTTATTTATTAACTCTATTTTCATCAGTATCGTTATAATTTTTGCTCAACATGAAATGTTTCTTGGAAGCTTTGCAACCGTGAATTATTTTGTACCCTATAGAAACTCGTTATTATTTTAAATACCTATTCCATTATTCACTTCCGTAACATCTACATTAAGATCTTTCTCATTAAATACGGTATAATGAGATAAAACGCGCCGACTGCCTCCTAGAAACTAAAACGGAGATAACATTATTACTTTTGGGCTGGCTATGAGCGAGGATAAAGCAAAGGCAACAAATTAACGGCTAATGAAAATAAATAAATAACTGTAGCCTGTTCTGTTATAGCCTGTTGTGGTCGAAATGAATTATATAAGCTCATCTTCATATTGCGGAAGCGGAGAATCAGAGGAGGGCGAAAACGTTTTATGGCTGGTTAGGGCATGACTGAGGAGATGGCAGTTGCGATTAATATAGTACGAGGTGTGATAATAATACTCCCGAAATATGCAACATGTGTCGTAATCAGGTTTTTACTGCGCGATACTAAATTGCAATCAATCGGGTATGGTATATCAACATTTAAAAAATATAGTGTTTATCATAAGAACCGAGACTGAGCAGGTGCATTTAGGGGGTCCCAAAATATTGCAATTTAATCAAACATACAAAATTGTAAACAGGCGGAATTACAGTCCCTCAAAGTGAGATGAAATATTTCGAAAAAAATTAATATCTAAATTACTTTAACAAAATTTCGTACATGATTTAGGTTTATTATTGGTCTTCTTTGACTATGAGTTCAAGTAAATTGATGTTCTTTGAGAGTGAGTCGCCTCTAAAATTATATCAAACATTTTTCTATTTATCGAATTATAAAAAAAATGATATTGCGCAGGGAATTTAACTTAAAACACTGTTTTACTCGTGTTTAATTTTCAAAAATTTTAAGATCAAGAAAAAAGGCATTAATTAAAACAATATTTTAATTTTGTTTATTAGAAGAAATCAAAAGGTGGATAGTAGAGTTTATCTTTAAAATTTAATAGTTGGTAATAAAACTATAAAATAAAAAAAATATATTAAAACTAAAGAAATTGTTCAAAATGGACACCATAAATTTACTCTTCGCTGAAAATTTAATTTGTCTAATAAATGAAGATCGTTTCTTATAACGTTACATTTATGCGTGATACGGAATAGAAGGAATAAGCAAAATCCTTCAATGTTCCTAAAAGAAAATAGCATTTTTGTTATAACAGGTGATCGTGGTGGTGGCCAATTTTGAGGACAACTATTTCCTCGTCCTAACCATTTATTTGGAAAGTTAAAATTCAAAAAGTATTTATCAGTAGCACTAAAATTAGACGGTGCCACATCATGCATAAACCAAAACTCTAGTCTAAGTTGCTACGGTAGATCTTTGATTAAATGAGAGAGTAATTTGCAGAAATCCCAAATAACTTTCGCCATTTAATCGATTTGGCAAAATAACTAGTCCAATAAAAAACGATGATTAATACGGGTCCAAACTATTATCTTAAACTCACGTTAGGCTCGTTCGCGGTAGCGATTCCGAACTATTTCAGGATTAATTTACGGATCTGCTCAAGCGCAGTTTGAATTTGATCGTCCGAAATGGAAACTGCGCTTGCTCTCATCTGTAAATTAATCCTGAATTAGTTCAGAATCGCTACCGCGAACAAGGCTGTTGAATATGTCTAGGAGTTATTGCATACTGGTTTACATCGGAATATTTGTGAAAGTTGTCAACATTTGTAATTCCTTTGCGAGTGAAACAAGCCTCATCAGTGAAAAGAATTTTCTTGCGAAAATTAATATCCTGATGCAAGATAACCTCACAAAAGATCACTCGTGGATCCAAATCTTGAAGTAATAGTTCTTGCACTTTTTGAATTTGACGTACTTAGATGTACCTAGTAGATTACGTTTAAGAATTCGATGTGTGAAAGTTCTTGATAATCCAGTTTCTCGAGATAATCGTTTAGTAGGTGTACTTATTTGCGGTGTACCTTCATCTTTTTTCGAAATATTTGGCTCCAGTTTAACTTTGATTGCGTGTATAACTTTGTATATATTTTTTTGTATATTTGGTCAAAATGCGTTATTTAGGGATCGTTGTTGGTTTGAGGTCAATATCCTCAGAAAGAAGAAATGTTTTTAGAGAGAGAGACTGTTGTTGTGGTCAGCAGAGCTGTTCGAACGATGAATTAAGCCTTCCTCACGGTGATCAGGAAGGGAGAAAAAGTTCGATGAAAATGTCCGCCAAAACGGCTAACGCAGAACGTTTCTGTATCATCTGGACATTCAAAATTCGCAAAGCTCAAAATCCTATCAGATCCTTCTTGCGAATTATGGGCATTTGTATATATGTAAAAGCGGACTCTCCAGATCTTGGACTGCCCATCGATCGCTCGAAGTTCCCAGCTCACCTATTGCATATTATGGGCCCAAACCACGTTCGTTTGATATTAATAGGTTCTCCTTCTATCTTGAAGATAGTTTGGTGCAAACAACATTATTTAATTTGTTAATAACAATTTACAAATGAAAATTTGACTCTCAGGGTGCAAAAATTAGAGAATTTTTAAAAAATATTTCTTATCATGAATATAATATAGAATTGAGAGACAGATATGAATATTTAAACAAAAAATTCGCTTCCTTGTTCAATAAACAATTTGGAAATTGTTTAAACAAAATATTCTAATTTCAAAATTTTCTAATCAGGCTACAAAGATAAATAGTTGTGAGGGTCTCAACGCTCTATGCATCCAGTAACTTTTTGCGATAAAACACTATTATCAGTTGTTGAGAATTTGAAAACACCACTTTTAGCTTAACCCAGAGCCAACGACGGGGACGTAGTGTTTCACTGGCTCCATTTTCAAATATTTTTTTGGATTTTTTAATTTTTTCTATTTTTTATTTTTATATAGAGAATTTATGGGTAAAGACAATTTTGCTACCATTCTATTATCCTCATGGGTACACTTACTAATGGGATTCATCTTGAAAGACAAAATTATATAGCCTTATGTTTGCATGATTATCTGTGGTTGCTATATATATATATATATATATTTCAAATAGTTTTTAGCTTGTGGGGGGACTTTTTTCCATCATGCGCCACCTATCGGAAATGTTCAAAACAAGCATTCTAAATGAGCTGTGAGACCCTCAAAACTTTGTAGCCTGATTAGAAAATTTTGAGATGGGATTATTTTGTTTAAACAATTTCCAAATTGTTTATTGAATAAATAAGCAAATTTGTGGTTTAAAACATACTTATTTATTTCTCAATTCCATGTATATTTATGATAAGAAATAGTTTTCAAAATTCTGTAACTTTTGCACAATGAAAGTCAGATTTTCATTTGTAAATTGTTATTAACAAATTAAATAATGTTGTTTGCACCAAACTATCTTCAAGATAAGACTTAGGATAACCTATTAATATAAAACGAACGTGGTTTGGGCCCATAATATGGAATAGGTGAGCTGGGAACTTCGAGCGATCGATGGGCAGTGCAAGATCTGGAGAGTCCGTTTTTACATATATACAAATGCCCATAATTCGCAAGAAGGATCTGATAGAATTTTGAGCTTTGCCAATTTTGAATGTCCAGATGATACAGAAACGTTCTGCGTTAGCCGTTTTGGCGGAAATTTTCATCTAACTTTTTCTCCCTTCCTGATCACCGTGTCCTCTCAAACATATTATCTGTCAGCAGAACTATACTTTTACTGTCCAGGGTCATCCGCAAAAATAGAACAAATAACTTCCTAAGGTCATCTGGTTAGTCTCTTTATTACCACCAACGAAAGAGAATAATTTATATTGTGATGACGATGGAAAGAAAGGAAGATATTGTAAGTATTTAAAATTATATAGTCAAGTATAGCGCCCCCCAAAATACAGAGAGATAGACAGAGTAACCAAAATTAGACAAATGAAGATAAGAAGTCTTTGCTGGAAGGATATTTGTAGGTACCGAGGAATAGTTAGGCATAATTGTTCAGTATTAAAGTGAAATTAATAAATTCAGTTAGTAAAGAAAATACTAATTGTTTTACAACTTAAAGGAAATGTGAATGACTGTATTACGCCTCACCAAGTACAAAATAGGCTCCGTTATGGTACCTGTTTTCGGGAAAATTTTACTAGTTCGCATCTTTGTTACAAAAACAGATTGTACGTTGCATAACCGGCATTGTCCAATATCATTAATACAGGAATATGTTTGTTTTTTTCAGTTAGGGTAATAATTCCACATATTTTGACGTTAGTGCGTATTTGTTTGTGGACACCGTTGTCCATAGCTGTTTTATTCATTTTCTGCACACGCTTTATTTATCTCTAGTTATTATTATTAATAGACCTGTGTCTCCTTTTTAATCAGCTTAATAAGTGTACCAGTGAGTGAGCATAGAACCGTGGCTTAATAAAAAGCTAATAGGGATAAATTCAATTAAAATAATAAACATAATTTTGCTACCTTTCAATATAAATAAGGTCGTTGAGATACTGTTAGGAACGATAATTATGAGGGAATAACCTCTCCAGTTACAGTAGATACTCGTTAAGCAATAATGAAATAAGTATGTCAACTGTATGTAAGTCTTGCATATAGAAAACCTTCTTACAATGAAGCTACCACTTTTATCATCAAAAGCAAAATAAAACACAAGAATTTATACACAACAAACGAAATGTTCCATCAGTGGGATTACTCCAATTTGTTTATATCATTTAGCAAAACCTTAAAAGAGACGATAATTTAGAATTTCTGCAATACTAATTAATTTTCGCCGTAGAAAAACCCATGAACGATTTAGATTTTTCTCGTGAGAAATTTCATATTTCCTTAGTAATTATACGCCATTAACGTTGATATATACATACCAAGTTTAGAAAATTCCCCTTCTCCCAATTCCATACAGTTAAACTTTATACGATATCGCAACCCTATTAACCTTGGAGGGAAAACACCCCCCTGAGAGTTCGTAGGGATTGTTTCCTGGCGGAGCGGGAATTCTTGAGTTTCAGGAACATATTTTCTGGCAGCGAATAAGAAACTATTCCATTTCCATTTATACATATTATTTATTATTTATTTGTGCCCTAACTTCTGAAGGAAACGCCATTACTTTCAAATTTATCTTGTAAATAAAAAGATTAAATGAATATCAACTTTTTGTATGTATTTTTTTTATTTCGTTTAGGTTCCTCGCCTGCTAGGGCATTGGAACGGATACTTAAGCTAAAGCTAAAGCGTGTGTCAAATATTGCTATACATATTTATTGCATGCAAAATTCTAATTATATTATTAAATTTAGCTGTAGGATGCAGAACTGATTTAAGATTTCCCGAGATGTTGTACCGTTCCCGGGGTTCAGCATACACTGGGCAATCTAAAAGGATGTGCTGTACTGTCAGGCGTCTATTGCAAGTTGCATATGAGTATGGATTGGAGGCCATCATTAGGTAACCATGTGTGGCACGGGTGTGTCCAATTCGTAATCTGCGGCATACAATTTTGTCTTTTCTGTTCATTTGTGGTAGATGACTGGAGTTTATTTTTTCATGGATTTGCCTTAACTTTGTATTTGTTTGGTCCCACAAGCTTTGCCATTTATTTAAAATGGAATTTTTAAAGGCGTTCTTTAAACCCTGGTAGAGCTGAATCTTTTCTACCGTTCGATATAGGGAAAGTGGTTCCTTAGCATCACCATCCGCTTTTTCATTTCTAAGGATGTTGATGTGTGATGGTACCCATATGATAGTTATAGAAATATTGCGTGTCTTAAGCTGTTGGTAGGTGTCGTGTATCTTCTGTACTTAGGAATTCTGAGTGTAAATATTTTCAATAGAGTGAATGGAAGCGAGGGAATCTGTACATATTGTTTCTTGAGTGTTCCTGTTATAAATTTCAGTGCCATCAGGATGCTGTACAGTTCACCAGTATGAATAATGCAGATTTTAGGAAGAAGGTGTCTTGATATGGTAGAATATGTAGTAACAACAGAGCAACTAGTGGCGTCGTCATTTTTGGAAGCGTCTGTATATAGAATATTGTCGGCCCGTTCTGAAGTGATTAGTTCTAGGAATTCTTGTATAATGATAACATTGGGAGTCTCATGTTTATTATATTTACATAAGACTTTGTTAATGGAGGGTAATACTTTGTTCCAGGACGGAGTTGTAGAAATGGGATGAGGAAACGTTAAACTGAGATTGTAATTACCTAACAAAGGTTTTAATATTTGTGAAATTGGTGGTAATCTGGTGTGATAGGTTGGTAAGGTGCTTTGACGGTGTTTGAGAATATTGAAGACAGGATTTCTAGGGCTAGCAGAAATCCTAGCCGAGTACGTTAAAAGAAGTTGTTCACGTTTTAATGAAAGCGGAAGTTTGTGAGATTCACAATAAACGGGGATGTAATAGGGCTAGATTTAAAGGCTCCAAGACAGATACGTAATGCTGAGTTATGAATTTTGATCAAAATATCTAAATTTGATTTGCTAGCAGTGAAGAAGATTGTACTAGCATAATCCAGTTTTGAGCGAATTAAACTTCTGTAAATTTTTAGAAGAGTTTGTTCTTCAGCTCCCCACTGATGATGAGATAAAGTTTTCAAGATGTTAATGTTTCTCATGCAGTTCTTTTTAACTTCCTGGATATGATATTTCCAGCACAGTCTACTATCAAAAATGAGACCTAAAAATTTATGTTCTTTCACAACTTGTAATGGTATGCCGTGTAGTATATAAGTGAAGCAAGGTTTGTTCTGTTTCGGCTAAATTTTATTACTTTAAATTTAGCTGAGGAAAACTTAAAACCTGTTATTATTGACCATTTGGTGACATCTATCACTGATTTTTGGAGTAAGTAAGTGTTGTTGAAGTAACCTTCCCTGCAGAGAAAAGTATAAGATCATCTGCAAAAAAGGCATGTTTAACTGGAGGTTTGATAAGATTGCCCAAGTCGTTAATGGCAAGAAGGAATAAGGTAGTGCTTAATACTGAGCCCTGTGGTACTCCGTTTTCTAATGTGAATACATTAGAGCTTTTTCTGTTAGCTACTACTTTACAGGTTTTGCTTGTTAAGAAATTATTTAATAACGATAGTATGTTTCCTGATAAATTGATTTCTCTCAATTTATTATAAATTACAGATTTCTGAACTGTATCAAATGCACTTTCCATGTCAAATATTACAGCAATTACTTCTTGTTTGTTGGCGAAAGCATCAGCAAGATCATTCCTTGTCGTATCTTGTGAGTGTCTCGCATATTTTTATCTCGCAATTTTGAAAGACCCTTGCACAATTCTTGCGAGATTTTTGCATACAAATGATAAACATGGAACGATATTACGAATTTGGTAACAGTGGTGGTTATTCTCGGCCAGTTACGGTTTCTCTTGGAGCTCACACGTAACTATCGATATAGTCGATCGTTGACAGTGGAAACGACCAGTTTTATATGTTATTAAACAACGAGTTTAATATGTGAAATAGAATCAGAGGTGTTTCAGTGAAGTGGTAGTGAATTTATAAATTAGTTCAGTTCAACATAACTAGACCTAGACTGAATAAACTATGATTTTAAAAATAATTTTATATGCTGGATGTCCTTTGAATAAAGTATATATTTGGAATGGAGTATTTTTTTTTCAGCTAATGTTCCCTTACATCTTTGTTCTTGCCTCGCAAGACTTTTTTAAAATCTTGTCTTTCGAGCTGATAACTCTTATCTTGGACAAAGGCGAGAAAGAGCAAGACAATATTGCGAACGCTAATTATATTGAATTCATGTAGTCATTTAGATTTACATGGCCTGATGTGGCATCATAATACAATATGAACGACCTAATGCGGCGTTTGTACCGTTTGACTTCCTTAACAAAAATACTATAAATGTACACTTAAAACAGTTACATAATATCAACGATTAAGGGTATCCATATTAAGACAAATTGTCTATCAATTTGTCTGAAAAATTATTAAAATTTCACTTCAATACGCTGCTGTCTGTCTCCTCAAAATAAAAGTACATATCCCTACTTCTTCTGATTACTACTACCACTACTACCACTACTACTACTAACTTTGTTAGAAAAGTTGTTCGTTGCTCATTTGAACTAAATTATATAATTTTCATAAAATTGTAAAAAGTAATATAGTTCTGAAAATACTATATATCGATACGGAAGCTCACCTACTATGTAGTTTGTGAATTATGTTCTTGACATTTGAAATTATTAATTTTGTAATATGCTTATTTAGACGTTATCTAGAACATTCCAGGCTATATGCGATGCATTCTCGACAACTGGGAAATCTTCTAGAAAACGTCAAAATAATGGCATTACAAAATTGATATTTATTAAAAATTATTTCGAAAGCAAACAGGAACATAATTAAAAAACTTTGCCGTTGGCAAGCTTCCATATTGGTATCTCTTATACAATAAAAATAACCTTTAATGATACAAATAAGACTGAACTGTAAAAAGTTACACATAACATTTATTATATTAACACAGTGGATTGTATTAAACCTACACACTACTACAGAAGTTAGTAAAAATATACACAATTCCGTGTAGACCTCGATTAATACAGTATTGTGTTTCCCTGTAATTATTTTTTTACAGTGTATACATCTATTTGTCATATTTTGAATCATAAAAATATATTCTTTATAAGAAAATTGTCATATGATGCTTTACAAATCTGTCCAGGATAATCGTGATCCATAATCTAAATATCAATGCGTTTAAATTTGAAATCCGTGTAAAATCTTTCAGAACTTTATTAACTTAATCACATTTTTAATTCTAGTAAATACCAATGCGTGTATCTCAGTTTTATAACGCAAAGTTTATTGTAGAGCAATATTAACAAATTTATAGCTCCTATCTAATAAATTCCTGCATAAAATGGTTTACCGAAGTTAATATTTGAAAAAGTTCCAGCAGCGTAACAATAACCTTCCACTTTACCCGAAAAAACGTATCCATTCCAAGTTGTCCAACTAACTCGGAGTTTCTAAAGTTTTTCTGCTATTATCTAGTTGATATATGACAAAGTCAATTTCCACCAAGCGGTTTCTTATTTTATGAAACGGGTTCCTTCGTACCCAATAGCATAAACTTAAAAGTTTCGCATGTCAAGCAAAATATAAGAACTAATTCAGGAAGTAGCTATATCCTGGAGATGTATGTATATGTTTGTTACCGGAAATTGATATTTGTAGTTTAAAAGGTTTCTGAATATTGGACTGATATTAGTTGATCTTTGCCATTTTAATTACAAAATCTTTAGCACTAATAGTGCTAATGCAATTTATAGTATTGAACAAGCTATTTATGTTTTTGTGTCATTTTATTACTGTCAGTATACGAGTACCTAGAGTACTTAGGGGAGAATGGGGGAATGGCGGTCAGTTAAGCCAAATCACATATAAATCAGAAAATATTGCTTTCTTGCCAAATGTAAATATTATAGGAGATAGCCTCATCTATCCATTAGACTGTGGTCTACCACTTAAATCAAAATAATAATCTGAAAAAGAGTGGCTAGCTCCTGACCAATGTCGTAACATTGACCAGTATTCCCCCACCCTGCGGGTAATACCGGTCAGCCAATTTTCAGTGCTTTTTATAATTAGGACGACATGTTTGTCAGAAAATAAAGAAACAGTATTGAATAGAAAGGTATAATAAAGTTTTTTATTTTAAGTTATAAAGAAATAACAGGTTGCAACTTAAAAACTACGACATTAAAACTAAATAATAAAAAATACACGGATAGTTTTATTTTCTTAAACAAATATTGCACATACAATAGTTTTCAGCAGTGTCCCAACCACTACATAACTCGTGAATCCATTGGCCGCGCACTATACAGCGGTACCACAACTCACCATCTCTCCCAAATTCCTCGCAGATAAGACATATTTCATTGCTATGTTCGCTTTCCATGTCATTCAATTTATCATCCTGACAAAGAGTTTTTTCATCTATATTTTCTTCTTCTGATGAATCGCTTTGCAACATTTTCTTTAAATTTTTCTTAAAACCCTTTTTATTTTTAAACGTCACCTTTGATTTCTTTTCTTTTTCGGCTTTTTCTTTTTTGTCTTTTTTGTTTCCTTTCTCTATTTTTTCTTTTTTCTTTTTTGCCTGTTCTTCCTAGTCGTCCTAGGCATCTGTACAAAATAAAGCATATTAATTTAAAATATTTTATAAAATATACATCCTACTTAGTCATATGAAGGCCTGTCGGATAATACCGGTCACGACTGGTATTGCCCCAACTATTTTGACCGGCATTTCCCGAAAGCAATCTGGCAACCTAAACCTAACCTAAAATTATTTCCTTCATTTATGCGCCTGTACAAGTAGAATCAAACGACAAGATGCTCCTTAAGATATTCCGTGTTACAACGTGCAGAAAAATAACGTACTTGAGTACTTACCTTGGTTTTAATTCGTCAAAGTATTACAATAAAACGAGGTACTAACTTCACTGTAAAAACGCAGGTCTTCCACTGTAGCTTTGAAAGCGAAACCTGTTAGATTTAACTTATACCGATAGATAGTAGATGGCGTCACATATCTAACGAGTTGCGTACTTTTATCATAGAACATTTCGAGTGACCGGATTTACCCACCCGTGCGGTAGTACCCGTTCCCCTACTGCAACAAAATTTTCTTTGCTTATTCTATCTACCGTTTCAATTTGTTCCAAACAAACAGGAACACCCTGTATAACGATGAGTTTTTGTAGAGTACAGAAATGGAAAACACATCAATCAGCCAGTTGATATTAATACTTTTGAGGAAATGCCATGTAATATAGTACTGTTCCTGGGTCTTCGAAATCCTCAACAATATACTGAAGATTGTTTTCATAGATCATCTGCTGTTGCTTGCATATTCAGTCGATTTATTAACTGTTAACAGACATTGTGGTTGGCGCTCTAACACAGTGCTAGAAAGCTACAGTGCCTTCATAAATGATTACAAGCCACATGACCAGGACTGTGATTCTCGAAGAACTTGTATGCAAATAGATTTCTTGTCTCTCTCAATTGCCGTAGCGAGAAAAAGGATATTTGCATATGAATTGCTCTGCGATTGATTTGAGATACTCGACCCTGATCACGTTGCTTGTAATAATTTATAAAGGAAAATAAGAAGAAGGTGGTCTCTTAATATTTTGGGTAGCGTTTTAGGCATTGATGGCTATTCAACAAGTTCAAGGATTCTGGAAGTAAACTTACTTTCTAAAAATACAGCCCACTTATCATCTGCTGGACTTAATTTAACAAATTGTTCAGAAGTTGTAATTAATTTTTACAATAAATAAAGGTTGTTGATTTTTTAATTAATTTAATTGTTAATAATAACAAGTAAAAGTGATGGCTATCTTTGTTTTTATCTATTCTTTAACTTTATTTGCGTGTTATAATTATGAATTTCAAATGAGGATGCTAAATGTGTCATAATGACCGCCGTAGATTATAAAATATAATAAATCTGTGTAATATTTACTAATAATATGTTAAATATACATCACTTCATGTTTACTGAACACAACTCTGTGTTCTGTATCTCTACTTGTTGTTGTTCTTGTGTAAAGTTTACACATTTAATGATACAACTAATATTGAAATGTGTTATAAATAACATTTGTTATATTAACACAGTGGAATGTGTTAAATCTTTTACACACTACTGATGAATGGTTTGCACATAGCATATTGCTAAAATAATTGATCTAATGTAATAGGTGTATATACACAACATATGACAAGAATTTATACCTGTAGGTTACAATTTCTTTGAAGCTATGTTCATTTTCTTGTATCTATTTGATTGCATTTGTGCTAAGGCACCTTCCTATTTTGCTCATTTCTTAACCAAAATTCATGAACATTTGTCTTAACTAAGATTCTTTTGGGATTCTAAGGAAACTAATAGATTCACCAGTTTTAGTTTTTCATTTTGGTTTTACAAGTAGCCACAATAAAATTTGTTCCCCCAGAATTATTACGCAATATAATTTAATATTTGACATAAAAGTATGTGTTCTTAACATTACTAAAATAACCAATACCAGAACAACAAATATTGCGCCAAGATTTAAAAATAGTTCCAATAATACAAAAATTATAACACGCGACACAGAGGTACTTCTAAAATACAAATCAAACAACATCTGACGTTTTCGATTTTTATACCAGTGCCATCATTCGTGAATTTGTGGACGGGAGGAGCGAAGGGAATCAGCAATTTGTAGGCAACCTTCTCAGCTTAGGGATTTTGGTCATCACACTTATTATGCAATATTATACTAAATCGCATTATTTTACACTAGATGTATGTACCTAATTCGAATTCTTAGCGTCCAAAGTACGATTGGTCTCCCAAAAGACATTATTTGATTAATATTTTACTCACTTGTCTGTCTTGTCGCATGATATTGCATTCGAAAATTGTAAATTTACAGTTTATAAAATTCATCTGACAGAATTATTTTTAAAATTCAGCCTGCCTTCCATTTCCTTCACATTTTTCACCAACCTCGAAGAGACAATTGCATTAGCAATTTATATAAAAGTTAAACACAGTGTACATTTTACAAGAACAGAACGAAACAGCCTTTCCAATGAACGTTATACTTAAAATTTAATAAATACACAAGGGTCAAGGTGTCATGGAACAGAAACAATTTAACTTTAATCTTTCTCTTCTGCCCCTATAATCTTCTTTCCGTGTTCTACTTTTAAAACGTAATAAAACTAATTTAATATTAATCAATCATATCTGATCCAGGAAAACTTGCTGAAAATGTAAAAGTAATGAAAGCAGAAGTTATTAGAATTATATTATTTGTCTAGACTGATCTTTCGAAATGAAAGGATTGGAAGGTGTCTCTCTTTGTACTATACCTTATTTTTAAACTAAGAGGAGTGATTTAAATTTCTCGCGCTTAAACACTAGCTTGTTATTGGTTAATTTGTCGCCAAGTTTACACAACTTCACATAAATTCATGTTTATTGTCAATGTCAATACATTTAAAATGTCAGTTATATTTGGCTATGGATAACGTTGCCACTTCGTTGATTATTTTGTGTTTATTCTCCCTCCTAGTTAATCCTAAATCAAATGAAATAGTTCTGTTCATCACTCAGCAACGAATTGTATTGCTTTTTGCCTATTTTCTCTTTTATTTCAAATTTACCGCCAAAATGATCTAGTTATATTTTCTAGTTAATTTTTCCTTTGTATATATGACTTCTTCATTTACTCCTCCTAGTTTAAAAATAGAGTATGGCAATAATTCACTGTTTGAATAGCTGTATTGGCATTGAAACAAAGAAAAAGTGGTGTCTACAAACCGAGAAAAGCAAACTATTTTACAAGAAATAAGATAACTAAATTTCTTATTAATGATGTAATAGTATATTGTTCGACGAGTATATAATGATGGCTGTAATTCACGCTGTCATTTACAGCACGAGCCATAGGTGAGTCAATTTCAGCCATTATATATGCAAGTCGAATATTTTAGCAAACTGAAATTATTTTATTTTTTAGGCAAAACAAAATTTATAAAATCAATCCCTTGACCGATCCATTTGGCGCAAGAGATTATTGGTTAACATTGATATATTTTAGTGGCCCGAATTACTACAGGGACATTGATGATTTTCCCAAATATGTACAGAAGAAAGAACGCATTCGTCCTCAGAAAACGGGGCTAACACAGTGAAGATATGTGATAAATAAGTAGGTAGATTTAAGTTCATTGAAGAAAATAATCAATTAAACTTTTATATTAAGCTACCAGAATGTATTCAGGTCGGTTAAAAAATCAATGGTGAAGCAAACTTACATTTTTCTTTTCGTTTATTGTATTCAGCGTTTCATTCCGATTTCAAATAACATGTTCTGTAATTAATCCTACCATTTACGTGACGTATTACGTGTTATTTGAGGCTTTTATAATTGTTTTTATACGGCTTCACTATTCTAAATTACTTGATTTATTCTGAAAACATAATACACAGAAATGATAAATAAGAGTTTTTTTAATGTTTAAGGAGAAATTAAATCAGTAGTAAATAGCAATACAAAAACAATAAATGTTAAATATCATTATTTTATCTATTATTTTTCAAAGTAAAACGAGTAGTTTAATGTGACATCAGATAACATAATTTTATAAATACCACAAGTAAAATCCTCTAACCGAACCAATAGTATTGTCGCCATAATTTTCCACGAGCGAGTCTATATTGTAAACAAGGAAATAAGTTTACCAATACCGCAAGCTTACCACATCACCACCAATAATTATGGTAATGTTAAATACTGAAAACAGACACTTTCTTATTTTGACTCTCTGTATTTGTTGCACTAATAAAATTGGGATCCACACCAGTAAAGTATAAAATTAATGACATTTAACAGACGCTCATCTATTCTGTGACACTGATCGTTACTATTATATATCATTTATTAGGAAAAATGTGTGATTTACATTCATATTCTGTCGATATACCGAGCGATATCGAAGAAGCGGCAAGAAATGCCGTGTGTTTACTGATTCCTGAAAAATCCAAATATGACTTAAGCTATGAAGTATTTGAGAAATAGCGCTAACAGAAGAAAGTAAAACACGTCAATGAGAAAGTACTATGGCATGTTTTGAAGGTAAGAATAATTTGAAGGCTTCTACGCTATGGACACTGTACTCCATGTTGAGAACTGAGCCGTTTTAAAAAAGGTATAGACATTAAAACATACAATAGATGGATAGCATTTTTGAAAATGCAGTCCGATAGATACCACCCTTAAAAATCAAACGTTTTTTCAAAAATAAATATTGTGAAGTTTTTGATGGAGGTGGATGATAATAATTTTTCAATGGCTAAAGTAACTAATAACTGTTTCATTCAGTTGTCAGTTTATTAATTAGCATTTTTTGCTTTAGGTTGTGGGAATAGCCGGTGCATGTCGGAAGTCAAAATTAACAATTTTACGTGTTAAAGATGTTACAGACGAGGAGACGTATTTTGGAGTAAATATTCCAAATACAAAGCTATAGTAATTCGTGAATTTGTAATTACCCTGGGAGATACAGAAGCACTAAATTTCGTTGACATTATCAGGAAATATAGAAACCTACACGGAAATTATTAAACACAATAGATTCTTTGTTAGATATACAAATGGTAAATGTGGTGTACAACCAGTAGTTAATCCTATTGGTCAGTTACCTAAGGTGATTGCTCAAATGATTGGTTTGCCGAATTGGACATTATTCACGGAGCACTGTTTCAGAAGATCTCCGGCCACTTTACTTGCAGATTTCGGGGCCAAAATTTTAAAAATAAAACAACACGGCGGCTATAAGTCAAATTGTGGTGCAGAAGGATATGTTGAAAATTCTATAGAAAATAAAAAAAAACAATACCATTAACATATCACGGAATATAATAATAATAATTATTATTATTTTCCAAAGATATACATACATATATATAGGAATAGTCATGTAAAAATAATAAACATAAAACAACAAAACAATTATTAGTCAGTGCCGGTGTAATTTAGCTACAATAAAAAGAATTCATCTTTTTCAGTTTATTTTTAAAAATACCCTGTGTGAGTGAGCCTGTTATTTCAGATGGTAAATGATTATATAAGTTAATAGCTAGACAATTCGGTGATTTCAGAGAGATATAATATTTACAGTATGGTATATAAAATGTGTTACAGCTTCTTGTATTGATGGATTTCTGAATTTACCGGAAACTTTTTCTTATTCATAAAGACATACACCGTAGACTCAAAAATAAATAGACCAAATAAGGTTAAAATTTCATAGTTTTTAAAAATATTTCTACATGAATCCAGGCGATAAATATTTGCAATTAATCTCAATATTCGCTTCTGGACAATAAAAACATCACGTGACAGAGTGGACGAACCCCAAAACAAAATTCCGTATCGCAGTCGCGACTCCACCTGCGCATAGTAGGTATAAACTAATCAACTGATGTGTCGTAGTAAGTATCTTTTTCAGTCTTCTAAACTTATAACATTCTGAATTCAATTTAGAAATTAAGGAGACAATGGTCTTTCCAATGCAAATTTTCATCAATCACAACACCCAAAAATTTTATACTACGCGAATTAGTAGAAATTAGAGAATCTTTTAAAATTATCTCAATTTTTGGGCAATTATATTGCCTATTCTGAAATCTAATGGCCTCTGTTTTAGAACTATTTAAGAAAAGAGAATGACTTTCAAACCAAGCCAAAAAATCGTTCATTGAGCTCTGACATATCTTACTTAAATCCTTAGAACAGGGAGATGAAAACAAAAGCGCAGTATCATCAGCATAACGAACAACAGAGGCAGCAGGTGAAGCCGAGTCAATGTCATTACTATAAAAAGAAAAAGGATTGACCCCAACACAGATCCCTGCGGAACCCCTATATTATTAATTAAAATATTAGAATTATTTTTTCATATTTGCAATTATCAATATAATTAACACTGACATACTGAGACCTATTATTCAGAAAGGATTGCACCCACTTAAGGGCGACGCCCCTAATACCATACACAGATAATTTTTTAATTAAAATATTTTGTTGAACACAGTCGAACGCCCTGCTGATATCACAGAAGATACCAACAGGGCTCTCTCCAGATTCAACATGATCAATTATAGTTTCTAAAAGTGACATAATAGCGGTATTAGTAGATTTTCCATAATATTACTGCAGTAAGTCCGGAATTAGTTTCACTAACTGTACCAACTGCGTTGTGAATATTTATAATTGAATGATAATAATTAATAAATAATTAATAAAGTGTTATTTATAAAATTACTGACTTAAATAAAAGTTACTGTTGTATTTTGTTTTATTCTCTTTTGCAATTAGTAACATAACGAACTTTTCATAACCAGTTGCATAATGGTTTTCATTATGTAACTAGTTACATAGAGTAGAACGCTATGGTACTAGCTTCGATAACATAAGATGTTTCTTTACACATATGTCAAAATTAGAAAAATATGTTTTCTTAGACAATTATAAAAGTATACACGAAAACGTCAGTGTATAACATACACAAAATGCTCCTTCTGTATCCCACCTATGTAGTTAGAGCATCAAAACTAATCACGTACAGTTCTTTGTAGCGTACATTACTCTATTAGTGTAAATAGCGATCGCAGCTGGATATACAGGCACTGTTTCTGTAACATAAGAATAACATAGTTCGAGAGCACATCCAATATTGTTGTAGATCACGAGAGATGGGGTTTGCTATTGGCAGGTAATGATGTCATCAACAGATGTTCAATTCACAGCGAGATGAAAGGACTCAAACTGCACGAAGTAGGAGGCAAGTTGTCCTGGGGAAATTTTCTGAAGGGAATATTAGCTCAGACTATAATTAATATGTAATAGTGATATCTTGTATTGTCAGAAAAGGAAAAAATGAAAAATAAACAACACAATATTATTTCTTGTGCCCAGTATAACGTTGCTTAACATTTTTTAAAATGTACCAATGTAATGTAAATGTGATTGTTTGGGGAAAAACAAATGCCTAATACATATTTTGATTAAATGTTGGATGTTATTATGCAATTGAAATTATTATTTTCCAGCAATGACTATGAGAGGGAAAGAGCGAGAAAAAAATAACTTTGAATTTTGAAAAAAAACTAATAAGTTAAAATAGACCACTTTAAAATAAAAATAAAATAAAAATATACTAATAGAAAACAATTATAAAAAATATTTTTTAGATGTATTTATATTCTAGTAATATATAGATACAGCAAAACAAAAATAATTCATTTCCAATATATTTCATATACTACCTACATAATAACCTCATTATAAACACATAAAAAAATTGACTTATAAGAAAAACACACTAGCATTATTCGTCAGAAGTCATTATTACCGTCAAATGTATCTGATTCTTCATCAACAGTTACGATCCCTTTTATTTAGCCCAACCAATTGGTGCAACTTTATAAAGTCTCCCTCAATTTTTATGACATGCTTGACTCATTAGGTGGTGCAATTTTATTCACCTCGCTTTCTTAACAACTTTAACTGTTTCGTCAAATTTTGACTTGAATTTCTTTGAATCTATTTTAATTGTTTACATATTAATCCAATGGTATTCAAAAACACAGTAGTATTGATGCAATCGTAGAACACTATGTCTCTGAGCCGTAACTATCTTATCAATAATGTATTTCTCTGCAAAATTATTGCCCTTGACTATAATGCAGTAATGTTCTCTATTCTCCGTCATTATGTTTTGTAGTTTTATATACACTCTGAAAAATCCTCCCAAATTTTGAATATTCTCTCCATATTTTATTAGATATACAGTATCTAATACTACAACATTTTAATGCGGGAAAAATGAATAGATACTATAGAAGAAATAAGTACCAGATAAATTAAAACAAACACATACAATAACACAGAACTGAGTACTAACAACAATATGTGTATTATTCACAATACTTAAACAATTATGTATTCACAACGCCAATTTATAATGAGCCAACAATAACAGTAATTAAAGAATACCTCGTATATCAAGATCAAGAAATGTACAGTTCTGTACTGCCAGCAAAGTAAACAAGTAAGATCTGAGTTGCATCGTTATCTGCCCTCTTTATCTTCCTTACGGTGTTCAAGAATGACGTGTGTCGGCGAGTTCCTAGCAAGAAACTGTATAGTTGCCAAGTGTGTTGCCTACGATTCATAAAATTAAACAGCTTCTTAAAAACGTTACTGTGAATTTGCGAAGTACTAATAATTCGAAATATCATATATATTTATTTGATACCTGTTAAAGGACTAAATTTTATAAGGACAAGAACCCATTTCCATGATGTAAAGCCTTGTTTTGTGAGATTGTACAGCGTTGCATCCAAATAACAGCTTGTAGCCGCCTCTCCGATATAAGTTTCTATATTCGAGCAATGGGTTTGATTGGGGTAAAATAATACTGATTTGACGATGAGATATAAAGATGCTCGATACAGTGTTTTCTACAAATATAAATAATCTTAGACATTTAATAACTGAATAATATAGAGTTTAGCAAATAACAGGAATGTTATATCATGCCATCTGCGAATATATAAAGATACCGAAGCAAAACAAATTTATAACGACAGAAAGGGGCCTAACCAACAAATATTTAGATACAGAATACCTTCAAAATACGTATTTTTTAAATTTAACTATAGATGTAAATATTGTTATAACGGAAACTTACATAGTTCTGGATATAAGATTGTTCACTTTTGTTTATAAGTATGTGAAAATAATTTTTAAAATGTAGGGTTAGAATCGCAAAATAATGTGTCATAAAAACGCTTTTTAAAAATTACCTATTACCTTATTTAAGGAGAATTTAAATTGTAAAAGTGGATAAACAAATCGTACAGAAATTTATTTTCGATATTAGTTTTGTTCTGCGTGTTTTATTTTTCGAGATTTCTGTACCTAAAAAACACCACAAATTTAATAATTTTACGGCGAGAAGTACGGCGACTAGATATTTTTGTAAAGATTATTTTCTATGTATTAGGTGTCCATAATTAGTGATCAAAAAATTATAGGGTATACAGGAGACGACTAAATAATGTACTTCATATAGATACATTTTCCCTATCTGGCTTCCTTACGGCTTTGTATAGTAATAAAAATGTTTCATATATGTACAATCGTTTGCAATAATAATGACTATCTCTTAAAACAGTTTTTGAACTTCTGGAAGTTTTGAGTAGAAATTTCATTAAATCTCTATCGGTGAGTGAAACAACCAATAACTAATATTAAAAAAAATGTGAAGTAGATTTCATTACAAATACATCAGAAGGTCTAAACAAATAGCAAAATACATTTTAATGGGTGTCATTATTATTGCAAACGGTAGTAGGTACCTATCTATAAGGTTTTGAGAAAAATATACAACATCAATTTGCTGACATTATTTAGACTTCTCCTGTATGCCCTATCATTTTTAAATCATTAATTTCTGCGCACTCTGTATATCAGACCATTTTTAAACCAAATGCATTAAGCATTAAAATATTTGTTACAGTCTATGGTTCTGACAAGCTCCTCAATTACAGATCTCTGTAAATTACTTCACCTATTTCCAAACCTGATAAAACATTGCTAGGATGAGTTGAGCAGGATAGTTTACTGAAAATACACGGCCATAGCGTTGTACTAGTTTATCACTAACATTAATCAGTAATTTTAGAAATAACCGAAGTATTTTTAATCTTACAAGCGGTATCTAGTAGTTACAAGCTATACACGCGAAAAGGATATCAAAGAAGTGATCTAGAAGCGGGCAGACTGGTCTGTAATACTTAGAAATCACATTAAAATATCCAAGCAGTAACGGAAACCTGATACAAATAACTGATTAGATGGTATCAGCAGAGCCTGGTGTCAACTTCATATATGACCGTAGCCATACATTTAATTATCATCATTAAATGAATACTATTCCTGTAGTAAATAATAAACTACCTCAAAGTGCTTTATAATTACTTAGTTTTAATAAAATACTGTGGTAATTTCACGTTATTTATCTCTATAGTAATAATTATACGGGAATTGATTTAATTGCTGAGATAAAATAGTTTCTCCGTAGCAGTTCTGTAAACCTGCTTTCCACAATAAACTGGTAACTTGAAATAGGAGACTTTAGTAAATAGCTATTATATATTCATAATAAAAATTATAGTACCTTTATTAGTAAGAAAAAAGAAAAACAAATATCCGCTATAAAGTATACACAGAAGCTTTATTCTGAAAGAGCGAAGTCTAGCTAGAAGCTATTCTACGTAACCATCACAGAACATTTTAGTAGAGTAAGTCACAACTATTAATAATGTGTCATAATTAACATTTGAGTATAATGGACTAAACATGAAAAATAAACCTAAATTAATACAGATTTATTACTTTCCACTATTTGTATAGTCTTCAATGTTACAAAAACACCAAAACTTTAGTAAAACATTTCTTATCCTTATTAAATCCTTGAATTTGCTAAGTTCTATTTTTGTTACAATATAGACCTATTTCCAACTTTATTGATAGCTTTTAAGCAATATATCACCATTTCAATTAACCTAATAGATTTTTCTATATTGTACTATAGGCATCAAGCTTCTTGTTGCATGTATTCGGACAAATCTTCAAACATATGATGTTGAAGCTATTTTGTATTCTGCCGATCTGTAGCGAAAATCTACTTCTGCCGTATTGGTAAATCAGATAAGCCTTACAAGCAGCATACCATACAATATTAGTTACAAAAAATGAACTAAAAAATAATTATAATGTTTATACTTCGCTTGTCAAAATCAAAGACAGCACTGCAGATTATGTAAATCAAGGTAGTTATAATATATCGATAAGCATATCATACAAGTGTTTGTTATGACAACACTGTTATCGATTCAGAAGAATTCAGTAGTGTGAATTTGAAATTTGAGTTAAGTATCTATAATATTTTATTGTTGTCTAGGCATATTGCTTTTATTGTCAACATTTTAGAAAATTCTATCAACAAATCCTTTCTGGATATTGATTATTGACAAAATCTATTTGATTTATGAAGATTTGATTTTGCATGGAAATTTAAATATCTGTTAGTACTTGTTGATATTTCATATCTTAGTAGTATCTTTAATTATTAAAAATGCCAATGTATTATCCTTTTAAATTTCTGAAGTAATTTTAGTGAATTATTCATTGTCATTTAAATAGTTCAAAAAATTATTTTATTAATCATAATTATAAGAACAAATTAAAAAAATATCAACTACGTACCTCCAAAAATGTATTGTTTATATTGTTGTTTAAATAGACTTAGTTGTTTTCAAAATATTCCATAAACTTATATAAAAGATAAAGAAGATCCCATAGCCACTTCAAAATTTTGTTGAAAAATTTC
This sequence comes from Monochamus saltuarius, assembly GCA_025584915.1. NCBI lineage: Eukaryota > Metazoa > Arthropoda > Insecta > Coleoptera > Cerambycidae > Monochamus > Monochamus saltuarius. The sequence goes on from CM046721.1 coordinate 21,809,895, forward strand.
GTCTTTCAATTGGAAATAGGTATGTTGTTTTTATTGTCCTCTACATAAAAAAGGAGAGAGAGAGGAAAATATCAAAACTACAGGGAAATAGCGGTACTGAACGTGGCATGTAACATATTATATAAAAAAGAGAACGGTAGCAGAGGTGGACGATAAAATTGAGGAATATCAGTATGGCTACAGACAGACAGAAAGCTTTGAATGTGGTAAACCAACCTTTGTACTATTTTTAGATAATAAACAAATGTATGACAATATAAAAGAATTATATAAGGTTTTAGAAGAACTAGAAATCAGCAAGAAGATGAGGAACAGGATATGCCCAATGTTGAAAAAGGCGGGGAATAGAGTAAAAGCAATAGAACCACGGAAGTGTTTGAAGTAAAAAACAGGTGAGGCAAGGAGATCCATTATCATCAACTTTGATATATGTAGTAAACTAACCTTAATACTATTTGTAGGCTATAAATAAGCCTATGATAAAATAAAAAATAGAAATATATAAGGCTTTAGAAGAATTGGAAGTCAGCAAGAAGATGAGAAACATGTTATGCCCAACATTGAAAAATACTGAGAATAGAGTAAAAGCAAATAATAGAACCACGGAAGTGTTTGAAGTAAAAAACGGGTTGAGGCAAAGAGGCCCATTGCCATTAGTGTTATTTAGCTTAGTATTAGAACAGGTCATAAGGGAAGTAGGAATCAATAGATCAGTCATTATGTAGGTACTATAAAAGGCGTCAGTACCTGACATTCGCAGATGATCCTGTAGTGCTAGCAGAAATAAAACACAACTAATAGATATAATAAAGAAAATAGATGATGAGTCAGTTAAAAGGGGGTCATATAATAATGAGGAAAAAACTAAGTACATGGAATGAACAGAAGAAGTATATTAATATCAAAAGGCAAGTTTTTGAAAATACATAAATCGGAAGACAATGTATAGATTTGAAGAAGTACAACAGTTCACATATTTATGAAGTATGCTATGTTTGCTAGGCAACCGAAAATAGGAGAGGAAATTGAAGCCAGAATAATGTCAGGAAACAAGCGAACTGCAGAAAATACTGAGAAATATAAATATTTTTAGGCAAACAAAGATAAAACTATACAAAACAGTAGTAGGACCAGTAGTGACATACGCCAGTGAAACATGGACCTTCAATAAAGCAGACAAACAAGACTGGAAGTATGGGAGAGGGAAATATTAAGGAACATTTTTGGAGGAAAAAGAACAAAAGATGGATGGGTTAAAAGTATGAATGAGGAAATTATACAAAGAGGCGAGCATAGTAAACGTGGTAAAAACACAAAGCTTAACCTTTGGTACCAAAAATGGTGCTCGCACGAACATTTGGTGGTAACAAGAAAACCCATCAACAACTGCAGATTGTAAACTAGAAAGAAAAAGCAAAAGATGGAACGAAATGGAGAAGGATAGTCAATCAAGCTACCTTACAGGCTTGCAGGGCTAGATTATATATGTTGTTTTTATACACAGTAATTCCATTATAGTCCTGATTTTAATCTGGTAAATCTAAAGTTTATATATCATCATTTGTTACTAAAATAGGATAAACAAGAATGGTATGACAGTTATTCTAGTTCGTGCAAAAGTTGTATAAAACTGTAAAATTTCAACAGCTGATAAAAAAGATTTGTTAAATTTACAAAATATTAATATTTAAATTACCAATACATATAACTTAACCAGCTAAAGGAAAAAATATTAATATTAGCATCCGGTTTTTTCAAATATTGTGCTAACCAAATTTGATGCAAAATACAATTTCTTAATAAAGTTTTGCAACATATTTTTACAAAGAGCGGTATCTTACAACATTTTGAATTTAAAATGTACTGAAATGAACACACATATTTAAAGAAAGAAGACAATGTTCTGTATTTTTATTCTTTCTACTCTTAGTACATATACCTATGCTGATACATGGAACGAGTGCAGACTCAAAGTGTGGAATCCATCTTATCTAAGCAATAAATTTCAAGAAGTCTGCCGTAGGAAATATATGAGCGAGATGGCCTCCAAGATCACGAAACTACATATTATGGCCATATTTAAAGTTGTTTTATTCCAGTTTTATTTGGACAATGTAATGGTGTACGCATTATATTCACTTAGCTTTCAATTCTGTATTATATGAAATAATACAATAGGTATGCCCAATTTGAAAAGTATTCATTGGTGTTGAAGTAAAACATTATTCCATGAAAACTAATTACTTTTACAGTTGCAGACGATTTCGAATTCGTATTTTTCGGGAGCGTCAAATTGAGCCCTCTTATAGAGGACAGTGCATAATGCATCTCTCATGTACTCATATAAAAACATTGTATATTATTTTTCCATTAGAGCAAAAATTCTTGGACATTTTCAGTGACCTTTAAACGTTTTCGAGATATTTGCATTTCAAAAATTCAATAAACCTACTACTTTTCATTTTATTATACATTTTTTATCAATTATACTACGAAAGGGATGAACTAAATACAAGTTAAGTAAGTAGAATTAAAACAATATCAATGAAATAAAATCTGTCATGTTATTGTAGCTTTGCAGTTAATTTTGTATTAATATACAACTTTTTGGTATTTTGGGAGGTATTTATTTTATACCCTAATATTTAAAAATTATATATCAGTGTTGTAGTTAACTTGTACCAGAAGGCCACCTGATGAAGCAATCCTTAAAATGCAGAAATAGGTCAGATCTCACCTATTGTGGTTGTATTTTCGAGTTCCCACTGTGAGAAGTTAAATATCTATAAAATGTTTTCATTAAACCAGGTTAGTAAATTTAGATATATTAATTTCTTTATATAATTATTGAATAGAGCTTTGTCTGTGGAATTGTTCATTAGCATACCTATATTTTTGGTATCAGAGAACATACATATGACTTCATTGATAGGAATTGTAGGAGATTTGATGTATATTAGCTTAAAATACCTTTCTAAAACAGTAAAAAATTAGGTACCTACTCAAAAATAGTCAGACTGTGAAGAAGCTTAGAAAGGAGCCATCTAGGGTATACTGAATGTAAGCTATACTGCATTTTAATTCCAGCGTACAATTATTGAAACCAAAATGGAATGTTAGTAATTAGATAGAAATCATATGTTTCTACGAATTGAACGTAAAGTTTTATTATTTTTTTAAATCCCGCCCATTAGTGTGAAGCTACCCCGTTAATGCAACAAACTCATAAAAGCTAAGTTACTGCAATACTACTTGACTCGCGTTTTCTCCATAGGTTGACTATTTTCAGTACCTCTTTTGGTGTTCTATATATTTTATGATTTCTATGGTTGTGCGCAGTCCGCTCGCTATCTCTCTCTCTCTCTCCACATAGCTCACGCGTTTCCGAATACTAAAATCCTATTTTGGCATTAACGATTTTGCGATAGTGTTTACATTAGTTTTCGAAATGTCAAAAATGACGTACGTGTGCACGTGGAGTTGATGGATATGGTTTTAATTTATAGTGAAGTAAAGCAAAATGCTCTAGCAGTTTCTCGTCTGTACACAGAATGGTTTACCGCTAGACCGAATAACTTTTAACTTCAAAACTGACAAGAACCAGAAAGATTTGTGTTAGTCCCTAGAAATTAGGTAAGACGGGCTAAAATATGTTTACACCTCGGTTTACACCTTGTGCAAGGTCAGGTTTTACAGTGGTCCTGGTTCCAGTGCCATGCAGAAGTGTATTTTTAAATCATTTTCAAACTGTCCTTTTTGATTGTTTTTAAGAAAAACTTTATTTGCAAGTGTCCCCTGGATATTTAGAGGTACACCTAGAATCCCCATGTAATTTTTAAAGAGAAAAGAAACAAATTTTATCTGAAGCTGACATCTATAACAACACTTCCTAATACCTCACATATCATAATGTGAAATATTAGAAGCTTTTCTAATATAAACCTCTTTTTACAATGAAAATAAAATTGTTTGATATACTCGCGTCAAGAATTCAGACGACTTACGTCACACGAACAAATAAATAATTCATTATATTTTTATCAAAATATTTACGAAACTGCAACTGAGAGTAATAAAACTATATACTACACTAAATGACAGGGAATTTGTACGAAAATAAAACACTAAGAATAACCAACAGATGAAGGAAAAGTATATACATTTGAAGAAGTTGAAAAATTTACATACTTAGGAACGACATTTACTAGGAAACCGAGTTTTGAAGAAGAGTTGATGAACAGATTAATGGCAGGAAATCGATGCGTTGGGGCTCTTAATAATATTTTAAGGAATAAAGGTATATCAAGGTGTCTCAAGCTCAGAATATACAAAACGGTTATAAGGCCCGTACTGATTTTTGGATGTGAAATATGGACATTGACAATGGCAGAACAAAATAGGTTAAGGATATGGGAAAGAAAATTTTGAGGAAGATATTTGAAGGAAAAAGGTTGATGATATATGGGAGAAAAAAACAAATAGTGAGTTAGCATCCCTATTTAATGAGCCTGATATTATAGGAGTAATAAAGGCCCAAAGACTTAGATGGATGGGTCATATAATGAGAATGCCGAGACATAGAACTCCATATAAAATTATAGAAAGCGGTATTGGAGGGAGAAAAAGACGTGGAAGACCGAGAATAAGATGGAAAGAGGACGTGGAAAAGGACATAGAAAGAATAAATATCACTCAATGGAAGCAGAGATCTACTAATAAGAAGGAATGGAGAAGAATTGTGAACCAAGCCATGGGCTTACTAGGCCTGCAGAGCTGATGTATATATACTACACTAAATGTTTGCATTACATATTGACTAAATTGCAAAAAATTGTGGAATTTAACGCGACCAAATATCAAAAATTACGTTGACAATAAAGACAATTGCCTAATGTCAACCGACGTAAGATGTCTAAATTCTTGACGCGACTATAGAAGTCATGGTTGAGTTAACTCAATTTTCGACTTACCCCTTTTCCCAAACATGTGTCATTTGTTTTCCGTTTCCAGAATTTCTTTTTCATTTATTTGTTTAAAGCAATATCCTGTGGACAATTAATTCCTAAATTTTTCACAACTTCATAGTGTCTACCCCTTAAGAACATATTTTTTTGGTTGGCACTCAAATTTGTTCACACAATTCGACATTTTGTGACAACCAGCGCATGAGATTTAGTTATTTCATTACTTCTGCTTCTGTGTTTGGGGTAAGCTGGTGCAAATACGGGAATTCGCGGCTTTCATACATGTAGGTATGCACACACGACGTGATTGTTTTATTACACGCGCAGGATATACGTAGGAGGATTACACAGGCAGCAGGCTTCGCCTTTATTTTTAAACATATATGTATATATGCGAGGTGAGTTCCTCTACTCAAATAAATTGAGTTACAGTATATTTTCTTAGTAAATTATTTTAGGGCGGTGTTTGAACCTCTTTAAGAGTATCTGTTTACAGTTTCTCGACGTCATTGATGTTACATCATGCGGTCATATTAACACTTCTTAAACAAATTTTGAAGCTTTATGCTGCACATGTACAAAGTAAATAATTTAATGTCTATTAATTTATGTTTTAGAAGAAGGTCATACAAAAAAGCAATTCTTATAATGCAGAATTATATTAACAAAAATATCGTGGTTGAGTTTCGTGTCAATCATTATTCAAAGTGCGATTGTAAGTATTAAAAACAAAACTAGAAGGTAGTTGACGAGGATACAGAGTGATTAATAACGTATCACAAAGAAAAAGTTGGAATTTGATGATGAACGTTAAGAAGTGAATATCGCAAAAATATTTTTTGTAAAATCTTTATAGTTTCCGAGAAAAGAAGTAGTATTTTCCTCGGTATTTTCAATATTTACATCGCTGTAAACAAGTGCCAAATGCAACTACTTTTACAGCGGTGTTAAGTGAATGTAAATGTAGTGTAACGCGAGGGATTCATGGAAGAGATAAAGGTTCAGGACGTCCACGGCGTATTGCAGCAGTGTGGTGTATCATATACGAGGCTCAATTATATCCATACCATATGCAAGCATTAATACCAAAGGATTGGACGAGAAGGACCAGTACCATGGCCGCGACGATCTTTTGACTTTAAATGATTTGTACTTCTTTTTGTCGGGATATTTAAAAAATGAAGTGTATCGCACCGAAGTAGATACTACTGATAATTGACGCAAACATATCATAGTTGTTGCCAATATCAGAGTTCAAATCGGGCAAGAAGCTGAAACATTTGTAGAAACTGGGTCTCAAAATTTTGTTGAAACATCTGGTACCTCTGTCAAACTATCTTATTAATTAAAACCACAAATTAATTTCATTAATGATTAATACAACAAACAAACAATAGCGGCAAAAGCAGATAAATTTGCTATATAAAATAGGTGTTATAAAATGTTATTTATTTCTTTTCTTGGGAAACCTTATCAAGTTTCACAGTGGTCTTGTTTCCAGTGCTGTGCAGATATGTATTTTTAAATCATATTTGAACTGCTATTTTTAAATATTTTTTACAAAATTACTTTTGTCAGTCTTCTGTACATTAAAAAAAAATTGTTTAGATAAGTTCACATACTGTGTAAAAGAAATAATTTTTAAACCAAAGCCAGATCACAAAAATGGCTTAATATGTTTGTGACACCGTAATATAATCTACATTTTTTTCTATTCAATAATTTGGCGATGCCATGGTAACCAGTTATTGATTGTTTTAAATTTGAGTTTGACAGTTTCATTATTGGCGTTCAATTTTGTGTCGTAGGTACATTCAGTTTTAGTGAAAAAGAATATTAATATATTGATTCTGATTCCGAAAGAGTCCCTTCGGATATCGAAGACATTGCGCAAAGCGTTGCCAATTTCCTACTTCCCGAAAAATCAAGAGAGGTGTACGAGGAAAGTGATGCAAAACTTGAGGATTGGTGAAAAGGGAAAATAATCAAGAATAGCAGCAATGAAATGGTTCTTCTAACATATTTCGAATGTCTTTCAAAACAGCAAAGTTACGTCGCTTTGTGTATGATATTATATGCTACGTTCAATTACATCAAGGAAGAAAAATACGGATATTACTAAGTACGTCCATTTTGTTGTATTGGTAAAAGAGATGCAAGGTTGTAACAAAAGAAAACATAACTCAATTTTTACCAAATCTGCAACTACAAAATGTTAAAGAGGAATTCATTCATATTATTGTTCCGTTTACAAAAACAAAGATATTACGAGATCTATTTTCACAAGCAGAAACATTGAAGGAATCAAAATGGTGGAAATGGCTCGAAGGTATGTAGCGATGAGGCCAAGCAACACAGATTACACTAGATTTTCGTGGGGTACAGAAATGGAAAATACATCAAGCAGCCAGTTGGCATTAATACTTTTGGGAAAATGTCTTGTAATATAGCATTGTTGCTGAGTTTTCCAAATCATCAGCAATATACTGGACATTGTTTTCGTAGATCATTTGCTTCGTTGCTTGCAGATTCAGGAGTCAATTTATTAACTGTTAAGAGGCATGGTGGTTGACGCTCTAACGCAATGTCAGAAAGTTATATAGAAAATCCAAAGAAAATAAGAAGAAAGTGGCCTCTAATATTTTGGGTATCGTGTCAAGCATTGATGACACTTTAACAAGTTCAAGCACTCGAGAAGTAAACTTACTTTCTAAAAATACAGCCCGCCTATCTACTGGCATTAATTTAACAAATTGTTCAAGTTGTAATAAACGGTTACAATAAATAAATGTTATTGTTAACTATAAATGATTTTTTTTTAATTAACAATAACAAGTAAAAGTGATGACTAACTTTGTTGTTGTTTTTGTTTATTTTTTACTAAAAGGAGGAGGGCCTCTAAGGCCGGTTTTCGGCCCCTTTTGTGTTTTTCAAAAAAAAAAAAATATGTTTTCTCCAGTAACTATAAGCGTTGAGTGAGGAATTATAGATAGAGGCGCAACCTTAATGGCGAAATGCGTATACGATCTACAAGTTTTAAATTTTTTTGCCAAATTAATGTTGGCTGTTTGTTTTCTTAATAGGTGTTCACCTAATCTAGATCAATGTCAGAGGTCATTGACACACTTTCAAATAACATGTCAGAAAGTAATAAGTGAATATTGTATTTATAAAGTTACAGTTACTTTCTCCACTGTTAATTTCATACAATTATTGATTTAAAAAACAAATAATAAATGCACTGATACAAGCATAGGTATTGCCCAGTGAAGGACAAGTGTTTAAGTGTAAGTGATTAGTACTTTGGGTAACATTATTACCCTAAAAAAAAAGAAAAATAAGTTACACTATACAGCAAACATATAGTTTTTCGATGTTCTATTGTTTTTTAAATTTTCTGCGATAGAATCTATACCATCTATATTTATTTTGTCAATATTTTCTAGAGGTAAAATCTGGTAATTCTGTTGACCACTCATCAAATTATCATATTTTGTATCTTGAAAACAAAGGCCCTATTAGAAAATATCTATAAGGCAAAATGTTTTTAAAGTCAGACAAGAAATAAAGGCCTTCATGTTTGACGTTCCTTTATGTTACACCGTGTTTTACAGTAGGGGTTTTTTGGGCCCGGGATTTGTCCGTCTGTCGAGAACTGTTGTTAACGACAGTCAATTTTAAGTATTCCGTGTGATTCAATGGTTTAACAAGCAAAGAAAACTTCCGTGAACAATAAGTTGTCGATAAATTGACGAATCTTAGAACCAAAGAGCTGCTATTAGCTAATACTATCTCGGGCTCAAAAGTGTATACGCATTTCGCCGTAAGGTTGCGCCTCAATCTATAATTTCTCACTCAACGGTATAAGTCATAAACAGTCGATTTAACCCTAAACGGAACCTCAATTACCCCCCTCCCCCTCCTTATTCACTCAACAGTCCTATTACCTCCACAGTCCCTATGATAAAATAATAGGGTAGCATAAACGCCTTATTAGTGACTAATTATTTGCCAGACTACTACTCTTGAGCCCTTTTACATATTAATTCACTCATACTCTGCCCCTCCAAACAGTACCCTTCCCCTCCCCACTGATTTTATTGAAACTACTCTTAGCGTTACCCAGAAACAACGACGTGGATGTGGTAGATATTTGTTTCTTTTAGGGTGCTTATAAATAAAAATCAGCGGAGGGTTTGGGGGGTTGGCAAGGTATGAGTGAATTAATATGTAAAAGGACTCAAGGGTAGTAGTCTGGCAAATAGTCGCTTACAAGGCGTTTATGCTACCCTATTATTTTATCATAAGGACTGTGGGACGGAAGAGGACTGTGGAGTGAATAGGGGGGGCGGGTTTTTGAGGTTCCGTTTAGGATCAAATCGACTGTTTATGACTTATACTTACTGGCAAAAAAATTCTTTTTTTTTAAACCAAAAGGTGCCGAAAACCGGCCTTAGAGTTCCTCCTCATTTGCGTCTTATTATGAATTCATAATGGCACTCAGGATGCTAAATGTGTCATTAATTAAGGAAGTTTTCCGATACTAGCAGAATCTCGCTATTTTCCTTCGCTTGTCCTCGATATAATTACATTGTAGTCCCGCTTAACCTACTCTATCAGCACGCATTGTACAAAGACAAAAAAGGTTGGTTTTGTCCATTGATTATCACAGTGTCCCCTTGGATAATCATTCCGTTTTGCGTGCTTGTCAGTGACGGTTGTACAGTGAAGTGTCCAAGTAAAAATAAGTGAAAACAAGTGGAATAAGTAAAAACAAGTGGAAAATAAGTGAAATCAAGTGGAAAATAAGAAAATAACATTTCAGTGATAAAAGGATAATGTAGTTAAATGAATGGAGTTACAGAAAAGGAGGGGAAAAAAAATCAACTCTGGAAAACAGGAATGTTTAGCTTCTACAAGGAGAAATAAAGGTTTGTTAAGAGAACAATATTTTGTTACTTATTGATGAGAATCTTAAGAAAAATATTCAGTTTAAATTTAACTGATATTAGGTATATGTATGTAATGTATGTATGTGTGTATATATATACATGCTTTAAAATAAGATGTAACGTGCTTTACACCTAGAATAAAAATAAGTCGATCGACTCCATAAAATATTTATAAATTCTTAGAGAATGTATTTTCTTATTGTAAAAGAAAAGGATAGTACGCTAGTTTCCTAAAAATAAATAAATAGAAAAATAATAATTGTGAAATAGCCATTGAGTTTATAGATAGCGTAGCAGGTATATCTAATGATATCACTAGGTACTTGCCAATACAGGTTATCGAGCATGGGTATTTTACAACAATAGATAGATAGTCTATCCGGTTGAAGACAGAGGTCTGTCAATTATTTGCATAGTTGTTAATTCAAATTAATCAAAGTAGAGCACATCAATCCAACAAACAGAAATAGTGCAACAAATGTTAGATGCACATGCTGACATATTGTCGACAGTGCCGATATAGTATTGTTGTGGGGTTCAACGAATTTAGATTCCATATCACAGAAAATCCATGCAGTCTAGGGATCTCAGGATAAAAACTCCACAAAACCAGTATAAAGACAATAATACTTCTGATAAAACAAAAACGTGTATACGTGTGTGTATGCATAATATATATTTAATCTAGAACAACAAAACGAATTGTTACAGGTTCTCATTTTGAGTTAAAGAGGTTGTAGAAATATCTTAAACTTTTAATGAAACTGTAAATAGATCTCAAAGATGCATATTTTATGTAACATATACACGAAATATAGGACTAATGTACTGGTATCATACATATTAATACATGTTAAAATAGAATGTAATACACACCTCAAATTAAAAGAAGTCGTGTGACTTTATAAAATCCTGTGCTTGGTACAACACCACTGCAAGAATAACGTGTGTTAGTCTTCAGTTAACTAAGAAATGGTGTAAAAGAAAAAGTCGTGTGACTTTCAAATTAAAAGAAGTCGTGTGACTTTATAAAATCCTGTGCTTGGTACTACACCACTGCAAGAATAACGTGTGTTAGTCTTCAGTTAACTAAGAAATGGTGTAAAAGAAAAAGTCGTGTGACTTTATCAAGTTTTGGTTCATTAATATCACTGCAGCAAGAATAACGTTATTCTTTTAAAAAATATAAAAATGGTGTGATAATAACAAAAAGAAGTCGTGTGACTTCATAGTACTATGGGTTCGTTACCTTCACTACTCCAAGGATAACGTGCGTTGTTCATCGAAAAAAAAAAATAATAATAATAATAAATAAATAAATACAAATCTGAAACGGTGTCATTTCTTAAAATATTTGAAAGATATCTAGATTTAATACAAGGTTTCCTTGCAATAAATATTGTTTCTCTAAGACTTATGAACGGCTTGAGCGCCCTCAGAAAAATTTCTCAGTGGAAGCCAGAATGGAAACGTGCATATGTATGTGTATATAAAAGATATAAAATCTCAGAGGGGGAGGGGTACTGCTCCTACTGGCCCCTCTGCGGGCGCCCAGGATGAAGTGTTGGATGTATACGAGTGTATATATAAGGATGTAACATGTTTTACAGTTAAAAATAGAAAGAAAGACATGTATAAGTACTGGATGTGTTAACTATTATTATTTCAATATTTTTGAAATTTAGATGTGTTGAACCAACTAAATTGTCATTTAGTCATTTGTCATCAGTTAGAGTAAACATATTACTAGTTAAAAATTGAATATAACAATATACCTAATAAGATTGCTCTTGGGCTACTAAGGGCTTCGGAATTATGGAATTAAATTAATACAGAAAGGTATACTGAAACCTTAACAGCATTTAAGTTTGTTTTAATGTTCATGTAAAAAGTCGATATCACTACCAGCAGAAAGACTTAGGGGTGTAAAGAACCTAATGTTAAAATTTAGAAATTAATTAAACTCGTTTCAAACAAAATAAAGTAATTATAACTGAAGGAGTGTTATCAAAATTACAAAAATAAATAAATAACGGTAAATTTCAGATATTATAAAACATGAATTACAATGGTAGTTTGAAAACTTATAGATCAAAATATAAAATCAATACCTACAAAAAAAAAACCGTTAGAGATATAATCAAAAGCTCCACAATTGGATAAAGTACCTACCTTTTATAAATAATCTAAGAAAGATTTTGCAAAAGCTATGCATAGCAAACTTAAAATCCATAACAATATGTATGAGACACGCTCGTAATTTATTAAGAATAGGCAACCATATTTCTGTTATAAATCGACGAGGCAGTGTCAAATTCGGATATTTTAAATAAAGCCACTCCGAACTATGGCGTTGGTTTAAAAATGAAATTAAATTCTGTTTATGCTATATACATATGCTATACTGTTTTAATATTGAAGCAGACAATAAATCAATATCAATATCTCTGTATATCGAGACAAATTAAGAATAGATTTTTTTTTGAAAAATTACATAGCTGGGAAGCTTAAGATGCCAAAAAGCTAAGTTTTGAATGTATAAAATGTATTACAGGGTTTCCAGATCCTGATAGATACTCCGTCTATAATTTCACTGTAAATTAAGAAAATATGTTTTACATATTTCCTTCCTTTTGACAAGGATATTTCCTGGAAATTATATGGATGTCTTTCAATACATTAAAGGACGACTCAGTATTAAATTCTTATAAATTAACGGTAAACTTAGTATGTATGTAAGCATTTCTAATTTTTGCCTTCCAAATCCTAAACAATCAGTTACTTGAAACGACTCACTCTTGTCACAGTGAGAAAAATGATTTTCATTAAAACACGGAGTGTCTAAAATTTGGATTTGAAATTGGCTGCACCCATGGTCAGAGTTGCTTCCTGTTCTTAATTTAGAAAGACAGTCCTTACAGAGCATCTGTGTCTTTTCGTCCTTTAGCTGTTCACTAGATCAATTGTTGAATACAATTTTTGTTAGGAGACTTAATTAATTCAGAGGTACTTAATTATTTCAGTTTCAATGAAGATTGTGTAAGCTTTTATGAAACTGCCAAAATCAATGGAATATTGTTGTTGTGTCAATAACTAATAGAAATTGCAAATTTAAGTTTTAAAAAAACTTATTTAAAATTGGTATGTCAAGTGTCTACTTCGGAATAAAAATTGTTAACATCAACTAGCTAAGTACATTTATTTATAAATATTGGCCATATCTCAAAAATTAGTAGATATACAAACTTGAAGAACGTCAAAAAGAAAAACAATATATTTAATATAAGAATATTTTTCAAATGAAATAGTAATAATATATATATGTATGTGTATATATGTGTGTAATAATAATAATAATAATAATAATAATAATAATAATAATAATAATAAAATAATATAATAAAATATTAAAAACCAGCGTTAGATTTGGAGCGTACACTATATTGAAACAACATTTGATGGTACCTAGTAGGCAGGACAAATCAAAAGGGCATTTTTTAATCTGAGTATTCTGAGTGATGAATATCTATTACTATTTTCAATTCATTATATCCACTCAGAGATCCGACTAATAGTCCACATTCCACAGAACAGAACAAAAAATGCAGCGGATTCGTCCGCTGCATCTAACTGCTTCAATTGTTATAGACAATACATACCACTTAAAACTTAAACACCAAACGATGTATGTACTAAAGCTATTCTCATTATACCTAAATATGTATCTTAATTATCAGGAATAAAATTTTATATTGTTATTGGTAAAAATATTAAAAATATTTTTATAATGAATCAAAATAAGTTGGCAGTATCATATAATAGTGTATAATTTGCTATTACCTAATCTTAAGAAATTATTAAAATAGTAAGGCTACAGTAGAATATCCATATTTCCATAAATAGGAGTTGCTATTGTCATCATTTATTTTCCAAAAATTAATGTGCACAAGGTCAAAATCGGTTACTCTGAACATCTACAATGTAATTATATCGAGGACAAGCGAAGGAAAATTGTAAGATTAATTGACTTACCTTAAGGAAAATTAATCTGAATTTTCCGAGCTTGTCCGAGGATATAATTACCCACCCCGCCTTTTTTCCCGTAATATTACCGATTTTGACAGACAACCACTACAACGGAATGATTATCAAGGGGACACTGTGATAATCAATGGACAAAAACCAACCTTTTTTGTCTTTGTACAATGCGTGCTGATAGAGTAGGTTAAGCGGGACTACAATGTAATTATATCCTCGGACAAGCTCGGAAAATTCAGATTAATTTTCCTTAAGGTAAGTCAATTAATCTTACAATTTTAAAGTATGATATCGGAACCAACTAAGTGTCCTTTGTGAATGCAACTACTGGAAACAATTTCTTCAGTTTGGCTGGCAATAATTTGCAGAGGAACACAACCTACACGCCCCAGGATTTGCAACGTAATATCACTTCTAGCACACAAACTGCTCCTTATTCGAAATTAAATTGAAGTCTACAGTGTACGTCTTTGTGGCTGTACAATATCTTACAGACAGATAAACGTGTACGAATGATTTGTTTGGAGTGTTTAATATAAGAAACGATGAAATTGGCTGGCGGCTCTGCTCCGCTATATCACTCCACCTGCCAGGACGGTCTTGTATCTCGATTTCGATGATGAGTACGTACGTCTCGCTCCTCCCTTCCTTTATATTGAAACTCTCAACTTTCACGTAAATAACGCGAAACGTATTCTTAAAACAGAGCGCTTTAACAAATTAAAACTGACAAAAACAAGACGTCATTTTATTTTTATTGGACCTTCTGGCGTTGTTTCTGGAATTACAAACGGCCATTTATGGAGGGTACATTTTAATGATAAAAGTTTTTTATACCGGCGGTTTGAATATATGAGATCCTTGGAAAAATGTATTGCCCTAATGTTCCGTTGATACACGTTCCGTTCTAAAATAATGGATGTGCTGCTTACAGAAAATGTAAGTTATATCCTCTTGTAAGTGTATTATTAAAATTTTTTCTCCAAATGACATTAAGAGCGGTTTTTTAATGATACTTGACAGGTTTAGAAAAGGAGCATGTTTACTGCCTATGCAGAAAAATTTCGTTGCAGTAGGGGAACGGGTACTACCGCACGGGAGGGTAACCCGTACATGCCAGATATTTGTTCTCGCCATCTCTTTGAGAAAAGTAGAAGCACAAAATAGTACCTTCTTAAGTAGCTCATAGATTCCTGTAAGAATAAAAAATTTATTTATAAACAGAAATGGGCTATGGTGAATCAAGTTTTATGCATGTCGTCATATAAGCAGGTTGTGAGTTCAACTTTACAAAAAAACAATTTTTTCTAACAGTGCAACTATTCTATGAAAAGGTAGTGTTTAAGGTTTCTTGTTATTTAAAAGGTAAGTTGAAATGTTACGAATTACATTGCAATCGATATTTTTATAATAGCTTAATCGAATTCGGGTATTCCCGTACCCATGCACGCCATTATCCTTCAGTGTACGTCATTACCTTCCAGTGCATGTCATTATCCTGCAGTGTATAGCTTTGTACTACACTATTTTTGTATTAGGTATAGATATATTTACTAAGTACCTATATTGTTTTCTTTCAGACACCAAATAAAAAAATACGAACTTCTGAAAAATGTTCGTGGGCAGAAAGTTCCATGAAATCTGCTTTAAAAGCTATAGAAAATGGAGGAACCCATAGAGATTCTGCACGTCGCTTTAATATACCTTTAAGAACCTTACGTGACAGACTTAAAAAGGGTGGGTACTATTCGACAATAACTCCTCTTCCTACAACAGCTCAATCTAAAAAACCTAGTAGTAGTAGTAGTAAGTGCGGGCGGCCTTAGCCTGGCAATTAGGCCACACGTGGGCCCTTTTTGCCTACCCTGGCATCCCATCACCCCTCCACTATTCGCCCTCGGCCTTCCTCGAACCTACCCGACGCCCTAATGAACGCCAGGATCCTGGTCCATGGTAGGCCCCTCATCTCTTCCCTTTGCAGCTCCTCGGTGCCAAAGATCCTATATCTTAGTCTTCCAAGAGCCGCACAATATCCTAGAAAATGGACTCCTCCCCCTCTCCGCATTCCGGACATAAGAGACTCTCCTTTATGACTACCAAATTCAAATGCCTTCTGAGTCTGCAGTGGCCTGTCAGGACCCTACTATTTGGTTCAGGGACCTTCGACTAAGGCTCAGCAGCCACTTCGTCCTAGATTTATTAGGTTCATTGAAGAAGTCGTGGGCCTATCTACATCCCCCGTTCCTTCTCCAATTCCCTCCTAGTGTTTGATAGGCCCATTTATTAAGGGCACTATTCATACTACCTCGCGTAATTCCCAAAAAAGTTCGGGTCCCTGGCACGGGGCCCTAGATCCAAGACGAGCTAGCAAGTCAGCTGTCTCATTACTGGGGATTCCCTAAAAACTTAAAAAACCGAACTGGAAAAAACAGAATTCCGACATTCTGACAGCTACACCCTTAAACGAACAATTGCAAATGGCTGAGCAAATTGAAGCGGCATCCAACAATAAAAACCAAAAATCGAAGCAAATAAGGGTTGCCTGTTAAAACGAAAATACAAGAACGTTCAAGCGATAGTGATGTTGTTGAATCCAATATATGCAATGACAATGAAATGAACGACGCAGAAAACATCGAAGACGATGAAATATGTATTCTTTGTATAGAATATGGAAAAGATGAAGAGTGGTATCGTTGAGTTTCTTGTGGGTGCTGGGTCCATAAGTTATGCACAAGCTATGACAGCCCTGAAGACTATAATATTTGTGACTACTGTCAAGGAACATTGATTATAGAATACAGTACACACCTCTATTTATATCTATTTAATGTTGCATTTGTTTTTATTTTTATATAGAACATAGAAAACATGATTTTTGTTACTTATTCTGTACATGTACGGTAATAGCCGCAAGGGAGGGTAATGCCGCAAATAAAGTATTATTTGAAATATTTTTTTATTATTTGTTGTGTATTATCAATTAACTTCTTTCTTACGTGTACTGTTACAGTGAAGATTAAACTATACTTGAACCAAATTTTCTAACTTTATCTTGAATGGTTTAACTAAACTAACCGTTCCCCTACAACGTTCCAGGTAATGATTTAAATCCAACTGGTAATTAAAATTGACAACGACATTAGGTAAACACAAGATGAATATTAAAAAAATACACGAAACTGGTTTTATTACATTACAACTACAAACTACAACAGGAAATTTTTACTTAGTAGAAATATTTATGGCAAATTCTGAATAATTATTTAATACAATTGAACTCTCTCCACTTCCCTCCTATTTCATAAAATTAACAATATTCTTATCCACACTAATTGAAACTCTGGAAACGCCTGAAAATATTTTATTGCCAATGTTCCACTTATTGGCTAGCGAGTCCTCGATATAATTCTCCGCGACCGCGGCAGACATCCATCTCCCATATTCCTTCAACATTGTTATTATGTTCTCACCAGAATGCATCAGCAACGTGGTCAAAATTCTGCGAAAGCAGTGCCCAGATACTCTTTCGGCATTCTGCCGAATGCCAATAACTTGTTGATGTGCTTTACCGTTCGCATACTTATAGAAGAAACGTCGATTATTCAAATTCGAGGGTCTGCAGGCTGCATATTTTCTGTAAATGCTTAAATATTCCGTTACTATAAAAGATCTTGATTTGTTGATCTTAGTATTTGGTAGCATAATTGGCAATTTGTCCTCCATATCATTTATATCATCTTTTTTCATTTGCAAAAGTTCATCACATCTACAAACCCTAGCGACTGCAGCAATAAGTATAACCTAAAATTTAAATTGAAAAATAGTTCTTTAATCCATAATAGATAATTTTCAGTATATTTCTACCTTCGTGCTCAAATACAGTTCATCTGGAACCTCTGACAAACATTTATCGATTTCTTATCTTTGAAAATGTTAGGTTCTTGCATGGATATATACATTACATCTTAGTTATGGAAACATTAACGAGTGTCTCTTGAGCCCTTCTTGGGCGATGCGGTCGAGCGTTGTCGTCCATAAACCCAAAATTTTCAGCTAATTCATTAGGTAGGGGGTAGATAATGGGTGGAATAATTTGTTCAATGTAAAGACTAGTCATATACTGTGGTATGCAAATTAATGAGGTGCGGCGGTTGAACATTATTCTACTCCCAAACATTACGGTACCCCCTTCACACGGAACAACTTCACGGGGAAAATAAAGTCTCTGTTGACGACCTGGTTCTCTTCAGACTCTTTGTCGATTGTTATCAGTAACCCACCGCCACTGGCGTAAGAGTATAGGGGTTGCTCTCGCGACCGCTGGAGCACGATGGCAGTTGGCAGTTGGCGTTGGCAGCACGATGCCCTGAAAGTAGAGTGGGGACCCGTAATGGTGTTCTAGCACGTACATTTGCATTGTGGAGGCGTCTTCGAATAGTAGATGTCGATATAACACGTCGAAACGTACCCTGAAAGTGGGCCCTCAGAGCTGAACCTGAAGATGTGCGGGCATATTGCACCAAATAGAGATCTTCCCTTTCATTAGTTACTCGAGACGTCCACTACGTGATGTGCTTTCCACTGTATCAAATTCTTCATATATGTGTACTATTCGTACAACAGATAATCTAGAAATGCCCAACATGTTCGATTTATGATGATTATAATGTCCTGCATCATATAAAGCAGTCATTTTTGCTCCGATAAACGCAGAAATTTCACGTCCTGGCATTATAATGTACAAAAATTCAAACAACACTTGGCTGAATACACTTCCAAACTAACCAGATTTGTAAAAACATTGGTAATAAAGTAAACATTTATGGTCTGCAAATTTTTATTGTCTTTTTTGTTCCCAAAGTACATACATTTTTTACCACATTAAGAAAAACCACTAGATTTGATCAAATCATTTTATGTCCAAGACTTTTGACGTTTAACGACTTTTAAAATAGGGGATAGACCCCTCCGAAATTTAAAGATGGCAAATTATTTAAGACAACTGCTGACAAATGAACAAAGGAAATCTGCGATTCGATGACGTATATGTAAATCATAAAACTCCACATAATATTTTTTTCTAATTACGAGAAAAATAAAAGGGGCGGAAATATTATGTGAATAACGTTGTAAAATTTCTACAAAATAACGATGTAAATGTAAAGTTTCATTCTACTGACATTTCATGATGGAACAAAGAAGTATTCTGAGTTCTCGAATGCGTATTATGTGATGTTCTTTATATAAACTCCTATTTACATGATACATTCACCTCGAAGCAAAGCCTTTACGATCGAGGGATATTTTAGCAGCGAAACCAAGATTAACTAAATTTAAATTAAATCGATATCAAATTGTTTGCGCATCATTTTGACGAATTTACAAACACTGTTGTTGACTACAAACGTTTTCAAGGAACTTTAAATAGACGTACTCTCCCCAGCGAGATTCTACTAGCGAATGTGACCACCCACCGGGATCAGTTGTATAAAATATTTAACAACGTAATGCAACACAAATGTTACCAAGAGAATCGATGGGAGCAGTTATAATATGAAATTAGTAAGTACTGTTTTCAGCAGGGTGAGGTAAACTTTGCTACTTAAGGTAGAATCATAGATTTATTAGTAAAGGTAGATGTAATTGTTTCCATTTTGCAGGAATCAGATGCATTAGTGCTTGGCAGAAATCAATACAAAACTGTACTTATTCAAATAAATTTTGGAATGGTATTTTAAAAGTTTACATCGCTGGGCTACTGTAGTCTCTAGCGCTCACTCTCTACGTAGCCCCAGACGATTCTGAATACTGAAATCCAATCTTAGTATTAACGTTTCTGCGATAGCATTTACATTAGTTTTTCAAGTGTCAAAAATGGCTTAAATTTACGGTGAACTAAGACAAAATGCTTTTGCAGCTTCTCGTATGTACGCCGAACGATTTACCGGTAGACATGTGCCAAACGCAGCTACTTTTATCGCGGTAGTGCAACGCAGGTATGACACGGGAAATTTGCAAGCAAATCGTGGAAGAGATGGATGTTCAGGGTCTACGACGTATTGTAGCAGCTGTAGAACAAATTTACTATTTCATTAAACAAGAACCACGATATTTCGAAATTTGGCCACTTAAAGGCATTCATAGAAAGGAACAATTACGGATATCAACCTTGAAAATGTCAGGTATATACAAAGGATGATATATCAAGGTTTTTGTTAGAAACTCCTGATGAAATATATTTAATGAAAAAAGTGGTAGCGATTTTTGAAGTAGCTGGGCTTAGCCGAGCTGACGACCTATATAACTCTAATAGTAAAGGACGTGGAGTATAAAAATTGTGTCACGTCGATGCAGATTCTTAATACAAGAAACAATGTGCAAAGAAGATTTGTAGTAACATGGGTAACATTTGTCAATCGTTATATGCATGCAACTCCGACCAAAAAAGGCTCAAAATGACCGCTTCTTTTATCGGTATGAGCGTGGCAGAAATCAGGATTCCGTACGACACAAATCTCTTAGAATTTCAAACCCAAATTAGTACACCGGCCACTCATTTCGAAGAACGTCCTCTACATTACTAGCAAATGCCCCAAGTATGGACGTTTTAGATATAAAAAGGCACGGGGGATGAAAGTCGTCAGAGATAGCGGAAGGATATATAGCAGAATCAGTGACTAATAAAATCATGCCCGAAAACTCGATATCTATTCAGCAAAGCAAACATTCGGAAATATAATTTAATGATCATGTTGCGCAAATCAACAAACAAGGTAACATTTCCAGTGACGTTGTTTTAGAACAGGATTTCAATCAACATTTGCCGTTAAATCTTTCAGCAACATACAAAAATCCACTTTAAATAAACATTTGACATTAATAATTTCACGTTTTTATTTTTTCATCGCCCAGGGTACGAATGCTTTTCAATTGAAATGTGGAACGCTTTGTATGTTACTCGTTACTCGCTATGTATAAGAAGGTAATAGCAGTTGATGGAATCACCTAGTTAGTAAAGACGTGGAGAACGGGACACTTGATGTACTTCTGTCTCTCATTAATATTCGATGTGAAGACCTCCTCATACACTCAGTGCTCGTACACAGACGGTCCTGGTTAGTGCTTTTTTACAACTGGAAGCTATTTCACGGAGCAGAGTCCGTGTGATTGGACACAGAATGCTGCGGAGCAAGTAGCTTGCGACGCTCCGTCGTCGTTGTATCAACAATTCATCATTCCGGGTATATAAAACTCCTATCCGCCGGGATCATCGCGTAATTATTGATGACGACTGAAAATCTGTCTTCCGCCGGAACAGACTACCTGCCTGCCTTCACGGCTTCCGCAACGCTCAACTTGTAACAACATGTTTCCTTTAATTTCCCCATGGGAAATGCTCAATTTATTTACCTTAGAAAACTTTCCGACTGTTAGAATCATCGGTAACAGTTCAGTTATTCTGTTGCGTTATTTATTATTCAGGAGCTGGAGAGGCGATGGGTTTATATTTTCGTCCTCGCGTGAGAAGAGTTCCCCGAGTGAAATAATTCGAACATGAAAAAACAGTTACGAGCAAGTACTGTGCGGAAGGATGTTATGCAATTTTAAAGGAGATATTTTACATAATTTTTACGCTGAGGGAAACTGAGCAATAAAAAAACTGTGTTAATGATTTTGTGTAAAACTAACTACTATCATTGACACTTAATAAAACATGTATAAAAAGTGATACTAACAGTGATCATTTGAGATTGCATACTTTGTATGTTACGAGCTGTGACAATTAAGTTCCGTAAAATTTATCAATGAAAAAAAACAAGAAAATTAAATTTCGCCACGGATATTTGTGTTAGTTTGTAGAAACTGGGTAAAACGGGCTTAAAATTTTGTAGTAGCATCAGGTATATCAAACTATTTTATTAATAATTAATAATAATAGCGGTTGAATTTGCTGTATAAAATAATTGTTATTTTTTTCCTTGGGAATTTCTTTCCAGTTTTATCCGGTCGCCGATTACATGCTTTGCCTCCTTATCAGGTTTTTCAGTGCCGTGCGGAAGTGTATTTTCAAATCATTTTCGAACTGACCTTCTTGATATAATTTTACAAAATTGTGTTTGTAAGAGTCCCCTGTGCATTCTAAATTATTTTAGATAAATTTTGTGTCACCCTGTATAACAACTCTTTATTTGGCGTATTATTTTTCTTTAAGTAACTAAGGTAGAGTTCATGAACCAATTGGGACACTCATGAGCTGAATAGCATCCTGCGTAAATATTATATTTTTCATAATTTGCGTAAATTTCGATCATAAATGGAAAAGAAACGTTTTGTAGGATAATAAATATTAATTTTCTCCTGTTCAAGAGCACAATGTTTATTAACGAAGAAAACTTCTCAGGGACGATATTAAAATACATAAATTTCAAAGAACCAAAAAAAGAGGACGGCCGCTTTGCATTCATCCGTTCGGAATTACCATAATCTCGGCCTTATACATTTAAAAACCACACCGGATATTCAATTCCGGAAATAAATGTAAACATGACTGCGAAGTTTCGATTCGGCATGAAACCCGATATTGAAATTTTGAAACAAGGGCCGTTTAATTCTGAGATTTGTGCTTAGTTTTACATTCGAATTGGATTCTCCAAATCAGATCGGCCTGTCCAATAAAATGTATCTACGCTTCTCTGCAAAATCGCTTGATCCGGTTTTATCTGTGCGGTTTAGCAATATGGCGGATGGAAAGAATACTCATTGTTTATGTTTACCCTCATTTGCCAAATCATCTCTCCATTCTATCCCACAGTGAATAGTGCATTTTAAATTAAAGACGGAAACTATTAAATTAATAAATACTTATTTAATATGCTATACTTTTTCGAGTTGATATATTGTGACATAGGCAACTTGGTCGCTACCAGTAACATAATTAATGTGCACATTGTTTTACCTAAGATGTGGAAATCTTTGACTTGTCGTTATTATCCTCGGACTTGGCTCTATGAGAGTGGACTGACTATGAGTACCCCTGAGCCTGTTCATATAAAGGATATTTTCTCTAAGATTCTCAATGTGCATATGTTGGTTCCTGTTGTAGCTATGGCGTCGAACTCTAAATAGACACTAGAGAGTACACAGGTAAAACTAGTTGATCAAGTCAAAGCAATTTTGATTCCATTAACCAAATTATTAGGTCGTGTATGCACAACAAAATTATATTTTGACTATTTCTGTTAATATCTAAATACATCTTTGCTTCAAACATATACCTACATGGTTATCTTTGACTGGAGTCTTTATTCAAACTAACAAAATATTTGGTCCTATTTCAGAATCGGTAAGTCAATCTGATTATTTTCTTCAGTTAAGATAATACAAATGCTGTTTTTATATATTTTTAGGTATTAACAATATTGTGTGAAACTAACTACTCTGCGGACTAAACCCCGCCCAGCGTTGAATATCTACCCTACCTATCCCACAATATCTACCCATATCTTTATTATTAGCTTTTGTAACATTTTTACTGTATTAGAAAGGTATTTTAAAATAATATATATCAAATCTTCTACAATTCCTATCAATATCCTCCTAGCAAGGAATGAACATCAGTTGAATAAACCCCGTAAACGGTGATATGACTTTGTTCAACTTTCAATTATCTTTGTCTGGAAATTAATAACACAAACAAATTAATTACGATCCCAGTTCATCTGGGTAATTTAAATGTAATAACAGCGCATTAATTAAAATTATTCAATAATTTAGACGTGACTAATTTAATTAATTTACAAATTGAACGGAAACTCCAATAAGATTACTCTGAGCAGAGAAAGCTTAATGACTACAAAGATAATTTAACGGACTATGATATATCGATTGATTATATCTTAAGAAAAAATTATAAAAAAAATCTGATTATACTCCTAACCTTTACACACTTGTTCTTCCCTCTGCCATTCCACTTCCCTTGCTCCACCAACTGAACATCGCCAGTCGATCATCGCCTATTTTATTAGGGCTGTGATACTCAGTGTCTCGTGAAATGTTTGAACTGGGTGTACCCAATAAATTTTTACCGAGTTAGTTTTATTGATATAACAATGGCTTGTCATCGATTATACTGTTCAGGCGATCATTTAATTTTTTCATTTCTCCATGGATCTTGAGAGATAATACATTTATAATATATTCAGGAATTTAAATTTATGAATTACACTTACCAATACCCGTAATTTTGTATTTAATCATAAAGTATTGCCCATTATCAATCATTACTTTATCAGGAAAACGTTTGTTAAAATCTGCGATTCCTATAAAATTATTACCAGAATTGAATGCCAAGATATACTATTACAATAATATAGGGTATTAACGAAAAGTTTGGCCAAACTTCATCGGCATATTCTAATGATGAAGATAACTGGAGTTTGTTATAAACAATTTATAAAAAAAATAAATGCTTAATAAGAGCAGGGCTGTTAGAATATTATAATGTTTAAATTAGTAATTTCAAGACAGGAATATTTGGCAATATTTGGCCATATCTGGCCAGTGATATTTTTACAACATGAATTATTTATCTGTGCACTCGCAAATTTAAAATATACTCTAGTGGCGTAATTAATGGGTGGACAATGGATAGAAAATAGCCAATGACAATTCCAACATTTAAAGTTATTTTGAGAATTTCCAATCAATTTCTGACAAAAAAGCATTCTTGTAAAATCTCCTAAAAATTTACTGGTCGTGAATTAATTGAGAATTAGCATATACAGGTAAATTAAGTGTCAAGTTACTTTTTCGTTTTGACTTATGTCATAAAATCCTGTAATTATTCATGACCATAAAGTCACATTCAAGTATGAATAATAAAACCCAAGAAACACCAAGAAATAACATCAATAATTTATGAAAGGTCACTAGATACAACATATAAAACACAATATTTATAAAATTGTATCATATCTTAAGCTTTGAATCGAAAATAGTTACATAACAAACCTCGATTATTTTCATCGATAGAATATGTCGGTGAAATTTGGCCAAACTTATCGTTAACGCTACGTATAATATGTAATATATTAATTTAAGGAAAAAGTTTTTGAAATTATACCATACCAAAATATGGTAACCCAAGAAGGAAATGTGTTAGTATGTGAGTGGATATTTTTTGCGTAAATGCCTTATAAAACATTCATGTAATACTTGTTTACGATACTGTAATCCACCTAATTCGAATCACTCCATATTATGTTCTAAACTAAAGGCTTATGAAACAGTACAGGGCAATTTAGTTATTTAACAGTGCTTCTGAAAGAATTTGCAGAATATTAAATATATAAAATATGTTTGTATTTTTGAATAATAAATTTAATTACTTATGTATTTCTTAATACCCGATGTTACTTTTACAAAATCCCAATTCGCCTAATGTTATATTTCAATTATAATACAATTGTAAATTTATATAATTGTATCTCACAATAATAATATTGTTACGGAAGCTCACCTACCTTTTTAGTTTGTTAATTATGTTCCTGTTTGCGTTAGGACTTATAATTTTTATAATATCTTTATTTTGACGTTTTCCAATATATTCTATTTGTTTCTCGACCCGTTCTCGAGATCGCAGAAACTTCGAGAACTATATAAAAATCTATATAAGCGGATCAATTCCGCCGTCACAGACAGTTTATATTGAACAGTGAAACGCGAGTGACAAACGTCAAACTAGACACTTGTGAAATTGGTTTGAAGGATATTTCTTGTATTATCAAGAGTGACAATAAAGTTGTTTGTCTACGTGACGTGTTTCTACGATAACCCAATTTCGAGGTTACAATATTTAAAATATGCAAATATGTATAAATTATTATATGTATTAAGCTATTCTACTTCTAATATGCATCTATTGTCACAGTGTTAAAATTTATATTAACAGAAATTGTAATATCTAGCACAGCAATATTATAAATAACATTCGTATATGTTGTGTCGTAGCTAATCGTATAGAACTTGATGATAACCGCCGTAACGCACCTGCCAAGTTGATTTTCAACTTCAGAAAATAAAACCGTGCGGCTTTGATCACATAAAATAAGTGGTCGGTATATTTTAACTGTGACCGAAGTATTACAATCATAAAATGCTGACAGTGCTATTTTTCTCAACCAAAAATGAACACCTCCTCTAATATCAAATTGATTTTTAATACGTTCAGATAAAAACACAATTTCAACATTCTATTTAAAAAGCGATACATTTATGAATAACTTTTGTACAAGTTCAAAGTATCATCAATGGTTGCCAGTACATGCATATTAATTGAGAACAGACCAATTTGAATTGTGATTTTGAAGTAAATTTTTTGAGCCAACGCTTCATTATTCCGCAACGATTTTAATTTACCAGCGAGAGAATAGATTGACCCTTTACCGGGATATCTGCATGTTTACTTTTAAACTCAGTAATTACCGAAGTATTCAGTTACTGAAACATATTGGTGATTTTTTTTGCTCTTTAATGTTCCGTTTACTGACATTTGTATTCATATATACTTATTACATTTGATCGGTAGCTTATAGCATCGCTGTCTACTTGTTATATTGAAGTAAAATCATTATAAAAACTTCTCCTCTCTGCTAGGGAAAGCTGGGTACGAATACATGAAAAGTATTCAATTCATGAATAATGAATATACTGTTAAAAAAATATGATTGCTTGGATTCCCGAATACAACTTTCAAAGAGTATTTGAATCCTGAATATTTGTATTGAAGTGTTCAAGTACTGTATGCTGAATATTTACAATGTGTAGATTAATATTTAAACCACAAGTCACTGTACCAGTAGCGGCGCTAATTTTCATAAAAAAATAATTTAAAATTTAGTTTATAATGTTATCTAGATTAGACTAGACATTAAAAAGGAAATGCTAAATATGTAAAGTGCAGTTAATTATGCTCGTAAATCTCATGTCAAAAACTCAGAATCATGGTTATCGAAGGATATCAACGAAAGGCGCAGTGGGGTAACGCATATTGACTGTTCTGTTTGGGCTCCGTTTAGTCCGCCTGTGTCCATAATCAAATAGTAAATTGTGTGAATATAAATTAAATTCCAGTTTTTTTTTGTAACTTATTAAACGTATTTGTTTACTTATGGTGTAAGATTTTGTACACTGAGAAAAAATATTATTCACTGGTGGTAGGTAAAAATACACTTGCCCCATCAAAACACTTGTATAAAATATTTAATAATAAATCTGACACAGGTGAAATAATAAACATACCTACGTATTTTCACCAATCGCAAATAAGTCGTATTACGTTACAAAATCAAAGGGTTTGCTTTTTGTGTAAAAAGCAACATTGTATTTCACTTTTTCCTTTGAAATGTTACTAGTCAATATTGTATTGTTTAAATAACGTTAATGTAGACCATGGTTTTACTATTAACTACTGTTAATGTATATATAACCCGTAATCTATTCTTCTTCGGATTCTTCCATCGAGATTTAAATACGTTAAAAGGTGAGTCTAAATAAACGGTTTTTATACGTTAAATTAAATATGTATCTAGCCTATGGGTAGAAATGGAGAAACAGAAGTTTCAATCCTCACGCTTATCGGCGCAGTTTTTCGCGCCATGACATACACTAACCACTTCAACAGGGTATACCTTTTCAGATACAACAGGTAGGAGAATCGATTGTTTCTATTTGTCAGATGCCATTTAAAAGAAACATGCTGTGCCATAAGTGGCGCCCTCTACTAGTGACGAAAAATTAGTTAAAAATTCTTATTTGCCGTGCCAGAAAACATAATTGTGCCAATTTTTTTAATACTCCGACAGGATTCAAAGTTATTGAAGTATTTCAAAATAAGATTCTAGCATTGAACTCCCTGTATTTTTGAAACCAGCAACATTCAGATAACTCATATTTGCCTCAATCGACGTTTTTTGGTGACCAGTATCTCCAGCTTCGAGATTTTACAACCTTTCACAGACACCCTGTAATCATTTTAAAGTCAAAATCACTGGCGCCTTCGCCATTTTATAGACAAAGAGTCACCATTCTAGGATATTTAAAATAATTTGAAGCTTTATTAAATTTCCTATTAAATTATATAATCTAACCTATAAAATAACACGAAATACACTTGCAATGCAGTTTTTTTGACATTTATTAAACCGTGATTACTAATATATACCAACGCACATACTTGTTATAACTACAGGTTAAATTTACGAAACGGTAGTAAAATAAGTGACCATAAACGTCTACAAAAAATTGCCTAAAGGGAATGAGATATCAAGCGTTTTCACTGTATAAAAAATGTGTAAAAGCTTTATGTGCCTATAAAGAGCCTTTATAAAAAAGCTGTGTGCGTTCTTATTGAAAATAACTTTTATGTTGGTAATAAGGATGTCACAACTTTTATCAATTTTTCAGGCATAATAAAAAGTATTTTCTGATATCTATGGAAATTGCATGTACACTCGCCGCAATATAAAAGTTTCCAGCCTGAATTAGTATCATACTTTGTTTAAATTTTGATGAATTAACCGATTGTCTGTAGCAAATGTGCCTAGACAAAAACAATTATTAGTAGTCCATTAAAATCTTTAAAGGTCGTATACATGTCATGTTGGAAACAACCACATGTATTCCATGTGAACTGTTAATATAAAACTTTTATCTGAACGTATTACATTCATTACTTATACATTTCCTTATAATAATTAAAATCATATGTATTTTCCCAGTAGGAGCTGGAAGCTGGTGGTATGTGTCAATTACGTCTCAGTCTGTATATTAAGCTATCCTTTATCTTCTATAGCACGCTTTAGTTTTACTATCTCGTTATGTTTTCACACTACTTGCGGTACTGTAAAGCGAAATAATTTTTTTTCTAAATTTTAATGGCGCAAAAGTTTCTTGTCACACGTCTTGAATACATTTTCCCTGATAAGTTAAAAACATTTATGACTCATAATTGAATGAGAAATAAAATGTACTTGCTTGCTGTAAGTATGTGAAAAACATTTAAGAAAAAATGAAACACACGATTATGTTTCTATTACTTCATTTGCTTTATGAGTAGAAAGAACTGTGAATAAATAATTTTTAAGTTACCTGTATCATTAACTTATAGCTGATTTGAGCATAAAAATAAATGGGAAACGAGGGACAAATTTAAAATAGCCTACTTTAAATAAAATAAATTTTTGTTGCAGGTGTATAAACTTCTCGTGAAATCATGCCTAAAATCTTATGTCATTCGTACATAATAAATATTTAATAGACTCGTTCTTTATTAATAGACTCGTCCAATAAAGCCTTATACAGAGTGTCTACAAATTTCACGGACAACATTTGGCTGTATATTCTTGACGATAGATAAATACGATCTACGGAAAACAGGTAAATATATTTTTTTATATTTTAGTTACAGGTTTTGCTGTAAGCGATTTTCTCATAATACAGCATGTTTTTAGAATAGCACGACCACTGTGAAAGTTTCTTCCGCTAAAAGGAGGGAACCAAAAAAGTTACCACCCAGTATATCGATTTCATTAAAGTTTTAAGAAATAATACGGGGGTTACAAGCTTAATAATGAAATTAATTTTATTTTTGACGACTTTGAAGGAACTCAATACCAAACATTTTTATTTTCCCAGATCCTTTTATTTATCATCGTGAATATACATCCAGATGTTGTCGGTGCAAATTTCGGACATCTATTATTATGTACCTACGTCTAACATATAGCGATTATGGTTAATTCAGTTTCAACTATTCATTTTCTGTTGTTTTCTTAATGTAACTGAGTGAATAATCGAAACTATACAGAGTTAACTATGACTAAGTACAAACATTTTAACCACGTGCTCAGGGAGACCTAAAAACAATAAAAGAATTATTCCAGAATTTTAAAAATTGGGGCAAAACCCTCTTTTCCTACGGAAAGTCGGCGCCTATGATAAGCATCGACTGAGATGGCTGAGATCCATAGATAAAGCTTACATCTGTCAACAATATCTACTACCATGCGGTCGTTTTTTTTGCAGCATTTATAAATGCAAAAGCAACAAAAATTAACATTCTTATTAGTAATAATACCTGATAGACTAAGCTAGCTAACAGTCAATGCAGTTAGCTCCACTATTTTGCATTCGTTTTTCATTTTATTACAAACTGGAAAAACTACAACATTTTCATTCATTACAACCACTCACTAGGTACCGATAAAACACTCTTCCCGTAGGTACAGTTAGATAAAATGCGTATTTATTATAACAAAATCGAACGAAAGGAATAGATACTAGTAAATTTTTAAGTCTTGTCCCATAATCTAGAAAAACAAACCGGCGTACTATATTGTTGGAAAATATCTGCACCCGACACAAATTTCTTTATTTAATAAATATAAAACGTTTAAAAATTAAATTGCCACTTAAAACTGAAGAACACAAAACTACAACGTAAACAGATGGTAGACACAGGAATTAAAGTAAGACATGACAGGATTAACGGGGAATTTTACCGTCGTGTCGCTAATTGCCTACTCTGATTATGTAAACGTGCGGCGGACGGGTAGCATGAGCGGCGTTAAATTTCGCGGCGATTTAATATAATTTCGAAATATTTTTTTTCGCTTTGTAAATAAGTTGGAATTTATTTGAAGAATAAATAATAAAAAATTTCTCTGTCCCCTCTTAAAATATTTGTACTTAGTCATAGTTAACCCTGTATAAACATATTTCATTCAGGCACCTTTATTTATTTATTTATTCAACACAAAAATCCGAGTATTAAGTTCTACAAACTAATTTCAAATTCCTTTAATCCAACAAATTAGTTTCGTTCATGTCGCGCGAAGCATAATAAATACCGTGTACTGCATTCATTAACTCCAAATAGAACTTTTCCAAATTTGCAACGAATCGGTTAACGAGCAGTGCTAAATTCCGGTTCGGCCTTTACTTTAAGTTAGGGCAGTAATTAACATTCAGAATGGAACGTTTCATGGACCTGTATATTAAAAAACTTCACACTGCAAATGGTTCGATAAACTTTGACCGTATCCCACTCCTGATAACTTTCCACCTTTCGTAAATATGTTAAGTAGAACTGCCATGGGTGTGTGTTAAAAGGGAAGTATGGTTTTAGGTTTAATTAGCTTAGTCAAAATATTTTCTATCCCTAGTTTGAAGCTTATTTGTTTGCTTACTCGTATGCGGGCTCTGCCAAGCGTCACTTAAAACTGCCCACGTCTACAGGGTTAACTATGTCTAAGGTTAATATTTTAATAGAGGATAGAGAAAAGTTAGAATTAGCGAAAACGTCCATCAAGAAATTTCCAAAATTATAAATCGAAAAAATATATATATTTTCACCACTCCATTTCATTATTTCACCATTTTTCGCCGACTCTGACCTTCTGTCCGCTAGATTAGGTATATTCCACAAGTTAAATGTGTCAAAGGAAGTGACAGGACACCGCGTTATCAGGTGTACCGATTTACGCCGTATATAAAGTAATAATTTTATTTCCAAAATGTAGATGATTATTTAATGATTTGGTATCACCTACCATACTGATATTTATTTGCAGGATTAATATTTCGAGAGAGTTTAAGAATGTTGAATCATTTTTGTTTACTCACTTATTTACATTAAAACTTGCCTTCTCCTTCCCTCGACCGTTGTTCTTGTTGCAAGGTACTTGGCCCGTTGACCACAACCAGGTGGATTAACATCGGGAAAACCATAAAAGTTAACAAGAAAATAAAAGCGCATATGCACAAATATTTAAAATTACAGTTGTTCAATGTGGTTCAAAGAAGATTCGGCATATTTTGTCTTATCTGAAAATGTTTTTGGTATGACGCTGTCACACGATTATATACACTTGTCACACTCCTCATAAATCAGCACGCTGTTAGCGGATAATTTTGACGGACCTGTAATAAGCAAAAATGCAGTTTTGGCGCTGTGCAACGAGTTGAACCGCATTGGCTTCAACACTTAAGCCTTGTCCCTACGGACGCAAAATTCACGAATATTTGCACGAATTTCGCAACATTCGATTTAATTATTTATAACGGGAGAATCCAACTTTTGACAAATTTTGCAAAACAGTACAAATATTACTGATACTTTCATTATTATGTGGTGTTAATAAGTTTATTTTGAAATTCCGACAAACTACCAGTTTGGTGATGAAAAAGATAGTTGACAAAATTCGTTAAAAGAGATTTTTCCACCATTAAATAATTCGCGTAAATATTCGTGAATTTCTCATCCATAAGGACAAAAGACTTCAGAATATATTGCACTATACATAGACACTATTCGCTATTGGTTACTAGTACTGTCACTATAACGATCAGTCATCAACACTTATTATATAATATTATATCACCTTCCGTACGACCTCCATGTATCCTTAATTCGTCAAATTATAACATATCCTTTGAATCAAATTCCGACCTTTTAATATTTATTTTAAATAGTTTCTTCGCCATATCACTATTTCGTTATTTTCTATCAGTATACTCTTTTCGATTACATTATATACGGAAATTCACATACCATAATGCATGTCCCGTATAATTTGCACAAGCACCCTTCTATACACTATAGGCAAAGTTTCATCTTGCAAGATATAGCAACCCAATTTTTTATATGGTCGGAAGCTCATTTTTAAAATACCATCTTCCTTCTGCGAGTTCTCACAATGTTCTCCTTCACAGTTGTACTTATTTACCACTCTATTGCACTATACATATACACTGCTCATGCACATTCTTGATAATGAACTAAATATTTCAACCACATCACTTACACTCATACTTTGATCTCGCGTCCTAATCCCTTCATACATATCATCATCTAATATTCATCATTTGCTATATTAGGACGTTTAAGATTTCACGTTTCAATCTGGGGCTTGCGTATTTGCTGCAGCAGAAGCTGTGTAATCGGGTATACAGGTCTATAATATGAGTCACTCTCTAGATTTTTGGCGTTAGGTATAGTACAATTTGTCGTACAAGTTGCATAATTTGTAGAGGATGTTTTATTAGCGACCAATAGCATTTTGTACGTTTGTGCAAAGTCTTCTAAGCCAACCATTAGTTTAAAAAAACAAATTACTTTTTCAAAATAAGCCGCCTTTGAACATTTTATTTTCCCGGACGCTGTATAAAAATTATTATTTCATTTGATATGAAGAACGACAAATTTTCTTAACTGTAGTTTTGGGAAAATGATTATTCATCCTTAGGTTTCAAAATATCAGAACATATTTGTGACTCGTGAATTTAAAGTAAAAAAAAATTGTTATCTGGAAACTATCAGTTTTATTTTTTTTAAATAATTCATTTTCATGCTGTATTCACTTTTTTATACAATATGTTAATGAAAAAATCCGCCCAGGATAATTTCAATAGTAACTAGTTTGTAAAAATAATTTAATTTTGAAAACTAAATAGTTACCTCAGAAGACCACCTACCTTGATCGCAAACATATTTTATAACAGACAAATTTTCCAATAGGTTTTAAACTGCAGATGATCTCAACTTTATTAACAAGTGCTATGGACGGATGAGTGTCACACGTGCTGCATTTTAAACAGGTAGGTACCACAAACTACTTTTTAAAAAGCAGTAAGATCCTATGTATGGTATACGTACGTAACAGAATAATTAATTGAACGTAATACTAAAATTTATATTTAAATCTAAATACGTAATGGAGATGCATTAAAAATAATAAATTCTAATAACCTAGCATTCAAATTTAATAATTAATTTCTACTATGTGGCTATTTCGGTAACGGTCTTTCCACGTTTTCATAGGTCAATTTCCATTTTAATGCTTCTCCTCGGCGACCATCAGTGATTTACGTGATCTACATTTGTTTTTATTAACAAATAAGTAAATATTTAAGGTTAAATAATTTATTGATCCGTGCACTTAGCTAAAACTGGTCTGTTTACTCCTTGCCGTTGAGTACGCAGTAAAATCTAGATTATTGACCTAATAATACGGCAGGTCAAGATTCACTGTTGTCAGATTGCTGTGTTACGGACTGTTTCTTATCGACAACACGAGAGTTTGTTTGTATTACCCAGTACTCACTTGTTAGCCTCTGTTAATTCATTACATATTATAACATTTCGAATTATTCTTGGCCGAAG
The DNA here is from genome assembly GCA_025584915.1 of Monochamus saltuarius. Taxonomy (NCBI): domain Eukaryota; kingdom Metazoa; phylum Arthropoda; class Insecta; order Coleoptera; family Cerambycidae; genus Monochamus; species Monochamus saltuarius. The sequence continues at coordinate 21,844,073 of CM046721.1, forward strand.
TGAGCAAGAAAAAACATAAGAGAGTTTACAACAGTAAATACAACCGTTTATTATTTATATCCAATTACTAGGAAAATATTTAAATTGGGCAACGTCGCATCAGGCCCAGACCGAATTGATTTCGAAGCCATGAATGAATCGAGACTTCCATTGGTCAGTAACAGTAAAGGATATTTAAATGAAAACAAATTATAATCGTGCATTATGACTGAATCACCCTGTCGATATAGAAAAGCAATTATCTGGGAGAGTGCCCTCATTTATTTACAGTTGTAGTTTGTGTCTCTTATTAGTTTTTGTTTTAAAACAAAAATCCATATAAATTTCAGATCATATTCTCTAATGTTCTGTTTGTAGCCTTAAACAATGTTTCCGCTTAACATTAATTTTCTACAGTTTTTCAAACTGGGTCAGGTTTTGTCCCTTTATTTCGTTGTTATTAAATACACGTGCAACAATGTTAAACTTCGCAGTCATTATGATCACTAATTATGGCCTTCTCGGTGATGAGGGTTGATTAGGTGATTAGCAGTCTTAATACAATGACACATACTACTGTTCCTGAATCATAATAAGTTATTGCCTTATAAAGTTTGCAGGTGATGTAACAGCGAAAGCTTCAATGAGGATAATGGTGGAAATTTCAAATAACCACAAACGTTTAAGGGTTACAATAGTAACAATGTGAAATTCTAATTATTTCATTATCACCCGAAGTCTAATTATTTCAATATCGTACGAAGCTCATCCGAGCTCACAGCACATACTTGCTTCATCAGGTGGCCTCCTTTAACTTGATCCTAATAAAAACGCAGAAATAAGTGAGATCTCAATTATTGTGGTTGAATTTCGAGTTCCCACTCCAGAGGTTAGTAAATATATTAAATTTTTTAGATAATTATTGAATAGAGTTTTGTCTGTGGATGTTCATTAGCATACCTAGATGTTGGGTATCAGAGAACATACATATGACTTCATTGATAGGAATTGTAGGAGATTTGATACATATTAGCTTAAAATACCTTTCTTAAACAGTAAAAAATGTTACAAAAGCTAATAATAAGGAATATATGGGTAGATATTGTGGGTGTAATTCAACGCAGGTTGGGGCTTTTGTCCACTGAGTAGTTAGTTTCACACAATATTGTTAATACCTGAAAATATATGAAAAAAATGGTATAAACAAATCTAAAACCTTTGACAATGTTTACATATAAGTCGCAATATTGGCTTTAAGCTTCAAGCTACTACAAAACTATCGATAGCTACCGATATTATCGTTACTATAACGTTACTATAACGATAATATCTATCTAATCTAATATAATATTCGATAATATTGAAAATTATCGATATTATCGGTAATATCAATACATTTTCGATAAAATCGACATTATCGATAATACCCATAAATTATCGATATTATCGATAAATTGATAAATATTCCCAACCCTAGACTCTTCTGTTACTCAAATCATAACAGCAAAACAAGCACAACACAATGCAAAGCCATACGTAAAATAACGTAATACATCGATCTCTTTCACAGCACTTGACTTGACAATTTGCATGTTTCTTCGCATAATAAAAACCTCAATGGAAAAGAAAACAATTATTGGAATTCTTATTAAAAAGCAGCTTCGATATAAATGCTTATAAATTGAGTATATATCATGGTCTATTGTCAAAATAATGTCAAATGTTATTTAACGATCACGAAGTAGTAACTCTACAGTAAATAGTTCAAATAACATTTTACTATAACACACTACATTGGAACAAATCTATTATTCTATTATATCTATTATTTATAAATCGAATTAAAATGTGTAGAAAATTAATTAAGTTATAAAATTATTCATATTTTAGTATTTGAAAAAATCTTTTCTTCACAGAGGTTAAATTTTAGGGCATAATTCTGTAATGTGGTGAAAATATTCACAACTGGCACACTGATCTCATAGTCTCCACTGCACTACACTCCAAAGGAGGATCTATCTCATCTCATAATATAATTGCGGTGATATATTTTTGCACCATTTGCTCTCAGGGATCTAGGATTTTAACAATTCTGCATTAAAATCCCGCACTCTGTATAGTGGTTACTGTTTTAAAGTAGTAAGCTCAGGATTGCCTTTAGCACACCTCTTAAGTTCTTTTGTATTAATAATTTATAGTAATATTTTGCATCGTTGCCTGTAAAACAGTTCACTTTAAGGCACATTTATTTTCACGAAAGATTAAGATAAGTGACGAAAAGTTAACCGAACTGTCACCGTAAAAATCTCGGAAATAATAAAAGAACGTTCAATATTGTCTGATATCCAAAATCGATTACAGTTGGTCAGGCCCGAATCTAATCGCTATCTTATTTGTTTTTGTCGTTATCCCCAAAGAAGTTGATATGCCGGGAACACAAACGGAAATATCGATTTTGTGGCGGTAGCGTATGACATCAAATCATGTCTGCATAAATAGGACGTTTGCCAGCATTCTATATGTTAAACAGATGGTTTCGCCTTGCATATGATGCACTTGCCCTATGTTAAGGTGTATAAAGAGATGATAATTTAGATCTAGAACATCGTACTTAGGTCATTTAAAATTAAGCAATTAATACTAGGAATTTGCATTACTGGAAACTTTTTTTGAAAGAGATGTACTACCTAAAAAATGTATTATTTTCTGTATGTCGTGAAATAATATTGGTATAACAAAACCCGTTAACTGTATATTTTTGGCAGTAAAATATGATGATTTAACCTTACTCATCTATGTACAAAAATTCCTTACTTAAAATATACAAGTTGATCAAGTTGAACTTTTAAAATTGTTTTTTTTTTGCTATAACTTCTTCAGAACTTGAAGTTTTATAGAGATACTTCTTCTTGTTGACCAAATACTCAAGTGTATTATTGTAAACAATGCCTAAAAAACAAATGTAGAAACGGGGGGAAGTGGCTTTTTTATTCCCCGATAGTAATATAACAACTACAACAGAAAAAACGTTTATTTTCACTCAAAATTACATTAACAAACTATAAAATAAATTTGAAACAGCAAAATGGCAGGACCTTGCTTTGTTTGTTTTAGCTTTCATAGTTATTGTGTAAGAGTAAACTTGCTGGTTTTAGCCGGTGGAAAAACATCAAACGTATTGGCGCATTTACAAGGATAGTAAAGAAATGTCATCAAAACAAAAAACTTTTATCTCGAAATTGAAAGAATTCCTACATTTATCTTACCCGTTTCATTAAAATGATTTGGAAATATATGAACAACTTATTATTTTAAGTACCCTCATATTATTTACCATCACGATACGGCCTTGTTATGATAATTACTTTATAGAATAATAATTTCCAGTGTTTTATAGAAATCGATCATTCAGCTTTGTCATTTACCGCTGGTTTATACAGACATTATGATTAAACAGAGATGCTCGTTACTTTATATATATTGATTGATTTTTATGATACAGTTAATAAAAGACTTAGTTTTATTGATGGATTATATGCTACAAAAAAGTATTATTGCTACTAAAGATACCAAAACACAGCTCTTATAAAATTGTTATTTAGTTGATATGTTGCTATTCTATAACTATTTTTTAATTGTTTCCAAACAGAGCTTACAACATTTCAACGGGAGTTAAGTGCTTTATAATATGATGCCAATTTGTTGTATAGTTGCTGTATAAACAATGCTTTTACTACTTATACTAAGATTTGTTTCGAAAACGTAGCTATTTTAAAATACTAAATTGCTAGTTGGGAGCTTCTTGAAAATAAACTATTCCACAAAAGTTAAGGAAGTTCACAAATATCGATATTTCTTTTAAAGGTTGACCTTTATTGTTTGCCAAATGGTTCTAGATAATAATAATAAATAAAATGTTTACATTCTTATCTGAGTGTTCTTTTTTGCTCATCATTGAGTGACTCTTTCAGTTTTCGGCTAGTTCTTGTTTTTAGTCTTTTTAAGAATTTTGGCCCTGGTTAGTATAGGCAACTCTTACTCAAAACTTAAAAATTTTGTTTTGCAATAATGTCTAGACGTAAACTGAGTGCAGCTGAAGCCAATAGGGCCATTGGAATGATCAAGGTGGGACGCCCTTAGAGAGAAGCTGCTAACTTCTCTCAGGCCAGTGAAAGCTTCATGCTGCATAGATATAGAAAAATAGAAAATGTCATTGAAAGACCGAGAAGTGGACGCCCAAGATCTACCATCCCTGCACAAGATCAGTACAGTATCCACCCGTAGAGCCTCTGAGTACTTGTCGGATCATGCAACAGCGACTTTTAAACGCTTCTGATGCGATTTCAATTGAAACAGTTCGTAGAAGACTGCGAGATGTCAATCTACGTTCACGGCGACTTTTGAGAAGGGTTCCACTGATACAAAGTCATATACGACTTCGGTTGCAATGGGCTAACGAACACGTGCATTGAAATGATCAATGGAGGTCTGTATTGTTCACAGATGAATCGAGATATGGATATGGGTTTTCGGATAGTCGGTACTCTTCCTTTGGTACTCAGAAATCGTAGTTATCCAGGAAGTTCTTCCATTCAGACGTGATACTGTTTTTGTTTGGGAGGCATTTGTTTCAATGGACGTACAGAGATGTTGGTACTTGATGGAAACATGAAGCTACGTCAAACAAGTCATCAACATTTTATTTCTCGGCGATAATGCGCGACTTCATCTTGCAAAAATTGTTGTCGATGTCCTGGAATTCTATGGTATTTGGCACTGCCGCCTCTCTCATCAGACTTTAATCCAATTGAGCAAGAATGAGACCAACTACAAAGAGCCTTAGATTCGCACGAACCACTCCCACATACTATTCAGGAACTCTGAGAACTAGCATATCAAAAATATTTTTGAGCAAAAGTTGTCAACCTTTAAAGGAAACTCAAGATTTGTGAACTTCCTTAACTTTTGTGGAGCAGTGTATTTTTATTGAAACGGTCATAATATTCGCTTATGCATGGAGTCAAATTTTCTGAAAAAAATATTCACAACCATGAGACTGTACGAGTATAAGTAATATTCTTTAGGTTCCTTAATAATACAATCAAATTTATCTCCAAATCGCCTCACACTAATTTGGAAACACTGGCTGCCCAACTGCCCCGCGTCAGCAAAAATAAATCTATTTTTTTCCAATTCTCCTCATTCAGTGGGTTTCCGAGTTCCTTCCGATAGGTCATAACCACAAAGATATCTGACAGTATAATAAAAACGTCCAGTGTTCTTTCGGCATTCGATTTCCCTCTGCAACTTAGCGGCTGACCGGAGTAAATTGTATTACCATTTGTTATACGTAACGGCGTTAAAATACCGCCCTTTTCTGCTTTCCTGCGAACTTAGACGTCGAATGCACATCAAAGACTTCCCGAACAAGGTCTGGCCGAAGAGAAATCGTCGAGTGGTTATTTATTTTGCCATTGAGGGCGCTACTGCACGGAGTCATGTGGGTTGAGATATGTAGCGTCGTATCGGTTGTCGCAGAATGTTATCTCTGCATGTAATTTCAAATTAAATATAATCTGAAATGATAAAAAAGGGTGGAAATTTTCATGTTTTGTTATGTTTTTTTACATAATATTAAGGTTTCCGTATTTCTCGCCGTAAAATAATCAAATTTGTGATATTTTTTAGATACAGAAATATCGAAAAATAAAACACGTACAGCAAAAGTAATCAAATATAAAATGATTAATGTTTTGTTTACCCACATTATTTGGCTATCACCTATAACCCAACCTTTTAACAATTATTTTTACATATTTATAAACAAAAGTGAAAAATCTTATATGCAGAACTACCTATGTAAGTTTATGTTCTAACAATATTTACATCTACTGTTAAATTTTAAAAAATACGTATTTTGTACTCTATACGTAAAAATGTGTTGGTTAGACCCTTTTCTCTCGTTATATATTCGTTTTACTTCGGTACCTTTGAATATTCGCAGGTAGCATGAGATAACATTTCTGTTATTTGTTAAACTTTCCGAAATGATAATACGCTTACACTTCAAAATACAAAAGATAATAACAATAAACGATTCGTTTACGTACGTGTTACGTTGTTATCTAATGGGGCTCAAAGTTATAAAGGAAGCGAGACATTCAACAAAAACTGCGCGTGCAACTTATCACACGTCGTGAAATAGAGTTGCTTGACTTATTAGGTAGGTTATGGTTACAGAGTCGGCTTCAAAATTTGCAGTAACTTAGTTACCCAGTTATCTCTTAGGTTGTTAAAAAATATTTATTACAGCAATATTTTGTAACATGATTTATTTTAATGTTTATTGTCTTTATTTTAATGTTTACTGTCATTAATTAAAATTAATACCCCACTTTCAAAATTACCCTGAATCATACCGCCATAAAGGATGTCCCGAAATTAATGCAATATAGAGCAAAGGTAAATTCCTGACGGCGAACTAATGAGACACCTGTCCAGCCAAACTTACTTTAGTCAAAAGTTGTTGGTTAAAAAGATACAGGATATCAAAGTTAAAATTTTATTTTCGATATTTATAAATAACTTAAAATAATTAAAAATAAAATATTTGCTTACATTTTGGATATCGACGATTTTTGCCGCTTAGTGTATACATTAAAAATTAAATTTTAAAATCTTCAAACATAATTTTCTTGAAATTTTTGTTATGTATCATCATAATTTTTCATAATGTATGTGTGTAAAATGACAAGCTCTTTGAAATGGCATGGTCATTGGGGGTTGCAATTTAAAAAAATTGTCGATGACGTCATATCTCGAGCAACGATGACGTTACAAATATGGGTCGTATGTCAAAAAGTGCATTTTTAAAAAACAAAATCAACGTGGCAAGGGATTTTTTTGAAAATTTCTCCATTTCAAAAACAATGAATTTATTCGTTACTTTTCGAAAGCACTGTACTTTGATTCAATTAAGTTGGTATGTTTACGTTTAAATAATGTTACTGTCATGGTTTTACTATTAGTGAACATTTCTACAACGTTAAAAAAACATTCAAAGCAAACTTTTTGAGGTTGCAACAAAACTATGCGGAGTACTGTCATCAAATTTTCAATTTCCGTCTTCAAGGGTTTTAAATTCCCACAAATCCTTATAACATTATTGTCGTAAAATTTACATTGTATAAAGTAGTCACATGAAAATTGTCCCTCTTTCCATTTTTTTGTTATTATTTGAGATACGAAAAAGGGTGTAAGAACGAAAGTTGTAGACACTTCTCAATATGCATAACACAATTGAATATCGTATTTGCAAGATGTAGGCCTGACTTTTTTTTAAATGGAACACGTATAAATTTACACCCTTAGAAAGGCTACCAACTGAAATTTTTACAAATATTTTATACATACACAATCTTTTACGGTTTTCGAGTTATTACATGCATATTGTTGTGCATATAAATAGCATGATATAAAGGATTTTTATAATTAAATATAAAAATACCTAGCTACATATAAATCCACCCAAGATGCTGTTTTGGCATTAACTAATGAGATTTACACTGCTATGGATGAGGGTAATAAGTCACTATGTGTTTTCATAGATCTGGCAAAAGCCTTTGACACTGTGAGCCACAAAATATTATTTGACAGACTTGAAGATATCGCTATAAGAGGTGATGCAGTGCGCTTTTCCAGAATTATTTGTCTGACCGAAAACATGTGTGAAAATAAATGATTGCACTAGTGGCTTTGTAGTAGTTGAATATGGAGTACCACAGGGTACAGTTTTGGGACCCATACTATTTACAATATATGTAAATGAGTTGTTCTCCATTCAGGGCAGTGGGAAGATCATTAGTTATGCAGATAACACAGCTATTTTCAACAAGTTATGTTCTTGGGATTTAGTAAAAAGTAACGTCGAAAGAGATTTAACAAAATTGTCGTATTGGTTTGATAACATGCCTCTAACTGTTAATTATAAAAAAACCAGTTACACACTTTTTTACTCTGACAGACGATCTGCACCAAATTTTGATTCCATTGAAATTCATAACGATCATTCCACCCATTCAATCGACTGTAAAATAGAAATGAAATACCTGGGTATAATTCTTGATAGCCAATTAAAGTGGAATTATCATATTAATTATGTAATTAAAAAATTGAGATGTGTCCTATATAAATTTAAATATATACGTGATGTTTTACTTATTGGTGAATTAAAGTTATTATATTTTGCATTAATTCAATCACATAACATATGGATTAGCAGTATGGGGAGGAGCCCTAAATTATCATATTACGCCCCTGCAAATCATACAGAAATGTTTTTAGAAAATAATTTTAGGAAAAGATCAATTTACCCTACAAATAATTTGTATATGACGGCTTCGGTATTTGACTTAAGACAGTTGTATTTTCTACATGTATGCATACAACAATATAGAAATCAAGATCAGCTGCAACAAATACCAAATATTCATAATACTAGATATAGCAACTATTACTTATATAGAATACCTTTCCCGCATACAGTTTTATTCCAGCGTGGATATTTGTATTTGGCTCCCAGGCTCTTCTCTTCATTACCTGCAAACATAAAAAATTAATTAAAGTTAAACGTCTTTAAAAATAAGTTAAAATTTCTTCTGAGAGAACACAACAGGCTTGAAATACATAAAATGATTGACTTAAAAAATGTTTAAATGTCCTAACTCTTAATAATATATATTGTATTTTACTTACCTTAACTGTGTACTTATCTATGTCTATCTATTTACATATAGGTATTGTCTTTTACTTGCAATTTTATATTGTATTACCTTAATTTTAGATAGTTACGTAATTGTTTTGTTAGTTTCTTGTCAATTTTTATATTAGTATGTCTATCTATTTGTATTGTTATCTTTTGCTTGCAATTTTATATTGGATTACCTGAATTTTAGATTGTTATGTAATTGTTTTGTTTGTTTTTTATCAATTTTTATATTAGTATAACTAGCTTTTAAATTGTATTTTTAATTTAAGTTTATTGTTTGCTACTAACTCACGTACAAGTATTAACTTATGTGAGTCTTTCTTGTTTATTTGTTTATTGTGGTGGTTACACCGATGTGGAAATTTATTGTATTCCTAAAAAATGAATGAATGAATAAAAATTATTATTATTATTATATGCTACAAAAACATCGGGTACAATTACGTAATATTTTGCAATATTGCATGCAAGAAATACTACAAAATGATAAACCACTTATTTTTCATATATTTATACCACATACAACATGCCGTGTACGCCGGACTCATATTCACAGTCTTAATGCGTGAAAGAATATCTTCTGCGTTTGGTTGCCTTCAACAATAAGGAACATTTTTCAATATAATCCTAAGCATGTTTTACGACGGGCTAATTTTAACAAATAAAAGATAAATAACGGGAATTTAATTTAACTTTTTATTACATGCAGCTACAAAGGAGACGAATTAAATTGAAATGTACGTGGGTGGTGAGACATTTTTCATTAAATTATTGCTTAATAAATATGAGAATTCGCCGGTATATTTTCAACTGTAGGCCTAAAAATAAAATTATTAGATGCGTGAGTAATATTAAAGCTACTTTTTAAATGTGTAATAACAAAAAATCAGAATACATGTAGTACTTAATGTTACTCTAATTTATCCACTGTAAAATAAGAGATAAAATGTTACCTGGAAGGAAACAATGCACGGTTTTCTTTCTCAGTACCTATTACTGCTTTCGTCCATTTTTCATATACCTGTACCTGGAATTGTAGGAAGCGTAGCTTAAGAGGCTACAGTACATATACCAAATTGGGCCCCTTGTAATTGCTCTCATTAGGAGATCAATGCACCTAATCGCTCACCAGCATTTTAAAGAGAAAAAGGTGGTGACGTTGCTAACCATTAAAGGCTATCGTTCTCCCAACACGAATTAATGAGGTGGCAGTGCACCAAAATGCATGAAATATTATATGGTCTTCCTGTTTCCAACCCCTATAAAGAGGTACTTTACACTTCCTCTTATAGTAAAGGTGCTTTCTTAACCAACAGTGTCCAGCTTGAATGCCACCACCACCACTAAGCAAAAATTTGTCCTAGATATGGTCCCAGGTTCTTTTTGACTGCATCCTTGCAGGGGTATCCTAGGAACTCCATGGCAACCTGACAGATATTTGTTTCATCTCACCATCTTCTAATGTCTTTGTATGCCTACGGGCAATTTCTTTGGCTGTAGTTGGTTATACCGGTAATTCCGTTTGTACCACAGTAGCATGCATTGCATGCATTGCTCACTGATGTTGAATATGTAGTAATCTGGAATACTTCCCACATCCTGCATCTTCCTTGAAGGGTGAAGGGTCTGTCAAACCTAAACTTGGGAGAAATACTGTCAGTGACTTTCTGACGACCCCATTTCATAGACAACTCCTAATTTCTCCACATACAACATCTGGTATAATACCAGTGTTCTTGAGGCGAGGCATGGTTGTCGCGGTTATTGCTCTTAGATGGATATACAGGTTGGTCTGTGATGTATGCACGCACCATAGACTAACTGTACATTGTGAGCCATATTGTCCTAGTCCCAATGTCAATATAAAAAAAGATACAGGATGTAGAAGCGAAAATTTTCAAATTAATTTTTCTCAATTGTACAAAAAGTTCCAGAGACTTTTCTTTGAAATTCGGTATAGGGAGGTTTTTTTGAGAGGCTTATCATATCGTAAGCTCACTTTCAATATATAACATACAAGACGCTGTTTACAGTGTGTTTTGCCGATATAATCGGATTAAACTTTCTTGCAGGTATATTTTTCTTTATAACACAGATGAATCCGATAAATCCCCAATCATTTCTAAGCAAAGAGGTGGTCTCATTCCGAAAAACTGCTTCGTTTTCGAGATATTCCATCTTAAATCTTTCAATTCACGTTGACTTTATGATATGTTCATTAAAATTAACTACAACAAAAAATTTAAAAAAAATAGTTTAATAATGAACAACAAATTTATAACATTATTACAGTAAAAACTACATTAGTAACTGAGCGAAATGTCCACCATTAACATGAACATCTTTTACTGTGCTTTTATTGTGTGATAGTTAAATATCCTTTTACATTAAATAAAATACCTTACTTGTTTCGAATTACATTAATACCATAATGAATCTTTTGAAAAAAGTCTTCGCGGGATAAAAGTTCTTCTTTATAAACTAAATCTTTCAAATGACCCCAAAAGAATATATACAAGGGGTTAAGGTCGGAGCCAAGGAAATTCGTTGCCACGCTCTATCCATCAATATGGAAAATGTTCATTTAAGAAGTTTCTAACAAGTAGGAGGAAGTTAAACGGTGCACCATCGTGCATATACTACTTGTCTTGCCTTACTGCTAGTGGAACGTCTCCTAATAAGCCTGGCCAATTATTTCGCAGAAAACTCAAATATGCGTTACTATTAACCAGGGAACGGTCGCCTTGTTAGATTTCACCTAACATCTTTGGTTTTTTGCCTCTAAACTATTAATTAACCATTCGATTTTGGCTGTAGCCTAGGATTGCCTTAGGCAGCTATCCCCGTCAAGTAATAGTGTAGGTGGAAGGCGTAGGCTTTACGTTTATTTGTATCACAGACATTTGTTAGTCTAAATCTAACACGCAACTGATATTGTATGCGTGGTGTGTTAGACGAGATCTAACGACGCGACCATTTGCGATTGTCTTCTTTTTTGTGTGCGGTTGTTCAAAAAGGAGTGTTTTTCAAACTGTTCATAAAAGTTTTGCAAAGTATAGTGTCCAAAATGGATGCCGAACAAAAACAACAATTATTATTAAAATGGTATGAAGAGTTAGAATCCTGGCCATTGATTGTGTTTTCCACATTATTGAACATAGCTCCAATAAACGGGCAAATCATTTATACTGCTAATACAAACATTACAATATCAAGAAGAAAGTTTATAATGGATCTCACGAAACAGCTAACTCTTCCTCACTTAACGCTCCGTGCATCAATCTCAACCTTATCTCTGAGACTTCGACGAAAAATAGCCGCCGCCACTGGTATAAATGCAAACATGACTGCCGCAGCGCCACAAAATGACCAGCCTAAAATACGGTGCAAATACTGCCCCATCAGAAAAAACTATTTTACTATGCATCCACTTGCTGTGGAACATGTAAATTTCCTATTTGCAAAGAGCATACCATGACATCCACATCGACATGCACCTCTTGCACCGCCCATGGAGAAGATTCCGATGAGTAAATATTAATTTATGCAAGCTATTATATTGGTCAGTTTAATTGTTTAAAGTAAAAATAAAAAAAATATTAACTAAAGTAAAAGTTATTTTAGTTTTATTTAAAAATAGTAAATGTTAGGTTAAATCTAACACGCGACCTTTAGGGTAATTTTTCTAACGCGGCTGTTCCCGGGTTAAGGTAGACTAGCAATTCATATGGTCTAACTATAAAATCATCAAAAATGTCACACCAAATATTTATGGAAAATTCATGATGGAACTACGCTTGTTTCCCTAAATGAGGATTTTCTTGATTTCAAGTGTGGTTATTTCTCCAGTTGGTTAGGCAACACATTCTGGACAAGAGTAAAATGATATGAATAAAGTCTTTCGTGATGGAAAACTTAGTAGAATTGTTTTATTTACCCCTCTTGCTGCACGTAGCGCCTTATGCTTACCTCAGGATTATCAACCACACTCACCAAGATTTGTTCTTCCTGTTGGACAGCCACCATTTTTGTACGACCAATCCTTCGCTTAGGACGAAATTCATTCGTTTAATCCAATCAGATAAATGTTACGATCTGGTTATTTGTAGTTTGGATACAGTTGAAAATATCGTCTAGTAGCTGCACGGTTATTGTAATTTACTTGAGCACATAGGTATAATCAAGTGTCGCATTTAAGAATTCGTAAATGTATTATGTCTCAGCATTTTTTAAATTACATTTTAACCAAAAAGCAATTGCAATGTAGTTTTTTTAACTTCTGATGTTTGCTGTCATATAAAGGCGCAATATATTATTTGTTCGCAATAGCAATAGTTCTTTAAGTCAAAGTCTACTTGAATTAGTTTTAATGAATACTGTTGCCTGTGACCATAAAGTCAATATGCATTGCAATATTAAAGTTCGAATATATCGAAGGCTGTTTATATAAATGAAACAAGTATACTTTTTTGCTAAAACATTATTGTTGACTCATCTGTGTTATGCTTGCTACAGACTATGCATGAATTCGCCATATGTGATGAGCGATGCGATTTTGTAAGAAGTTCGTGCATAGTGTGTACGGTTTTTATGAATAGATTTTTAATGAACAAGACCTTACACACTATTCACAAAGTCCTCACATATCACGAATCGCGCATAACGAATCGCAAATTCACGCATAGTTTGTAGCAAGCCTTACGATATAATATACCCCTCAAAAAACCTCCTGATACCGAATTTCAAAGAGAAGAAAATTTTGATATACTGAGAAATATCAATTTGAGATTTTTGCTTATACATTCTGCATCTTTATTAATATGAACATTCGGATAAGACACTGTATATGTTAATACCTAGTCTCTACAGTTATTCTATGATGCATTCAATATGGCACTGAAACTATTTAAATAAAATGTGTGTAATAACGTGAAAAATTTAAAACTTTTTTTAGAAATACTTATTCAAAATGTGACTCGATTCGTTATTACTAAAAAAATAACGAGTCTTGTCTAACTTTCGTTCTAATTAAATTGAAATACTTTTAGAACATTGCAAATTACTTTCTCTTCATTAATATAATTAGTAATTTTCAGGCGGCTTTATACCCTCACAGAGAGGGAATTATGCTGCAAAACTGGAGGAAACGAAGGAATTTTAAAAAAGCTTAATTCATAATGAATGGAAGGTGGTTAATATCAAAACGAATTAGGTATACATGCATAGGATAAAAAATGTTTCAATTAAGAATAATATTTATTTCATGGGTCTTATTAAGCATACATAACAAATAGATTTATCTAAAATGATAACAGTAAATGATGTTTATTTTATTTTACATTAAATTATATCGAAGATACTCCTTCAATTCACAACATTGTATCAAATTAGAGATGCCTTTAAATTTAGTACTTTGTTAATATTATATTTTAGAGGATTATTTTCTCAAAGCATTAATTTTTGCGGACATCTTTTTTAAAATTGATGTTGAATTGTTTTCATGATCTTTCCGATCATATATCCTTACTCCAAAAAATGTTTTGCCGTATTCAAATATGTTAACAACAAAGAAGTAAATGGCAATAAAAAAATAAACTTAACTTTTTTTCTTAAACAGCAGCAATATATCGTAATTCCTTCATTTTGTTAAAAGACTCTGCATCAATTATTGCTGCTCCGGTTTCAACTATTTTCAATATAGAACTCAGAACCCCTTCCAGGGATCTGGAAAACAGCAAAGGTCTGCCCTGATTTCTAAAAGGGGGACAGAAGTATAATTGAAAATTATCGACCACTTGCTATTCTGTGCAATTTTAGCAAGTGGTTGAAGTGGTGTTGTATGATTTGGTTTACTCTCATGTTTAATCACAGATTGTTGAAAACCAGCATGGCCTCTTTAAGGCAAGGTCAACTGTTTCTAATTTGGCTTGTGCAACACAATATATTGCTCACCGTTTAGATGTATAATATAATAATATCTCTATCCCTCCTTCTAATCACGAAGATTAGCCCAGAAGTCGGAGACTTGTGCGGGAGAGGGGGCGGCATATTATTATTAAGCAGGCCGCCTTTGCGCCCAGGAACGACTTATGTTGGTAGGCCCTAACCACCATTCAGTGCAGGAATGAGGGAAACCTGGAAAACATCATTAATTAGGGGTATCATCAGACGTCATTTACACTGACTTTTTTAAAGCTTTTGACAGACTTGACCATGGTTGCTCTCTTCAAGAGGTCATTATTTATTCCATATCACGGTTTCAAGTGTGTCACTTTTATTGCTAAGTGTGAGGTTCCGTAAGGGTCTGTCCTAGGTCCCCTTCTTCTTATCTTATTTGTGAATGACCTTTGCCTTGGGATGAATTCAGAAGTTCTTTTATATGCCGATGATTATAAATTGTTTCGGATAATCACCTCCTTAGATGACTGCTTATTCCTTCAAGAGGATATTAATAAACTGGTTCACTGGTGTGATATTAATTTGTTAAATCTTAAAATGTCTAAATGTAATATTTTATCTTTTACTCGCAAATTAAAACATTTACTAATTTTGCATATACTATTGATGACATTAACATAAACAGATGTTCCCAATTTAATGACCTCGGAGTAGTATTTGAGAGTAAATTAACGTTTTTTTATCACATTAACAAGATTGTTTCAGAATCTTTTCGAACTTTAGGTTTTATTATAAGGAACTCCAAGCGGCTTTTACGGAAGGATTCAGTTAAACTCATTTTGAATGCTTTTGTTAGACCAGTAGGTATTATTTGGAACCCTGGCTATATGTTATATGTAAATAATATTGAGTCCGTCCAAAGACGTTTTGTGAAATACTTGTGGTTTTTGCTGATCGTATCGTGCCATGTCGTGGTATTTTGCTAAACAATAGGTTTAAAGTACAATTGTTAGAAACGCGCCGAAAATATTTTGGGGTATTATTTTTATATAAAATTTTACATAATAATGCTATCACGTTTTAATTTGCATGTACCGAGATTACCAGGCAGGAACTTAAATGTTCTTTATCATCCGCTGGAACAAACTAATATTTTAGATTTTTCTCCGATGCATAAGATTTTAAATGATTTTAGTCTCGTACAGCCTATCACTGAAATTTTTGCTTGTAGATCTGGTGATATTCCTTAACCCTCCAATGTATTAATATTTTTTTAACATATTTATTGACTGATTTTGTAGATCATTCATTTTTTCTGCAATTTATATTCGTAATTCATTTAATATATTTGCTGTATTTTTGATGTTATTTATTAGTTACTGCGATTTTGCATATGTTTGACTTTTTGCATTGTATTTTCCCACCCTGTCAATGGCCTAGGCTGTTGGGTGATGTACTTCTAAATAAAAATAAATAAATATTTATCAATGCCATTGTCAACAGAGTTGTATAAATTAAATAATTGTTAACTTATTCTGTTTTACTTTATAAGCTGCGAACATCAGTCGGCGCCGTACTTTCCGAGACCACTAAGCAACGAAAAACAAATTTTTAACTGCCGTCTTAGACAGGGGCTATGCTCATATATCATTTTAAAAGGTATCAGTTTCAAATAAGAGTCCACGGACTCCATCGATCAATCTCAAAGTTCTTACAGTTTTACTAGAAGGTATTATAGTCTCCAATTTTATTACATTATTTTTCAATAACCGACGATTTGCCAGGGGCCAACAAGAATGAAAGTGCTTGAAAAAAATTTGATTAGTGTTTGTAAAATATAACGAGTCGCGTTTAGTACTATAAAAAGTTTTTTAATCATACAAAAAAAGCAAGTTTCATAGAACACATTATTCAATGGCGACGTATAAAATTATTTTGAAATATATTTTATCGATTTTATCACAGTTAACATCATTTATAGAATGTGTTGTGTAGTTTTGAATGTTAATTTCTCTCAATCACAGTGTGGCAAGAAACCCAGAATGTTGAAAAAAATTCTGACACTTTGGTGTTTTTCGGGATCCTGAAACCGGGAAAAATACTAGAGAATTTCTCAACTGAAAACGAACAGATTTTTTCAGTGGTAAACATTTTTTTTTATTTTATTGGAGAATTTATTTCAAATTGGAAATAAAGTGATCTTATTTTCTATTGCACTGAGCTCACCTCCTTTAAAAAATAGAAACAAAAAAACAGAAAAATTTGCTTATGAAATCACAGTAAAATTTTATTCGTACCTGAAATTTAACTTAATTAGATATTTTTGAGTTCATAAGTATAACATCGTATACCTAATATAAAGATACTTATAATGGACATAATATGCTGTAATAAATTAAAGAAAGCCGAATATTAGCTTAATAGTTGCAATGGGCTTGTAAATAAAGCAGAATAATTGTATAACGTTTTTATACCACATTATCATGACATGCTTTATTGGAATCGTATAGTTTGTTGTATTAATGCTGTAAGTTCATTGCTAAAACTTGTTTTATATAGAACTCTATATACAAATGTGCCTATTTCACGCTATTAGCTGCTGTGTTGATGCCAATGTTTATGCGACTAAACCTTGCAACTTTAACTCTCCAAAAATTAGTTACAGGAACATTCTTAACCACTATTATAAAATATCTTATGTTGCTTGGGACTGATACTTTGATCTTAACTTCAATAGACTTCACTCACAATTAAACTTTTTTTATATAATAAAGGCATAAGTGTTATAAGATTTTTGTTTACTTGCTGGATGTAGTTGGTTCCATCTTTGAACTTATTTTTAAAACTATTTTTAATTGGCTACACTCTCGTTTCTTCAGCGTTTATTTGTGGCGTGTTTTTTTACGAACAACGTTTCCCTTTTGCCCCTTAAGAAACGTGGATAACGTGGTTCGAAATCCATGAACACTTAGGCTCTATTCAGATGTATTTTAATGTAAACAGAATGTCAGTATAGTCATTTTAATTTTTCGAATTTTTGCCAGCTTTCTGCGGTCTTTACCCCATTGAGTTATGATACTTGCACATTATTTTTAATATTATTTTAGAGTACTACTATGTCTATCTAATATGTAGTTAATATTTAATAATTCTTTATTTTTGTCTACTAAAATATTTTACTGCTTTGACTGCAACTTTTTTAAAGTATGAACCGGCAATACAAAAATTTAGTATTTTAAGCTAGTCTTATTTTTTCTACATTTGTATGTACATGTTTGAGGAGATAAGAAACATCTGGAAATGTCATCTTTATCAAATTTTGGGTTTAAATCCCTTGGTACAACCCATTTTTTTATGCTCCTTCCTTATCCACCTTGTAACTAAACACATATATTTTAATAATAAACGTCCCTGACGCTACTGCAGGTTTATGTTTTATTTATTATTTTCCTTATAAGCACACCATGACATAAGTATATTGAAGATGTAACTCTAAAGGTAATTTACTGTGAATTTAAATTAAGAATACAGAGTGAGATGTAACTGGTCTGCACTGTACAATATCGTAGGTACTTAACCGCAGACCTCTCGCCCCGGGCGATGCGCCATTAAATCTATAAATGATACTGCAGGAAACAACTACTCCGCGGGCTAATGCCCCGACCGGCATTGAATTATACCTGCAGTATCTGTGTGAAACAGCCAAGAACCTACGATATTGTAGGTCGCTTTCTGCAAGTCGAGCCGCTTAGACCGAGCAGGAAGTAGCAGACCAGTTACATCTCACCTGCACTCGATTTATATGTGAAACTACATATGAAGGAACAGCCAGTTCAATTGTCGGTCATCTCACCTATGGCATACTGATGAGGGCTAACAAGCCCGAAACCGGTCTATGTCTGGTGGAGTGGCCGACAAGGGTTCTTGGCTGTTTCACACAGATACTGCAGGTATAATTCAATGCCGGTCGGGGCATTAGCCCGCGGAGTAGTTGTTTCCTGCAGTATCATTTATAGATTTAAGAATACAGAGTGATTCAGAGCTTATCTAAAAAAAATTGGAAATAGATGCGTCATGAATAATGGTCAATATCGTATTTTTTTTTGTAAAATCCTTATAGTAGTAGACATCGTTCAAATACCTGATTAGTTAGACTCAATTATATCCGTACCATGTACAGCGTGTTCAAGAATTAATACCAAGGGATTGGACAAGGAGGACCGGTATCATGGCCGCCACGATCTTCTGACTTTAAATCATTTGGACTTATTTTTGTGTATCAATATTTCTTTCCTTTTTTTGGGAATTTCTTTCAATTTTTTTGTCCAGTCGCTGATTATACACCTTATCAGGTACAGTGAACCAGTTTCCAGTGTCGTGCGGAAGTGTATTTTTAAATAAATTTTGAACTGCTCTTTTTATTTTTGCAAAATTGTATTTTTATCTAAGAGTCCCTGTACATTCAATAATTTTTTTTTTAGATAAGTTCTGAATCACTCTAAGTATATAATTAGGAAATTTAAAAATAAAACCATGGTTTTGTACACCTTTCAGCAAATCGACTAACTACTAAATACTTATGGTAAAATAAAGATCTCTATTATTTTGGACAAACAGGCGCCCTAGAAAATGAGAATAGTAACTTGAAATCGGTAAAAGATATCATCCGGTATATTGAAGCCAATAAAACCTGACAATATTGTTAGAACTTATAATATAAGTAATTAATAAACGTATGTTCCAACTCATTGATGAGATACAGGGCGTGTCATGTACTTTGCCTAAATGACAACATATTTCATCAAAATTTGACACAGATACGTTTTTGCTGGTGCTAAACGCGTTTGTGTTATAGTTTATCTGTACAAAATAGAGGGCGTTAGTTGCTAGCAGTTCCGCTGATTATTTAATGCTAGTAATTCACCATTTTCAAGAAAAATATAAAAAAGGCTGTAGTAAAGTTAACCAGGCTCGATCTCTGTAATAGTAATTATCTGTCGAGTGTTATGTGTCAAACTCTGGACTCTTCTATTGATATATTTTATATTATAGAAACTATCGTATAAAATATGTTGTTCCTTATATCTACATGCTGCTTCCCTAGTACGAATAACTTGTTCATACTGGAAATAAGTCATAATTTGTAAGGTATACGCATCTGAGTCGAAATTTTGATTTGTATTTTGTAGCAGCATCCATACATAAGCATACTTGCTTACCTACCTAACTACTTAGTGATAGGTTAGAGAATAAGCTGTATTTTTGTAGTTTTTTATATACAGGGTAATTCTTAAATAAATACAAATATTTTAACTGGGTGTGTAGTTCGTCATATAGATGAGTCCAGTAAGTCATTTTTAAAAATTTCAAATTTTTACGGAGATATTTTTTTTTTAAATACCCACATTTTGAGGACCGCTAACCAGATTAGACCACTGTTTTAAGAGTTGCACTAACGTCTAAAACGTATTTAAATCGTTTAATTATTTTCACGGGCAGTGTTTTTCTCTTAAGTGTCTTGTGTATTTAACTAATATTTTTCGTGAAATACAATGTGATTAAATAAAATATGGCACATTCTTCAAACAGTGAAAAGGTTGACATGCTAAAAGCATATTTGTAAGTAGTTATAATATGACAGTGATAACGATAACGTATTGTGAAAAATCAGTTGGAGTGTAGTAAAAATTGATAATAACCAAATTCTAGATTGAACTATGATTGTGAGTAGAGAATCTGGTTTATATTTTCAATTTATTGGTGAGGTTCAGGAATTGCAAAGAGGAGGAGATGGGAGTTAATACTTTCATAAATTAACATATTTCAATCATTCTTCGTCGTGTCTAAAAATTCTAGTTAACATTATTGAAGCCTATTCGAAGACATTAGTATAATAGTGGCAACACTGTGTAATTCTTATTCACCATGACTCTTAAATATATTAGTATCAGAGTCGGATCTGCGGTTCTCAATAAGTTTTTATTGATTGATTTATTTTGAAAAAAACTATTAATTATATGTTCTATACAGTGAACTATTATACTGCTGGTAAAAATATTTGTACATATTTAACGTATATTCTAAACAGTTAATAATATTCTAATAGTACTGTCTAGCAGCATCTATTCACACATAAATTATTAAAACGACTGAAAATTCACATATAACTTACACTGAGCCTGCAAATGCACATAAATAAAGCAAATATTAACAAATGGACATCTACGGGGCGTCATGGGGTGTCAAAATTCGGAGATAGTTGGAGGCGGCGGTCATTAGTGCCAACTACAATATAATTGTATTTTTAACGTTTGCATTGAAAAGAATAAATTCAGTAATATTCTACAATACTTGTATTTACATAAGCATTGAAAAAGACGAGGCGTTCAACATTAAATAATAAGTAAACTATAATAACGTATAATTCTTATGTACAGAGTAAAATATGAATATATCATTATTATGGATGTGAAAATATATCCCGTTGCTGCCACTGCTGTTCTGTTTCTTTGTGTATACGTGACTATGCTCCGTCCTTATCAAATTATAATATTGGTAAGTCTTGGTAATAATATACAGTGATCATAAATGATTATAAGCCACGTGACCAGGACTGTGATTATCGAAGAACAACTCGTATGCAAATAGATTTCTTGTCTCTCTCAATTGCCGTAGTGAGGAAAAGGATATTCGCATATGAATTGCTCTGCGATTGATTTGAGAATCTCGACCCTGATCACGTGGCTTGTAATCATTTATGAAGGCACTGTATTATATTCACAAAACTTCCTCTAGGGGTTAGAATTCAATGATTGGACTGAAGTTTGAAGACAACCTCATCAGTTTAGAAATCTTGCTAAATACTACCTTATTGTTAAAATTATTTTAGCTGCTCTCAGTTTAGGGATCTTGGTTAGCAAAATCGATCTCCCTATCTACTAGATACAGCGCAAAGTGTTTTTGCATGTTCTCCCGCATTTTTCCAAAGTTGGCTGATGAGGTGATAGTAAGAAAATTTCTCCACCTCAGAATTCAAATATCTACCGACTGAAGTTTGCGAATTAATTGGTTTTGGCATTTTTTATCGGAAATTAATTTAAAAGCGCGTAATAATTAAAAGTTAAAATTCTTTTGCAATGTGTTTAAAAATAGTTAATTCCTAAAAAAAAAAACAGGTATATAATATATCTAGGGATTATTTAAACATTTTTGCTTTAAACTCGAGTTTTAATTGCTTTTTCAACTTCAATAACACTGAAATACATAGAAATAATGTATATGTACCTACCTACACCAATTTAATGTGTTATTGACAATCTGTCTTGGCTCTGAAAAAGCGAAGCAATATTAATAGATCATTCTGGGAATATAGCAGTAGCTTAATGTATAAGGAAATATCGAGCTATGCGACAAAGTTGGGTAATTATAGCCTACGGTTTCCCGACCAATTAAGTTCATCAATAATGTAAATGTTTACCAACATAATCTGTGCGACTCTTGTACTCAACATCAGCCAAGTCTTGTAGTTGGAAGACTATCGGCAATTCACGTCAATCACGGCAGTTGTTTGAATTGTGCTGTAGTACACCTGAATCCTTATTAATGGAGGTATTATGTTTATAAATTGAAGAACGTTCATGACGTACGTTGTATCTGCATTATTTATCCGCGCAATTAAGAAATGTACTTACAGCACAATAAACAGACAACTATGAAGACATTTTTTTATTCAAAATGTAAATCGTATAAACTGGATTGCAAAATGAACACTTCCATTACATTAGAAGTTTATTTTATTTAATGCATATAACTGGTCCAGGAAGCTGCCATTACATGTCAATTAAATTTTTACAATTTTATTTTTTAAATTCGGAGTAGTACACGGAAGAAATCGAAAAGCGATATGTGCTATAAGATTATAGCTTGAAAACTGTGTTAAATATTTTTATTATCGACACTAAACAGCGAGTTCTAAAATATTGTACATGAAGGATAGTAGCTAACAACAATAATCAAATATGAATTTTGTCTACATTATTATATTATTTGGATTCATCAATAATAATATTGTGAATATGTTTTTGTATCAAGTGTATGAACTGATTGTGGCAATAATTGACAGATTTCATTGGTAATATATACCGGTTCAAGGCCACTAATTTTGAATGATTACATGATCGTCAATATTTGAGATCGTACTGAAAATATTGCTAAGGCACTCAATAAACTCTATGGGGGTGTTTAAAATGTCGCAGTCTGTGGCCAATCATGTCTTAAACATGTTCAATGACAGACCCGGCCATCTTGGTGACCGGGATAAACGGCTGAGCCATAAAAGTTATTGTTTGGCAACATGAACAATGTCTTGCTGGAAAATGGCGTGTTGGATGGTTTGAAGATATGGAATGACATAAGGTTCCACCACTACCTGGATGTCGTGTTGCCTCTAGTGAAAACTAATAGTGATCTGCTACCATACGCGATACCATAACGCTTTCTGTGTGACGGATATGACGCTCTTTGTCAAATATGGATCGCGGCTTTCACCATGTCATCTTCTCACCTTTGCACGAGCATCGCGTAGCCCCAGTCAGAAATGAGATTCGTCACTAAAGATCACCTGATTCCATTCGTGATCCCACTGAATCCTCTCTCTACACCATTGTAAGCTGTTAGCTCGATGATGACGAGTGAGAGGCAGCATCTAATGTGGATAATAAGACAAGAGATCAAAATTTCGTATTCAGTTATATACTTTAGGCATATCGACCATCCTCCCATGTTTTTCAAGGCACTGATTTGCAATAGTCTTTCTGATAAGTCGCAATCGCCGATATTCACGCTTTGTGGTTCCTTTATGACGGCCGGTGCCTCCCGCTCTGTGTCCACGGCCTTACTGAGTCTACGCCTGGTAACACTTTACTATGATACCTAAGGGTCTGCTAGTCCTGCTAGAAATATCTCTCATCGACCAATCTGCTTTGGGTAACCCAACAATCCGCCCCCTTTAAAATTCATCAAGCTGGGAAATTTGCCTTAATCTATACAGGGTGTTAAAAAAGAGTGAAAAATATTTTAGGAGGTAATAGTATGAACCAAAATAAGCAGAAAAGTCTTAATAAACATGGGTCCGCAAAGTAACGGTTGAGGATGGACCACTATTCGTTTTTCAAACATTTTATTTTATTAGGAATAAACTGCCAAAGGAAGCTTTTAACAAACAAAAAACAAAGTTACAGAAGATATTCAAAGTGCCCTCCGTCCATTTCCAAGCAGGCACGACATCTTGGTCTCAACGATATTCCATCTCTTTCGAAAACACCTTCCTTGGTTTGGATTTTTTGACACTTTTGAGTAATCCGTAGCTGCAGCTCTTTCAGGCTATTTACAGGAGTACCATACACTAATGTCTTCAAATATTCCCAAACATTATTGTTTTATTAAATTTTAATAATTCTGACTCCACAAATATGATTGTAATGTAATTATGGATAAAACATTGTATTGCATTCGTGTTTTAATTGCCTTTTATCTATTTAAGGATATTAAATGTTCGAACTATGTCCTCGCGTTTAAACATTCTGGCGTGGATAAAATGCTACTTAAAACTCTTATACAGTACATAACTGTTAATGATTAGCAGCAGTGCTAATAGTGAATTACTTTTAACGGCAGTGTCTCAAAATGACATTTTAGATACAGCGTGCGCTAAAAATTATACTTTTACTGACGTTTGTAGAAATATATTTGTTCCTAACATAGGCGTAAATTGCCTTTTCCACACTAGACTATTTAACAGTAGTCGCGTGTGGAATGATACCATCTTGTGCACTTGTTAGAACAATAACTAATTTCAATTTAAGAATATAACTTTTATAATTTTCTTGGTTGTGTTGTTATTACCATAAATAAATTATACAGTAATTAGATATTTCAAGCAATTGAAGTTATAATGGTATAGTGACAAATATGACATTTATAAATTGTAAATATTTGTGAATAGATAAAAGACAAAATAATGAACATGCATGTAGTTTACATTACAATTTTTCTAAAAATCTGCAAGTGAACCTGTTCCGTGAAATATGCGAATACTTAAAACCATACACATTTTTATAACGACACTAATTAGTGTCACAATTTGTTATGGAGTTAAGGCACGTTCTAAAGCTCGTTATACCTATATAATTAAAATAATTAACTACACCAAATAAAAAAATTTACGTTTTTGTTATTCACACAGATTTGCAGAGCAGTAAAACAGGTTTGCGAAAATTACATTTTAAAATATTATAATTTATTCCAGGTGCGTTACATTTTTGTTATTGTGCTCTGTTTTTCAATGTCACACGGGTTTATTCCACTACTTTTAAATTAATTCAACTTCCATGAAATGCAATTAAATAATAATAAATTAACTGCCACATACTGAGGCATATTGCCGTTGTTTACTATTTTATGTGCCTATATGATGTCAAACATTCGGATGCGGAAAAATAGTGTACTGAAACACATTTGCTTATTGTTTTCATATTGTTACATTATACAAATATGACAAATATGTCTAGGTGGGACAAAACATATATAAAATATTACACATTTAAGTATGACCAATCACACGGAAATAAAACTATACTAATATCAATAATATAATATATAATAAGATTACATATTCTTAATTTAAGAATACAAATTACTTGAAATCAAGAAAAAGTTTGATCTATATTCGCATGTTGAACCCTCTTATAAAGTCTTTCTATAATTTCGTTAATGTGGGACACCACTGCATTTTTTTTTAAATGTTGTATTTTTTCGGATTAAACATCTTAAAATGTAACGTTCCTGTAGTTTGAATAACTCGGATCGCACTTTGTTGTCGAGAAAAAAAATATAAATCATGGTCCTTTTTATTAAAAATAAAATATGAATTTAATTATTGTTATTTTTCTCATAAACGGTTAATTTTATCGGCAATAAACAGTATCGTTTTAAGTCTTTATCATACAGGCTGTTAAAACTAATAATTATTATTATAATAATATCTCTACCCTTCATTTTAATCACGAGGATTAGCCCAGAAGTCGAAAACTTGTGCGGGAGAGTGGGCGGCATATTATTAAGCAGGCCACATTTGCGCCCAGGAACGACTTACGTTGGTAGGCCCTAACCACCATTCAGTGCAGGAATGAGGGAAACCTGGAAAACCTCATTAATTAGAGGGGTAGTCAAATGTCAACCGGTATCAATCTCTCACATTGACCCAAGCCAACATTCTTCCACCCTACCATATCCGCAGAGAGGGTGCCAATCTCTCCACGAATATAGCTTATATATGGTTTACCGGCTGCAGGGGTCGAACCCACAGCGATCTAGTCACCTCGATTCAAGTACTGACGCCTTAAACCGTACGGCCACTGACCGAAATGTAGGCATTAAGCTTAGCCCGCCCATGGTAAGCTAAACATGTTTCTAGGGCACTATTTTAAGGGGTCCTTACTAGTGTCCATCACATTAAATTTTTATGAAATTATATCGAGTATTTTAAAAGTTATTCAAGAAAAACAGATTTCCAGTGGCGTCCTTTAGAGACACATATCTCCGTAGGTAGGGCCTATAGGAAAACAATTCTTGGAATTTGTCATCTTATGATCTATCTGCACCCGAGAGATTTCCAACATTTTCCCGGACATCCTGTATATATAATTAAATATTACTAACTCAGTAGTATTTATTTATTTACATAAGAAAATAAAGACTTTCACGTGATAGAGGACCAAAAGGTTAACAAAAAAATACACTAATGTCTGATCGCCTTTTATTTTTCAAGATACAGCGTTTCTAAATTTTATGTAAAATTTAGATGTTTTTAATTTCTTTGTACGGAAATATTTGAACCAAAATTTGTGCACACTGTGACTTTGCTTGTGGCTATTATGTGCCACAATATTCAGTTCATTCAGCATCCAGTGGCGGAGTTTTCAATATTTAAACCAAATAAATAACATTGTTTCATCCCGTAAGAAATATTGTTTTCCTAATTCTCGAAAGGCAATTTGATTTTGTACAAAAAATTACTTTTGAATTTAGTCGTATTCCTTATGAATTTTCTGCAAAAAAGATATTTTCTGTCTGCTTGACTTAAAAATATATTGAAGCACTTGAATTTGCTGGAATATTACCATACTGTCACGAATTTCCCAATCCGACTTTTTCTTTTACCAGAAAATCAATCCGTTACTTAATCATTTATCTTTATTAGCTACTCTGTACACTATTGAATACTAATTACAAGTCAACTAAACACTATTTCACTAATCACTATCTAAATCGCTCTGAATCTCCAACTGAACACTTCAATTCAAGACTGTTCCAAGACTGACTAACTCGGCCGTTTATTCTTCTTTCATAGACCCATCGAATATTCCAGGTATATTCTATCATCTCTAGATCCACTTCCCGAACGACTAGAACGCTTCTCGTCTATTCTCCAGTTTTCCATTTGCGCCTCGATACCCCGGCATTATTTGTTTGTTTTCCAGTATCGCGTAGGGGCGACCGGGGCAATTTCGCGTTTAGCGATACCACAGTCGCCGATTTGGGTGTGAGTGCGGCAAATTCCGTGATAATACTTTTAACGTGTTGAAAAAAGCTGATTTTTTATTAGAAAATCTTCAGCATCTCAACAGAAAAAATTGCAACTCAGTCAACATGATGTTAAAAAATAAGTTATGAAGTAAATATTTTGTATATATTCAAATTGGTGGTCTTGTTGTTGAACATACTTTTCTAATCTTCATGTCAATGATATTATTTGTCTGACGTGCCATATTTCATTTGTTCCATAATTGCATAGACTACTAGTGACAAGCGTTATTCAGCACTCCAAATTCTTCAACTACCTTCTAGAAAATATTTTCTTGCAGAAAATCTGGAATTCCGAAAAAGGGAGTACCACTAAAAATCAAAAGTAATTTTTTGTACCAAATTAAATGGTCTTTCGGAAAATAGAAAAACCACTTTTTCTACAGGGTGAAACAATGTTATTTATTCTATTTAAAGATATAACACTTCTATAACTTGGAACCACTGGATGCTAAATGAACCGAGTATTGTGATACATAATAGCCACATGCAACCAATTTTCGTTAAAATATTTGACACATTGCAACTGAGAATAATAAAACTATATACTACGCTAAATATTTGCACTACATGTTACAAAAAAATAAATCTTTCTAACGCGACAACTATGGAAAATTATGTTGACAATTAAAACAATTATGCAACGTTAGTCATGACGTAAATCGTCTGAATCCTTGCTGCAACTATATAGCTTTCTTTCTCTCTAATGTGCTTTTATTTAGGTATTATCTAAATTTTACGTATCTTTTATAATTAAACAGAATGTCACTTTCTAATCGATACTGCTTGTTAACCTAAAATCATTTAATTATCCTTGTTTAAAATCGGAATTTACATTCCACGGGGTATTTCACCCTCCTTAAGCACCTCCCCCAATATGCCTTAAGAGATTAATCAAAATTGAATAATTAATTACGCAGGCGAGTTGGTTACACCCCTAAAAAGCGGCAAGTATCTTTAGTAAGCTCCGATATTCATCAAGTAGTTCGTGGCTGTAAACCCCAGGATTATTGGTGCAAAGTTAAGGAATACGTATACATAAGCCCCTATTAAGCAGATTAAAGGTGTTACCTACTTAGCTAACAAGTTTTGTTTTGATACTGTGGACCAATTACCGACCAATATACAATACTGCCACTTCCCACATTTTGGAAATAAAACGTAATAGAAAAAAAATAATACAGAAAATACTTGAAAAGTTAGATTATAGTTCTAAACAAAACGTTTAGAAAACAAAGAAATTACCTTTAGTTTAATTGGGTATTTTGACACAGACATTGGCATGGAATAGTTACAAAATAGACTCGTAAAATGGACACAGGAAGTGCATCTCACCGGGTAAATAGAAAAAGT
Organism: Monochamus saltuarius; assembly: GCA_025584915.1. Classification (NCBI taxonomy): domain Eukaryota; kingdom Metazoa; phylum Arthropoda; class Insecta; order Coleoptera; family Cerambycidae; genus Monochamus; species Monochamus saltuarius. Next base: position 21,872,712 of record CM046721.1, read on the forward strand.
TTTGCATTATTCCATTATGTACGAACACAGCATACAGCGCCAAATAAAAAAATTTTCACCGTGCCAAAAAATGAAAATAAAAATTGCAAATACAAATAATAATAATAAGATAATCGAAAAATTAACACAAACAAAATTAGATTACAGTTCTAAAGAAAACAAAGAATTTATCTGTAGTTTAATTGAGTATTTTGCTACTTCTGAAAAAATAAAGACTAATTGAAAAAGTCCTTGCGCTAAACGGATCAGTCAAGAGTTATTTTTGAAACTAAGTTTGCCTAACCAACAAACCTCACACTGAAAAAGCAGATAAGTAAAACATAACAAAAATCACATCACTATCGCGCATTAACGTTCTAACAATAGCAAATATATTAAAAGGCTAAAATTTGTTTATTTGCTTCCATAGAGATGTTAAATGATTTTTATTTTATTGTTATTTACTTATTGATACAACTATAGCCAACAATGATCAATGTTTACTGAATAGTTTGACACACACTTATCTACGTTCAACAGTCAAAGGACCGTTTTCCCAAGCGTGTTCGAAAATTTTTGATTTTTCAAATTACCGTCTTTTTATATACTCGCGACAAGAATTCATAATTCATTACATTTTCATCAAAATATTTAAGAAACTGCAACTGAAAGTAGTAAAGCAATATACTACCCTAAATGTTTGCAGTATATATTGCACTAAATTTCAAAAAAATATTGTTTTTAACGCGACCAAATATCGAAAATTATGTTGATAATAAAGACAACTGCGTAATATCAGCCATAACGTAAGACACCTGAATTATGGCTATATAATTTGTATGTTCCTCAACTCTAACATGCACAGGCTGAGACGTTTCTCCAACATAATTTTATTGCATTCAGAATGTATGCTGTAGATGCAATTTTTTGAATTTTGTGTATCATTTTTGACGTGTTTTTGACAAAAAAGTAGTAGTTGTCTGAAAAATTGTTCTAATATCAAATTTGATACCGATTCTTCTTAATTTTTCTGATAATATAGGAATGTATGGAATTTTTATTGTATATTTGTATTTGTCTTAAAGTGTTCCTTTTATCTGTAATGTTTTTGAATCCCCAACAAAATTTGGAGCATATTTATTTATTATTTATTAACATTTTGAATAAATTTTAGTTTGTTGATAAATATTTCGTTGTTTGATGAAGTTAATTACTTTTATCGAAAATTAATATTATTTTCGACATTAATGGGCAAATTGTATAATTTTTCCAAATGCGTGCAGAAGGAAGCATTATTTTAATCAAAATGTCTTTTACCTTAGACACTTTCGTGCAAAAATAAGCCTAAAAACGGTATTTAAATATTTAGTATGACCACACCTCCACAAAAAGGTAGCCGCCACAGTGTAAACCTGTGACGTCAGACGCCGTTCGAACGTGTATACCTAAATACAGCAGTGTGCTTTAGTTCACATCTGTATATGATTTCCATGCCTTCGGACAACGTAGATACGTTTAGAAAAGTGAATTTATCCTTTGTGCTATTATGTACGAATACAGTATAAAGCGCCTAATAAAAATTATATTCACCGTGCCAAAAAAAAATAAAAGAAAAATGTGGTACAAGCAGATGAAGCGCGACGAAAGGACGCATTGGAACATTGTTCGTTTGTGAGAACCATTTCTATGTAAATTTAATAAGAAATAGGTAGCTTTAAGTTAAGCGAAAAAATTAAAATTTAAAGTTGTAAACAATTAATTAAACTCTTCTTTTAAGCTCCCCGAATGCAGTGGCGTAACAATAGGGCCAGCCGCATCCCATCTGCGGGGGGCCCCCTATTCAAGGGTTCAAGGGCGAGGCCCTTTCCTTGCAAGGTTACAGTGTGCATCAATTTTGGTTCAAATATTTTCATTCAATCGGGAGAAATTAAAAAAATTTAAATTTTACAAAAAAATTTTAAATGCTCTATCTTGAAAACAAAAGGCGATCGGACATTAGTGTATATAACTTTATTTATTATTTTTTGGTCCTTTATCGCGTGATATTATGCATTGTGGTTTTTCATTGTTACCCTGTATATTTTCAAGAAAAGAATGGTGAAACATCAGAAAATGTTTACAAAACTATTCATTTATGATTAAACTCGTTAAAGTAGTGAAGTCTGGATGATCTGAAAATTTCATAATTATGAGGTGTTTAAATGCTAAAAATAATTATTTTCAGTACTAAAAAATATGTCGATAATAGCACCAGCAGGGTGTGCAAATTAATTATAGTACGTGTGGTAAAGCCTCGGTAAAGCTTATTCTTAGTAAGGTCTTTTAGGGTGCTATTCGTACTATTTAGAGTTCATGGCGTTCGGTTTTAAATCACCACCAAGGGGGCCTCGCGCGAGGAGAAGCCCCCGTGGGCGAGGGGTCGCTTCGCCCACTTCTAGCTACGCCACTGCTTAAGTTTGTATCTACTTATATTTTATTTGTTTGTTTCTTGTTGACATGTATAGAAATAAATGTTTTATTTTGAATATTTTATTGATAAATACAAAATTAAGTGGGTTTTCGTTCTTTTTTCTCTTTCTTTACACTGTATCGGTAAGAAGGGCCCCTTATCAATTATTGCGGGGGGGGGCCGGGAAATATTGTTACGCCACTGCCCGAATGTATAGAGGGCGTTTAGAAAATCAATGCTAAAGCAAACTTATTTGAAACTTTATCGAAAAAAATAATTAGATTTGTCTATTAAGCTACCAGAATGTATACAGAGTGTTTAGAAAACCAATGGTAAAGCTTCTCATTTATTGTAATCAGCGCTTCATTTCGATACCAAATAACATGTTTTGTATTTACTCCTACCATTTACGTAATGGGGAATGTTAATTGAGGCATTTATACAATTTTGCTATCTGGATTTACTAAATTAAATTACCTGTTTTATTCTGAAAATAAAATAATCAACAGTAATAAATAATTTTGTTATAAATGTGTAAGGAGAAATGAAGTCAGTAGTAAATAACAATAAAAATTTATTAAATTAATTTTAAAAAATTAATAAATATTATTTATATTAATATTAATTACTTTTATTTATTATTTTCAAATTAAAACAAGTAGTTTAATGTGAATTAGATGGCATAATTTTATAAATAGCTCAAGTAAAACCATCTATCTGGTAACATCATTGCCGCCATTAGAGAGTTTAAGTCGATTGTCGATTATCATGATACGTAAAACCTAGAACGTATATTTTTCACGTTTACGTATAACAAGATTCATGTTTCAAAAACGAGTTTAAGTAGGGTAAGTTATCACGGAATCATATTATTCAGAAACGATGATTATTACTTTAATCTACGAGTATTGTTCCTTCTGTTCGGTTAGTCTTTTATCAATCTGTTCTGTGTATTCGGAAGTTTTCGGCCACATGTTCCTCACGTATACGTCTCTGTTTACGATACGCAAAGACCAGTAAGCCCAGAGAGAAAATAATAGTAAACGAGAGTGTCTATTCAATTGTGTTTCCGTGGTAATAGGGATATATTATATCTTTATCTCTGTTGCACACTGACGGGCCAATGAAAACCGGTGCCCGTAAGAGGCAAATTTTAAAATAAGAAATTTTAAATATCCATTCATGATATATACTTTTACTTGTTTTGTAATTTACATGAGTTCATAATTGATTATCAGTCAATTATGAATTCAGGCAAATTAAAAACAAATAAAAGTATATGTCATGATCATGGGACAATATTATTATCAGATTCTTCAATTATTTTTATTATTATTTGCTTTAATTTATTGGAAGAAATTGTGTGTTACGTAAAGTAGTACGCTATGGGTTGTTTGCATTTTTATGTAGACCTCTGATCATGAAAACTAGTGCATGTTTGGCTACAGCATTTGTTTTGCCTTCTTCACCCAAATCTATATACAAACCCTATTTCATCTGTTGCACTTCAATAATTGAGACCTACTGTTAATTGTATTTCATCAAACATTACCCCTACATATTTATCTATATCTGGTAATTTTTCAAATCGTTTTTAATCGTAACATCATATCTTTATTTATGCCAGTTTTAAATGGAATACGATTTAAATATGATTTTAATGTGGTTCGAGACGGAAGCAAAATAAAATTTCTAAGAAAACGATATACACTTGGACCACGTTTATATAGAGCCAAAGCTAGCACTTTATTAGTGTGGTTCAAATAAAAAAAATTTCTTTTTCACATTAGAAAACTGAGCTTTTAGCAATGCTACTCCTGCTGGATCCAATCTTTGCTCTATGTCCTTAAAGACATGTTTGCTTATAAATTGATATAACATTAATACGTTCTTGTTTGTGAAGAATTGTCAGGAATTAGATTTTCAACAACAAGGGTAGTATTATTGCCATCGACACCAGTAACTTGAGGCTGCTCTTTAATGCAATTAAATAATGAGGGAATTGCTACTCTATGTAACCTGTTTAATAACGTACTTGTGAAGCGTTAAGTTTGAAATGGTCATGGCAAAGGTAATACGTTTTGTTATCTAAAATTTTATGTTGTTACATCCACAGCTATCAATCGCAGAATACCATTTTTACGTACTGACAAATTCAGAAACTTGAAAACTGTTTATTTTCATAGTACTTATCTGCATCAGTTAAATAAGCATTTCCACAATGTGGTGCTGAACACCTGTAACGAAGTCGACCTGGATAGTTCATCATCAAATTATTAGTTGCAATAAGTATATTTTATCTAGGATTGCAGTGTCTTCCTAAGTATACTTATAACGTAAAATGTAAAACCGTGGTAAAGCCTTTCCTATCGCATTTTCAATTACTTCTAATATACTTCTACTTACTCCATTGAGGTTATGTACTTTGATTTGAAAATTTTAAAATTGTCAAATGTCAAACTTATAAAAGATGTCAAATGAATCTTAGGATTTGATTGGCCCGCTAATGTGCAACAAAGACTTATATAGTATTTTGCATAAGTTAGAAAGAGATCAAGAATATTTCTCAAAATATTTCCATTCTAGTTTATAATCGGGCTCTCTCGTTTCCTACTATTTTCTCTCTGAGTAAGCCCACGTATATCCCTATCACGTAAACGTGAAAAATTCTAGTTTGAGCATGCGCAACGGTCAAATTCTACGTACATGTTCACGTATGGGCAACACAACTTAAACTCTCTATTGTCACGAGCGGATCTATATTGTAAACAAAGGAATAAGTTATGTTTACAATACCGTAATACCACATCAGCCATAATAATTGTGGCATTACCTACAGTGTTTATACTATGTATCTAAGACCCACAAGTGCCTCAAAAATACAAGAAATAAACTCCAGTTTACATCACCAACATCGTAGCCTGCACCTACAGGGTTAACTATGACTAAGTACAAAAAATTTAACCACGTGCTCAGGGAGGCCTAAAAGACAATACAAAAATTATTTCAGAATTTTAGTTCCATATTTAAAAAATGGGGCAAAACCTTTTTTTCCTACGGAAAGTCGGCGCCTATGATAAGAACCGACTGGGATGGCTTAGATCCATATATAAAACTTACATCTGTCAACAATATCTACTACCATCGTCGTTTTTTTGCAGTATTTCTAAATGTAGAAACGAAAATTAACATTCTTATTAGTAATAATACCTGATAGATAGGTAATCCACTTAGCTCCAGTATTTTGCATTCGTTTTCCATTATTTCGTTTTAAACTGGTAGAACTATATATTCGCTCATTACAGCCACTCACTACCGATAAAACACACTTCCCGTAGGTACAATTAGATAGATTAGATGCCTATTTATTATATCAAAATCGAACGAAAGGATAGATAATAGACAAGTTTTAATGTAACCGCGGCAGTCTTGTCCCATAACCTAGAAAACCAAACCGGCGAACTATATTGTGGGAAAGTATCTGCACCCAACACAAATGTCTTTATTTAATAACTATAAAACGTTTAAAAATTAAAATAAGGCACTAAAAACTGAAGAAGAACACAAAATTACAACGTAAACACAGGAATTCAATTATGACATGACCGCGATACTGACTGATGAGCGACTGTTGCATGCTTGTAGAGCATGCAACCAACAAGCATTGGCAGCGTTAAATAAGGATTGAAAATAATATAAAAATTTTTTTTTGGCTATATAAATAAGTTTGAAATTTTTTTGAAGGGTGATTCCGTTAATTCTTATTTTTCCCTATCCCCTCTTAAAATATTTGTACTGCCATAGTTAACCCTGTATATCCACGGACACAAACCGCGCTGAACGGCATCAAATCAATGATATCGCGCTTTCGGCCAAGTGGTTTTGCTTACATTCTATAATAATTTTATTTGTTAATGTTAATATTTTAATTATTATGCGGTTGCCACCAGTCACATGTTCTGCCTTGTCAGTATGTTTGGAAGATTACCCTATAACACATTTCAAAAAATTCATGCAACTTGTATATTACAACAAATTTGGGAAACCCCGTACATACGCTACTGCTATTAAGTATTTTAACAAGTACATCCTGTAGACATCTATACCTATTAAAGTATTTAATTAAAATTAAATTGCATTCAATAATTTGCAATGATACGGGCTGGTTAATCTGAAATATGTCTGAAGGACTTCAATCAAACTGGTGCTTGTCGTTGAAGTTACAGGTTTAATTGAATTATATCAGATACGTCTGTCTGTCGAGGAATTGCAATCGATAACTTGGCCTTGTCTTAAGAAAAAAATATAATTCCAGGACTAAAAAAGTAGTTCTCTGTGAGAGACCACTTAATTGGAACAATCGCTCATAACAGTAAAAATGGAACATCTACTTGAAGTGCTAGATAGTAAAAGCTTTTACTCCTCGTAAGAGGTTAGAGTAAAAGCAAAACATTCACTTCGTACCACCCACATGATCGCCACTGACTTTGTGAAAAAAAAAAATATTCATCACCCAAAACATGTCTTTCTTCTATCATGGTGTGTAAGTGACAGCAATTTAAAAACAAAATTTTAGGCTACATCAGAGATTTTCAAAAATTACCTACAAAAAAAATTAGCGCCCTATAACTCTAGCCAAGGCAACTAACAAAAACATATATTATATGAACTTTTCTTCAAGACATTACTTGTTAGTTCGTTGGATGTTTACTTCTCTTGGTGAAAGTAAAAAATGGTTAAATTTTTAGGTTTATCTGTTGAGTTTTCTTGGAGTTTGCATAGGTAGGACTTTGATAACGTTGCATTTTGTTTTAAAAATTTTTGCTCGCATTTGTGTTGCAAGTGTTGTATAGCTTGTTGCAAATCACATTTTTACAGCTAATTATGCCTAAAGGACGTAGATTTGGACATACTTCTCAGTTTAGTGACTTTAAGAGGGGTCGGATTGTTAGGTGGCGCGAAACAGGTTTGTGGGTGAAAAAAATCTGTAGAAGGACTAACAGATCCTTACGTACATACTACCTATAATGTAACTAGGCGTGGAATTAGAAAGTCTGTGTACATAAAGCGAGAGGCACTAGCCGTCGTGTAAAAAGAAAATTAAGTTAAGAGACTAAGAGAATTTTTAAAATTGAATGAAGAAACAAATTATTGCTGATCCTGTTACAGTCGAAGGAAACCTAATTCAATCATCAGCTTTCTCGATAATATCATTTGTGGCATATTTTAGGCATAGTTTTGGACACATGCCTAATAAAATTGCTCTTATAACATTCATTATTGAATAGCTTTATTATTCAAAAATATAAAAATAAATCTGACTTTATAGATACTATTACTAGGTAAATCTAACTTACCTAAAAAATATTTTCATTGTTGTACCCAAGGTTGGAGTGGCTCTTCTTTCTTTTAAGAACCAAACAACTCGTAAATAACGTGAAGAGGTGCAAGTATTCATAATAGCAATTTGATTATTTTAAATATTTAGCGCCTTAATATATGCCGTACTCAATGACAGTATATACTAGTACCTAACTAGTGCGGGAATGGTCGCAGCCTGACTAATCGAGTTTCCAAAATTTGAGTACAATTGTCCAACAAATAATTAATTTATCTTAAAAAACTGAAATAACAACTGACTCAAATCTCTTTTTTTTTGTCCAAGTAAGCTAGTCTTAAAGTATGGCCATTCTTTACTGAACACTCAATAGATATAGAATGTCAGATGATAGATGTAGTCAACTTTAATATTATATGATTTTGAGTGGCATTACTTTCAAGTCAGGTGAAAGGAATGATTTCTTTAAAACGGCTTCTGTATTTGGGTCAATAATTTCAAGATTCTGCTGAAACTTTGTTGAAGGGGCGTACTAATCTTCTTATTAAACTATTCTCGTTCTCCTTTTATTGTTTCCAATTTAGTAATATTTTATTATTAGCTGTAAAGGTATTATTCTAGTGAATACCCGTTATAGAATATTAACCAAACCTCTTTTTGTTTGGAAATCATTCTTTAAATTGATACTAACACTTCTCTCTTGGTCTGTAGTCAACATTTTTCCGTTTGAGGTAACCAATTAAAATCGAAAATTTGGAAATGTCAAATCAGTCACGAACAGAAATTGTAATATAAGCTACCTGGAGCTTTGGATTCTTCGTTCCTTTGGACAAAATACGCCATCATAACTTTCTCGGTAATATGTTGGCTTTTTGTCTCACACCATTTCTTGAAAATCTTTTATGTATTTTCATATATCTCCTTTATTTTCTCAGGAATTAATGTGGAATATCCAACACTCCACGCTTCTTCTCACTCTACATATGAAAACAAATCGCTTTTTTTAATTCTTGTAACTGCCTCAACGCATCATAAAATTTGGGAACTAGCAATTATTTATAAATATCACCATAACTACCAGTTCCAGAATTGTGCAGAGTTTACAGGAAGGTGATCCTGTACGAAAAATGAATTTTTGTCACTTTATCTTAAATGCTAATATTGAGGACATACTTAAAAAAACATCTTATATAGCGCTGAGTCCAAATTTTCCAGAGAAGGAATTACCAATTTTCACAAATCCATTATTGGACTAACATCAGAGAAAATCCTCATTTAAAACGAGAGACCAGTTTTCAAAGAAAATTTAGCACGTATGTTTGGACATTCTGTTGTCATAGGCAAAACCTTAATTGAACCGTATTACTTACCTGATAATTTAAACGGAGACAATTGTTTGCATTTCTTAAAAACATCTCTTCCTCATATTTTGGACAAAATTCCGTTAAATATTAGAAATATTATTATCTTCCAAAATATTGGCTGCGCAGCAGATCATCAAATTAGTAAGGGAGTTTCTAGATGAACTGTTTCTCAATTTTTGGATTGAGAGAAATGGGCCAATTTTGTGGTCCGCAAGATCTCCTGACTTAACTTCACTCGATTATTAGGTGTGGGGACGAGCAAAGGAATTCGTCTATGCAATATCAATTTTTACTCGGGAACAACTACTTGAAAGAATCATCACTGCATTTACACAAATGAAACAAGATACTTTATTAGGAGTTACTACAACTGCAATGAAAAGACGAGCACAGCACTGTATAAGAAATAGAGGGTTACATTTTGAAAGTGAAAGATAATTATAGTACTTATTATTATCTGCATTAGATTTTTTTATTATGTAAAATTAATACACATAATTATTTCCTTTTGCAATTAGCTTTTAAGATTTCAGCAATTGAAACAAATATTTAGCGTTTTGATTCCACCGGTATTTATTAACTTCAATATTTTCTAAAGGTTGCGTTATTGTTAGCAAAGGTCTGCATTTTTTAAATCATTTTTATTACATACTAAACGGATGTCCTCTGTTTTGGCGAATGCGCTATCTGCATACTTAAAAGTGTCAAGGTCATTTTCCATAATTTGTAGAATGCTTATGAAGAAACTTTTCCTAAGAACTGAAAGAGCATTGCTTAGGTAAGTTTCTAATAATACCTGAATAAACATACATACAAAGGTTTAAATAAAATCCAAGTTTAATTTTGACTCTTCGCTTTTACAAAGTAAAAAACCATGTTTATGAAGTTCAAGGTAAGTAACGAAGCCACTTTGGATTTTATTGGTTAAATAACTTAAATAATCCATTCATTGCTAATAAAAAAGTAATAGAAATATTTGTTATTGAAAGCTTTGTTTTTCTTCTACACTTCAATAATTGTAGAAAAACACGATTAAATTTAAAAAATATTATAAAATTAATTATCACAAATATTGTAACACTTGGTATATAGCTATGTTTGTTTCAATTGACTCAAAATCAAGTATTCTATCACCTCCTAAAATTATTGTAAAGACTTTCAAGGCCCATATAATACTTTAAATCATTTTATTAGATGTAAGGTAAGCACGCCTAAAGAATACCCATGTTAAAAAAGCTAACAATGACACGTATTAGCGGTGTCTGAGGAATATAATCTCAGCCTGGGTTAGACCAAATACACGACTTTCTCGTGTTTTCAGAGTTAATTGAGTTTTATAGCCAGACTTGTTCCTGGGCGGCTTATTTATTTTATATCCCTTACAGAACAAGAGTGTGTTAGATATGTCGCGGTAAAATATCCTGAAGGAAAGAAGGTTGGAAATAAAGAGAACTTCGCCAATGAGAACAGGGACTTTTAGAAAGCCGCATCTTGATAGCGTCCTTATAGACAATAACTGTTTTTCTTTTAATTGGGTAACTGACTTTGGTTCTTTATGCTTTGGATGAGACTACAGTTAAGTAGTTTCGGGATTTTCCCATTTATCTACAAAGCTTACAGCATCTAGAATTCCTTTTTTGTTCCACTTTCACCTTTCATGCAATATGGAAGTTTTTTACGCTCGGCCCATAACACTTATTTAGACAACGAATAAACATAGTGGTCCAGATAAAAAAACAATCGAAAGACAAAGTTGTTTCCTAAGGCTGCTGTGTTTTTTTTTTCAAAATTAGCTTTTAATTATTTAAATTTAAAGAGTAAACTGTGCAAGAAATCGTCATATTTACAATTTATTTACTTAAAAATAAAGGCTTAAATCGAAAATTGTAACCAAACGAGGGAAGTAAATCTTTCTTTTAGCTTTGCAACGATACCAAAATTATATCGAATTGATAAAAATTACTCAAAATTCTATACTAAATGCCGAACGTCTACAAATTCAGAAACGAAAATATTTTAAATGCTGCAACCACGTGTGTTTCAATCAGTGGGATGGGCTTAGAGATTGGTAAATGCGGGCAGGACCGGAGTTCAAAGAAATACATAGTCACTTATAATCTATACGATCTTAGTTGAGACAGTATTGAATTAATCGATCCTATGGAGTTCGATGCTTTTATTTTCATTGATAGACAATTTTTGCACCCCATGAGGCAATATTATAAGAAATTGATATAAGTTAAGTTAATATTGAGAAAAACAGTGCGGTACAGCCAGGCAATGTTATTTCTTGTAGCGGAAACCTATGAAAATAAATGTTGTAGTAAATGTTTTTAATGTACTGTTTGTAATTATTAGTTTTCTATATCGGTGAAGACAATGAAATTTAATAATACAATTTTAATTAATTTAACTACAACATTTTAGTATTTATATCTCCGCCCATGTTTAATAAAGGAAATGTCGACGCTAAGCCTAGTTTTCGTTTTTATACTGTTTTTATTTATTGGTATGTACCGTGAGAAGTACTGTAGTTTTCTATATAAGCTGTAAAAAAACTACGAACATGAGTAAAATCATTGATTTACAAGCTTAATGTAACGAAAAACGTAATAATTGTCAAATAATGTCCCAAGCATCGATAATTTAATTTTATTTTTATAAAATGCGGCCCTACTAAAAAAAGTGGAACAAGTCCATTTTGGATACTAAAAATGTCCTTCTACAAGATGGTTATATTTTCTTAAAAACAAAACGGCATAATTGCTAGCCGATTTTACTCCACTAAATCTAAATATTCTAAATACGTCTACCGTAAAGTCATTGTAGTGGGAGATAATCTCTGCCTCCAGCCGTAACGCCCGTGCACCCGACCCCGGAGCGCAACCCGAGGAGTGTACAGAGAACGGACTCTTCAATAATAGTACACAGTTCACCAAATCCATTCATATATGGGTTCCGAATTGACGAAGTTCAAGAAGGACTAAAAGAAAGACAAGAAAGGGTTTTTTTTTCATTCCGTTGATAGAACTTATTTTTGCCATTGAATATTATTAATTTCTTCATAAATATTAAACCAGAGGCAGCTAAATAAAAGCGATTGATTGCATTAAGTATATTGTAACCTCTACGTTGATTTCGCCTTTATATACGTCACCTAGAAGAAACAAACTTTATTTTCACTACTTGATTACACGAAGAATTCAACTGTCAACTCTTTCCTTTGACGTTTGTAAATCGATTTCGACTGCTCAATATAAACTGTACTGTGGCAGCGAAACCGATACGTTTATATAAGATCTTCGGGTTCTAGAAGTTTCCCCTGTTTCGAGAATCAAATAAAATGTGACCGGGCATGTTCCAGATAACGTCAAATTAATGTCATCACAAAAATTATAAATTCTAGCGTAAGCAGGTTAACAAACTAAAAAGATTGGTGAACTTCCGTAACAATATATATATAACCATTTTTCGAAGGATAGTTATTAAAAGTCCACGCTCTAGTGATAACCAGTTGAAAAGGAGATTGATATTAATATGAATGAAGCTTGTAAGTAAGTGCAAACTTATTTATGAATAAGATTAAACTAGTCAATGCAGCTTGTAGTTTATTTTCTATCAAAACTGCAACGTAGTCTTGTTCTAAACACGATCAAATGCACAAATTGCATTGTGCCCGATAAACGTGTTTAGTGCACCCAAGAGTAATAAGGTTTATTAAGCACTTAAGGCAGATTCGCTTAATACAACTAGGTATATTATGTATCATACCGTACGTGCTTCCCTCTGCAGCAAGATACTAAAGTAGCATTGTTTGTAGCAAACTGAAAAAATGTATCTCTGTATCATTTCTTTACCTACCATTTACTAACATTTTGTAATCACTATATCAGCAATTAGTAAGTTATTTGTAAGTCAAATATGAATATTTGTAAGTCACTCATTAAGGAGATATTGATTGCCATTTTGATTTGCCATTGAGGCTAACTTCCTGAAGCTCCGCTTAGAATTAATTACAAAATATTCTTGCCTTCAAGAGGTAATTGAGCATTTGTAAGTGCCAGGTAAAGGAGATATTTAATGGAGAAATTTATTAATTTGTGAAGTTGGCACTACATTTTCGGGTGATTTCAAAAATTCTATCTTAGAAGTAGTCCACGCCATTTGTAAACTGTAAATCAGAATTTGTAAGCGATTCGTTGACCTCCATAACCTCAAAAGTTGCAATGCTGGTCGAACGCCGACTGGTATCAATGTAACGAATGACATTAATAGCGATAAATTTAAGAACATTGTACCAACCAATAATTGTCGTATCAGAGTTTAATGATATTCACGATGGTAAATAATATATTACACAATAGTTACTCATTACTATTTCAAAACTTTCAACTCAAGTCTTTCAAATGAGGAAAAATTCAAATCATTGACTGGATATGAATTTACTTGCACAGTGTCCAGTCGCAGAAAGGATACCGAATTCTGCTTTTTCTGAATCTTTATTTTGAAATAGCAGTTTGTGTACCTAGGCGGGAAAATGAACGTATTCCAAGCTGACAGAAGAAATGGACAGGCGAAGCGAAGCCGAGCTTGGCGACTTCTGAAAGACCGGAAAATCACTTCCTGCCGTGGTACATACAACACTTTTTATCCTACACAAGAAAAAAATTATAAACTTCAAAACTTTTTATATAACATTAATTATTTACAGAAAGAGAACTGTATCTTTCTTTTGACTTGTCGGGTAATAAATGAAGCACTACTTCTTTAGCTTTTTCGGTAATTTCTTCAGGAGTGCAGTTATTCATGCTCTCATCAGCTTGAAATGTCGCCGCGGTACTTATCTCGTCCTTTATTTAATAATTAGCGGTGACAACTAGAAATTTCCATAACCGACAAACCTGCTTCGCGTAACTCAACAATCCACCCCCTCTTAAATTCACTAAGCTGGGAAATCTTCCCAAATCTATGTACTGTAGGTCTAATCAGCTGTAAAAGAATGTCGCCTACAGCAAGCTTTACAACATTTGTAACACATATGTGAACAGAAATTTTTAAAACGTGTTACTTAATTAATATAAATGATCCTCGTGCATGATACGACGCCCTACTGCAATTGGCCATGAACATCGTTGACCTCCATCGCTTCCACAATTCGGTTTCAAATTTTCTTCGCGTTGTACTACGCTTGCACTCACTGCACACCGCGGTAAAAGTAGCTGCATTTGGTACATGTTTACTGGGAAATCGTTCTGCATAAGCATTTTCACAGCACCACAAATTGAAACTATATTCATCATCTCCGAGTTACTATACACGTAAACCATTTTTGACACTGAAAAACTAATGTAAAAACACGCATCACAGAAACGTTAATACCTACAAAAGGTAATGCGATTTCAATATTCGGAATCGCCTGGCTAGAAACTACAGTAGCCCAGCGAATGTTGAAAATACTAGAACTTCAATAATTTTTTATTAGGAAACTGAGAATTTTACAATATTGACTTATGACTTATCTATTCCAAATTTTTTAAAATGATAAGTTCTGAATCATCCTGTTTATTTGTAGAACTCTTTTGTTAAACAGACCTAAAGGACCTTTTTATATATTTTAGTTTATATAAAGAATAGTTAAGCTATTGTCTACTGTGAAATATAATTTTTATAGCAAACGGAGACCAAAGCGCTCCATCATCTGTGTTGGGCCCCACCGTGCAGATAAAGAGACGGCTTATGACGGCCGTTTTTCATACCGTGGCGCAGCTGCTTTGCCAATCTCGAGGAAAGCGATAACAAGTACATGTTCATATGTTCCAGTTCCCGAAAGACCGAGCGCTAGCTAAATTACTTGCTTATGTTAAATCACGGCACTACTTACAGGCGTCGCAGATAAGCTGGGGACCGTGAAAAACAACGAGGAAATGGCTTAATTAGGGGGAAGATATTTTAGAATATGAGCAAGTCTTCGTCAAAATTATGAAAACCTATATAATTAGTTTTAATTCATGTTCAAATAAGAAATAAAATAAATACGTCAAGTCAAGAAGGTCGGCTTTAGCAGCAAAATCAAGGGGATACAAGCAACTACCTCCAGATGATATCTTTGTGGGTCAATAGTTCACAAAAGTATCAATCAAGAAACATTTGAAATGATTTTATTGAAGGTTTTTGGCGAAAGCAATTATGAGAATCTGAACTTGGTAACATTTTTTTTTAGGGATTAGTTCTATAAATAGATGGAAGCAGCAGCTATATGTTTACCCCTGCCACTGGCCACGCTTTAGTGATAACCAGTTGAAATTGATTTTTATACCTATTTTGAACGTCAACGCTAATCATTATTTCCAGTGACACAAATTTGACAAAGTAAGGGAAGTTATCAGAAAAATTGCCTTGTAGCTCATTGTTAGGAGAAATATATTTTAGCACTGTGCATGATGAAATAGTATTGTGTCTCGCGCATGTGAAATTTCACACACTGGATTTCATGAATAAGATGGATTATAAATGAAGGGTCGACAAGGGTTCTTGACTGTTCACACAGATACTGCAGGTGTAATTCAATACCGGTCGGGGCATTAGTCCGCAGAGTAGTTGTTTCCTGCAGTATCATTTATAAATTTACTGGTTCGCCCAGGGCGAGAGGTCTGCATTTAAGTCCCTGCTGCAATGTAGGTCGCTTCTAGCAAGTCGAGCCGCTTAGTAGCAGACCACTTATATCTCAAGATGGACTAGTTTAATACAGTTTATTTTCTATCAAAACGTAGTCGTTCTAAACACAATCAAATTCACAAAATGCATTAAGCCCGATAAATGTATTTAATGCAACCAAGAGTAGGTAATAAGATTTAATGGTTTGATTACGAGGAAGATAGATAGATTACAAGAATATGAGCAAGTCTTTTAGTTCGCGTTCAAATAAAAAATAAAACAACTATGTAAAGTCAAGAACGTTGGCTTCATCAGCAATATCAGGGGATACAAGTAGCTCCAGATGATATATTTGTGAGTTCATTATTCAGCAATGTGCCAATCAATAAAAGTTTAAGATGATTTTATTGGAAGTTGGAAGCAATTTTGAGATTCAAGACTTGGTAGAATTGTTCTATAGGCATTAATTCTATAAACAGATGGAAGGAGCAACTATATGTTCAACCCTGCCCTCGACTCTGATAAACATCTACATGAAAGGTTCTAGAGAAATAGGCATTGGTGTTAACAGTACTAACATCAATGTCGCCCATGTCTTTTTACTTACTAAAAGTTCACGCTCTAGTAATAACCCGTTGAAATGGATATTGATACCTATTTTGAACGTCAACGTTTATCATTCTTTTCAGTGACAGATAACGCAAATGTGACAAAATAACGAAAGTTATCAGAAAAATTAGCTTTCAATTCATTGTTAAGGATACATTTTTTTAGCACTTTGTATGAAGAAACAATATTGTTGGCACGGCATGTATCATTTCACACACTGGGTACCTATTTTATGAATAAGTTAGTCTACTTTAATACAGGTTGTAGTTTATTTTCTATCAAAGCTACCACGTAGTTCTTGACAAATTGCATTGTGTCCGATAAATGTCTTTAGTGCATCCAAGAGCAATAAGGTTTAATGGTTTAATTAGGGGGAATATATTTTAGAATATGAACAAGTCTTCGTCAAAATTATGACAACCTATATCATTAGTTTTAGTTCAAATAAGAAATAAGACAAATATGTCAAGTCAAGAACGTAGGAAACTTCATCAGCAAAATCAACAATTAGTACATTCTCTCAGAAGTATTTATATTTTTTCCAAGACTTCTTAGGCAAATGTAATATAACATTTTGTACAGCGCAGCGTCTGCAACTTCTAAAAGAGTAAGTACTTCTTGACTGTCGTTATTAAGGCTTACGGTGAGCGCTCTATCAAACGATATATAACATCTGTTCCGAAAACCGCCGAGAACTGTTCAGTACCGTGAGAAATGTTTGACCAACACCGTCTTACGTCGCATTTGCCGAGAGTACATTAACAACTAAACTGACTGACTAATTCAATCAAAATTTCAAAACACAGCGCTGACGTAAAATAGTATTTGTAGTCTATTAAAAAAACCGTATATTTTTATCATTTTTCGTTGAGGAGTTACTGAGCGAAAACTATATCCCTTTGGATCGAGCGCTCACCGTAAGCCAACATATAATATACATATTATTAAAGTGATTACTTCTTCGTAAACAATAGAACTTAATAGAGTACGTGCTACTTTTTCAGAAACTGACAAGCACTTTGATTATTGCAATGAATGTTGACATAAAACGACAAAAAATATGTCACGTCAAGAACGTTGGAAACTTCATCAGCAAACTCAAGTGGATACAACTAGCTAAAATATAAAGTAAACACACCAAAGCGTGTTGAAATCTGTAAAGTTTAGATAACTTGGCTAAATAAACAATTATTACATTCTCTCAGCAGTCCTATATTTTTTCTAAAACTTCTTCGGCTTTAATAGGACATTTTGTACAGCTCATCAGTTTTATAACTTCTAGAAGAGTGTTTCTTAACGGTCGCTATTACTGTCATTATTAACGCAAATAGCATTTATATTATTAAAGTAATTGCGACTCCATAAACAATACGTAGTACGTAGAAGTTTCTTCTATTGGCTCAATTGCCTTCACATGTCTGTTTCTATATACATATAAAAAACACACCTACTAAAGGCTTTCGGATAAAGTCGTATTACACAACAAAAACCAGCAACGAATATTTTTTTGTTGTCTTTTTTGCTTTCATCTCAAGGCAACTCCTGCGTCGTCTGGAAGTCCTAAATTAAAGCAGAGGCGGATATATGTGCTCCCTTTGATGCCTTTTTTACACAATACGTGTTTGTATAGGTTTGTCACACGATAAAGCCAGGGGCCTGACTCTGATACGATTTAATTTGCTACAAACACGGACCTCCTTGAGGGCGAGACGCACTGATTGACTCGGACCTTAACATCAAAACACTAATCACACTGTACGTGTACTGGGTGTTAAATTAAGTTGTAGGTACGTTAAGTTACGTTCAAACTATATAGGGTGAAACAATTGTACAATTGTGTGTAAAATAAATAAATATTTTTTTAGTGTAATGGTTATAGGGTAATTTTTAATGGGAAATCTCTTGAGAATCGCTGTTTACTGTGGTAAGTATTATTTGTGCATAACATAAGCTGTCCACGTCATTCGCCGTCCTAATGAACTTTAGATTCCACTATACATATGTAACTCTTTTTCTTAGTACTTTATACCTTCAGTTTGTAAGCCAATTAATAATAATAATTAATATAATAATAATAATAATTATAATACTTCTTTTCAATTTTAAAATAATAACCATATTTATAATTATTATTTTGGTAAAGAAACTATTGTTCAAAAGTCCTAATAAAGAAATGCTGCAGGACCAGATAATTTACCTACAGATTTTTTCAAGCAATGTTTTCATGGAATCTACAAAGCTTAATTTTTAATAAATCTGTTTTGGAAGGTCACTTTCTCAATATTTTACAAAAACACATATTGTTCCTATTTTTAAATCTGGAGATAAGTATTATATTGAAAACTATCGTCTCTTATCAAAACTATGTATTGTAGCCAAGTTGTTTGAATCTATTATCCGAGATTTTTTGTATTATGATATTGTAAAATAAATTGGGGCTGACAGTTGCCGAGCGGCCAAGGCGGCGATTAATAGTTGCTGCCAGGGAAGCCCGAGCGGCCGGAAGTTGGTTCGAATCCAACACGGGGCAGAATTTTTCTTAGAAATAAATATATATATATTCCCTTGTGAACATGCTAACACCAATTATTTGAATTCACCCCTAAATAGGTGTTTATCTGCAATAAAATTTTCCAAAATATAACTGTTGATATTTTTTGTGTCTCAATGCATTCTTTAGATACCTACGATCCTCAAAATATATTTATATTATTTTGTTTTAAATTATTTGTATTTATTGTTATTTTTTTACTATTTGGATGCACTGTATGTATATGCTAATCATTCATTTATTGTGCTTTTTTATATTCACTCTTTTCATATTCACTATGCATGTATTATTATTTGTCACGTAAAGGAATACGTATTGGGGTAAATTCTGTTGTTGTTCCTTATACAATAAATAATAAACAATACAGGGTGTGGTGGTTATAAAATATAAAAAAATATATATAGAAAAGCTTCTTGACAATATTAGGAATAAAGAAAGTCTTATATAAAAAAGTTCGATATTTATTATTATTTAAACTTTAATTTTTGCAACGACAAATTTTCACGGTGTACGGGAGTACGGTCTTGGTTACAGCCAGGGATTCTATTTTATGTAATAAATTAACTACCTACATAAAGAGATGAACGTGTCAAATGGCAAGAGTTAAAATTTTAGGTTTGGCCCTTTCGACACTAAATAAGTAGGCGTGATACTGCTAACAAACTTTATTGTGTGTATTAAATGCTTTGTAGAACAAGACTGAAGAACGTGGAGCACGCACTTAGTTTTATACTATTTGTGTGCTTCCGTTGCAATTTTCTAAGATAAGATTATAAAAGTATATATAACATATATTACATAATGAATAATTAAAATAAGCAAAAATAATATAATAACATTTATTATAGAGTTCATATAATTCCTCCTCTTAGACGGAAAATCAGAGTTTACGGAGTTGGCTCCTGGAAAGTTTGAGGTGTAGTAGTTGGCGTTGTTGTCCTTTTGGGCATACCAGCCATGAGTTTATACTTTTCCGGAAAGTGAAGAGAATAAATAAGATTGTAAGTCCAATGAGAGACCATGTTAACCAGGTCGTCCACGAGATTGATGTAGGTTCAATTGATGCAGGGTCAATCAACTGAATATCTTTTGTTTCTTTTACTTTGTTCTTAAGGAACTCTAATTCATTTATGGTATTGTCCAATGTAAAATTTGATATTCGGGGTTTTCTTATTTCTGGTAAAAGAAATGTAGAGGCTTGTAAGTTCGTTGTAGGAAGGAAATAGTCTTCTTCATTAATTCGCAAAGTGCATCCTTCTTGGTTAGATATTAAAGAATCTTCTGTGAGAAAATGGTGGATAACGCTAGAACATTGTTCTTCTATATGCACCGTTTTGCTTGGTAGGATAAGCAATTGTCCGGAAGGTAACATGGTAATGCTGTCCTTAGGATTTTTCAAATAATAAAATGTACAATTTGGTTCATCATGATCAATCATCATTTTTGGAATACATGATGGTGGTTTTTCATATATCATTTCTTTAAGTTGGTAATATTTGCCAACTTTTGGGGGTTTTTCTTCTAACCAGGAATAAACGCTAGCAGAAGTACCAAGTGCCAAGTAACTTTCAGGGGGAATGATGGATATGTTTGAGGAGGACATAAATATTTGGAATAGGTTATATTCATTGACATGGTAGATCGGAATTAAAATTTCCATATATATTACTGAGCTTGATACGTAATGTTTCATATGAAATAAAGAAAATATTGAATTTTGATCTAAAGAAGGTAATTCCGCAGGTTCATATAAAGTGTATAGAATTTTAAAAATTTCGGCAATAGTTGTAGTTGAAATTACATCGGAATGTATTATACTCATATGACTAAATAATAAGCCATCCTCAATTTGGTCTAGAATTTCTAAAGTGATTAAACAATCGTTAATTAAGGTTTGAGTTTCAAAAAAATCGTTTGCGGTTTTCCAAAAGTTGTTAATCTGTTTCATAGCATTTTGTATTTCACTTGTAAATGATTCCAGAACGGAAAGCTTCGTGTTTAGCTGATCATTTATATTTTTCTGATTACTAAATACAATTTCTAGTTTTTGTTCCAAAAGCTCCTTATCATCGGCACTCATTAAACCAAATAATTCTGAATAGATATTTCCGATAAAATTAAATATACCGCGTTTCTCGCGTTTTACAGTGGCGGAACAAATGATTTCGAATTTTTGTTTAATACGCTCTGTGAGATAATGTAACTGAGTATGCCAGAACTGTTTTTCTTTAGTTGTATTTTCTGAGGATACAAGAAGTCTATTTACATGTTCTCCTATTTCCGATTAAATTAAGTACGTGTACAAAAGAGTGGTAAAAGGATATAGTTTTGAGGGGGCCCAAATTTACAGGGAGGATAGGGTTAGTCAGTCTCTCTATTTTTATTGTCATAGTCATGTTCTTCGTCAATATCGTCATCACCGTTATCATTGTCAGAAAGGGAAGCAGGGTCTTCATTATTCTGTAACAAAGGAGAACCTTTAGTCTGTCTTTTCTTTTAACTTTACGTTTATGGTATTTTCCTTTCTTAGTTTTTACCGTTATGTTTAAATCTTGTAGGACTTTAACTTTTTCAAAAGGATTTTGAATTTTACGAGACCAGGGGTTTTTGTTTTTAAATAAATTTCATCATTAGGTGTAGGACTTCAGGTTCGTTACGGTTTTGATTTAACTTTTCGTTGCGCGTCTGCTTACTCTGATTCAGTTTAGTTTTAATTTGTTCATTAAGTTTTTCTGATAATTTCCGAGTATTTTCCACAAAGTCTTGGGTAGTTTCAACTTCATTAAGAATAGGTGAAGTATCGTTATAGATGGATGGGAACAGTATCGAGAAAGGGGTTTGCTGAGTAGCAGAATGGATAGAATTATTATAAGAAGTTATTGCTAACCTCATTAAGTAGTCTAGAGGCTTATGGGGATCTTCTGTTTTTAATATACGGATAGATTCTAGCAATGTCGAGTGGAACCTTTCTACAGGGCTATTACTTTGAGAATTTTGTATTGAGGTTACATGAATTTTGATATTATGTAATTGACAGAATTGTTTAAAAGGGTATTGACAAATTCCTTGCCAGGATCATGAATTATATACCTGGGGGTTCCAAAGAAAGACGTAAAGGTAGTTAGTCCTTGAATAGTATCAAGAGCATTTTTAGATTCAATTTTAATCGCTTGTCCGAATTTTGAAAATGGGTCAAATAAGGTTAGAAAAATATTTTTATCGATAAAGAAAAGATCTATGTGAAGAGTCTCGAGTGGTTTAGATGGAGTTGGTGTATTTTGAATTTTGACTTTTGTGGATTTCTATCGTATTTGGTTAAGTTACACGGTTCACATTTAGTTATATAATCATGAACATGAGTTGATAAATTCGGCCAATAAAATTTTTAGAAAGTCGTTTGATAGTTTCATTAATTCCTCTGTGTGTGGTTTTTGTTTCATGAAAGAATTTAATTTGGTCCATTTGTTCATCTTTTGAAATTAGATCTTTCAACAATATGTTAGAAATAATTATTTTAGTTTCAGGGACAAAATTATTAGCCAATACTCTCAATACTTTTTCTTTAATTTTATCTGAATGAAAATAAAGACAAGTTGTTTCATTTATATTTAGATACCTTTTAGTATGTTAGTAAGTTCATCGTCAGATATAGAAGTATGACAAACTAGGGTGGTTCTTATCTTATCGGGAAATGGTTTCGATGTATGAATTCCAAAACGACTAGGCATATTTTGAGTTTCGTGTATAAATAATTGCCTTTTGTATCCATTAATACTTTTTTCTGTAATTGGTGGAGAACAGATAGGATTTTCTTGGGCGGTATGTTGTGTCTGAGTATCGGATAGGTTATCTAAACGATTTAAAAGTCCTCTTTGTTCTTCGGGAATTTCAGTACCTTCAGGTATATGTAAGGTACTAGCTAGTTCTTCATTAAGAGAATCAATAAGTTGGTTTATATTTTCGTCAGGAGGGTTGTTAAGGATAGAGTCTAGGTCGTCAATTTCGTTGGCGTTGATTTCGTCTATTTTTATTCGGGATAGTGCATCTGCAACTTTGTTTTCCGTTCCCTTTTTATATTGTACTGTGTAATCATACTCTTCTAATTTAATACGCCATCTCATTAATTTAGAAGAAGGGTCTTTTAGATTAAAGAGCCATTGGAGTGGGCGATGGTCCGTAAATATTTTAAACTTTCGACCGAACAGGTATGGTCTAAATGTTTTTGTGGCCCATACTATGGCAAGTAGTTCTTTTTCAATGGTAGAATACTGTATTTCCGAAGCGTTTAGAGTTCGAGAAGCGTAAGAAATGGGTCTACCGTTTTGTGATAGGACGGCGCCTAGTGCGAAATTAGAGGCGTCTGTAGTGACCTCGAATGGAATTTCGAAATTTGGGAATGCTAAAATAGGACTATTAGTGATTAGGGTTTTACATTTTTCAAATGCTTCTAAGAATTCTTGATCGTGAATAATCTTTTTGCCTTTTTTCAAACATAAAGTCAGGGGTTTTGTAATTTTTGCAAAGTTATCTATAAAACGTCGATAGTAACCGACAAGGCCTAAAAATGATTTGATTTCTCGAGCCGTCTTGGGTATAGGGAACTTCTGTATGGCTCGTATTTTGTCAGGATTTGGTCTAAGTCCGTTAGGTGTTATAACATGTCCGAGAAATTTTGTTTCTTTTCTTAAAAATTCCGATTTGTCCAGTTGTATTTTTAAATTTGCCTTCTCGAGAGCTTTGAAAACTAGTTTTAAATTTTGAATGTGTTCGTCTAAAGAACTTGAAAACAATTATGTCATCCATATAAACTAAGCAAACTCGATTTTGAAGATCTTTCAAAACATTGTCCATTACACGCTGGAACGTAGCAGGAGCATTCTTAAGCCCAAATGGCATCCTGAGATACTCAAAATGGCCGTTTTCAGTTGAGAAAGCAGTTTTTGCTATACTGCCAGGTTCCATTTCTATCTGGTGAAATCCAGATGTAAGGTCAATAGTCGAGAAATAATTACATCTCCCGAGCTTATCTAATATATCTGAGATATTCGGAATTGGGTACCGATCGTCTATAGTGAGATTATTATTTAAATTTCTGTAGTCAACACACATGCGATATTTACGTTTTCCAGATGCGTCTGCCTTTTTCTCAACAATGAGAACAGGGCTCGACCAAGGACTTTGAGATGGCCTGATTATTTGATTATCTAAAAGATCTTGTATCTGATTTTGTACTTCTTGTCGTTGGGTATAAGGTAGTCGGTATTGTTTAGTATAGATCGGGTCTTCAGTTTTAGTTTTAATTTCATGCTTTACCTCATTTGTAAAGGATAAAGGCTGTTCTTCTGAATAAAAATATGTTTGAAATTTGAAATTAACTGGAAAATTTCGTTTCTTTCTTCGTCATTCATATGTTCAGTTCGTATAAGTTGTCTTACGTCTGTCTTCAAGGTTTTATTTTCGGATGGTTGGATAATAGGTTTAATAGGATCGTAGTTATCTAAGGATGTAACTCGGATAGGATAATCGAAATATTCAGTAGATGGTTCGTTTGTGTAGTTATGGATTTCTACGTAGGCTAATCCGTTTTCTGCGAAAGATATTGATTCGGGTATGATCATATGATCATTCTCGATTTTAGGAATTAAAATTTCACCATTCTCAACTGAAACTGGAATTTGTGTTCTGAAAATTTCAGAGGCATTGACAGTAACTCTCTTGGAAATTTCTAATGGGTTTCGAACATATAAAGGAATTGAAATATTTTCATTAAAAACTGTTGCGTTTTTGTAATCAAAAAGTAATCCAAATTGGGTTATTAAATCTAAGCCTATTAGTCCGTCATAAAAATCGTGAAAGTCATATAATAAAATATCAATGTTATCATTACTGTAAAATTCATTAAAAGCGGGAATGGTTGCACAAAATTTTGTTTTCTTTTGGCCCATGCATGTTTTTAAAACATTTGAAGATTGGTAGATACTTTCAGGGTAATATTTTTCAATGATATCTGGGTGAATCATGGTTTTAGAAGAACCGGAATCTATAAGCAATTTCAAAGGTGGATTTTCAATTTTGATGTAAGATAGGGCTGCAGCTAAAATGGAATTATTTTCAAATATCATTCCCCTAGGTTCTGGTTCGAGGCTGTTTTCTGAAAATTTTCGAGTTCCGTATCTGGATTAGGTTGCTGAAAATATTCGGGTTGTTCGGGTTGTTCAAGGTAATCAGGATCTACTGAGTAATTTGGATATTCATATTCTTGGGAATCATAGTCTTCGGTTTGTAATTCATACTCATGACAGTGATGTGAAAAATTACGAGGGACGTTCTGAAATTTAGTTAGCGTAGTACTGGAAGTATCCATCGGTTCGGGTTCAAACTGTTTTCTATTATTTGAATAAGTATTTGTAGAACGGGGTTGTTGATTTGTATTCTGTCTGGGGGGTAAGAAGGGTTTAGGTTGGTTATACGGAGGTCTTATTGGTGGTTGAGTTTGTCTTGGAGCAGGATAAGATGATGGGAATTGTCTTGGTAGAAAATTAGGTTGTTGATTTGTATTATGTTGGGGTTTATATTATAACTTGGTTTAGGCGGTAGATTTTGTCTAATAGGTAACATAGGTGGTCTTTGTGGTGGTTGAGTTTGGGGTAAACGACGACTCATATTTTTGTACTCAAAATAGGTTTCAAGTTCAAGTATAGCCTGAACTACTGATTCAATGTCGTTCAAATCAGGTCTAGATAGTATGATAGTTTCGAAATTTTGTGGGAGATTACTCTTTAATTTATTCAAAAGCAAGGAAGTATAGACTGCTTGAAGAGAAGTCCTTTCTTGTGGATCTGTATATATTAATTGTATTTTCTGCACAATTTTGAGCGCATACCCAGAATTTTATTACAGAAGGTACGTAAAGGTTCGCGGATATCGCGTTGTAATAGGCAAATTTCGTTCTGCCAAGTTTGAAGTGATTTATGATCACTATAATTTTGAATTAAAAGGTTTCTGATTTCTTGCCAGGTAGTTATTTCAGGTCTGCCTAAAATAAGCGTTTTTGCTTGTCCTCTCAATTTACTCTTGATTATGTTTATGAATAAACGTGATTGTATATCAGTTGGATGTGGCAAATCTAACGATATTATGAATGTTTCCACTGATTCTAAAAATTGGGTCAACTCAATTTCCGAACCATCAAATGGTTGTATTGTCGAACATAAAAAGTTTAGTTTTTGTGCGTCTAAATCTTTACGCTGTGAAGCAGCTGGGTTGGTGCTTACGTTTGCTTGCGGGTTTGACATTGTATTATTCTAAAGTTTCTTTATGCAGATAAGTTAAGTAGGTCGAATACGACTCAGCTAAACACGGCTCACTATCAGTTTCTGGTAGACTAAGCGTCCTTGCAAGTCCAGCGAGAACTTGATATGGCACAACAGATACACGACTTATGCGTATGTCGAGATCAACAAATTTTCAAGGTGAATTAATTATCTTCTTTAATACACTTTCTTATTGATAAATTGATACTAATTCTAACCTACCACTGTCAATATTCGTTTGAAAGGATAGGAGTCAAGTACTAGCACTTTGGTACTCACCAGGTAATTCCGGTTCCAGGAAATTCCCTAAGGATGCAGCGGAGATAGATTTGGTGGTAATCCAATACACAATAATCCAAACACAGGCGACGGGACGGACCTACTCAATTCAGCCCTTAACTATGCAATTTGCACACGGACGAGCTTACTAAATTCAGCTCTTCACTACTTTCCCGACGCGGTTATAGTCGTCTGCAGTTTTGCCTTCCTTATTAGGTCGAAATTAGCCACGTAAAGTTCGAGGATTCAGTATCTCTGACCAGAAGGTCTCCTACCTTCACTTTGATTAACAATTGAAGGAGTTAACTGATATCCTACCGACTGCGCCAATTTTAGGTTTGGCCCTTTCGACACTAAATAAGTAGGCGTGATACTGCTAACAAACTTTATTGTGTGTATTAAATGCTTTGTAGAACAAGACTGAAGAACGTGGAGCACGCACTTAGTTTTATACTATTTGTGTGCTTCCGTTGCAATTTTCTAAGATAAGATTATAAAAGTATATATAACATATATTACATAATGAATAATTAAAATAAGCAAAAATAATATAATAACACTATAATAGAGTTCATATAATTATAATTTGACTTTTATTTTAAGGAATGCTAAACGCAATACGCCATGTTTGATAAATTAATAGGTGTGGCGCTCATATTTTGGCCCATTTTGCTAATTGAGGACTTTACAACAAGAACGACGCAGCTCCATTTTATGACAGATATAGGGTTATGTGCCAGATAGATAGTATCAGACATTTAACATTCGACGCAGATCTGATGATTTTATATACTTTAATAGCAAATAATGGAGATGCGCCACACATCATTTGATGCAACAGAGATGTAGCTCCAAGGAGCTGCGTCACTCTTGCTCCCAACGCGCAACGAATTTTGTTTTGATATTTATCAAAAATTCCTTCTGGGTTACTAGGGTTACTACTGTTACTAGCACAAAATATATAACTGTTACTAGGTTAGTCGTTTGTTTGTTTGCATCACGTATTCGACTATCGTCTTCCTAATAATATTTGCAGTGATTTTGGTTGTGTTTTAATATATTCAATATGGAAGTGTTGAGTAGTGAACCCGAACCTTATAGTGGTGGTTCTAGTGATGAATACGTAGCAGATACATCCGATAATACGTCAAGTAGTGAAAGTGATGATTTGGAGGTTAAAATAAAAACTAGAAAGTCGACTGATAAATCACAATGGGCTAGAAATAAACGGAAGAAACTTTTAGCAGCTGGAAAAAGATATTTTGATGCAAGAAGGATGTAGCTCCAGTAAAAAAAAAATACCAATTTCATATTTATGAATTAGTATAAGTATTATGGTATTTATTACACTTTACTAATGTCCATTTGTAACTCGAAAACAGAAAAACTGATATCTGAAATAAAATTACTGCCTACAACGTTTTTTTCGTTTCACTTAAATTAAACAATTTTGGAGCTGCATCAGTATTGCAGCAAGATCCTCAATTGTAGTAGTTAATTTACGTAACAGATACATAAAGATACAAGTTCTTTATATATTTTTTTATATATCAAATATTGTCAAGAAGCTGTCCTATAATTTTTAAAGTACATATTATATTGTTGTTCGTGTAAGTATCAGTGTCATATGATCAAGGAAGAATCTAATCTATAATTCTAGATATTGATTCTATACTTATCTGTATCTTTACCAAGTTTTCTCTAACACACACTATCCAAAAAAAATTATTTCACAATTTTGTTTACTCTAATTTGTATCAGTTCGGAACAAATTGAGCAAGCCAAATGTCACAAAAATTGAAACACAGATGCTGATATCTTTATTATAATATTACAGTGTTATTATTATTGGCAGCAAACTTAAATATTGTACAAAAGTTGCATCACTACCTATATCCGATTACTGGCCAATGAATTGATCCAGTAAACTGGAAAATCTCATTAAATAGGGAGCAGCCAAAGGCTAAGTGATGTCAATATTCTCTCATACAGATCAACAACCGTTCTTTCGTCCATCAATCATTTTTGTGTGGAAATTATTTGGCTTACATTTAAATGATATTTTTATAATGTCTACAGTTTGGCGTTAAGTTCAAAATCATGGTACTTCTGGTTACACCGTTAACCTCGTTATTTTGAATCATTGAGTTAGTAACTTAGTGTTTTAAATAAATCATACAGTTGTTTTGCACTTTTGGATTCCACTGTTTATTTTAGTACGGATTTCAATTAGTTTCCCTGCATAACATTTCCGAGTTATTCACATTAGAAAAAAGATCATTTTGCATTACTTAATCTAAAATTAGTAATTTTAAAGACATTAGAGAGATTATTTTTGGAAGACAGCTAGTTAAACATGAGGGATATCTGAAAATGCTTGGAACAGATTCTAATTACATCAGAGTGCTCACAATTTAATACCAACTTTCGCTAATTTCATACAAATTAAACTTTTTTGAAATGAATTACCTTATCTTTTTGCATCATAGGATCGAAAATTTTATTTTCTTACAATCGATAATAAAGTTCTCTATATGTATTTCTTAGTTTTTAAATCACTGAAGAATTTTTATTATAATTATCTAACTCATCGAAAGTGTAAAAAGGAGAGCTATGAAATTAACATACACTTACTTCACAGCAATTTCAAATAATAAATTTCAAAAAGTTATAAAAAGTTTGAATGTGTTTTTGAGAGTTTTAACAGAAAAATGTTTTTTGCAATATGTATCTAAAAAGTTCTCTACATCTACTATTCCAGACTCGGCTTCGCATCGTTAGGAAACAGCAACGATTTATCAGATAAATAATTTAAACTGTATTTTAGGTACTTGTAACAAACATAACTATTGCTGTCGTCAGACCACGCTGACAAAAAGAGCAGTGAATCTCTAGCTTTCAACAACTGCAAGAGAATAAGCTCGTCTGAGGCTCCGTTAGTGATACACAATTCTGACAACAGTGAATCTCTGACATCCAACGATTTCACGTTAACTTTGCAACGAGAGAAAGCCCTTCTGTTAGTGCTACACAATTTTAACAAAAGTGACTCGTAAGCAGCCAACGACTTCACGTCGACGTTGTACCGGGCAAGTGCTCTGTTGCCCGTGGCATGCTATACATCTATACAAAGGTTAACCGCCAGGCAGTCTACCTAAAGCAGCCAAATGAAACTACAAACTTCTCTTCTCGTTCCGTAACATCAAACATCAAAGTACTGTAAGTTATTCCCACCTATTTCCTGTCAGAGTTTACATTATGCTGTTCTGTCCTGTAATTTCATCTCTAGAACAAAAAAAAAAACGCTAAATGTAAATATATTGTATTATCAGCAATGTCTTGTGAATGGCGTATTTCTTGTCGTTTGCCAGCCATTAAAAGTAACATTTTATTCTTAGGAATTTACGACTCCAAAACAGTTTATTTCATATAGCGTCATAAGAGAAAAAGTTAATTAAAAAAAGGGATGAATACTGTGTCCATCACCTACAGGAAAACCGTAGTATGTTTGCGTACCACAGGCATTAAAACTGTAATAATTTCCATTTTTCTGAGGGAGAGAGGTTCATTTGAAACTATTGTTTAACTCCTTTTATTAATATTTGCTGTGCCAACTTTGCCACGGTTCTGGGTTTTAATTAAGTATAAGTAAACCGTCAACACCAACTTCCGCTTTATATGGAGGTATTTTGTTACAACTTAGTTTAATTGGGTACATTTACTTCCACATGTCTACTTACTTCTCCGAAAATGAAATTAGTTTAGATTCATTTACACTTCATGTAATACCTATGTCGTTTTACAGAAATATATGAATTTCTTGTAAATTTTCTTCTTAGTCTACGTTCTTAATTCTTCTTTTTCTTCAAAGGTTAATTAATTCTATCTCAATTACTTTTACTTAACTTATCAGGTAGATGACAACAACAAGGTACGTTTATAAATCAAACACAAAGTAGATACGTATATTGAAATACTCAATGTTTGCATTTTCATGACAGTAATTAAAATTTATTAACAAATAAATTGAAATTATGAACACATTATTACTGATAAAAACTAAATTGCCTATACAATATGATAACATTGGTTCACCCGCGATAATAGCTTTAAAAAATAATTAGTTATGAGTTCTTTGATCACTAAAGGCTAGGACCTATTACTAATAACAGAGCTCTATTGTGGTCCCAATTTTGTTGCACAAAAATATAAAGGGTGTTCTATTTGGATCATACTTTAAAAGATACACCCTGCAGAAAAATTCTCACTTGGTCACTGAACTCGTAAAAAAGTACATCATTTCAGCATTCCGATATCTCAGTTATTCTCTGAGATACGAAGAATCCCATAAAAGCTGTCATGTATCTCAAAAACGCAATGTGAATAAAGTGTTGTGAAAATTGTATCCCATTATATAATAATAATAATGACAAAAAAAAACACAAATAAAAGAAAGTACTTATAGTAAGGAGTTTAGTGAAAGTAGATTATTAACTACCAGTAAATTTCTGCATAACTACTTTAACTTTTTTTTTAATTCCAAATAGTGTACGATTTGAATGAAACAGGCAAAGAATTCTTCCAGTATACAGGGCAGTGGCGTGGCGAGGAATTTCTACACTGAAAAAAGTTGCTGTGTAAGCGAGATTTTCCAATGTATAATTTAGGATGTGTAAAATTTCCGTGTTAATAGTTTTACACACTATGGCTTTTTTATACGTTTTACATAAAATGTGTTGACATTACTAGTATTATAATAAAATATACTGACTTTGTGTAATATTTACCAGTGAGGTGTTAAAAGTACACCATTTTGTATAAACTTAACACGCACACAACTTAATTGTGGTCTATATCCCTACTCCTGACTGGTTGAGTACAACTGCGCAGCTGCAGTATATCAGCTGATCCAACACACGTCAATACGCCATATTGGCCATGTAGCGTTGTTGTGTACGGTTACCTCTTGTTCATTGTGTTGAAATGAGGAATATTTAAATTTAAATTGAGGTTTAATCAAGGACAATGGCAAGTACTTACCTAACTATAACAAATATTAATGATAATTGTAATAAAGCTAAAACTAATTAGGAGTTCACTCTGACGTTTTAGATTACTTTGTAATCTGATTTATTTGTAACTTTAGAGAAAGAAAATTATATGTTCAGATCACTACAAGTTAATTTTCGTAAACTCCTATTTTGTAGTGCCTAAATACATCTTTGTTTAATGTTTGTTGTTTCATTGTTTATGATTTACTAGAACATTATTAGTCCCTTATTAGAATATGTACTACTACACTGCTAATTTTAATACATATATATTTTGTTAGCAAGCTTGGTTCTTGTTCATTTCAACTGAATTTTATTTTTTTAATATAAATAAATGTCTTCATTCCTTAAACCATTTTTATTACATACTAAACGGCTGGCTTCTGTTTTGGCAAATGTGCTCCCTGCATACTTAAACGTGTTAATTATTTATTGTTTATTGATCAATTTCCCTAATTTTTAATCCTAACAACTGAAAGAGCATTGCTTAGCTAAGTTTTTAATAATATTTGAATAAACCTACACACAAAGGTTTAACTAAAATCCACGATTAAATTTGACTTAGAAAAACCATGTTTATGAAGCTCTAGGTAAGTAACGAAGCCACTTTGGATTGTATTGGTTAAATAACTTAAATAATCTATTCATTTCTAATAAAAAAGAATAGAAATATTTGCTATAAACAGGTTTGTTTTTCTTCACTTCAATAATTGTAGAAAAACACGGTTAAATTAAAAAATTAATTATCACAAATATTGTAACACTTGGTATATAGGTATAGGTTTATCACCTCCTAAAATTATTTATCTAAAAATCTAAAGCTATTACTTAATTAGAAGTTTAAATTTGTTGCAAGTTTTCTGAATCTGCAATTTTTAATATTATTTTTATATTATTGTTCATTCTATGCGCAAGGATTAGACTTGAAAATATGAGCTACATGCAAATATTTAAGCTGCCATAAAATTCAATACTAGCGAAACTATTAAATTCTCATCAAGGGTTAAGACAAACATAGAAACTGAATTGCAATGTTGTGTTATGTACTCACTATAGAATTTAGGATTCCTTTAACAGCAAACTCTATACTAGTTTCTTGTATAGAGTATTCATATGCACCTTATTTGTAGCGCTAACGCTTAATTTCTTCGAGTGCTGTTACTATTAATACAGGGTGTCCCAAAAGTCACTAGCTGATTTCAAAATTCAATAACTTTGGGTATATTGATTTTTTTTAAATTTTGTTTCATATTTAGAAAATAGAAGCTTGGGAGATTTGTTATGGAGAAATTCACCATTGAGCAAAGAGTCGCTATCGTGGAACACCAACGATCGATTGTCGAAACTCAAAGAGCGTTTCGCAGACGTTTCAATGCAAGAAATTCGCCCTCAGCAATGACTATACGCAACTTAATTGCACGTTTTCGACAAGAGGGGTCTGTAGCCGGCCTCCCTCGAGCAGGTCGATCACGTTCCGCCAGAATAGAAGAAAATATTGAACACAAAACAAAAATTTCATTAAACTTTGCCGTTCTTCTTGTAATTTTGCACGTCGTCATAATTTAAGCACTTTTCCTTAAACCAAAATCTTTTACTTGATGCACTGAATATTCCAAAAGAAATAAGAGGAGTCCTATGTGCCATAAGAGCGCCCTCTACTTTTGACGTCAAAATTAGAAACAAATTTGAATTTCTCGCCCCCAAAAACCCCTGATCTCCAAAATGTATGCAAATATGTGGATTTTTTAAAAGGTTATGCACAAATGTCGAAAATTAAATTTTAAATTTGACACCCTGTATATTTTTAACCATCCACTTTGGACTAAGGTAAATGTGGCAACATCTCATTATTTTGTCGTCATGGATCTACTTGTTGCATTTATTTTGGGACACTGTATAAAAAGTCCCACTATTTCCACCAATTTGTGGTAATGGCTAGAGACACCCAGCATAAAAAACATTGCAAAATCAGTGACGTTGAAACTTATTTTCCTTAATACTCAGATGGAAAAACATATTTTCTTATGAAGCATTTTGTACCATAAAATTGAGCCAAGTAAACCAATTCTATTGAGATGTAATAAAATAAAAATAAATTTTCAGCACCCTGTTTCAGAAGAGCATGTTAATTTATGTGAGAATCACCTCCTTCAATATTTTAATTACGCAGTAAATATTCTCCTTAGTCATAGAAATTGCTAACAATAAACGTCATGCAAGGGTAATTTCCCAAATCAAATTTAACCCCATTATAAATGCAAATTACCAGTGTTTTGTTAAACGATGACGCGGAGAATAAGGGAACTACCCGGTATTGATGTCCGTAATGAATAAATTATAGTCTGAAATCAAACGGCGTGTCACCCCTCTATCGAAATGTGCCAGGACGACAGCGTAAGTTTGGAGAGGGCCAAGTATTATTACTAACGGCGCAAAAAAACAAGCGCTTCCAACAAGTGATAAGGAAGAATTCTCCATTCGGTTTTTTTACTACGGAAACCATATATGATTTTATACTATTATACACCGGAATCTTCATCTATTTATTTATTTCCCCATTAGGTACTACTACTACTAAATTGTACAATATGCGACTATCTAATGCAAGCACATTAAATATAATAAACAACATACATAGTATCCCTCCACCAAAGGGGCAACAACATCCTTGTAGCAGTATTTTACAACAAACTAAACACATAAAAGTGTTTGAACTGCCCTGTGGCGGTGAAACCGATCCGCTTATATAGGCTTTCAGGGTTCTAGAAGTTTCCGCAAATCAGT
This sequence comes from Monochamus saltuarius, assembly GCA_025584915.1. NCBI lineage: Eukaryota > Metazoa > Arthropoda > Insecta > Coleoptera > Cerambycidae > Monochamus > Monochamus saltuarius. The sequence continues at coordinate 21,907,083 of CM046721.1, forward strand.
CAAATAGAAAACGTCAAAGTGAAGGTACCATAAAATTTATAAATTCTAACGTAAACAGGAACATAATTAACAAACTAAAAAGGTAGCTGAACTTCCGTAACATCTCTTAGACCTAATCGTCTCAATCAGGTTACTCTATTGCATAACCTTCTTTATTTAACATACAAGTACTACAACCATTCTTCCACATCGGAACGACTTCCAAGCCAATAAAATCGTCTCTAACTCTGTTCAAAGTCTTATTTCTTCCTAAATGCACGCCATCTATACGACTATGCCTAGCTTCAAGAATTTCTGACACCCTTGTTCGAGTTAATACAGTTTGATAAATACTTTCTTTGTCATTAGGACTTTCTAATACTCTTTAATACACCATATGTATTATTAAAGAATCCCATAGTTTCCAGTAATTATTTAAAGACGAATATTTGTTGGAAATGTCACTCCAGTTAGGTATATTGAAGTTTTTAAGCTTCCACTGGTATATAGCTGCAAAATCTGAATCTTCACTGTGTTTTTTAGTGAGAGCTCTATTATCCCATTTACTTGGGCTCTGCAACTTAGCTCTTCGACACAACAGTTTGTTCATTTTCTTACTGCATTCGGTTCAGTTATTAAAGTTGCTAAGCTGCTTTGTAATTCTTTTTTCACTGATGATTTTTCCTTCAACCAAATTTCCAATTTGTTTTTATCGATATTTAACATCCGCAGCAACTGATCCTTACGTTTTAAGTTTTTCAACAGTTCCTTTCTTTAACCCACTGAGCTTCTTTTTGTTTCATTTGACCCTGAATTAATTTTATCTGGCTGAAGTAAGAGTTCGACATTAGTAACTTCCAAATATTATTCTGGTTTTCCAGATCAATTACTGTTTTCTCCTCCTTTTCCAAGTCCTGTCTCAATTTTAATAGTTGATTCTTCTCTCTCCGATTTCGACTAAAAATGTTTCTCACCCATTGATTCCTGAGATGCTCCTTTGTTCCACAGTTCCAACACAGGATGGATCTTCACCTCTTGTACATAATAAATTCCGCATGGTCCCGTCCTTTATAAAAGTTATGCAATAAATCTCGCAGAGTCTTCATAAACTCATCTACATTATTTTGGACTCCTTGTCGTTTTTCGGTCTGAAGTTTAATCTGCCTTGTCCTACTTTGATCACTTCTAGATGCTTGTCTCCTTCGATTTCCAGCGCCAGGGCTAGAGCTTCGGATATATTCTTGTGTCTGGCTAACCTTAATGCTTAACTAATTTCAAAATCTCTAACATAATTAACAAACTAAAAAGGTAGGTGAGCTTCAAGAACAATATTTTTTGGAGTGAAAACAGATCGATGGAGTTACACGATGATACTAGATTATATCTTAAACGTAACTACAAGAGAAGGACGTGATATCTTATGTATTGTAAAATGCAAAAATTGACGAGTATCTTTGGAAGAAACATTAATAAGTCTACGGGAGAGGAAATTTGGTGCATTAATAAACCAATTTAAAGTTTTATAAATCAAACAGCAATATAGAAACAAAACGACGGTGATGAAGTGTGTTAATATTAAATTCACAGCGAAGTTGGTTAGTTCATATGGTCCCATAACCAAGTAATCTGTTGTACTCTAAAAATATACATATCTCAACAATTTTTTTTTTGGATATTTTCAACCCCCTTTTTAGGCTGCGCGTGCCATAATGAACCATATCCAGGTTTTGGCTTAACAAGTATGCAATACAAAGTAACCAGTGTTCTAATATTCTTCAAATTATGTGATTCTTTCATAACCAAATCGAGAGCTTTATAAGCATTAGATATAAATTTGTCAAATGAATTTTATATGACGTTGTGAACCTTAACTAATAGAGCACCATCTATCTTATATGCGTAACTAATAACATCCTCTTAACGAGTATGCTGCGAGTATGGTAGGGTGGCAAAACGTTGGTTTATTAAATTGCATATATCTTGAAAACCATGAAGTATACCTTTTCTGTTTATAAGGGTCTTTTTTATAATTTATTATCAGTCAGGCCAAATGTCGAAAATAAAAACTACAGGTTGAATGTAACCATTCATGTGTTTGTGTCTGGAACTATCTATGAGAAATCTGAAAATAGTTGTAAAATTCATATTTCTAGTATTAAAAACATATACCAATTTTTGCTTCAACAAACTGAACTGTTTTCAAATTATTACATATTTTAAAAACTAAAATTTCACTCTCAACACCCTGTATGTCTTAAACAAGTTACATTTTACTAAGGCATGTTTGACAGAATTTTATTATTTTGACGTCTACAATCTACAGTTTATCTATGACCTATTCATTTCTGGACACCCTGTATAAGGTTGTATATCTACACCTTTTTGTTAAGTATAGGGTATGGGGCCTACTTGTTTCACAAACTGCCGTCTCTGATATAATTGTTAAAATTCCACTTACCGCCAAAAGCTACATAAACCTTTGACATCAGTAGAACGCGTATTCGTATGAAGAAACTCATTTATCTGATAATAAATAAATATACCGACACTAATTTTGTTGTTCACTGTACAAGGTGTTTTATTTAGATACACTGTTAAGTTTTAGCAATACTGAATTGAACCCTCAAATTGTGACTGATTTATTAGCTGTGCAACCGCTACATGCTCCCTAAAGTGGAAGAAGGAGTAGTAGTTGATTAGGACGGAAATTTGCTATATCAATCTACAGAGAATACAACAAGGGTAATGAAATTACCAAGGCCATTGAAAATTTAATAGGTAGGTAACACGATCATGAAATGGAAATTCAGAATACCTGCCAAATACTCAAGATATTAATAAAAACAGACAGAAGAAATTAGACAAGTTTCAAAATATTTATAATTGAATCGATGAATGCAGAATGTCGCATGTCCATAAAAGCACATTACATAGGGTGTTCTTAAATAAGTGTTGCAACGGAAAACTGTAAATTTCTCTTCAAAAATGAAACATTTTCTTCCTCTTCCAGTTTCCTCTCCGGGCTTTCGTTTTTGAGATACACGGTTTCAAAACTTTAATGTTTTTCTTTTTAGTTTTTTTCCAATATTTTAGGAACTGTTTGAACTACAGGACTGAACTTTTGTAAACACTTTACCACTAGTAATAGCTACTTTTTCGCACCCTTTTCGAATTTATTGGACGTGCCAGTGGTGAAGATTTTTAGTTATCGGAAGGGGTTTTTCCCCCATAACTTTTACGCCACTGGAAAAATTTACATTTGGCAGCAAATTCTGAAGCGCCAATAAATTTTGCACAAAAATAGTTTTCTTGGTTCATTGCTCTAAAGTCAACCGTTTTCAATAAAAATGACTTTTTATGAACAAAAACAAACATATTTCTAACGTTTCGAAAAATTTTTGTAATTCCAAAAATAGGTAGTAATAATTAACAATATGATAAGACACCCTCACATTTTGCAAGTGCAAGACCTCAAGAGAACATCCGGAGAGACAAATTGAACCACCGGATGGGGACATCTGAAATGCATCGTTTCTGAAGTACATGTCAATAATATCGAAGAGTTGATCGATAAGGATGAAGCCGCAGCGGCAGAATGAAACATGATTCGAAGATGTAATGCGTGCATTGAAGTCCGCGAACGTAACTTTTAACAGGTTTTGTAAATTTTACTCGCTAAATTGATAAAAAAAGTTAAAATCCTATCTGTTGTTAAATCTCCTTAAATCTGTTAATTATTACCTTGTATAACGGAAACAATTATTTACAAAAGTGTTTCATTCATTCATTTTACAACATGAGATGTTAAAGTTATCAAACGTGGCATCAGTCAACTTTGAAAAAACATCAAAATTTTATTTATTAACGCGAAAAAATATATATTTGGCAAAAAGTGTCAGATGATGCGACAAGAAGCTGGTATATTTTCTATGAATAGAAAAAAGTACCTACTATTAAGTTTATGCTGCTATGGCTACTGTCAAAACTTTGTCAAACAAGCTCATAAACATAAAAAGCGCTTTTCAAAGTAAATGATTCTGATGGAAGTTTACCCTGTGATATAGAAGTAGTGCAAACGGGGCAATCTCTTACAAAATTCAAGGCGCGGTATCAGTTAAAGTACCAAAAGTTTGTCAGTGTTGTGACACCATCAATTATTTTTTCAAATAGATTTACAAGCCGTGGTAGGTAAGTTCACTCAAGCAAAAAAATTGAAAAAAAAAGAACAGGTAATAGGTTCGAAATATCATCTACTATTTGTACTTTTATTAAAGTTTGTATTGTATTATTGATAGCGGTCATGAAAGTTTAGTTTCACTTTGTTGATTCCATCCGTTCCCATAGTTTTATCAATTAAAATTAGGACACACTGTCTAGGCAAATAAAAAAATGTAAAAATCGATCAAACAAAGTGCTATATACTCCTAAAACATGAATACAAAATCAAATGTTAACGATTTTTTGCATGTGCCTTGAACAAAATATATTTGTAGTATAATTTCGTTTACTTCCATTTAAAAAAATTACTTTCATGCTAATGATACCTCTACCGAACGTCAATTATTATTTCGTACATTATTTATGAAGGTAGATATCTAATTTCCCAATATTAATTTTTTATAAACATCACGATCAAACATATTTATTTATTTATTTATTAGAATAAATAGAATGTAATAAAATATAGTTATTCACTTACTGGAACCAATAATAACTACATTATCTATGATTTACTGGTTGAAACGAATGTTGTTAAATTATTGCTTTACGTTTTTGTGACCATAATAATATATAGCGTTATTTTTTCATTAAATATATGCCTCATTTGTCTGCATACATGGCATACATCAATATAAATATATTCATTTGAGTTCAGTATTATCAGAAACAAAAATTAAGTTTTACAAAATTCGAATTTAAATACACGTATCTGTACAGTTATTGTTTGTTCAAGAACATTTATACTGTACAAATAATTTGAAAAATAATTTAAAATAAATAAAATTTGGTGGAATAACATCGACTTTTTCAAAAAATGTACTATTGGGATATTTTTCTAAATTAAGCAATAGTATGAAAACTTCATATATCCGATGCTCAGAGTTACTTTTAATGTCTACAACAACATCCACATTAGAAAGTATCGAAAATGAAATGCATTCTTGAAACGGCAATCGGATGGATATCGTTCTAAAAAACACGCGTTTTAGAAAATGAACAAATTAGAAAATATCTAATGGAGGCCACTGATGATACATATTTACGTACAAAAATTTTTTTTGTAAATGAAGAATCCTATTATAATTTTAGGTGGCAATAGTTTTTGCCAAATCTGAGTTGTGTCGATGTGATGAATTATTTCAAATCAAAGTTGGAGATATTAAAGATATGGGAAATAGATTGCTGATTGCTGGTCACTCTGCCAACTATAAAAACAAAGATAAAAAGATCTTTTATTGTAAGCAAATAAGCAAATATTTAGACATATAGGTATGGAAAATATAATACCGTAAGACTAACACAAACAGATAGCAACAGATTTTTTTCTAAATATTCTAATGGTAAAAGAAATAACCAATTAATAGAAATGCATACATTTGGGAAAATGCCAAAACAAGTTTCTGCTTTTTTCAAATTGAATGATGCTCACAAATATACCGTACATTGTTTCCAATAAATTCAAAAGCTAATATCACAACTTTAAAAATGTATGGTGCATAGAAATGTTCAACGGTAGGTGAAGGCTATATTGAGGAATCCATAACTCGTAAATGGTTGTTAGCAAAAAAATGTCCCTACTGCAAGTACATCAAGTGTTGGAAGCGATTGTTTAAATAATTCAACTACTTTGGGGTGAAAACACTACTAATGAAGATACTTCAGCCTACATAGATCAAGTAAATGTTTCAAAACAAATAGTACAAGTGATATCCCTTATTCTATTTCTATTTTCACTATAAATGTTAACAATAAACAAAATTATTTACGTTAAAGAACACATTTTTATTTAGCAGCAGTAAAAATTATTCTAATTCCTGGGCAGTACATGTGACACTTTCGTGCTTGACACCTAAAACTACACTTTTAATGTCGATCGGCGAAGATAAGATATGTTACAATATCCTATTTTAGGATTAAAAGTGTCACTTTTATGGCGAGTAAAATAGCGAGACAAAAAGGATACTTTTAATCCGAATGAAATATGCTATTTTTTCTCCAACCGAAATGCCCCATTTAATTATTTTTAATTTGTGCTTTGAAATTATTTAAACCAAATTTGGATAATAAATCAAAGTAGGTAAGTATTTAGTAAGTAAGTGGATCGGTCAGTGGTCGCGCGGTTTAAGGCGTCAGTACTTAAATCGGGGTGACTAGATCGCTGTGGGTTCGACCCCCGCAGCCGGTAGACCGTATATAAGCTATATTCGTGGAGAGATTGGCACCCTCTCTGCGGGTATGGTAGGGTGGTGAATGTTGACTTGGGTCAATGGGACAGATTGATACTGGTTGACATTTGACTACCCCCCTAATTAATGATGTTTTCCAGGTTTTCCTCATTCCTGCACTGAATGGTGGTTAGGGACTACCAATTACGTCGCACAAGTCTTCGACTTCTGGGCTAATCCTCGTGATTAGAATGAGGGGTAGAGATATTATATTATTATTATCGATGTAGTCATGGACACTTTGTCAAACATTAGTTACCATATTGCCAATTGAGTTCATTTGATTGTTTGTGGTTCAATTTGCTAAAAAGTCTGTAAAAATGGAAGCTAATGAAGATTCAGGTGTACCTAAACAGATACTGGAGTGTGCAAAAGAGGTTTCTTTGAATCTTTTCCCAAACGTTTTATGGATTGGTGCAAACAAAAAACATTAAGTTGTATTCAGAAGATGTATTGATGGTGTATTTCTCAAACTTAGCAAATAAAATGAATATAAAAAGGGGATTGATACAAGCAAATATTCAAAGTTACGTGCTTTTCTCAAGAGACCAAGTGAGGGATATATACCGAAATGGAGCAAGTTGATTGCTTTTTGAATAGTGATCCTGATAATTTATATTTGACGATGAAGGTAAACGCTTTTAATATAAAAAAACGAAATTTTTAAAAAAGCTTCTTTACCAGTCGTGCTAATATTGGGGGGTGCAGGCGCATGCTTTTCTGGCAAATTAGTCAATTTAGCAATAAATGTGGAAGATGTGAAATCCGCTTTAATTATACAATTCCCAATATCAAAACCCAGAGACCACTTTTATTTACTGTGATGTGCTAATTATTTAAGTTTTTATCGAAAATATGTTGCTTTATTTACTTCAATCCGGATTGGTAAAACATCGAATGGTGGTCGGTATTCATAAAATTAGTGCCGTCTTGCAAGAAGTGGCAAAATTTTTGAAGGTGAACGGCTGGAAAGAGTACAGTGGACACGCATTACGACGAACGTCTGCTACTCTTTTGGTTGACGGTGGTGGTGATCTCACTTGTCTTAAAAGACAGGGAGGATGGAGGTCGAGCGCTGAGGCAGAAGGCTACAATAAAGATTCTTTTTTGAATAAAGAAAATATTGCGGAAAGAATACTGAAAGCTGATAGTGGTAATGATAAACCATGCACCGTTGTGCAACATTAACAAATGTATGAAAACGTGTTGGACTGCTCCAAGAATGAGGGTAGTGGCAGTTCCAGTAGTTTATTTAATCTAAATACTTGCTCAAACCGTGTATTTAATATTAATGTGGATAAACAAAATTATTGTAAACAATCAATCAATACATTTTTATAAATTAAAACTTGATTAATATTATAATTTCAACTTTAGCTCCTATGATTAAAATAAAATACTGTTGTTACTAAGATACCATTTTTTTCTCAGTAAAGAAAATGTCAACCTTAGAGACTCCTGACAGTCACGTAATGTCATATTATTGTGACAATTGGAGGAAAAAGATTTTCTCTCCAAATTTATGGCGTGACGCTATTTAAGATGACCTTATTAGTTCAGCCAAACAGTGATATTTTATAACATTCTGGCATTACTGTCAAATTGCAATGTGATTTCAATCCCGATTCCTTTTAGAACTATTGAAATCTAGACACATTACCACCCATTACAACTGAATTATGAATAATGATTCAATATAAGAAAAAAAAAACACAAAGATAAGTTTCCTCATGCAAGACGTCAAACCGATGAAAGATATATTATTAACTTTAAATCAATCATTAAATTGATTTATAATATCGTGTATTTCCGGTACAGAAATTATAGTGTACAACAGCCCGAGATAGGCTTGGCCCCTTTCCATTGTGCCATTATACAGTCGATTGTTTACATTAACTGCAGATAAATTACCAGGGCTTCGGTTTACTGCTATTTTATAGTTCATCATCTCTTATTAGATTTTGTAGACAGTTAATCTACGTTATTTATTGACTAATATTCAATTAGGACTCTTCAGTTTATTTCTTCCTATTTAAGTGCCTTCTGGTTCAACTCTATAACTGAGGCCTAGGGATCTGCGGCTCTTAACTGGACTGGATTAAGTATACTGATGCAAATATTCTTTATAGGACCGAACTGATTATATTAATGCAAATATTGAGATGCTTACATATATCGTAATATAATAGTATTGATATTTAATCCCAGGTAGAATACATTTAATGCAATATTGGCAAAATATTTAAATTGTGGCCCAATATTTGTAAGAATTTGCCATTATTAGTTCCATTTATTGAACTAATGTTTAAAAAACTATATGCAACCAATGTTAGACCATTATGTTGATAAAAATAATTGTTTGTTTTTATTGAGTAGAAATATTGGCATAACATTGGATTTTTCTTTGGAAAAATATATTTTTATGGAACTGGACCAACACTGGTTGATCCTTATTTTTTAATATTTATTTTAAATAGTTTCTCCGCCATATCACTATTTCGCTCTTTCTATCAGTATACTCGATTTCATTTATACGGACTAAGTTTCATATTGTAAGATATAGCCATCGAATTTATTTGTTTTGTCGAAAACTTATTTTAAAAATACAATCTTCCTTCCGCGAGTTTCCATCACTTTCCGTTTCACAGTTGTACTTCTTTACCACTTTTTTATTTGCACACATATGCCATTCACGTACAATTTTATTAATGAAATACATATTTCAACATCACTTACACTCATATTTTGACTTAGCGCTCTAAACTCTTCATATATATCATCATCCAATATTCCTCACTTGTTAAATAAGGACGATTTTGAGAATACGTTGTAGAGCTTGAATTATTCTCCATTTTTAAGAACACAAAATCTCTAACAAAATTAATTAAATTCATAATTAAATTAGCGAAAAGGTATGGAAATGAAACAGTTGGATCCGACAATTCGTCGCAGCCAATCAAAAGCTGCAGCGCACGCGTACTTACTGCAGCAGAAGCTGTGTAATCGGGTATGCTTTCAGAGATATGCGGAATACGATTTTGTAGGAAAATATACGGGCTGCATGTATATCTCTTTGTGTTGACTGCTATAAATTGTGAGCAGCTTTATAACATGAGTCACTCTCTAGATTTTTGGAAGTCAACTATAGCTATACGCACTATGGCCAATCCTACTTTTAGGTTATCAGCAGCAACCTGTAGCCTGACACTTTGCAGCGTTGTCGTACGTTACAGTACCTTACAGTTTTAACGAGTTGCTGGGAAACCTCAATTGTTTACTTCATTAATACTGATCCAAAGAACAAATTACGAGTAAATTACTTTATAGGCGCTTTTACTTAACCTTAATTGTATCTTAGTTTGTAATTTCGTAACATAGTTTTGCATATTATTTCAGTTGTATTTTTATTTTTGAATTGTATTTGTAGACCCACTATTCGTTTTAGACATTTTTTTCATATGAGCTTTTATTGCTTTTGGTCAGATATATTAGCCCTTAAAATTACGGCACTCATATTCCAGACACCCTCTATAGAGCAAACATCTAGTGTAGTATATAGTTTTATTATTCTCAGTTGCAGTACCTTAAATATTTTGATGAAAATATATAATGAATTATTCATTGTTCGTATGACGTAAGTCGTCTGAATTCTTGCCGCAACTATAAGGCATGAGAAACTAATTACAACAATTAGTTCCTGATATATGGGAACAAATCAAATTTTGTTTCGTTGTCTTCTTGTAAATGTACTCCCTTATTTAATGTCGGAATAAAATTATCCAAATATGTATAGTCATTCATAGTTCGCAAGGTGTCCGGGCATTTAGTTCATTTGATTTAAAATATATGTAGCTCTATAAAAATTTTATTTATGATTATGATAATTACTTATTATGGTTAATAAGTCTTGTTAGGGAACTGATGTTTTGAATTATGATTGGTCAATTAAATGAGATTAACTGAGTTCTGACGTAAATAGAATCCAACTAAATTGTTTAGGAATCGTGTTTACACATTTTTCCTCTGAAATAAATAATAAATTTACAAACGATGATGTCCGTTACCAATTTTTAACAGCGGCTTCTTTCAAGTGGAACCGCTCCGTTAAGGGCGCCGTATTCCTGAAAAAGTGTTTTCTACAAATATAAATAATTTTAGACATTTAAGAACTGAATAATATAGAGTTTAGCAAATAACAAGGATGTTATTTCATGTCACCTGCAAATATTCAAAGGTACCGAAGTAAAATCAATATTTCACATCAGAAAGCGATCTATCCAATGAATTTTTAGGTACTGAAATCTTTCAAAATACGTATTTTTAAATTCAACTATAGATGTAAACATTGTTATAACATAAACTTACATAGTTCTGCATATAAGATTGTTCACTTTTGTTTATAAGTATGTGAAAATAATTGTTAAAATGTGGGGTTAGAATAGCGAAATTATGTGTGTCATATAAATGCATTTTAAAAGTTATTACATTATTTGAGGAAAGTTTAAATAGTAAAAGTGGATAAACAAAACATCAATAATTCTATTTTTGATATTACTTTTGCTCTACGAGTTTTATTTTCGAGATTTCAGTACCTAAAACACCACAAATTTGATCATTTTACGGCGAGAGATACGGGCACCTTAAATCACTTCCAATCAGTAGTCTAGGAACGAATTAGCTGCTGTGCATTAAGTTTGATGCGAACGCTGCTGCAATCTCCTGGCATCGGCAGGACGACGTGCAGGAAAATATCGTAATCGGCCAGATCCTCGATTTCTTTAATTGAACAAATTATCCCGTTGTTACGTTGCTCTAACTCAAGTCGCTTGGAAATGTCAGTGACTTTCGGATTCTATTTTTTATAGCATTGAAGAGCTGCTTGAGAAAAATATTTTGTCTACGTTGACGAAGAAGTAATAAACATAATTTGTTGGGTATTTTTAATACTACCAAATATACAGGCCAAGGAAAATGTTATACAACAAACAGTATAACATTATGTTAATAATTTGTAAACCTTTAGTAAAATTATCATTGCTAATTATTATGTTCTCAGTTTGACCTTCACCTAAAATCGTCTTTGCGAATTTCGTTTTGTTGTCCACAGATTGCTCAACACAGTATTTTACAATCGTGTCGCTTTTCCACTCTACGCGACGTTTTAAATTTTCCACTGCCGCCTGCGTTTGCAAAGAGAGTGGAGGACGTACGACGAAAACAATGTCCCATATAAAGTGGTGGTTCTGGTAATTGCAGATAGTTGGCAATTTTGCTTGGCATGCTTTCAAAAGTATGAACTCCAACTGGATGGACTATGTATTTACCAAGTTTTCTTTAATTGGCGGTCTTGCTTAGTTATTCAAGTGTTTTTTTTCTTAGTGGGATAAAGACCAAAATAGAAGGACATTACATTTATTTCATTGCCAACGTTTCGGTGTTAGTTTTTACACCATCTTCAGGGCTCGAAATTTAAAATGTCCTTTGTCTAAAAATGTAGTGTCAAGACAAAGGACATTTTAAATTTCGAGCCCTGAAGATGGTGTAAAAACTAACACCGAAACGTTGGCAATGAAATAAATGTAATGTACTTCTATTTTGGTCTTTATCCCACTAGGAAAAAAACACTTGAGTATGTATTTACCATTACCATAAGTTAGGAAATATCGGTCGTAAGGCGTCTGTGTAGAACGCAGAGCTAAATACAGGGTGTCTCGTAATTAGCTGCCAACCCTGAACAGGCCAATTTTATGATCAAAACTAAGTAAAAAAGTTCATATGAACATGGGTCCGGAAATGCTTCCTAAGGGCACAGGGACCCATTGAAGAGGGAGGAATGGAAATAATTTTTTTGCAATATCTCTCAATCGCGTTGTGATAAATGAATGAAATTTGGTATACACAGCTAAGTTTTGATGAGCAATTTGATGGAATAATCCATTTATTTCCACATTTCCACAAGGTCTATTGGGGTGGGTACGGGGGGGCCCTTGGTATTTTGCGTGTGTAACTTTTTTGCAGCTTAGTGTATCCATCTGACTATCGAAACAATCGATTCTCCTACCTTTTTTATTTGAAAAAGGTATACTTTGCTCGGTAGTCGGTAGGAGTAACCATTTTTGAAATAATCCTATTTGAAATGCTCAGTGCGCCGAGTAAAAACTGTTTTGGTTTTAGGTAAAGTGCCTTTGCTGCTGAAAATATAGCAAAATGTTACTTGAAAAAGTTGTTCAGAATGGTAAATTATGGAGACGTGCAAAATTTTGAGAAGATCGGCGAGGTTTGATGAAACCATTTTTCAACAAAATAGGTACAAGATTTTGTGGTCAAATTTCGAAACACGTTTCTAACCACTTTTCCCGAATTTCACGCGACGTTCTATAAATAACGCGACAGAATTTTTACTGTTGAGACTATAACAGCGACAAACGATTGCTGTTTAATGTCATACAGTAATGGCTATGTTGATAAATATTATCGTCAGGTAAAATGCTTGAGTTTTACAATAAATTAAAGTAATGATAATAATATCTCTACCCCTCATTCTAATCACAGGGATTAGCCCAGAAGTCAGAGACTTGTGCGGGAGAGGGGGCGGCATATTATTATTGCGCCCAGGAACGACTTACGTTGGTAGGCCCTAACCACTATTCAGTACAGGAATGAGGGAAACCTGGAAAACCTCATTAATTACGGGGGTAGTCAAATATCAACCGGTATCTCTCACATTGACCCAAGCTAACATTATTCCACCCTACCATACCCGCAGAGAGGGTGCCAATCTTTCCAGGAATATAGATTATATACGGTCTACCGGCAGCGGGATGCGAACCCACACCGATCTAGTCACCTCGATTAAAGTACTGATGCTTTAAACCGCGCAATCACTGACCAAGTTTTTGTTTACTTCCGGAAATAATGAAAGGCTCTATTGACGATTGGCGATAAACATATTTATTTATCGCGTAGTGTAACACGGGCTTAAGGGTCCGTGAAAGCATTAATTGGACACATTTTTTATTAGAAAAAAACCCCATGGTATTCCAACAATAACGCATTTTCAAACCTAAACTCCGCAATAAGGCCGGCTTAATTAAAGCCAGAATTCGCGAATACGAAGAGGACACGGACAAATATAGAAACTTAATTATATCTATGTACACACGGGCCGCAACGCAGGAGGGATTCTCGAAAACATATCAAATATTAAAATAATAATAACGGCTGGCTGTTTGCTATTTACAAGAGTACACATAAACCTCCGTCAATATCGTTATTTTTTATGCGGCATTTCGGGGAAGTCATCGTTGCCCGGCCCAGGGGAAATCCCGCTTTATGAATTTACTTAAGATTGCAAAGTTTGAGTCGAGTTGGGCAGGTTTATTCTCGGTTGAGTTTCCGCAATGGGGTTGTTTGGAATATGCCCCGTCCCTGTTTTGTATTTCTAGTGCACGCGAATCTGGGAATTACATATGGTTATGGCGATTTTCGCGAATGCTTACTACCAGGGCAGCATTGCAGGGAGAACTGAATATTTTAAAGTCTGATTTAATTAAGCCTCTGGTTGTTTCGCGGGCAGTAGTTAGTAATAAGAATAAATATTAAAGTAAACATACAACAAACGTATCGTATTATATTCTCTGACGAATAATTAAGTATTTTTTGTTCATGAATATAAGATGTCGCAAAATTCCCTGTATTTGGATATGAGAATAATATCATTAAACGGCATCGTATTCTCGAAATTGTGTTTTGTACAAATATAAATAATTTTTGACATTTAAAAACTGAATAATATAGAGCTTAGCAAATAAAAATTGCCATCTACGAATATTCAAAAGTACCGAAGCAAAATGAATTTATAACAACATAAAGAGGTCTAACCAACAAATTCTTAAACAGAAATCTTTGAAATTGCGTATTTTTTACATTTAATTGTGATTAGATAAACTCAAATAGTTCTGCATATAAGATAAGATATAAGTGAAAATAATTATTGTTAAAATGTGGAGTTTCAATAGCAAAATAAAGTGTGTCTTAGAAACGCTTTTTAAAAATTATTACTTTATTTCAGGAAAATTTAAATAGTTAAATTTAATTGTAGATATAAATATTTTTATTACATAAACTTAAATAGTTCTACATATAAGATTGTTCATTTTTGTTTATAAGTATGTGAAAATAATTGTTAAAATGTGTTAGAATATCAAAATAAAGTGTGTCTTACAAAAGCTTTTTAAAAATTATTACTTTATTTGAGGAAAATTTAAATAATTTAAGTAGATAAACAAAACATGAAGATTTTTTTTTGGTATTAGTTTTGCTCTACTTGTTAGATTTCTGTAAGTACCTAAAAACGCCACAAATTTGATCATTTTACAGCAAGAAGTACGGCTCAACTTACTTTTACTCAAAGTTGTTTTGTCAACCCGCTATAATCTGTCAGTTGGTACAAATAACTTAAGTCTTTTTTGAGTTATGTAAAACATATTTCTATATTGTGGACGATTAAAGATCCAGTGTCACTTTCGTCCTTTTCATCTGTTTATTTATTTTACAAGTAAAAAATTATAGGGATCTTTTAAAATGCCTTTTAAGGGAACTGTGACCTATATGTAGGCATTTTTATTTACAATCATATATGTAATAAGTCCCAAAAGTTAAATACTGAAACGCCATATGGTATTAAGCTGAAGGTAAGTATATTAGAAATTATTATTATGCTCAATTATTTGATAATAACAGATAAATAGTAAAAAGAAATATAAATAAATAAAAATGCTATATTATAAAAGGCTATGCATTAATAAGGCACAACAAGCTAAATAGTACTAAAATACGATGAGGTATTAACTGGAGGTAAGTATATTACAAATTATATGTTACTTTCGCTTATAATTAATATTTTAATTCCTAACTTTGCTTATTTGTTAATAGCAGAAACCTTTAATCATATTATGAATAGTAACACGTGGTTGTTCAAGTATCCAACGATTAACTTTTTTTGAACTCTTTAAAGTAATAATTAATGTTTTTGATTTCAGGTGACAATCTGTTATATATTCTAGGAGAAAGATAATGAAAACTTCTTTGTCCGATTGATTTGGTAGGAGATGGACATTTCAACGAATTATCTTTAATTCGTGTAGCGTAAATATGCTCAATATTAGGGTAGAGAGATCTCTTTTTAAATAAGTGCATTAATATATTTTTTTATTTTCTCCAAAAATGCTGTCGCTTGGATAATCCCGAGGTTTACTGTATATAATTTTTAAAATCCATTTTTGCAGAACGTCAATGTTTTTCATATAGCAATTAGCTGCACCTCCCCAGGCAATGATTCCGTAAGTAATATGTGACTGCACTAGTGCAAAGTACTAGTCAACAAATATTTAACATCAATAATTTTACTAAAATATTTAAACTTGGAAACAAGGCCTCTTAGTTTTGTTATAAGACTTGTTATATGTTTGTCCCGTTTAAGAGGACTATCAATTGTGATTCCTAAGTATTTAATTTTATTTGCAGACGAAGTTTCCAAGACTCCTCTACTGGATTTATTAATACATAGTTTATTGAACGCTGGCAAATTATTATTTAAGGAACTAAAAGGAAGAAATAAGGTCTTTTTTTCATTTATGGTAAGTAACTTAAATTAGAAAAAATGTACGATTTGTTTAAAATCTGGTTCAGCCTTTGTTTTAAGAGTATTCCAATTGGTTTCTTTGTAAAATACAACCGTATCATCTGCAAAACTAACAATTTCTCCACATATTTCGAGCTTAAAGAGGTCGTTAACATATTAACTAAATAGCAAGGGTCCTAAAACAGTCCCTTGTGGTACTCCATACGTCACAATTTCTTACTTACTTAATGTGTGGTCAGTGGTCGCGCGGTTTAAGGCGTTAGTACTTGAATCGAGGTGACTAGACGGAGTTGGTTCGAGCCCAGCTGCCGGTAGACCGTATATAAGCTATATTCGTGGAGAAGATTGGCACCCTCTCTGCGGGTATGGTAGGGTGGAATAATGTTAGCTTGGGTCAATGTGAGAGATTGATGCCGGTTGATATTTGACTACCCCCCTAATTAATGAGGTTTTCCTCATTCCTGCACTGAATAGTGGTTAGGGCCTACCAACGTAGGTCGTTCCTGGGCACAAATGCGGCCTGCTTAATAATAATATGCCGCCCCCTCTCCCGCACATGTCTCCGACTTCTGGGCTAATCCCTGTGATTAGAATGAGGGTAGAGATATTATTATTATTGTCTACTTTCACACATTGTTTTCTTAAGCCAACATTTTCAAGTGTCTTTAGTAGTTTTTTGTGGCATACTGTATCGAAGGCTTTAGCCAGATCAGCAAATATACATAATGCAGGTTCACGTTTATCGACTGCTTGATATATTTTTGCTAAAAGATCTGCAATAGCATCTTGTGTCGATCTGGCCTGCCTAAAGCCTTACAGCCGGATTCATGAAACGGGCGTACGCTAGTCCGTCTAACGAGTTTACGCCCGTGTAAAGCGCGTTAATTGGCCTAACCAGCTTTGCGTTCATTCACGAAACATGCGTTGCTAGGTAGCGAAGCATGCGTTGCTAGGTAGGCTGTTTATTTACGTCCATATTTGCGCCAAAAGTTAGACCCAGTATTGTACCTGTCTAAAAATCGCGTAACTTCGGCCTCTAGTTCCTTGCGTGTCCCATTGTATATTTAGTATTTATATTCAAAAACTGTACTTTTCAGTACTACGGATTAGTTAACATATCATAAAGTAAGTATTATACATAGTAGTGAATAGGAGTATGCTTTTTATTTAAATTAGTGCAACAGATGCGTAAATTTTTCGCGTAACCTCCGCTAGTCTGACTAACGTTACGCCTTGTTGATGAATCCGTATGTTAGAGCCGGATTCATGAAACGGGCGTACGCTAGTCCGACTAACGAGTTTACGCCCGCGTAAAGCGCGTTAATTGGCCTAACCAGCTTTGCGTTCATTCACGAAACATGCGTTGCTAGGTAGCGAAGCATGCGTTGCTAGGTAGGCTGTTTATTTATGTCCATATTTGCGCCAAAAGTTAGACCCAGTATTGTACCTGTCTAAAAATCGCGTAACTTTGGCTTTTAGTTCCTTGCGTGTCCCATTGTATATTTAGTATTTATATTCAAAAACTGTACTTTTCAGTACTACGGATTAGTTAACATATCATAAAGTAAGTATTATACATAGTAGTGAATAGAGTATGCTTTTATATTAAATTAGTGCAACAGATGCGTAAATTTTTCGCGTAACCTCCGCTAGTCTGACTAACGTTACGCCTTGTTGATGAATCCGTATGTTATTGTTTGTCCGAAATTTAATTATATTTTTCAACAAAATTTAAAATTCTGATTGTTAACACCTTCTCAAAATACTTATATCTTTGATTTCAAATATCTTAATTGTTTTCTATATTCACAACAGTGTTAAAAATGCTTGCCGTCGTTTACTTTTAATACCAGTGCTTTAAAATGACATTTTAAACCCTAACAGCATGCGTTAAAAATTGTACTTTTACAGACGTTTGTACAAAAATTAATTTATCTTCTAAGTTTAACCTTAATAAATGTTTTCTTTAACTCGCTGGTAGTGCTACAAAAGAAATTTATTGAACGGACATTTTGAATAAAATGTCAAAGTAAAGTTGATTTGTTTTTATTTTTTTTATTCTTCTTTGTAATATCTTGGAATGGATGGGATAAATTAGTATTACCTACAGTGGCTCCTATAACGTCTCTCCACATCATCTATTTAGACTTCTGTCTGTTCTGGTATTTCTATACCATACTATTTAAAATTACTTTTTGAAGATACTACTACTCGTAGATGACATAATAAACCCCCATCTGGCATGTCCCCCACTTTAAACTTCTTAAAATGCGAATCAAATTATTTCGCCTTGTTTTCTTAGTACACACGTACTATTGTTATGGTATAGCAAATAATAATGAAGACAGTTACGTAGAAGAAATTATTTCAATGTGCTGCGCTCTCAATGAAAGTGAATGTAGTAGCCACCAACCCGCATACCGTATAACGTTATACAGTGCAGAATGGAGCTCGATTTCAATTCAGTTTTTGCGGTATGCTGTTGTGCATCAAGGAATATAAACCGCCGCTCTGAGGCAATTAATTCACTGAACTGCAGCAGCGAAATTAATGACCTAAATATACCCATAAAGAGCTTCATGGGTGTTATTATTACGTTCTGTTGAGAAATTCAATAGAGTCATTTGGTCGAACCTCAAATTGCACTATTTGGTTATTTTTTGAAACATTTACGATGTATCATCAACCCAGAAAATTCGAAGTCGATCTGATAAGTAGCTTTCGAAATATACGAGGTCAAATGAGAATAAAATGCTCACGAGGCGTGACGTCGTTGCCTCCTACAGCTTTTCTGTATTTGTTCGCTTTGGACTCTGGCAAGAACTTTTATGTGAGAAATTAAAACAGGTTAGCAAAAGCTAACTAATTTTACTAAATTCACGTTTCATTTAAAAGCATATTAATTATGGTGATTAACTACCTTAATACTAATGATAAGCATGTAAGTGCTGCAATAAGAAGTGTGAAAAGTAACGGTAATTTCTAAATAGAAATCGTAATAACGGATAGATTTTTCAAATAATGTAGATAAGTACAAAATAATAAAAAAAATATGTATTTATTATTCATTAATAATAAATTTCAGTGTTTTAGTTTCTAAAAAAGAATTTTATGTAGGTAGGTAGGTACATTTGTTTTGTTATGTCTACACCAAGAGAACACATTTGTTTTGTTATGTACTTATTCATAGGCACCGGCAGAAAAAAAATCAGGGGAGGGGGCAACAAAAATGACGGGTAGATAGTTTTTTCTAAATTTTAATAAAAAATTAAAATAAAATCTTTGGTACTACAGCAGACTTACACGCCTAAATAAAATAAAATGGAATATTACATCTCCAAACGTGACCAAATCATAAGAAAATTAATCCCACATTCTAAAAAACATAGAAATAAACAAAAACAAAAGTAACAAGAAGTAACTGTAAAAAATTGGCTACTACCGTATTAGCTAACGTTTAAGTTTCGTTAATTTAATGTTTGGTTATTAATTATACAGAGTGTGTAAACAAACTTCCAAATTTATTCTATCTGATTTTAATTATAATTTAAATTTTTCTATGAAAATTTAAAATCTCTAAAAATTATTCTACTTAAGATCTCCATAAGAAAGCTATGGAGACAACGCAGTAGCTTATGTTCAAAATAAAAGAGATATTTGCAAGTGTCTTCTAACTGAGAGAAAATTCAAATTTCACACAATACCGATAAAAAGAATTAAGTAGAATGATATTTAGTTAATAAATTGTATTATTCAAATTTAAATTAGGTGCAAATTAATTTCAGTAGCTTTATTAGAATTTAGCACTTTGATTTCTTTTATTAGACACCTTTTGTAAGACCAAAAAGTACCTATGCAATCTATAAACTCAATATTAAAAAGATTAAGAATACTTCTTGCGTAGGTATAAAGACTAATAAGGTACATTCTTAATGCGTTGGTATGTTGTTTAGTTTTAAAAGTAGGCACCTAAAAATTTAAACTTGAAATCAAGAATAAATTCTGCATAAATATATTATAAATTATTATTTATTGTATATAAATCATATCATACAACATAGTTTTGTTTTGGGCCCGAGAAATATGTCGCGCTTCTTGCTTTTTGTCAAAAGTTTAACCACTATGCGGTCGCGGCCTAGGCGCATCGCGGATCATGCTAGTCTCGGTTTCAACTGGTGAAGAATTACAATAAACTAAATTAAATCTATCACTAATAAATGATAAATGTTAAATATTTGTTGATATTTTGACGATCTGCGTGAAGTATAATGACATATTATAATTATAACAACTTCCAATTCAACCCATAGCGTCTAATGTACACCATTTTCATATGCGGGGTACTAAAATCTAATGGTATAGTAGCCATATATGTAATACCATTTACATTATTTATTACTTCATGAAAAACTTGCCATTAATGTAAGCGAAAATTACATACGTCAAATTTAAAATAATTTGCGAGATTTACTGTGCGAGACGTAAAAAATCTATGTAAATTTGTAAGGTTAAAATCAGAAATTTTAGTTGTTATTTTGTAATAAGGAAAATTATTGCAGACATCTTGATGCCAGTGGAGAATATTGTTTTCCTTATTTGGAAATCTATCCACGCTAGATCATGTTTCTAGATATGACTATAAAAATTCAAATTTACGTAACAAATAGTTCAGTTATATCCAATTTGTTGCTTGTTTCGGCCACCCAGATACTAATCTATGCTTCAGTGTTAAAAACATAAAATCGAATAGTTCTATAGAGAATTCTTCTAAATATAGGGTTTTTTTTCCTTCATAGAAAACTATAAAAAAGCAATGCCATTGTTTATGTTCAAATAAAATAAGAACCTTGCCCTTGTGAATTGAAGGCGAAAATCACTGCCGAACATAAAATAAGATTAAATATATTAAAGTTTTAAAAAAACTAAAAAAAACACGCTTTAATAGCAAACCGAACTAAAAAGTAAAAAATAATTTTGAGAGTTTGTATTACAGCAATAGAAAATTCCGACAATCAATTATGACTAAGTAATTGGGAATAAGATTAAATTAGAAATTAAATTATTAATAAAATAATTCAATTATAGTAATAAAAGCGTGGGGTGCTTGAAATTAAATGTTACAATTATTTCAGTATTGTAGCTATGTATAAAATTAAAGTCATTATGAAAATATCGTAAATTGCACCCCAAATTATCATTCATATCATAAAGTTATATACGTGCTTATGTCATTCATCTAATAGGTGAATATTAGTTTTTAAATGACACAGCAATACAATATAAAATGTGCTTTGTTAGTTTCAGTTATGTATATATTTTTAACTTCTTAACTCTTAAATTCATGTTTTTAGTACTCAAAGTTGACATAATTGAAGCATATTAGTGCTTTATTTATTTCCAGTATAATTTTCAGTTAGTTTCGGCTCCTTGAATCCATCATCAGGAAATACGAAAGTTAAATGAGTGTCCCAGGAAACAATACCATAAAGCTACTACTGCTTTTTGAGGTAAAATTACTTGAATTTTACAATAACTTACATGAGTCCAACTTTTTTTCTTTTAAAAATTACACTTACTTTCGAAGTGGTTTATCAATAATATCTGAACTAGTATAAAGTATTCAATTCCAGTCAAAATTGTCTTTAAACATTACTCTTTGTCGGTGGTATATGGGAAGATATGTATTTGCGGATTCTTCAAAATATTAATACGTGAGAACAGAATATTCAAATTACTGCTACTACTAATGTGAATGAGCTATATTTGATTCTATTTGGATAAATGGGTAATAAAAATAAATAATAAATAAATATTTCGTCAATTTACGCTAGAAGAGTTCAAAGAAAGCTCTTGTTGGTGTTAGTTAAAAATAAGTATGGTATTTTTAGCTGCTATAACTAGAGTCGGAGATTCATTTCAAAATAAACAGTATAAATGACAATATACAATTGTCAAAACATATATACAATTATAATAACATACGAGATTAGTAAAGCAACACAAATAAATTGGTGAAATTAACATCATCTGGATAGATTTCTAAGATAAATACTCAGCTAGTCATCAACTCAATATTTATATAATGTTGAAAAGGTTTTTAAATGAATAATAATTAGAAAGACCACGTAAGTTTTTGATATTAATTGTTTTCTTTTCCCGAAGGGAACAACGACTGTATGTTTGAATCTTGGACATAATTTAAAATAAAAATATTTTTTTTATTTTCTATGCTCTTAGTATTAATTCTGCAAACACAAGCACATAACTCTGGTTAGTACATTAATTTCAAAATTAGTTCACATGTTACTTTATTATTAAGAAAATGCAGTATCTAATTTTACGTTTCAGAAATCCCGGCAGATGTATAGAATATTCACATGCTGTTCATTATTGTTAGATCTGATTTATATATATTTTTAGTATCTGCATTATTTAGCTAATATCGTATTCTTCTCTGTATAATGATCTTATTACTGACTCACTCTCACTCTAAGCTCACTCTGCTAATAATGTACAGAAGTTTGAAGTCGACATTACAATATTCTAGATACATCTTTTTGCAGACATGTAAGTATCAAAAACAATTTAAAATAATGAGCATTACTCTTCCCCTCACTGGTAGCATAATATAATAATAACGAGGAAAGCATACATTAAAAATAAAATATGTACACCATTGAATGGCAAATACAGTCAAATTTCTGTGAGACAGTGTAGGTATATATTAGTAACAGAATATATAGCTCGACAAAATATAGAAATGCTTTATTATCTAGTTATTATTTTTTGAGAATAATGTGAAATTAAATGAAGTGAATTGTTCTGCTGGACATTATGACATTTAGCAATTTTATTTAACTTCAGTAAATTGTCTGAAACTTATCGTATATGATTATGATATGTCATATAATTTAAAAGTGCAGGTAACTACCACCAGTAACCAGTAGGTAACTAGTAACCATTTAGTACGTGGTGGTTATATATCAGAAGGACTTAATCAGGGTTTGCTACTGAAAATATTATTTTTTAAGGCTTAAAATTAATTTTGATTAATTTACTCAAGTCTTCTCTATAGAGTATTTCAAGTTCAGTAACGTTGATTCAAGTTCGTAAAGGTATATCAAATATTAGTTATTCTCCAAGGTTCGGTCTTAGGACCACTATTGTTTCATCAACTTATAAGTGAGTAAATTTATATGTAAAGAGACAGTACCTTGCCTTCGAGAGATCTATTAAAACACTTAAGGCAGGTTTACTTTTATTTAAAGCAAAGTAGAATTTAGAGATTTAAAAGTGTATCTTGCGTAGAAGTTTTTTGTTTAAAACCAAATTGATTAGTAGAGAGCAGGTTGAATTTCATGGAAAATGAGATAAGTTTTTTCTTTAGTACTTACTTTTTCAGTTACCTTTGTCGTATGAGTAATTAATGTTATTGGTCTATAGTTGGTAACTATGTTTCTATTTCCTTTCTTAAATATTGGTGTATTGTTTCTTTAAATGCAGAAGACCATACACCATCATTCGCATTTGCATTTGTTAAATATGAATTCCATTCAGCTATAAAATTCGATATTAACTTCAATACCTCTGCCTTTATGTTATCTAATCCTACACTTTTTTATTTTTTAGCTCCTTAGTAATATCTTTATTTCTAAACTCTGAATGGGATACATAGTAATAGAATTTGTGGTAGAAAATCTTACTGGTTTGTATTCAGCAATGATAGATATTTTATTTGTTAATTTAAGTACTGCCTATTTTTGCGAAAATTAAATTAAATTGGTTTGCTATGGCTTTACTCTCTGTAATTGGTTACCCCTTTTCATCATTTATAGCATGAATAGTTTAGTTATTTTTTACAATTTATTTGTTCCTGAACTGCATTCCATAAGCACCTAGTGTCGTTTTCATGACTGTCTAGATACAGTATAAATTTTTGCCGTACGTAAGCATGGCCGTTGAATCGCCATTACGTATTCAAAATTTTCTCTCTGCGGCTGCTACATTATTATATTAATTTTAGCGGCACTGGGGCACACACGCGAAAATTATAAAATAGGCCCACATATTTAAACACGTATATCTATGTTAACAGATTATCCGTCGTGGCGTGTCCAGAGAATACATAATTCGGGTTGCTCGTGTGCCTTATAAACCGAATTAAAAGGTGGCCCGCCGCATACCAACTACGTGTGCCGGTGTGGATTGGCAGACTCCTCTCCGGAGCACGCTCGCGAATCCGGCTCTAATCAGGGCTTCGGAACTAATTAGCTAATTATGAATCCTAATCCAGACAATGTGGGAGCACGGTAAGTTTGCGGGCCATTGAAAATAATTGGCTTGATTACTTCGCGCGCGGTCAGATTTGACAAATTACGCTCCGTCTGTCTGATTCCTTCAAATCAGCTCATAAGTGGATTATCTAATAATGTGATAGGATGCGCTGGTCTTTGATGGTACGTGATACTGATGTAGTAATATAGTATATGGTGTGGTGCCTCTTTAATGCGGAGAAAATAAAATACAGACTCATGGAAACACTCCAAATAAAAAAGTCATATATGAAAAAGTCTATACCTATTCACTTTTTTCAAAGAAAACTGTCAATTTTGTAGTAGAAAATTAATTTTGAACTGGATTGTTTTGTAGAGACCTTTAGTGTTTGGTTGGTGTTTCACTTTGGCATTGTAGGGGATTTTAACTGTACAAATTTTATCAATAACTTAGATGATAGAAAAACTAACTCTATTACTAATTTGGCTTTGATAGGAATGAATCAATTTAATTCTGTTTTGAATGCCCATGGTAAATTATTAGACTTAATATCTAATAATAGCTGAATTACAAAAGATTTTTGAAACGTTAGCAAAATGTTTGTTTTTGTTCATAGAAAGCAATTTTTATTGAAAACAGTTGACTTTAGAGCAATGAACCAAGAGAACTATTTTTGTGTAAAATTCACTGGCGCTTCAGAATTTGCTGTCAACTGTCAATTTTTCCAGTGGCGTAAAAGTTATGGGGAAAATGTGTTTACAAAAGCTCATTCCTATAGTTCAAACGGTTCCTAAGATATTGGAAAAAAAACTGAAAAAAAAATTAAGTTTTAACACCGTGTATCTCGAAAACGAAAGCCCGGAGAGAAAAATGAAGAGGAATTTCCAGTTTTCCGTTGCGACACTTTTTATTAACACCCTGTATTGCTCATTGGTCTTTACATGGAGTCTGATAATTTGTAAATAGATATCAAAAGAATTATAATTTTAAAAGAGCCAATTTTCATTCACTTTATAATAATAATAATAATAATAATAATAATAATAATAATAATAATAATAATAATAATAATAATAATAATAATAATAATAATAATAATAATAATAATAATAATAATAATAATAATAATAATAATAATAATAAGCATCTTCTACCGTCAACTCTGAGACTGAGGGATTCATAATGGCTTGCCAAGATGGTGTAATTAACACACTCGTCTATCGTAGTCGTGTCTTGGGTATCGAGGTTCCTGACACCAGCTGCAGGGCCTGCCGCCAGGCGCCGGAGACGCTTATGCATCTCCTGTCGGCCTGTCCGGTATATGCGGCCACAGCGTATATCCAAAGACACGATTCAGCCTTACGGGTGTTGTATTATCATTTACGACACTCGTATGAGATAGACGAGACGCCAGTGCTGCCTTATGCTCCGGGGGATATAGAATCCGTTGTGGGGAATGAGAAGTGCCGAATTTATTGGAACTATTCATTCCCCACCCTCAAACAAATCAAGCCAATAAGCCTGATGTAGTCCTCCTCGATCACCAGCTTAGGACGATGTTTGTGATTGAGTTCTCGGCTCCCGCAGAACAACATCGTCCTAAAGAGGAGGAAAAACGGAGGAAGTATCGAGATCTTCTCTCCGAGCTCCGCAGGCTGTATCCAGACCACTCTGTTAAGATTGTGGTGCTAATTATAGGCGTCCTGGGTGGAATGAGACATACGTTGCTTTCTGAGTTAAAGATCATACCGGCTTGTCGAAATTCGGCAGAGATCTTAGCCGGCAGAATGCAGAAGGCAATCGTCCTTGGTTCGCTACGTCTGCTCAGAACACACGATTTACGGGCGCAATGATTACTGACTCCACGGAGTGAGAGTGGTCATTGCTTGACTCTCAGAACATCTCCGAGTGTGTCGGAGCCTCGGAAGGTGTTTACTGGGAAAAAAAAAAAAAAAAAATAATAATAATAATAATAATAATAATAATAATAATAATAATAATAATAACAATAATAATAATAATAATAATAATAATAATAATAATAATAATAATAATAATAATAATAATAATAATAATAATAATAATAATAATAATAATAATAATAATAATAATAATAATAATAATAATAATAATAATAATAATAATAATAATAATAATAATAATAATAATAATAATAATAATAATAATAATAATAATAATAATAATAATAATAATAATAATAATAATAATAATAATAATAATAATAATAATAATAATAATAATAATAATAATAATAATAATAATAATAATAATAATAATAATAATAATAATAATAATAATAATAATAATAATAATAATAATAATAATAATAATAATAATAATAATAATAATAATAATAATAATAATAATAATAATAATAATAATAATAATAATAATAATAATAATAATAATAATAATAATAATAATAATAATAATAATAATAATAATAATAATAATAATAATAATAATAATAATAATAATAATAATAATAATAATAATAATAATAATAATAATAATAATAATAATAATAATAATAATAATAATAATAATAATAATAATAATAATAATAATAATAATAATAATAATAATAATAATAATAATAATAATAATAATAATAATAATAATAATAATAATAATAATAATAATAATAATAGTGAGATGTATTGAACAACTCATGCCGCTCTGGAGGACCCGCTTTACCATAACATCGGCTAATGCAAGGGTCCAGACAGAGCCGGTATTGTTCAGGAGGGAGTGTTCAGGGAGATTCCTGAGTCCCCTCTTGTTTTGCATCTCACTGCTGCCATTATCCGTTGCACTTCGTCGTACCCGGGGTTACAACTGCGGTACCCCAGGAGACCGGAGGCATAAGGTCACCCATTTGTTCTATATGGATGACCTTAAACTCTACGCCTCCGGAGAGAGGGATTTAAATCAGTCCCTCAGAGTGGTACATGAGTACACGCAGGCGGTTGGGATGGAGTTCGGGCTGGACAAATGTGCACTGGTTCATCTCAAGAGAGGACGATGCGGTCCATACGGAGAGGACGCCCAGCTCATAGACGGAAGCATCTTTCACTATCTAGATGCCGGAGAGTCGTACACCTATTTGGGTGTCCCACAGCGGGGCACTCATGAGGTGGCAACGGTGAAAAACGCTCTCCGCGGCAGGTATCGGCACCGCCTCCGACAGATCTGGTCTTCGGAGCTGTCGGGTAAGAACAAGGTGAGTGCCACAAATATGCTTGCCGTTCCGATCCTTCTCTACTCCTTTGGAGTAGTGAAATGAACACAAGAAGAGCTGAGGCAACTCGATGTAGGGACCCGCAAAATGATGCATCTCCATCGGAGTCTGCATCCGAGATCGTCCGTTCCGCGGCTATACTTCCCAAGAAATCAGGAGGCCGTGGACTCTTGAGTTTGGAGTGTCTCCAGGGCAGAGTGGTTTTGGAGGAGGCCTGCAAAGTCATCAGGAGCTCGGATCCCCTTCTCTGCATGGTCCAAGACCATGAAGCAGCAGGGATAGGAGCGTTTGTGTATAAGGCAGCGAGAAGAGCAGCCGATGAACTTGGTCTCGTGTTCGATACTGAGCGGGAAAATCCAGACTCTGTCACCGAGTCGGATCCTGCTCAGTTAAAAGCCTAATTAAAGCTGCAGAAACGCGTCATCTTCTGCAGCTACATAAGATAAGCCAATGCATGGTCTCTTCTACCGTCATCTAGAGGGGCTTGGCTTATCTGAAAGGCTGACCTTTGCTTTTTTGAGGTCAGCGGGGCTGAACTCTGAGACCGAGGGATTCATAATGGCTTGCCAAGATGGTGTAATTAACACACTCGTCTATCGTAGTCGTGTCTTGGGTATGGAGGTTCCTGATACCAGCTGCAGGGCTGCCGCCAAGCGCCGGAGACGCTTATGCATCTCCTGTCTGCCTGTCCGGTATATGCGGCCACAGCGTATATCCAAAGACACGATTCAGCCTTACGGGTGTTGTATTATCATTTACGACACTCGTATGAGATAGACGAGACGCCAGTGCTGCCTTATGCTCCGGGGATATAGAATCCGTAGTGGGGAATGAGAAGTGCCGAATTTATTGGAACTATTCATTCCCCACCCTCAGGCAAATCGAGCCAATAAGCCTGATGTAGTCCTCCTCGACCACCAGCTTAGGACGATGTTTGTGATTGAGTTCTCGGCTCCCGCAGAGAACAACATCGTCCTAAAAGTGGAGGAAAAACGGAGGAAGTATCGAGATCTTCTCTCCGAGCTCCGCAGGCTGTATCCAGACCACTCTGTTAAGATTGTGGTGCTAATTATAGGCGTCCTGGGTGGAATGAGACATACGTTGCTTTCTGAGTTAAAGATCATACCGGCTTGTCGAAATTCGGCAGAGATCTTAGCCGGCAGAATGCAGAAGGCAATCGTCCTTGGTTCGCTACGTCTGCTCAGAACACACGATTTACGGGCGCAATGATTACTGACTCCACGGAGTGGAGAGTGGTCATTGCTTGACTCTCCAGAACATCTCCGAGTGTGTCGGAGCCTCGGAAGGTGTTTACTGGAAAAAAAAAAAAAAAAAAAAAAATAATAATAATAATAATAATAATAATAATAATAATAATAATAATAATAATAATAATAATAATAATAATAATAATAATAATAATAATGATAATGATAATGATAATGATAATGATAATAATAATAATAATAATAATAATAATAATAATAATAATAATAATAATAATAATAATAATAATAATAATAATAATAATAATAATAATAATAATAATAATAATAATAATAATAATAATAATAATAATAATAATAATAATAATAATAATAATAATAATAATAATAATAATAATAATAATAATAATAATAATAATAATAATAATAATAATAATAATAATAATAATAATAATAATAATAATAATAATAATAATAATAATAATAATAATAATAATAATAATAATAATAATAATAATAATAATAATAATAATAATAATAATAATAATAATAATAATAATAATAATAATAATAATAATAATAATAATAATAATAATAATAATAATAATAATAATAATAATAATAATAATAATAATAATAATAATAATAATAATAATAATAATAATAATAATAATAATAATAATAATAATAATAATAATAATAATAATAATAATAATAATAATAATAATAATAATAAGCGTTTGTGTATAAGGCAGCGAGAAGAGCAGCCGATGAACTTGGTCTCGTGTTCGATACTGAGCGGGAAAATCCAGACTCTGTCACCGAGTCGGATCCTGCTCAGTTAAAAGCCCTAATTAAAGCTGCAGAAACGCGTCATCTTCTGCAGCTACATAAGGATAAGCCAATGCATGGTCTCTTCTACCGTCATCTAGAGGGGCTTGGCTTATCTGAAAGGCTGACCTTTGCTTATTAGAGGTCAGCGGGGCTGAACTCTGAGACCGAGGGATTCATAATGGCTTGCCAAGATGGTGTAATTAACACACTCGTCTATCGTAGTCGTGTCTTGGGTATCGAGGTTCCTGATACCAGCTGCAGGGCCTGCCGCCAAGCGCCGGAGACGCTTATGCATCTCCTGTCTGCCTGTCCGGTATATGCGGCCACAGCGTATATCCAAAGACACGATTCAGCCTTACGGGTGTTGTATTATCATTTACGACACTCGTATGAGATAGACGAGACGCCAGTGCTGCCTTATGCTCCGGGGGATATAGAATCCGTAGTGGGGAATGAGAAGTGCCGAATTTATTGGAACTATTCATTCCCCACCCTCAGGCAAATCCAAGCCAATAAGCCTGATGTAGTCCTCCTCGACCACCAGCTTAGGACGATGTTTGTGATTGAGTTCTCGGCTCCCGCAGAGAACAACATCGTCCTAAAAGAGGAGGAAAAACGGAGGAAGTATCGAGATCTTCTCTCCGAGCTCCGCAGGCTGTATCCAGACCACTCTGTTAAGATTGTGGTGCTAATTATAGGCGTCCTGGGTGGAATGAGACATACGTTGCTTTCTGAGTTAAAGATCATACCGGCTTGTCGAAATTCGGCAGAGATCTTAGCCGGCAGAATGCAGAAGGCAATCGTCCTTGGTTCGCTACGTCTGCTCAGAACACACGATTTACGGGCGCAATGATTACTGACTCCACGGAGTGGAGAGTGGTCATTGCTTGACTCTCCAGAACATCTCCGAGTGTGTCGGAGCCTCGGAAGGTGTTTACTGGAAAAAAAAAAAAAAAATAATAATAATAATAATAATAATAATAATAATAATAATAATAATAATAATAATAATAATAATAATAATAATAATAATAATAATAATAATAATAATAATCTTTATTATTCCAACAGGAAAACCCAATTACAGGAATAAGTAAATTAAAAAAAGTTTAAAAAAAAAATATTACTCATTGAAATACTAAATCTAAAGATTATATAACTATGAACATTTAAGAACTCATCACAAGTGACGCACAAAACTACAGATTATATTCATACTATCATTTAATATGTCGCAACTATTTCCAATTTTATTATTTACTCCACACATCAAATTAATTGGAGATTTTGTTAGGATATTTGTCCTGGGCGTATCACAATAAAACAATGCTTGCTGACGGGAATTGCCTCGCGAAATTCGGAACTTTATTTTGGCTAACAAGATGGAACAGTCAATTTTGTTGTTTAATAGATTGTACAAAAAACGAATTAAAGATATATCACGACGTACTTGTAGTGCTTCCATATTAAAGCGATTCAAGAGTTCAACATGGTTAATGCCTATAGGTGGATAGAAGCCATCTTGTCGATAAGCTACAAATTTTAAGAACCTTCGCTGAACTGATTCCAACCTTTGACTGTGCACACCATAAATGGGATACCAGATTACTGACCCGTATTCTATTTTCGATCTAACGAGGGAACAAAATAAGGTTTTAAAAGTGTGTTCGTCAGAAAAGTCTCTACAATTTCGATATATAAATCCATAAGTACGAAATGCACTAGACACAATATTATTGATATGTTCAACGAAAGTCAATTTGTTGTCAAAAGTTATTCCTAAATCCTTAAAGCTTTCAACCCGATCAATAGTGTAATCAATAACGCAGTAATCATGAGCGATAAAATTCATTTTACGGGTGAAGGACATTGACTTGCATTTGGAGATGTTAAGAGACAATTGATTTAAATCACACCATAATGATATATTGTTTAAGTCCATCTGAAGCCTTTCACAATCCAAAAGAGAATTTATCGATGAATAAAGTTTAAAATCATCTGCAAATTGCAATTTTTCACATGATACCACGTCTGACAGATCGTTGATAAAAAGTAGAAACAAAAGTGGCCCTAAATTCGAGCCTTGAGGGACACCCGAAGTGGGAGAAAATGGACGAGAAGTAAAATTTTGATATCTAACCATGAAGCGTCTATCTTCTAAATATGATTTTAAGAGCGATACCAATGAATCCGAAAAACTGAACAAACGCAGTTTAGCTAATAAAATATTATGATTTATTTGGTCGAAAGCCTTTTGAAAATCTGTAAATATGGCGTCAACCTGTCCTCCAGCGTCTAAGGTATCTGATAAATATTGGGAAAAATAGAAAGGTTTGTCATTGTAGATCTCCCTTGCATAAATCCATGTTGATGTACAGAAATCAATTGTTTAGTGAAATAGTAAATTTCACTGTATAACGTGGATTAAAAATCTTAGAAAAATTACACAGCAAGGAGATAGCTCTATAGTTTTTACATCATTATGTTTACCCTTTTAAACATAGGACATACATATGCACTTTTCCAAGTTGATGGAAACGTGGAATGTTTAAGTATACAATTAAATAAAATACATAAGGGCTCAACAAATGCATATGCACAATCCCTCAAGATAAAACTTGGAATACCATCTACTCCCATAGTGAAGGAATCTTTCAATCTTTTAAGACTTAGCAGGACATCTTCTTCCCTAACAGATGATATGACAAGAGGAACACGTTCATTTCCACTCGCTGCAAATTCGGTAGGATTTATGGGGTTGGATTGAATAAAGACACTATTGAAATAATCTCCAAAGGCGTTTACAATATCAGAGGGACTAGAGAACTCATTGTTTTCATAAACCATGACAGTTGGTATACGTGGCGATCCCTTCTTTTTCTGTATAAAATTCCAAAATTTCTTGGGGTTATTACCTAAGGATTTTTCAGTATTATTTATGAAGGCTTTATAAGCTTCATCGATAAGTCGTTTACAGTTCGATCGCTGATATTTAAAGTTGTTATAAAGATCCATGGTTCTCAACTTCCTGTACCTAGCATGAGCATTGGCCTTTGCACGAATAGACTGAATAACCTCTCCCGTAAACCATGGTGGATATCGATAACGGCGGATGTAAGACATTGATGAATACTTAGGGACGGTCAAATCGAACAAACTATATAATTTCTCATAAAATTTGAATGACATGGTTTCCACATCATCGACTTCTGTAAGAAATGACCAATCAGTCTGAATAAGGAGATCGTACAACAGTGGATAATTTGCTTTTTAATGGATCTTTTACATATCAACTGGGATTTTTTAAATGATATGACTGATATTAATGTTGCTGTTGATAGTTTCCACAATAAGATCTATGATATTCTCGATATTCATCTACCTGTTTTAAAAAATTTCAAACATAAATATCCGATTTGGTATACAGCCGAGATCATAGACCTTGTTAAGGAAAAAGCAAAAATACACAGGAAATTTAAAATCACAAATAATAACTATCATTATCAGGACTTCTGTAGACTTAAGGCAATCATTAAACAAAAAATTAAAGACACATATTTTCTATATTTACAAAACGTGCAGATTAAATTAAAACATGAACCAAAATTCCTTTGGTTTTTTGTTAATTGCAAGAATAGAACTTCCAGAATTCCGGGAAGAATGATGTATGACGGCGACTCTTTTAATGATCCGCAGTTGATTGTCAATGCTTTTAGTCATTTTTTTTCCAGTGTTTATTCTTTGCCTGATCTAATAGATGCAGATTTTCGTCTTTCGCCTTTCCAGAAGTCTGGAAAATCGCTAAAGTTTATCCGATACATAAATCTGAAAATAAAGATAGTAAATATTATAAATTATAGACCCATATCACTTTTAAACAACTTCATAAAACCATTAGAGTGTCTAATACAATCGCAAATATGCATCTGCAAAAAATGTTATATCAACCTTTCAACATGTATTTATGAATTCTCGATCAACTACGAGTAACCTAGCTGTGTTCAGTCAGTTTTTATGTGAAACACTAGATGATAATTGGCAAGTTGATGCTACACAAGGCTTTCATAGCAAATATTTGATAGATACTTTTGAAATCTTATTTGAGTAATCGTCAGCAATTTGTTTGTTACAATGGTTTTTGTTCTGATATCTATTTTGCAACAAGTGGTGTCCCTCAAGGATACAATTTAGAACCTTCACTTTTTTTTTATTTTTGTCAAAGATTTGCGGTAAGTTAAATTCTATAATTTCTAGTGCTCTGCTTTTCGACTGAAATAGAACATAACACAAAAGTATTTGTGCATTCAAAGTGCAAAGTCAAGATACCATTTCACATTAAGCCGATGGAATATTAGAATAGTTAAAACTGTTCATTCATCATATAGTTACGAGTACTTAAAGTGCATTGACATAGACCCAAGCTTTTAGATAAACCCATGAGAAAAATCAAACAAATTTGCAAACTTCCAAATCTTTTCTTCAACAAAATGATGCATAGTATGACACCATCTTGTTGAAATCAAATTCATACCATTCGGTCTGGACTACAAATAATAGGTTATTGTTATTCGATACCTTCAAAGAGTTTGGAAGGCATAGAGGTAAAAAACACTAAATTTTACTTGCCCAAAGGTAGCCTGTTTTCTGGAGACTGGATGACTGGATGGGGTGGCGACCACCTCTGTTGTTTTTTTAATAAGATAGGAAGGGCTCAAACCATAAAATTGTATAGAAAGAACCCCCCTACACTGACCCAAGAAACACACTCTCCACAGGAGACATCGTTATGGGAGACCTTGTGTACTGTTCTTGAGCTTCTATTTTTATTAATTACATTTTCAATTTAATATAGTGATTTGTGATAGTTATTTAATATATAGATGAATATAAATTTGAATAGTGGTAAGTAAATACATTTCTTCTTTAAAATGAACATTCAAATTTTGATTAATATTTTAATGTTTATTTCGTATATATGAAAGTGCCCCAAGTTACAATATTGAAAAATATACTATTTCCTTAAATTTAGTGCAGTTATCCAAAAGTCCTTTATTTTTTATCTTTAGGAAATCCAAAATTATAATACTAAATAAAACTTCAACAAACAAGCAACAAGTTCTCGTAAATAATATCACAGTTTATTCCCAAATACATTATTTTCTTACTCAGAAATTAATAATTATTAGGTACATTTTCATTTGTACCAAAAGTAGTAGCAAACAACAACATTATATTAAATTCGGCCTTGGTATGGTGTTATGAAATGTCAAATTAAAACCAATAATATTAGTAAACGATCAAATAAGTGGTAGTATAGCATTATTCAAATTGATGTCTATGATTGGTGGGTGAGAAGAGTGGGAAATTGGCAGGAAAAGCAATACAAGTCTTTGGCTTCTCTCTCTATTTCTAAATTTATGGATATCTTTCACCATTAACAGTTATACCATTATCGTAATGCACTTTGACAATTTGTATACGGACTAGAGATCGTGTAATTCTTCATAATAATTTGGCATAACCACGTGTCAAATATAGTAGCAAGATCACTGCTAATATAATTACTAGATGCAGACATTTTATTGGAAGACCCTTTACTATCATCATCAGAAGATTATTTACCAATTTTAAAATCTAGCAATTAATCCTATCAGAATATTTTTTTGGTTCGGCCACTCTACCGTACCATTTGGATAAACAATTAGCTATTCTATCTTATATTAAATAATTAGTTACCAACTTTATGAACCACATGAAACGTTCTCAACACTATCTATGCCCTTCTCCGACTCTGCAGGGCGTTAACCTAAACATTTTAGGACGTAACAGAGCACCTTAGCCACATTTTCCGCCTGGTTAAAATTATTAAACCTACTCAGACTTATCAGAGGGCAAACCTCAATTTACTTGCAAGGCAAACTTGATATGGGGTGACGATGAAACGAGACGCACGGTTCCTGCTGGGGTGAAAGAACACATAAAAGTTTGTTACACTTGTGCGTGCATAAACAAAGCACCACCGTAATGAAAGTTGCCCTGGAAAGCCTCATTTCGCCGTAAGGGTTATTTAATATACGTGTGACAGGTAGGTAACATTTTTTATTTACAATCGTATATGTGAATGTTGATATTTCAAACTTACAGTGAGTTTTAAAGAAAAATATTTCTGACTTTGACATCCAAATGGAAAGTGGCATTTACCAGGGCGGAAAGTGATTACTTTCTAAAATGTTTATTTAATAAAATATCTTGTACATTAAAACATTCTCAACAAATTTTATTCAAATTAAGTATTACAAATTACTTTGCCAAATGACCAAATTGTAACATTCCATACGTTATAAGCAGCAACAGTAATTATCAATTCATGCTCAAAATCCTGCTTAGAAATGATAACGTTTTTATTACTGGAGTTTTGCATTTCGCCATATATTTTAACCTAGAATCGGTAGACTTGTCGAAGTACCCTTCCCCTACCATTGAATATTTTCATACCCCTAATCTCTTCAACTGGAGAATGTCACCACCGCTATTTACCAACAGTGTGGCTCCCGTTTTTCGGAAGCAGTCCAGCATTTTTTTGGGAAATTGATTTATCGAATTGTGGCCAAATGGCTGGCGACTGATTTTACCGAATCTTAATTGTCAAATGAAGTTTTAACTACATTATATTGAAGAAATAGTTTACAAATTTATAAGAAAAACATTCATAATATGCTTTTTTGAAAATACTTATAGTAATATTAAAAATATCCAAATTACAAAAATTCGTATTAAAAAACTTAAATATTCTATTAATTGGAAAATTCTGTTTAGATCGAATTTTACAAAAAAAAAAATATTGAAAAAAAGTGAAATACTTTAAAATTAAAGGGAGGTAAATAAACATTAATATTAGATAAAGGTAACAGCAAGCTTTTAAACAATAAAAAAAAGAGGGAAGAAGAGGTTACCATCAAGTACAAAAATCTTTGTAATGACAAATATTAATGTAAACGAGTAAGAAAACAGAAAATGATTCAACATTTTTTAAAATTTTTTCATATATCAGTCCTAGAAATAAATATCAATAAGATGTAGGTGCTATTCTGGGAGCTACCATATCGTGTTTCTCATTAAATAATAATCTAAATCTTTTAAATAAATGTTTTTCTTTAGAAGCATTGTAAATCGATACATGTGACAACGCGATGAAATCTTTGACTTAAGCGAAAGATAACCTCGTGGCGATGGGCGACCATGGTCGTCGATAGATAGGGATTTAAAATGATTTTGAAAAGAACATCTTAGTTTTATACATAAGTTTATCTTTCGCTAATTCTCATTTTTTATCATCATCGTCATAGTTAATTCTGTATATAACATTAAATCAAAAAAAATTTTAAGTTCGTTATGTGAAAACCTGTGAACAAATAAATTATTCAGTCCTATGTGCATTTTTTTTATTTTAAAGCTATTGTACAGCTAGACAAAAAGTTAAAGGCCATTTATTTCAGATTATAAAAATTTATTTTGCATTAATGTACGAGGTTTACAAATGTTGAATCTGTAAAAAACGAAGTGTTGCTTACATGAATTTTAATTTATCAAACTATTGGAAAAATGAATTTAATAACAAAAAAAAAATAATAATTTCTTTGTGGTACCGATTTGAAATTTTATTTTGATCAATTTTTTAGCTATTTTCTGACACGGATTTTCCAAATTCTAAGCAAGTTCAAAAACATATCCCTTCACTGTGGACATGTTGAAGTTCTTTCCAGAGCATAAAACGGTTCACAGTTTTAGAATAAGAATAAGAAAGAATATTTTTACCTGTTATGTTTCATCTACACTTTCTACTAAATTATACGTCTCCTGCAAAGAAAACCGAATACGGCATTATAAACATAATCACACCCCATAGAATTCTTTTAACAAACTATTAACACCCGAATTGATATAAATTAGTAAGAATTTTTGGCAACATGCGATACAAAACGGGACAGCATAATTTACAGTTTTTAATTGGGTAGCCATATCTTTTATAAGGTATTTTTCTCAAAAAGTTAAAGGAAATGATTCAGTTTCAGCAAATCGAAATTTCTTATGGTTTGGTTTTACGCCTGGGTGCATTTTTTTTCTATTAGTTATTGATTCTGTTTTAATATTCAAATGGTAAAACATAACTAATCAATAGGAATTCATACATTTGGGAACACAGATATGGGTAGGAAGGGTCGGACCTATTTTATGGCCTCCAAGATCGCCTGATCTGAACCCTCTAGATTTTTTTGTTTGGGGATATTTGAAAACATTAGTGTATGATATTCCTGTAAATAGCCTGGAAGAGCTGCAGCTACGGATTAATCAAAAGTGTCAAGAAATCCAAACCAAGGAGTGTGTTTTCGAAAGAGTTCGAATATCGTTGAGACGAAGATGTCGTGTCTGCTTGGAAATGGACGGAGGGCAACCGCAACCGTTACTTTGCGGACCCATGTTTATTAAGACTTTTCTGCTTATTTTGGTTCATACTACAACGCATAATATTTTTATAAAATTGACATTATTTGGTTAATGTAAGTTTTTAGAGTATTATACATATAGTATTTTGCGTAAAAGGTAACTATTTTTAAAATTGTTTTAGATAACATTTGCAACAATTTTATTTTATAATAAATAAGGTGGGGTAAACCTGAAACGATCGTAATAAAACATATTGAAAAAAAAAAAATATATGTATATGTATAAATTATTTTAATTGACCAATGCCCCAGTAAATAATTTCAGAAACGATTAATTATATGCTCCGAAAATTCTTGATTGATTAAACCAAATTTGTTTATTAAAAAAAACAAATTTTCAATTCAGTACAAACATTGTGCATCAACTAAGCAAATTATGCTAATAGTACAAGACGTCGACACGTGTCGGTTCGCAGAATTTCTATAGAATTCGTTAAACGGATCATCCTCACGGCATAATTTGTGTTTATCTTAGCCCCGCTTCATTCTCTCGCAAGGTAATACAATTCATGATGACTGCAACTGCTCCCTAGACGGCGATGCTGTAATCTTACCGCCGTATTCAAGGCCCTACTTATCTTTTAACCCCGCTGTTCCTGAAGCGCCCCTTAAATATGCTTTTTAGGTCTCAATTGCATTAACACTCTCTGGCTACTTCTTTCTAAATTATTTTATGTCTTTTATATACATCGTTTTACTTTTGTTCCTCTTTTCTATTAAGCCCCACTTCGGGAAATTTATTTTGACCGACATAAATTCAGTTCTTATGGGTTTCATTTGAACTTTACGTCCCTTAATTACAGGGGTTGTAAAAAATATGTGACTTTTTAGATGGATTTTAAATGAAATTCAAATTAATGGTATTCTGCAAAAAAGTTGTGGTACAAATGAGATTTTGCAGTGTGTAATTCAAGATGTGTAAAGTTTTTGTGTTAATAGTTTAACACACACTAGATGTATGATGTAATTCGACATTAGTGTACTTTTCGTGTTAGTATTATAATACACCGCCCTTGTTAAATATTAGAAAATTTGTTTGGTGTTTATTTGCACTAACTCATAGCTTTTAAATAAATTTATAAAAAATATAACCCGTTATTTAATTATCAACTTAATTTTGGAATTGCTTTACAGTATGATTCAGAACTTATCTAAAAAGTTTTTTTTAATGTACAGGGGACTTTTACATATGCAATTTTGTAAAAATAAAATCAAAAAGAGCAGTTCAAAAATGATTTATAAATACACTTCAACACGGCACTGGAAACTGGTCTACTATAACTCTGATAAGGCGACCGGACAAAAAATTTTAAGAAATTCCCAAGGAAAGATCCACATATTTTAATGCTGCAAATTCAACTGCTTTTGCCGTTACTGTAATTAATTATTAATAGAATTAATTTGTGCTTTTAATTAGTAAAATAGTTTGATATACCTGATGTTACAACAAAATCTTGGGCCCGTCTTACCCAGTTTCTACAAGCTAACACAAATATTTTTGCTTCTTGTCCGTCTTAACTTGTGAGTTATTATTAGCAGCAGCTATGATACGTTAGCGTAAATCATCAGTAGATGCATTATCGGATCGGTCAGTGGTCGCGCGGTTTAAGGTGTCAGTACTTGAATCGAGGTGACTGGATCGCTGTGGGTTCGACCCCCGCAGTCGGTAGACCGTATATAAGCTATATTCGTGGAGAGATTGGCACCCTCTCTGCGGGTATGGTAGGGTGGAAGAATGTTGGCTTGGGTCAATGTGAGAGATTGATACCGATTGACATTTGACTACCCCCCTAATTAATGAGGTTTTCCAGGTTTCCCTTATTTCTGCACTGAATGGTGGTTAGGGCCTACCAACGTAAGTCGTTCCTGGGCGCAAATGCGGCCTGCTTAATAATAATATGCCGCCCCCTCTCCCGCACAAGTCTTCGACTTCTGGGCTAATCCTTGTGATTATAATGAGGGGTAGAGATATTATTATTATTATTATCATTATCATTATCATTATCATTATCATTATCATTATCATTATCATTATCATTATCATTATCATTATCATTATCATTATCATTATCATTATCATTATCATTATCATTATTATTATTATTATGTCTTTTACTGTCGGACTGAAGGTAACAAATTCAGTTTTAGTAGTGTTTACACTCAAAAAGCTCTCATTCAACCAGCTATAAGTGAGTTGAAGACCTCTTTCAGCGGTTTCATATACATTATCCCATGTATCACCGGTAAAAATAATAGCTGTATCATCAGCGTAAGAAACAAAATGTCCATTCTCAATGTTTATGGTGTAGACGCTATTAATATATATATATATATATATATATATATATATATATATATATATATATATATATATATTTACATACTACTATCTTTAGCGCCTCAGATAACATGCATTGCCCATACATTAAGGCCTCAGGCGATTTAAGGCGTCAGTATATGTGACGCCTTAATGTCAACCCTGTTTTCTCCATAAGTATCAACATTTTGTAGGTTTATTTCACTGTGAGTGAAACTCCCATTAAAGTTGCACCAGACTAAATATCACACTTTTCTTTTATTCAAGGATTGTAGTTCCAATAGGCCAATGAAACAAAATGTACACGAGGCCGTAATGTTAGGTATATGATCAAAATTGTATATTTTAGTTCACGATTCTGCCGCTTGATGGAGAATTGTAATATACGTTTACTGTATATTTTATCCGAATCAAGCATATTACAAACTCAACCGATATGGCAACATTGCATACCGTACAGCCAGCGATTGGGTTGAGTTATATTTACGATCCTTGGTTTGTACTGCTTGGTGCGCGCTAAATACAAATTGCTACTAACTAGTTCTTATTTAAAGAAGGTTTATTTATATCATTTAATATATGTTTCGCTTTCTTTTTTAACTTAACTTTTTTAACTTTATATTTTACTATGGCATTTAGCGACTAAACAGATGTCAATATTGAGGCATAATTATATAGGGTGACCCATAATGTAGTGACACATTTTGAAGTCTAATAACTTTGCATCTGAAAAACCTATAGGTAAGTTTTTGGTTCGATCAAAAAACTCAAAACATTTTTTGTACCCATAATATACAGGGTGTACTAAAATTAAAACGATTTTAATCAAAATATAAAATTCAAGAAATTTTATAACAAGGAAAACTAACATAATCAGAGCTGATGGCGTTTTTATAAATTGACCAACCCATTTTACGTTACTGTCTATTTGACAATTATTATAACAATTGTAAATCTCTATGCTTACGTTTAAAAAAAATAGGAGGATACAGAATGTAACTTATTTTTTCCATTGAACAACACCAAAAACTACCTGTACCTGTTTTTCAAAGGCAAAGTTATATTATTTCAATAGAGGTAGTATCTTGTAACATTTTGTTTGTTCGGTTGTTTTTGTTCGTGTGTAACACTTTTGAAAGCACGTTCTATCAACGTCATCATCATTAGAAACTCAGTCAATAATGTAACTATATAATTATTAATAATTTGATAGTTCAACTAGAGAGGTAATAACAATAAGTCTGTAACGATTTTTTGAAGTATAAATTAGGAATTAGATAGGACATCATGACAGATGACAGGCTTGTAACGATTCAGTGAACCACAGCAATAATAATTAGGGTCAACATAGGTTAGGTATAATATCTCCTGATAGAGTCGGCTTGGATACTAAAATGTATACGGAATTTTTTTTATGGTTATGCTTAGTTTAATTTTCGTAACCTACGTGCCAGTATGAATTTGGTTCATCAAAAATTCAACTAAACTGCTCAAAATTCAAGGTTACAATTTTTGTAACAATCGTAACCTTGGATTTTAATATAAGTTCAGTTAAACTGTTGATGAAGCACGTTCTTACGACTGGCTCTAAGAGCCGATTGTACCAGCTGAGTTCATCAAAAGTTCAGCTGAACTCCGTGTAATATCCAGTGGTACGATTGTGTCAACAATTGTAGTTTGTAGGCTATAGCAAAGTTCAGTTTAATGATCATTGAACCAATTTGGTACAACTAGCTCTAGGTTTATACCTTCTATATATAAGTACAGGATGAGTTATTAATAATGGTACATAACTTGCTACCACGCTTGGTAGCTTGGTAGCAATATACAAGGTGGACCAACGAAAACTTTACACCTCTATTTTCGAGCTTTAAAATGTGGGAAAACACTCAGACCCGTCGATTTCTGATTTGAGAGGGAACTACTTGTCTGCCCTTTTCATCCCCGTAACTTCAACCCTCTGCCAGGGGGAAGCACAACCCCCTAATTTTCAATAGGGGTGCGGGGTGTTGCGATACCTAATTTTAAAGATTTCATCGAGTACTATATGACCACATAATTTCGCGCCAATATTTTCATTGATAACGAAATGGTAGCAAATATAGTGAAAGAAGCAATGTAGAATTTACAACGACGATATTATTCTTATCAGACTGTCAGTTTTGAGATCAGTCTTTCCGTTGCCCTTTCTCTGTTATTTTTTTGTAAACGCACTGTGTTCGATTTACTTCAGTTCATCGTGAATTTTTAAGAACGTTAATTTTTAGTAGAGTAGAAATAAAATGGTGTTTTCCGGGGAGAAAAGGGTGGAAACTATAAAATTATTTTTTGAGAATAACGACTGTGCGCAAGTAACAGCGGCTTTACTTAACGAACGACATTCTGAAAAAAAATTGTATCAGCTGCACGTTTTGCAACTGGTTGCCAAATTTGACGCTACAGGCCTTTTTATACCCGGTAAACCCAATGACGAAATTTATTGAAATTATTAGATACTGTTATTTATTGAGCCCTCGTTTAAGTATTGCAGAATGAAGAAGACCAGTATGGTCATTTTTCAACAACATAGCGCCCCACCCCATTTCGTACAACATGTGCCACAATTTTTAGATGAAATTTTTTCTCAAAGCTCGATTGGAAAAAGGGGACATATTGAGTGGTCACCTTTTCTATGGGGTCATCCGAAATCTAAGATTTACCCTACCCAGTCCGAATCACTAGATGATTTATTAAATCGGATAATTAATGAATGCCATCAAATCCCACCCTAAATGTTGCCAATGTACAATAATTTGCAATAATAATGACATTTTTTAAAATAAATTTTGCGATTTCTTTTGAAATGCTGACGTATTTGTAATGAAATGTACCTTCAATTTTTAACATTGGTTCTTACTTGTTTCACTCACCAATACAGATTTAATGAAGCTCAAAGTTTTAAAGGAGTGTCATTATTATTGCAAAAGCATGTACGGGAATATTTCCAAGAAAACTTATCTTACTGCATGGAAGTGAATTGTGGTTATTTCCAGCATTTAAT
Source organism: Monochamus saltuarius (assembly GCA_025584915.1). Lineage (NCBI taxonomy): Eukaryota > Metazoa > Arthropoda > Insecta > Coleoptera > Cerambycidae > Monochamus > Monochamus saltuarius. The sequence continues at coordinate 21,950,608 of CM046721.1, forward strand.
AAACTAAGCACAAAAGTAAGTAGTCTTTTTGTTGATTTTAAGTAGACATTTTTTCTATATTGCCTCTTTCACCATTTTAGCTGTCACTTCGTTATCGGTGAAAATGTTAACGCGTAATTATACGGTTAGACAGTATACTCGATGAGATCTTTAAAATGAGGTATAGCAACACCTCTCACCCCTATTCAAGATCAGGGGGTCGTGCTTCCCCCCAGTAGGGAGTTTAAGTTACGGGGATAAAAAATCAGAAAAGTAGTTCCCCCTCGATTCACAAATCGACGGGTCCGATCATTTTTCCGTATTTTCATTTTTGGTCCGTAAATCGAGGTGTAAAGTTTTCGTTGGCTCACCCTGTATGTATAAATATTTTTGATTTAGTTTTTACTATGTACCTACCTACCTACCTGTAATTGAACAGACTCATATGGCGTATTTATGTTTAATTTGTGTGTTTACTTGAATAATTTGTTATATTATGTTAATTTGAGTTTTGATTAAAAAAAATTAATTAATACAATAAAGTAGTAGTTTTTGTTTTTTTTATTAGTGGATGATAATACATTATTTGCATTACTGCGGGAAGCACAGAACAGAACAGCTAAATTTTAGATACTAGGTTTTAAGCGGGAAGGGGTTATCACAGCCTCTAACGGCCAATGATGGATGTACACCATTTGGCAACAATGCATGAGGTTGTAATGTACCGTATATTAATATATTTGAGTCCGTAATATTTGTATTTCGGTTAAAATATATACAACTGGCGCCATAAAATTAGCAGTTTATTAGGGAGGTCTCAATGTTTTGTAAATGGTAAGAAAACTGTATATCAAATTTTCATATTACGGTCTTCTAATCGCTAGAGGGCAATAAGCATTCCATTGCAATGAATATACACGTGCAAAACAAGATCTAGTACATTTCCTTCTATGAGATGCCATAAGGTTGCGAAATGGTAAGACGCCTTAATGTTTTAAGATGTAAATATATATATATATATATATATATAAGAAAGAGCATTGGCCCTATTACCGTACCTTGAGGTACGCCTACATACAAAATCAAGGGATCACTTACAGTATTATTGATTTTAACAATTTGTTTCCTATTTTTTAAATAATTCTCAAATAATTTTAATGCTATCCCTCTAACACCAAATCTCTCTAATTTTTGCAATAAAAGTGCATGCATAATGTTAGGTAAATCAATCAGTCAATGTCACTGCATCATCTTTGTAAAAGTTTTGCAATATGAATGAATCAAAAGTTATGGATCAATTCTGTAAAAGACACGTTAACCTAACCGTATGTATTTATATAAACCAAAAATTCAATAAGCGGCTGTCGTAAGGAGAGAATGAGGTGGAACCTGACCTAGAGATAATGGGATTTCATAATAATTGTTACATTGTGTGGAAGTAATTATTTGTGGTAATGAACTTTCAAAATAATTATTAAATTGTCTGGAAGAAATTATTTATGGCATTGTACTCCTTTGTTTTATATAACTCAATCAAAGGAAGTGGAAGGGGAGCAAAATAATTTAATTTAACAGATGTGCGTCCTGATACAAACAGAATTTCTGTGATGAGAAAGATGGCCATATAGATATCCAACCGTTTGGTATTCGAATAATACAAGCACAAGAAATTCGGTAAGATATCTGGCGAAATTGAATATAATTTTATATTCAGTTCTATGAATTCGGATTTTTATACGTGTGGCGTTTTGAGACGACGATATTATGAAATTTACATTTATATTAGTTCAAAAATGCACAGGTGTGCATTTTCAAATGCATATGATTTATATTTTCATATAGCAGATACAATTTAACCAAAATGTACTAGAGGGGTATATTCACGTTAACATTTCATAATATAACATAAAGATTTGAATTCTATGAAATCTTCTTGCAAGAGGTATACACGGTGTTTTTAATTGCGTGCGGAAAATCCTATGGTTAAAATTAAGCTAATTTTGTTAAATAATCATAGGCGTATTTAAAGTTGATACAAAATCAGTTTAGAATTCATAACTTCTTAGTATGTTATTAGATATAAAATTTGCAGCTTATGTAAATCACCAGTGGCATAGTTCTCTCTAGACATTTTTTTGTATCTCTAGCTGTTTAGGAACAAATTTGACGACTTTTTGGTGATATAGAATAATAAGTATCAAATAATACTATGAAATATGATTCGGAACAAATATAATGACACAATGTTAAACTCATAATAATAGTTGGAAATGACCTCCTTCACGCACAATACAGACTCAATATCTTCTTACTAAATCCCGAATGCCAGGAGTGGTATAGTATCACAACTAACTATGATTTGTTTTCTTAGTTGTTCTTCATTTTCAATAGGATATAGTAATAATTTAAATCAAATAATACGTTCATTATATCTTTGAAGAGTTGTTGCTAGTGAAAGTTTAGTGTAATATTTAAGCTTTCGTTAAAATTTAAAATCAAGTTTAGTTTCACCTTTTAATTATGGCAACTTACACAAACGCCGAAATGGCTAATATCGCTAGGCGAATTTGTGTTGAAAAATTTCATAATAATGTAATTCCGAATCCCGAAACTTCCAGAAATACTTTTCACCGTCTTTCAGTCAGGATCATTTAAAAACGTCTCAAACGCAGGACGTTCTGTGACAATTCAGACAAACGTAAGGAATAAATTAGTATGGTCGATCCTCAAAATCAACAATTATACCCGTACCATATAGAGTGAGTTCAAGGTTTACTGCCTCAATACTATAGAGAGATACAAAAAATTATGTAGAGAGAAGAAATTTGACAATGCAATTTTGACTGCATCAGTATACAGGGAGATATCCTTCTTCTTGTGAAAAAAGTTATGATAGCACCAACAATGCCGCCACTGGTACTTTACGGAAACGATGGTCTAGGTATGATAATTTAACAAAATTAGCTAAATTTTAACTGTAGAATACACCTCTGGATTTTCTGTACGCAATTGCGAAACACCCTTATAGAAAATAATTAAATCTTGCGTTATAGAGATACACCTCACACCATTTTTATTTTAAATCGAACATCCTATATATTGTGGCGGTTTAAAATTCCCTCTTCTGTTTGCTCCATTAAAAAATTATTTAAATTTGTTCAAACAAAAGATTAGCTTTATTTCACATGGGCAACACACAAGTAATCTAATCAAAGTTAAGAAAGTTCGAGTTAACTCTGTTCTGCTAGCTATTGTTAGTTAGCTAACTTCATACAAGAAAGTTTACAGTAGATACTGGATTTAGTAATATGTTCGGTGCTATACTTCAACTATTGAGCCAGATTGCACAAAGTTATTCTTAACAAAACTTTACTTATAGAGGATAGTAATGTATAAAGTGTGGTGCCCTTAATGCTGAAAAAAAAATAGGTTCCTGGGAGTATTCTGAATAAAAAAGTCTTATACATATATAAAAAAATTCGATATTCACGTTTTGCTAAGAAAATTGAACTTCAATTTTGAACTGGAAAAATAAATCCAAGTACGGCTCTAGCTAAATTGTTATCGTTTGACAGCTATGAACCTAGCGGTTGCCTATCCAGAGGCAAAGTGAGTGTTGCCAGATGGTATAATTCTACGGAACTTTATAGAACGAATAAATAAGAGATAAAGCGTTTTCATACACTAATTAACTTCGAACATCATTTTTACGAACATTTAGGGTACTTTTTAATAAAAACGTTAACCGGCGTCCCACAATTATTTTTATTGTTTATTCAGGGCTTGACTAAAATCAATAAATATTAATTGCGAAAGGTAGGCAAGGTTTAAAACTTTTGTTTTCTCCTCAACGACAAGCTTAAATTCCCCTCAGAATTCATTTCAAAATTGGTATAAATATGGCCATTAATTAATAATTTTAGACAGTTTAATAGAATCTTCCCAACTGTGCAGGCGAGGCCGATCTGTTTATATATATTTTTAGAGTTCTAGAAATATCCTAGGTCCTCGAGAATATATCTAGAACCAAATCAAATATAATCTCGAATGTTCTAGAAAACGTAAAAATAATGGTATTAGAAATTTTAATGGTTTAATGTTGCTCCACTATATAACGTTCTTTATTTAATATACAAGTACCACAGTGTCGACACCATTCTTCCACATCGCAACGACTTCCAAGACAAGAAAGTCGCTCTGTAACTTAATGTTTCATAACCCTTTTGTTTGTCTTTGGTTAGCGTTCTTAAAATCTCCATGGCTTCATCCCGTAGAGCTATTATTAATGAGGTGGTCTCTTTTCCTTCCGACTAGTTGTTTGCCAAGACGACTGCCTCAAACTGTTTAAGGTAAGTGTTCTTATGATACTTTTCCATCAAACACTGGCGACTAATTCTTGAAGAAGAAAGAAAATAATTTTCAGTCTTAACGGATTTCTACATATAACTGTGACTAGATTTGTAATGTCATGTTCTAACTTTCTTCAACGACTTGTATTTTGGCGATTTTATTCTGTAACTTATTAACACTCACTTCTACAACCCTAACATTACCTTGCTTCTCATTTCTCAAAAGGTTAATTCCTTTTTCAACAGCTTCTTCAAACTCTTTGTTCATTTCATTTTGGCTACTTTTAATTTCTTCCTGGTCGTTCTTCATTTATTTCTTTGTCTTTTTTCATTTCATCCTGGATGTTTTCCATTTAATTTTTAAATTGTTCATCATCTTGTCTTAGCTATTCTTTATTTCACTATGACTGTTTTTCATTTCTTTTTAAATCTTACTTTGTGTCTTTCATCATTCCCATTAATTGTTCCAACGTTTCCTTCCATTTCCGTCACTCTTAATCTCGTCACTGGCTTTACTTTTCTACTCCACATGCCTTCTTTGTGAAACGTCCCACTTCTGATACGGATATAACACCTACGTTGCCTCAGCCTTGAAATACGTCACCTAGAAAAGCAAACTTTATTGCCACTAGTTTACACAACAAATATCATTCAAACAAATTTACAGTTGTGAAATCATTGCTTTGACGTTTGTCACTCGCGTTCGAGTGCTCCATATAAATTCAACAGTGAAGCCGAGGCCAATCCGCTTTATATACATTTTTAGGATTCTCGAAATTTCCAAGGTCCTCGAGAACGCGTCTAGAATCAAATCGAATATAGCCTAGAATGTTCTAGAAAACGTCAAAATAAAGATATTTCAAAAATATAAATTTTAAAGTAAGTAAGAATATAAGTAATGAACCACAAAGGTAGGTGAGCTTCCCGAACAATATGGTTAGAAATTGTTCTGAAAATCCCCGTTTAAACATTATTGACCTACTGGACTAGTTGACGATTCGATTTGTTCTTATAAAACCAATCTAAAACTAAAGAAACTGACACCATCATGAAACACTGACCTAATGAAAGTAGGTACCAGGAACTGAAGAATCCATTAAAAGCTCGACTGAAACACTGCAGGAATTATTATTTGTATAAACACTCCAGTTAAGCGAATTGTATAAATAGCTCTTGCACACGAAACAATCTACAGTACAGCGTAACGTCGCTTCTTTAATACAATATTTTTAGACGAGTTATGTTTAGGGTTGGTACAAGTAATTCATTTCTTCGCTGCAGGTCACAAATGTGTATGTGCATGGAAATATATTTTTTGATCATACTTTAGTAAGCAGGAATTATGATATAGTCAATATATTTGAAGGTAGGATTTGTAAAATATTGGTACAAAAAATAAAAAATATTAAGTATCTTTCATTACTAATACACGGTTGGAAAACGGTGATGGTCCATCTGTCGTTACATGAGAGCGACAAAGTAAAGTATAGAAATCCGTGCGATAGACAGATATGACTACATTTACGACGTTTTAAAATCTAAATAGTCACCGCCCGTTTTGCCATTCAAAACAAATAAAAAACATGTTATTCTAATTTATAAAACGTGTTCATATAGCCATCCTTGTCTATCGCACGGATTTCTATACTTTACTTTGTCGCTCTTTTGTAACGGCATATGGACCATCACCGTTTTCCAACCGTGTATATTATACCATCTTTGGATTTAGCAAATTGTTTTTATTACCTGATCTTTTCATTAAATTAAATAATATAAATATACATACAATTTCTTATACTGATAACCTGATGATAGTGAATTTTTGATTCTGCAAAATATAAAGATCTCGATGACGTCAGTTAAGACGTCAAGTAGAATTTTTCCAAAACAAATTTGCAGGGAGAATTCCATGTCAAATATATTATACCCTTTTCTTAAAATTAAAAAACTTTTTAGGACTTGCACGACTCAGATAATCAAATCCTATAATAGGTAGTTTCAAAAGGATTTGAGATATGGCTTCAATCAATAAAACTTATATTAAAATATTTAGACAAGCCTTATACTTAATCCGTAAGGATTTTAAGTAGCATTTTAATATAATTTATCAAATTAAAATTATTATAAACTTTGCTAAATAAACATTTTTTTGTAACAGTTGAATTTGGACTGTAATAACAGTCAAACCAAATACCTCACCTATAGCATACTGATGAGAGCTAATGAGCTCGAAACTGGTACATGTCCAGTAGGCTGTAGGCGACTTTAGCTGTTTGCTATAGGTGCAATTTAATGCTGGTTAGGGCATTAGCCCGCAGAGTAGTTGTTTCTTAGAATTCCCTGTTTGCCACATATCGTTATCGCCGAATCACGATAGAGGTCGCTAGCTTTCAATGGTTTCTACTGCGATGTAGAACGTTTCGTGTCTGTTACTTGTCAGTCCGGTATAAAGTAGCAAATTATCGTTAGATGTAGCTTATCTACACTAAAAATTAAATATCCATTTAAAAGATATGTGTTTGTCAAATTTACTTCGACTTCCTGTTATATTCCTCCATCTTGGAATACTGTTTCAATAGTAATGGTGTACGATTTTTATCATTAGGTATATACAATTTTGTTCATAATATCAACATTATATGCGGATCGACACGGTTTAAATAATGAACAATATTTGCTTTTTATAGATCAAAAGCTTTTCTGAAAAGACGAAATATAGTTTCGGAAAGTTAAACAATTCTGGTAATTTGTGATGGAGGCATTTCTAGCAAACAGATATTTCCAAAGTCTAGCAACCATGGAAATGTTATTTTATCTGCTCCACTGCCTTAACACAATAGTTTATTACTTTCTATCTTCAGAGCCAACGATTGTAATTTCCGAACCCTATCAGTTTCTTGAGCATTAATTATTAGGAGGAAAGAGTTAAGCACAACTAACTTGGTAAAAGTAGTTCTGCGCTGTACACTGTTGTGCATCAAATCTTATCTCCATCGGTTTTTGAGAAATGAAGGCTAGTTTTTAAGAGAGAAACAACCTGTATTTCGAAAGCGAGTTTATATAAACTTTTTTTCTTATTATTAAACACAGAACCTTAACATTATTCTGTAACAACCTGTATATTATATTATTTGGATTACTGTCTGTTAGAAATCTTTTCACAGGAGACACTTATCTAGGTTGAAATCACTTTACTTAGGGGATCGTGAAACAAGCTGTTACCCATAAATATAATCCAAGACTGTCTTGATAACTCAACACTGTATATCTTGTTTTAAAACTGTGTAAACCGAAAACATTTGGCTTCTATATTGCTAAGTTTCCATAAATAAAAATTATAAGTGCTATTTTAGTGCTTCTTAATTCTTGTAAATAAAACCCCAAAATAAAAGTGGAACCTGATACTTCTAAGAACCCTGATTATTTCCCTGTGTTCACTTATCAACCATTTCCATTTACCAGTAGCAGTAAATTACAGTTTTTCTTTGAACTGTATGGAGTGCCTATAAAATATAAGATGTAACTATAATAAAAATTGAGATATCAAATAGCATTTGCCTTTAAATCCGACCGACGAAATATTCTGTACTGTCGATATCCTATCGATAAAAATATATGATATACCATATTTATGGAGAAATAGATCTCCACTTAAGCAGATTGCAAGATACATTGAGAAATTAATACTAAATAAGATTATCGACTAAAATTAAGAATAAAAAATTACATCCTGCGTTCTCGACAATTTAAGTTTCGTATTTTATTCATTAAAATGCCGTTAGTAATTACGAAAAATTACGAAACTGAGCCAAGTTTAAAGATGATAAATTAACTTAAATGTTCTCCCGTTATTTTAAGATGTTTTAATATTTTGCCATAATTAATTTTATGCTTGCTGTTGCAGGCTCTATCTGAAAATGTAATTTAGTTGTCTAGTAAATTAAGAGAACAACTAACAAGAGCTGAAGTATTCTCAATGTTCGTTACGCTGGCACTTAGATGTGAATAAAGTCAAGATAAATAACAAACAAACTTATGACTAAGTTCGTTTGACGATAGTTTGGTACAAGCTCCTCAAAGAGAATATTTAGAAAATTAAAAGTAGTTCTTCAAAGAGTCACTTTTTTAATTAGATCTACAAAATAAGCGGAGAAACACCATATCGTATATATACGGTGTATATTTATATAACGGAATTATTTTGTGTTTATTAATTTCCTTAATAGTAGCAATGAAAACGGGCCACACATTAATACGACTCATCGTACTACAGGTTGTACAACACCAAGTTGATTCGACCGTCGAAACGACCGATTGGATTCATTTTTGCCCACTAAAACTACCGTTTCGTGTGTGTTATATAACAAATTGTTTTGCAGTTATTATTTTATCCTCTTCGCGATGACATCAAGTTTGCCCAAAGAAGCAGTAGCTGCAATTGTGGTAGTATTGTTAAATGAAGATGAAGAACCACCCAAAAAAAAAGAAAACGGTGCAAAAATTGGTTGCAACAACGGCAACTGTACTCCCATATGAAATTATTACGTGAACTAAGTGCCAATGAACCAGCAGATTTCAAGAATTACTTACGAATGGATGAAGATTCTTATAACATATTGTTAGAATTGGTGCGCCCTAAAATCATCAAACATAATACTAAGTTTAGAGACGCGATTGGCCCTGAAGAAAGATTAATTGTTACACTAAGATATTTGGCGACTGGAAATTCTTATGAAGACCTTAAATTTCGTACGGCTATATCACCTCAATCCATTGGTCAAATAATTCCAGAAACTTGCTCGACAATTTACGAATGTTTAGAAAAGGAATATTTAAAACGTATGATTACGATATATTTCAATAAATTCTGACCAAAACTTCTCATTGTTTTCCATCTTTATAAATTTTGTATATTTGAAACGAGCGATATGGTTTCGGAAAGTAGCGCTTGCACACAAACTATCCAATCTGGTCGTATGTAGGTACTACCGCGTTGGAATACAGATTTTCTGCATGCTGTACTGCCGTACCATACAACCGCGTCGTACTACAGGTTGTACTACAACGCCACTAACTATCTAACCGTTGTTCCAACGGTCAAATCAACTTCGTGTTGTACAACCTATAGTACGACAAATCGTATAGTGTGTGGCCCGTTTTAGTGCCAGCCCGGAGTCTAACGTGTGTACAAACTGTAGTTTGTACAACACGAAGTCGATTCGACCGTTAGAACAACCCGCCGTTTCTTATCAGAATTTTTGCACCACTGGTCCAAATCAGCAACTTCTATTTTTTTATTCTTCCTGGCCTAGTTTATACAAAATCCCTCTCTTTCAATTTTTTGTAAAACGCACACCAAACAGTAGCTTGGGCAAAAGTGAATCCAATCTGTCGTTCCGACGGTCGAATCAACTTGGTGTTGTACAACCTGTAGTACAATGAATCGTATAAGGTATGGCCCGTTTAACAAGATCGAACGCACGAGTTATTTAAGGAGCTCTGTAATAGTCGGTGTCACGTCGATACGCTTGCTGTAAGTTGTATCTGTTGTGTTTATAAATAGTAACATAATTTACATTAGGAACTATTAGTTGAGGGGAGAAGTGAATGAAATGAAGTAACATGCCAAAGGAGAGAAGACGGGGAGACGGCATTATTTCAAATGTGGTTTGACAGCGATCTCGAAGGTTATAGGGACATATGCATTAAAGGAAATTACCTGTTTTGTACGTGAACCCATTATAAATTCTTCTGACAAATCTAAAGTGACACGATATTTAAAAAATTATGTTCAACGCTGAACATTTTATTCCTATGAACGTACAGACCCCTTTCTTACAAGCAACATTCCATTAAACAAATAAGAGAAACTCAAGTTACGTACGTTTTTAGAAAAATATATGAACCAAAAAAACTCTCATAAAAGTACGTAAACACCAAGATATATCGATAGCGTTCACAAGAATCTACTGACATCAGTATGAAGTTCTTGCGGACAATTTCGTTTATTTCATTATAGACGAAGCTACTGATGCTTGTGGGCGTTCAGTAGCCAATGTTTTAATTGGTGTGTTAAAAAGTGGCACTGGTAGTGGAAGCCACTTACTGGCTCCAAAATGCTGGACAAAACCAGTCACGAAACTATTATAAATTTAGTTATTGACTGTTTTTATACAGGGTTAACTATGACTTAATATAAATATTTTAAGAGGGGATATGGAAAAATAAGAATTTACGGTATCACCTTCAAAACAATTCCAAACTTATTTATAAAACCAACAATTTTTTTTAATATTATTTTAAATTCTTATTTAACGCCACCAATGTTAACTTGCTTGTTGGTTGCATACTCTACAAGCATGCAACAGTCGGTATCGCTGTCATGTCATAATTAAATTCCTGCGTTTACGTTGTAATCTGTTCTTCTTTAGTTTTTAGTGCCTTTTTTAATTTTTAAACGTTTTATAGTTATTAAATAAAGACATTTGTGCACATACTGTCCCACAATATAGTTCGACGGTTTGGTTATCTAGGATATGGGAAAAGGCTGCCGCGGTTACATTAAAACGTCTGTTATCTATTCCTTTCGTTCGATTTTGTTATAATAAATAGGCATTTTATCTAATTGTACCTACGGGAAGTGTCTTTTATCGGTAGTGAGTGGCTGTAATGAGCGAATATGTATTGTAGTTCTACCAGTTTATAACGAAATAATGGAAAACGAATGTAAAATACTGGAGCTATGTGGATTAACTGTTACCTATCTATCAGGTATTATTAAATAAGAATGTTAATTTTCGTTTCTATATTAAGAAATGCTGCAAAAAAACGACGATGGTAGTAGATATTGTTGACAGATGTAAGTTTTAACTATGGATCTAAGCCATCTCAGTCGGTTCTTATCATAGGCGCCGACTTTCCGTAGGAAAACAGGGTTTTGCTCCATTTTTTAAATATCGAGCTAAAATTCTGGAATAATTTTTTTTATTGTCATTTAGGCTTCCCTGAGCACGTGGTTAATATTTTTGTACTTTGTCATAGTTAACCCTGTATATGGCTCGATTAAGATGCTTCGGATAAAGTTTTAGTAACGCTAAGTGCAATGCAACCGTATACATGTTAAAAGCAGAACAGACTTTATCTCAAAAATATAAAAAAATATACATTTTACATGTCCTGCTCGTGCACTTAATTGGGTATCTGAGAAAATAAGAGAAAATTTCCCTTTATTAAACACTTTTATATCAACTGCCAAAAAAGTTTTCATTAAGATGGCTACAAGTAGAGACGTTTTTAGGTATGGTTTATCAGGCATACCTCTGCCTCCTGAACCGGTTATAACTAGATGGTGTACTTGGTTAGAAGCCGTAGTGTATTATGATAAAGATTTCGATAGCATAAACGATGTTTTTTGTAGATTTAATCCTAAGGACAGCAGCGCCATAGACACACTGGACTGAAATACCAACATATTCGTGATGACATACGTTACATTAAAAGATAGTATAGTTTCTTAGTTAATGCAATAAGGGAACTGCAATCATATGGACTATTTCTAAATGAACAATTTGACATAATGGATGATGTACAAAAAAATATATGCGATGCCAATAATATACGTATTACGATGAAAGAGAAAATACAAGGAGTGTTGAAAAAGAATCCAGGATACACCATGGAAAACATATCTAGTTTTAGTTGGTACATAATAGGAGTTACCAGCAAATATATTAATGTATAGTTCATGCCACAACAATTTCTCATACTGTCCGTTGTCAGCAGTAGACGTTAAACGGTCATTTTCCCTACGTAAGTTAATATTAAGTGATAAACGTCGCCATTTCACTACATAAAAGCACGTAGTAATATGTTCTGACCACTTCCAATATACTACGGAAACCTTACCTCACCACTAAGGTTTGCCGGGTCTTAGTTGATACAGGTCTTTTATCCTCGACTCAATCTTACTATTTGGTAATAGTACTTTGTTGCGACATATTTAATATTTTCATTCGCAAACTGACTACAGTCCTCTTACACTCTGTGTTGCACTATTTCTAATGATAACACACATTAAGCCACCATCGAAAAACACCAAAGTGGATAAAAAAGTATATTATCGTTAGAATTTAGTAATAAAATAATTATTTCACGTAGAACACACTAATCAGCTAGGAAATCATGTTTTCAGTTCTGGCAAATATCTATATGGAAGTTTTCGAGAAGTTAGCAGTTCGAAAACCAAAGCGTTAATTCAGATATAGACTATACACCGTCATATGGTCTCATGTGTAAAACATGAACATGAGTTTATGAACAACACTATTCGTAATGGAATACTTCCAGACTACCAACTTCACCATGGAATAATCATAAAATAGTTTCCTTTTCTCTTAGATGACTTAGTAAAAAGAAAGCCAGATAGCACATTAGGATGCATAAACTATACACAACGCCAGGTACTTGAATGCTGGCACACAACATTCGGTCAAAACATAAGTATCCATAACACCTAAATGCAGTGACCACAGTCTTATTTGGAAACATTTAAAGAAACATCATCTATGTCCAATTGTCTAGAGTGTAGCAAAGCAAGTTTACTGAGATAGTGATTCTGCAATATATTCGAAACACTGTTTGATTATTATTAATCCAGGGATACCACCTGTGCTCTGTGATTTTTCAGCTTTCAATGATATAACAATACTAGATAACTCAGAGTGCAATTTCTCTAAAAATACTGTAATATACCGAATATCATATTCAGAATCATAACACGTGAGGTCATTGTTTTCAGTAACAAAGAACTTATTAAACATAGTTGCTACATCAGAAGCGATGGTAATCAATTTCACACCCTTATTTTTGCAGTACAATTATAGTTTTGATTGCTTTTTATGTAAAAATTTATGATACTCTTCGCATAAGTCTTTTTTTCTTTGAGATGAGTACCATGAAACGAAGAACCGAACTTCATCGTCCAATAATCGTGATTTCCACTGTCTATGAGTAATGTTTCTACATTTTTATATTATCCGATATATTTATGGATCACATTTTTTAAAGCACATACTCGTTTAAACCAGAAAAGATAGTCTTAGAGCCAGTGGCCGGCAACCTATAAGCAAATGATTATACCTGAAATGTTGCACAGTGAATCTCTTATACCTATCACTCATGAGGTGATGACTCATTTTCATACCTCTTGCACCTGAGTAACAGTTGGGTCGGCCTCGCCGGGCTTAGCGAGTCATCACTTCATGAGTGATAGGTATAAGAGACTGTGCAAAATTTCAGGTATAATCATTTACTTATAGGTTGCCGGCCACTGGCTCTTAGACTAAGAGTATTTTAGTTTGCGTGGTTCTTCTAGAATTTTGAATAAAAACTGAGTAAATGAAGTAAACATTGAAAATGAAATAGTAGCACTATTTTTACTAGTAATACAATTAAAACTACCTTACCTTCTGGATTACCTCCTAATGCAAAAGACGGCGGTAAAGCAAAAGGATCTTCTTCTGTAAGCGCTGCCCAAGCGAACCATATTTGTGACACTATAAAAACTATTGCTTCTAATCTGCAACAAAAACAAATAAGTAAATTATAATTCATTATGCAATTTCATTAAAGATTTTAAAAACAATATTAAAGACAACCGTAGATAATTGAGCTATCTTTAAGTACTTATTTCTGAGGGTAATTATCTTTAATTTTACCGAAAATATTATTATATTTAAAAATAGACTGAAATGGCTCTATAGAAATGTTTTTATGCCTTTCATGATAGTAATTTTTATTGTTTCTATTAGCAACACTATTACTAATTTGTTGTTGAACCTAATTGGATGGAAGACGTTCTATAAAGTAGTTCATCTAAAGACACTTGAACAACAACAGAGTTATTAGATCTAGTTTAAAAATTTTCAATTAATTAATAAGCGTGTTAATTTTACCGTTTATTTCTCGTTTAGTTAGTCTCTTTTATTGAGTTTTATCATTTTATTGAACATATAATGAGGTAATGAAGACTAAAGTCACTATACATTCGATGTAGTCTAGTAGAAGTCTACCTTTCTCACATACTGCCCTGTTCTGATGAGGTATATTTGACTTTTGAGTGCAGTAACGTTAGTAAGTTAATAGTAGGTAATTGGTGTATGGTGTATTTAAATTAAATGGCACAAATCATACCCAAGATTCCTTATGAGAAAATCTGTTGATTTAACTTAATAAAACTCTATCCCAAACCGCAAACAGTTTTTCAAGTTTTAGTTAGATAAGTTGTGACCTGCAATGAGAAATTTTGTTAAACATAAACCTAAGGGCGCCAGTTCATTAAATACACGAGAGAAAGGAATCAAAGTTAGCAAAATTATTCACAGAATATAACATTCATAAAAATAATAAGTTACTATAAAATTATGTTTTGTTATCCCAACTTGATCGCAATGGCTTTTCTTGGAATTGAGTCAAATTTTTTTAATCCTATTTGTGGGGTAGATACCAATATGTCGAATATAACGGTGTTAGATCTTTTACTTATCCTGTAGATACTGGCGCTCCGCAAGGTTCTAATTTAGGTCCCTTTCCTATTTTTAATATTTATTAATGATTTAGCTAATTTAATTAAATGTCCCAAACAGCTTTTTGCTAACGGCTTAAAATTTTATATTTGCAATCAGTCATTGATCTGGTCTCGGTATGGTGTACAAGTTATCGCATACATATAAATATATCTAAGTGTAATATTGTATCATATACTAGGAGGAAAACTATTATTTATTATAATTATCAGTTGGCTTCGACCGAAATAAATAGGTGTGATGGCGTCAAGGACTTGGGTGTTTTCTTTGACAGTGGCTTGACCTTCAAACAGCACATAAATAATATTGTATCTTCTGCATCTAAGACACTTGGATTTATTATTAGGAATTGTAAAAATTTTAGGAATATATCTGCTTTCAGATTATTATTTCAATCATTAGTCTGTTTGAAATTGGAATACTGTTCACTAATTTGGTATCCGCTATATCAAAATTATATTGATTCAATTGAATCTGCGATTTTTGAAGTATCTTCATTATAAGGAAGATGGTATATATCCTCAAAAAGGTATAGATAATTGCTTTCTGCTGCATAGATACAATTTTTTATCCTTGCATACAAGATGCAAAATTACATCAGTCTCTTTCGAAAGATGGACTGAGATAGACTGTATCACGCCACAAAAATCCTCCGTGTAGTTAATAGATCGTGATTTATTGTTAGTTTAACACGAGGTTTAACAGCAACTAACTATTTGAAGAAAAAAACAAAAGTAGAATAACCAAAGGAAACAATTAACTACAATTACAAAAATTAAACATTTATTAAATTATATTGCTTGAAAAGGTGCCACTAGCTGTATCCATAGTACACTGAGAAAAAACACTCTTAGATTTACTCAAAAACTGTTAGATACGGTTATACAGGGTGTCCAGAAACTCTCCTGACAAACGAAGACCGGAGATTCCTCAGACAATTTTAAGACAATTTAACCCAATTCACCTAGTCCAAAAATGCTTCCTAAGGGAACTAGAGCTCTTTGAAGATGGCGCCTTGTAAATAGTTTTGTTTAAATACCTCCAGAACACTTCTACTTAGAAAAACAAAAACTGGTACGCTTGTTTAGCCTTCAGAGATGAATCGATTCCATCAATTGCGAATTTCTAGTACCGGTCATAGGCGTCCGTTTTGAGTAGGTCAACGGTTATTTTAACGCATAACTTTTATGTCTTTAACTTTTAAGCATTTGTGACTCTAGATTATTAAATTTTCAGGTATTCTCGTACTAAAAGGTACTCTTACTTTAAGCCATCAGGATACACCGTTTTCTAGAAAAATGGATTTAAAAATTTTTCGTTAATAATCTAGTGTCACAAATGCTTAAAAGTTAAATACAAAGAAGTTATGCATTAAAATAACCGTTGACCTACCTAAAACGGACGCCTATGACCGGTACTAGAAATTTGCAATTGATGGAATCGGTAAATAAAATAGTTTTCACTTTGAAGCTTTTTTTAGTGGAGAATTAATTAGGAATGTTTAATTTACTAATTTGACACCATTAAATCACACAAAATAACAGTTTATTTAATATCGGTGTAATTATATGTCAAACAATAATGAAAATAAAACCAATAAAGAAAAATCATTGAATTAAATCATCAGATATTAAGTCCAAATAGATAGCACGTAGATGGAATAAATTATGAAGCTGATTTAACATCAAACATGAGAAATCGTTGAATTAAGCAGTAACTCTTCTACAATTTTTTTTTGTTAGTTTAAATACTCAGCGTAATTTTATTTCAATCATATTTGTTTTATTTCAATCATCTTTGTTTTATTTCAGTAAAAATGTTGCGGCAACAATCAAAAACTTGACATCAAGAAAACTGTTGCTCCAAAAGTTTGATTTTCTCCGTGTACCTACATTAGCTGCTACACAATGATTAAATTTAAATTTTCCTGAGATAGGTACAAAGCAAGTGTTTGTTGTTAGAATTGCATTAAAACAAAAATCCATCCTTCTATTTACTGATTATTTACACAAACCCGCTTTTCTGTCCAAGAATGAATCTGTGACCTTTAAGGATTATTGAACTATTAAGCATTAGCAAGCTATAATATTGACGAAAGAATATCATTCTGAATGTTTTTAGTAGAATTGTTTTGATATCTTTTATAACTTATGACTGATTATTCTGTATCTCTCTGTACAAGTAAGAACGAGAATCAATCAATTGTATAGGTATTTGTATTCACCTAATTTAGATGTATTTTTAATATCATAAAAACAGATCCACTTCACCTATTTAATGACTCTTTTACAATTTCGGCATAATAACTCAGAATACGTAACACTCTTTTGTTGTTAAAACTCGCAGAAACTAAGCACATAAAAAATAATGTTCGGCATAATACAGTAGTACTAACTACATTCAAAAAATGTTTACTTCTCTTAACGCGAGATTGTAATACCAAATATAGCAATAACTATAACATTCCAGTTGGAATGGCTCGAGCAAACGAGCCCTTTCAAAAATAGAAGAAGCAGATAACAACAGTAGACACGATAGCATGTGTATTACTACAGGTACATGCTCCGCAAAACACTGCAGAATTAGCTTTGGTTGAAATAAAATAACGGCGGCAACCGAGTATTCTATTTGAAATGTAATCCACCCTTGAATAAAATCAACATAAATATGCGACAATGCTATCTGCGAAATAATTTGTTAAAAAAGTTTTGGTTCGGTTCAACTTTTTATCCAACAATTTATGTGTGTACGTACATGTAGCAGATATGTGAGGAGATGGAACAACCCCTTACAGAGTGGTTTGCTTGAAATCGGTTTCTTCTAAAATAAAATTGGACAACAGAACACACATACAACTATAGTTCTGAAAAAATAAATCCGGACAAATACGTTCCAATTATTTTATATTTATAAAGAATTCTAATAGACAAAGTGTCAGATCAGTCAAGAAAGCAATTTCTTTATTCCTAAACGTAATACCTAAATACTGTTTGTACATAGTCTGCAACGTTCTTTTTCTTCAGGGTTAACTATGACTAAGTACAAAGATTTTAAGAGGGGATAGAGAAAATTAAGAATTAACGGAATCATCCTTCAAAAAAATTCCATTTATTTATAAAGAAATAATTAAATCAGAGTAAGTAACGTAGGCAACTAGCAACACGACCGAAAATTTCCAGTCAAGTCATAATCTAATTCCTGTGTTTACCATACTCGTATTGTGTTTACACTTGTAGTTTTGTGTTCTTCTTCGGTTTTTAGTGCCTTTTTAATTTTCAAACGTTTTATAAAATAGAGAAATTTGTGTTAGGTGCATACTTAGGATACTTTCTCACAATATAGTTCGCCGGTTTGGTTTTCTAGGTTATGGGACAAGAGTGCGGCGGGTACATTAAAAGTTTTATATTCTATCTATTCCTTTCGTTCGATTTTGTTATAATAAATAGGTATTTTATCTAGCTGTACCTACAGGAAGTGTGTAATATCGTTAGTTAGTGGTTATAATGAATGAAAATGTTGTAGTTTTGCCAGTTTGTATCAAAATAATGAAAAACGAATGCAAAATAATGGAGCTAACTGGATTAAATGTTACCTACCTATCTATCAGGTATTATTACTAATAAGAATGTTAAATATTGTCGTTTCTGCGTTTAGAAATGCTGCAAAAAATAATCGCATGGTAGTAGTGTAGTAGATACTGTTGACAGATGTAAGTTTTATCCATGGATCTATTCATAGGCGCCGACTTTCCGTAGGAAAAGAGAGTTTTGCCCCATTTCTTAAATATCAAGCTAAAATTCTGGAATAATTTTTTTATTGTTTTTTAGTCAGGTTAGCGCACCTGAGCACGTGGTTAAAATTTTTGTACTTAGTCATAGTTAACCCTGTATAATTACTGGGATGTAATGGGTTCCATAAAA
The DNA here is from genome assembly GCA_025584915.1 of Monochamus saltuarius. Classification (NCBI taxonomy): domain Eukaryota; kingdom Metazoa; phylum Arthropoda; class Insecta; order Coleoptera; family Cerambycidae; genus Monochamus; species Monochamus saltuarius. The sequence continues at coordinate 21,969,439 of CM046721.1, forward strand.
TCTTGAGTCATCTACTGGTATTGGTGCATCAGGTCCTTGTATTTTCTCACCACATTGATCTATGTAGTGAATCGAAGAACGACCTATTTTTTATTTTTAGTAGTAAGTGCTTTATATGATATCTGAATTCCTTGAGTCTAATGAAGTTTTTGTGATTGGAAATGCGTTGTTGATACATATGTGTATTAGCCCTAATACCAGTCCGACGTAAAGAAACCAATATATCGGCTAAATCTACTCCTCCCATCTCTACACGTCCAAGCTATGCTGCAATTGTACACAATTCGATTCAGAGTTAATATTTTAAAAAAAGCTTTAGGTCATCAGCGTACAGCAAGAAGTGAACATTAAGATCCTGATCAATATCATTAATAAAAAGAGTGAAAAGCAGTAGGCCCAGTATCGAGCCTTGTGGCACACCTGATCTGGCCATTTGCAAATCTTTGTATTGTATGGTGCCACAACCTCATAATCTGTTCTACTGAATAGTACCTAGAGAAATTTCTAATTTACTAATAAGTAATGTATTAATTTCAAGGAGGTAAAGCAGTTGCCGAAATAAACAACTGTGAGAGTGAGGTTTATTTTAATGGATTTACCAAGCTTTTAGTCCAATCCAAAATTAGTCCTAAGAAATGTGTTTTGATAAACATACTACATCATAAACAATTCCGCAAGTATCAGCTCTAATACAAAATTGAAACCCTATTTTGGAGCTTATTTTTAATAAAGTGTGTTCTTGTACCAGCTTTCGTCCCTTCATAAGGTATCATCATTTCATCAATGGAATTGATTTTCCTGTTCAATACCTAAACAATTTTGTCTTACATGTTCCAAAACAGGTCGAAATTTTATCTATGTTCATATTAGTAATTTCCGCTATGTTTGTGTTCAGTGATTTTTCTGTTCTTTGCGTTTAATATAAATTTGATTTATCAACTATAAGTTGTAGTAGATCATTCTTTATAGATATTTTGAAATAGTTATATGGTGCGTAAAGTGAGCCGTCTGGTGTGTGATGTTTTTCAGCTTCTTCTGAGTAATTATACTTAGGTGGATCAACAGGATATTCAAAAATATTTTAGTCTCAAGTAAAGGACATTTTTTCTCTTTTAGTAGTGAGCCGTCCAGAAACTACAGGTAAATTTGAAATATCTGTAAAGACAGTGGAAGATTTATTTGATATCCGGCTTGATTTTCTTGTTAGTATTGAAACTGTGGACAGTTGAGCTGTTCAATATTTAATTTTCTTCAGATTGAACAGATGTAAACATATTAGTAGGTACAGGACTAGTGGCAATACAATCTTTATGTTCTTCAAGATACAGATCGTTAACAGTTTTCTTCAGCTTCCGTAAGGATATTTTCGGCGATGTAGCAAAAATGGATTAATTCACTGCTTCTAGGATGCTCATTTATTCTGTTTTCTTTACGTTTTAAACTCTAGCTTACTCGTGTCAAAACATATGATTTATGGGATCCAAGAAACTAGATCTGTCTCTAAGTAAACTAGTGTAAGCCGCATCAAAATTAGATCATTATTACTGGAGTGATTTTGAAACTAGTTTTAAGATACCTTTTCTACGTTATAAAAAATGAACACTATAAAATAGATGTGAAATAACTTTATAAGAAACGTGTATCTGTACTTACACAAATATGAGTAGATAAACTCTGAAATAAATTGATATTTTGTTCGCACGATTCATGAGAAAGCACACATAACATGATTACTAACAGCTGATATTATTCTTGCAAACCTTCATAAATCACCACTAGATGTCAGCACATGTTATAACTAAATTCGCATGTAAACTAAAATACGCATTACTTTATTTTCAGAAAAGTAACAAATTAAAGGCCATAAAGTCTATGTAATATTTAAAGATACACTGTCAAGAGGTTTTAAATTTTTCATTTAGGAATTCATTTGAAACTCATTTATAACTTTATTTTGATTGATGATGTTTTAATGGTTTTTTTCTTATTTGCAACAGGAAAAGGGTCGGTCACTCGTCGCGCGGTTTAAGGCTTAAGGTCAGTACTTGAATCGAGGTGACTAGATCGGAGTTGGTTCGCGCCCAGCTGCCGGTAGACCGTATATAAGCTATATTCGTGGAGAGGATTGGCACCCTCTCTGCGGGTATGGTAGGGTGGAATAAGGTTAGCTTGGGTCAATGTGAGAGATTGATACCGGTTGATATTTTACTACTCCCCTAATTAATGAGGTTTTCCAGGTTTCCCTCATTCCTGCACTGAATAGTGGTTAGGGCCTACCAACGTAAGTCGTTCCTGGGCGCAAATGCGGCCTGCTTAATAATAATATGCCGCCCCCTCTCCCGCACAAGTCTCCGACTTTTGGGCTAATCCCTGTGATTAGAATGAGGGGGTAGAGATATTATTATATTATTATTATTAGAATGGTATCCACAACTAGTGTGTATATGAATTTTATCAGTTTACTAGACTGATATCGCCTACTGATATCATTTTAGCAAGTTGTAAAGAAACCAGTGAATATACATGTGGAGGTTGGAAAATACCATGTATGTAAATACAATTTGCTGTCAAAATACAAGAACTTTTTTTAAACGGGTTATTTTAGAATTATTCAAATGATTGAGACATTTTTCTTCAGGTAGATAAATTAATAGCGCTACTTTCGTTTATTACCTATCGTTTGTTACAAACGACAAATAACAATGTTGCGAACGGCTGCTCTTTTAGTCGGGGCACTTTTTTAAGTCGTGGGTTCTTGAATAGCAAACTAGTTACGAGGATGTTATATTTGGGCGCCACCTACAGAATTATCTGTTCGGTTTGCCTTTTTACCCCTGTAGGAGGATAATAAATTTTGCTAGTCAAATGGGAGAAGAAAAATAAAAATATAAAAAAAATAAACACAGTTTATTGACTTGACCACCAGTTGATATACAGACGTGGAATTGTTGAAGTTGGAAAGATCATCCGTTGATTACGTTGGAGATGACTTCCAGAAAGGCAGCTTTCCTGTCGTACTTGGACTAGTGCCGCTTACAATCTAGATTTTCAAATCTTTAGAATGGACTTCTTAATTAAATTTTTATTCTTCAATGAATAAAATTTAAGCAGCAAAGGTTGAACAAAATATTCCAACTTGGGAAATGGAAAGATTCTCAAAATGTACGTTAATCGACGTAACACCAATACAATCCAATTGGTTATTAATTTAATTGTTCAATTATTTAATTAATCACTCAATTATTTAATTGTTAATTTATTTAATTGGCCTCTAAAGTTAAGAAAAAGACAAAAGAAAAGAAAAAATAATTAGCATGTGCTTTAGCAAAGATCAAGGTCAGGTTAGATATTTTATATTCTTAGTTTCAAAAATTAACATACAATATAGTTTAAAATGAAATCTACTATCGATAATAATCTTAATTAATCAAATATATTACCTCCATTTATATTGATGACTTCAATAAATTCAGATTTATTTTCAAAATGTGGCTTCGCACTATAACTAAATCTGTAATATGGAAATACTTCAGTCGACCAAAATCAGAACGAAAAGCGACTAGAATTTAGGTTCTGTAGGTTTTATACCCTACAAAGATCTAAAAACTCACTGAAATCTGATTGGTTCGGTTTCGCTAATGCTCGTTCGAGATCTCAGCACATAATTTAGTCCGAAAAGTATGTGGTCTGTGGTCCGAATCGAATTATTAATTTTAATGACAGTTACCTTAACCTTGCTTTTGCCAAGACAAAGCTTAATACAACAAGTGATAATAATTAAATAATAAACTGTTAACAAATTACTCCAGGATGTTATACAGAGTAGAAAACATAACATTACGATATACATCGACGTAACTGGTTCACAGCAATGGTAAGTAAATAATTAATAAAATATTTATCGTACAAAGTGTTTACATTTTAGGCTTACTTGAAGAAATCTAAAACTACATGGTACACTGGATATGGTTTACACTTACTTAAACTACAACTTATACAGGATGTGCAAAAATACCTTGTTACTAGACGTTTCATATTGAAATTGTGACATTCTTAATTTTATAATAAAAGGAATGTTACACGTTATACCCTTCAATTTTCTGTATCTCGATAAAAATCCATTTCTGAATATTGCTTCATAGAACTTTTTTCTTATTTGACCATTTAAGTTCAAATTTAAACTTGACCACGCACTGTATATTGTTAATGAAAAAAAATAACTAGAGAAATTTAAAACAAATAATTAAATTTAGGTATATTTTGAGTTAAATGGAGTAACGGTTTACGTCCAACTTAAACCGCATCATTATTTATAAATTTGGAAAAAAAGGTAATGTTGGGACAGTTCAAGTTACGTCAAGACTAAATGAATGTTTTGTACCCGACGTAGCCCACATCGATCTCTGTATAGCGTAATGGTCCTGTTTTAAGTGCATTCAAAACTCAATTAATGTAATTTGCTTCCATTTAGTGAAGTTGCCACGTATTTCACTGTGGATGTGTTATTTCTATGTTGCACTGGGACAAACGAAAAGCGTTTATAATAAATTGGAGCACTGCGAAGAGCGTTTCCAAATTAAGGCTATTTACTCTAAAGAGACTAGTTTCAGTACAGTAGTAGTAATATAAATACGTGATGTCTATCGTGATTTGTAACATTCAGAAAACACACAATAAAGTTATCGTGTTACCTATAAAATTGATACAATATCAAATTACATGTCCAGTGAAAAATGTACAAATAAAGATAACTAATATCGACAAGTTAAAAGGAAAGAGAAATACGGTGCACATAAAGTTCAATATTTCTCCAGAAATGGAAATTTTACTTAAAGGTTTTTAAATCGTTAAAGTTACTTAAAAAATAGGCATTCAATTTACAAAATTTTAAAATAAATTATACGGAAATAAGATGTACAGTGATTCAGAATTTATCTAAAAAAAATAAATGTACAGGGGACTTTTACAAATACAATTTTGTAAAAAAAATGAAAAAGAGCGGTACAAATATGATTTAAAAATACACTTCTGCACCGGACAAAAAATAGAAAGAAAGTCCCAAGGAAAGAAATAAATAACATTTTATTTTAACACCAATTTTATACACCAAATTCAAGTGCTTTTGTCGCTATTGTTATTAATTATTAATAAGAATTAACTTGTGGTTTTAGTTAAAGAAAGTGTGACGTACCTAATGTTACAACAAAATTTTAGGACCGTCTTACCGAGTCTCTACAAACGAATATAAATATTTTTGCTTCTTCTCCATTTTGAACTTAGTAAGTTATTGGCAGCAATAATGATACGTTTGCATAAATCATAAATATTGTCCACCGTGGTGCGATACACTTCATTTTTTAAATGTCTCCACAAAAAAATCTTAATAATTTAAAGACAGGACATCATGGCGGCCATGGTACCGGTCCTCCTCGTCCACTCCCTTGGTATTAATGCAAGGACACGCCGTATATGATACGGATATAATTGAGCCCCGTGCATGATACACCATACTGCTGCAATACGCCGTGGATGTCCTGGACCCCCATCTCTTCCACGATTCGGTTTAAAATATTCCTCGCGTTGCACTACACTTGCACTCTCTGCACACCGCTGTAAAAGTAGCTGCATTTGGCACAGGTTGCCGGAAATCGTTCTGCTACAGCATTTTCATATCGCTATAGGTATGTTAAAAAGATATCCATCAACTTGTTATACACGTCAGCCATTTTTGACACTAATATGCAGACTCACTCACAATATCTAAAGCGATGTAAAGGTGAAAAATACTACAAGTTGGCAACTATAAGAATTTTACCAAAATTGTTTTACACCCTGTATAGAAGATACAGATTGTTAGGTAAAGAAGGTAGAAGGTGTCATATTTTGAACAAATTTTTTTGTGATGAATGAATAGATAAACGTGATTGAATATACAAAAATAAAGGACATAATTGCATAAGTAAATGTAAAGCAACTAGAAACACTGACCTGTATTTCTAGCTACAATCGGTTGGTCAAGCTACCATACCATAATTTATAAGCCTCCTGTGCACTAACAAGTAACACTACTCAAGTGTCATACTGACTGAAACGAAATTTCGCACATCTTTATAACACCAATAAAAAAAGTTTTCTTTTTATCTTGAAAAGCATAATTTTTGCTTAAAGTGAATTTTACCCCTATCCGTCACCTGATATTTTTTTGTTTCAAAGATTAAATCACAGCGTAAGTTTAGTGTCAGGAAAGATAAAAAAAAGGAAGTGACAGTAATTCACAGTTTACGAAAATAAAAAGTGTCATCTTAGTTGTTGTGTTGCAACATTCCTGTGAATAACAGGCATCAATAGATAATAATCCAACCAAGACTATACTGGATGACACAGAGTTAGAATACCTAGTAAATAACCTGCATCATGGATGCAGATCAGCGATCGCTAGCGCGAGCTCTAGCGATGCCTACTAATGAGTTAGTGCGCAGGATCGGATCGTCTTCCGACACGGTGTCACTGGAAGATGTTTTCAGGGGATTTCCGAAGGCTGAGAGATCTACCGACGGAGGAAAGGGTCCGGATTTCGATACCGGAAGAAATACCGGAAGCATGCACAGGATCAGAAGATGTGGGAAGTGTTGTCACGATGCCGGATACACGACATTTGCGGTTACAAAATATCCCTATATAAGTGTAAGAGTAATTATTTCATTAGCAGTGCCAATTAGATCACCATCAAAAGTTTTGGCTTTGTATATAAAATGAATTGATTAAACTTAGTGTTTTTCTTAATGTGGTAAAAAAGTACATGTACTTAGGCAACAATAAAAAATTTCAGACCATGAACCTTTACTTTATTACCAATGTGTTTACAAATCTGGTCAGTTTGGCAGTGTATGCAGCCAAGTGTTCCTTTGAAGTTTTGTACATTATAATGCCAGGACGTGATATTTCTGCATTTACCCGAGTAAGAATGACTGATTTACATGGTGCAGGACATTCTAATCATCAGATATCAAACATGTTTGGCATTCATAGATCATCTGTTATACGAATAGTATACAGATATGAAGAATTTGATATTTGATACAGTGGAAAACAGACCACATAGTGGACGTCCACGAGTATCTAATAAAACGGAGGATTGATATTTGGTGCAATATGCTCGTAGACACCGCACATCTTCAGCTTCAGCTCTCATGGCGCACTTTCAAGCTACGTTTTGCCGTGTTATATCGACACCTATTATTCGAAGACGACTCCGCAATCCAAATTTACGTGCTAGAAGACCATTACGGGTCCCCTCTCTACTTCCAAGACATCGTGCTGCACTTGTCCAGTGGGCGCGATAGCATAGGAGTTGGCTTTTACGCCAGTGGCGGTGGGTCTTATTTACAGACGATATCAGAATTGGGCTGGTTGCTGATGACAATCGACAAAGAGCCCGGAGAGAACCAGGTTGTCAACAGCGACTTCATTTTCCCCGTGAAGTTGCTCCGTATTAAGAGGGTACCTTAATGTTTTGGGGTGGAATAATGTTCAACCTCCGCACTCCATTATTTCGCATAAAATATGACCAGTCAAATCTACATCGAACAAGTATTGCGCCCATTATCTACCCCCTACGAAATGAATTAGGTGAACATTAATTTTTGGAAAAATAATATATTTCTTTAAACTTAGTATGCACTGTCGAAAGAGCTATAGTATTTTGTATGTTGATGCAAAAATTCAGATCAATAGCGAAAACAGTTTCCAAGATGTAGTAATGTATATCTTAAAAAGCACAAATTATTAATTTGCAATTTTTAAGAGCAACCCTTGTAAAAAAAAACTCCCAGTACGACTTTAGTACGACCGATGGAAATTGATACCTCAATAAGTAAATAACAATTTGCGACAGATCGAGGCATTTTACCTTAAACTCACTTCGAACTGAATGATACACGTCCAAGAGAACTGTATTATTATTAGTGTAGCCTTATTGGGATAGCAACTTGATCCTTGCAGGACGAAACGAGACGTAATTTAAATAATTGGCTTAGTGAACGTTCATACAGGACTCGCGTTATTAAAAATTTCATGTCGGCTATTACCCTGAGACACCCCGATATGTTTACAACAGTAGATGGCTCCTAAGATAATACTTCCTGCGACCGAGCTTCCATTATTTAGCGTTATGACCGGCCGGATAAAGATCACCATAAAGGCCGGCACTAAAATGTCCATTATTTTCTGTCTTCTTGTGATATAGGAATTGCTCTCTGCCTCCCCGGCTATTATTTTGAGATAACTTAGTGGGTACGTATCCAATAAATTCATCAGTGCCTGTGTTTAATGCGTGATGACCCTTCTATTCGCCAAGCCCGTGAATTAAACAATAATTTGCATGATTTATTTACGAAAGTAAACAATGGTTCATGCGTGGCTGTTAGCGGCACCATTATCAGTTTTTGCCTCGCATCAGATCAATGGAGCTGTAATTTATTATTTATTTCGTGGGATTTTTTTCAATAGAAGAAAAATTTCATTACCTGCATTGATTTTTGTAATCATTAAATTTCATATTTTTATTAGTTTTTCTGTGATTGTTTCTAAAAATTATTGTACAGGGTGTAAAAAAATTAGTTTTTAATTTCTAAACCCCGTGAGATAATTTAACCACATTTGGTGTGCATATTTAGTATAGCAGCAGGTATGAAACAAAAAATTACCTGTTTTTGGAAACTTACCAGCGGCGGAGGTGTGGGTATCATCGATCATTATTTGCCAAAAAAAAAAAATATCACTCTGTATAATATTACAAATAAAATAGGTCATCATATGCGCCATTGTATTATTTTCATTATTTATTTCTTTACAATTTTTTGTATCCCAAATCTATTGACAACAAAATTGATTTATTTGATCAAACGCATTTTTACACAGTTACTTAATATCTATAATATCTTAGGGAGGTCATGCAAATCAATAATAATAAGAAGCCGTCATCTTATTTAATACTGTATATTGTCAAATTTAGCTTGTTTTTAAAAAGATTAAGTTTTAATAATGGCTTATACATCGTCACACCTATGCAAAAATCACGAATGTGCAATATTTCTGTATTTCGTCTATGTGCACAGGTTACATTGTTAACAATGAAAGTTACCAACAAAAGTATGAATGTGTATATACTCGCGACAAGAATTCAAACGACTTACGTCATATGAACAAATGAATAATTTATTATATTTTCATCAAAATATTTAAGAAACTGCAACTGATAGTAATAAAACTATATACTACACTAAAAGTTTGCATTATACAGTGCTTTCGAAGAGTAACGAATAAATTCATTATTTTTAAAATGAGAAGTTTTCGAAAAAATTCCCTAGCACGTCGATTTTGTATTTAAAAAAGGCACTTTTTGACATACCACCCAGATTTGTGACGTCACTGTTGTTCGAGATATGACGTCATCGACAATTTTTTTAAATAGCAACTCCCAATTTTGACCAAGTCATTCTACATACATACATCATGAAAAATTATGGTGTTACATAACAAAAATTTCAATAAAATAATGTTTGAAGATTTTAAAATTTAATTTTCATAATACTGAAAATAATAATGATTATGTAAAAAATCGACTAAATTAAATGTTTAAATTGTGCACCGTTGGCTGCCTGACAGTAGCCAAGGCGATTACTAAATTCTTTTTGGACATTATCAATAACTTCAGGAGGTATACGATCTCGTGACTAATTCTTGCTTTTAAATCTTCTAAATTAACCGGTCTAGTAACGTATACTATGCTTTTTAAGTATCCCCACAATAAATAATCTAGGGGTGTCAAATCAGGCGATCTGGCTGGCCACTCAATCAGCCCCCTTCTCCCTATCCAACGATTCGGGAACAGCTCATTTAAATAAGCACGGACAGGTGTTGCATAATGGGGATGTGCACAGTATTACGAAAATTAAATTTTAAAATCTTCAAACATTATGTTCTTGAAATGTTTGTTATGTAACACCACAGTTTTTCATGATGTATGTATGTTGAATGACACGCTCTTTCAAATGACATGGTCAAAATTGGAGGTTGTTATTTAAAAAATTGTCGATGACGTCATATCTTGAACAACGATGACGTCACAAATATGGGTCGTATATCAAAAAGCTACTTTTTTTAAAACAAAATCGCGTATATTGCACGAAATTGCAAAAAATGATTGTTTTCACCGCGATCAAATACCTAAAATTGCGTTGACAATAAAAACAAATGTGTAACGTCAGCTGTGACGTAATACGTCTGAATTATTGACACGAGTATATGAAACTATACTCTCGCTAGGCCCAATAGATTATTTCACGAGAGTAGATATTTCTGTTTTGCTCCAATGCCTGTTTGCCTCCAATGACTGTACAATATCGTGCTTTTGGCGTTGTAATTATTTAACTACAATTTGACGAATTCCACATTCTTAGTTTTGTTGCATACGTATACACTAGTAGTTCTAGCGTATTCGTGGTGTTGTGGTATTATCTAAGAAAAATGAGTTCCAGTGCAAAAAGAATAATGCAGCTTGGCTTTCTTAAATAATTGGCAAGACCAAATAACGAATATGTTTTTGTTTAAATAATACGAATTATTATAATATATATGTAATTTAAACACTGTCCATAATAATACAGCGGCAAACGTTTTTGAATATTTTATTTTTTTAGCAGCTCTACAAATATTTAAAATGCGATTATCTCAAAACTACTAATTTGTACATTCGTAGTTTTGGCGTTGGAGTGACGGTATTCAAATACCGAAATGGCCAATATGGTTTACATTTTTGGCCTTACACATGGAGATGGTACTGAGGCTTGGAGAATTTATATGGAACGATTTCCATATCATCCAACTTCCAATCCAATAATGATCATAGAAAAGTGTTTGAACGCCTGAGTTGGAAGAAGCTGTTCTACATGAAATTGAAGAAGATTCAAATACTATTACTAGGAAGATCGCTGCAAATCTTTGATCCGTTCTGAAGCATCAACAGTTATACTCATATCATATACACAGGTTCAAGCCTTACTGCCGCTATATTATCCTGCTCGCCTACAATTTTGCAACTGGATTTTGCAAAAAATTGAACCAAATGTTGATTTTACTGCTAGCATATTATTCATCTCTGCTACGTCTAGCAGCCATTCGCTACTCCATGTCGGACTAACATCACAGACATGAAGCGTTCTGCATTGCAGTAGAAAATCTCTGAAATCTAGCGCCCTCTATAACGATTCGGCGATAACGATATGTTGCAAATACGGAGTTCCAGGAAGAGACAGACTTAAAACAGCTAAGGCTATTCGTCGGTTGCCTCACCTATGGCATACTGATGAGAGCTAATAAGCTCTAAATCGTTATATATTTGGTGGGTTGCTGACGAGTGGCTTTAGATGTTTGCTATAGGTTTTCCACATGTAATTCCATGCTGGTCGGAACATTAAAATGTAGAGTAGTTGTTTCCTCTAATTCCGTACTTGCAACATCATCCGAGTCGCGATAGAGATCGCCAGTTTTCAATGATTGTGGAACACTTTGTGTCTGTGGCTTGATAGTCCTGCATGGAGTAGCAAATGACCGCTAGATGTAGCTGTGTTACTCCGCGATACAACTAACATTGTTAGATGTTTAGTATCTGCAACCCCACTTTTTGTCTTAATTTTTGATATGTTTTCTGCTCTAGAAATATGTCAGCAGTTTTTTAGATCATATGAACCATTTTAAAAATAAACAACAGTAAAAAGGTATTTAAAAAAGTAGTGATAATCAAAAACATCAAGTGTTTCTTAAATTTAGTAATCAAGATTCCATCATTTATGTTTCCACATCACATCGTCACGGCTACCTATATATATGCTCAAGGTGTATGAGTATCTCTCAAAAGCGTTGGAATTTGCAACAGATTCTACAGGATGATCCAGTCACAGTGTCATTAATTTTAACCACGTATCTAGAAATAATAAAGACATAATAAAATAGAAGGAAATCAACTCATAACTCTCGGTAATATTTTGTGATGACGCAGCCAATGGCGTTCGAATGTTGAAGACAAACAGAGTTGCCACGTCAGTATCACATGCTGACATAATAATATTTTCACACACTTGTGTTAGAGTGTTATTCAAATATAGCTCCGTTAATTTCATTTCCCGCATTTATTTCTTGAAAATTTCAAGATCACACCACACAAATGGAGGTGAGATACGTAGAAAGAACAATGTAATGCAACCCATAGTACTTGTACCTGTGACCCTTTCCCGTTAGTTCCTTTCGGATTGTCTTATGCGTGGGTTGCAACGCAATGGCCAATTTTTTCAGGTGTTGAATATGGTAAAAGCTGTTTCAAATTTAGTTAAATTTTGCAATGGGTTTCAAAATCAAACTACAGTTGATCCCAACTTTATTAACAAAGTGCTATGGTCAGATGAGTGTTGTTTTACTCATGCAGGCATTTTAAACATATTTACCCAGAATACTGTTTATAAACCAATAAGTAACCAACTGAATAATTAATTGAACATAATATTACAAATTCATATTCAATTATTATTAATATGTACCTAATAAAGAGTTTAAAAATAATAAATTGTAATAACCTACCATTCCGAAAACCTTTATTTACATTTATTTTTATAAACAAATAAACAAATATTTAGGATAAAATATATTGATTCACGTATCTAGGTAAAAAGTCCTGTTCAGTATATATTAAAACGCTGTAAAAAGTAGGTTAGTGACCTAATAATAAGATAGGTCAAAACTCATTGTCGACTAAATTTTGTATTATTATTGGCTGAAGCAAGCAAGAAAAAACAATAGTTTCTAAAAATATAAATTTTTTTACGATGTCCAATACTAGGAAAATATTTCAATTTGGCAACGTCGCAACAGGCCGACATCGAATTGAATTGGAGGCTGCAGTTGAATCGAGGCTGCGAGCGGTCAGTAACAGTCTGAATCGGAACTTAAATAATGATTTGAAAATATCTATATTTCTTTCAGCGTAAATAATGCATAATTTTTTTATAATTGTGTATTTGTATTATACTCATTTTTCCCTCAAAATTAATGAAGTTATGACTGAATCACCCTGTATATCTGGATCATTTTAAAAATAAAAGTTCAACAACACCCACCGACTGTATAAAACCACAATTTTCCGGAATATGTGCCATCTGCGTGATTGCAAACTAATGTGCGTATCTCATTGCCAGCGAGATCTGGAGGCAAATATTTATTTTGCGCCACCCCCGGTGGGACGGGCCGGTGATCTCTTTGAGGGAACGTCCAGTGTGGTCTGGCGTGCCCAACCACGCGTGTAATTTGGAAAAAAACATTATTAGAAAAAAACACTTGCCGGCGGACGACCAAGGCAAACATCGAGGGCCCTTATTTGCATACAAAATATGATAAATCTACATACGTCCTCAAAGGGTATATAATATAGCCGTATAAAAAATGCAATTCTTAATAACAAATGTCCCTGGATAATGATATTATGTAGGTAGGATTCTTTTTTATACAATTTTTTATTAAGTATTAATAATATTTTGTGAAATAGTAAAAAATAGATACAGATTGATTAAGCCGCGTACTCACTTGTAACAAAACCCGTTGCGAACCCCGTCGCGTTGCTTCACAGCGAACATGTGTGTTGGGATTGAGGTTCGCAGCATTTCCAACACTTGTGGATATTTCTGCGTCGCATCAAGTACTACTATATATGAGGCATTTGAGTTTTTTTTGTGTTTCGTCTTATCATGTAGTATATCTTTTCATACTCTCAATGTAGAACAGGCAGTTGTGTTCTATAACCTAACTATACCTGTGATTTTTTTTATTTTACATTTTTGTTTGTCTTGAAATGTACATAGCAACGTAAATATGGGGTTGAAAATGCAGGGAGTTAAAAACATAAAAAATGTAAAATTGTTTCAATAGGTCACTATTTAAGAAGAAATTAAAAACGTTATAGAGAAAAATTGTTGTCAATGCCAATATAACATCAAATATGAACTTTTTTACTGTTTTAAATATTCAGATACCTGTGTGTTCAAATTTTTATTTAATAATTAAACATAACAGTTTCACAACAACAAAACTTCAAATCCCGTAGACAAAATTCTTCCATAATGTTGACCTTATGGCAACGAATTTATTTAGATAAATGCCATGGTATAGGTGAAATATCTTATCCACATGCAATTCAATTTCTCAATAAAAAATATGCAGAACTTTACGCCTTAATAAATTGTGTTCGAGAATTTATGACAAATTTTAGCAACACAGAAGATGGAAAATATATCAAGAAACTAAAACGGAATCATTCAATCTTAATAAAACCAAAAATAAAAATTTTCATATACATACAAGCTTCGAAGTTCATATCTGACGTTTTATTGGCATTAAAACAATGTTTCTCCATCAAGTTTTTAATTTCTTCTTAAAAACTCGTCTTATGTCACATCATTAGACGTGAAGAGGAAATTAACTGAAACTGATAACAGTGTTAGAAAAAAGTATGAATTGATAAAATATGGTTTAGCTGGCGAATAATAAGCAATTATTAGTAAATTATTTAGGCCTATATTGGATCTTTTCGATATATGTAAAAAATTTAACTACAGTGAATATAAAAAAACTGCTAAATCGTTCTCATATTTTCGTCAAGTACAAGGAAATGAGACTAACTAACCTCAAATAAAATTTTACAGAGGGAGTAGTAATCGAGTATCGTTTAAATTTATTTAAATTTTTAAGAGAGTATGACTACGCTGGAAAGATGATAATAAAGATCGCGTGGACTTTACTGAATCATTATCAGAAATTAATTAGCCCCCTAAGTATTCAAATAGTGATTCGCAAGAAAATCTGAACTTAAGTAATTACGATCCAAGAGTTTGTATGAGTTTATTTAAAAGAAGTCCAGAAAATTTCAGTAAAAATAACATAGAATATTATAAACATGTTGCATTACTTTCTCATGTTCTATTTGATACTTTGGGTCCAATCAACTCATGTATGTATTCTGTTTGATACACTTGGTCCAATCAAACTAATCAGCAACTCAAAATGAGTTGAAAACAGCCTTATGCTGGAATTTTACATCAGTCAGGAAGTTACAACCACTGTAATTCATTCTTCTAGAATACAAACGTATCTGTCACCATTTGTTTGCCTTTTTTTGTTGCATAATGGATATATTTTGGCGCAATTTACACTTTAGTACAATTCTCCATGATTTTGAAAATGTATTTTTTAATCTCCTTTCCAAATACAACTGATCAGAAGTAAACATCAGCTGTTCAAATCGCAATGAATTAATGACTTACTTTAACCTGTTCGCGGTGAAGTGACGCATCGAGGTTGGCTGTGATGTAACGCGACGGAGTTCGCAACGAGGTTTGCAAGTGAGTACGCTGCTTTATGCTTTATGCACTATGTATTGTAGTATTTAGTATAACTTATAATATACTAAATTAAATATAAATTTGCATTAATATGAAATGAGAAAAGTAAATCAATAATTTACGAAAAAAAAACAGAAGATGAAACTGATTCAAAGATATTAAATTTGACATAATAATAGAAAAATGTAGTAATCAAATTTATATAATAAAATAAAAAATAAGTCATATTTAATTTACATAATTATGCAGTTAAACTATAATGATTAAAAATAAAGATAGAATAAAGAAAAATAATTATTTTGTCATACAAAGTAAAATATTTTTTTTAAAACGGACGGTTAAATTAAAAATACTAGTTAAATTGAAGAAGAGTAATATATTAAAAACAAATTATAACAGATAATAAATAAATTTCAATTTTTACATAAAATAAGAAGCAGAAAATATTTGATGAAATAATTTTAAAATCAATTAAAATAAGTTAAAAAATAATAATTGAACATAAGTAGATACCTAACCATTTGAACAATTAGAAACTCGAATAAAGTTAATTAAAATTATATTTAAATATTGTAAAATAACTATTGCACATTATAAATTATTATAATCTAAAAGCAAGTTTAGAAAATTTCAGAAAAAAATTCTAACGTTAAATATGGCAAATTACGTACCACAAAAACAAGTAGTTTCGGAATCGAAGCTTCCAGAAGCCGATTGCCATAACAACGAAGGAAAAAAACAAAATAGTGACGAGACGCAATAGTTTCGAAAATCACTTGGTCAAATTGAAAAAGTGAATAGTGCACAACCAACTCTCATGGAATTTATCAGTCAAACAAAAACATAAAAGGATATTTGACACCTTAAACTCGAAGGCAACAATTATTGGAAAAGAGAATTAATAAATATGCCGACGACTAAGATTAAATTATGTCGTGTCATAAACATATCACAATAACTAAATACAAAAACAGAACAATTTATCTAATAAACAAATTAGTGATATTGAATAAACATTACACCCATATAAACAATGAATTTAAAAACTATTCAAACCAGGTTATAAGTTTATACAAACTTAAAATAATGAAAAAAGAGACCAGTTTATAGATATACAGGGATATAGGTACCACAAAAATGTGTAACAATCAATTTTGTTATTAGAATAAGTTCATAATTTACTTGATTAACAAAACATTTGCATTCAATATTAAGATATTTATTGAGTTTTTTTATTTGTATCAATAAATATTTAAAAAAAATCATTACAATTAATAGTCTGTAAGTATTTCCTTTGTTTCTAAAATTTAAGGTCCCACTGAACCGTTCCTTGGGAAAAAGAATCTCAATCTTAAAAGTAAAGTTATGAAACTAAAATAAAATAAATGATTAAACAAAAAGTATATGATATTAATTCTTACAATAAATTCTTTGAATTGATGTTATTGACCCAAAAGGTAAAAATATACAAATCAGAATTAAAGAGTAAAAGAAGTATAAAAAGTTCAAATTGTAAACAATATCAAGATACTGAGCAGCTGATACGACATATTATGACACAACAATCTCAACAACCAAAAAATATAATAAAAAATAAATTAAAATAATAATTAATTAAACCATTCTTATCATTAATCTTAGTATATATCTAATTCAAGTATATTCGAAAACGTTGCCTTATATTGATTATAGTTTACTTTAGCAGAGTAGTTTAAAAATTACACTTTTTCTAAAACTTTTTATTTCATTAATATTCAAAAATGTATTAATTCTATTTGACAATAACAAATATAAGATAGCTCGAGCTGGGTATTCCAGACAGATTGAATCTTAGTAATTGTTATTATTCTTACATTTTTGCACATCTAATAGCATACATCCATGATATACGTTTTTCTATAAATAATTATTCAGTCATAAATTATATGTGTTTTTTTAGTTTATTTTCAAATTTTCTTTATGTTTTCTTTTAGACGAGAATAATAATCTTACTAATTAATGTTATTTTTCATATATTTTATAGTTTCAATAATGTTCTTTATCATTTTTAAATTATATATACTGTCGATATATTTTATACGTTATACTATTATTACGTTCAAACAAACTACAATTTATAGTTCGCAGATAGGAAATATATTATAAAGCAAGTATGTAAAACATTGAACTCTGGTAATATTTTTAGCCACATCCTAATATTCACTCGTGGGCTATTTACGAAAATATGTTTCCTACGTTTCGCTAACTAAAGTTAAATTTAAATCATACCTAGATGTTTGGTATCAGAGAACATACATATGACTTCATTGATAGGAATTGTAGGAGATTTGATATATATTACCTTAAAATATCTTTCTTAAACAGTACAAAATGTTACAAAAGCTAATAATAAGGAATATATGGGTAGATATTGTGGGTGTAATTCAACGCAGGTTGGGGCTTTTGTCCACTGAGTAGTTAGTTTCACACAATATTGTTAATACCTGAACTGAACTTCTTCAAACTCCATCTCTCCATGCTCTGTTCTCAATTTAAAATTTGTATCTTTTTTGTTCTCCTATTCTCAGAAGCTTGCTTTTCTGTTGATTTATCTGCAATATCACTTTACGTGCTTGCTCCGCAAGTTTTCTCTTTACTTCTTCTAATTCCCTACTATCATAGCAATTATGGCCACATCATCTTCATAATTTACTATTTGGTGACTTTTAAACAATATGTGTCCTTCTCTGTTCAACTCACTATCTCTTATGACCTTTTCTAGTACTAAATTAAAAAGAAGCATTGAGAGTGGGTCTCCTTGTCTCAGTCCTGTATCAATAGTAAAGCCTTCCGAACATTCACCTTTTATTCGTACTTTGGATTTAGTATTTTCTAAGGTCATTTTCAATAGCCTAATCAGTTTAGTTGGTATCCCAAATTGTTCCAGAATTTTACTTAGTTTATTCCTTTCCTGAAGTCCACAAATAAAACCATTGCTTTGATCCCATACTCATAGCATGTAATCAGCATTTCCTTCACCATGAAGATTTGGTCCGTTGTTGACCTTCCCTTTCTAAAACCTGCTTGATACTCCCCTATTTGTCGTCCTGCTATAGGTTCTATTCTCTGCTTTATTAACGTTGCCATAATTTTATACCCTATATCTAACAATGATATCCCCCTATAGTTTCTGCAGTCTGTTGCATCTCCCTTTTTAAGATTGGTATAATCATAGCATCTCTCAATCTTCAGGCATACATTCTCTTCTCCAGATCATTCGTATCATTTCGTATATTCTTTGTCTTAAATCCTCTCCTGCGTACTTAATGTTCTCTGCTGTTATTCCGTTTTTCCTGGACTTTACAATAAACTATACGATTCCAATAAATCATGTCATGATAATATCTTATAAAATCGTTATACAATTATTCTGCTTTATTTACAAGTCCATCACAACTATAAAGCTAATATTCGACTTTTTTAAATTTTGCGACATATGTCTATTATAAGTATATTTGGGTATATTAGGTATACAATGTTATACTTAAACTCAAAAATATCTAATTCAAAGTTGAATTTCAAGTACAATGAAAATTTTACTGTGATAAACGAATAAAGAAGGTCGAAAAGTTATTACGCGCCTGCATAGTACTAAAAAATAAAAATACTATTTTCGTTCACAAAAAAAAAACTGAAAATTTAAATACATGCACATTTGCTTCTAAAAAATATCCCCGGGTCGAATTCTAAATTCCATACAACAAAAATAAAAACTTTTATTTTTAATGAGCAACGAAGTTATTTCCATGAAAAATTTCACGTAAAAGTTGTTGTTTGAATTTTTTTCCAGATGGACGCTGAAAAACAATGGAAGTAAGTGAATAAACATGGCGCTAAAATATTAAAACAGTTTGGTCACTCCAGAAGCATTCAAAATACTTTAATGTTATGTAAAAGCGAAACATACGCATTATGTTTTGTAGAAAATCGTTTGCTCGGGTTAACTACCTTTAAGAAGCAGTTTTGCTTTATAGTCGCGCAAATATATTTCAATATAGCATTTATAAAACAAATGCTGTAATTCTGCAGCTAAACAGTTTTTTGAAACTAAAGTGCTGCATAAATGGGGTATACATAATTTGCATGCATCATCATTTTTAGATGAGTGGCACAAAAAAGTTAAAGCGATTTAAAAGGAAACTAATGGCAGCTTGTAGCGCCCTCTTGGATATACAGCCAATTGTGCATAAAATTTGAATTTCTAGTGCCAAGAAACCTCCGCATCCCAAATTTCATGAATTTAACTCAAAGTAGTAGAGAGTTATTAAAGAAAATGTATTTTTTTTTTGACATCCTGTATATTCTAAACGAAGCATTTCCAGATCTAAGTTCATGGGAAATTTTTTGCTTAAAATTGAACGTATAGAATAACATACTGAAGTATGTACTCCTGAAATACCCTGTATATGGACGACAAAAATTAAAGCAAGGTATCTTGATGGTAGATTGCAAGTGTATAAAAGTATACCATTCTTTTGCCATACCAACAATATGTGGATTTCCATGTATGTAAACATCAAATTTAATTATTTGCGTAAAAGTGAAACAGGGCCCACTCTACCTTACTCTAAATATTCCAAATATTCTAGAGAACTAGTGTGCTGTTTCATGTTTATACAGTACGGTTATAAATTTCTTCTAAGTTGTTTGTACAATAAAATAGGTTGTAACTCATATTGCATAATTTTTTTACCTAAATAATTTCAAACGATGTTGCTTCACATTGACTACTAGAAACTAAATGAAGTTAACAATTTTCCCAAAGATATTCCTAGTTGACCTGGAGCAGTAATGAAACAACAGAGAACATTTGAAACAGTTTTTGGGAAATTGTGAAATATAATTTAAAAGCAACATCTCCAAAATAAGTAACTGCAACATAATTATTAAACGAAAATTCCACGAAATTATATTTAAAAAAAGTAAACTATATAGTGAGCAAAATTGAACTAGAATCTTTCTGACTTATGTGATTCTAATAAAACCGAAACAATGGATTTAAAATGAACTCCGATAAAAATCAATGCATAAGTAATTTTTATTACCTATACGGCATATTAATATTCTGAAGAAATATGTTTGCATTAAGACTTTATAGGATATATGTGAAATTTAGTTGCAATTCTGAGTTTAATAGATAAAGAGAAGACATTTTTTAAATTTTTCTGGCTTTTTCTGTCGTCAGTAACTAACTCTTTGAAATAAACGAGTATTTCATATTCTCCTGTCGACAAGATAAAAGTGAAGCAGAATTGTCAAGTTTTTCTTTAGTAAACCACTTACAATTTTTAAAGCACCTACCGATCAACAGTGAATGCAATGTTGCGTCTATTCTATGGGATAAGTCTTACTTATTACACTTTTTAGATAAGTAAACTTTTCCATTTTTACCCCAACCCAAAGCTTCTTCTATTTTCTGGCATGTTGTTTCAAATTGCACATAATTAATTCTTGCCAGGCCTTCACATTAACATAGTATAGAAATATAGTCCTCTTTCATCTGCTAGAAATTACACAGGCTGTCTAGACCAACATTCCTGAGTTTGCAATTTCCAGTTACCATCCTTATTTATCTCAATCTGCGCTTTTAGCGCAGCAAGTTCTTCAAGGATCTTTTCCTTCTAAACTTGTCCTTGTGCAAGGGTATCTTGAGACTATTTTTTAATCTTATTTCTCACTTACTCTTGCATGAGCGCATTAAGAGTTTTCCTTACGAACTTAATATTAATCATCAGCCTTTTCGTTACTCTAATGTCTTCATCTCCGGGTACCCAAACATCTTCTTAACTCTACTAGAGATTCCAAACAACTCCTAAAGGACCTGGATTTGATTGTTGACAGTGAAAATATATAAATCAGCAATATTCATATTTCATTTTGCCGAAATTATTAAAATATGACGCAGGCAAATTGAACACGTGCAATAAATACAGCGAGCAACAAATCTAATATTGGGAAATCATATATGGGATTGCTGTTTTCATTACAGTTTTGCAATTAACATATAAATATCACATCGCCGACTGTATTCATTTCTGCGCGTATAGCGCAGAATATAAATGAGATTTATTACAATTATTTATTAATGGTTTATTCCATAAATATACGTCCCAGATTATATTAAATTGTTTCTGTATACTGTGTACGAATTTATGTCGCCGATATTCACTATCAATTAATGCAAATACATGCAGTATTCCATTACGCCTATAGCGAAACCTGGAAAAGCGAAATTTGTACGTTGTGCGGATTCATAAATAACCCAAATACACGACCAGCCCAAGTATGGAATTTCAATCAAGAGCAAGACTACAAACGTCTAGTTCGTCGTCGGAAAACTAACGGTGCCCAGCAGAACGAAGTCCCAATTGTCATGTATTTACCAGAATGTTCGAAGTCTAAATAATAAATTACCTGCCTTTTTGTGAATGCTATTAGTTGTGATGTTGACATTATTGCTTTAACAGAAACATGGCTGTCCCCAAATGTCAGCAGTATGGAGGTTTGGTAAGTAGTTTTTATGCTGTATTTCGTTATGATAGGAACTTTGACGCCTTAGAAATGTCTCGTGGAGGAGTTTCTCTTTTGGCTATTAACAGCTGTATTAAAACCGTTGAATTAGATATGGCAGTTGTAAATAAAGATCTGCCAAATATTGATGTTACTTATAATAAAATTATTGTTAATAATGCTACCATATATGTTTTATCTATTTATATTCCGCATTCTACTTGTATAAATGATTATATGTGTCTCTTTGAACATTTTAAACGCTTAGAATACTTACACAATAATAGCGCGTTAATATTGGGTGACTTTAATATACTAAATTATGCTAATTTCTTATATAATTTCAAATTTTCTGATGCTAAGTATCAAATTTTCTACAGTTTTTTCAATTTTCGCCAAAATAATTTGATAAAGAATGGTGACCAGTATATTCTTAATTTGGTCATAAGCAATCTACTCGTAGAATGTTTGAGTTCTCGTAATTATGCTACACTGGTGCAAGAAGATATTCATCACCCATCATTATTTATTACAATAAGTATATGGCATGAGGAGATTAACTCTTTTAATTATAGCTCTTGTGTTGTAGGTCTGTATAATGCAATGTCAGATACCGATTGGGGGATTTAAATATTCACACGGATATTCATGTTGCTTGTAAAAAAATTTATGATATTATTTACTCTTTATTCGACGTATTTGTGCCTGTTAAGAAAATCTGTAAAACTAGATATCCGCCTTGGAATATCAGAGATATTATACAGAAATTACAGAACAAACACATTGATAGGAATTGTAGGAGATTTGATACATATTAGCTTAAAATACCTTTCTTAAACAGTAAAAAAACATAATGTCTTCAATAAATATAAGAAAATTGAATCTCAATACCACTTCCAAATATTTGCGTTCTACGATTAAATGCGATATAGGAAAAGCCTAAAAAAGTTATATAACCAAAATGTAGAACACGGTTCACGCCAATCCGCATAGTTTTTGGTCTTTCGCAAATAGTCAGCGGTCATCAAATAGAATTCCTTCAACATTATCTAGCAACGGTATATTTGAGGTCCCGCAGGATTTTGTTGACGCATTAAATTCCCTCTTTTAATTTAGCATTGAAGTCTGGAACATTTCCGGAAATATGGAAACAAGGCAAAATATAATATAGGTAGGTATAATTTCCGAAAATTAGCACGGCTGCATGAAAAATCGTTCGACAGTCACTTATTTAGCTGTCTTTACGCAGAATCTCTTTGAAGCTATTAATGCAAATCAACAAATCGACATCATTTATACGGACTTTACGAAGGCCTTTATCCAGATTGACCACAATATCATTTTGCATAAAATTCCTGCTATGGGTTCAGTTTTTTAAATCATATTTATCAAATCGTTGCCAGTATGTTGAGTAGAATGGCTTCAAATCAGCTTCATTTATTGCCACATCTAGAGTTCCACAAGGTTCTATCCTGGGACCATTGCTCTTTAATATATTTATTAATGACTTAGAAATGCAAAACAATATTAAATCACTTTTATCTGCTATGATTTCAAGCTGTTCACGGAGATCAATTGTATACAGGATTGGGAGGTGTTACAAGACAATTTAAATTGTGCTGAAGTTAAATGTATCTAAATGTAACATTATGACGGTTACAAGGAAACTTAGTCCGGTTAATTTTGACTACCTAATTAACACCAGTCATCTTGCACGATGTGCATACCTCCCATAACAGTATAACATTTGATAATAAGCTTTTCATTGACGCCCATATAAATAATGCTGCCTCTTTAGATATACGTTCACTGGGTTTTATAATAAGGTCGTACAAGGATTTTGATAATATAGATTGTCTAAAAGTGCTTTAGTATAGTAAAGTATAGTTTGCGAGATGCCAGTTAGAGTATGCTACTCTAATTTGGTCGCCCATTTACCAAAAACGTCAAGCCAAACTTGAGAATATGCAGAGAAAATTTCTTAAACATTTATATTTGAAACGTTATGGTGTTTATCACAAATAGTGATTTAATCATACTAATCTTTTATCCCAATTTGATATGTATACCCTCGAATTTAGAAAATTTAGAAAAATAGGAGCTGGGTTAGTGTTTCTGTACAAATTATTTAATAACCGGATTAATTGTTTGCTTCTTCCAGAGCAACATTCAGAATTCCATTCATTAATGTTAGAAATACGACACTCTTCTACTTTCCACAGGCAAGAACAACTACTATGTTGACCTCCATATCACCCATATTTTCTATGTGCAAAAATTTGTCTTTGTTTTTGTGTTTTACAGAATTCATATGTTGGTATGATTTATCAGAATGTACCTTTATTAACATTATCTCTTAATCTATATCTGTTGACACTTTTATTAATTAATATATCTTGTATTGTTACTTACTATGCTATCTATCTTGTATCTATTTGGTTGTTTTTATTATATCTTGTTATACTTTTATCACATCTATTTGTATCACTTTTATTTAATAGGTATATATTTTTTATTCTTTTTATTACGTGTCGTTATCATTCAGCCCTATTATTGGATTTTGTCTGTTGGGTCCTGTAATTAAATAAATAAATAAAATAAAATAATTAAATAAAAGCATAACTTTTGCTGTCTGTAATTTTTGACATAAATGTCATAGATTATGCAGCTGTGTTTTTATTGTTATTTTTATATTTAAAATGCCTCGTCATAATAATTTTTCGAACATTAAAATGAGAAACATGATGTGTATATGGCCAAGAAAATTTTTTGGTCGCCGTGCAGCCGCGAGATATTTCGAATTATATCGAGATAACAGACGACCTGATCATAGAATATTTAAGAGATTGTACGACAGATTAGGTGAAACAGAATTATTTCGCCTGAAATGAGACGTTGGAAGGCTGAAAATATTAACAGCGGACCAAGAGGATGATGTTTTAGTGCGAATTGCTGAAAACACACGTACAAGCACACGTCAAATTTCGGCGGCTACTGGCTCAGTCTTCCGTTAGTAGAATATTCCACAAAGCAAAATTGTATCCTTATCATTTTACTCCAGCTCAACATTTAACGCCTCAAGACCCTCTAGCTAGGTTACGGTTTTCACAGTTTCTTCGCCAATAGCAACATAATGACTCAACATTTTATAATAGAATTAAAAAATTAAAATACGGACGAAGCCACATTTTCCCGACGAGATATTTTTAATTGGAGAAATAGTCATTCTTAGAGACTAGAAAATCCGGGGTTATACTAAATCTTTAGTTTACAGAGACAATATTAATAGTCAAGAACAAAACGGTGAGAAAAAATTCAAGAATCGGTTAATATTATCAAGCATCATAAAACTTTATTCAACGTCAGATAAAATTTAAATAAGAGGCGAAGAAAGTGCATTGAAATCGCTGGTGGTCACTTCGAAAATGTTTAATGCAAGGATACAGCCAAAAAGTACCTGGCTATGTCTAGGACAAACCTTCGTCTGGTGACAGGTATTCAAACTGGACATTGCTGGCTAAAAAAGCACCTCTATTACATGAGGAAGTGTGATACACCTCTTTGTAGGGGTTGCGAACAGGAAGACGAGACAGTACTCCATGCACTCTGTGAGTGCACTGCCATCTCGTCAATAAGAGAATCCGTGTTGGGAGAGCGATGGCCTTCTATGGCCTACATTAGAGAGATCCCCCTGAGCAACGTCACCACCTTTTTCTCCTTATTAGGCTGGCTGGCGGCTCAGGTGGACTGATCTCCTAATGGGAGGAGGTACAAGGGGCCCAATGGGGCCTAAGTGCTGTAGCCTTTTTGCTACCCTCCCTTAATTCCAGAATTCCAGAATTCCCGTCGAATCTCAAAAACTTAAATTATCTGTTTATCGATTCGTACAGGTATGCCTTTTCTATTTAGAATTGAAAGTAGATCAACAGTTTCCTATTAACAAATTCAAAAGTGTAAAATACAAACAGTTAGACATATTTTTACATCGACAGTACAATATAACTAGCCCCCTAGTCGTGACCTCTGTGAACAGTCATGAACACTGTTTACATATTCATAATTTCCACCTCAAAGAACATAAGACTACAACATTACAAATTTTCAAAACGATCGGTCCATACGTTCATAAAATATAGCATACAATCATTTTTTCAACCTTGAATAAGGTATGTTGGGCCCAATCGGTTTATTTTGGCGTTAACAATCTGCCTTTAAGCTATGTATTAACGACTCACCCTGTATATGTAAGTATATATCTGTATATATCGCTGGGATATAAATACATCCAAAAAATATTTTTGTATAATTGTTTTCTACTATTTCTTTTAATTTGATTGAGTTTTGAAGAGGTATATAGTTAGGTTATTAGTTTTTTTCGCTCTTACCTCCTCGTGGTGCTTGCTGGGAAATAATAATTTAAAATAATAGAAATTTGTGCACGTCCGGATACCGAATATTCCTATTCCAGAGGTTATTATTACATTAATAATTCCCGTACGGGTTGAGTAGAGTGAATAATGAAAGCGGGATAATTGAAAAACGTCGTTCTAGAGCAGAGGCACTAAATTTCAACGAAAATAAGGAAAAAAAAACGGGCGCTATTGACACACCATCGAACTCGGCATTTTCATGTAATTTCCTAGTCAATTTGTCAAATCATACAATTTTAAAAAACCAATATTTCAGACGCGAAATGTAACACTGCAAACGCATTTTCCGTGATTTATTTTGAAGTACGTGTAAACGCCATACGATATTTGAATTATGATATATGGACTCTGCAAAACATAGGGTGGTTGGGGAACTTTTATATACTATTTATGGGCTGCGACTCTAACAAATCTTTGTTGACAACGACATATTTCAATTAGACTGGAGACACTTGTAAACCGCCGGAGCTACAATAAACTTGATGACAATTCGTGGTGGTTTGTTTCTCATTTTCGTCTGCACACGTCAACTTTCCAAAGTTATGGCTTGATAGCGGATAGTCATTCTTCATCTCTGACGTAAGTTTCTATTTAAAAACTATGCAGGGTGATTCTTAGGCTGAGTTATATTAACATAATTCAAACCAGCTAATTCAAATGATGCAAAATTATAACTCAAGCGCCTTGACCACTATCGTTACATGGGTGAATCAAATATAAATTGGAATTTGCTATTATTAAATAGATTGTCAGGGTAAAAGAAAATTTTAAATATATAATATTTTTCTGTACTTAAATTTACATCATATTTACCATATTATGGTAATTTTAAATATCACATAAGGCGTATAATAGTCCTGTTATTCACAGAATGTATTGTAATAGTTTTACTTATTGAAATTTTAGCAACAAATCATATAAAGTTCTGTATATTTAATAGAAATTGTCAAAATTATGTATTTTTACAGAGATAGTTGTGGTAAACACAGTAATGGTCGGCTTGTCTATACAATCATGTGCATTGCAGATGTTATAGTGTAGTTGAAATTAAAGTGAAACGGGACATTTCAAGTGTGTACGGTATAGTTGTGCTGTAAAATAGAGTATGAGTTTGATGGTGATTTAAAAAATACATGTTTAAAAATGCACGTATTGAGCTGCATTTATAGCCATATCAGTATTATCACAGAAATTCTCAAAAAATATGTAAATGTGTTTCACGTCTTATGTAACTTTCTATATACGTTTTCGCATAATCGTTCTGAAATATGTACTTACTGTCATTGTTGACACATTCTGTAAGTTGAATATACAACACTGTGGCTTGTTTCCATAGCAATCAAAAAAATAATAGTGTTGTTTCAGTTCATAGTAGCATTAATGCGGTAAGTAAAAATCAGTAATTCTTTTCACCAACAAATGCTGGGCTCATTTATTGTAAAAATTAAAGGTACAATTTGTACAATTCTTAAACGTAATAGTTTATCCCTCATTTTTATCTATTGCTTTTTCAGTAATTGAATTTTCTGTATTACTTATTGAGTTACATATGTTAGGATTAGAATAAACTTCAGTAGTTCTGTCTTCAAACACTGGAATGGAGTCAAATTCATTGTCACTGCCGCTGTTGGTATGTAGAATCTTATCAGCAAACTCTATTTTCTTTGTTAAAGACTCTGCAACATATCCTTCAGCGACACCAGAAGACCTAAAATTACATTTTCTGTTAGTCAAATAATAGATTAATGTTATCACTAAAACCTCCAGCTCCCATGACGTTTCAGTGCCATAACATCAACTCCAGTATTTGCTAACAAAGTCGCCGACGTCCTTCTAAAAGCATGTCCAGTATAGGATTTTGGATCTTGCAGTTTTAAATATTTCGCAATTTTTTGTGGTATTTGTCCCAATGTATTTATACCCATAAGTTGATTTACACATTTTCCCTGACGAACTGAGTAGAAAAATCGACGAGAGTTAGTCTCCTTAGGTATTAAGCCTGTATATTTTCGTGAAATCGTCAATTTTCATTGGCCTTGTCAGTGATTGTGAAAATTCGACTCATATGTGTTTTGGTATCAGGCACTTAACAATGACAACTGAACCTTCATCCGTAATGTCATCAACTGTCATCTTCATAAGTTCATCACGCCTAAGAGTCCCAGCGACTCCCATTATCATCACTGCTTTCATCATAATATAGGTTTCATCGGAGGCTTCTCCCGTTTATATTTGATCTACCCTTGTATTTGTATGGCTAGAGTAAACTTCATATATCAAAGTACCGAAATAGAGGTGAAATATTAGCTTATGATGAGTTATTTCTACTTAAAATACTTTTTTAATTTTGTATTTTCCAAAATAACTACAGTTACATATAGCCGTCTATAATAGCAAAAAAATCAATTCAACATAAACAGACAAATTTTCAAGATATATTTTCGGAAAATCCTTGTTCAACATTTTATCTTGTCAGTTGGTTTAAACGCCGAAAACTACCTGTCAAAATATTGACAAACATCTACATTTGACCCTGTCATCAGTTTCGAACAATACAGATATTGACAAAAGTTGACATGATACAGATACCTACTATAAATTTTTATTATTTTAAACAAATGATTTTTCTTTGAATTTGAAATTCATCGTATTTAAGCAATTTTAAGAAACTTGAGGAATTTTAAATAAACAGTTACGTATTCAAAGAATAATTATTTGTTCAAATTAATCTAAACTTAAGGTGTCTTACTTTTTTACAATTAAGAGCATACTATTTCTACTGTAAATAAAAGAATAGTGCTACAGAGTTGCTACGCCACTGGTGATAATGAGACATTTAAACATACTGAATAATTTGACCAAAGATATCCCACCATAATCTAGACTTATTTTATCAGAAAGGGTTTTCAATCTGGGTAAATATTTTTGCTATAAATCACTAATTCCAAGGATGCGAATAATATCCGAAATACCCTGTAACCCTCGTATGTCTTAACCCACGTGATTTTTTTTATACGGATACATTAAAAGCTTTATCATTAAATCGTCAATTGGTATTTTATTTTTTATATTTTAAAATATGGCACAACGTAGGAATCATTTCGCATAAATAAGTTTTATGAGAAAATGCCTACTTAACTACTAAGAAAAATGAATTACTCTTGTGGTCTTCATTCATACTGCCATAAACACTTTCATTATCGTAATCATTATGTAAAATACATTTTTTTAAAATCCAGAAAATTCAAAATCCAATAGGAGATATCAATTTCAACTTTGGGGAAACTACTCCGTTATTATTTTTGTACTAAATCTAACAAATGCAACCCTCCTTCTTCTACTGTTTTTTTTTATTGTTTTAAATGTTGGTTAAGCATACTAGTTTGAATGTCTAATTAATTTTAAGGCTTAAATTTTTTCTGTTTATGAAATGACTGAGCTATTGTATGCATTGATTTTGATATACCTAACACAAACAAATTCGTTACTAATGCAACTTTTTGAAGGTATACATAATAAATATTAATGCTATTATTAAGGTAATAAATTGTTAAGGTGTCCACACTTCCTGTCTTTTCAGAATATGTTTAAGCCAACGAAGCCACAGTAACAAAATATGCATGAAAACATACACCTCGATGAAAGACTGCCGCTACTTTCGATTTGAATAGCTAATCTGCAAGACGAAAATTTGTTAAAGGTAGAGGTATTTGAATAATAATCAGTAAATGATTCATAAAGGTGAATAAACAGGATAGTAAGAATATCTATACTTTTTAGATTTTTTATTTTGCATTAGTACCTACTAATATTGTGTGAAGCTAATTACTCTGCGGACGAATACCCTGACCAACATAGAATTACACCCACAATATTTTGCACATGTTTCACTTTATGGTAAAAGTATGTGAAGCTAATTCAAAGCCAAGAACAATCACCTACACAGTTCCAATCCTTTTTCAATTTTCCTGTAACAATTTTGTATTTAAACTAGCGAAATGTTTGCAACACTTTCTTATTTTTTTCTTTTATTAGGAACATAAATTATTTCCAAAATCAGCGATGATTCCTGAACTTGCTATAAACAGTGCTCCGTAATGATCAAATTAGGTTTTCACGGAGGCCAGGCATTAAATGGGAATAACAATCATCATGTTGAAAGTGAATCCATAGCCTTTTAGTTAGTGGCATTTTGATCATGTTAAAGAAATGGTTTTTAACGATTTTCAAGAAGGAATTCTGATTTAAATTTCCGTTATAGGATACAAAATCACGATATCCTGCTAGACAAGTTGGAAAGATATGGAATCCGTTACATTACTTTAATGTGCGTGTCATTTTTCATTTGAAATCGAGATCAATATGTTGCTATTAACAATAGGTATATCTTCCGAAATAAAAAAAGTTTATGTAGAGGTACCTCAGGGATCCGTGTTGGGCCCTGTTCTGTTCATGTTATATACTAACGATCTAGGCAAGTTATCAAAATCCTTTACTTTTTAAGCTGATGATACGTTCGTTGTGGTGTCTGATAAATCTGATAATCATTTATCCGACACTTGTAGTGCTTTAATATTAAGTATGAGCAAACACGGACATTGTTAAATTTTTAGGAATAACCCTACAGGTGTCTAACGTGGAATAATTAATGTGATGAAAAATTGGTCCGACGTCACAAGGGCTACTGCAAGCTACACCCCGACTGGGTAATCGCGCTTATCTGCTAAAGCGAGAAGCAAGTAGGATTAAATATAATTCGCTAGGTAACTGTTCATTTAGCTTGTGTTGTACAAAAAATGGTGTTTGATTGATTAGCGAACAACTAGAACAGTATTCAACGTTTTTTGACAAAGCAAAGTTTGACATAAAGCAACTCATATAGATCTTTTATATTATGCTGTCTGGCCAAAATACTTATAGTATTTAAAAAAAAAATAGTATATACAAAATTTTGATATCGGGCTTCGTTATGGAGTTATGTAACAACAATAAAATTTGGGTAACTTCATCTATCGGCCATTCGCTACTCCATGCCGGACTGAAAATGTCACAGACACGAAGCGTTCTACATGCAGTAGACACCATTGAAAGCTGTCGACCTTTATCGCGTTCGGCGAGAAACGATATTTTGCAAACACGGAATTCCAGGAAACAACTACTCTGCGGGCTAATGCCCCGACCAGCATTGAATTACACCTGGAAAACCTATAGCAACAGCTAGAGTCATTCGTCAGAAGCCCACCAGACATATACCGGTTTCGAGCTGGAATGACTCTAGCTGTTGCTATAGGTTTTCCAGGTGTAATTCAATGCTGGTCGGGGCATTAGCCCGCAGAGTAATTGTTTCCTGGAATTCCGTGTTTGCAAAATATCGTTTCTCGCCGAACGCGATAAAGGTCGACAGCTTTCAATGGTGTCTACTGCATGTAGAACGCTTCGTGTCTGTGACATTTTCAGTCCGGCATGGAGTAGCAAATGGCCGATAGATGTAGTTAGTTCTACACCGCGTACTCATGGTCCCTTCTGTCGGGTTAGACAGACTAAACAGCTAGGATTATTCGTCGGATACCTTACCTATGGCATACTGATGAGAGCTAATAAGCTCGAAACCGGTATATGTCTGGTGGGCTTCTGACGAATGACTCTAGCTGTTGCTATAGGTTTTCCAGGTGTAGTTCAATGCTGGTCGGGGCATTAGAACGCAGAGTAGTTGTTTCCTGGAATTCGCGATAAAGGTCGACAGCTTTCAATGGTGTCTACTGCATGTAGAACGCTTCGTGTCTGTGACATTTTCAGTCCGGCATGGAGTTCAGTCCGGCATGGAGTAGCGAATGGCCGATAGATGTAGTTAGTTCTACACCGCGTACTCATGGTCCCTTCTGTCGGGTTAGACAGACTAAACAGCTAGGATTATTCGTCGGATACCTTACCTATGGCATACTGATGAGAGCTAATAAGCTCGAAACCGGTATATGTCTGGTGGGCTTCTGACGAATGACTCTAGCTGTTGCTATAGATTTTCCAGGTGTAATTCAATGCTGGTCGGGGCATTAGCCCGCAGAGTAGTTGTTTCCTGGAATTTCGTGTTTGCAAATTTGGGTAAATTAAGTAACTCATAGTAATGCCCACTATTATAGATATGCATCTTCAATTTTTTTCGTTCAGTTCAATTCCTCTCTTATTTTGCTAAAAAGGTATATCATGTTTCTATCGATATCTTGTAACGCTTTTAAGAAAGCTCACATTTTATTAATCCGATTATTCCTTTAAATTTTCGAAATAACATGTTGCTAATGCACCTTCTCATTTTAGCAGGCCAATAAAAACGTATTTACTGCATTTACCAATCGATAGATCGGTCTTTTTCTGTGGCCGCCTCAGTCTCCAGATCTTAACCCCCCGATTTTTTTCTTTGGGGCCTAATTAAACCCTAATTTATCAAACTTTTATATAGCAGAGATGAATTATTTAATCGTATAATTAGATATGAAATGCGTTATTTCGAGAAGAGCAGAGATGTTTGAGACATTTTAGGCATTGACGTTCAAAGGGCACATCCAACATCATACTTAGCAGTTCTAATTTTTTTTAAATAATTTCTACAGAAACAATTTATTTTCGAAAATGTAACTTTAGTATTTTTTGCTACATTAAATTTTAGTTGGTATTAATAAAACGTGATTCTTCTCAAAAATGGTACAAGATATCAATTGAAACATGGTACCTATGTCTTTGTTTCGCAAAATATGAAAGAAAATGAATTGTGAAAGAAAAATATCAAATTTGGCAATGCTGTCAAATATGTTTAGCTTTATTATGTGGATAATTTCATCTGCTCCTGCATAATGCAGTCATACAGGATATCAGTTTAAACTTGGAAATAAACATTTCAATGGGTTATACTTAATTAATTTTTCAACTTCTTACTTTGAAGTGAATAATTCCATAACGAAGTCCAATAGCAAAATTTTTTATATGAAGGAGATTATTAATAATATTTTATAATTTGTTGAACTTGAATAATGTTTAAATAAATTTAAATTTGTTATTGACACCTCAATCAATAAAAAACTATGTGTCTTGTATATTTTACCGTTCTGTGGAGTGAAATGAAAATGAAAGTGATGAAAATGAAACATCATTGGCAACACACTACTAATAACATACGCGTTTTCTTATAGCCGTAGAAAACAAAAATATTATTTGCCTGCACTGTATACAAAATTATTAGAGTTAACTTCAATATTTCAGATATTGTAATATAAAATAGGTAATTAATTTTACTGACATTTAATATGATATGTAATTATAAATATTTATTTCAATAACGGCGATATCACCGACTGCATTTCTTTTACCAACTTTCACCGAATTAAATACAAATCATGTTGGAAATACTACGTGACAAATGCACATAATTGAACCATATAATTAACGGTAATCTCTGTTAACTGTATCAATTATTTTAAATAGGGTATACGTACAAAACATATTTGTAAATAATTAAATGTGACACAGAGATATGAGTTAATGAACTGATAAACATATTATTTGTTTTACTGTCACTCTGAAACGGGTACGTTGATTAGTTGCAAACATTAATAATGGCACTGATTATAGTTCGGTCTGGAAAAGTGAATTGGCGGTTCGCTGCATTTCACACAACCGCGGGGTAAAATTATTATTAATTATCGATTAAATCTGATCAAATAATAAATATTTTCATACAGGCGCTGACTCCTTTAATACCTTCATAGAGAGGACAGGCTCGTAAACGATTCAAATGGAGCGACTAAGGAAAATCGATAGTACATTAATTTGCCAAACCTTAGTTAATTTATTATTTATTCAAATAGCGAATATATGTGGTTTGTAGGATTTCACTACCGGTGTCAAGTGAATGATGTACACTTTCTGGGCTGTTTTGCCATGGTCTATGCTTAACTGCAGACGTTTTGCCATACTTAACAGATTGCATCTTCAGTGTTCCTCGTATCTTGAATTGCGACTGAATGGTTACCGCGGTGACTAAGCCAAGCCACTATTATACTAGTCGGTGGGTGAATCTTGGTTAGTTCAGTATTTAGGTTGACTGGTTCAGATACCCGGTTCACTTGTTTGTTCTTAAGCAAATGCATCCAAGTCTGACTAATCTTCTGTCCTTCTTCCCTGTTCATGTTGTTAGGGTACTGAAGAATCTCCTTCGTGCTAAATTGTAATACTCATTGGTACGAATCAGCACTATAGTGCCTTCTAGTGACATTCTGTGTCCCTCTTTCCAAGCATGTTCGGCAAAGGCGGATTTTTTAGACTCGTTTAACCGTATGTGCCTTTCGTGTTCTTCTTTCCAGATTTCTACAGTTCATTTAGACATTCACACGTATACCTTTTCTATCTGTTACATTGGGGATGTGTGGTAAAGTGATGGTTATAGTAACTTCCACCTCGGGCCTTACTGTTTACTCACGCCTAATGATGATAATGTCGTCCATCTATCTAAGCTTCAAGCTGATCGAAGTGCTTCTTTTTCAAAGTTCTCCATAACGAAATTCAACATTACAGGACTTAGTTGACTACAAGAATTTTTATTATCATATTAACCAGGAACACAGTATCAACTTTAGATCAAGTGGAGCAAGACAAAGTCTTACTATTTTTAGACATTCTGGTAAAAAGGAAGACCTCTGCCGTGGAATCTACTTGAAGAAGACTCATACTAATATATAAAACCATAAAGAGTCTATTCGTATCATTCGACACAGAAACGCTCGGTCATGATGGCCCTAATTCACCGTGCATTAACGTTGGCTGATCAGGACCATTGCCAGGAAGATACCGCCATCCGTAACACGCCTGAACCAGTCAACCTAAATACTAAACTAACCAACCTTGATGCACCGACTAGCACAAAAGATCGACTTAGATACCGCGGTAACCATTCAGCCACCACTCAAGATACGTGAAGCATATGTATGCATATGCACGTTCTCTTGTAGCTGAGGCGACATCAGGTTAGATGATCAGTTTTCATCATAGATACTTATATAACATAACTTTTTGAGATGCTTGAATTATGTAATCTGAGAGCTACTGATCGTTCAAATTTCATCTCTCTGGGTGGATGAACACTAATAATAAAATTTCCTTTTGACTGGTACAGATTATTGTGGATATCGGATAAGAGTGCCATGTATGGTCTTATAAGACTTAAAGAATATACTGAAGTATCAGAATTACCACTGACACTGTTTTTAGATAAAATAATAATCAATAATCCCCTACATTCCCACCTGCATGAAAGAGAAACACATCCTCTCTCCACGAGATTTTTGTAATCGATGATCTAAAGGTCAGTATCAAGTTCCGTTTAACTTTGATCAGTTGTTGTATTAATTAATTATAAAAATTAATTTTTGGTAGTACACCTTTATCACATTTGTAACTTTTTTTGTAAACTTTTTTCGGCCTCGTACTCATAGTAATATTTTTTTTCCTTAAAACATATCCTATCTGCAGTTGCAATTTGCTACACTATTTTAGAAAGATCACGTATATTGCTACAAAAAATGAAATAATAACACAACATAATATGTTAATAATGTGTTCCAAGCATAATACTTTTCCTCGTGGCTGCTAAAGACCATATTTATCTTTCAAAGATGAAATACAAGACTACTTTTAATCAATTACTTTAAAATAGCTCAAGAAGATAATTAAGTACAATTTCTAGCCATTATACTAAGATTTTCTTAGTTCCTAATGGTTCAATATCTTAACGTACTTCCAAATAAGAGCTTCCACGTGATTAATGTTACACTTTTATCACCCTGCAGAATATATGTGATCTCGGTTTTCCGGAAAATAAATTAGATTTGTAAGATTATAATTGATTTCTGCAATATCTAAAGACAAACATTTCTCACTTGAGACAAGAGTTATTCGATAAGAAAGTAGGAGCAAATACCTTTGTCATAAAGTGACTGTGGAATGCAGTTATAAATGGTTTGGTCCAGTTTATTGTAAGCTTGATTTATTGCTGATTGGAAACGTAAAGGTAAAAAGTTACTACACTGGAACAACTATTACCTACAATCTTGACTAACGTGTGCTGAATTCATCATAGTTGTGACTTAAGCTCTATCAATAACAAATTTTCAACTAACGCGAAACAACAAAGCTACATCTACCGGCCATTCGCTACTTTATGCCTCACTGACAAAGCGTCCTACATGGCAGTAGAAATCGTTGAAAGCTAGCGACCTCTACTCTGCGAGGCAATGCTCCGACCAGCATTGAACTACACCTGGAAAATCTAAAGCAAAGGGCTTAAATCACTAGTCAGCAGCCGACCAGACAGATACCGATTTCCATCTTATTAGCTCTCATCAGTATGCCATAAGTGAGGTATCTGACGAATAACCCTAGCTGTTTAAGTCTGTCTAGCTCGACAGAAGGGAGCACGAGCACGCGGTGTAGACAAGCTACATCTAGCGGCCATTCGCTTACTCCATTCTGGACAGACAAGTCACAGACACGAAGCGTTTTACATTGCAGTAGAAATCATTGAAAGCTAGCGACCTCTATCGCCATTTGCGGTATATGTCCGGTGGGCTGCCGACGAGTAACTTTAGCTGTTTGCTATAATTTTTTCAGGTCTAATACAATGCTGGTTGGGGCATAAGCTCTCAGAGTAGCTGTTTTCTGGAATTCCGTGTTTAGAATATACTTTTATCGCCGAATACAATAGGCAACAGTCTTCAATGGTGTCTACTGCTATGTACAAGGGTGAGACATACTGAATGCACCGTGAAGCCAATTTACGGAACAAAGATCTATAGGGGAACATCGTCACTGTTCGATATATGAAATAAGTAAATAAGCGCATGCTTAAAATAAATCAAAATTATAATATATGTGTAGGTATTTATTTCACACATCACCAACCAAGGCGTATTCTGTTTGAAATTAGCGCATGTGCATATCATATAAGTCCCCTTAAATACTCTCCTCACTTTAATTCGGCTTTACCTATACTTCTGTGCTGGATATCCACGTTATCTAGACAGAGTGAGTCATTAATAATGATACATAGCTTAAGGCAGATTGTTGCTCCTTTTCATTCTACAGGATGTTAAAATTGAAAAAATGTTTTAGATATTTTGCTATATTTGTAGTCTTATGTTTCTTGAGGTGGCAATTACGAATATGCAAACAGTGTTGAGGTCACAACTAGGAGGTGCTAGTTATACTGTACTGTCGATGTAAAAATTTGTCTAACATTTTGTATTTTCACTTTTGATTTTTTTTATAATAAACTATTGAACTACCTTCAATTCTAAATAGGAGATGTGTACCTGTTACAAGTCGATAAACTCAACCGTTTTCGAGACACAGACGATTAACAATAAGACGAACACTGTAACAACAGAAAATTTTATTATGTATATCTTAACAAATTATTAATCATAAAAGGTTCTCGAAGTGATAATTTCTGACGTTGAATAAAGTTCTGTGTTGCTTGATAATATTAACCGATTCTTGAATCTTTTCCCGCAGTTGTTCTTGACTATTAATAATGTCTTTGTAAACTAAAGATTTGATATAGCTCCAAAACTAAAAATCCAGCGGATTTAAATCAGAACTACGTGCAGGCTCAAAAAACTTAAGACTAGAATTTTTCAAAACAATCGGTTCATACGTTCTTAAAACATAGCAAAAAATCGAAAACATTTTTTCAACTTTAACATCCTGTAGAATGAAAAGGAGCAACAATTGAATAAGGCATGTTAGGCTCAATCGCTTTATTTTGATGTTAACTTTCAATCTACTCTTAAGCCATGTACCTTTATTAACGACTCACCTTGTACAACAGGGTGATTCACAACTTATCTTAAAAAATATGGGAATAGATGCGTTATGAAAAATATAGTCAATATCGCAAAAAAATGTTTGTAAAATCTGTACAGTTTCCGAGTAAAAAAATATTGAAGTTGTAGTATTTTCAACCTTTACATCGCGGGCTACTTTAGCAGAACGATTTCCTGGTATACATGTGCCAAATGCAATTACTTTTACCGCGGTGTGCAGTATAGCGCAACGCAAGCGTGATACGGCAAATTTGAAACCATAGCGCGGAAAAATCGCGAGTCTAAGGTGTCCACGGCGTATTGCAGCGGTGTGGGGTATCATACATGAAGCTCAATTATATTCGTACCATGTACATTGTACAGATAGCATGTCCAAGCATTAACATCAAGGGATTGGACGATTGGTACCACGCCACGATCTCTCGACTTTAAATCATTTGGATTTTTTTTGTAAGGATATTTAAAAAACTAAAGTGATGATTTACGCAATAACTTACAAGTTCAAAACTGACAAAACGCAGAAATATATGTGTTAGTTTGTAGAAACTGAGTAACACGGGCCCAAAGTTATTAATTAAAATCTCAAATTAATGCTGTTAATAATGAATAACAATAGCGGCAAAAGCAGTTGAATTTGCTGTATAAAATAGGTGTTATAAAATGTTAGTTATTTCTTTCCTAGGGCACACTTTGTCTTGTTAGCTTTAACAGTTTTCAGTGTCGTGATGACGTGTATTTTTATCAAATTGCTTTTTTTGATTTTTTCTTTACAAAATTGTAATTGTAGGAGTCCCCTGTACATTCAAATTATTAATAAGTTTTTAGTCACCCTGTACATATATGGCTATGTAGAACGATTTGTGTCTGTGGCTTGTCAGTCCGGCATGGAGCAGTAAATGGCTAGATGTAGCTTTGGTACTCCGCGAAACTCTTGTTTTGCAAGAAAACTCTTGCTCAACCAACACTAATCATGTTGAATCACCCTCTTAAGTTACTTAGCGCATTTTGGAAACACCCTGTATATCTACCACTTACAAGACAAGCGTACTCGTAAGTTCTACTTTTATCCCATATCCCAGATATATTCGTAGGATAAGCCATAAATCAAGTTGTGCAAGGAAACCTTATTGCATTTGTACAATCGCAGCGAGCTTTTCCGCCTTATTTATTCTACACATTATGCTAAACTATTCCAGGAAATTCCGGCCGATATATTACATGTCAAATGCTCAGGTTAACCGCCGCGTATTCCTAAAATTGAGGAAGCGTAAAACGGGAATACTTGGGCAAACAGACGGAGGCGCGAACCTGACGTGCACATCTAAAATAGACGCTAGTTGCGTATGCTAATGGCTGTGTACACGAAATTATTCCTACGGCATATGCCTGCAGTAATTGCGCTTTTTTAGAAAATAAATTTACCCAGCGTGTGTTATGCTCGAGTGTCACGATGGAGGTAATACGGTCGCACGACACGGAAATAGTGCGAGGTTTCGTAATTCTCCAACGAATTCGTCATCGTTTAATAGAAATAGAAACCTAAAAATACTTGAAAATGGTTATGAAATAAATGCTCCATATTTTTACCACAAAAATGTGATGTTTTGTAAACATAGAAAGCATAATTTAATTACTCTTTTTTTATTTAATTTGAAATTTCTGCCACTCTCAAATAAACGGCATACCTTGCTGAAGTCGGTAGGCGTAACCGTTTTTGAAATAATCCTATTTGATATGCTCAGGCCACCGAGTAAAAACTGTTTTGGTTCCAGGTAAACTGTCTTTTCTGCAGAAAATACAGCAAAATATTGCTTGAAAAAGTTGTTCAGAATCGTAAATTATGGAGATGTTCAAAGTTTCAAGGAGATCGGCGGGGTCTGATGAAACCATTTTTCAACAAAGCACAAGATTTTATCAAAGCAGGCCGATTTTTTAAAAGAATTGCACATCTCCATAATTTACCGTTCTGAACAACTTTCTCAAGTAACATTTTGCTGTATATTCAGTAGAAAAGGCACTTTAACTGAAACGATAACAGTTTTCAATCGGTGCACTGAATATTTCGAATAAGATTATTTCGAAAACTGTTACTCCTAACGACATCAATAAAGTATACCTTTTTCAGATATAACAAGTAGGAGAATCGATTGTTTCAATAGTCAGATGGATACACTAAGCAGCATTTTAAAGAAACATGATGTGCCATAAGTGGCGCCCTCTACTAGTGACGTCAAAATTAGAAACATATTTGAATTTCTCGTCCGCAAAACACCCCGATTTACATAGTTTGTGTAAACATTTGGATTTCTTAAGAAGTTATTTACAAATATCTAAAATAAAATTTTAACTTTAACACCCTGTAACTCCGTTAATAATCAGTTTTGGAAAAAATGTTATAGAAAGAGGTAGCATTTATTTTCGGTCTAGAATTATCTTTTGAATTTTTTACTTATCATTTCCAGACACCCTGTATAACTTTTTCTTAATTGTACCCAAATCTCAACTGCGACTAAAGTGTTTTATAATATGATGCCAATTCTTCCTCCTCTTTATAAAATATGCAGAAATTATGATTTACTTTATACTTTTATTGATATATTTAATTCAAATGTTAAACATATTAAAAAAATTTGTTACCCGGAGTTTTTTAGTTTGTATTTTTTGTTGTTGCTTGGTTTTTTTGCGTAGTATACTACTTTTATATATGTATCTTTTTTGTTATTGTTCATGTATATATGTTTTTTGTTTTTTGTAATTTTATTCCATGATGATATTATACATTATATACTTTTTCTCACTATCCTGTAATTAGGACTTGTTCCTGTTGGATAGTTTAGTTTAAATAAATAAATAAATAAATTCTGGTTGTTTAGTTGCTTTATAATCATTCTCACAATGTGTTTGTGACTTACGCTGCTTCATAAGATTTGTTTCGAAAACGTTCTTATAGTTGTTATAAAGTACCAAATGTAGCTGTTATGAAGCATCTAGTTGGGAGGTGATATACAATTTTTCATAGAATTAAAAATTGCAATAATATACAGAGTGTTCCATTTAAAATAAAGAAGTTGGTGTTGACTTCCGGTATAACCGGAAGTGCTGGAAGCTACATATTTTAGTTGTATTCACCTTTGGGGCAAAATTTGAAATTTTCAGATCAGTATTTTTCCACATACGATACAGTTCCTGGTAGAACACCCTCTATATGGGCAAAACCTATCTACAAGCACAGGTGACAAATAGGTACATCAAATTGTGACCGACGATTTTTTAGAGGAAAATTGTCGTTATATTATCCGGAAATCAGTACGATTTCCGCAGTAATACGTCAACGCAAACGCAATATCAGAGTTGGCAGGGGAAATATATTCCAATCTCGATAGGTTCTCATCCTTCGAAACATTTGACGCGATAAATCATGAACATTTAATACTTGCAGTGGAAAAAAAAATTGGGAAAACACAAGATACTTTTTAATCATAAGTAAAAAGCTCAAGGTGATGTCATTTATTTAGGGAATAGTGTTGGAACTAACAATCTGCCAATTAAATAATAATATGCTGCGCACTGTCCCGCACAAGCTTCTGAGTTCTGGGCTAACCATTAAGATTAGAATGAGGAGTTTAGATATAAAGAGTCTTCCAGAGCTACCGTTAGAGATAAAAAGAGTTATTATATAGAACAGTTTTTGAGTTCAAGAAAGTGCCTTTAACCATTTTATTTTCAATTATGTCAGTATATCGCGGAACTTAAATTTTTTAAATAGAACACCCTGTATATCTCTCTCAGTTTTTAGACTTTCCTGTTTTTTGTAAACATATTTCATTAACCATGTTATATACCTATCATTAACGGTTTACGATATATCACAGTTTACCTAATCCTGATTCAGCCATTTTCCATATTATTGAATTTATGTGATAGGCATTGATTACACATCAAGACAAAAATTTCTAAATATACTCGTGTGACAGTTTAACCGTATGTAATTTAATTTTTGACTCTCTATTTAGTTGACCTTGAATATTTACAAAATAAAAAAACTTTTAAGGAGGTATGGATTGTGTCAAAATGAAATTTGAGCATATTTTATGATAGTTATGTTATTGTTTTTTCTTTGTATTATTCCCAAGATTACTTATTATATAAATGTTACTCTAAAAAAGGTTTATATATTATCTCAAAAATGGTTAATGATAGGTATATGATAAAAAATATGTTAAGAAATAAAAAGAGAATCCAAAATATGAAAAATATACACAGTATTTCATTTAAAAAGTTACACGGTGTTCCTGAAAATATTTAATTCAAACTTTGAGATATTCTTTAGAAGCATATGCGTCATTAAAAAACATATTTTAGAGACTTGGTAATTTCCGGTCAAACCAGAAGTGCCCATCAACTTTCTTTTTCCTAAAGGAACATCCTATATATTTTTAAATTTTTGGATTCTAAGTTTCAAGTTCTCTAAGTGAGTGAGCCAAAAGCTAGCCCTCCACTGCGACACTATGGTCTATTGTGGCTCACATACTTATTACACTTCACCCAACAGGTTTTAGTCTCTTTATGAAGCCAATAACCTTGTTGGGTGAGATTATGTCCAGATCTTCTGGCAAGAGATGCATTTTGCCAAATATAGTAAATCTGGTCCGTTATCCAGTCGGACAGTAACATAACATTTGTTCTGTCGATTCGTCACTTTCTAAACACAACCGGCACTCGGCCTCCTCAGCCAGGCCCAACTTGTGCATGTGACTCCTTAACATGCAGTGCCCAGTATACAGGTCAGAGTCTTTAGGTCAAGCCTATTTAACTCTAGCAAATTTTTAGCTCTCTTTGTCGATGTGCCCCCTATGAACGCTTTCGAGTTAGCTAATCTTGGCAGATCTCGCCAGTACTCCCATACTTCTTCCTCCGCCCAGGTCGGGTCGAGATGACTGCTTTGCAGTAGCCGAAGCTAAGGCAAGAGCCGGTTCCGAACCTATAAAGTTGGAAGATGCACCCTGCCTTGCTAACGAGTCCGCTGCCTCGTTTCCCTGGATACCTGCATAATCAGGTATCCAAACCAGGGTTACTCTGTTGCTTGTACCCAACCGCTCCAGAGCCTTCCATACCGTTCTTGAATTACACCGGTAGGATCCAAGTGCTTTTAAAGCTGCTTGGCTATCAGAAAAGATTTTTATCGTAAAGTCTAAGCTTTTCCTGCTTCCATGCACACAGTTCGATGGCATAAATTTCTGCCTGAAATATAGTTGCATATTTGCCCAGGCTTACGAATAGCCTGGTGCTTGGGTTACAACTATACACTCCAACTCCAACACCCTCTGGGGTCTTGGAGCCATCGGTGTACTATCCGCCTTTAGGAGGTCAGTTTTACCTCGCTCCCATTCCTTCCTCCGAGGAAAGAGAATTTCAAAAGGCAACCTATAGTTGATTTTTGTAGGCATAACATCTGACTATCGATAATTTTTGGATTCCTCGTGTTATTTAAAACGTGTGGTATAACCTTTGCCATTTGATTGTTAGCTCTTCAACATAAGCGATATACTAATCTAGGCATCCGCTAACTGTCATGTTCATAATATTCGTAGAAAACGGAATATTGCTATAATTTTCAATACTTTTGACAGTTAAATTGAATATAAATTGACAAATCTTGACATAATTAGTGTTGTTGAACATGCGTTTATTAAACCATTAACACTAAACACAACAATAAAACTACACACCAAGTAAGCGACATTTTTAGCTATTCTTTGTCCTGAAATTGCAGTTCTCCAGCAACGATAATTTGTGACATTTAATTTGTCAAAGTGAAATATAGTAACCTGGCTTCCTTAATTT
This sequence comes from Monochamus saltuarius, assembly GCA_025584915.1. Classification (NCBI taxonomy): domain Eukaryota; kingdom Metazoa; phylum Arthropoda; class Insecta; order Coleoptera; family Cerambycidae; genus Monochamus; species Monochamus saltuarius. The sequence goes on from CM046721.1 coordinate 22,013,572, forward strand.
ACTTATATTTGCAAATTTCTCAATTAACTCAATACCAGACAACTTTTAGGAGATTGCACGAGAATACTTTTTTAATACAAAATTGATCGGAAATGCTAAAAATTCTTGAAATTTAAGAAATATCAGTGGAGTACTTTTTTTAAATATACCCTGCCCACTCAGTAACTACATACGTCACCAAAGTTCATAATTGTTCTAGTTGGAAAAGTATCACCGCCCAAAATATTATTAAATAATCTTTCCTCTATTTAAGTTATGGATAAAAAATACAAAAAGTATAACTCCCAATATTAAGCTTTGATTAAAAAATGGTTATATAACAAACTCCAAATATTTTCATCGATAAAAATATGTCAGCGAAGTTTGGCTAAAGTTATCGCTAATACCCTGTATACCTAAAATATATTCAATTAGACTGATATGTTGATCAAATCATAAAAGCTACAGTTTTTATTTCATTTTGGCGAAATTCATCTTAAAAATAAACAAAATGCTTTTTATAAATAATATACTTTTTTAAAATATTTCCACAAAGCAAATTAAAATTTTATTGTTAATTATTTTCTTATACATTTTTGCTATCTCTTTTTAAATAACTTTTACAAATATGGTGCTAATTATCTTTTATTATTAAGATTTTCGTAGAATTATTATACGGCTGCTTATGTTCATTTTATAGTCTTCAAAATGCACGTGGTTTTATGGCCCTTAAAAGTATTTTTATAGACGCGAAGTATTTCTTAAGACATTACCTGTGCCAGTAGGTACCATCACATCATTTTTTCTACATTAAAATACATTTATTACAAGAAAATTACCTATATTTTCTTCTTTATAAATAGTCACCTACCTATATCTTAAATTTTATTATTTGATTAAAGTGGTAGTCATTTTCTTAACGTATTTTATATAATATTGTTAATCTGAGCATGGAAATTTTCTTGTGAGTCTGCACATATACTATGACTAAGTACAAATATTTTAAAAAGGGATAGAGAAAAATATGAACGTTTGACGTTTAGAGAGTTAGGTAACCACCAACTATTTGTTGTCATAATGAAAACCCTATGTATTTACTTTTGTAACTTTCTTGTTTTTATTGCCTATTTTTGTGATTTTAATTCAACGTTTAATAGCACCAAATTATATAAAGAAATTTATGTCGGCTATAGATATTTTGCTATAATAAAGTTCGTAGTTTGTAGTTTTAGGTTATCGGACAAGATTTTATAATTAAAGACTGCCACGGGTGCATTCAAAGTTTTCCATTATCTATTAATATTCCTTTCGTTCCATTTTCTTAGGCATTTTTAACTGTACATAAAGTGTGTGTTTTAATGGGTAATTCTGACGGACCTGAGTGGAAATGCAGTTTTGAGGAAACTACTTATGGAGTATATGTTTTATTACTGCATACTAATTCAATATATATGTATTTTCTTTTTTATATAGGAAAATTATTCGAATTGTATGTACGTACCTATACTTAGGAAGTTCATTTGGAAATTTGGAAATTTGTATATTTGTAAATAAAACATTATTTATTATTATTAATAATAAAGAATTTTCACTTTTACTTGTAAAACTCTGTCAGATGTCACACGTTTGAAGCCTAAAAGAAATGCAATTATAAAACGTAATTCTGACTATCAAAACATTTGGAAATATAAACTTGCAACCATGTCCATTTCATTGCACATGATTTTTCACTTATAATAGCAGAGCCACAAGTGTCTTTAGAAAACTTCACTTTGAGAATAATAGTCCCTATACCTAAATAAGGATTCCCTAAAACGCTTCGTTTCTACATTTTTGTTTATTTGAAAACTGTATTTAATTAATTTAATGGAAATAAATACAAAAATAAATTTCGAAAATCATATTACAGCAAATGTTCGAAATGTTAATGATTTTGTTCGATACATAATAAATGACGGTTTTCCACAATATATATCTAACTTGCTTGTAAACAAATTCACACCTGAAAGTGATTCTAATGTTGACAATTAATTACGTTTATTACAGTTTATAATCGTGTGCAGTGTGCGTGTGTGCATAGCCTATAAAAAAAATAAACAATTAATAATTGTTGCAGATTTAAGGTGCCCTTTAGTTTCACAAATCAAGAATACGCAGATATTCACTTCATTATGGATTTGCCATGGGAATTTAACAGAAGCTGCTAAAGAATATCTATTTTGATTGAATTTTTGAACTATTTAATTTAGTTATAACACAATGTTTAAAAATTATGATTTGACTTCTAAACAATATTTTCTTTTTTTATTGAAAACGTCACATCCTATCAACTTCGGACATGAGGGCCTCGCCCTTTCATATTTTTCCAAAACTTTTGCAAATTTCAATTTGGAAATTTTTTACAAATATATTCATAGATACACCGCTCTATCTCCACCGCTGGAATTAATATGCGATTTTCGGTGTCGAATTATTTGCTCTCTAATATTGCCGCAACGTGACGATTTTTTGTCAGTGGTTATTTCGTTAAAAAATAAATAAATCAAACAAAAATAAAATTGAGGGCTTGTATCTCAGAAACATTTTAGAATCTACAGGGTGTGCCGAAATAGTTGAAACATAGAGCAAGAGTAGATTCCTAACGATAAAATAATGCAATGTAGCCAAATGTACCTTAGTCAAAAGTTGATGGTTAAAAAGAGACAGTGTCAAAGTTAAAATTTTAATTTCGATATTTGTAAATAACTTTTTAAAAAATCCAAATATTTGCATACATTTTGGAGATCGGGGGTTTTTGAAGGCGAGAAATTCATATCTGTTTCTAACTTTGACGTCACTAGTAGAGGGCGCCACTTTTTTGAGGCTTTGTGTATCCATCTATTGAACAGTCGATTGTCCTAACTTTTTTATTTGCAAAAGTTTTTTAAATAACCCTATTGGAAATATTCAGTGCACCGAGTAAAAACTGTTTTGGTTTTAGGTAAAAAGCCTTTTTGGCTGAAAATACAGCAAAATGTTACTTCAGTTATTCAGAATGGTGACGCCATGCAAAATTACAAGGTTTGATGAAACCGAATTTTCAACAATGTTTTCATCACAACACAAAGATTTCATCAAAGCAAAAAAAAGGTCGATCATCCTGTAATTTTGCATTTATTTCCGGACAGCCTATATAGGAACTTCTAGTTTCAAAATGACGTCTTCTATTGACTCTTGAAGTTCAGGTAATTAAATGTGAGAAACCCTGTATAGACAAACATATCTAAGTACCTATTTAATAATAACGAGGGACATTATCGGTCAGTGGTCGCGCGGTTTAAGGCGTTGGTACTTGAATCGAGGTGACTAGACGGAGTTGGTTCGAGCCCAGCTGCCGGTAGACCGTATATGGGCTATATTCGTGGAGAGGATTGGCACCCTCTCTGTGGGTATGGTAGGGTGGAATAATGTTAGCTTGGGTCAATGTGAGGGATTGATGCCGGTTGATATTTGACTACCCCCCTAATTAATGAGGTTTTCCAGGTTTTCCTCATTCCTGCACTGAATAGTGGTTAGGGCCTACCAACGTAAGTCGTTCCTGGGCGCAAATGCGGCCTGCTTAATAATAATATGCCTCCCCCTCTCCCTCACAAGTCTACTACTTCTGGGATAATCACTGTGATTAGAATGAGGGTAGAGATATTATTATTATTATTAAAATAAAAAATATGTATTTGTCTATTTAAGTATATAAATCATATAGAAACTATTTTTAAATGTTATGTATTTTCAGTGTTAAGACGATTACATACCATAATCGAAGATAAAAGTAAAAAAGCTGCAAACTAATATGCATATGAATCTATTATAAAGTATGTTACTGCGCAGATTTTATAGGTAATTTGTGGGAAATAAAAGATCGGCACCACTAATCAAATTACTCAGCGATTTAAGGATCATGGACTATTACGGATAAAGAAAAGATAAATTCAATGTCAATTATTGCTATAAAGATTTTAAATACAGAAATAAAAAATATATGCCGTCATTTGTCGCAATTATAAAATTGAAAAGACACAATAACTGATATTTTAATATAGATACAATGTGGTTACACGAAAACGTTAGATTCGGCTGTAAATTTGCTATTATAGAAAATCGGAAAACTGAATGTGCATTGCTTGACTTATTTTTCACAAAATTTGCAATTTTTTTTATCAAACAAAAAAAGCAATCGTGTATTTCATCTACAAATATATTGATAATAACTTTGTTTTTTCTATGAAATAGAAATAGAAATAGATTTATTTATCCTTTCAGACATATTATGTATAGGACAAGTCAAGTAGGAAATGCAGAACACACTCCCAAAACAAAGTACACATAATGTAAGCGCATTAAATAACATACACAAAAAGCAATAAACTCACGAAGAACACTCATTATGTAACATAAAAGATGATTGAAAATAATCATAGATCTTTATTATCAAAATATTCGTTGAGACTGTAATAACATTTAACTAGTAATAACTTTCTAACTTCTCTCTTAAAAGTATTAGTATTTAATTCCTTCATAGATGAAGGAAGGTGATTAAATACTTTTAATCCTAGATAGGACGGACAATATTCAAATTTAGAGGTTCTATGTCTAGGTAATACAAACAAATTTGAATACCTCGTTGCATATTTATGATACAATGAACTAATGGCATATTTATGTATACTTTCCTTGATATACAACAAATTGCGAAAAATAAAAATGCATGGAAAAGTCATGATTTTGTGATTAGCAAATATTACTTGCTTTATTTTAGATATAGCATAATATAGTTAATTAAGTTTTTTAACCAGTACACTAATATGTTCAGACCATCTTAGGTTATTATCAACATACAGACCCAAGAATTTTGTGCATTTAGTAGACGTTATAATTGTATTATTCACAGTGAACTGCAATGAGAGCTCACGAGCTGCATTTACATTATGAAAATAGATGCACTCAGTTTTCCCAATATTTACAATTAGCCCATTTTTCTCACACCAACTTATAAATGACTGAACAAGTGTTTAAGTTAACAACTGGAGTTCATCATGTGTCCCGGCTGAGACCGCCAAGGATGTATCATCCGCAAAAAGTGTTTGCATTATTAATATTTGTAGGTAAATCATTAATGAATAATATAAAATTAGCGGTCCCAGCACAGACCCCTGAGGAACTGCAGTGTTCACATTGTGAAGATCAGAACTGTAGCCACATATCTTTACAAACATCTTTCTGTAAGAAAGGTAATCAACCAACCAGTCAAGAAATACTCCACGAAATCCCAAATTAAAGAGCTTATCTTCTATAAATTTAAAGTTTAAGCAATCGAATGCACGAGATAAGTCGAAAATAAGGCCCGCAACCTGATTACCATTATCTAATTCGGTATATATACTTTCAATCAGAGTACATGCAGCTGATTGTGTTGATTTGCTTGCTCTGAAGCCATGCTGTAAATCATTGAGGATCTTAAATTTGTTTAAAAAGCTAAAAATTTTGTCATATATAATTTTTTCAAATACTTTGGACACCTTGTAAGTATACATCGATCAAACTACATACTTTTTAAGTCCTATTGCAAATTATAATGTAATAAATAAAAGGCTGAAAAACATAACAAAGGCATCAAGTTCACTTGAAAAAGAAGAAATCACATCATAAATAATAAACAACGATATTTAACAATTGGCGAGCTTCCAAACGAGTAGCGTTTGCAGCGTTGCCACGTAGACCTTTATTTCGAAGTTAGTTAAGAAATTTGTCACACGTTGGCAGATGTAATTATACAGGGTGGTTTGAAAGTCCGTCAGGAAACTCTGTGAAGTGATTCTACGGATTAAAATAATAGCAGTACGTAATGAGCATTTTTTTCGAATTGTCAATTGTTTGCAAGTTACAGCTTCTCAAAGCTATTTTTTTATATTTAAATAACTTGTTTACCTAGTTTAAACAATTACTCATAACATTTATTCGAAGCATGGCAACTTGATTAATTTCAGAAAGAATTATTACAAATTTGATAATGAATAAATTACAGTTACAATTACGGTTACATTTATCGGCTTGAATAATGAGTACATGTTTTTTTTTATAAAAAAATGAACTTTGACAAGCTGTAACTTGCAAACAATTGACAATTCTAAATTCATAAACTTCATTACCTATATACTGCTTTTATCTTAATTCGTAGAATCACCTTCCGAAGATTCCTGATGGACTTTCAGAACACCCTGTATATTAATTTACTTCTTTGGAGGAAATATTGGCTTTGTTTATTTTTGGATATATTCCCTCTATTTTTATTATTGCTCTGAGGTTAGTACCAATTTTATCTCACGATGTGGTTTGTGATATAAACTTTTAAAATAGAAGAAACTTATTCTTGATAAAAAATTACGATCCAAGAACAAATTTTAAGTAAAATGGCGACATATTTTTTCAAATATTGAAGAATATCATATTATACATAACTAAAGCTACTCCAAATACGATTAACTACAAATAGTATACTACTTTATACTCTAAATCAAATTAAAACACAGTAAATGTAAATCAGAAGCCCGTTGACTTTACAGACAATAATTTTATTAATATAATATGTAAGTAGTTTGAAAGCATGGAAGAGCTATATTTCAGTTTCAGAAAGTTAGTTTTGATTAAATTCTCAATCATCGATAGCACAAAATGTATTTAGAATGTAAGCTATACCAAAAATAATTAATTTGATCAATAACGAGTGAATATATTACTCAGTGAATCTGCTACGCTTATTTATTATTGAACACATTTTCGTTCAAGTTCAATGTAAATTGTCTTCGGTACGTTTTTACTATAAAACATGTGGCGCAAGCAATACGAACGAAAAAACAAACATGTTAATGGGAAATTTGAATTTGACGCGTCTATGAGGCTAAGTGTGTAATTCGTATGAAGTAGGTTTATTACTACACTACGTCTAAATATAACAATACCAAAATAGAAGCGCTTGTAAAAATGAACAGAGCAGGGTTTATTGCTCTTTCTGGATTAATGTGATAGAATTTAATTATGCTCCATCATTGGTTATTTAAGCTATGAGTAAACTCAATGGCTCCATTAATGTAATGAGATACCTTTTCCCAATTTTAAAATACATCCAGAGAAATGAAACAAACATTTTACATTTACTCTTTGCTCGTTGCCATAATGCATTTACGTACTTACGTGCTGTTATTATGACAGAGTGGCACTTTATTAATGAAGCAAGAGTATTATAAACATCATTAAATAAGAAATATTGCACTTGCTGTTCGTTGACCTTGTTGTAGGGATCTTATTAGCATTATTGCTGTTTGATAGATTTTGACCCATAATGGGTCTTTATTTCTGACATGATCTTTTTCGAGTAAACTAACCTATCTTACAGCACCAGTTTTTGTTCAAAATAAAGAGTCCAAGTTTATAACTTCATGGTCAGCTAATTGATACTGTTTCGTTTGGAGGCTTGTCGCAGTTTAGTCATTATATTAATACTTATGGTATTACTTTAGATTTAGTTTTCAGGAATGATTGCAATATTTGATATATGCATGAATCTACATCTTCGTTGATACCGGTTAATGAAAACAATAATACTCTAGAGTTTATTATTAAATTGTCTAATGATAAGCCTACTATAATCTTGCAGCAGTGTTTTAATTCATATAATTTTCGATTGGCAGATTATACAGCCATTAATTCTGCTCTATCAATTTCTCTTATCTTCTCTTATCAATTAATTGAACATCAGGACATGTGTAACTCTTTATCTCAGTATTTTATATCTTCGTTTAATAAGTCAATTAATAATAATAATAATGATGATGGTAACACTTCTTTTCAAAATAATAACCAGGTTAGTAATTATCATATTATTAGTAAAAAAACTAACTCAAAAAAATTAAGTCTTTATCAAAAAAGCTGCAGGGCAAAATAACTTACCTACGAATTTCTTCATGCAATATTTTGATGGAATCTCCAATGCTTTATTTTTAATAAATCTTATTTGGAAGGTCACTAATATTTGGAAAAAAAGTACATATTGTTCCTATTTCTAAGTCTGGCGATAGGCATTTTATTGAAAACCGTCCTATATCAAAACTATATATTGTAGCCAAGCTCCGTTATCTGGGATTTTTTGTATTATGTCGTAAAATTATGCTTAATATGGGACAGAGTCTTTACTCGATTGGTTTCATCGTATCTTTTAAATCGATATCAAGCCGTTAGAATTGGTCAACATATCTCATTTTTCATTAGTAACTTCAGATATCTCCCAAGGGTCGCACTTGGGACCTCTGTTATTCAACATATATATTAATGATATAGCTGTGTTAAGTTTTCTAAATTTTTAATAAATGCAGATGATCTTAAAGTAAGTAATATTTATGATGTTGAAATAATACAGAAAGACTTAAATACTGTGATGACAGCTTATATATAAACTTTAAAAAATGTCATCATATTATATTTCCTTACCTAGTAGACACAAAAATCAAGTCGTAACAAGCTTGTTGTTGTCAAATTATAAATTGCAGAAAATTACACACATTTCAGTACTGGGTATTATTTTTGATAGTATGATGATATTTGATCGTCATATCAATTACATTTCTGCATAACCGAACAGAATGTTTGGTTTCTTATGCAGAAACTGTTGATTTTCCAAAGCCATATACTTTCCGTATTTATTAAAGTAAATTATGCCACAGTAATTTGAAATCCGCAATATTTCGTATTATATAATTATCAGCTTGAAAATATCTAAAATAAATTTATAAAATATGTAAATGTTAAGCTCTATCCTACCATTGTAAATAGCTCTATAATAAAAAAGAAATTAAACTTAATATATCTGGAGAATAGAAAAGGTATAACCGATATTAAATGTATTTATAAAATTATTATAATTTAATTGATTCATCTGAAACTAATAATTTGATAAACTTTATAGTTCCATCGTATGTAATCAGAAAAAAAATATATTCCATTGTGAACATGCTAACATCAATTATTCATTGAATTCTACCCTAAGCAGGATATTTTTTCTGTATCAATGTATTCTTGAGATAAGACCCTCAAGAAGTAACATAACTGTAAAATAACCAGAAGTAGTTAAAAATACGTAGCAGCGAGTAACTATGTTGTATGAACCTATTTATACAACAAAATAGCAAATTTGGTAGCGGCTACGTAATAGTTACTGCTTGAAGGTTCCAGTTTCAGTTAGTATTACTTTGGTGCTAGTTGGGATATTTTGTGAATTAAAAAAAGAAATCGCCAAGACATCTTCGAGTGATTTTGCAGCATTATATCTAACACATGCCCTCATACGACGACATTACAAAAACGGCTATTCACGCTTTTAGATTATTGATATCCGGCCTCTACCAATGACTTTGAAGCATTTTATTTCCATTATCCATTATTTCCATTATTTTTGACGATTTTTAGAATTATTTGCGTGTAAATGACCGGATTTATTTGGATGTGGAACAAAAATACTGGTAAATCATTGGGAGGCAATTATAAATAATGCAAATAATTATTTAATCTATTTGAATTCAATGAAAATGTTCAAATCAGAGGACTTCGTCTCCAATGTTGGAGTTTATCTGATGAAGAGAGCACTATATCCCTGAAACTTCCTGATAAATTGTTTATCCATTGACAACATTATCCGTAAAGAATGTATAGTTGATAAGTCAATATATGGTACCCATGCACAATGGATTTTAAGCTAATTTCTACCGAAAAAATAAATACTAAAGTCGTTCAATGCAATTTAAGATACGGTAGCAACTTAGCCTACCCTATAATTTACAAACTATTCTATTACGGTGGTCTTGATGTAGCCGCCAGCTTTTTAGTGATTACACTGACGACCCTAAAAACCATTATCGTCATGCTCATGGTTGTTAAAGACTAAATTGAATTTCAAATACCTAATATCGGCATGCAATATACATACATTCCACAAGCCACAAGACGGAGTTACTGATTTTTTTATAATTAAAATTTACAAACTACGTAAGTATATACATATTTATATAAAAAGTGCAAGAAGGGATTAATTAATGATGCCTTTACCGAATTTCTTTCTTTTTATTACTGTTATAATGTTAATAAATCAGAGAGTAAGTCAGAATGATCTATTATTCCCTAAGTGGCGGGAGCAAGTGTGAAGCAACCAACGCAAATCGTATAATCGATGGTAATGAGCCTAGTACCACCTGACTACAGCAAGCATAAATAATATTATTTATTAATATACCTTATACAGAATGTAACAGCAGCGTTGCGACAAACTTTCAGAGAATTCTTTCAAAAAAGTAGAGAAATGCAAATAAAACATTTCTCCATAAAATGATTTCAGAGCGATGTATGGACTTTCAATACTGGCCAACAAATTTCTTGATAATTACATGCGAACCTTTGAAGACATAGCCGGTACAGAAAAGTTACTTTATAGTGCATATGAACAAAACTAATCACTAATGCCAAAGTTGAAGGAACATGAACTATCCGTTATAAGAAATTAAAAGGAATGTTACATTGATAGTATTATGAATGGTAATTTTGCAATGTACAAAAATTACTGTAAAATTACCATAAGTTTACATGACTCAAATGACAGTAATTTATGTAATATACTAGAAAGGTGAGCAGATCTGCTTCCGCCGATTTGATCTTTCTCTCGTGCCTGCGACACTGGTAGTATACGTATTTGAACACTGCACCACGGAGTCTCTCATTAAGCTCTTCTAATATTGACACATACGAATATTGGACTCCTCACAGATGTACACAATAACTTTTGAATTTTTACATTAAATTCGTTCGTCATAAAACTGTTCGTAATAGATCGAAATAGGCATCAGACGACAGCAAACGACCCAGAAAAGAGTTGAGAAAGTTAACATAAAATGATGAGGGATTTGTCAAAGTCAGAGTCAGAGAGATATTCGGACAGAAAATTTGTTGACAACAAAAAATCAAATAAATCGCAGCACAGCAAAACAATTATTTGTTATTTTTTTTTAATTACCGACTTTTGAGAGCAGATATCACGAAAACGGTGCTTCATAGCGAAAAAATGGCTAGAATCAATCTTGTACAAAATTTTTCGCTACGACTTACTGTTTTCGAGTTATAAGAGAACAAAGAAAAAGGGGACCTTTCAACCCTCCTCACCCCTGAAGCGGACGGGCTAGGGGCGGGGACATTTTCTATGTTTACGTCCTAACTACTCCAAACATATTCCCGCAGAGAAATATTTTCCTAGTCTCAATGCACGCTACAACCCCTTCGTTGCTTAGACTATTAAATGATTAGATGATTTATCTCACATGTCAAAAAATAATAACATAAAAATGACTGTTAGAACAATACATATACAATTATACATCCATAAAATGTTGATTGATAAGTTGATCGTCAGAAGCGAAGCACTGATACATTTGCCGACTATTATTAATGACTCCCAAGGCTCACCAGTCCAATAAACAGATTTTTTTCTTTTAATTGTTTACAAAATTGTTTACAGCCTACCGCAATTTCGTCTGAGTAATACGTCATACTTAATTTATATCCCTAATACAATTAACTAGCAGTTATTTACGGACTGTGACAGAGGTCTGGTGGCACCCTTCCTCGATTAATTCTACGCCTACTGCTGTTTGTTCAGCAAAATCTAATTAATAATCGCAGTAATTATAACAGATATTAAACAAATGACTACTATCCTCAACATGAATAAATTTGACTCCAACAGTGAATTGCAGAAAAATGCGCTTTAAATTGTCTTATTAGGAAGTTACAGCTTTTTTATTTGTAAATAACTAGTTAAAAATTAAAATTCGCGATACTGGAATTGATAATATCCTATCCTCCACCTCCAACTTAATATTTATAATAAACTTTATGGAATGCTGACATAAGTTCTATTATTTTTTTTTAATATATGAAATGCAAAAACGATTGTAAGTGGCGCCCTCTACTAGTGAAGTCAAAATGAGTTAAAAATTCTAATTTTCCGTGCCAAAAAACATAATTGTGCCAATTTTTTTTTAATACTACGACAGGTTTTAAAGTTAATGAGATATTTCAAAATAAAATTCTAGCATTGAACGCCCTGTATTTTTGAAAACAGCAACATTTGGATAACGCATATTTGGCTCAATCGACTTTTTTTGGTCACCAGTATCTCCAGCTCCGACATTTTCCAACCTTTCACAGACACCCTGTATACCTAAATACTAGTGCTGGCAAAAACCGGAAAAAAGCGAAACTGATTAACCGGGTTCCGTAAAAACCGATTTCAGATAAAACCGGTTACCCGAAAAGTGGTGAAAACCGGATAATCAAAACCGGTTATTCGAATATTCGATTAACCGAATAACCGGTTATTTGAATAACCGGTTAGATTGACAGATGGGGTAAACATTTTTTTATGAAGATTTGGCTACTTAGGTAATTCGATACACTTTTCAATGAAAATAATTTCAACGCTATACGACTTCCTGTTATACCAGAAGTAAGTACCAACTTTTTTATTTTAAATGAAACGTCGTGTAATTTCTACATTTTTGAATTCTATAGTAAACTTTAGTGTTACTTTATAATTATATAACATTTATCATTTAGCATATGCTCGTATTATCAATATATCATAGCTAACTATAAAAATTCATATTTCAGAAACAGTGAAAGTGGGAATCTTTATTTTTAGGTCAAGCACATTTGAATTTCCTCAAGTTTGTCAATTAATTTTTTCATAGAAAGTAACCACCGAATAATCGATTATCCGATTATTCGGATATTTAATTCGAATGAACAGATTTACACTCAGATTATTGAATAATCGGTTATTTGAAGAATCGAATAACCGATTTTCCAGTTTTGTAAAAATCCGAATTGTCCGAAACCGATTAACCGAACTATCCAAAAAACCGATTTCAGTTGTCAGCACTAAAATCGGTTACTTGAAGAATCGAATAACCGGTTTTCGGGTTTTGTAAAAAACGGAATTATCCGAAATCGGTTAACCGATTTCGCTTGCCAGCACTACTAAATACAGCAGTGCGCTTTGGTTCTCATCTGTATAGAATGTCCATGCATTCGGACAACGCAGTACATATATTTATTTAGAAGAGTTAATTTGTGATTTGTAATATTATTAGGTGTTATTGTGTAAATAAACATTGGTATTGAATAGAGTTGCAAAATAGACTCGTAAAATGGATACAGAAAGTACATCTCACCGGACAAATGGAAGTATTGCATATGTCATTATGTCCGAATACAGCATAAAAAATATTTCAGCGTGTCAAATATTGAAAAGAAAAATGTGGGGTAGGGTGATGAAACGAGATGAAAGGAAGTATTGCAATATTGTTTGTGTGTGAAGCCATTTTAATATACGTTCAATTGGAAATATAGATAGGTTTAAGTTTATCGGAAAAATTAAAATGTAAAGTTGCAAATAATCAATTAAACTTTTCAATTAAGCTAAATCAAACTTACATTTTATCTCATTTGTTGTATTCAACGCTTCATTTCGATTCCAAATAACATGTTCTGTATTTGCTCCTGCCATTTATGGTGATGTAGAAAGTTATTTGAGACATTTATAAAATTTTGCTACCTGAGTTCACTACATTAAGTTACCTGTTTTATTCTGAAAATATAATAAATAAAAGTAATAAATAAAGATTTTTTAAATGTTCATATTTAAAAGAAAATTAAATCAGTAGTAAACACCAATAAAAATTTATTAAATTAATTTTTAAAAATTAATAAATATTAAATATCATTCATTATTTTTATTTATTAGAGTAAAGTCGGCATATATGGAATATACCGGGTAATATGGAATATCCGTTAGTTTTTAAACGAAATGTTCCATCTGTTGGATAATGGCAATATTAGCATGATCATCGGTATTGTGGATTACTACTATAAGTATACCCAGTAGGTAAAACTTCATATGGTTGCAAAACGTGAGTTTGTGATTTTACTGTATTTAATGTTTCTGCATTACTAAAGAACGTACTTTGTTTGAATTTGTTGTAAAGAATTTTTTTTTATTACAAGGTGAGTTTGCTATAATATAATTTAGTTTAGCTATTGACACTTTAGCCCAATAATTTTATTCAAAAAAATTTTGTAGTGGTATTTGTGTACGTTTACTTTGGCGGCTAATATGGAATATTCCATATTATCCGTCTTAATGGTATTCCATATTACCCGATGTTTTTAATTTATTGCAAATATTTATTTTTACAGAACTGTAACTATGTTTTTGCCAAAAAAAAAACAGTGATGTTCTGACGATATGCAAAAAGCTATAGAAGCAGTGAGAAGCAAAAGTTTGGACTATTTAACCTCATCAAAATGATTTAATGTTCCAAGAACTACACCTTTTCGTCTTTCGGCTTTAAAATCATTACAGCGACACTGAACAAGGAATAACTTGAACAATCAACTAATAATAGTTCACGAGAAAAAGTTACTCGAAAAATTACCGGTGAAACTGGACCTAGTGGATTGAAAACAAAAAAGCAGAATCCAGAAAACAGGTTTCTTCTAGCTCTTCTGAATCAGAAAATATCCTTGAATTTGATGATTTATCTGATGATGACATTAAGTTATTACATTACAAAGCCAGACAGTAATGATGCGGAATGTATATTTTGTCAAGAAAAATTCTTCATGTGCCAATTTAGAGAGATATGGGTGATGTGCGTTATCTGCAATAGTTGAGCATTTACGACTGCCGAAGGAGATAATTTTGTATGCGATTTTTGCAAATAAATATATGTATATATTGTTATATTTAATTCGTTGGGCGCCAATTAATAGTGATATTCAATTTGAATTGTTTGTCTTTCTATTTTGTACTGTTTTGTGTTTATGTATGTCTCTTTGCAGAAAAAAAATTTATTTATTGGGCTACAAAGCTGTATAATATCTTTTCTAGTTTATTCAACTACCCTGGCTGCTTGTAGAACATAGACTCTGATAGTCGGTTCGCTCGTCAAGTCAAATCTTATTACAACACACTATACCTTATTTTATCAAATAAACATCATTCCACAATTGACAATGTTTATTTTATACGAGATTGTTGTCTAATACTTATTAAAGAATATTTTAAATTTTATATACATTTAATTTATAGGTAAAAGATTTTTAAATGCAGTTGCATATTAAAGGTTACCTATCTTTAGGACTTAAAATTCTTAAAATTATAGAACAAAGTTTCTTAAACTTTCTTATTCTGTGGCATTATCTTTACTGATGTTCACTGATGCTGATTATAGGTACTATATTGTAAAATGATTCTTATTGTGACAGATGGTCCACAAAATAACAAAATTTTTATAGTAAATGGAAACGTGACTATTATTAACTATATGGTAAGTAACTTTATTGTTTTATGAAAATTCTGAGTGTGTGACTGTCTTTTTGTTGAATTTAATGGCTAGCTAGAGTTTATTTTCTTTTATTAAATTACATGCACATAAAATACCTGTATTAACGTTGATATTTATCTTCTACTGGAAATCTTCTAGAAATCCCTTATAACTGTGATACGTGGCTACAGATGTTGGAGAATGCTTCACCTACTGTATGGTATTGCAAATTCCTAGATTGGACTTGGATCTCGGTTTCTAATGCTGATCACCAATTTTCTTTTAACGTTAGTATTAATTTTAACTTTTACTCTGACTTTTTCTTGCTAATTTTCCTAATTTTCGGGAACCTCTCTGAAACCAACGCTGTACGTTCTTTCTTTTCTTCTATCTAATCAATAAAACTTGTTTCTCCTTTTTTTTATCAATTTGATATCTTGATTCCTTATTTTAAAATTTGCATACATATTATGGTTCATACATATGATTTTAATAAGTTGTTCGATGCATTGTTTTAATGTTTTTCACTGCACTGCTTAACCTACTACATTTTTTATATATATTTACAATTTTACTTATAGCTAAATGTTAAAATATTCTTAAATATTACTCTTTTTTTGTAAATTGTGATATCTCTTGTGAAGCCAACTTTATGCTTGACATTTGTCCATGGCTATGAAATTTATTTGACATTTCTGGAAATTTTATAAAATTTATTTACTTTAAATGTTAATATTTTTATTATATTTGATATATGTATGAAATTACTCTATGATATTTACTTGTTCATTCAATATGCTTTGCTCTGGGTTTAAATCTGTTTTTGTTTATGTACTCTTCATAAATGTGAGACTATGTCCCAATATTAGATAAATAACTATATCTTATTTTCTAAAATATTCAATTTATTTAATTTGCAGTATAATAATCTACCTATATACTCTGTATTATCCATCTTTATATTATTTTGTTCTATTCTATTGTATTTTAATTCTAACAACAATAATACTTTCAACAATATTTTATGTTTTTAAATAAACATGTAAATTTTCATTTGTATTGAATGTCTAATATTTCATTTTGTCTCAATATTCTGTTTGTATTAAAATATTAACAAATACTTTATTAATAAAAAGTATTTCGTATTTTCGCTCTATTCCATATTACCCTACCGCACTATTCCATATTAACCACCATATCTAATGGAACTTTTTTTATTATCTAAAAAAAATATATTTAAAAACATTTTGATTCCTATATATTAAGTAATACCATTAGAAGACACCATAAAGCATTTTTTCTTAAAATATTGTAGTCCTCAACACCTTGACGTTCTATTCACAGCGCCCTAAAGGATGGGTATTCCATATATGCCGACTTTACTCTATTAATGTGAAGTCAGACGGAATAAGTACGAGGATCTATATTGAAGAAGTTGCGTTTAACAATACCACAAGTTCACCACATCGCCATTAATAATTATGACATTACCTACACAGTATTCACACTATGTATATCCCACAAATTCCACAGAAACGCAAATATACAGGAAAGAAATGCCTTTTTACATCACCAATACCGTAACCTGTACCTGTACCACTCAAACCAACCGCGCAGAACAGCGTATAACGTCACTCCAATGATATCACGTTTTCTGTCGCGTGGTTTTGTTTACATTCTATTGGAATTTATTTAATAGTTTAAAATTACTAAAATAATTCAGATGTATAAAAAAGGAGACGCGGACTGTACTGACAATTACAGGCCTATCTCCATAGTGCCAGTCTTGTCAAAAGTTTTTGAAATTCTTATTAAAGATAAGCTGACATCTTATCTCGAATCTAAACACTTGTTGGATGCAGTTCAATATGGCTTTCGGAAATCAAAATCTACAATAGGTGCAATTGCCGATATTTTGGGTAGAGTTGTTGATGATCTAGCTGTAGATCATTCAACTGATGCAGTTATGTGTAATTTAACTATGGTATTTGACTGTTTCAATAGATATACTTATTTCCAAACTCGAATATTATGGTATAAGATCATTAGAGTTAGATTTATTTGTTTCTTATCTTACGAACACGTACGGCAGTATGTTAGTTGCGGTGGGGTTGATTCTAATCTATTGCCGACAACATATGATGTACCCCAAGGTTCCATTTTGGGACCGACTTTGTTTCTCATCTATATAAACGATCTTCCCCATGCGATTGATGGACACTGTGTTCTGTTCGCGGATGATACAACGATTTTGTCGGCAGAACCATTAGCACAAGCTAAAGACTGGTTCTTGGCAAATTACCTCAAATTAAACGAATCAAAAACGCAACGGGTTTGCTTCACCTCCGATAAATGGGCTGCTAAAACTCCACCAGTTAAATTGCTAGGTTTAATGCTAGATTCACACCTAGATTGGAAATCGCATGTCGAATATTTAAGTTCAAAAATATCGGCCCAAATATTTGTATTACGACAACTAAGATTTTGTATATCTCGAAATGTACTTAAATCGGTTTATTATTCTCTAGTGAGCAGCCATTTAAGTTATGGTATAGTGTTTTGGGGTAATTCTGTCAATGTAGGTAGAATATTCAGCATGTAAAAAGCCGCCACGAATACCTAGTAATGTTCCACCAGGTACTCATTGTCGACACATATTTAAAGACCTGAAGATTCTACCGTTACCATGTATGTATATTCTAGAAACATTATCTTGTATTCATCTTAATTTAAATACTTTTTGTACCCATGCTATCAATCACAGATATAATACTAGGCATATGAATGACTTGATAAAATCTTATTGTAGAACTAGGACGATTAAACAAAAATAGGTTAGGTTTGCGACTGTACAATGTTGTGGTAGTTCGTTTTACTCATTGTGATATAAAACTGATGAACATACATTGGTTCAAAGTTTTCACCAAGACTTATTTATTGGAACATTGTTTTTATAGTGTGGTTTATCTTGATATATTGTTACGATACTTCTGTTCTGACATCACATGTACTGTTGTATATAAAAGTTGTCAATAAATTCCATGAGTATGAGTATGAGTATGAGTATTATGTGACTATTGCCCTCAGACACATGTTCTGACCTTTAAATATGTTTGAAATCCTGTAATACATTTCGAATCAATATAAAATTCGACTTTCCCATTAATTAAGAAATGGTACAAAAAAGTTCCTGCTCAAAGTATATTTATTTCTATCCGAGGAATAGAAAGCGCTCTCAGACCAAAGTCGCTCAGATGTTTGTATCCCCAAATTGAGACATTAAAGCGCCTTCTCCCTCGCTCGCAAAAAGATAATGCCAGTAAGGCAGCGGATGTATTAATTAACTTAAATGAGTACCTGTCCTCCGCGGTGAGACTTTTTGCTATCGTTACATCGATGCAGAAAACGAAGACTAATTACCGGGTCGGCGTAATAAATACTTCTCCATGAAATTTAATTTAATATTTCATTAATTTTTTCGAGGGGCTTATTTTAATTTAGGCGAGTCAGCGAAAATATTACGAACTAATTACGCGCCTGACAAAAATGAAAAGCCCACTCTTAAAGAACCTCCGAAATGTTCATCGAGTTCACCGTATCGAGTAGGCGGTGCCCACTGTCGGTTGGAGTTCTTTGATTTCGTAAGTACGTGTAATGAGGTAGTTCATTAGAATTAATTATAGAAGTGAGTCAAAAAGGGAAATGCTGAATAAATTAATGAAAGCACTGAAAGACTGAAAAATATCATAATAGGTCTACAAATGAAAGGTTATTTGATATTGTATATTATATTGATATCTGAAGGAATTTGGTGTCCTGAATTCAAATCTGGTCTCTGAGTGGTGCCATCACGTCAGGATTTTGAGATATTCTAACCTAAAAGCGCAAAAATTAGGGCATTTTTGCAGTTTCCAGTGAATTTAAGATACAAACCAAACAAAGTCCTATTCTAGCTCTTCAATTTCCATTTTGAAATATCTAAAGATTTTTTTACCGAGACGTAGTAGATTGAAGTTAGTTAGGACTCATAGAAAGATAAATCTTTGAACATGAGCTTTTCACCACGGCAGCAGTAGGATCATAAATTAAGAAAAAAATAAAATAATTATATAGGTACATGGATTCATACTCTATAAACACTATCTTAGATACTTTTCTTACTTCTTATGTTTTTGACAGTTTTTATGGATTCGTTTCTCTTTGGAGATAGTGGCCGGCACTCCCGTACTACAGCGGCTTAAATTCTTTTTCTATTTCTGCTCTTCAGCTGTTAAAATACGTTGCGCTCTCCCGAGGCCACCGTCTTGTTCACGATTTGCACGTGAATTACCAGTATCACGTCCACATCGCACCACTGCTATAAAAGTTTCATACAGCTTCACCATAAATAAGAATCATGTCCATTAACTCTATTGCCGTACATATGAGCCATTTTGGAAACTTTAAAGATTGAGACTTCCACGATAAATCAAACAACACTAGTGACCTGGTTAGTTTACCACCTAGAGAGCATATCCCCACTTTAACCGTATTCGCCAGGTAGGCGTGTTACATGCGTTCCAGGCTCAAGAACTTTTTCAGATGCCATTGAAGTAAAATTTCCCAGCTACTCCTTTATAATGTGAGAACTCAAAGTTCTTCGGATAAGTTCTGAATCACTTTGTATCTTACTAAAAATCATGGAATTCGAAAAACTGCAATCATTCAGATAAGAAAAATTAATCACACTGCGCCATGAATGATCAATAGAATTGGTGGTGTAAAAAAATTTGGAAACGAATTATAGTAATGCATAGGCACCGGTATGATCCTTTTCTGCAAATGTAATTTGCCGCTCGTCAGACATTGATTCCCTTCGAAGCCTTTGGAGTAGGTCTTCGTAAGCACCAGCCCACGAGGCAAACTGAGTTTACAACACAACCACTAGATACATTACAAACAAGTTATTTTGTTAAGCAGAAACAAAGTGGTTAAACTGGAAGGTATAGGGCGCATTAATCATTTCGGATGGACGAATAAATATCGTGTAATTTATGCGCACAATATTCCTCTTAACATATTGATAGATAAGGAAAATTTATTCTACCATCAAAATTACCAATAAAAGTCCTGCAATGAAAGCTACATGAGCTGATAAGGTTGTAAATTATGACCGTTTGGTGGTCAAGCGGGTAATCAAACTTCAACAGATTTCCGTTTCTTGTCCAATTGACGCACGAATTTAGAATCTACTTTGTTATTTCTGAAAAATATCACCTTATTTGTATCTTGTCAGTTATATGTGTCGAACTGCAGTCAGTTTTGAATAATTCTACAGGATTGCTGAAAAATTGGTTTATTATCGAAAATTAATATATTATTCAAATATACCATATGATAAAATTGCACCAAACAAAACTGATTTAACTAATGCAACAAACAGGTCAGATGTTTCTACATAATAATTACAAATACAATTATCCAGACTTAATCGCAAATTATTTTCTTATACCTCACAAACAGAATAAAGTTTGAAATATTTGTAATAAGTGTTCAAAATGACTACCGTTGATTGCTTGACGTCTCGTAGCCAGCGCCATTTGGTCAAATCTCAAATTACACTATTCGCCTTATTTTTATGAACCATTTGCGATGGTCAACCCAGAAAATTTGTCGATCTGATAAGTAGATTTCGAATTAAACGAAGTCAAATTGGAATTGCTCGCCTAGGACCGTTAGACGTGACGTCTATGCCTCCTACAGCTTCTCGGCGTCCGCCTCAAACTCAGGCAAGGGTCGTGCTGTGTTAAATTAAAAGAAATTAGCAAAAGCTAACCACTTTTAAAATGCACATGTTATTTATAAGCATATTCGTCTAATCTACCGATTGTAGATTTAATTATGATGACGGATTATTTTAATACAAATTACCAATTTGTAAGTGCTAAAGTGGGTGGTGTAAAAGTGCAACGGTTAGCTCTAAAACTAAATTGTACAGAGCAGATAGGTATTTGAAATAATGCAGATACAAAATTAATAATAAAATGGAATGATTTCCTTTC
The DNA here is from genome assembly GCA_025584915.1 of Monochamus saltuarius. NCBI lineage: Eukaryota > Metazoa > Arthropoda > Insecta > Coleoptera > Cerambycidae > Monochamus > Monochamus saltuarius. The sequence goes on from CM046721.1 coordinate 22,035,050, forward strand.
TTCTGTGCATTTTATCGTTGTACTGGGATATCTTGGTACAATACAACATCAAAAGTCTGCTTGTTGTAGTGTCTCTAATAATACTCTCAATATTTGAATTTTTCATAATTGAAATAAAACTCGACTCAGATCGGACTAAAATTACAAGATCATTCAGAAAATGTAATAAAAAAATCTATAATTTAAATGAAATCAATAGGATTTTCCTGACATGTATATTAATTCAAGTTTTCGTTGTTTTTTTGTTCAAATGACCTACTGTCCCAGGATGTTGAATCTATAATATTGATTACATGGTCAGGAAAATCCTATTGATTATTAAAGTGATTGGGCTAAAGAAGAATTTCCAAATGGATTCTTATGGAGCTTCCCAAGGAAGATTACTGCGGCATTATGAAAAACTTAATATAAGATTGGCTAAAGAAGAAAATAATTTTTTTTTGATTTTTACACTACCTGTATATACTCTTTCAAGAAACTTTTAAATTTACTGCATAAGAATATATATTGTAATATTTATTTGGGTGTATGTTTTATTTGTTTAAATTATTTTTTTGATTATTTAATTTTTATTTATTTTAATTTTAAATATTTTATTATGTATTTAATGTCAAAGTTTGAATATTAATTTTGTTGGGCGCCTTGATCCTTTTATGTATTATGTTTTATGAGTGTATGTTGTGTTTAAGCTATATTTTGTTCAATACAAACCTTTTATATTAAATTTTTTTTATCTATCTTTTTATCTTACCTTATTTATACAATTTTTGTTTATCCCACAAATTAAAACAGCAAAAGAAACTTAACTCAGGAGGCGGTTCAAAATATGCAGGGTTTTTATTTTATAACAAATAGTAACACACTTGAAAAATTAACAGTTTTTTTTTGGTTCTAGAATCAATTTGAAAACAATAAAGAATATTTCCTTATTAATATTACTTCTCTGATGATAATTTTACCAAACCACTATAAGTCAAAACTTTGTTATTGAATTTGTAATTAAATTTTATAAATTATGCTAATAAATATTCTTTAACTTGTAATGTTGGTTGCATTCCTACAGAGTGTAATATGATAATACAGAGTCCTAATATATTCTAAAATAATGGCTGTTCATGCATGACAGATATTATTAGTTCCAGTGAAATTTGTGAATATGGTCGTTATATTGCTTGGATTAGACTTATTTTATACAGGTAAGTCCTGTATTTTATTCTTAATACTTTGCAAAGATTGAATTAGTTGAAATCTGTTTTAATTTACTATAGCTATAGAATTTTAGAGTGCACTTTATTTTTTTAAGGTAGGTACCTGAGGTTGGAAATTTATTATTTTCCTTCCTGGAAACTGGAAACTATCCTGTAGGATTCTATGGAACTGCAAATTTCCCTGGTTACGGTTGATATTTTCTGTAGTGGCAAAAAAAAACTTTACTGGAGGATGGAGACTGGTAAATTTAGCTGGTGAGTCGATATTTTCTTAATTTATACTTGTTTGTTCTAATAAATTTTGTAGATTTTCGGGAGCTCTCTTGCGATCTTCTACCTTGTTCTAAACCCAAGCCGTAATTAACAACAACTTCTTTGTTTTTATCCTTTCTGTAGATTGTCATGTTAAAGGTCCTTACACATGATTTTTCCACAGTCTTTGGATGTCTTTTTTATTCACATTATCACAACACTACTTATAACTAATTACATTTTATAAATGTCCTTTTGTTTTTATTGTACAATTTTAATTATTTTATTAATAAAAATAGTCTTTATTTGGTGTTTTAGGTCATTTACAAGGGATTCTTGCAAAGTCACCTTTACTTTTGACAGTTCTAGAAAGAATTCTAATAATTTGACATTTAAATTTATTTTTCAGGATATGATTTATTTTTAATGGAAATATCTTTCATAATGTTACTCGTCTGCCTACAATATGTATATCAGATTTATCTATAGACTTTCACCTTTCATTCAATATATGGTGCTCTGAGTTTAAATTCCTTTTCTTTATGTACTGAGTGATAACAATTGTCAACGTCATGCAAATTTATGAAATTTATTTTTTACTTGATAATAAAATTATTAAATTTTTATTTTTATGCTGTGTAATATTATTTATTCTTAGTAACTTTATATCCAGGATATCCAAATTAACAAATGTATTTTTTTATAAATTTACACTAATAATTATTAATTTTATTCAACTTTAAGTTCGGTCAGGTATTATTTTCATTTGATTTTCTATGTGCATATTTCAAATTGTTACAATATATTTTCTGAAGATGGGTATTATAAAATAAACCCGAAACATACGTAAAATTCAAGTTTTCGTTGGTTTTTTGTTCAAATGACCTATCCCAGGATGTCGAATCTATAATATTGATTACATGGCCAGGAAAATCATATTGATTACTAAAGTGATTGGGTTAAAGAAGAATTTCCAAATGGATTTTTATGGAGCTTCCCAAGGAAGATTACTGCGGCATTATGAAAAACTTAATATAAGATTAGCTAAAGAAGAAAATAAAAAAAAAATTTTGATTTTTACACTACCTGTATATACTCTTTAAAGAAACTTTTAAATTTACTGCATAAGAATATATATATTTTCTGAAGATGGGTATTATGAAATAAACCCAAAACGTACGTAAAATTCAAGTTTTCGTTGTTTTTTTTGTTCAAATGACCTACTATTCCAGGATGTTGAATCTATAATATAATTTAAATGCTCAGATTTTAAATCGTGTTAATTATTAATTTTACGACCTACGGCGTAGGATGTGAATTTACATTTTACAATAATTCTATTCCAAATATTATATAAAAATGAAAAACTATAATGGGTTTAACCATAAAACTATTATATTAAAGTAAAAAGGTGACAATCACGAAGCAATAATGGGCACGTGGAGTAATACGTCCATAAAATAAACATCTGGGTACACTATAATTATAATAAAACCTCAAGTTATTGAATTAAAATAATTACAATATCTCGCAAGACCGACGCGTACATTAATTTTGCACGTATTCCTTATATGTGCTGGAACAAGCATTATTATGTTCCAGCCTTAATACGTGAAGGTGTGGCTGAACATGACTGCCTGCTCTTGAAATTCACTTTACCTTTCAATTTATCACTTAATACTTTTATTTTACCACTCAATATATCCTGATGGATTTTGATACGTCATTTATTATCAAGTCCAGCTCCACCCGCTTAAGACGCTTTAAGGTTGCCGCTTGTATCAATATTTTTTGACAAAAACACTAATATCTACTAAAACAGATAATCAATATAGTAATAGTCCAACAGAAAACCGGATAAAAATTGTTAAAAGTTACAGTTAATTAACAATAATCCATTTAATTCAAATTTTTAAGTTATTATAATTTAAATTATTACATTAAGATCAAAATTAGTAATAATATAAGTCCCGGTAAGAATTAAGACGACGTACGACATACAAACAAATGAATGAGATATGGAGAATTGGTGATGGGATCATTAGTGGATCATTTATAAATAGATAATTCATTATATTTTCATCAAAATATTTATTATAAGAAATTGCAACTGACAATAATAAAACTGTATACTACACTGAATGATTGCACTATATATTGCACTAAATTACAAAAAATTATTGCTTTTAACGCGTTAAACTATCAAAAATTATGTTAATAATAAAAACAATTGCATAATATCGGCCGTGACGTAATTCGTCTGAATTCTTGCCGCAACTACACCACTTGTTAACGTGAATATTAAATGTACAATTGTGTACGTTGCAGTTGCTTAGGTTTAAAGCACTACTAGCTGTTTCTGTGTCAAAATTGATAGTTCTGTCTTTAATGGACACATTGCCAGTCAGACGGTTATCAGGTTATTTCCTAGAATTGTATCATTATTGGCAGAAAAATCTTGAGTAAAAATATTTTCAACACCAATATTTCTGATTTCATTTGAAGTATTGAACTCATTATCTGTTCTTGTTGATAACAGATTTTTCAATACATCCTTCAGCAATGTCGATTTAGTGTTGTAATATTTCCACCGTTGTCAAGGTCCTTCTAAGGCTAAGGCCTGTATATTCATCTGGATTTGGCAAATTTAAAGATAACGCAACTTCTTTTGAAACGTTTGAAATTTTATTTATGCCCATTACATAATGACAATGACCTATCAAAAGTTATGTCTTTTAGTCAAAGACTTACATATTTTCTGTTTATATTTAAATAAAAATCTGCAGTTATAGTAAATGAACGATGCTTTTTAGAAGATTAAGTCTCCTAACTATTTTATATCATTAACTTTTAATTGAACCAGTTCATCGCATCTATATACTCCTGTTTTTTCAAATATTAGTACGATTTAAAACATATTATAGGTACATTAATTTATAAAAAGAACCAGTTCAATACATATTTTTAAATGTAGCGTACGTACCTTCGTTGATAAATATTTATCATCAGGTGCCTTACTGAGAAATTTGTCAAATTCTTTTTTAGAGAAAACTTGTTACTTTTGGGGTTTATAGTTGTCGTCTTGTCGCTTCAAATATGCAATTAATTTAGAATAATTATTAATATTAAAATTACGTTCCACATTCAATTTTGATTTTACCATAGTGTCACGGAATTTGCCCCACTCTTTCCCAAACCGACGACGGTGGTATCGCGAAATGGTAAGATTGCCCCGATCGCCCCTACACGATTCTGTTAAACAAACAGAATGCCGCGAGATGGGACTAGAAAAATCGGAAATCGACGAGAAGCATTCGAGTCGTACGGGAAAATGGATCTAGAGATACTGGAATATACCTGGAATATTCGTTAGGTCTATAAAAGAAGAATAAACGGCCGAGTTAGTTAGTCTTGTATTACAGTGTTGAAGTGAAGTGTTTAGTTAGAGAGATCAAAGCGATTTAGATAGCGATTAATTAAATAAGTGTTTAGTTGACCTGTAATTAGTAGTCAGTAGTGTACTGAGCAGTTAATAAAGAAGTGATTAATTAACGGATTGTTTTTCTGGCAATAGAAAAAGACGGATTGGGAAATCCGTGACAATAGACTATTGCGCCCATAAGAATGAACTCTTCATTTTTTGTGATAAAGATGTAAAATATGCTATCATCACATTTTTGGAGTAAACAGTTGATTATTTATTTCACTCAATTCAGAAATTTATTACGCATTGTCGACTTTTCTGAAATTACTGTTGCCATTGACCAATTTGTTATTTCTTGCAACCCAGATGGAGTGCACTAAATTTCTTCACTCATTTTAATGTTTATCTGACAATTAAGATCAAATGTATAATTTATCACTGACAGTTCATGGAAACTTAAACCCACATAATTTCAATATTCGTGATCATTGATATGTACGTTTTTTTTTTCTAGAAAAATTATGAAAATAATTTATACTAGTAAAACAATTGACCCTTTCTACTATACATATAAGCTTATATAATCTATTACTATACGATTGAAGAGAAAATATTTATTTCAATTTTGAAGCTACAACCTTATAGCACAACACCGCCCTTCAATTTCTTTCTGTGTAGTTCGAACGTTCCTCCTTTACACAATTTACAAATATTTCCTACTTTGATACAGTATACTTTTTAACTACCCCCATAAAAATTAATCTGGACTGGAAATAGCGTAGACCAAGGTAATGATCCACCTACCATATAATACCTACATAATAAAACAATGTCAGGTGGGTGGGGGATTTTTTTTTAAAAGAAGATTAATTTTTTGCTGCTGATGATCACCTTTACCTCCTAATCAATCGAAATTCAATCCATAGACTGTGTTTTAGTTTTTATTAGCAGTTGGAACAAATGTCACTCCTTGTCATTATAAAGTTGGTAAAATACTAACATCATTACTTAGTGAGGGAAGAGTTATTTTAATTTATTTAAAAGGTCTTGTTTGGAATGAAATACATTCCGGAATTATGGAAAGTAGCTGAGGCAATTTGGAAAGTCAAACTTGGCAATTTCACTTTCCCAGTAGTTTCCAAGCTGTTTGTAGAGTTATTGCCCCCCAAATGAAAGTTAGAAGAAAAAGAAAGAAGGAGGCAAATTACAAGTTACAGTAAGTATATACATAAAAATAAATACTATTGAATATTTAATATACATTTGGTTGATACAGTTTGTACTAAATTTAAAAGTTATTTCTTTTACACAAAATAAATAGACTAGTCAATCAATATATTATCCTCTATCGTTTACGATTACCTTCCAACAAACTGGCAGTTTTTCTACGGCTGAAGAAGTTGGTGATTTGAAAGTGAAAAATTCACCAAGCCAATTTTGAAGCACAACGTCATAAAAGGTAATTCTTCGAAGATTATTTGAAGCGGAACAGACTTAAATCTGATGGATTCAGTTGAGGGAATAAAGCAGATATGGGGTGGCCTCCCAATCCAGCTGCTTTAGAGAACAGTACGAGTATGAGGACGGACATTCAATGATATTTTTAGTTTTTTTGTCAATAATTTTAAAAATAAATCAATTGAGACAATTGTATTAACCTACTCGGAGTATCCTAATAGTAGTTTGAACGACTTTTGTGAAAAGAGCGCTATTTACACCGATTTCAATAAGGCACTTTATAAAATAGATCATCATATTCTCTTACTTAGACTTGCTGATATCTGCATGAAAGGAACACTCCTGCGATGGATTGAATCCTATATAAAAGGTAGATCTCAATTTGTGGTATTAAATAAATAATAATTGCAGGTCTACATTATTAAGTACGTCCTCAGGTCTCCCGCAGGGAAACCGATCTGGGGCCATTACTATTCATTATTTACATAAATAATATACAAAATTGTTTTAGGCACTGCAAATTCTGCTGTACGCTGATAATCTTATACAATGATGATCTTATGATCTATTACAATCCGGCAAAACTAATCTTTATAGCTACTGTGAGGCGCATTCCTTGTTTTCGAATTTTTCTAAATATTACACTATTTTGTTTAGCCGAAATATCATCCCTCTTATGTATGATTTTAATGTTTCTACTTCAAATTTGATCAGAGTTAATAGGTTAAGTTAATTGTTTGTGATCATATTAATTCAATTGTTTCTATCGCATAAAAATGTTACGCTTCTTACTTCGTAAATGTAAAGATTTAACAATTACTGGATGGAATCAGATGGATCAGCATTTAAACTATCTTCACCGAGGTAATAACATTTCGAACATGAATATTTTATTAAACAATATTATGACATACACCAATATCACAACCCTAACTATTGATTTCCCAAGACACGAAAAACCAAAAACACAACGGATTTTTGCATCAGCTCAAAAATTTAACTGTAACTGCAGAAAAAATATATTACACTTACTTTTATAAGAAACTTGGACCTTTGATCAGTTGTGATAAGATCCAAAGCATCAAGAAACTGAAAATTAAACACATGAAGAATTATTTGAGTACAATAGTACCATGATGAAGACTAGATGCTAAGAAGACTATTTGAATATTAGCTTTCAAAACCTAATCGTTAGATAAGTTGATTCAAAATTTGAGCAAAACTAATATAGATTTATATAGCCATCCTAACAAATATGAAATAAATGACAAATATAGATTACAGTAATAATAACAATAAACAATTTGGTTCTGCAGTTCCACCAATTGTTCTTGAATAAATTATTAACCGTAACTACTTTAATTCAGAGAATATAAATTCGTTTTAGTTGGGTGAAGTATGATAATAAAACGTACACAAACTAAAGTTAAAGTTTAGTTTAAGTTAAGTTTAACATCAACATTGCCATAGAGTTTCAGAACTGATGTTTTATATTTTTCATAAATAGACATACAAGTTAAATGATGCAGTGGGAAAGAACATTTGGATTTGACAGATAAATATAGTTTAAGAATACTTCCAAACTTTCTGTTTCTGAATATCTGATAATCAATTTTATAATTTTAAGTTTATTTGTTAGTATTGTGCAAACATTTCTTCTGACTGAAATTCAACAATTCCTGTTTTTAAATACGTATAGGAATTTAACAAAATATTTTTTTTTCAAATATATTTCTCCACACTCATATTTTTAGTATATTTAATTTATTCAATAAAGGCAGGAAGTCATTCCGACCATAATGACGAAGCTTCTGTTGGAACACATTCCAATTAAAATGATATAACTTTTTCCCAGAAAAGTTTATAATCTCAGTAGAATGATTTATAATATTGATAAACATCCTAATAGATTTCTTCTAAAGATTTATGGCGGTTTTGAAAGTCCCGCTAAAACAAACAAGTTATATTCACACAGCGAGCATATGGGCTCTGTTTTATAATTATTTTATTGTTTTATAAGACATTAGATAAATATATTAACAAAATATGATTATCGCTATTTAAGTCTTACATAGTAAATTAATTTGATGAAAAAGTTAATAATAACACGGAAATATAGTTGATTTAATTTTATCTGATTTAACAACTAGAAAGCATTTTCAAAAAATTAGAGGAACTGCGCTTTTATTGCCACTGTTAATATTACTCACCATTACCGATATCGTTACCATTAGCGTTATCAACCTCTTTATCAATATCATATTAATATGATTATAATTTTTTTCCTGCAATCTGATCTACTAAAAGGTAAGTAGGTACTACTATGTGTAAATTATACTGCAGGAAACAACTACTCCGCGGACTAATGCCCCGACCGGCATTGAATTACTCCTGCAGTATTTTGCAAACACGGAATTCCAGGAAACAACTACTCTGCGGGCTAATGCCCCGACCAGCATTGAATTACACCTGGAAAACCTATAGCAACAGCTAGAGTCATTTGTCAGACGCCCACCAGACATATACCGGTTTCGAGCTTATTAGCTCTCATCAGTATGCCATAGGTGAGGTATCCGACGAATAATCCTAGCTGCTTTCGTCTATCTAACCCGACAGAAGGGACCATGAGTACGCGGTGTAGAACTAACTACATCTATCGGCCGTTCGCTACTCCATGCTGGACTGAAAATGTCACAGACACGAAGCGTTCTACATGCAGTAGACACCATTGAAAGCTGTCGACCTTTATCGCGATCGGCGAGAAACGATATTTTGCAAACACGGAATTCCAGGAAACAACTACTCTGCGGGCTAATGCCCCGACCAGCATTGAATTACACCTGGAAAACCTATAGCAACGGCTAGAGTCATTCGTCAGACGCCCACCAGACATATACCGGTTTCGAGCTTATTAGCTCTCATCAGTATGCCATAGGTGAGGTATCCGACGAATAAGCGATGATGAGAGCTAATAAGCTCGAAACCGGTATATGTCTGGTGGGCGTCTGACGAATGACTCTAGCTGTTGCTATAGGTTTTCCAGGTGTAATTCAATGCTGGTCGGGGCATTAGCCCGCAGAGTAGTTGTTTCCTGGAATTCCGTGTTTGCAAAATATCGTTTCTCGCCGATCGCGATAAAGGTCGACAGCTTTCAATGGTGTCTACTGCATGTAGAACGCTTCGTGTCTGTGACATATTCAGTCCAGCATGGAGTAGCGAACGGCCGATAGATGTAGTTAGTTCTACACCGCGTACTCATGGTCCCTTCTGTCGGGTTAGACAGACGAAAGCAGCTAGGATTATTCGTCGGATACCTCACCTATGGCATACTGATGAGAGCTAATAAGCTCGAAACCGGTATATGTCTGGTGGGCGTCTGACGAATGACTCTAGCTGTTGCTATAGGTTTTCCAGGTGTAATTCAATGCCGGTAGGGGCATTATCCCGCAGAGTACTTGTTTCCTGGAATTCCGTGTTTGCAAAATATGGTTTCTCGCCGATCGCGATAAAGGTTGACAGTTTTCAATGGTGTCTACTGCATGTAGAACGCTTCGTGCCTGTGACATTTTCAGTCCAGCATGGAGTAGCGAACGGCCGATAGATGTAGTTAGTTCTACACCGCGTACTCATGGTCCCTTCTGTCGGGTTAGACAGACGAAAGCAGCTAGGATTATTCGTCGGATACCTCACCTATGGCATACTGATGAGAGCTAATAAGCTCGAAACCGGTATATGTCTGGTGGGCGTCTGACGAATGACTCTAGCTGTTGCTATAGGTTTTCCAGGTGTAATTCAATGCTGGTCGGGGCATTAGCCCGCAGAGTAGTTGTTTCCTGGAATTCCGTGTTTGCAAAATATCGTTTCTCGCCGATCGCGATAAAGGTCGACAGCTTTCAATGGTGTCTACTGCATGTAGAACGCTTCGTGTCTGTGACATTTTCAGTCCAGCATGGAGTAGCGAACGGCCGATAGATGTAGTTAGTTCTACACCGCGTACTCATGGTCCCTTCTGTCGGGTTAGACAGACGAAAGCAGCTAGGATTATTCGTCGGATACCTCACCTATGGCATACTGATGAGAGCTAATAAGCTCGAAACCAGTATATGTCTAGTGGGCGTCTGACGAATGACTCTAACTGTTGCTATAGGTTTTCCAGGTGTAATTCAATGCTGGTCGGGGCATTAGCCCGCAGAGTAGTTGTTTCCTGGAATTCCGTGTTTGCAAAATATCGTTTCTCGCCGATCGCGATAAAGGTCGACAGCTTTCAATGGTGTCTACTGCATGTAGAACGCTTCGTGTCTGTGACATTTTCAGTCCAGCATGGAGTAGCGAACGGCCGATAGATGTAGTTAGTTCTATACCGCGTACTCATGGTCCCTTCTGTCGGGTTAGACAGACGAAAGCAGCTAGGATTATTCATCGGATACCTCACCTATGGCATACTGATGAGAGCTAATAAGCTCGAAACCGGTATATGTCTGGTGGGCGTCTGACGAATGACTCTAGCTGTTGCTATAGGTTTTCCAGGTGTAATTCAATGCTGGTCGGGGCATTAGCCCGCAGAGTAGTTGTTTCCTGGAATTCCGTGTTTGCAAAATATCGTTTCTCGCCGATCGCGATAAAGGTCGACAGCTTTCAATGGTGTCTACTGCATGTAGAACGCTTCGTGTCTGTGACATTTTCAGTCCAGCATGGAGTAGCGAACGGCCGATAGATGTAGTTAGTTCTACACCGCGTACTCCTGCAGTGTCTGTGTGAACAGCCAAGAACCCTTGTCGGACACATTCATGTTAAATTTTCATTGTTATGTAACTATTGCCACTAGGCACATGTTTTGAGCTCTCAATATGTTTGAAAGAATACCCTGTAATACATTTGAAACCAAAATAAAATTCATGCAACTTCCCGATTATAGAGTTAATAATGTTCATTTATAGATATTTTATCAGTACCGGATGTCTGGTAAGTACTTAATCACTAATCGCTCGAGATTATACAGGAGAGGTCAAATTAATAATAATAATAATGCATTTATTGCCCAACAAAAATAATCCATTTCCAGGACAAAAAAAGTGTGCGAGTATTTCTAATTGAACAAAAGTAACTTAATAAGTACACATACAATATGTCAGTGTCATAAGTGTAAGAAAAACTAACAGTTTGTTTAGAAATTTAAATAACAACAAATAATACAACTCCAAGTCAAGTACTAATTAACCTAAATATAACAACAAAAATGAGATACTATCGATAATAATTATTTAAGAGTACAAGAATGTAAATCACATAAGCTGGATATTTGATTAAAATTGATAGACACAACATATACTGGAGATATCATATCTAAATTGGTTCTTACATTATGACAATAAAATATACAGAAATCCCGTGATCCAAGTCTAGGAACTCTTAGGTCAAACATATTCAACATAGATGCTGAATCAATTCGGTTGTGAACTAATATACAGTATACAAAAGTCACAAACTCGCAAGCACTCTTCTGGTATGTAAAGAATCGAAAATAAATCTTTGTAGCAACAAACTGTGGTTATATCCCCTAGGAGGGTAGTAACCATCACCACGATAAGACAAAAACATAAGAAAAATGCCTTTGAACTGATTCTACTACATCAATATGAGTTTTATAGAACGGGTACTAAATAATACTACAATATTCAAATTTCGAGCGTACTAGAAAATAATAGATGCATTTTAAATCAGCAACGTCATTAAAGTTTGATGAATTTCTAATAACAAAGCCCACTGTTTTATATGCAGTGTCAAACATTTGATTTATGTGATTGAAAAAGAAAATATGTCGCCCATGATAACTCCAAGGTCTTAACACTATTGCAATGTTTAATGGCTAAGCAAGTATTAGATTTAAAACCGTTGTATGAAACATATAATTTACGTTGCAAAAGATATGATCGGAAAAGTCTAAGTAAACTATTACTAAAACCCAAGTGGTCAAGCTTCTATATTAATAATTCATGATTAACCTTGTCGAATGCATCATATATCTAAGACAAAATATAAAAATAAAAATATATGGATTCTTTCAGTGTCTTTCCAAATTCCGAACGAGTAGATAAACATGTTTCAGGCGAGAGTGACTTACGGCAGAAAATTATTTACACAAAGCTGAATTATTATTAAACTGAAATAACATTACTACTAAATACTACTGTTGATACCGACGCTTCTCATTAGAAGATGACTTCCCCGGTGTCAAAGAGCGTTTCCCACCAGGGGGGCCATTAGTTTAAACAGCGAGGAGTCTCACGGACACGGCGAAATGTTGCATTTATGCATGTATCATTCAGCAGAAAGATAAATGCATGCAGGTATTGCTTCACCCACGCATTCCTCGAGAGCGTTCGACGGTACTCCACCGTAAAATGCCTCATTATGCTGCCATAAATATCGTTCCTGTAAAAATCGAGGTGATCCTAAGAGGCAGGCGAACAACGAAGTTACACGGCTGTCAAAATAATTAGGTGTTATTCTCTCGGATATTCGGAAAGTAACATGTTAATTACTTTAACGTCAAAAGTGAATGAAGAAAACGATAAATTACAGACACTAGGCTCTACTAGCGCAGAGCGGAGCAACGACAGAGTGTATAAAAAATTATTAAAATAAGGTGGAATGTTTTTAATAACGATGGCAAGCAGACCGATTGTGACTATTCTTATAGGTACAGGGTGTATGGCAGATGGTAACCCGGTTTTATTTAGAAGCTACAAGCATTTTAAACAAATATTTCAATCAAAGTAGCCTGATAAATAAAATGATGGTGGCTGTAAGAATAATAATTGTTTATGTCATTTTGTTTATTCATTAGCGTGACAGTATTAAATAAAAAGTGCATTTGATTACACCTGAAGAGTAGATATATTGTCTTATATGTGGGTAATCCAATGGAAACCCCAGCGAATACCGACGAATATACCCAAATAGACATTAACCTGTCCACATCATTTCTTAGATTTCGAGAAGGTAACCCCGTTCTAAAAAAGGCCATTCGTCCTACTGAAGTGAATGTACAAAATGAAGCAAATATAATAGATGCTGTCATTGACAACTTTTCAATTAGTGTTCGGCGTATAGCAGATATTTATCACCGAATTTTGTATGGTGTGCATTGAAGAGAAATATTACATCAATTTCATAGTCAAAATGTACAAGCATTAGATGATGGAGATGCTCCTCAGCGATTAGAATTTTAACGCTGGTTACTTCAACAACGTGCATAAAATAATAGATTTATTTGTTGTGTGGTCTGATGAAATGTGTTTTACTATGAACGATTTCAGGAACCTTTCAGTATTAACGTTTCAATAATAATTTACTGCCGGTACATGTATTAAATGATCGTTTAAATGCACATCTGTATATAACATTCGTGGAAAACAACCTTTTCGATTTCATTGATGTACGTCAACTTAATATTATTCAAAATATGTGGTATCAGCACGATGGTGCACCATCACATAGAGAAACATAAGTACCTAACTGATTGGTTAATTCATCATTTATCGAATAAATGGATAGACCAACAAGGTCCAATAGCATGGTTTCCGCGTTTCCCAGATCTAAATCCTTTGGTCTTTTATTTATGGGGACATGTGAAGTAGCTTGTCTAACATGTTGAAATGACTACCCGTTGGCAGTTACTTGAAATAATTCAGCAGGCAATCAACCAGATAAGAAATGAGACGAGAGATTTTGCACAATTTGTATAGTCTTAAAAATTGTTCATTTGATTAATAACGGTTAACTAATGTTTAAACTTTAAACACAAATAATAATTATTGTTATACTCATAGCAACTTATATTTTTCTTTATAGGCTGCTTTGATTGAAATTATATTTTTTAAAATACTTGTAACATTTAAACAAAATCGAATTGCATCTACATTCATATAAGAAAAAACTCAGCTACCAGATTCTATAGATTGTTATAGATCTTGTAGAACACCCTGTGTAAATGTATTGTTCTGTTATTTATTTAAGTATCAATAGTGCTAGTGTGTGAATAAAATAAAACAGTGACAGTCTGCTTTTCATCATTATACGCCTCATTTAAATTAATTAGAGATAGATAGACTTTTTATTTAAAAACAGAATAGCAGAAAATATGTTTGCATTTAAAAATTTCATCGTGGATCCAGCCAATTCTACTGCAGTATTACTTTTAGCCACGGGAAATTAGATTAGCGGACCAGTTTTCCTACCCTAACCTAACTTTGTCAGATAATAATGTTTCATTATCATAGAAAATTTTTCTTTCGTATTGTACAGAGCCTGGACCACAGGACAATTTCAACATGACGAGAAGGTATTGGTCGTAGGGAAACCCGTTGACTACAAATCGAAGAAAATATCATGCACACCATAAAGGAAAATCCTTCTACAAGTACTCGTTCAGTAGTATGCCATGAAAATTGTTTCCATTATATCTTATGGAGTAACTCTCAAAGAAAAATATTTTTATCCCTACTATTTACAAAATTCAAGGACTACTACTCGAGAATATTCTGTGAAGCATACAATTTACTTAATATCTTTTACATCAGCAAGTTGATGAAAATATTACTATCATTGTGACATTTTTGCCCATGGTAGTGCTACTTACATTCGTAACTCGCACAAAAATTCCACATACTTTTAAACATTAAAAAAATGCATCATCCGTAACACAAAGTAGCAAAGCTACATCTAGCGGCAATTCGCTGCTCCATGCCGGACTAAGATTCATTTATTTCAATGTATAAAAATTAAACTTTGACAAACCTTTTACAACAGCCTCACTTGGACTACTTTTATAGCACATTCTAAAATCGTATTATAAAGTTTTAAATTTCATCATTTTGACGAAGAATGAATGAAAATGAAGTTTTGTTTAAATAATTCTTTGACGACTTCATTATACAAACTTATTCACAACTTATCAAAAAAAATGGGAATAGATGCATCATGAAAAATGGAGTCAAATTGTAAAATATTTATAGTTTTCGAGTAAAAAATTACTGGAGTTGTAATATTTCCAACTTTTACATCGCTGGGCTACTGTAGTATCTAGCCAGGCGATTCCGAATATTAAAATCTGATTACATATAGTAGGTATTAACGTTTTTGTGATGCGAGTATTTACATTAGTTTTTCAATCGTCAAAAATGGCTTACGGGGTAAGACGGCCCAAAATTTTGTCATTGTAACATCAGGTACGTCAAACTAATTTAAAAATTGAAACCTGAACTTAATTATATTAATAATTAATAACAATAGCGGCTAAAGCAGTTGAATTTGCTGTATGAAATAGGTGTCATATAAAATTATTAATTTCTTTTCTCGGGAATTTCTTGTGGGGTCGCAGATTGTATGCTTTACCTTGTCAGGTTTTACAGTGGAAATTACCAGTGCCGTGCAGAAGTGTACTTTCAAATCATTTTTGAACGGCTCTTTTTGATTTGTTCTTTACAAATTTATAGGAATCGCATGTACATTTTATTTTTTTAGATAAGTTTTCAATCACCCTGCATTTAATTCAAATATTTACCTTTAAGCCATGAATATAAAAATATGGGCATTAAAATAATAATAACAATCATTATAAACGACAACTTTCTCTGCACCCACTCACATTTTTTAATTATGTCCTAAACAGCTGAAGACGACCATTCCGCGCATTCCAACATGCAGAAACCGTCACCTAACATACTGTCGCCAAGCACGAACCTTTATAAAAAATAATTTATACGGACGCATGGTACATTAATCACGTTGTAGTTATTAATGAAAAATCAACGTTGGCGGTAAAACGTGAAGTATCATGTAGCAGGCAGGTACTTTAATCATAATGGTGTGATTGAAACTTGATAAAAAGACAAGCTTTCATACAGTTTTACTGTTGTAAGCCAAGAAACACTCTAAGGCCTCATTGAACACACACTGAGAACAATGGATTCAACATATCTATTTGTCGTAGAACTTGATTTTATGTATTTAAATTTTATAACAACAGCTTTCAGTACGCTACAATGCATATTCTCAAGTCAAATTATTATAATATTATTCTTGTTTGGGTACCGTAATACAACTATATAAGTAATAAAATGGGTTATTTATGATACAGATGTTACAGTGTCGTTATATTTTATTAGTGCGGATGTTGGTTATGTAATGCGGAGAAAATAGATTCACTTTTAAATGTTGACTAAAGTCTACGAAATTGGTGGATATATTTCTCTCATCACACATTTTATCTATTAAGCAGACATCATGTGCCAACTAATCTAATTATTTAATAATAAGTACTTGTATTTATTTATGAATTACATTCTGTTTAAATTACATGTGCACTATTGGCAATTATTACTAGAGTTACGAAATCGAGTAAATACCAAAATAGTCGGAATTCTTCTTGTAACTCATACACTGGAAAAAAGGTGTAGGTAGTGTAAATAAATTACTTACAGGTTACGTAAAATTTCACACTATGTTTTTTATCTTTTTTACAAGAATGTCTTAAAATTACTTAATTTGGTAAAATGTAATTTATCTGTGTCATATAGGTACAGGGTTAACTATAACTAAGTACAAAAATGTTAACCACATGCTCAGGGAGGCCTAAAAGACAATAAAAATTTATTTCGGAATTCTAGCTCAATGTTTAAAAAGTGGGTAAAACCCTCTTTTCCCGCGGAAAATCGGAGCCTAAGACAATCCTCGTCCGAGATGGCTTAGAATTGTCTAGAAACTACCTACCTGCCCTTTTTTACAGCGTTGTCAAATATAGAAACGACGAAAATAAACATTTTTATTAATAACAATTTTTTAATAGTAAATACCTGATAGATAACAGTTAATCCGATTAGTTGCAGCTTCCTTCGTTGCACACTGCCAAAATTACATGTTCACTATTTTCACTCATTACAGGTTTGTCAGAATTATCCCCTAACAGAATACACAAACCGTGTTAAATAAAATACCTTTTTATTCTAAGAAAATTTAAATTTAATATAATGAATACCTACTAATCCAATGCACCCACGGCAGTCCAATACTTGTGTAAAATCTAAAATCGTGTACGATTGCTTAACTTCGCTGGATTTGCCCTTGCCTCTAGAAAAACAAACGACAACTTGACATTTTGCATTGCTAGTTGCATACTCTCTCCAAACGTCAACGAACACTGATCAAAGCTTAGAAAGAAAATTCTAAGGAATTTTTACAGAAAAGTGTAAGCATCTCAGCATCTTATAGTTTAAAATAGTAGTATACTAAATAATACTAATTTTGCAAATTTAATTTATCGTACATGTTTTGCATAATTTATGGGAAGTGTGACAAGTGCATATTGTCGTGTGGCATCGTAATACCAAAGACGTTTTCCGAGTTGACAAAATATTATGCCGCATCCTCTTCAAACCACAATAAACAACTGCTGTAATGGTTTGATGGTAAATTTGTGGCAGTATTTGTATAAATATGACCTAGGCAAGGAGAGGTCCCCAAGAAACAAGAGGTAGTACGTAAAAAAATCTTTGTAACGACAAATTTTAATGTAAACAAGTAAGAAAACATTCTTGAAATCCTTTCAAATATCAATCCTGGAAATATATATCAATAAGGTGGGTGCTACCTCCCTGTGCTACCATATCATACATATTTCTCATTAAGTCATTAAATAATTATCAACATTTTGCAACTGTTTTTTTTTCAAATGTGCGTAAATCGATACACGTGACAACTCGGTGCCCTGTCACTTTTACACCTTTGACTTATGACCTAACCTAACCTAACCTCAAGGCTGACAGAAGGTCAAAGCCGGCGAATAATAAGGGTCTAATAGTATCGCTTTATAAATAGGTTTGGAAATTTTTTGATGGACAATCCATTAATTCTTATTTTCCTCTACCCTTAAATTATTGTATTTAGTTATAGTTAACCCTGTATATCAATAATGTGTTGGAATGAACCCCTCCGTGTTCACTTATCTATTCTCTATTTCTACTACTAACTTTTTGTGCAGAACTGCACAGCTGCAGCACCAGTATGCAATACGCCATTTTCATCCCGTTTCTTTGTTGAGTTTGATTAATTATCACTCGCGGCATTCAAATGGAGTATTTCTGAATTGACGTTTATTCAAAGAAAATGGCTAGTACACCTGCCTTACTATAATATTACTAGTAGCAATTATAAAGTTAAAGCTACTCAGGAATTTCATAGTTTCAAAAATTACGGGTTGCTTTTAAATAAAATTATAAAAAGCAAAATGTCTTTATTTTATTATCACTTAAATATTGATTTTCGTTCTATTTTCAATCAGCGGAATAGTTAGCACTATATTTCTTTCAGATGAATTTGTATTCTGAGGAATATATTTTGGCCTACTTACTATACTAATTTCAATATGATCTGCCTTAACTGTTTTCCAGAATATGCAGTAGAATGAAATTCAAAATGTTTTCAAATTCATTTGACTATTTTTTGAAAAAAATTGGAAAACTATACAGAATGATCAGTTTTTCATGGCTCACCATTGATATTTGGCAAACTGTTAAATATAGAGAGTAACTCAAATTGCGCCTTTTGAAGGACATTAAGGTAAACCAAATAGATCTAGGATATCTGCAGCAGCTGCTGAAATATTCCTTGCAGCGTCATTTTTCTCAAATAGAAAGAGGTCAAATTTGATACAAAGATATAAAACTATACGATAAATCGATTTTCACCGAAATACAATTTTTATGGCCGCCAGTAGATGTTTTTTTCTTATAAGCGCTATATATTGGATCTTGACAGTGACAGATGTAGAATAAAATTACGAACAAGTCAATATGTATCACTACTATTTTATTTGAAGAATAACCCATACAATTTTAAATATACAATAATTAAAGTAGGTATTTTCTAAAATCTATATTTTCAGTTTTTTTCCATCATATTTCAACAACCGCAGCTGATATTTTGGACCTCTTTAACCATAAAAACAGACCACCCTGTATTATACTTTTATAATCATATTTATGTATCGTGTAGTACCTACTAGTTTTATATTTTTTTACAAGCTGTAAAATAACTCAATAAATAGGAAATATATTTATACCTACTTCTTTTAAAATTTTTATTCTAATGATAAGAGTTGCTATCATAATTATTGTTGTGTTTAACTTCTGTTCTTATTAAAAAAAACCGATATTTCAAGAAAGCCAAATTGTGTTATTTAGGTACTGAAATGCAAATTTAGATGACGTCTTACAATTCATTACTGAAAATTTAAAACAAATAATTTTTTTTGCTAATTAAACTGGTCTCTCAGTGCAGCTAACAGTAAATTTTATTGACTCCGTTTTATCTACTAAAGAGTTACGGAAATTAAATAGAATATTTAATTTCATTTGAAGCTAATAAGCAAGCCAGGCCAAGAAATGGCAGAACCTCCTTCGAGCATTAAACCGCGAACACCCTGAAGATCTAAGTACGTTTATTAGGTAGGTATTACCAGGTTTAAACATAAACATCTGCCGTTCGCGAGAGCAGTGCATGTCCGAGGTGATCACATGCCACCCACCGCTAACGTATAATAAATGTAGAATTAATAAGCACAAAAAGAAAGGTGGCTGGCATAGGGTTAAATCGTGTAATTTGCTATGCCTTGTAATTTAGGTGTGTACCACCGAAGAATGCCACAGGAACTACATACTAGTACTTGTCTAATAGATAGTACCAGGTCCAAAGAAAACACGATCTTGCATATCGTATAAAGCTGATATGGGTTCCTTTACGTGACCACAATGTTATTTACTAACGAGATCCGTTAATAGCAGACCCACAAAGAAGTAATTTCCTTCATGGATGAGATTATGATATGTCCATGTATTTTTGCTCATTGATGCTGAATCTGAAGTCAATCTAACTCCTTCACGTCAGCATTTTTCTCTACAGCCGAAAAATATCAAACTGTAGAATTCACTGTTAATCATCAAACTTATGAATTAAAACAGTAAAGCTTTCTGTAACATTTTCGTGATAATGATCCAGATCAGTTTAAACCAAATCAATATGTTTATTGGCCTAACAGAAAAAATCCATTTACAGAGTAAAAATTAGCACAAATGTAATGTAATATATAAAATGAAGACAACACAAGCAAAAAAATAATAATATGCATGCACATAGCATATGATTAATACATTAATGAAAATTACTTAATTACTAACAAAAAATACTATATAAAAAGAAAAGATGATATGATAATAATTATATAAACTGGAGACTGTCTTAAAATATTCATGTTTATTGCCTAAGACGGAAATTAGAAGCCCTGAAATATTCTAATAATGACATGCCATCGACATTATTGTTAAACAAATTGTACAAAATAATACACTATTTCTAGCCCGTCTTAGTTTCAATGAGAGAATATCGAATCCAGAATGCAAGAGTTCATGGTTGCAGCCCCCAGTGGAATATACCTACACCATGACACTTGAAGGAAAGAAATTATAAGAATTTCCTTTGAACTGATTCAATACAAACAATGCGTTTCATAGATAGGATACCAAATTATAGCACTGTATTCCAACTTACACTGTACAAACGAAAAATAGATCGTTTTTAACGCATTGATATTAGAAAAAGATCTACAATTTCTTACGATTAAATCGAGCATCTTAAATGAGGATTTAGCTATATTATTATGTTCCGAAAAATTCAGCTTAGAGTAAAATACAATACCCAAATCTCTTATTGTACACTCCCTCTGAAAAAAAAATCAATATTATTTAAGGAATAACAAAACAAAAGGGATTTCCTAAAATAAGTAACCACTTTACATTTGGATAAGTTGAAATTAAGTTTAAATGTTTCATACCACTCAATTAATATTTGACAGTCATTACCATCATCAATTTTGTAATAAATTTTCAAGTCATCGGCAAAAAGTATCTTTTTACAGCTAATAATTTTTGTAAGATTATCAATAAATATCAAGAATAATAGAGAGCCAAGATTAGACTCTTGAGGAACACCTGAGTCAGCTATAAACAGTTCAGATTTCATTCCATTGTAGGCAACATAATTAAACCGGTCGTTTAAATATGAGTTGAAAAACTGTAATAAATTATCAGATAACCCAAGTTCAGTTAATCTGAACAACATTACGGTATGGTTAACTGTGTTAAAATCTACGGAAATATCCATATATAGGTACTACATCATCTTACCCCCTAGAATCAATGAGATATATTTTGCATTATTAAAGCTAAATTCGTTATTGTTGGCCTTTTTTCATAAATAAATGTTGATACGGTGATAAACATTATTACGGACATATTAATATGATATATAAGGCAAATTCAAAGACATTACCAAAATTAGGTGGGATAGCAATAGGCCTATACGAGTAGTTAGTTATATTATTCGTGTTGCCACATCGAGAACTGGACAATTCTACCCATTGTCCAAAAATCAGAAAACAACGTGTGTAACGATAAATTATATAATATTAATAAAGGAGGAAGAGAAACACTACAGAACAATCCTTCACCAAAAAGGAACGAAGTCATCTAATTTTTTAATTTCGTAATTGATTTTTTTTGATCGCCAGCAGTAATGCTGGTCATATTAACATGCGGCAAATTATTAAATATGTTAGAGGGTGTATAAGGACCAATACTATCTGACACAAAAACGCTACTAAAATAATGGGCAAACCCGTTTCCTATATCTTGGGGCGTATTGTAGTGAGTTTCGTTACGAGTAACTACTATGGTCAAATAACCTCCTAACATCATAATATAAAACTAAAACGAGTTAATATGATTCGAAATGGGAATTCCATCGTTGAGAAATTGTAAACTTATGCTTCTTTGGTAACACTTTCTGTTAAAAAAAGAAACGGAAGTGTCGAGTTATCGAATGAGAATTGGATCTTCCAGGACATAGTTCAATGAAAACGAGAACTTAGTATACTGTCATAATGTTGTATTATTTATAAAGCAGATTTAGTTTTCTATTGATTAGGAATAAACAAAGGGTTATACGAAATGGAAAACTTGGTATTAGGAAACTTACTAATCAATTAATAATAAGAGGGTACGAGTAGCAAAAGTGGTTAAACAGATTTCCTTC
Source organism: Monochamus saltuarius (assembly GCA_025584915.1). Classification (NCBI taxonomy): domain Eukaryota; kingdom Metazoa; phylum Arthropoda; class Insecta; order Coleoptera; family Cerambycidae; genus Monochamus; species Monochamus saltuarius. Next base: position 22,057,538 of record CM046721.1, read on the forward strand.
AATATTGATTTTGAAAGTAAACCAACTATCTGGTAGATTTCCTGACATCTATTCTTATCCTGCAAAAAATCGTACTACTGGTCATGTAAAATTGGAGATATGCTAATAATGTAGTTTAATATTGCATTGTATTCATACATCAAATATGATGAAGCTTGAAAGACAACAAAAAAATAAATAAAATTACTAAATTTGTATTAAGTAGACTCCTAATGTCAAAAATATAAGACATGCACATACGTTACTAGAAAGTCAAAATGAGTCAATTGTAGCTTCAAAAAAACGTTGGTATGTGATGCTTAAAATTATGCGTTTAGGACACTTACAGTTTTCATGATATGATATTTGTCTTCCTCATTTAACAATAAGCTGATGGAACACTTAGGTATTAATAATAAATGTACATAGTAGGTACTAGTACATCTATAATTATTATTTTTGTTATTACTAGGATATTCCTATGACATATCTAAATAATTGGTGTCAATGAAAACATAAATATTTCATTACATTACAAGCAACATAGCTATAATGAAAAATAGATTATGATTATGGATATACACCTTAATGAAGAATAAAAAATACGATAATGATGGTGACTATTAAAAATACATGGGTAAATACTATTGTGTGTCTATCTACTGGTAACAAAAAATCAATAATTTATGAATAGAGAAGGTGCATTAATACACGATTTGCTTTTAAAACTACTTCATTAAAAGGTTTAGTTACAGTGATATAGTCGATAGAAAGCCTTTAGTATCGAGTATGTGTTTCACATAAGTACCACATATTGTCACAATTTATAAGAACTTCTTTCATAATTAGATACAGTTTTCTGTAAAAAGATGGATATTTTATTTAAAAACCTCAGTTTTCAGTATAAATAATAATGTTTTGTAAAATATTCATATAATATTTTAAAAAAAAACAATTAAAAAGTGAGCTGTGATGAATTTTACTAATATTCTAATTTTTTATAAATGAAATATTTAAGGAAAAGTACATCATAAACCTACCCAACTATAGGTCGAACATGGCTCCTAAAATGCGCAGACGTTAGACAGTATATACACTCACAGTATGACAGACAGTAGAAATGTGGTCAGGTCCACTACGCATCTTGATCTTAATGGCTAAGTTTAATCGATGGTGCTATCATAAAAATATGGTGTGCCTTGTGTCTTGTCTCTTTTGTCAGTACTATTAGTTTACCTTAAAGTTTTAAATATATGTCTGATATTTTGTTATGCTAGTGAATAAAGCCGTTAATAAAATATGCAAAATATACCTACCTGCAACATTTGCCCCTTAAAGTTACATCTCAGTACTCACCTGAAAAAAAAAAGAGTTTTTTGATAACTTGCAGGTACATTATGTGACAAATATACAATATTATTTATAACAGAATACTTCGTATAACCGAAAGTACATCAACAAATAAAATTCTTCTATATTTGACTGGTAGTTATGATTAAATCCAGTTTAGAATAGAACAGCACTCTTAATAAATAAAACAAAATAAAAAACATGTATCTTTTACAAATTGGTTAACGTTTCGGTTATTTAATTCACAAAATCATCTTCAGATTTAAAAGCTCATATAGAAGACACAACAATATAAAAATTATGAATCAAAAATGTTTAAATCAATTACAAAATATAGCTACGTACCAGTAGTACCCATAGTAACAAGCAAATAGAAATGTGATAGAAGTAACTTTGTCAAAAATGCTAAATGCATTTCTTATCATTAGTGTCTAATATGTAATGTGGACGATTGGAAAGACAAGTACAGGTTAATGAAAGATTTAAAATTTTTAAATATTCAATCGAATCCATATCATGCTATGCTGATAAATGTAGTAATAGGAAAAATTTATAAAAAGACACCTCTTTACAAGAAAACAAGGTGAAATACAAAGTGATTTTATATTAAGTGAAACAAATTGCTTAGCTTATACAATGCATACATAACACAAAGAGAAAAGATACATGTTTTTCGTTTATTATGGCTGCTGCCCCATTGTAAGCCGGATTTAGTATATCTAACTTGAAAATATTTCGAATGAATTAGGTAGACTTAATCGACTTCGCTGTGCCAAAGAAAATGACGAGAGGGGATCTTAATACGTCTAAGGAAAGGTACAATAAGAAATAAATATCAACTATTACATATATATCCATTTTAGAAATTTCACCCAACAGCATTGACATACAAGAGTATTTCTTAATTACGTGAACATCTAGGAGCGCATACTTAAAATTAAGGAAATTTTTGTTAAATAATCATAGGGTCCCAATGGCGTATTTTCCAAGATACCTATAGGGTTTTCAAAGGTGATAAAAAAAACAATTTTAAATTCACAGCCTCTAAAGCACTTGATATATTTTTGGCAGATACAGGGTTAACTATGACTAAGTACAAAAAATTTAACCACGTGCTCAGGGAGGCCTAAAAGACAATAAAAAAATTATTCCAGAATTTTAGCTCGATATTTAAAAAATGGGGCAAAACCTTTTTTCCTACGGAAAGTCGGCGCCTATGATAAGAACCGACTGAGATGGCTTAGATCCATAGATAAAACTTACACTGTCAACAATATCTACTACCATCGTCGTTTTTTTTTGCAGCATTTCTAAATGTAGAAACGAAAATTAACATTCTTATTAGTAATAATACCTGATAGATAGGTAACAGTTAATCCACTTAGCTCCAGTATTTTGCATTCGTTTTCCATTATTTAGTTATAAACTGGTAAAACTACATATTCGCTCGTTACAGCCACTCACTACCGATAAAAGACACTTCCCGTAGGTACAATTAGATAAAATGCCTATTTATTATAACAAAATCGAACGAAAGGAATAGATAATAGACGTTTTAATGTAACCGCGGCAGTCTTATCCCATAACCTAGAAAACCAAACCGGCGAACTATATTGTGGGAAAGTATCTGCACCCAACACAAATGTCTTTATTTAATAACTATAAAACGTTTAAAAATTAAAAAAGGCACTAAAAACTGAAGAAGAACACAAAATTACAACGTAAACACAGGAATTCAATTATGACATGACAGCGATACCGACTGACGGACTGTTGCATGCTTGTAGAGTATGCAACCAACAAGCAAGTTAACATTGGCGGCATTAAACAAGCATTTAAATAATATAGAAAACATTTTTTTTGACGTTATAAATAAGTTAGAATTTTTTTGAAGGGTGATTCCGTTAATTCTTATTTTTCCCTATCCCCTCTTAAAATATTTGTACTAAGTCATAGTTAACCCTGTATTTGTTTAGTATGGGGCGTAACCCTGTAAAGAATATCAAATTTGTCGGTCAGAGACACAAAAAATGTGCAGAGAGAAAAAATGATGAGAATGTAATGGAGTTTATGAAAACCAATTTTATTTGCATGATAATAAAAGGTGATATACTTTTTCTTATGAAAAGTTATGATGGTACCCATACTTCCCGCTACTTGCACTTTACATAAGCTGCAAATTTTATATTTTACACCTATCAATATATTAAAAATGCTAAATTTGCTAAAAATATCTCAAGGGTCAAGTAACTAACGTTTCGACAATAGTGATAAATGTATTATAATCGTTGCATACAATAAATAAATAATTGCGACACAATTAGCGAACATTGAGTACACGCGGTACTACTGCAGAAATATACTTTCACCATTATTTTTTTAGGAAATCTAACGTTTCACCTATCAGGGCCTAATAAAACCGTATTTGGTTATTGTAATATTTAAAGAGTTATAAATAAAAATTAATATTATTTTTATTGTTGTATACATACCTAAACTAGAGCAGAGGCGAATTATTTATACAATACTACAGTAAAAGTAATCCACAGGTTACTAAAGAAAAACTGTAATATAGTCCAGCATCTAGATACAGTTGAATAATAAGAATCGTATATATTTTTGAAACGAGTAACTGACAGTGCTGAAACAACTTCATTTGGAAGGCTATTCCAAAGGAAAGACTGTTAGGTTAGGTAGGCAACACTTGTTCTAAAATTCTTCTTAGATAGTTTTAATGCATGACCACGTAATCTAATACCACTATTAAGTATCAGGAGAGGCGAAAGGGTGTTGCTTATTAGCTAAGACAGTGTGGATACAACAAAATAAAAATCAGGACACCGTGATCTATAAGGAGCTAGTAGATGGAGATGAGATTCTCGGAGCACTCAGCGACAAGATATCATCTAGTTATGTCTTTCACAGAAATTATTAGGTAGAGATTCCCACTAGGAAAGCTTGTCTCGCCGATCCTCGCACCTGAGCCTTGGTCAGTCTTGGACCTACTGAGTACGACCAAGAGTTAATTGGGGGAATACTCCACTGTCTTTCAGGCTGAAGTATTTGCTATTTCTGCCTACGCTCAAGAAAATATCAGAAGGAGATATGTAAAAGTGGTCAGTTTGTGGGATCAACATCAGCATTATCACGAGTCTCCTAAACAGACTTGGACATCTCATGTATTGATTTAAGGAATGTTGCGAGGTGCAGGCTTTGCGATAATGTAGATAAGGAATTTGATTCATATCCTTTGCAACTGTATCTATTTAATGGTAAAGAAACACAAGTATGTTGAGGCGACTTTATCTTTCTCCTCAAGGAAGTCCAGCAGAGCTGGTGCTAGCTTTTGCGGGCAACAGGGACCTGTTTTGAATTCTACAGTCAGCAGCAGACACAATGAGGCTTCAGACCTGAGTGTTAGAGTAACCCATGTCATTTATAACAATACATGTCAGTTACCAAGCACAAAGCCTTGAATATATGAAAAAATTCCGTATAGTAAGTAGTTTACTTTTATTATTTTTAAAGAACAAAAATTTATTTGATTTTTAAATTCAAATGTAGTTTGTTTTTATTATAGGAGTCTTCGCCGAGCTCTGAAGTTAATAATATTCTTCATAATATTTGATTTGATGATTGTTTTATTGGGTATATCAATAAACTGGTTTAAAAGGACAGAATAATAGAAAAAATATTATTACATAGTTATAAACCTACAAAATAAAAATGCTATCTTAAAAATGGAATGCCTCGGCGTCTTTCAAATAACTGTAAAGTTTGTGGCACATGGTATCAAACGTTTTATTGGAATTTTATTAATCGTAAAATATCGGAGACCGACTACGCAAGTACCATATAAGGAAACGGAAATTAATAAACTACGTAATAAAGGCATAAAAATTACTGGCATATATAAGTTGATTCATAAAGTTATTTTTGATTTATGGCATTGTAAGCATTTCTGATATTGGTTATTATATATAATTAATTAAAAAACTAGAATACATTTTTTGAATTGAAACATTTATTGAAAGATTTTGTAATATTTCTTATATTAGTTGGTACTGTAATTCTATCTGTTAAATAAATTGTGGCCCAAATGTTTGTTATTCTAGACAGAAATAAATGAAATACATTATTTTTTAAATTATGTATGTATTTTAAGAATTTACAAACAGTTTAATTTTAGATATTTTTATTTCATTATTACTTACGCCACAATCATGACATCTTGTTACAGTGATATCAGATTTTAATTGTTGTAGATGCTTTGTGTTGTTAGATAGTGTGATTTTATATTTAAATAATAAACAGACTGCTCATTATTCCAAACTATACATAATATTTACAACCTAGTGAAACTACCACTCCATTCATACATTAATTTTACCTAAGTACTCGGATTTTCAGATATCTTACTACATTATTCTTAATTACAGTAATATTTCCAGTGAACATAAGTGGAATAGTATATACTGGGAAGATACACTACAAAGACCCATATGTGGTTCACAATATACTTGAAAATTCTGCTCAACAAGATGTAATAGAGATAGGGATGTAATAGCTGGCGTCGTAATATGCAATGTACAGTGCTGGGAGGGATGACCAAACGCCAACCGGTATCAATTTCTCACACTGATCCAAGGCAACGTTCTTCCAACCTACTTGCTGCCAGCGTATTACCCCGACTGCATCATTCATTAGAACAATATCTACACGTTCGATAATAGTAAATGTATTACAGTTTTCTCCGTCCATTGTAATAACCTGTACACAAATAATATTAAGTGAACTTAAAACTAAAAAGAAACATATTTTTAAATGTAATCGACAAGTGAATTTTAATTTTTTTATCTCTTTACCTATTTTTACATCATATTTTAATTTAATAAATTTAATTGATAAAATTAAACAATAAACTATTTAATTATTCTAATACCTAACCTACAAAATCATAGCATTTTCTTGTTTTTTTTTGTTTGCTTTAGTTAAGGAGAGAAAAAATAAAAAAGACAACACCCAAACCTATCTAACAAAGACAATTTTAACGAATGTTTTTGTTTAAAATTGACGAACCATTGTTTCCCTATGCTTTACATATTGCTAGTTTTGTACTTAAATTTGGACAATTTTGATGTAAATCTTTGTATTCTATTTGGACAAAGAAAAACATTACAATACATTGCTAATAGTTGTTCGATCATTGCAAATTTTTTGTTTTTAGGTTTGTTATTAATTAAATTTTGTTCACCGTTACTCTTTCAAACAATTTTTATTTAATAACCAAGGTAATAATTGTAATTTTAATGTGTTTTAATTGTTTTAAATTAATTATTTGACAGTACTTTTATAAAAGTTTTATAACATATAATTGTAACTTGTAGAGCCGTGAATAAGGCCTGATACAGGCCGAAACGTTGGCAGTATGTAAAAAATTGTTTTTCTTTATCAATCTACTGACCTATCACCAGACAATAATTTCTTCTACAGTAAACTAAAGGTCACTATCAACAAATAACTTTTAATTTTTACTTTTAATACACAGATGCACTAGGTCAAAAAACTTCTTACACACTTGATAACTTTTCACATTTTGATGCTTTTCGAATACTGATCTATGTTAACGATAAAAAGTCAAACTACGAAATGTTTACATAGCTTTATTTAAGGCGGACATATTTTAGTCCAGGGCATTTGGATCAAAATCGACCGAATAGCGGAAATTTTTAGGCACAGCAGATATCGAGATGCGGTTTTCTGCATTGTGTTCATTTTTTGAAAAATGCTTTCTGGACCGGAAAATGCATTACAACATTATAGGAACGGCTGGAAACTCGGAAAAATCGCTTGGAAATCGTTACTCGTGGGTTTTCGGGGCTGCCGAACTCGATTCTGGCATTAGAATTACCCGGGGATTGGAATTGGGAGAGAAATGGCAGCGTGCATGAAAATCGTTCCAAACTCGTTACTCGGGGGTTTTCGGAGATGCCGAATTAAATTCTGGTATTAGAATTACCCGGGGGGCTCGGGGGCGCCTCTGCACATTTCCAGTTGTCAGCCGCTATTTAAGAAAATTGAAAATGCCCAACTGTTTCCTAATTTGAGCCATCCTGTATATATTACCGTTTGTGGAGATCTCTGTATTACGCGCGAAAAGTGTCGGTTCTGTATACAGGGTGATTTTAAAAGTGGGGTAGTAATTTTAGTATACCTACCCTACCCTACCTACCCTAGTATTTACCTACTTATTGGAAGAACAAGTGATATCGAAAAATATCTCAATAAAATGTTAATATAAAAAATTATAATTAATTAATCTATTTGTGCTTTTTGAAATTTTATAAACCTGTACGCTCACAGTAAATGTTGAAAATTATATACGCGTTTCGTATTTGCGTGTAACCCGGCTCGTCGTGTTAAATAAACAAATCGTCGCGCAAAGGGATGAAATTTATAAGCATATTTTCTGTGTATTTCGTGGAACAGAGACAGCCGATTTTGATTACACTCTCTGTTACTGCACTTGGGCTATTGTTACATCACTGTCAGCAAATTACGTGTAACACAAAATGATAATACGCACACACTAGAAAATACTTAAAACAAATACCACAATTTGTTTACGTACGTGTTACGTTGTTATTTAAGGTTAAGGTTATAAACGAAGCATAACTTTACCAAAGACTGTGCGCGAAACTTATCATATATCTCTTATCGATAACGTATTGTGAAATAGTTCGCTGATTTATTATTGATAGGTTAAGGCTATACAGCGTCGACTTGAAAATTTACAATAACTTTAAACTCAGTTATCTCGGCTATTAGAAAAACTTTTATTAGGGAAATATTTTGTAAATTGATTTAATTTAATGCCTACCGTCATCAATTAAAATTAATAACCCACTTTCAAAATCACCATGTATACATAGGTATATTGAAATAGACGTATCAGATATAACTATTGTATGTTTTTGTCACTTATAACTATATAATAATTTTTAAAAAACCTTATATTAAAGGGTATGTTATCCAGTCAGTATTTGTCAAATCCCTTGAAATTGTTTTTTCACACTTTTAACCAAGTAATTAGGCGCCTAATACGATGATTTTAATTAGATAATTTCGAATGAAATATTATGTCTACTTTCAGCCTTCAACTGATTATCTAGGAATGTCTTCAATTTAAAATAATTGATGTTGACAAATACGGTAAAGCATTTACAGTTTGAAAATGCATGCTTATTTAGAACGTAGGTTTTATTGACATAAAAGTGAAGATGTTGCGTAGGCATCGGTGTTCAGTACACATATAATAAGCAAGAAATTATACAGGTATAAATATAATTTTAAATATTAACCGAAGAATTTGAAAAGTGAAATGTACATAAGTACAATTAAAGTTACCTTCTAAAGACATTAATGATACATTAGAATATTCACTCATCCACAAATATTTATTTATAAAAGATGTGTCTTATACATTCATTATTTAGTTTTAATTTCTAGATATTATTCAAGACGGAATTTAACCGCCTCACCTCTTCCGTCTCGTAGATAGTTATGTGTACGTGCTTTTAAATAACAAATTCTTAGCTTTACAACAAAGTAAATAAAATAATTCAGACACAGTAATGTTTTATTTCATGATATGCGTCTACCGAACATATTTCATACAATGTGGCACAATACTCATTTAAACATTTTATTGATTTACATATAGTATAAGCCATAAGGAAAAAATACATCAATTCTGTAGATGAAGTCTTCAATTTTATGTTTGATTATATCTGTAATAGTAATACGTATTTACAATTAAGTAAATAAATTTACCTGAACAAAATTGATAAGTAAGAGTAATTTTTCTTGTTTATATATTTTTATGTAAAGAACATTTTTTTAAGTAAATTGTTATGTAACTACAGAATAGTTCGTAAGTAATGGCCGATGGAGGCATACTACAGTGTCAAATTTGGAATTTAAAAAGTGATTATTTTTAATAATTACATTGTGTTTGACTATATTAACTTAATTTGGAAATAGATGTTTTTGAATATGAATCAACCTTTATGTATAAAGAAACTGTGATCAGATCGGTAAAATTAAATTTAATTGTTAAAATGTAGTTTTCTAGAGCATAATTTTTTTAATTATTATATATTGGGTTTTTGTGGTATGCAATATTTCATAATAGTACAAAGAATCTTTTCCTGTAGACACAGGGTACGTTTATTGTTTTCTATTATTAATTTTGAAACAATCATATTTAAGTTAGATAGTTTGTTTGGTCATGATTGTCATGCCTTCATCAAATATATGGCCCACCTCAAGATTCCATACCCTGACCTTTATTATTTTGTATTATTCATAAATGACATTGTTGGAGACACCTAGTTTTTTCTAATACTTTCTCAGATTTATATATTTTAAGGAACCAAAGTTGTACTAAGGTAATTTAACTTAAATCCCAAAAATGGCCCTAACTAAAAAAAAAACTGAAAGAAATAATACAGTAGCACGTGCGCTCAGAACGCCCTGTACATTTAACACAAACATTAATCAGATATTCGTGTGTATCATACAAAACAAACAAACCTTCTTGTACAAAATTTGAATATGATTACTCAAAAAATAAATTAGCCTAAAAATTAAAATAAAAAAACTACTTTCTCGAGCGTATAACTTCTTAAGGTCGCCGTATTTCTCGCCCAATTTTGTGTTTTTAGGTAATGAAATCTCGGAAAATAAAACACATACAGCAAAAGTAATATCAAAAATAAAATTACTGATGTTTTGTTTATACACTTACTATTTAAACTCTCCTCAAATAATATAATATAAGTAAATACCCTGTATTTCTTACGATTGCTCAATAATCATTAGAAACATTGAAGTAACAATTTAAAGAAAAATGTTTTATAAGACTAGAGTTGTCTAAATTGTAATTTTTCACTATTTTTATTACATATTTTGAAATAAAATATCTCTTTATAAAATAGATTATTAGATGTTGAAGACATTTAGTTTAGGAAAATGAGAATTAATTCATTAATACTTGTATGAGTTAACAAATTTAGTCCAAATTTCACGTAAAACAATACTGTTCCCACAACATTAATTTCTCAAAAATAAACTCCAAAACAAATCTAACATAAACAGTTTTCACAGAGGTAATCTGGAACAAAAGTGCTTGATATCTATGGATATTCTTTCTACTGCACTGCCACTGCTGCAACCTCCATTTCTATCGGACAATTCAAATTTAAGAGACGAGCACCATTTTATATAAAATAAACAAGCGTCCCCAGCGTTAATTCTCTCTTAGGACACTGACAGGGATAGCTATTATCTGAGCAAATAATCCTTTGTCAGTGCCGGATTATCAAATAGAGTTCCGAATTACTGTAGTTTCCTGCTGATATGGGTCAGCGATGATGGAGGCAGACAAGGGCGTTTGGAATTTTGCACGTCGAATCTGAATCCTTATTTTATTGAGGGGTTGAAGGGGGCGATTAGGAGATATCCATCGTCGAGGGACAATCTGATGATAATTGATTACTAATTGAGATTTAGTGGTTTCTGCTGGATAGTCCCCTGGCATCAATCCAAACTCATTTATTTTTTATAAATTAAGTATGACTGTATAATGAAATCTTATTCAAGGAAGATCTTTCAAATTACTATAATATGTATTGCAATGAAATATGAAATGATTTAAAATTTTGTTGTAGGAAAATCAAAGGAGTAAGTTATTTTTAGAACTGGAAGAAATTTACTTTTGTCACATCACACAAGGTGACAATTTGATAATTTACAATGGTTGTATCTGAGGAATAAAGAATATATCAAAAATCTATCGAAACATTACTGTGGCGGAAAACCAAATGGTGTATTAACTAATCCGTTTTTACTTACCCCTTCACCCTCAGCCACCCCAACTAAATAATCTTAAATGACAACCCCTACTTATGACAACTTATTTTAAATATCTTAAGAAATGCTTTTCAATGGTAACTTCCAAAGTTACATTTGACCAAAGTAGTTTTGAATATATTAAAGAATATATTCTTACTACACTGAGAAAAACCCTCCAAGTCAACTGTCTTGCTGAAAAAAAAAAATATTTACCGTAATTATTTTGTTTTCTGTTGTAGTTGTCTTAAATATAACCTACAGGTAAAATAACATATCTATACATGAATGTCACTGATCACGAATAAAGGCGAAATGTACCGAAGAATATAGTGAATCAGTTCAGGTCGGTGTCATTAAGTTTTGTGTGGTTATGGTACGTACTTCTTGGTGGTATAGTTTATGTGTTTTTGGTAATTTTATTAACTATGGAATACCATAACATTATAATTGCTTCAGTGGGATTCAACACTAAGCGTTTTATATACTATGTCTTTATTCGATAGCAAATAATATCAGTATACGCGGTGTAGAACTAACTACATCTATCGGCCATTCGCTACTCCATGCCGGACTGAAAATGTCACAGACACGAAGCGTTCTACATGCAGTAGACACCATTGAAAGCTGTCGACCTTTATCGCGTTCGGCGAGAAACGATTTGTTTCCTAGAATTCCGTGTTTGCAAAGTATCACTATAATTTCACAATTAAACTATCTACCTGACCTGTTCTTGCTGCACCATCCATCAGTTCATTTAAGAATGGTTATGACCGTGCTAGTTTGAGTGCGTGAGTTTGTTTGTTATTCTGCAGTTTCAATTTCTTTTTCATTAATTAACTGTTTAGTCATTTTACAGTGTTTTTAAATTATTTATGGATTTTCTGTTTATACAAGTAGATATATACTTTTTTTATAATTTTATTTGCCTGTTTCTAGTTTCCAAAGAAAATGTAATCAGTAAAAACTGTCATCTTGTCATTTAATATGTATTTATATAAAAATATGTTTCGATAATATTTCGATTCTATTTCGAATTATATACATACATTTCATAATAAACTTGCTTTTTGGAATCATTACCTAATTAAATGAGTACGCATTTTAAGGTAAGTACAACATTTTTTTTTGTATTACCTAAAATACAACTAACTTACACTTTAAATGATACTACTGTAACAATATATCATTGCCTTAAAGTTATCTTAATATACAGCTCACTTGTCCTTAATGTATTAGAAATATATTTCATTTCTACCACTAGTGAATTTTGTCTCAGTGTAGAATTAGTTTTCTAAATTTAACGTGGTATTGTTTTAAATATAGTAACAGGTTTACCCATTAGTGTTGCTAGAAGCAGATATGAGCAATGAAAGCTCAAACATGCCGTTTATTGATGTGGAAGTACATCTAATTTTGTTAATTTGTGTTCAGATGCAGTTTACTATAAATCATAACAATCACTGAATAGGAGACGTAATCTTAATGTCGTCAGTATTTAGCATTGAAGTTTACTATCAGAGATGGGGAATAATGGATCTGAAAATTCTTGTAACAAACACAACTTTTACTTGGGTTTGATTACAGGCTTCTGTACCAGTTCGCACAAATTTTTCGAGGTGGTTGCCACGTCCTCGGTATGGACGTTTGGATATTTTGAGTATATATCACTATCGCCCGTAGAAGAAACTTCTTTATAAGTAACTTCTAAGAGGAAGAGAGTAGTATGTCTCTAGAAAGGCCAGGGAACGTAAACCAACGACATGTCTACCAGCCTAGAAATTGTTCAGCCATAACCTTAACTTAGAAGCTATTTTTTTGTCTTTCTTTTAGCACTTATATTCTGTAAACTGTTAATACATCGTATAAAATCAGTTTCTCTAACTTCAATGCCTTTTTAGATAGAGCTTAATTTTTACCACAGGAATTTACTAAAAAATAAAATACAAGGACGGAAGTAATCATGGAAACCTTTCTGTTTAGTAATAATCGGGGTAATATGACCTACCACTTCTTAAACATACTACAAATTCTAAGTACCTACATATTGAAATTAAGATGGCTCATCGCGATTTTTCTCTGTATGTATTTTTACACGGTTTGTTTAACTTCTAAAGCCGAAACGCCACACAGAAAATACCAATCTTGCGGTATTTGAGCTGGAATTTGATACGCTGTTTTATTAGCTACAAAAATGTCCTAGAATGTTTTTCTTTTTTATTATATAACAGAAGTGAGGCTCGATTTTATTCAATAGAAGAGAATCAAGTCTAACGTTCAGCACTGGGGAACATTTTGAATATTGTTTTTAATAATATGTGTAATAGCATTATATAAAATTCCAATCTAAAGAAATACAAGAAAAAATTTAAACACAATGCTGAAAGAAAAGTTACACCGTCAAGCGTATTTATAAAAATCTCTCCATGTATTTTTTGAAAAAAAAAAAAACAAATTTAGAGTTGAATGATGATTTTCTGAAAATACAATTTTGACTCATTTTGAAAAGCAGTACGGTGTAACAAAAAAGCAGCCGTTCCATTAACTACGTGTTTTTAGTGACAAAATATGACGATTTAACCTTACTTGCCTTACCTTATGCTTTAAAAGATACAGGGTGCTAAAGTTGAAATTTTAAAATAGTTTGTTCGCATGAACTTTGTCAATTTTTTACATATCAGTCTGAAAAATTTAAAACAGTCTTTAAGAAACAGACTAGTTAAACATAGTTATAGTTTTTGCTACGTAGCTCCATTTATGTCAGCAATGCATAAACGCCCTCTTAATAATTAGAGAAAATCTAATGTTGTTGCCTAAATTTTTCAAATGTATTTATTTGTTTAATTCGGTCAGTGGTCGCGCGGTTTAAGGCGTCAGTACTTGAATCGAGGTGACTGGATCGCTGTGGGTTCGACCCCCGCAGCCGGTAGACCGTATATAAGCTATATTCGTGGAGAGACTGGCACCCTCTCTGCGGGTATGGTAGGGTGGAAGAATGTTGGCTTGGGTCAATGTGAGAGATTGATACCGGTTGACATTTGACTACCCCCCTAATTAATGAGGTTTTCCAGGTTTTCCTCATTCTTGCACTGAATGGTGGTTAGGGCCTACCAACGTAAGTCGTTCCTGGGCGCAAATGCGGCCTGCTTAATAATAATATGCCGCCCCCTCTCCCGCACAAGTCTTCGACTTCTGGGCTAATCCTCGTGATTAGAATGAGGGGTAGAGATATTATTATTATTAATTCCATTCAGAGAATTAAATGACTATTTTACATTATTTCAAACACTTTTCAATTAAAACATAATTTTTTCAAATCAATGGATGAACGTGGAACAGATGAAACTATTCTGTGGCCACCACATTTTCCTAATTTTAAACCATTGGATTTCAGTTCAGTTTTTGGGTTTTTTAAAAATATTAGATTTTTTGTAAATAGTTAATGCGTTTGTTAATTATCTAAAAATTGTTTGTTTGAGCTTTAAAACTTAAAAATATTTCTCTGCAGCTATCTGTAACGTTCCACGACTCGAATTATCAGAACTTTATAAAACACTATTCGAAATAAAATTTTACACTACGACACTGGAAGAACTTATCCATGGGCGTACGTAAAAAAGTGGTATGGGCAAAGTACCACCTCCTTAGTTTCTATTCTATTTTTTCGCGTCATTTGCAATAATACCTTTAAGAATTTGGGTAAACACAAGAAAAATTTCTATTAAATTTCAAAGTACTTGAAAAATTGACAGTGATTGCAAAGAAAAACAATTTTATCAGTTCAATTTCAACACCTTCATCTTTTAAAGGAGCTATTTTTATACAGGGTGTTCCATTTAAGAACCGACACAGAGCAAGTGCATGTAACTAAACATACCTATATAAAAAATTGCACGGCATATCTCTCAATTGTTTTAACTTGGAATAACCAACTGACAAATAATTTAGGTTTATTATTGGTCTTGCTTGACTTTGGGTTCAAGTAAATTGAAACACACGAGGTATTTATTGGGGATGAGTCACCCCTAAAATTCTAACAAACTTTGATAATGATAATAACCCCCGCAGAATTTAAATAAAACACTTTTTTACTCTTGTTAAATTTAAAAAACAAACAAGATATTTATAGTGTTTATTAGAAGAAATCAAGAAGTCAGTAGTACGCTATGTCTTCAAAATTTGACTGTTAGTAATAACTATTTTATTTCTGCTACTAAATGCGTTGTTATTGTTATTTTCGTAATACTAATTTCATGATTTTAGTTCACTCTCTATACACTTTACAGTTATATGTAGGTATAGTAGTAGCAAGATTCTATAAAGAACGTTCAGATTTTGTCCAGATATAAAATATTCAAACTACGCGTCGTATGTGGAATCTCAATACATTTGCATAGAAATGCCTGAAAAAAAAAGCCTTAAACGTATATTTAAGTCTTAAAAGAAACTTGTGACATCTGATATGCAATACTGATAAATGGCCTGTAGAGGTTTTGTTTCACCCAAGTATGCGTTTGTCTTGCTTCTGATCAGAACAAAAATGTGAGCGATGCTTTACTGCAATTGAACCCCTTTATGTTTAATGCTTTAATTGCATAGTTTAATTGTTACTTATTTATAGATCTCAGTCTGAGAATGTAAAATATATTTATAACATGAATAACGCAACATGTTTACAGTCTGGAGCACTACTTAGCAATATACATATAGGAATGTAATTAGTATAAGTATCCAGTAACAAAAATAAACATAAGCATTAATATTTATATAACATATATTTTTTTCATAACCATTCTATGCACATACAATTTTACTTTCAGCAGTCAAATACCTTGTTTGATTCTGCATTTACTTTATTCTAATGATATTTACTTCATATGAAGATGAATTCATAATTTTGTTGAAATCGTTTACATTATTATCTATAACAAATAATAATTTTTTCAGACATTTTAAGAAAACTAATTAGAGTGTTATTAATAATCTACTGGAAAATATTAGTTGCGACAACTTCTCCATCTTTTCCACTTCTCTGTGAATCTCCCGTAATGATGACGTCGTTCTTTAAAATAGGTTGGTAAATTCTCCATATTTAAACTAGTACAATTTTCCTTAATACAGGGTGTTTCCAGATAAGTGAAATAACTATTATAAGAAACAAAAAAAATCAAAGATTTTAAATTTGTACATTCAAATTAACCCCGGCAATTCAGAAAAATTGTACGTTTTTCATTCTTTTTTTCTATATAACATGGCAAAATGTTGAGGTTACTTAGAGTGAAAAATGGACGTACCTAAAGTGTTTGCGTATTATGAGTTTTCTTGGTGTAGCACCTTTAATTTTTTAAGTAACTGGCAAAAATTGGAAAGGGAGTTGAAGCAGCGTTTAGGTTGTTATGACAGTGGCAGTTGCTGCCTAGAATTGGACGTCAGTGCGTGCGCACTATCCGAAGTGACAGCACAAAATTTATTTGTAGTTTATATATTATAATATTTACAACTTCGTTAATAAGTTATAATTACTTAGTTAGCTCTATATTTAACCTTTCAAATCAAGTACATTAGGTTATGTAACGACTGCAACATGTGCTATGCCGTGCTTTTCATTTTACTGTAAGAGTACGCACCCAAAGAGTAGGTACGCATTTGTACCCTTTGGCAACCTGCGTACTCTTTGGCAACTGCTTGTACCTACATTCTCTCTTTTTAATTTGTGGTTAATTACAATAGGAATATATATAAAAAGAGTGAAAACAACCAAAAATTGCTGAAGATATTATGTCGCATCATTTTTATCATTTTCATTGTTTCTTTTTGCTGAGTACATTTAAAATTATAATATGCGTAGTCTTAGGAACGTGTGACCCTAAGAGTATGCATATTTAAAGTTATCAAAAAATATAATAATTTGTTTTCTGGTGAAACTATGAAATCTATTGAAGGTTTTAGTGGCATAAGATTAGTCTAATGCTATTGCCATGTTAATTACAGACGTAAAAATAAATAATTGTGGATGCTATTTCAAATTAAAAATTAAAAAAGTGCATACTCTTAAGCATTCCTACACTACAGTTATTGAAAATACATACGTTTTTATATGCCGTGCACTAGAAAAAGTAATGACAGAAATCCTCAATAAGTTCCAAGACTAACTTGCTTTAACGGATGTGAAACCATAGCACATTCTATTCCACAAACAAGCAGAGCGGAATCACAGAACACTATAACTTTTTTGTTGAATCGTTTCATCTATCCTGTATACTTGAGACAATCTTGGCACCTGAGAATATCTGACGCTAAAATTTTCTAAAACGTCTGCATGACATTTTGCTTTGTAGCATTCATTTTATTTAAAATACTAAAACACTCAGTACCGACTTTAGAACATGCTGATGACTAACTTCTGTACCTACATGTAAGAAATAATTCATGCATTTTAATAATTATAGTTGTTTGCCTTCTTGCATGTGAATGATTTATAATGTTGTTCACAGGTTTTTTTTAAAATTTAACAAAAGTAAAAAAAGTGTTTTAAATTCAGCGGGGAATATCATTATTCTCTTATTACCAATGGAAAAAATGCTGGGTATAATTTTGGATGTGACATTCTCAATGAAAGCCTCGTACTGTTTCAATTTACTTTAACTCATAGTAAAAAAACAATAATAAACATAAATCATGTACTAAATTTGCTTATTCCAAGTTAATCTAATTCAGAGATATTATTTTTCTCGAAATATTTGCAATATTTTGGGACCTCCTACATGCACCTGCTCTATATTAATCAAGCTTTATCCAAAGTCATTTAACCACTAGAGGGCGTTGGAATTGGAAGACATATTTTCACTTTTAATTAACTTAAGATCGCTTTATTCGAATTTTATAAAATTGAATATGCTAGTTAGTACTTACAAATCTCACACCCATTTTTTTCTTCAAAAATCTCTGCTCCCATATACATGGGATATTCAGAAGACCCTGTATATTTCTTTATTAATACACGTTTACAAAACTCATCGAGAGTACCTTGTGGCCATTAAAACATCGTAGTCGCTTTTCCGTAAGTGTTAATTGTAATTTATTTTACTAAGTAGATTTCATATGGATAAAGCTATACAGTTAAAAATTTGACTGGGCGATAAGATATTTTGGATGGGCTTCAGGTAGGCGTAAGATGTTGGTTCCTGATAGATCATATAAATCGTTCTCAAGTACAGGTTATTAACGCTTGTAAATGCATTCACATGCATATTCACAGTGGTTTTTACCGGTACAAGATAATGTTACAGTCATTAAGCAATATAATATAATAGTTCTGTCATATAAAATAAATAGTCGCATTATATTTTGTTACAAGCATTAATAAATATTCAAAATTTTCTGTAGACATTTCTTCAAACATTTTCAGAAAATATTTCTGAGATGTATACAATATTTGCAAATCTGTTATGTATATTTTATATACAGAGCGTTTCAAAAAAATATGATAATATTACTAGAGCTAATAAAACATTGAAAAATAAGTTTGCTTAATAAGCGTATTTCCTAGAGCCACTCCTTTTTTACATAATAATAAGTCAAATTTTGGATGTAATTTTTTTAAAGAACAACATATGTTTTATCGGCTCTAGCAATTCTCGCATTGCCATGTCTTTTTCCTATAGCCTGTATATAGAGTGTTCCGCATAAGAACCGACATAGAGCAGGTGCATGTAGGGCGTTCCAAAATATTGCAGTTTAACCAAACATACCCATATACAGATTTGGAAAGTGAGGATTTTGATGGTGAATTGTGTTTTGCCGCTTGCGTGTATTTGTGTCATGCTACACGCATACTTCCACCACAGCGTGTTCGCATCAAGCAGTGTTGCCAGGTGGGAAAAATTCAGTGCATGAGAATAATTTCAAAGAAGCATGAGGTTTGGAGAAAAAGCATGAGATGGCTTAATTTATCAATAAACACTTCTTGACACAGCTTAATTTCTAATTACTTTTGTAATGCCATTTTTATTTCATTAAAAAGCATTATGATCTGCTATTTTATCATAATATTACATTGTAAGTAGGTACTTACTTAAAAGTTATTAACCACGTGACCTTTTTAATTTATTTTATTGTTAGGCCGGGCGAACGTTGAGGCGCAGTTGACGTGACGCAGGGTGACTCACGGGTCGTAAAATCTGTTGTTTCCAGAAAATGTAGGTACCCTTATGGAATAGAGTTAAGAATCACTGCAATACAGCGTGAATACAGCACACACACCGCATATCCGTAGACTGTCATATCCGTTTATGTACTCATTGCTAATTATTAAGAGAGCAGTCTACAATAACATTTCAAGTACCCAAATATTGTAGATACCTACCTCTATCTATTCAATTTTGCCCTCGATTTTGCCTTCATTTCTCGTTAGGTCTTTGTTTTGGTAGATTTCAAAGAGTAATTTTAATAATTTTATTATTTCTTTTTGTGTCTATTAAAAAGCATGAGATTTTGTAATCAAAATATGAGAGCATGAGATTTCCTCGGAATGCATGAGATCTCATGCAAAAGCATGAGACCTGACAACACTGGCATCAGTTGACCGGACAGTTAGATTTGCAATGGCGAATTGGCGTTGGCGATACGGAACCGATTACCGTAGTAGTGGGGAATGCTAGACCAATGCACGTCGCCGCGCCTCTTAAACTTCGTACCTTCCCTGGGATGAAGCGGCAATTTCTACTTTCTCTGTAAAGATTCGCAATTTCCGAATCTGTATAAAGTTGAACACAGGCTGAGTTACTTACAGGTCTTCAAAGTGGGGCCAAATATTTCGGGAAAAATATCTTTGAATAACTTTATAACTTGACTTTACTTTATAACTTATTAACTTTAACTTCGTTAACTAAACTTGGTACATGATTTAAATGCATTATTGTTTTTTATATTGGTGTTCATTGAGTGTAAGTCACCCCTAAATACCTTTTTTTCCATTGATTGAATTTAAAAAGAATGATCCCGCGCAGAATTTAATTGAAAACACATTTTTAACTATTGTGAAATTTTAAAAAACTTTAAGGTTTTCAAGACAAAATGCATTAGTTAAAACAATATTTTAATAGCCGTTATTACATCAGATGGATTAGATTCAAATAGTCAGTAGTAAACTTTCTCTTCAAAATTTGACAGTTGGTAACAAAACTATAAATGTACTCTTCGCTGAAAATTAAAATTAGCTCTATCTAATAAATGATGATCGTTTCTTAAAACATTACACTTATTCTGGCGATCGTGGTGGCTAATTTTGCATATAATTATTTTCTCGTCCTAACCATTTATTTGGAAACTTAAAATTCAAGTATCTAACAGTACACCTAAAATGTGACGATGCCCCATCATACATAAACCAAAACTCTAGACTAAGTTGCAATGGAAAATCTTCGATTCAATCAGGGAAAGTATTTTGCCAAAATTCCAAATAACTTTCGCCATTTAATCGATTTGGTAGAATAACTGGTCCAATCAGATAACGATACCTGCCCAAACATTTATCTTAAACACGCGTTGAAAATGTCTAGGAGTTATCGCATAGGGATTTACGTACGTACGTACGTACGTAATTGTGGTGCAGCACTTAGGCCCTTGGGCCCTTCGTACATCCTCCAAACTAAGAGAGTTCTTCTTTCAAACCATCCAATTAATATGGATGGCTCGGTGGCAAAGTCTCTTACAGATTATTAGGATTTTTGCGAGTAACCGTTGAAGTACCGGTAACTGTTTTTTAGTAACCGTACCGTTTTAGAGTAAACGCGGTTAGTGAGGGGAAGAGACATGACGTAGCTGTTGACGTCACAACAATAACACCGGTTACTGAAATCAGTAACATATTAAGCGAGGTAGGTAAGCCAAAAGCGGTTACGAGTATTACGAAAATTGTGAGATTATAACAAAAATTCTTCTGCACTGTGCAGAGAATATTTCATACAATACGTCTCAAGAAAATGATTGATTGTAGAATTAGTTAAAAAATAACATTGTTTTAAAGGAACTTTTCCTTTTTTTGTACTACATTTATAATTTTCCATAATAAAGTTAATCAACTTATGAAATGTTACTTTTTCCATTTGTAACAGTTGATAGAATACAATTCGGTTATATTTTTCTAGCCATTTAAATGTTGACTTGCCTCACCCTGGTGGAACAAAGTAAGGTTTTACTATTAAAATTAAAGTGTAATAAACAATATATATTAAAAATAAATTCAACAAGCACACAAAAACAAACACTTCCATGCTGTTGTTGCTTGTTAACAAATTTTTGTGTTATGATTATTTATTAATTTATAACAACCACAGATTCAAGAAGAACCAAAACCAGTGTATTTTAGCGAGCCTACGTTACCGGAACTTAATCTAGGAGTGGGGGTCTCATGTAAGATATACCGCGAACTAACCGTTATTCTGACAACGGTTACTCGCAAAAAATCCTATTTATGTGTGATTATGGGTCCGAGATTTTTTGTTGCTCTGTCCTCATTTCCATTTATCGGGGGTTTCTGCCCTGCCACGTGCGTGCGCATGCGGAGCATGTTGAGTGTCCAGGCCCCGGGCGGACTGCCACAGTCTCGGCCCAGGTTTGGTCTCCCATCCAAACTCAGCCCGCGTCCACGCTTCCTTAACCGGAAAGATCGATCTCCCAAACCAAGCAACCGCACCGGCGGAACATGGTGAGCGGCCAGACCCCAGACCTCGGGCGGACTAAAGTCTCAGCCCAAGTTTGGTCACCCATCCAAATTCCGGCCTGCGTCTACGTTGCTTAACTTGAAAGATCGATCTCCCAGCCGGTCAACTCGGGCCAGGCGACCCCATAGGGATTTACATCGGAATATTCATGAAAGTTGTGAACATTTGTAATTCCTCTACGAGTGAAACAAGGCCTCATCAGAGAAAATAATTTTTTTGTGAAAATTAATATCGTGATGCAAGAAAAACTCGCAAGTCAATTCAAATCTTGAGGTAATAGCTCTTGCACTTTTTAAACGTGATATGGATGTAGTAGATTACTTTTAAGAATTCGGTGTACAGAAATTGTTGATAATTCAATTTCTTGAAATAAACATTTACTACTTTATTTCCGTTTATCTTCAACTGTTGTATAATTTTCTTCACCTTATTGTACCCTTTATTACACTAGGATGTTCTCGGATATTATTGAAAAACGTTCCTGTCTCTTGAGCCCGTTGTTGAACATCAGAAAATGTTTCTCTATGGAGAATCACTCAATTTGGAAACATCCTGCGATATCCTTCCACACTTCTTCTACAGTTTTCTTCACCGAAACTTAGCACAAGTAACATGTCAACTTATTTGCTGAATGTAAATTTTCCAGCCATTTTTAACAACAAACAGTAGCAGAAATAAAATAGTTTTATTACTAACTGCCAAATTTTAAAGACAAAAGCTGCTACCAGCTGTTGATTTCTTCCAATAAGCAATAATATTTGTTTTAATTAATGCATTTCTTCTTGAAAACCTTAACATTTTTTAAAATTAGGAAGAGTAAAAAAGTGTTTTAAATTAACTTCTGCCCGGAATTCTTTTTAAATTCGATCAGTGGAAAACAGTTTGGTATAATTTTAAGAGTAACAATTTGATTATTGAAAGTTAAATTAATTTAGAGATATTAATTTCCTGTAACTTCGCCTGTGTGCATCTTTGTATATAGGCATGTTCAGTCAAATTGCAATAATACCCTGTATATTTAGATAATTATAATTTATTCAATCTGTTTCCATAATAATGACACTCCTTTAAATCAATACATGCACCTACTCTGTGCGCTCTTATACGGAACACCCTCTATATTTAGATAATTATAATTTATTCAATCTATTGCCATGATAATGGCACTCCTTCAAATCAGTTTTAGGTATTGGAAGTGCTGAATAGAAAATTCATTAGATCTCTATTGGTGAGTGGAAACAACTAAGAATTAATGCTGAAATTTGAAGATATATGTATTTAATTACGAATACGTCAGCAGCATGGGAGTTCCTCAAGGATCTGTTTTGGGACCCATTCTATTTCTTTTATATATAAATGATATTGAGCACATAACATCTGTACATTTCACTATGTATGCGGATGATATCTCTGTTATTGTCTCTAGTACATCTGATAAATTAATCCAACACAACTGCAAGTATGTCCTAACCTTGTTAAATAATTATTTCAATGAACAAAATTTCTATATGAATCCTACTAAAACTCAGGTAATACGATTTCATAATAGGCAAAGAAAATGTGACAATTTGGACATAAATTTTTGTAATACTAAATTTAAATGCGAGGAAACTGTTAAGTTTCTCGGAATGCGCTTAGATGAATGTCTAAACTGGCAATACCATTGTGAAGCATTGATATCCAAAATTTCTTCATTAACATATTTATTTCGAAATATTAAACCATTTCTAAGTAAAGCAGAGATTAAAGCATTATATTATGCACAAATTCACTCACGCTTAAGGTATGGTTTTTGGGGCAATTCCACATTAAGTTCTAACGTTTTCGTGGCACAAAAAAGAATTTTAAGGTGTATTGTTGGCATACCAAGTAGGCAGTCTTGTAAACCTATTTTTAAAGAATTTGAAATTTTTGCCCAGTATATATATTTTTGAAATTAGTGTATATGTTTTTAAGAATAGAAAATTACTTTGTTTTAAATAGCCATTATAATAAGTTAAATACAAGACAAAAGAATAAGATGTACGAGCCTATTTCTAGATTAAAAATAACCGGTAACTCAACTAAATTTATAGGGCCTAAAATATTTAATATGTTACCGCAAAATGTAAGTCAGAGTACCACGGAAGCGATGTTTAAAAAGAGGTTAAACAACTTTCTAAAAGAAAAATGTTTTTATTCTTTAGATTAATATTTTAGTTTGTAATTACTAGACCTAAGTTAACATGACTATTCCTGTATATATTAATATTGTCATAAAGGAAAATAAATAAATAAATAAATCGCTCATTTTAAAGAGTACAATTTATTGTAATAGATTGTTCAAACCATATTACTTTATTTAAAAATACAATATGCATATGTACGCCCAACAGCATTTATACTTACCAGATTTAAATCATTCCACTTTTCTCAAAAAGTGACGAAAATATTTAAAAATTCGGTAGGACGTAAGGCTCTCTAATCCTAATATTTTCTACTAAGTATAACAATACAAAATATGAAGCAAATAATTACATTGAGTGAATAAATTCTTCAAATCCAAATATTTGATCTTTTTTAATTTTCATTAATTTATGCTGATATTTATCATGTCATCGCTACAATATTTTCCACTTTCTTAGAAGCTTGTTATCTAAATGTTATACAAACAATAAAAAGTTTATTTTATGATTAATAAACGTTTGAGAGCGTAAGATTATTCCTATATGTGTGGATTTAAGGGTGATAAAAATTAAATACAGTATCTGCTATGAAATTTATGAATGGTAAATCCAAATCCGTTTTTATGGTATAAATATTTGCAATTTCAGTAATTAGTAATGACCTATAAATAAATTTAAAGCCATAAAAACCATAAAACCGCTTTACTGTTCGAGGAGGATATGCATTTGAAAACAGTAATGATTTGTAACATAAATTGAACTGCCTCGTTTTTAAATAACATGTTAACGCAATTATTTTTCAAATCTACAAGGTATTAAAAAAAAATAAACGCTTCACTGAAATATAGCTCCGAAATTTTGTAAATGGCGTTTTTGATTGAATTTATTTTGCAGTGGAAAATAGATAATATAAAACAAACGCCTTTTAGCTGGTACATGTTTGAACTATTTATTTTCTGTGTTCCGTTCAAACAATATTGACTTAGTACCGAATCACAGCTGACACAAAGTAAGCAATTGTGGTTACCAACCACGTAGAGAGCACACACAGAAATCCAGTATAGAAAGTATTTACAATATAAATGAGTGAGATGTGATGGCAACGTACACACTAATGAATATCTTTCGTAGTTATACTCATACGGAACAATAGAAATAAATTTTGATACATTTTTTTATAAGGTTTTTTAACTTGCAATATTTATTTATTTATTGAATACATCAACTTACAGTCAGAAGGCCAATTACAAGTTGAGGGGACAGCACAAATGCATAATAACAATCAGATAAAACAAAGAACATATTATAGTGATATATTTAATTTGTTGGGCGCCAATTAATATTGATATTTAATTTGTGTTTGTTTTTCCTTTTATGTTTTGTGTTTATGTATGTCTCATTAAAAAAAAAATTGTATTTATTGGGCTACAAACCTGTATATTATCTTTTTTAACTTATTCAATTACCCTGGCTGGTTGTAGAACATAGACTCTGGTAGTCGGTTCGCTCGTCAAGTCAAATCTTATTACAACACACTGTACCTTATTTTATCAAATAAATATCATTCCACAATTGACAATATTTATTTCACAAGAGATTGCTGTCTAATACTTATTAAAGAATGTTTTAAATTTTATGTACATTTAATTTATAGGTAACAGATATACATTTTTTTTTAAATGCAGTTGCGTATTAAAAGTTGCCTATCTTTAGAACTTAAAATTCTTAAAATTATAGTACAAAATTTCTTACAATTCCTTATTGTGTGGTATTCTGACTAATGTTGATTGCTGCTGATATACTATATTGGATAATGATCCTTATTCTGACAGATGGTCCACAAAATAACAAATTTTATATATATATTAAATGGAAACATGACTATTATTAACTATATGGTAAGTAACTTTATTGTTATACGAAATTTTTGAGTGTGTGACTGTCTTTTTGTAGAATTTAATGGCTAGCTAGCGTTTATTTTCTTTTATTAAATTTTGTGCACATAAAATACCTTTATTAATGTTGATCTTTATAGGTCTTCTACTGGAAATCTTCTAGAAATCCCTCATAACATGTGATATGGGGCTGCAGATGTTGGTGAATGCTTTACCCACTATATGGTACTGCCAAATTCCTAGATTGGACCTGGATCTCTGTTTCTAATGCTGTTCAATAATTTTCTTATAACGTTAGTATTAATTTTAACTTTTACTTCAACTTTTTCTTATTAGTTTTCTTAATTTTCGCGAACCTCTATAAAAACCAACGCTGCACGTTCTTTCTTTTCTTCGTATCTAATCAACAAAACTTGTTTTTTCTTTATTTTTTATCAATTTGATATCTTGATTCCTTGTTTTAAAATTTACATACATATTATGGTTCATACATATGATTTTAATGAGTTTTTCGATGCACTGTTTTTATGTTTTTCTCTGCACTTCTTAACCTACTACAATTTTTTATATGTATTTACAATTTTACTTATAGCTAAATATTAAAATATTCTTAAATATTACTCTTTTTTGTGTACATTGTGATATCTCTTGTGAAGCCAACTTTATGCTTGACATTTGTCCATGGCTATGAAATTTATTTGACATTTCTGAACATTTTATAAAATTTATTTACTTAAATTGTTAATACTTTTATTATTTTTGCTTGACTCCTGTCGATATATTTAGGAAATTAATATATGATCTTTACTTGTTCACTCTATATACTTTGCTCTGGGTTTAAATCTGTTTTTGTTTATGTACTCTTCATAAATGTGAGATCATGTCACAATATGAGATAAATTTTAACTATATTTTATTTTCTAAAATGTTTAATTTATTTAATTTTCACTATAATAAACTATCTATATACTCTGTATTATCAATTTTTATATTGTTTTGTTCTATTCTATTGTATTTTAATTTTAACAACAATAATAGTTTCAATAATATTTTATGGTTTTTAAATAAACATGTAAATTTTCATAGGTATTGAATGTCTGATATTTCATTTTGTCTCAATGCATACGTACATATATAAAAACAAAACAAAAAATCTAACATCTATAATACATCATAAGTAATTATGAACACAGATAAAACACAAACTATACAAATAAATTTCTCAGAACAATTGAATATGTCGAGACCATTTTGCACAGCGTTATAGTTGGTACACATACCTATACAAAGGAGATGACTTCATTAGGTTGGTACGCGGCTTACAATATCTTGCCTCGATTCTAGTTACATGAAAATTTAAATACGATAAAATTTCTGGACAATAATATACATTATGAATTACTTTAAATAGAAATATTAATGAATGCAGTTTCCGGCGATCCAACAAACTAAGCAAAGAAAATATTAGGTATAATAATAGAACAAATAATGAATAGTGAAAAAAAATGTTTCATAATATTGAGTTTACAAAAATTTATCAGGTGAATGAATGTCAGGACGATATGTTAGATATCTGTAGTAGTACTTTGTTATCGTGGTCCTATTCGAGTTTATTTTGAAGTGATTATAAAAGTATGGCGCATAATTTCTTAAACGAAGAGTCTAAGACATGATACTAGCATACGGAAAATCACATCAAAATTCAGTGGCTGCAGCCCATCTTTTTTTCCAAAGATATCATCCGAGACGTGAAGCTTTTACGTGTAGTTCAGCGGAGTAGAGAAGCTGGTAATTTGAGGCCGAGGCCTGAGCAACATGGGAGCCATTAGACCTAGACAAACTCTGAATCTCGAGGAGCGGCCTGGCATAATAGAAATAATAATAATAATATTTATTCCAGCACGACCATATAATAACATGATATTGAACACGTCGCAATAATTTGTGTATATAACAGACAAAAGATATGAACAACCAATTTACATAAAACTGAAATTACGTAAAACAATCAAACATGACACACACGAACACTTTTAAAATATTTTAAAAAATACAAGGCAATTATAGAGATTAAGAGAAAATATCCTCTACCCTGTAACAGCCCAAATTAATTAAGTGAACTTTCAATTTCATTTTGAAAGTTATGAAGTTTGATTCATCTTTAATAGTTCTGGGGAGAAACTTACCAGCGTAAGATGGTCATTTATCAAAAAAATTAGTACGATGGTAAGGAATCTGTAATAAATTGCCATTTCTCGTTGCATAGCAATGATTTTCTGAATTTTATTTTTAATATATATTGTAAACATTTATAAATATAATATCAAGGGTACTGTCAAAATATTGTACCTTCAATATTGAACACGTTTCCCTAGTTTTAAGGCCAAAGATAAGCCTTAGAACAATTACAGTGCAATTTGGGCTATCACATTCCACATTTTGGCGAACGTTTAAGCACGAATTATTTTAACCTATTTTATGAACATTTTAGTTATAGATGAAGCAATTTTCACAGGCAATGGTAGTCACAGTTTTCATAACATGTATTATTGGGCATTGGACAATCCGCATGTCACTCGGCAAACACACCTTTAGCAGCGATTTCCAATAAAAGTATAGGCTGAAATTGTGAATAGAATACTTATTGGCCCTTTTATTCTGTCTGGTGCTCTTTATTGACAATTTTTGCCTAACAATTTACCGGTTCTCCTCAAAGAAATTAATCTCAACGTTAGACAACATATGTAGCTTCTTCACGATGGTGCTCCAACACATTTTGCTCTACTAGTGCGACAACATTTGAATTATGTGTTTCCCGAACGATAGATAGACCGAGATGGTCCAATTGAGTGGCGCCTTCAATGCCCGACACGAGGCCCGACCTGAATCCTCAAAGTTGTTATCGAAATTAAAACTGAACTGAGTTTTTTTTTCTCACTATTCGTCATTATTTGTTCTCAGCTATAATTTATGCAATAAATTTATAATAGATATTATTTGTGTTGTTGCGTTTAGGTTTATGTAGTTATTTTTTTATTTTATTGTTTTTAAAATGTTTATTTCTTGTTCATGTTCTCATGTTTCTCTGTGTCGTGTTTTGGTTTTTATAAGAACGATATTACTATCTGCAACAACTTTTTTAATTTAAGTTTTGGAATATATGTATTGATTTCCAAACTTAACAAAAATTTCTCTTCT
The DNA here is from genome assembly GCA_025584915.1 of Monochamus saltuarius. Lineage (NCBI taxonomy): Eukaryota > Metazoa > Arthropoda > Insecta > Coleoptera > Cerambycidae > Monochamus > Monochamus saltuarius. The sequence goes on from CM046721.1 coordinate 22,086,761, forward strand.
TAAAATAATTAAATTAATAAAAAAGTGACACGGGCGCTGTACATAAATATGAATTAGATATTCGTATTTATTTCACAAAAAAAAATATTATCCAAAACTTTAGGATAATTACCCAACAAATAAGGAAATTATCGTAAGAAAATTAAATAGAAAAAGTACTTTTTCATGTCTATAACTTCTGAAGGTAGCAAAATTGTACTATGGTAAGTTGATTCAGTTCATTATAATATTCTATAGAATATATTCACTAGTATTTACTGTAATATGTTTTGAAAATTTTAATACATAGTGACATCACTACGACCCAAGTTTACTACGGACACTCATGATGGTAGATTTGCTATTTGGTCTTCAGAACTCCTTTTTTGTCGCTTTGCTCTTTTATGTCAGCGATAAATCTGATCCACAATAGAACAAAGCAGGTTTCAGTTCCGGAAAGCTAACTGATACACTTTTATTAAGAAAATCTTGATATATATTATTGCCCGCAAAATGAATGCCTGCTACGAACTGTACCGAAGCCGGTGAACTACAAACTTTAGTTAATCTTTGTAAATTCTCGGTTCAAAATGTATCCCGTTATCTTGACTCATGGGGTTACACATATAATTCTACCTCCACCAGCAATTTAAACTTTTAAAGTGAGAAAGCAATAAATATTCTAAATATCTGATTGAAGTAAAATGAGATCCTATTCGTGGCTTTAGTTTCTATGGTAGAGGGAATAAGAATTTCTGCGCCATTTATTTTTATGTTATTTTATTTTAAGAAATACACTACTCTACAGTACACAACCAATTACCGGGTAGGAAGTACAGTTTGCAAAAAATAAAAAGAAGAACATATATGGCAAACAAAATACATATCTATAGATATGTTACATAAAATTAATAAAATCATCAAAATTTTGAGATTTTATTGCAGCCACAGTGCAGTTAAATATATCAAAGTAACTTTCCAATTTATTATAGTTTTCATAAATCTGGTGAATGGTTGAATATTTAGTTGTATTCATTCTGTGTAGAAGTGTAAAACAACATATTAAGCTTAGAGCCAGGTCTAGGGATCCTGAAATTAAATAAATTAACTAGGTATATGAGAGTACAATCTATTAAATTATGGAGCATTTTATTTAGAAATATTTGTTGAGCCATTACACAGGACTAGTGATACCAAATCTGTAGAGTAAGCCCTCATCAGGATATCCAATATTTGGATAAATCCGTCCTCCTTATAAAATAAGAACTTTAGGAAGCGTCGTTGAATGCATTCTAAACAATCTATATGTTTATTATAATAAGGAGACCATATTATGAGGCGTAAAGGATAATTTGTTATAAAATGTTGTCCCCAGGTCGCAAAATGTAAGTGATCTGGAAACAATAACATCGTCCAATTTATAATGATATTCTATAGCGCTATTTTTAAGTGTAAAAGTAAAAACATTGCATATTTTCACATTTAATTCTAACTTGTTAACGGAGCACCATGTATGTAAATTTTCATTGCATCGATCAGTGGTCGCGCGGTTTAAGGCGTCAGTACTTGAATGGACGTGACTAGATCGCTGTGGGTTCGACCCCCGCAGCCGGTAGACCGTAAATAAGCTATATTCGTGGAGGGGATTCGCACTCTCTCTGCGGGTATGGTAGGGTGGAAGAATGATAGCTTGGATCAATGTGAGATATTGGACCGGTTGACATTTGACTACCCCCATAATTAATGTGGTTTTCCAGGTTTTCCTCATTCCTGCACTGAATGGTGGTTAGGGCCTACCAACGTAAGTCGTTCCTGGGTACAAATGCGGCCTCCTTAATAATAATATGCCGCCCCCTCTCCCGCAAGTCTTCGACTTCTGGGCTAATCCTCGTGATTAGAATTAGAGGTAGAGATATTGTTATTATTATGTTAAGAAAATTTTGTAAATCAATACAATCGTTAAGGCAGTTCAATTCTATTATATATTTTCATGTCATCTGCATACAAAAGACACCGATGAGATTGTTGACCAGAAAATTTTACATGTTGTTGACGATTTTCCAGGTAAGATTTGTAAAATGTTAACATGTTGTGAGAAAAAACAATATTGTTTAATTTACATAGTAATACCGTATGATTTAATCGACCAACGGCTTTGGTGAAATCGGTATAGATGACATCTACTTCCGATTCTGGTCAAATGCATCAGTTGTAAACTCCGTTACACATAATAAATTGATCGCTGTTGACCTGCTGCCTTGTTGATATTCAGTTAATCTGTTCTTTACATATGCAAGCGTGGGTTCATTCATGTAAATGAATTTCAAAAACTTTTGAAAAATTATTTATAATAGTAATGGGACTGTAATTTTCAACAACGCTATTAGAACCTCTTTTATGGACTCGAGTAACCTTGGACAGTTTTAATGTCAGGAAATGTATTATGCCGCATCCACACTATCGACGAGACAGTCCGAGACCGGGCGAGCACGAGAGTGTGGATGCAGCACTCGTCGAGTACCGCTTTCGCTATGGCACTCTCGCCAATGTGGATGTGGCATTAGATGTAATTGACATATTAAATAAATAAAATAATGGAGTAACAAAAACACTAGCACAATCAGGTAATAAAACGGCTGTAATTCCATCAGGTCCCATGGTAAATTTGGGTTTCAACTTACATAAACAATTTAAGACATCACTTTCAGTGAAGTCATTAAACTGAAATAATTCACTAGTGTTATCAACCGGGTAACATCAGCTTCAGATGTTACATACTAAAAAACTCAAATGTAGTTACTATATGCTGACTTCCTTCAAATGTACTGTTTTTGTACGTCATTAAAAAAGGTGAAGTGTTATTATTCTTTTTAAATTTAACAAATCGCAAACACTTATCGGGATTGGTTTTTATGACATTTTCTGCATTGATGCAGTAATTCTTATAAGCAATATTAATATTATTTTTTAAGGCTGATCTTAACAGTTTGAATTCGGTTACAGCTAGAGGATCATTTAAATTCTTATAATCGCGCCATGCTTTGTGCTTCAGTTTAATAATTCTAATATTATATTAGAATCATATCACGGTGGATAACGCTTACCTCTGACAGCAATTTTAGGGATAATTCAACAACTATTGCCGAAAAATAACTGAATTAAATATTATCTTCGTAATAATGTACCTATACAGTGCCAGCTGATAGAACTTCAGAAATGCAGAGGACTTTCCAATGCGACGATAGATTTTTATTGCTAGTGCCCGTTACATCGGTATTTGCAAAAAGGAAGCAAAACACGCAAAAGTCATTGGATGGAATGGGATTGGATTGGTTTTGTTGGATGTGTTTTTGTAATGTATAATGGTCTATCGATTTTTATAGTAGTAATAAAAATGTTCCGGCTGAAATGAGGCCATTTATTCCGATAAATAAGTACCGAATATTTGTGTTTGCGTTAAATTTCAGTTGAAAATAAGATAGGTAGGTATTCTTACAAGAGTAAATGATGTAGCATGTAGCAGAATACTAAATATCTAAAAAAACATCATTCACAATTCTTTTAGATCAAAGGGATCTAGAGGTTCAAGTGAGAGATATGTATTTGAAAATTGCTATACAAGATATTTCAAATACCAGTCAGTGTCTTAAAGAAAATATTTTTAATATTGGCTAGTTTTGGAAATATCCTACCTCTGCCCTAAATGATAAAAAAATTGTACAGAGGACTTTTACAAAATAATTTTGTAGACATAAGTCAAGAAAGGGTAGTTGGAAAATAATTTCAAAATACACTTCCGCGCGGCGCTGGAATCTGGTCCACTGTAAGACCTGACCTTGCGCAAAGCATAAAAGTACGTCACACTGTTGATTGGGATATTCCTTGTACTTGCTGAGCGATTGGCTGGGATGCGAGGATTCTCTTCAACAATCTCTAAATTGTGCTCCTCATTTGTTGCAATACGCCGTGGACGCCCTGAACCTCCATTTATTTTGCGATTCGATTGCAAATTTCTCGTATCAGACCCACGTTGCACTACTGCGGTAAAAGTGCATTTGGAACATCTCTACTTGTTCTGCGTATAAACAAGAAACTGTTAAAGCATGTTTTCTTACTTCATCATAAATTAAAACGATATCCGAGTTGCTATACAAATAAGTCATTTTTGACATTTGAAAAGATAAGGTAAACACTATCATAAAAACGTTAATACTACAATCGTATTTTACTATTTGGAATCGACTGTATTCCGATCACACTAGAGACTATAGTAGTCTAGTACAGTAGTCTATGTAAAGGCTGAAAACACTACAAGTTCAATAAAATCTTTTCTCGGAAACTATAAGAATTTAACAAATATGTTTCATTCAATGTAGACTGCCATTTTTAGAAATGGTAAACAAGTAAGACACGGTTGTATTATATAGATTTTTCTACATGTTTTCAACTTAAACTTTCATGTCTTTGTCAAATAAGAGATAATATATAGGATACTAACTACACACAAACAGCCAGGGTTAGTCGTCGGTTGCCTCACTTATGGCATGCTGTGATGAAACCAACAAGCTCAAAACCCCCAACGAAAACTGGACAGGGAGGTTTTAACTGATAACAGCATAGATATGAAATAACGCTCGGACAATTTTGGAGAGGGAAAACTGACTTTTCAAGTTTCAGCATCGTCACTTCAACCCTCAAATAGTGGGGTGCAAACACGGAATTCCAGGAAACAACTACGCTGCGGGCCACTGCCCCGACCAGCATTGAATTGACCTGAAAAACCTATAGCAAACAGCTAATATCATTTCTTGCCGAACGCGATAAAGATCGACAGATTTCAATGATGTCTACTGCATGTAGAACGCTTCGTGTCTGTGACATTTCAGTTCAGCATGGAGTAGCGAATAGTCGATAGATGTAGCTTGTTCAACACCGCGGATTACGTCCGGTATTTCGGGAAATAGCCGAGATAAAATTATCTTTATAACCGATCTCTGAAACACCGTGTAGAATTATTTTCAAATCTATGTCTCTTTTGGTTCTCTAAATATCTTTACTTAGATAGGTATGAACTTATTTCTTACTCGGCATATACATATTTGATAAATAAGTACTATTAAAAAATCGCTTGATTGACTGCCAGTTTTGTTGCATTTTCAACCAAAATATTAAACAAAATTTTTAAGAGTACCTCTTTCGTGTAAAATTAAATTTTATATAATATAACAAGACTTTGCATGGTCAAACCTAATTTAAAAAAGTTAGAGAATAAAATGTCAGTGGATATGTTAGCTTTATACTTTGCACAGAATAACATCAGCACCAAAAATGTACCTGAGCAATTTTTTGTTGAAATATGTTGTTCTTTAAAAAAATTGTATCCAAAATTTGGTTTTCTAAAATTATTTTCCATACGTTTATTGAGCAAACCTCACTTAGGTATTTTTTTAATATTCTAACCCTAGTAATATTGCCATGTCTCTATAAAACACCTTGTAGATTTATTTATTAAATTATTTTGCTTTACTTCGCCCATTACACTTATGTTTTTCTCTTAGTACTAAAAAAGGCGATTTATTTTATTTACAGCAAGTTGATTGTAAAATGAAATATTTCTTTTGCTAACAAATTCAAGTGGTATTCAAGTCTGCGTGCGGTTTATTAGTTTCATTTTTCATTTCGTATCGGTAACAATAAATTTATATGGAATGTACTACACAAATTGATTTGATTTAAATAATGCCGATGTCTCTTAACATTTACATAGCCAACTGTATAATGAAGTAATTCGTAAGCAAAATCTTACACTAATGGAACTAACTCCCATACAAATACATTACTCTCCGTTTCCAAGAAATTATACTTTAAAATTGAAGCTCGTACATGAAACGGAAAGTACTATGCGCGTCTATTACTGTTTTTTTCTGTAAATACCAGATATAGTCAGAGTTATAGATATAGACATAAATAGCCTTACATTAATTTACATGTAACACTCGCATTACAGTTTAGAATGATTTATTCCATAAATTAATATTTGTAACTATTATACGTAATGTATAAAGTACTAATGGGTGAAATATTAGATGAGTGTGACTAATCTGTAGACTTAATTATGTGTTTTTTATATATTTGTAAGTATTAACAATATTGTGTGAAACTAACTAATCCACTTTAGTATATTTTTTATTATTAGCTTTTATATATATTTTTACTGTATTGTAAAGGTATTTAAGCTAATATAGATGAATTCTTCTGCAACTCCTATCTATGAAGTCATATTATTATGTATGCTCTCTGATACCAAGTTGTATTTATCTAATAATTATCTAAAATAAAAAAATAATCTAGCTAAGCTTCACTTTTGAAACTATGGGAACCCGAAAATTCAACCATAATGGATGAAATCTGATCTATTGTTGCATTTTTAGGATTGCTTTTTCAGATGGCCTCCTTTAAGTTGAGTCAAATATCTAACTATAAAGATTATACCTATAAATTAAAATTATCAACAATGTCAAAAGTGATGTTCAACTGTCAAGATTTTTAAATTAGACATAACACTGACCTACATATTTATTCCGGCCGTTTCGCGATAGATGTCGCTAGCTTTCAATGGTTTCTATGGCGCTGTAGAACGCTTCTTGTCTGTGACTTTTCAGTCCGGCATAAAGTAGGGAATGGCCGCTAGAGGTAGCTTAGCTACTGAGCATTGAAATGTAAATGGTTCATTATTTGATCAGTTGTTGAGTTGAGTTTTGTGTCAAAATTATTATTTTTTTAAACTGAAACTTAAAGTATTAATTGCCTTCGTTTAAAAAATAATTTATAACGTTCATTACATATCTTAACATTACAATAAGTAGATTTTAACTAGGAAAATATTTAAATTTGGCAACGTCGCGTCAAGCCGACACCGAGTTTAACTGGAAGTTAGTGACAGTCTGAAAAGGGGTTTTAAATAATGATTTAAAAATATTTGTTTTCGACAAAAATATGCATTTAAATTATTTTTTTAATCGCCTATTCATATTATACTAATTTTCCCTGTCTTCTCTTAAAATTAATGATACTATGACTGAATCATCCTGTACAACTATAAAATAAATATAATTCTACATAACAGATGGAGAAAAATAAATACAAATTTAATTTTCAGACACATTTTTTGCAGAAACAATCCACCATTGTGTATTTATTTTGCATAGAGTGCACCTATGCAATTCAAAGAAGTAGTTATTATTCAAAAGTCATTCACTAAACGTACGAGCAAAAAAAATCTAATGTACAACCATAGCATCCTTAGCTTCAATGATTTTCAAATTTACACTTATTTTAAATATTTAAAGTGTAAATAGTAAGATGAAAGTAGAATTTTAAATAGTTTCCAACTATTTGAATATTTATTTGATTACTGTTTTCCTGTAACGCATTTGCATTGAAACAGAAACAAACATACAGATTTAAATTATTCAGAAAACATACATTCTGATTCACGGCAATGGGCCATCTGAAGTTTTGGTGCTTATAGTGACTATTTTTTCCTGAATCATAATCAGATATGACCTTTTCAATGAAAATATTATCAGCTGTTATTTCCAGTTATACCGGAAGTCATCACCAATTTCGCTACTTTAAACCGAATTTATACAGGGTGATCCAGAACTCATCTAAAAAATTTGGGAATAGATGCGTCATGAAAATTGGAGTCAATATCGTAAAACATTTTTTTTTAAATCCTTATTTCTGAGAAATAAATTATTGAAGTTCTTCTAGTGTCAACCTTTACATTGCTGGGCTACTGTAGTACCTATATAGCCAGGTAGGTAATTTCAAATATCCGATTACGTATTGTATGAACATTTTTATGATGCAAGTATTTACATTAGTTTTTCAAATATCAAAAATGACTTTACGTATAACAACTCGCAGTTGATGGATATTGTTTTAATTTATGGTGAGGTAAAAATGCTTTAGCAGAACGATTTCCCGGTAAACGTTCCAAATGCAGCTACATTTACAACGGTGTGCAGTGAATGAAAGCGTTGTGCAAACGCAGGCGTGACGCGGAAAAGAGATGGAGGTCGATGGAGGTCCAGGGCGTTCACGGCGTATTACAGCTGTGTCGTGTATCATACACGAGGCTCAATTATATCCGTACAATGTACAGCGTGCCCATGTATTAATACCAGGAGATTTGACGAGGAGGACCGGTACCATGGCCACCAAATTCAAAACGGAAAAGAAGCACAAACATTTGTGTTAGCTTGTAGAGGCTGGTATGCATCAGGTATGCCAAAGTAATTAATTAAAACCACAAATTAATTTTAGGTGTTGCAAAATGTAATTTGTTTCTTTTCTGGGGAATTTTTTCTAATTTTTTGTCCATTCGCCGATTATATAGCCCAGTCAACGAAAAGATATAGAGGGAAATGTTTGGAACACAATTTTTGACTTCGCAACTTTGTTTGGACTAGTTAGGAGGTGAACATATCAAAAGTCCCCGCCCATAGCCCTTAAGCCAGGGGGGTGGGGGGTGTTTGAAAGTCTCATTTTTCGGTTTTTTGCTTATATCTCGGAAACTATGCGTCCTACCGATTTTCTACAAGTTTTATTCAGTCAAGTTTTTGATATCTTGTATAGTTTTCGAGATATCCGCTCTTGAATGTCTGTAATTTTGGAAAAAAAAATTTTCTTCACATTTTTGCTCTTTTTGACCGGATAACTCTTCAACGATGCACCGAAAAACTAAATGCTGGCCATAGGGCTGTAGAGCACTAAATTCTTTTCAATAATATATATTACTTTACTATTTTATTTATTTTCCTTCAAATGTTAAAGCAGTTTCACTGTTGAGCGTAAAATCTGAAGTTTTGCGATAACTGTCGACTAATGAATCTATCAATTTCTCACCATTCCCGGGCAACGTATTGGCCGAAATATGCATAATGGTACATATTCAGTACTGGGCGTCTAAATAGCACAGATACTCATTTTAGGATATATACTTGTAGACCCACTGACCAGATTTAGACCATTTTAAGGGAAACATATTTTTCTATGACCATGTTTGTGCATATATGAGTGTCTATAAGACATTGTGATAGTTTTACAAAACACAACCATCCTCCTGTTCTTCTTCATCTTCGGAGACAACTTGAGGGACCCCATTCAGGCAGTTCCCCTGGCAATTTTGGCATGCTGGGGAACATTTGAGGCAGCCACACTTCGCGCTAGCACAGTCTTTCGTGCATCGACAGAAAATCATTTTGAGCATATCGTCCGGTACAGCTGCTAACTCACTGAGTACTGGGACCAGGCAGTTGCTCTCAATCTTCCACACATACATCTGAGGAGGCAGGTCATTTCCCAGCCACAGCTGAACTTGGTGAAATGTTTGGAGGGAATGCTGTTTTACTGCTCCCTCGGTAGGAGGAAGACAAGAGATATCAGCTTTGATGGTGGCCACCGATTTCAAGAATGACTTGTACCTGTAGGTATTGAGGGAGACTTCTTTCGCTGGAGTCCCATACCATCTCAAGACGCAGGTTTCACCTGCCTTTTGTACTTGGGCGGTGATGGAGGAGGTCTGAAAAGACCGCTACTGCTTTCTGGACCTCTGGCGACTTCAGATACAACTTCGCAAATGCGACCTTGCTTTTTCGAAATGCGGAAGGTGTTGTGTCGCATCCAGTAAAGGCGTGCAAAAACAGCACGTCCTTGAAACCTTGTTGCTGAAGCTCTTGGGACGAGAATAAGGAATTCCTTGTCTTCCCACGTCCAGGCTTGATGAAAATAAATGTACTTATGCGCATCAGCTTTAGCCATCAAGAGGACTATGAGGTCGACATCTTCACCCACAATGCCGACAGCTGTTGTTTCCGACATTTCCACAACCGTATCAACAATCAGAACGTCCGCATCACTTTCTGCTTGAAAGGTCCTGATCTCATTGTCCTCAAGCTTCACCTTAAGCATGTTGATGAGCCTGCTTTTGTTGAACTTGTTCGACAGAAAATCTTCTTGTTTGACGTTTATTTCGGTGTCTTCGGTGAAATGGATGTCAGCAGACTTGCTGAGTCGATAGCGCCTTTGCTGCTCTGCTACTTTCGTGCTTGAGGTTGATGAGGAATAGTTGTCAAAGACTACAGTACATCTCTTTACGTGGTAGTTCTTCGTGATAAAGTGGATGTAACAATGTAACAATTCCTTTGGTACCAGAAATACGTTTGACGGAGCGCTTAACGTGCCCGAATGGAAGGGTCTGAAACTGAAAAAAAGCAGATAAGTAAAAAATAACAAAAAATCACATCTCTATCGCGCACTTCTCTAAATTGTTTAATAACTTGAAAATTTTATTGTCAATAACATTTTTAATTTATTTCTTTCCTTCTTTTTTTAACCAATTAAATGCATATATTATTACAGAACTGCGCGATAGTGATGTGATTTTTTGTTATTTTTTACTTATCTGCTTTTTTCAGTGTGAGACTTTCAAACACCCCCCACCCCCCTGGCTTAAGGGCTATGGGCGGGGATTTTTGATATGTTCACCTCCTAACTAACTAGTCCAAACAAAGTTGCAAAGTCAAAAATTGTGTTCCAAGCATTTCCCTCTATAACTGTTTTTGAGCACTCGTTGCTTGGACTAATACGCCTTATCAGGTTTTACTGAACTGCTCTTTTTGATTTTATTTTTACAAAATTGTATTTTTTTTTTGATAAGTTCTAAATCACCCTGTATATAATATACTAAATTTATATTTAATATAATGTTTACTACTACTACTTTTGGTACAAATAAAATGTATCTAGTAATTATTAATTTCTGGATAATAATATAATGTATTTGAGAATAAAATAAAATGCGATATTATTTACGAGAACTTAAAGTTTTATTTAGGATCACAATTTTAGATTTTCTCGCGAGGAACAAGAAAGGACTTTTGGATAACCGCACTAAATTTAAGGAAAAGGATATTTTTCCATATTCTAATATGCTACTGCCAAATAGGCGAAATATACATGAATCTTTTATTAAAATTTGTTTCAAAATTTAAGTATTTATTTTAAAGAACAAAATGTATTTACTTGTCATAGTAAGTAAATAATAAACTACTCTTATTTAAGGGTCACTGACTTTCATGTTTTATAATAATAGTAATAATTAAGTATAATTATTATTTATTTATTAAACGGGCAAAGTTTAATTTTAGTGCAATTATAGTAAATATATTAAAAAAAAAACAAAAAGAAAGAAAGATACAAAAGTACAATACAGTACATTGTGACTTTAGTACACATAAACATCAAAGCGCAAAAGTTAAATATTGTAAAAAATATACACATATATCAATGCAAAATGTTCAAACACATTAGTTGCTTAAAAATAAAAGACATATACAATACGACCAGACAGACTCAGATACACATAAATTCACAAATGGAATATACATACCCATACATAAAGATAAAAGTACAATTGTAAATCGTACAATTGTATATGTGCTACATGTTTTCTTAATTATTATATTATGTCACATTTCTCATGATGATAAAACGCTTAGTTTTAAGTAAAATAAATGATATTCAACAAATAACTTAATACAAATTAACACAAATCTTAATTGTTGAGCCATTGATTTGTTTTATGAATTACTAAACATTTAAGGCTCATACTACAAATTTCTTGGTCACTAAAATTTTTAAATACAACCCAGACGTTTCCTCCACTAAGTCACCCCGTCGCCGAAAAACAGGCAGCATTTGTGTAAGTAAAATTTAGTTTTTGATACCTCTACCTTTTCCAATCTGTTTGGGTATAAGAAAGTGTTATAGAGGTATCATTGAAATAGCATGGGGGATCCAGAAATTGAATAAAAATTATATCATTCCATAACACAACTGGTGACGACTTGCAGTATAATCGTAAGAGGCAGCTTCTTGAAAATATTTTCATTGGAAAGATCATATTGGATTACACAAGGAGTCAATAATCACTACATCCATGAAAACTTCTAAAGGTCCATCGCCGTGAATCAGCCTATATAAATAAATAATTCTGTATGAATTAATTTCGTGTTATATTTAAACAAACAATGTAAACCAAAACCACTGCTATTTATAGAATTAAATTATTTATACAATTAAATAGAGATCAAAATATTTCACTGCCAAAGTAATATGTGCATTACATGTTGTGATTTAATCGTGACGTCAAAATAATTCCTAAACGAGACCACCTATAGGACGACTGAAAATGTCTCATTAAAATCTACTTAGTGAAGCTTACAAGACCGATAATAAATCATACATTACTATCGTAAATCTTAGTACTTGTTAAATGCATCGGTAGGTAAGTTTAAACTAGGCGTTTTAGATAAAACTTTTAATAAGGGCATTTTAACGTGAGCAGGTTTAGTTTCATACATGACTACCAAGCAGCAAAATGTTTTAACTTTGTAAAGAATGGATATAAGTGCCAGAGTAACCAAATGAAAGCTGTTTAAGCGAAACGATTAGTGGTCCAACAGTGATTGATGTGAATTTTATTTTGATTTAAAGTAAACCTGTTCATAATCAAGTGTATTGCAACATATATTGTTACGATAATAAGCATACAGTCTATATAGATAGGTAAGATTCCGTTGAACATATTATGAATAAAATTACACTTTACATCAGTCGTATTCTTTCTCTTTACATAAGATTAACAAAACGGGATGTCCCGAAAAATATGTTACAAGCTTTGGATAGTCAAAGTACACTAGTACAATAGTGTCTCAAACTCGAAAGTGTGGACTTATTGTAAGAATACTTGGATGAAGTAAGCTCCATTTTCGTTCAATTGTATGATCTTTGGGATTTGACAGAAACAACTAATGACGTCATCAATTTTTTTCCAGAAACATACTCAAATATTGTTCGTGTTAAAAAGCTCTTTTTTCTAGCAAACTTTTATTAACAAAAATTTTCTGTTTTTATATATTTTTAGGTATTACTAATATTGTGTGAAACTAACTACTCTGTGGACTAAAGCCCCAACCAGCGTTGAATTACACCCACAGTATCTACCCATATATTCATTATTATTAGCTTTTGTAACATTTTTTACTGTATTAGAAAGGTATTTTAAGCTAATATAAATCAAATCTCCTACAATTCCTATCAATGAAGTCATATGTATGTTCTCTGATACCAAACATCTAGGTATGCTAATGAACAATTCCACAGACAAAGCTCTATTCAATAATTATCTAAAGAAATTAATCTATCTAAATTTACGAACCTGGTTTAATGAAAACACTCTATAAATATCTAACTTTCACCCTTGACAGTGGGAACTCGAAAGTTCAACCACAATAGATGAGATCTGACCCATTTCTGCATTTTTAGGAATGCTTCTTCAGATGTTTGGTATCAGAGAACATACATGTGACTTCATTGATAGGAATTGTAGGAGATTTGATTTATATTAGCTTAAAATACCTTTCTAATACAGTAAAAAATGTTCGGTATTACATCCCGTTCAAAAGTTATATGCAATATTGCCCTCAAAAGACATACCACCTAAAAATCACGTTAACGGTGGAAGGATCAAGTAGTCGTTGGAAAATAATTGAATGTTCGTTGTTTAAAGTGCATAAAAGTTACAAAATACTTGTCATTACTCAATACGAACGTCAAATGTATAACTTGTGTGCTTACAAAATATTTTCTCATTCAGAAAAATGATTGATATGTTGCTAATTTACGGCTAATCACAAAAGAATTCAAGAAGAGCTGTAGAGTTATATTCAGAAAGGTATCCAGAGCTCCTCATTCCTGATCATAGAACCTTTACAAGATTGGAGGCGACCTTGCGACGAAATGAAGATGTATTTTCTGTTCGGAAGAATCAAATAATTAACTGAAGAGCAAGAAACAATGTAAATACAGCTAGACTGTTACAGTATTTCGAACAAAATTCACGAAATTCTACGACAGGAGGAGGTTCCCAGAGCCGCAGGCATCGGCCGCAATTGCGGTCGAGGCTGACCGGAGAAGGGAACCCACCTCTACGAGGCGTCCAGGCCTACAGCGATGAAGTGGGTAAAGAGAGATAATCCCTCTCGACCCCGCTCATCCGAGGTCATTTATCCTGCCAAGGATATTGGCGCGCACGAAATTCTATACGGCAGCCTTGCTGGGAACTGAATTTAGATAAATCAACCGTTCAGTGCATTTTAAAGACGAATGGATATCATGTCTCCAAAATTCATAATTTGGAGTATTTGCCTGAGCGTCACATTGAATACAGACACTGATATAAATGGTAACTGGATTTGCATAGTATTACCTTCGTAAAATGCATGTTTTCTTGTTAAATATTATAGTGCTGTTTGTGTCTACGGTTGGTTGTTTATGGGGTATAATTTTATTTGCAATAACAATTTCATATGAATAAACTGCAAGTTTATTCATACCACTAATCATAAGGGAAACGAATTTCAGTCCACATTTTATCATGACAATGTGTTGGTATCGAGATTTATAAGAATCATAACAATGAATTCTTGAACGCAAATGAAAATATATTATGCGGTTTGTGCCAACGATGGAAATATTGTAATTTTAAAAATCCTGCGACGCCTGCCTTCTGAGCTGTGGTACTCGCATGAAGGAGTAAAGTTAGTGACAATAAATATTAACGTTTTGACTCACTGGCTTAGTTATTCGTTTCGTATAAATAGCATACACATGCTGTTCTGTCCAGCCGTGTAGAAACAGTAAACAGCGTGCAAAATATGAAGAAAGCATTAAGAATATTACTGAAAGATGTGAACATTTTATCAAATAAATTTGAAACATTTGTAATGTACCTCAAATCAACCTCAAATTTAATTAAGTTTTGCATTTGCGGGTATATGTAGTGTGATGGTTATAGTGGAAAATATTTAAACAGTTTGCTAATATCTACACCTACACCGATTTTTTTTATTGAACAATTCAGTTTATTTAAACATAATTTATTCATAGAAATCAAATCTTTTTTTAAATAATGGCCCCATTATTATCAAAAATAAATTTATTTGGTAAGAAATTGATTTTTTTGACAACCATATATTTAAATGTTTGTCAAGGGTATAATTTCTAGGTATGTACGAAGAAAAAAATTTGTTATAACTATCCTTTGTGGTACTCTCAGCAGACCAGAACATTAATTAAGGAAAGTCTAAGTTTCATACGCGTTGGAAAAAATTTAAAAATGATTTAGATTATCAGGAATTCTCTAGTGTTCGGAAACAGATTAAAGTTTTAATAAAAATTGATTTCAGAAATTATGTTAATAAAGTTGAGACTAATGTAGCCAATATTAAAAATTTTTGTCTTTTATATCAAATAGACGGCGTTGTAAGACTACACCTAAATTTGTGGAATTTCAGGATAACTTAGTTTCATCCGATATAGGAATTGCAAATGCTTTTTCAAAATATTTTGGGTCTGTTTTTGAATCCTCTGAGACATCTTCAGATATTGATTCATTAGAACCAGTTAATACTGTAACTATTGGTAATATTTCTGTTGAGGATGTTGTTAAGGAAATTAATAAAATAGATATAAGGAAGGGAGCAGGTCCCGATGGTTTACCTCCCATTTTTATAAAATCTTGCATACATACTATTTCTGAGCCATTGAGTATTATTTACAATAAATCTCTATCTGAGGGCGTTTTTCCTTCTATCTGGAAACAGGCACAAATTGTTCCTGTATTCAAAGGAGGTAATAAAAATTTAGTTTCTAATTATCGTCCGATTTCAATCTTGTCAATCCCAGGTAAAATATTTGAAGCTATAATATCATGTTATTTTTTAATACAAAATTGTTCATTAGCGAACATCAGCACGGCTTCTTCCAGGGTCGTTCCATTGTAACAAATTTGATTTCTTTCGTGCAGACAACTCTGGAAGGCATGTGCGATAGGAAGCAGATTGATGCTGTGTATACCGATTTCTCAAAAGCATTTGATAAGGTTCATCATAAAACTGTTTTAATGAAATTGGGGAATGTTGGTGTGCATGGAAATCTGCATCGGTGGATTACGTCTTATTTGCATAATAGGTCGCAATGTGTTAAAATAAATAATTGTACATCTTCCTATATTATTAAAGTAACATCGGGTGTACCACAGGGTCTCATTTGGGGCCACTGCTCTTTTCTTTGTTCATTCATTGATATATGTTTCGTACATTCTCGTTATTGTTTATACGCTGATGATTTAAAAATGTATAAAGTTATCACTAATATTAATGATTGTATAAATTTTCAAAAGGATCTGAGTCGATTGTACAAGTATTGCAAACAGAATAAATTGTTTCTTAATGTTGAGAAATGTCACTATATTACTTTTTCTAGAATAGACGTAAATATTTTATTTCCTTACCATTTTAATAACGTACCACTCAACAGGGTAAATTCCGTCAAAGACTTGGGAGTTATATTAAATTCTAAGTTAACTTTTGACTGTCATGTTGAAGCAGTTGTTAAAAAGCTTATAGGAATCTTGGCTTTATAATGAGGAACACTAAATCATTTACAAAGCCTAAATCGCTTATTTCCTTATATAACTCCCTTGTACGAAGTCATCTTGAGTTTGCCTGTATAATTTGGGATCCGCTTTATGTTAAGTACATTGATAGACTTGAGAAAGTAGATTAAATTTGTCAATATGTTAAATTTTACATTTAATAAAAATCTCCATTTTGGTTCGTTCATATGACCTCAGTTTAAATCATTATAAGTTATTGAAACTAAAATCTGGGCGTTTAGTATCTTATGTATTAATTTTGTATAAAGTTGTTAATAATAATATTGATAGTAATTATATAGTAAGTAGACTTAATTTCAATGTAAAACAACAGATAACTCGCTCAACAAATTTATTTTACGTAAAGATGTATTTTAACAATTATGGCAATAACTCTCCGATTAATTCAATGCTTAGTTCTTATAATGAATATTTCAATCATATTGATTTGTTTTCTGATTCGCTTCCCGTTGTGAGGCGCAACGCTGGTTTTGTATTTAGTTAGTTTAGTAGTTTTTTTGTATTTTTTGTTCGCTGCTGTTTTTCTCTATATTTTTTGTATCTATTTATTAAATTATTCAAAAGTATTTGTGCACAGAATGTTATCCAAGGTGTAATCCTGTAATTGGAATTTGTTCGAAATTCTGTTGGATTACCTCTACTAATAATAAATAAATAAATAAATGAAACAAATAGGTAGTTATTCTATTTGAACATCTTATAAATTTTTCGTAAAATCGTCAAATAAATATTCAAAATAGTATCGACATAATTTTCTATTACATTTGCTAATATGATCGAAGACTATTTTATTTAAATAACTTTAGCTAAGTTACTTATAATATTGTTGCTGTAGAGCAGTTGCTATGGTATCTACGTTGTTTACAAACTATGTAAACATTTTAAAAAATTACGTTATACCCCAATAATTAGACTTGGTATTAATTTGTCATAAAACTTCAGTAAGTGTGACGCAGGTTGTAGTTATACTGAAAATTTTGAAATAATAAATAAGTTAGCTGCAGTTTTCTTTAAAATGTGCACCTTCTACTTTATGAAGTAATTATTCCATGCTGAGAACTACAATTTATTTAAATAAAATTATTATGTCAGTAAATATACCAGTGTTATTACTTTGCTTAAAAGTGGTTATATACCTGGAAAATCCATAATATTTTCCAAGGAACAGATCGACAGGTTTATCAAAGAAGCAAATGATGAAAAGTACTTATTCCAAAAAGTTGTTTTGATTGTTGGTATATTTGGAGCTTGCAGGAAAGAAGAATTAACTTATTCATGAAGAGATAATATTGAAGAAGCTAAGTCGTTCATTAAAGTGACTATTCCCAATATCAAAACCAAAGGGAGATATAGGTGTCATTATTTTGGAAAATTTCCGCAAATATGCAAGTCTACGTCAATCCAATCCATCATAATGGATTTTTTATCACGTGCAAGAATTCAAAATCTACTATACAAGCAGAAGGTATAAATAACATAGGTTCAATTCCTAAAAAGATTGCCGAACTTCTTGGATTACTCAATGTTACTGAGTATACTGGGCGCTGCTTTAGACAATGTTCTGCAATTTTCCTTGCAGATGCAGTAGCCAATACAGCATGTTTCTTTTAAATGGCAGAACTTAGTGCCATTAGTGCTTAGTGTATCCATCTGTCTATTGAAACAATCGATTCTGAACCTGTTATTTCTGAAAAAGTATACCTTGTTGAAGTCGTTAGGAGTAACAGTTTTCGAAATAATCCTATAGGTATTGAAGTATTCAGTGAACCGATTGAAAACTGTTATCGTTTCAGGTATAGTGCCTTTTCTACTGAAAATACAGCAAAATTTTACTTGAAAAAAATGTTCAGAACGGTAAATTACAGGGACGTGCAAAATTTCAAGAAAATCGGCGAGGTTTGATTTTGAAACCATTTTTCAACAAAGCACAAAGATTTTATCAAAGCAAACAGGTAGGAGAATCGATTGTTTCAATAGACAGATGGATACACTAAACAGCAAAAAAGTTCTGCCATTTAAAAGAAACATGATGTGCCATAAGTGGCGCCCTCTACTAGTGACGTCAAAATTAGTTCAAAATTCTTATTTGCTGTGCCAAAAAACATAATTGTGCCATTTTTTTTAATACTCCGACAGGTTTAAAAGTTATTGAGATATTTCAAAATAAAATTCTAGCATTGAACACCCTGTATTTTTTAAACCAGCAACATTCGGATAAGGCATATTTGGCTCAATCGCCATATTTTGGTGTGTAGTATCTCCAGTTCAGAGATTGCCCATTCTTAATGAATCGCCCTGTATATCGATGCTCAAGAGACACGGAGCTTGGCGTCCGACTTCTATGGCAGAGAGGTTCATATAAAATTTCATACAAAAGAAGCAGGGGCTAGCAAGGAAATTCTCGAGAAGGAAGGAAATACCACTTTCATTCCAAAAACTCAGTGCACCTGCACCGGGCTGCAGGTATTACCTTCTTCCAATATTGAAGCTATACGAAGTGAAGAATAAATATATGTTCACTTTATGTCCAATTATCCGATTTGAAGAATTGTGTTGTATTTATAACAAATAAATAGTTTAAAATTCAGTTATTTTATTTTACCTTTACGCTCATGTGCCATTTTGATACTGAAATGACAATTGAAATGTCATTACGCAACGATTTTACGAAAAATATTTTTTCATTTCCCGTTTTCGTTAAATAATATTTCGTTATTATTGTAGATATACTGAAATGTACAAAAGAACAAACTAATAAGCAAAGTTTTGAATTCAAATTTAATGTAACTTTTAAAACATCCACTTTCCCGCTCTAAACCTAGATAAGTGTCTGTATCTATAAATCTGCTTAAGAATAAGAATCATTCACATTTCCATTTTATAGAGAACTTCAATTTAATTGGCAACTAATTAGAAGTCCTACCAATTAACTAACTAAGAGCGTAACATTTCCAAACTGTTTGAAATCTTCATACAACGACGAACACGATCATATCTATTAAAAGTTGAAATAGGGGAAGTTTTTAATTCCAATGCATTGCAAAGAAATTTATCTACATTGCAAACTTGAGGAACGGAACGCTGATGTCATACAAATCTAATAGTAATTGCTTGAATATTATTGCTTCGTAAAGTGTGGAAACACATTGACAAGTAAATAAGTTTAGTATATAATTATACAGAAATTATATTCATGAAGTAAGTATATTGTGTTTTTTATCTATTTGCCCAAGGCAATGATTCAGTTCTCATATATTGGATTGATTCGATAGCAAAACGTCTAAATACCGGATGTCCCTTAAACAAAACACAAACAATTTATTATTTATACAAAGTGTCCGGAATATAAGCCGATAATAAAGGAGTTTTGTATATTAGATCAAAAGCAACAAAACAATCTTTTAAGAAAATGTCTAAAAGGAATAGTTTTTCTACAAATACATTTTAAAAAATACAAATACAACTGAAATAAAATGCAATATGTATTACAAAATTACAAACTAAGATTAAGTAAGAGCTTCTGTAACGTAATTTGTTTTGTTGAGGCTAGTGCTTTTGGTTATTTTGTACTTTGTGCTTGCTTGATATGCGTGTGAGTGTACATAAACAGAAATGAAACAATTTATAGTACCCATAACCCGCTACATGACATGTTAATTTATGGCAAATCTGGGCAAAACTCTCTGGCTACGAGTTTGTAAGATAATCGTTTCCCGCAAGCAACATAAGCCATTTTAAACACTTGTATCTATTTCACATTTTATTCAATGTATTTGACCTGTCCTTGTTGTTCTCGGGCGAGGCTCTGTGGGGACAGGCCCGCCATAGGCATCTTCGGACCCACCCTTATATTGATTTTGGCTCCTGTTGTTGGTACTACGACTGATAAGGTCGAAACCGTTGCTCGGATAATGGTGATCTTCCGAGATGCTCCGTAGCCGCCTCTGTAACTGGTCACTTCCAAACGTTTCGCCGCTCTTCGCTGCCAGCATCTTCATTGGTGACTTCACAAAATCTTTGCCGCGACTGAGTCGACGGAACGTTTTTGTAGACCACCATTATCCGAGGAACGGTTCCGACCGCGGTAGCCGTAATACCAACGATAAGAGCCAAAATCAATATATGGTGGGCTCAGAGATACCAATGCGAGTCTGTCCCCACAGAGCCTAACCCGAGAACAACAAAGGCAGGTCAAAGAATCCCAGCTAGTGCTAGAGATGTGCACTTTAATTATGTTACTGACAGCGACCAGATACCGAGGTCACGGTATAACAGCCCGGAAAGTCACTATAAATCAAATCACAGTAAATTACCGTTGGTCAGAAAAAAAATATTAAGGCAAATATGTTTTGTTTGGTACATTTCATCATGCAGCAGAATAAAGGCATTCATATTCCGGACACCCTGTATAGTTCTGCATTATTTATGCTATTTACTTTTCTCTAAATGTATATTTGTTCCAAGTCATCCTGTGTAGTGATGTATGCATATTAATTAATAATGAGTCATCTTAAGTAGCTATATTTAGTGTTTAATATTTATGTGGTGAATAAGAGACAGATTTTTAAATTTTACTCGAAATGAGCTATTCATGAACAATTTTACAAGAGGAAACTATTTTTCCGTCATCAGTAATGGGATTAAAACAATGTTGTTGACGGACTAAATAACAATCCGCCAAAAAGGCACAAATGTTGACACGCTGGTGCATGTTGTTTTAACTCATCACCCGTGCAGCTAATGAATTCATACTAGCCAATTGTCAGATTGATGGATGTGGATCACCATGAGGTAAAGTGTTCAAACAATGTTCATTAAACTCAGATGATCTTTCTGGAGGATCGTTCATGTCGAAATGACCCTGTTTGGAACAAAAAAATCGTATTTGGACTGTGTGTTCCCTAACGGCGTTCCTCTATTTACTTTGCTGATTCAATAATTGATGGCGAAGTTAATGTGAATTCTTCCATCTCAAACAAAAAATAGTTATTTTTATCGATTTAAATAGGAGAAATATGGCGATTACTCTGTACCTAATTTATTTACTTAATAAAGCTAGCCTTATAGCAACCGCAGACGACCTGATAAAATTATTATTATTTATGAAAGAAGTAGCATAGTTTTAATAATATAAAATAAATAACATTGTTTGCTATTACGATAAAACTAAAATTGATTGGCGAAAGAATTACGTATTTAACTTGGCAGTAAAGTAGATTTAATGTCTTGGCTGCTTTAATAGAAGCGGCTGCGCTCGTCTATAAATTATCAGCCGCAGCATTAAACCTTGTACTGTTTAGTTAAACAAATTACAACTATTAATGCGTACTTCTGTAGACTACGCGGTTTTGTTTGACTTTACCCTATTATTCCATAAAACAATGACTATCATACATTTATGGTTGCATTTCGCTACTTCCGTAGTTTTAAGCCGTGAAAATATAACAATAGCGTAATATAAAATAATCAATGGTAATGTAGAAATAGACACTGACATTACTAAGATAACTACGTGGCAGTAATTAAGTCTAAATTACATCATACCCCTATAACATTTACTTAGCCCTATTATTTTACTTACTAAAAACAAGTTAATAGACGATCAAAATAAAAGATATGTCTCCGATGCAAACATCAACATAATTACTATTATTATTAAATCTTAAATGACTGATTACACTTCTACTAACTCACAAAATGCTATACAAAACAAGCTATCTATCATATCTTAATGTCCTCAATTACGTTGGATTCATTTTTAATTTTAGTAACTGTTAGAATATCAATTGAATAAAATATATGATGGCATCCTGTATGAAGTAATTGCGTAAATAGAAATTTGCATAAGGTTTGTTGACCTATTCGACTCACCTGTGATGGTGTTGGCAAATGCAAAATAATAGAGAATTATGTAAGAAAATGGGTAAACAAGTTTTGCATTTTATGAATGAATATGAGGTGAACGGAGCTAGCTGGTTCTTCAACGCCTTATTTAATTTATTGTTAATTGCTGTTTAATATGGAGAAATTGTAAACATAAATTTGCATATTGCCAATACACTTGCATTCATTTCGATCAAAACTGAGGACACACTTCATTTATCAAGCTATTTATATATTAGAAGCTTGCTTTATGTAATGTGTTATTTTTATTTTTCCTGAGTTAATAAAAACCATTTCAGTTTATTGCAACAGGCATTACATACATATCAGGTAATTACCTATTGTAAAATTATTGTAAATAACTAGGATGTCATACACATTTTTACATAATTTATAAGGATAGTAATTTTACTAATACAATCAGCTGATATTTTATTTCCAAAATTTCTAGACTTGTATTACTTTTAAACACATATTTCACTATAATTCTCACTCATAATAAAAAAACACTTTGACAACACGGATTTTGCAAATATTCTATATGAATGTGAGAAAAAACATAATTTTCACCTACTATGTTTTATCAGAAAACCTTCTGAATTTTACACGTCAACTGTACGTTAAAGAAATTGTATACGGCATTATAAATATTATCACACCCCAAAGAATTGTTTTAACAAACTAGTAACGCTTGAATTGACGTAAATTATTAAGTAATTTTCACTTTGTATGGTACAGAGTGATAAGGTACAATTAATGGTCTTTCATGTTTTCTTGCGGATTTACCCCTCCTCCCCCCAAAGTTAAGGAGTATATTTTTGCACTATGCTAATAATTCATCTAGTTACCTCCTCCTGCTATATGAACTTTTTGTGAATCTTTCGGTACCGTATTTTTTCTCTTAAACACCAGCCATTTTATTACCTTTTGTTTCTCTTTTTTTCTTGGTATATTTAGTCACTGTACAATAGTTTTGTCTTATTCTTGTTTATTATTAATTTTGCCGTTGGATCCAGTTTCCTCGATTACTTTTGTTTAGCCTATTTTTATCTAGCAAAATTTAAATAATTATATAAACTTTTAGTATTCCAAATCAAATTTACAAGATTCTTCTTAAAAAATATTGAACCATTCTTTATTTCTGACATAATTTAACTTTATAACTATAACTAAAGCCCATATTTTAAAATATTAGCATATGCTCTTAAAAATAGCGCATACCTAAAATCCATCGAATTAAAAGAGGATTTTCATTCTCATAATTAAAGCCCGCACTTCGTTATTCATTATTTTTGAAGTTGACAAGTTTTCGAAAAAATTCCCTGGCACCTCGATTTTGCTTTTTAAAAAAGCACTTTTTGACATACGACCCAAATTTGTGTCATCGTTGTTCGAGATATGACGTCATCGAATTTTTTTTTAAATAGCAACCCCAATTTTTTACCATGCCATTTGAAGAAGCGTATTATTCTACATTACACATCATCAAAATCATGGTTGCCTGACAGTATCCTTAGCGACCGATAATGTTTTTTATTGCTGTCAGATAAATTCGCCGTCTTGAAGCTACTGTGACATCAGAATATTTAATAAATAACGCAGCACATAATATTTTTTATTTGCCACAGTTTATTTCCGAGTTATAAATAAGAACCCAAAGCTGATGGTGTGAAGAAAAAAATTTATACCGTTTTGTAGGACAATAGGAAATATCTTGACTTTATGCCGTATAGTACAGTGCCTTCATAAATCATTACAAGCCAAGTGATCAGGGTCGAGATTCCCAAATCAATCGCAGAGCAATTCATATGCGAATATCCTTTTCCTCACTACGGCAATTGATAGATACAAGAAATCTATTTGCATACGAGTTGTTCTTCGAGAATCATAGTCCTGGTCACGTGGCTTGTAATCATTTATGAAGGCACGGTACATCTTTTTGACGGCAAAGAAGTAGATTTTTCTGAACCCACCCTAAATGTTCCATCCATGAAAAATTATATATACTTTAAATATGCCTCACGTTGAACAGACGTTTTCGAAACCGAATTAGATTATTAGCAACAAACGCCACAGTTTAACTCCTGGACATTTACAGCAGTTGTTGGTTATGCAATTTTACTCCAGTACTACAAGTGAATAGTAATGTAGTGTTTTTTAAACTAATAAACATAATATGAATAATGTCGGGTACTATATATTCCCAATACAAGGTAAGATGTTGATTTTAACTTTTTCTAGATATATGTATGTTTGTACTTCGGTAACATCCTAAGTGCGCCCCTGATAATGACGTCAACTGCCAACGAGGTGCAGGCTTTACTTATAATTTTGGTATAGATCAATATATGTACCTACAATATATGGTTCATAAAGACGTCAGAAGTTGTCTAAGAGTTAGGTAAAGTCAAACGGAAACATCACACGCATGCGCAATGAATTTTTAATGCCCCCCAGGTTAAAAATGCATTGTTTTAGTTGTAATGCGCATGCGCCTGGCGATTGGAAACCTGACTCTAGTGTTGCACGAACAAAGCTCTTATCTCAGACAATATAAGCAAAATTTTGGTATAATGTAAGAGGTAGTCCAAGTAAGCAAATAATCCATTTATACATTTAATTTCTCATTGTGCTTTTAAAGTTATCACGTCGATTGTGTTTTGTGTCATTTCTGTCCAAGTGATCTTGCATTTTATTTGTTTGTTTGTTGTTGTTTTTATCGTTTATTTTTAAGTAAAACAATAAATTTGACTTCTCACTTACTGTAATATGCAATAATATTTTAAAATACCGATGAGAGAATGCTCAAGTTAGTACTGTGATCAAAGGAATGTCAGGACGCCCTGTAAATCTTTTGAACGTTAATTTTTTTATTTTACATAAATTAGTAACTGTAGCTGAACAATATACTTATTAAGGCTTACGGTGAGCGCTCTATCAAACGATATATAACATCTGTTCCAAAAACCGTCGAGAACTGTTCAGTACCGTGAGAAATGTTTGACCAACACCGTCTTACGTCGCATTCGCCGAGAGTACATTAACAAGTAAACTGACTGACTAATTCTGGACGGTTCGGAATCGATTCTTGCTGTGTTGGAACAAACCCATAGTTTTCGGTCAGTAACTCCTTAACGGATAATGATAAAAATATGCGTTTTTTTTTAATAGACTTCAAATATTATTTTACGTCGGCGCTGTGTTTTGAAATTTTGAAAAAGTGTAAAATAAATTTTTTTAAAATGAATTTTGGATATTTTCAAAATTTCAAAACACAGCGCCGACGTAAAATAGTATTTGAAGTCTATTAAAAAAACCGCATATTTTTATCATTTTTCGTTGAGGAGTTACTGAGCGAAAACTATATCCCTTTGGATCGAGCGCTCACCGTAAGCCTTAAAAAATATTTAAGTGGCACAAACATTTATTAAAACAATCACGCGGAACTCCATTTACTCGATAACATCTCCACATTTTTTATAATCAACAGGACAAAAAAATGGTAGTGTGACTATTTCCTGTCCAAATGGAACAATGCGCGCAAATATTTCAAATTCCGACGCTTAATAATATCGTCATCAAACGGAATGGTGCCTAGCGAGCAGTGATGCGATAAAGCATGTAGCGTATCGCATGTGTTCTAGTCGAGCTTCTGCCGTCAAAGATGCTTGGCTCGGCTTGTGAAATGGATTAATTAGAAAACTGCTAAATGGGGCTTGAAGTGGTAATTTGGGAGCAGATGTAATGATTTATATTCGTAGGATTATTAGATTACACGGTGGAATCCGCAAAACGAGGGGGCGTATGTCTTATCATATGATTCGATGAGAATACCAACGGTTCTTTTTTAAAAATGGCGTTTATGATATAATAGTAATAGTAATTTTATTATTCCAACATCTCAATTACAGGTATAAACAGATACAAAGTTAAAATAATATGTTTGAGTAAGTACAGTGTCTCAAGCTCGATAGTATGGGTCTACTGTGAAGACACGTGGTGTTAAATGGTATGAGGTATTGTTACCCGTTAAATCTTAGCTCATTTTTTTAGTTTTTTTGTATTACTTCCCGTTTAAATGTTATAAGCAATATTGTCCCAAATAGTCTTAAAGAAATACCACCTGAAAATCACATTCACGGTGGAAGGATCAAGTAGTCGTTGCAAAATAATTGAATGTTCCTTGTTCAAAGTGCATAAATGACAATAATAAATAAAAAGATGAAACTCGATAATTGTTTAATACAGTTAAAAAAAGGTAATGATAACAATAACTAAACTTAAAAGATGAGGCAAACGCGCTCATACTACATACATATTACAACATATTCTCTATATGACCTCCTCTCGTTTCAAGACATACAGATTTAGAAAGTGAGGATCTTGATGGTGAATTGTATTTTGCCGCTTGCGTGTATTTGTGTCATGCTAGACGCATACTTCGACCACAGCGTGTTCGCAACAAGCAGTGTTGCCAGGTGGGAAAAATTCAGTGCATGAGAATAATTTCAAAGAAGCATGAGGTTTGGAGAAAAAAGCATGAGATCGCTTAATTTATCAAAAAACACCTCTTGACACAGCTTAATTTTTAATTACTTTTGTAATGTCATTTTTATTTCATTAAAAAGCATTATGTTCTGCTATTTTATCATAATATTACATTGTAAGTAGGTGGTTACAGGTACTTACTTAAAAGTTATTAACCACGTAACCTTTCTAATTTATTTTATTGTTAGGCCGGGCGAACGTTGAGGCGCAGTTGACGTGACGCAGGGTGACTCACGGGTCGTAAAATCTGTTGTTTCCAGAAAATGTAGGTACCCTTATGGAATAGAGTTAAGAATCACTGCAATACAGCGTGAATACAGCACACATACCGCATATCCGTAGACTGCCATACCCGTTTATATATTCATTGGTAATTATTAAGAGAGCAGTCTACAATAAAGGACATTTCAAGTACCCAAATATTATAGATACCTACCTCTATCTATTCAATTTTGCCCTCGATTTTGCCTTTATTTCTCGTTAGGTCTTTGTTTTGGTAGATTTCAAAGGAAAATTTTAATAATTTTATTATTTCTTTTTGTGTCTATTAGAAAGCATGAGATTTTGTAATCAAAATATGAGAGCATGAGATTTCCTCGGAATGCATGAGACCTGACAACACTGGCATCAGTTGACCCGACAGTTAGATTTGCAATGACGAATTGGCGTTGGCGATACGGAACCGATTACCGTAGTAGTAGGGAATGCTAGACCAATGCACGTCGCCGCGCCTCTTAAAGTTCGTACTTTCCCTGGGATGAAGCGGCAATTTCTACTTTCACTGTAAAGATCCGCAATTTCCGAATCTGTATATCAATCTTCATCTGACTTTTTTGTGGGCTGCGTTTATTAACATTCCGTCTTGCTGAAACCATAGGTTTCTCCTTAGCTACAAAGGCATATTCTCCAGAAGGTATTAACATTGTTTTTTACCCTTCGGTCAATTACTTGATTTTCCCGAACAGAAAAATGCATTTTCATTTCGTCACAAAGTCGCATCCAATCTTGTAAGGGTTTTATGATCTTTTCTTGATTTTTTTTTGTACTCGCCGTAAATTAGCGTACATATCAACATTTTCTGAATGAGAAAACATTTTGTAAGCACAAAAGTTATAACGTTTGACGTTTGTACTGAGTAATGATAAGTATTTTGTAACATTTATGCACTTTAAACAACGAAGATTCAATTATTTTCCTAATACTACTTGATCCTTTCACAGCTAATGTGATTTTTAGGTGATATTTCTTTAGGATGATATTGCTTATAACTTTTAAACGGGAAGTAATACAGATACATTTCTCTAATAAAAGTTTATTAGAAAAAAGAGGGCTTCTTAACAGGACAAACGTTTGGGTATGTTTCTGAAAATAATATAATTAATGACGTCATTAATCGTTTTCGTCAAAGCCCAAAGACCTATCCCAAATGTTATTTAAATTTTTGGTATCCTCGCTGTAGGCCCATACTATCGAGTTTGAGACACCCTGTATATTACACATTATTTTTAATTATTACTTTGAAATAGACTTCAATCAGGGCAGGGGGGGTGTTTAGGGGGTTCAAACACCCCCCGAAATGAGAAGCAAAAACTTGGTCGCTCACAGCATATCGTCAAAAAAAGTTACGGTACCAACCCCGTCGCCTACGCTACGCCTATGAATCTGTGGGGATAACCCAGTTTCTAGTACACCACTCCGTTATTAACAAAATGCGTCAGAATATGGCTGCACATTTTTCAAAAATTTATGAGGAGTCTTTGACTATTTTAAATTATGTTAAAAGTGAAATGAAATTACCACGACTGGCTTCTAAACAAAAAAATCGCTGCAATGTTAAGACTGAATCTCCTGAAGATTATTTTAGAATAGCAGTAGCAGTTCCATTCGTTGATTACAAGTTCAATCAATATTCACAACTCACAAAACTACTATTTCCACCTTGAAAAAGCTTCTGACTGATAACTGTAATCAGTTGAATTTTACAGATGATGACATAGCAACTATCAAGGACAATTATTACAATCATATAAATGGTGACAGTTTTGCGGCTGAAATTAGTCTTTGGCAGAACAAGTGGAAATCATATCCCCCTCATGATATGCCAAAAAATGCTATTGATGCACTAAATAATTGTAACAGAGAAATATTTCCAAGTGTACCTATTCTTTCTCATTAAAGTCTTAGCGACCCTACCAGTAACTACAGCTACATCAGAACGATCCTTTACATCACTAAGGAGATTAAAAAATTACCTACGGAATTCAATTGGACAAAATCGTCTAAATGGTTTAGCACTTATGAGTATTCACAAGAACATTACGATAGATAATCAACGTGTTTTAGAAATATTTTCTAATAAATCAACACGGTCCGATTTTGTAATATAGATTATCTTTTGTGTTCCTGTACTATATCCACCTATCACTATCTACTGTTTGTTTTTAAAATGAATTATTTACATTTGTAAGATTGCCATGCCTTATCGTATTTTGTACCATAAATAACAATCATTACAATATATTATTATATTTGATATAAAAAAAAATTAGTCAGAGTTGCTGTTCCTTTTTATTTAGAAATCAGTACCATTGTTAGAGTCTTCGAATATTTATGTTCAGTTTGTCTGAAAAAGAATTCTACAGTAATCACCCGAAAAAAATGTTGGCTATGGCCCTGACTTCAATGTCTAATTACAAGGAGTAACAAGAAACAAAAAATATAATAACTGTACACTACTACATGAAGAATCCAGCAGAAGTATTTTCATGATCAAAATTATGATAAATATAAATCAGGTTACTTATTACATACAAAGTATTTATAAATTATAAACTGAATATGTATTTTTGAGAGATTTTAAAAATAAACCAGAAGGGCTAAAGGAATATTGACAAAAGAGGTGCAGAACGGGTCGTCTTACGAATGGGAATATAAAGAAGTTGATGCTTTCTAGTATTTCTTGGATGGGTATTAAAATACTACAGGGATAACAAATAAGAATCATCATATCATCCTTACATAAATAAGTGAAGCTGAAATTTTTCAAAATAAATAACTTTTTCTGCACTTGTTTATGTTTACTATTTATATATATCTCAGGTTGTGAATGTCATAACAGCGAAACATTTTCGAGTTTTGGTCTGACTAAAGTATTATTTTATATATGATTGAACCAATATTCCGAACACTTTTGATTCTCTTATTGGAAAACCTAACGCTTTATAGGCTGAAGCAGTCAATATGCAATAGTAAAAGTTATGTTATAGCATTTCTGAATATTAAAGTCAAGTTTGTTGACATAACTCCATTCAAATGCCACATTAATATCACTATGGAGAGATATACAATCTTCGGAACATTCGATACGCTTGTAAAAATTAAGGTCATTTATAAAAAATAAGAATAGGAACGGCCCCAAGGTTGATCCTTGATATTGATACAAACACAAGCAGAGAATCCTAAGAATAATTTAAAATAAAGAGACATATGACTAGCAACTACATATACATTTTCATTAAAAATATCATACTACGATGCGAATCTATTATACAGGATGATGATAACCTATGAACACACAACACACAAATAGTAAAATATTTTTAATGTCGGAAGTTTACAAAAAATTATCAGTTAAAATTCTTTGTTTATAAAAAGTAAGAAGTTAACAAGTCAGTGCGATATGTTTGGCATTTATAGCAGTACTTTGTTATCAGTTGTGGCCCTATTCGAGTGTATTTTCACGTGATGGCGCATAATTCCTCAAACGAAGAATAATATACGGGGAATCACATCAAAATTCAGTGGCTGCAGATCATCTTTATGGTTACTTCAAAAGAATCATCCGAAACAAGAAGCTTTTTTACATGTGGTTCGGTGATGTAGAGAACCTGGCAATTTGCGGCCGAGGTCTGGGCAATATTAAATCTACGCAAATTGTTAATCTCGAAGAAAAGATTTTAAATGAAGCCTGGCATATGCACTAGGACAATAATTACAGCGCAATTTGAGAAATCACAATCTACAGTTTGATGAACGTCAAGGCATGACTTACTCTATCCATTTCACGTGCAGCAGGTACAAACCTTACTTCCAAAGGATCTTCCGGTTCGTGTGAAATTATGCGTCTGGTTATCACATCAGCAGCACTTAAACTCAAACTTTACCATGAATATTTTAGTTACGGATGAGGCAATTTTCACAGGTAATGATGTTCACAATTTTCACAACACGCATTATTGGGCATTGGAAAATCTGCATGCCACTCGACGAACACGCTTTCAACAAGTATTATCAGTAAATGCTTAAGCTGAAATCGTGAATGGAATACTTATTGGTATTTTCATTGTTCAAAATCGGTCAATTGGTGCTCTTCACTTACAATTTTTTCATAATAATTTACGGGTACTCCTCAAAGAAGTTAATCTCAATGTCAGACAACATATTTGGTTACTTCACGTGCTCCACCACATTTTGCGTGATTAGTGCTACAAGATTTGGATCATGTATTTTTCAAACGATGGATAGGTGATCCATTTGATTGCCCCCCTTGATGGCGCTACCTAAATCTGCTTGACTTTTACTTTTCGGAGTCAC
This sequence comes from Monochamus saltuarius, assembly GCA_025584915.1. NCBI lineage: Eukaryota > Metazoa > Arthropoda > Insecta > Coleoptera > Cerambycidae > Monochamus > Monochamus saltuarius. The sequence continues at coordinate 22,118,352 of CM046721.1, forward strand.
ATAAAAGCTATGGTGTGTGTTACCGAAGTTAACACTAAACAAAAGTTGCGAAATCGCATACATGCTGCCACTGACTACAGCCCGGTTTGGGCTGTAGGGATTCGTAAATTCGGCGAGCTCAACTGTATATTCATGGAAATAACTATATAGCAGTTACTATGATAAATTAAATGCATTACCAAAATTATAAAATTCACGTTCTTTTATTTGAAATAAATTGATATCTCCGTATGTTTTTCACTGTTCGCCTTTATTTGCCGTCATCTATAATTCCTCAAATTTACGCTTAAATATAGATAGATTAAAAATCACCCTGTATATATCATACATTAAAAAAACCGGTGATTTAGCTAGCCCATTAGTTCGAGGAGCACTACAATTAAAATGGATAATCGGCCAGGTGTTTTTCATTGAAAATTTTAAATGGATAAGGTTTTGATTTACAACCCGCAAGTTCTTTTATTTTCCATTATAAATTATTCGCATATTGTTCGCTTTTAAAACAATATTTCTTGTCTTTACCACGTCCCCACTATTATCCATATTACTCACCATTCATTCATATTTACATTTGTACAATTCAAGTTACGTATCGAATTAGATTTGCTGGCATTGCACGTATTGAACTAGGCTTTCATGGTATTGTAACGTATGCAGTGTTGCTGGAACTATAAAATTGCCCATTACAGAACTTGACACGAAAAACTCAAACACGCCTAAGAGGTAAACAATGGAAATGTAAAATAATCATAATCGAGTAAAGGTTGAACAAATTAGCGTTTAGCAACCAGTGTAACCACTGAGTTACGCGTACTACATCTCACGTACACATACCCTTCTGTTGGGTTTGACAGACATAAACAACCAGGGTTAGTCGCCAGCTGCCTTACATATGGCAAACTGATGAGAACTAACAAGCTCGAAACTGGTATATGTCTGGGGTGCTGCTGACGACTGACTTTAGCTATTTGCTGAAATGCCACGTTTGCAAATACCATTACCGCCAACGGCGATAGAGGTCGGGGTCTTTCAATAGTAGGCCGTTTGGTGTTCTGACAGCTCAGATCCAGCGTGGAGTAGCTAGTGACGACTAGATGTAGACATGTGATATGTACCATCTGTTGGGTTTAAACGGCACAAACAGCCAAGAGTAGTTCACGTTACCTATGACATACTGAAGAGAGTTAACAGGGTTGAAACCGGTATATATATCAAGTGGCACCGCTGGTGAATAACTTTGGGCGTCTGTTATAGTTTTTTGCTATTCAATGCTGGTCGGGGCATTAGCCCTCAGAGTAGTTGTTTTCAGATATTCCGCATTTTCAAACCAGTGCCACAGTTTAACTCGTGAAGATCTAGAACAGTTCCTATTGTTTCTATATCATTAGAAGCATCTAGTACGAGTAGTTATGCGTTCAGAGGAATATTTATTGTTGCTGAGGGTTTGGACAATGCAACGTTGTCAATTAAAGAGTAATTATATGAATTACTATGTATTGTGGATGTTAACACGGTGTCCTGAACCTGCCTCTGTTTTTCTCATCATTTCTCATTATTACTGCAAACGATTGTACCTACGGTATGCTAAAGGGCCTTATGCATAACAAATCAAAGGAAACAACAACAAAAAATTGACTAAGTGTGTGATTTTAGAAGAAACTTATTTTGGATTTTACTCATTTGAAAATGATTAAGCGACCACGAACATATATTATGCATGTGAGAAGCATACAACACCTACAAACAAAAAAGCGTAAGTTTAATTAACAACATATAAATTACAGAGCGCAATTTATTTACCTACATACAAAACAACAAAACAAAGCCAGAATGCGAGAAAACAGTATTTGCATACAAGAGTTCCACACGAGTTTGTGAATTAAATTACTTTGTCCAGGAGTTTCCCTGATTCCAATAAAGTCATATTAGCAATCCGCTTTGACAAAAGTTGTACCGATAGCTACCATCGCTGCCAAACTGTAATTAATGGTGAAGTGCTTATAAAACAGCACAATAGCAATTAAATGTGCATATGGTACATGAATGAACATTACAGCAATGGGTCTAAATCAAATAATAAATAATTTTACAAGTACGGAATTCTAGGAAACAACTACTATGCGGGCAAATGCCCGACTAGCACACCTGAAAAACCTATAGCAAACTACTAAAGACAGCAGCCGACCAGACATATACCGATTTCAAGAGTCGACTCGGTTCGTGTTTGCCACCCACCGCAGGTTCGAATCTTGCGGACGGTAAATCAACTATATGTGTGGGAAGGATTTTCTCCCTCTCTGCGGGTATGGTAGGGTGAAAAAACATCGTCTTGGATTAATGTGAGAGCTTGATACAGGTTGGCGTTTGACCATCGCCCTAATTAATGAGGCTTTCCAGGTTTTCCTCATTTCTACACTGAATGGTGGTTAGGGCCTACCAACGTAAGTCGTTCCTGGGCGCAAATGCGGCCTGCTTAATAATAATATGCCGCCCTCTCTCAGTATTTACATATTTTCTTATAATTTAATTTTTTATACGTGTTTAATAATTTAATTACGAAAATATATTTTTGTTTTACTTTTTAATTGTTAATTATTTTGAATATTTTAGATATAGAAGTCTTTAGTTCTGATGTTTACACTATTTTATTATTTCTACCCTACGCAAACCTATTCTTACTTATTTAACATTAATACAACTATAAATCAGTCATATAAAATAAAACAGAAATACGATATTTTAAATTTGTAACACCTTTTTTATTCTTTAGAGTTACCTTACAGTGTTTTTGGTTATACGTCCTTTTTATTTGCACTATCGCTTTTATTTTCTTTTTTAATTTCAAGTACTTTTGGTCTTTCACTGGTTTTTAAATTATGTATCATGTATTTTCACTATTTTTATGTGGGAGTAATTTTACGTAGCTTTCTTTTCTACCCAATCGTTCACAATTTTCTTAATCCTGTTTGATTGGGATTTAAACACTTTTTTGGTTGACTTTCATTGATGTTATGTGGTTTTTAAGTAATTTATGTGGGAGAAAAATTTACGTGGTGCGTCTTTTTACTATATCTATCAACAAATCAAACCAAATTATTTATTGGTATCCACACATTGAGATGTTTACACAAGTCAAAAAAGGGAAGCAATGAAAGATACAATACATGTAGATAATAACATTCCTAACAAGCTAAAATAGCATTCAACCGTCAGATAAAAATGACAAAAATAGAAAATAAATTAAATATTAGAAACATAAAAAATACTTATTTATCAAAAAACTGGTCGGCAAAGAATTCGTTAAAATTATAGAATGCTTTTTCTTTGAGATATTTTTTTGTTCTGATCTGAACAGTTTAGATCTAGGGACTGAATCTCAGTTGGAAGTTTATTAAAGAATTTAATAGCAAAATAATTTGTGTCATCTCTGGATTTTTTTAACCGAAGAAAGTTTGACCTGATATTATGTTTTTCTCTAGTATGGTGAGAATCAAATCTTTTTTGTCGAACAAATCTGTCCTGTCTATTCTTAATGTAAATGCAATGAATGTATACCGATGGCACTGCCAGAATATTTTGCTGTTTAAAATGCTCGCGACAACCATATCTGTGTGTTCTATTCTAACAATTATTCTTATACAGCTGCCTACATTATAAACCAAAAATACTTCCATTGTGAGAAGAATGGCCCCAGTTCAAAATTGCATAAGTCATGGTGGCATGAAATGTATGCGGCCAAAGGCAGTAGAAAAATATTCTTGGATAAACGTGCACATAAATCGTTGACATTGTTTTCCCAACTTATTTTAGTGTCGAGGTAAACTACACGAAATTTAACATCATTTGAGTTATCTCTGGTATTGATATGAGGTGTAAATAGCAATTGAGTTTTGTAGATATTTAAGTTTAAAATGTTAGTAATAAACCAGTCCTTTGTTAGCGACTGCGCATCCACTGAGCTCTCTGTGAACTCCTGTGAGTTTTCTTAAATTGTTATTAGACTTTAAAGCGATATTATCATTAGCGAATAAAATAATATCAATATAGTTATATCACAATTTGGGAAATTATTAATATAGATAAAAATAGAGTAAGGGCCCAATACAGCGCCTTGGAGAACTCCAACTATTTCCGTTTGATGTGAAGCACAAGAATTATGAAAAAATATTGAGTTCTGTTGGTTAACTCAATCAAAAAGTAACACACTATTGCTATCAAAATTGTAAAATTTTAACTTATCTGAGGATCTTCTGGAAAACTTCATTAATTAGGGGGGTAGTCAAATGTCAACCCGTATCAATCTCTCCGATTGACCCAAGCCAACATTCTCCCACCCTACCATACCCGCAGAGAGGGTGCCAATCTCTCCACGAATATAGCTTATATACCATTATTATTTATATTTTTAATAACTTTAACTTTACTTTATCCCTTTCACTTCCCTGGTATTAATAAATTGCCATTTGAAAATATTTAAGTTTAGCAATGTTGTACAACAATTAGAATATTTTTTAACTGAATCTCTCTCTTAACATTATGGCTTTTAATTTTTACTAATGGTACATTATTCATCACAAAATATTTTCATTGTTACCTCTAGTCCCTTTAAGTCAATTTAAAATTGCTGAAAAATGTTCCTGAAATTTCCATCACTATCTCACGCCAAAGATCAAAAACCGCGAAAGATTTAACTTGTAGAGCCAAAGTGGATAGATAGATAAGCATCTGAGATCGAGATAAAAACCAGGAATGCATTGGGTGGCCAATTTATAGCGCTTATTTTTTTGTTGAATACATTACCGCACACGCCTGTGTCGAACCGAATGGATTCAGGTTGCCTTCGAAGGTCTGCGGATTAAAGTAGTATCAGTTACCTTCTCATCGGTAACCTAGTTCCATAGAAGTCGTATCGATGTAGGCTTAGTTTAATTCCCATTGTACGTACAAAGTTGACAATAATAACGAGATTAGTGCTACTAAAGTATACGATAAAATCGGTAAATGGGGTTACAAACATCTGAGAGATAAAAATATCTTTTGGACATACAATAGTTATAGTTACAACTAGAATTCAAACGACTTACGTCACAACTGACGTTACGCAATTGTTTCTATTGTTAACATAATTTTCGATATTTGGTCGCGTTCAAAATAATTATTGCAATTTAGTACAATATATGGGGCAAATATGTAGAAGAGGCAAGGATTTTTACAGAACGATATAAACATCTTATAGTTTAAAATAATACTTATTATCTTATGCAAACATCATCGATTATTGTTAATATTGTTGCTATTATTAGTATTAACAGAATTTAATTCCCCAACAACACAAGGAGTTTAAAAATTAACGGCGTTAAGTAGACCTTACACTAGCGGCGTACAGATGGCAACCATAGGTATAAGATTCTAAATAAAATTTTGGATACGGTGATTAGTTTGAAATCATTTTTGAGTAGTAGTATTTACAAATATGTATACAAATGTCGAGATGACGGATAGTGTGCTGATTTATGGGAAGTACATAAAATATTATGGTATGCCAACGTAATACCAAAGACGTTTTCAGAGTAGACAAAATATGATTACGTTAAATCCTCTTTGAACTACTTTCAACAGCTGCTGTAATACTTTGGCGGTAAACATGTATTATGGCACTGTTTCTATGTATTTGTTCACATTTGCGTGTGTTTTTTGTTACCATTTGTGGTTTTTACCGCCGGAAATCCACCTAGCCGTGGTCGTCGGGCCAAGTAACTCGCTTTAAACAGAAAGAGTTTGAGGAGAGGCCCCAAGCAAGTATAAAAATCTTTGCAGTCATAAGTTCTATTGTATACAAATCGAAAAAAAAAATTGTAACTTTATAAATAAGTTAAAAAATGCTTAGATGGACGATTCCATTGATTCTTACTTTTCTCGATCCCCTCTTAAAATATTTGTTTTTAGTCATAGTAACCCTGTAAACATCATAATTTATTTGTAAGAAAATGAAGCAGTTTTTCAATATGATCTTGCACGAAGCCAAATATTAATATTTTGAAATATAACAATCTATCTATATGATAACACCACGCTACTAATTATATCACTGCAGCGGACTGTATAATAAATAGTTAACAAAAATTACTATAAAACTTACCAACAGACAATGTTTCCCAAGCGATCGTGTTCTGGGAGAGAGGATAGGGATGGAAATTAGGAAGAAAAGGATTGCTGAACTGAACCACTTCTCTAAACACCATCCAGTTAGTTTACACCGTCTTAAAATGTTCCTGAATCTACAATTTTATCACAACTGCACTTTTACCAATTAAAGAAAAAAGCCAAAGCTATAAATTACTATTCAAAACGTTCTACTAGACTGTCGAAACTCTAACGTGTTTCAATAAAAACAAAACAACAAAAAAACCTACGAATGAAAAAGCGCTACAAAATATCTATTTTATTTCTAATATACCGCCGCGTATGGCAGTGGCGTAACCAATATAAATACATACACCATATGTATGTTGATATACAGGGTGTTTCAAAGCAAAGGCGAAAAATTTCGGGGGGTGATTCCTTTTCGGAAATAAAAGGTAGTTTGTTACATAAATGTTGAGGCACAAGTCAACCATTAGAGAATTATCACGTTGCAAAGATGGCGGAAAATAGTGATTTTATTGTTTTTCTCGGAAATGAAAAGCGTGAGAATGGTAAAATTTTGTGAAAGTGTTACCATCATCGAAAGACACTTGTGACATATTTTTTCACTTTTTGAAAATAATTGGAAAGGGTTGAAATAAACTACCCCTTTCAGTTTTTTTGAACTATACTTTCAAAAAACTTCCTTAACGACGTAGAAAAAAATAAATTAGGTTAAGCCGATTCATTTAGAAACTTTTTTCTCTCTTATATTTTTTTGATAAAATTAACTGTTTCGACGTTAAAAAATAAAATGTAAAGTATTGCACGTCGGGAAGAGGCAGTTTTACTACACCCATTATTAGGAACAACTAGTTGGCTGCTGTCAATTTCCTGATGTTTCCATTGTTGCTTTGATAGATAGCAAATTGTTTGTACTTCCCGGTGTCGGCCTGTATCAAAACTTCTTTTTTTGAATTTTCCGGATTGACATAGCCTTCGATGAAGCTTAGCAAATATACTGTGATGAGAAATTCTACGATTAGAATATGCTTCTGCATAAAGGCGACAAGCATGTAAGGAATTTCCATTTGCCCGGCCGTACATAAAGTGCATGTCTGTCATTTCTGCATTTGTGAAAATAACCATTTTTGTTGTATTAACTTAGTATTGAATCCCAACGTACTCCGCAATCACACAACGAAAGGCAAATTATCCCGTAAACCACTCTCAAAATGTTAAAATAGTACAAACCATTTGCTATCTGTCAAAGCAACAATGGAAACATCCAGCAGCGAACTAGTTTTTCCTAATAATGGGTGTAGTAAAACTGCCACTTCCCGTGCAATACTTTACATTTTATTTTTTAACGCCGAAACAGTTAATTTCATCAAAAAATATGAGAGAGAAAAAAGTTTCTAAATCAATCGGCTTAACCTATTTTATTTTTTTCTACGTTGATAAGGACGTTTTCGAAAGTATAGTTAAAAAAACTGAAAGGGTAGTTTATTTCAACCTTCTCAATAATTTTTAAAAAGTGAAAAATATGTCACAAGTGTCTTTTGATGATGGTAACACTTCCACAAAATTTTACCATTCCACGCTTTTTGTTTCCGAGAAAACAATAAAAACACTCTTTTTCCGCCATCTTTGCAACCCGATATCTCCCTAATGGTTGACTTGTGACCCAACGTTTATATAACAAACTACCTTTTATTTTCAACAAGGAATCACCCTGAAATGTTTCACCTTTGTTTTGAAACACTCTGTATACTTCCTATATTTGTAATTTCAATGTTTCGTAAAAACATCTAGAGATTTTTTTTTAATTTGTGGTGTCATCTAAAATTATCTTATAAATAGGTTGAATAATATAAATCATAAAATGAGTAAAATCGAAACGACCCAGCCGACGATCTATAATTAACAATGTCGACTGATATTGTTAAATATTTAATAATGGCTAGGTAGATATCTTTATTAAGTGAAATTCAAACTAACGGAACGCTGATTTTCATAATAAATAATTTAATATTCCATTACGAATGGAAGTGGGGTAATTGTAATTCCAATCATTCGAGGCAAGATAAATTGAATATTATTTATTTTGAGGCAAAGCGGTTAGGTATTGCAGATATATGTTGCCTTTCGTGTCCGAATCATGTGATGCCCGTTTGGAATGCCCTCGAGAACGTTCAATATTTGAATAATAAATTTATTACATACCGGTGCGTGTTTGTCGGTTTGCTGAGTAATGCGTTTTGCAGAGACTTCAACAAACGAGAAATTATTAAGGTGATATTACTTAAACTTTAAAATTATAATTTAAATCTGAAACAATTTTATTTTGTGGGTCGTTATTGATTTTTAACCTTTAGCGCCCTGTATCTTAGAAGCGAAGCCCGTGCGATCATCTGTTTATTAGACATCTTCTATATAAAATTAATCAAAAAATATACCATATACACATCGTTAGAAAACATCCTGTATAAGCTTCACTACCCCAACAGGTACAATTAGCCGATGGAACGTAGCTACGACTATTGCAGGTACTTGTTTTGTCCCTTGGATTTTTTGTGGTGTTTTGATCCAGATATTTCAAAAGGTCAAAGTTTATAGTCCAGTATAGATATATTTTTATATGGGATTTTGTCCATATTTAGCACAAAGTTAATAGTTATATAAAGATATAATAATATTCATAAAGGGAAAAAATACACACCATACTCACTTGATCGAGTAGGTACAGACGTTACACAATGTCGAACATCATCAAGGTGTTCAACTACATGGTAAAATTTACTTCATGGTGAATTAGAGAGGTAATATGCAGTTTTGTGTGATGATGCTACAAGTAGCGATAACGTTGTTTGATCTAATATATTGTTATGTTTTATTATTTTGGTTTCTTGTTGGTTATTATTTTGAGTAGTATTTTTAAATTCTTGAAATGTCATTTACTTACCAGGATAGCTCTGTTCTGGACGACTGTGTGTTAACTTATATTTCATTGAAGATTTATTGTGTTAGATGTTTCCAAGAACTATTTGACGGAAAGTAGAACGGAATTCAATGACTGATATTTAAAATAATAATAATATTAATCCATAAACTGTTGGCATGACACACGTATTCCCAGTGTAGATGCTAAACAAGTCTATTCTTCTATTATTTTAAAAATTATGCTCTATTCTTAATTGTAAATTTTGCTTTGCTTTAGAAATGTTTAACAATTTTATATCAGTTTTTTCATTTATTATTTTATGAATGAACAATCAATTAACTTTCCACAATCCATTCTAACCCTGCGCTAAATATCTTATTTATATACACATGTACAATTATTTTACTAAATACCAATGGTTTCCTTTACCTTGGTACAAACATTTCTTTTAAGTCCAACCAGTCCTTTATTGATCCTTGCTCTCTGTATGATTTTTTCGCTATTCCTGCCTACCGTTATACTGTTTCTTGTTCCGCTCTTTTCGTTCCTTGCTATTCCTATCTTCTTCAAACCTGCTTTGTCTACTGCTTATCTCGTACCTTGTTTTGTTTGTTGCTTGGCTCTATTCCGTAGTTTTCTTTATTTCCTTTTAAATCTTGGTTTTGGTAAAAATTAACTTGATTTTTGTATGATGTAGTCCTTATTCAATGCCACATTCTATTTTCTTGATATTGATACTATTGTACTTTGATAACTTTTTGATAACTAATTTTGAACTGGTTTATACTCTATTTTACTTAGTTTTTCATGTAGGAGCAAAATTTTAACGTGGCTTCCGCTTTTTCAGCAACTATCAACAACATCGTTTATTTGTTCATCACTAAGATACCATAATTTTGTACTGCAGTCTTAAATGTAATTAGTTAGAGTTAATACATACAATTTAGATTCCAACCAATGACATTCAAGCTATGAATTGATATAATTTAATTTCAATATTTTAACTACCCCTGTATATTTCTGCAAACAAATTTTTCCTAATACTTTCCCGTTATTGAATTTACACTCTAATATAATTTCGAATTTAGAAGATTTGATTTCTAGTTGTCTATCAAAACTACTTTGAAAGTGATTGCAATTGTTATCTTACATTTTAGTAACATGAATTAGTCGCTGCTATGACCATTTACTATTTTCTAGTTCTGAATACTTAATGGTCGTTCCACTGGTAAGAGACGTCGCCAAAACCAGGAGAGCTATATAGTTACACATAATGGTAAAGTAACCAGTAGCAGTGGAAAACACGTAGCTCTGACTGTAACTTTGTTGTATGAAATTATTTGTACCTACAAGTATGTCGATTACGTAATAGTTACTATTTGAAGGTTCTAGTCTCAGTTAAGGCTGTAATGTTCGCAATTTTACAAAGCCGTTTTTAGACGTCCACGCGCTTTCATATTTCTCCTCAATGGAAATTCGTATTAAGATGGAGCAAGTTTTAATCAACTAATAAAAGTCTATTTTACTAGACAGCAGAGCCATATTTAAAAAAAAATAGATCTGAACAATATTTCGGTCGCAATATTGCCCACATTTAGGACTGAGGTAAGACGTTGTTCGGCACTATTATAAAAAAAGAAATCTGTAGGCTAGTAAATCAAGTCTTCATATAACAGACAATTGCCTCAGATTTCAATTTTTTGCATTTATATTCATGAAATCTGTCCGCCAAGAAGACATGTTTTGCTAAATTTCTGCATACAATTGCCTAACTTACAGGGGTACAAAGTTAAATTTGCCGTTCAAGGTGCTGATGGGCGGAGCCTGATAAAAGCTACACTGTTTGGCCGAACATTATATCCTTAACGGATCGTCCAAATCCTGACTGACTCCCTCAGATGTAACAAATAAGCATTTATCATTAATATTTATTTATAATTATCCTTTATCGTCACTGTCGCAGTATAACTGTTAAAGAACAATATACCTCTTTTGTTACACAGGTTCTTAGATATCTTGTATGTCGATTGTAATGCCCCTAGATCCTGACATTCCTGTAGACATACAAACGTCAAAAGTTATGGGTAATATCAACAATTAGATAGATCCTCCTGGCCTTCTACAGAGTGTGACGTCTTTAATACAGAAAAAATAAAATACAGATTCTTGGGAATATTAAGATTAAACAGTCTACTACTACTAATTTTGTAGTGGAAAAATGGATTCTAATACGACCCTGGATAAAATGTCACTTTCACAGCTATGATATAGCGGTTGCCTATCCAAAACACATAAAGAGATAAATGATTTTTATACACTAATTAATTCTGACTGTTTTTTCACTTATACATATTTACACTAGATGTTAATATAAACCTGGTATAACCTTACTGACATATACTCGCGTCAAGAATTCAGACGGAAATATTTTTATTGTTGCTTCAAAGCTAGATCAATAAATAAATAATTGTGAAAGGTTGGCAAGGTTTAAAACAGTGTATTTTTCTACAACCAGCTTAAATTCTTGTAAGAAATAATAATAATAATAATAATAATAATAATAATAATAATAATAATAATAATAATAATAATAATAATAATAATAATAATAATAATAATAATAATAATAATAATATCTCTACCCCTCATTCTAATCACATGGATTAGCCCAGAAGTCGGAGACTTGTGCGGGAGAGGGGGCGGCATATTATTATTAAGCAGGCCGCATTTGCGCCCAGGAACGACTTACGTTGGTAGGCCCTAACCACTATTCAGTGCAGGAATGAGGGAAACCTTCTAGGTTTCCCTCATTAAATAGGGGGGTAGTCAAATATCAATCGGTATCAATCTCTCACATTGACCCAAGCTAACATTATTCCACCCTACCATACCCGCAGAGAGGGTGCCAATCCTCTCCACGAATATAGCTTGTATACGGTCTACCGGCAGCTGGGCGCGAACCAACTCCGATCTAGTCACCTCGATTCAAGTACTGACGCCTTAAACCGCGCGACCACTGACCGACATACGTCGGAATGTAATTCAAAATCAGTATAAATGAATATATTAATTAATCATTTTAGGCAGTTTAATAGAATCTTCGTTTTAATAAAGAAAAATAAACTGTAAAAGTGAATTGGTTACTTCTCTGTAAATGGTATAGATTTTGTTCAAATTCCACATACATGGATTTTGAGGGGTCCTGGATTTTAAATAAGAAAAGTTCAGCGTTTCTGTTTAAATTCAGGGGTATAGAAAATCATACCAGACGTTGGATCACTATCTTAACAGCCGGGGTCGGATCAGAAGAAGCGCATTTAGATGCCATTTACATAAATATATGTTAGATTATCTTGAAGAAGAACGAATTTTTTTACGGATTAAACGTAAAAAAATACTCCTCATTTACGGATTAAACAAAAAAATTATTCCTCAGGATAATTTAACTAATATATTTAAATGGTATTGAAATGCGTGATTTAAGTAGCAAATATAAGTTACTTGCTACTCCATCCATCCAAATATGTTATTTCTTCTTGTTTAGAAGATGCACAAACTGGCCTTTGTACAAATGATGGCAATATTTAGTTCAACGAGGATGCATTAATTTTTAGAGCGTTTTTTGCAACGTTTTATGTTTTTGGCAAGAAACTACGGAACTTCAAAGACAAATATTTATTGTCTTTGGAGGCCGAAAATAATTTTTCAGTTGATTTGCTTCAATCAGGTTTAAGTGGAACAGGCTGGAGTTGGTTAACCGGTAGGCTATTGAAAGCGAAACTTAACAATGATTAATTGCCCACAAGACCAGAAGAGAAACAGTTATTTTTACACGGAGACCATAAATACCTTCTTTTAAAGCACAGCTACGATACAAAAAACGAAATTTGTGTTAGACAAATGATTTCCAAACTTTCACAGAAAATGTCTTTACTTTACAATTAGAAAAAATGGAAATTCAGTTACAAGATAGTTTATAATTAATTAAACGGGAGAATAATATTAAAATTATGTAAATTTTATAACTAAATATTTATATTTAAATACCCGAAGATTGTTGTAATCATTTATATGGTCATACTATAAACAATTTTCTATTTATTCTAGTCAATTTCTATTGATCCCTGTTACTGAATTGTTACAGAATGTAAAAAACTAGTTAAACTTCTTTTTCTTAGTTAAGTGATTTTTTAAACTTATGTTAAGAGAATTAAATTAAAAGAAGGACCTATCTCTTTTCGACATTTGAAGCCTTAAAGGAATTTTTGGAACTGTTATTTGTGTGAAACATATTAGGCATTATTATTATTATCAAGTACCAGAAGTAGAGTTTGTATTATCAGTATATATATATTGTTATTATTTATGTGGGTGTGTATGTTTTTTATTTTAATTAAATTTATTTTTATTATTTATTTTAATTTTAAATATTTTATTATGTATTTAATGTCAAAGTTTAAATATTAATTTTTGTTGGGCGCCTTGATCCTTTTATGTATTATGTTTTATGAGTGTATGTTGTGTTTAAGCTATATTTTGTTCAATACAAACCTTTTATATAATTTTTTTCTTATCTTACCTTATTTATACAATTTTTGTTTATCCCTTGCTAGACCCAGTTTCACAAATCAAAAGAGCAAAAGAAACTTAACTCAGGAGTCGGTTCAAAATATGTAGGTTTTTTTTTATTTTGTAACAAATAGTAACACACTTGAAAGATTAACAGTTTTTTTTGGTTCTAGAATCAATTTGAAAACAATAAAGAATATTTTCGTTTTAATATTACTTCTCTGATGATAATTTTACCAAACCACTGTAAGTTAAAACTTTGTTATTGATTTAATTGAAGTTTTATAAATTATGCTAAAATATTCTTTATTTTTGTAATGTTGGTTGCATTCCTACAGATCATAATATATTCTACAAATAATGGCTGCTCTTACATGACAGATATTATTAGTTCCAGTGAAATGATTGAATGTGGTTGTTATATTGCTTGGATTCAACTTAATTTATACAGGTAAGTCCTGTAGTTTATTCTTAATACTTTGCAAAGATTGAAATAGTTGAAATCTGTTTTAATTTACTATAGCTATAGAAATTTAGAGTGCACTTTATTTTTTTAAGGTACCTGAAGTTAGAAATGTATTATTTTCCTTCCTAGAAACTGGAAACTGTCTGGAAACTGGAAACTATCCTGTAGGATTCTATGGAACTGCAAAATTTCCCTGGATACGGTTGATATCTTCTGTAGTGGCAATAAAAAACTTTACTGGATGATGGAGATTGGTAAATTTAGCTGGTAAGTCGATATTTTCTTGATTTATACTTGTTGATTCTAATAAATTTTGTAGATTTGCGGGAGCTCTCTTGCGATCGTCTCCCTTGTTCTAAACCCAAGCCGTAACTAACAACAACTTCATTGTTTTCTATCCTTTCTGTAGATTGCCATGTTGAAAGGTCCATTCACATGATTTTTCCACAGTCTTTGGATGTCTTTTTATGCACAATATCACAACACAACTTATAACTAATACATTTTTTAAAATGTCCTTTTATCTTTATTATACAATTTTACTTATTTTATTAATGAAAATAGTCTTTATTTGGTGTTTTTGGTCATTTACAAGGGATTCTTGCAAAGTCACCTTTACTTTTGACAGTTCTAGAATTAATTCTTATAATTTGACATTTCAATTTATTTTCAGGATATGCTTTATTTTTAATGGAAATATCTTTCATAATGTTACTCGTCTGCCTACAATATGTTTGTCAGATTAATTTATAGACTTTCACCTTTCATTCAATATATGGTGCTCTGAGTTTAATTTCCTTTTCTTGATGTACTGAGTGATAACAATTGTCAACGTCATGCAAATTTATGAAATTTATTTTTTAACTTGATAATAAAATTATTAAATTAGTATTTTTATGCTATGTAATATTATTTATTCTTAGTAACTTTATATCCAGGATATCTATATTAACAATTCTCTATATTTTTTTTATAAATTGACACTAATAATTATTAATTTTATTCAACTTTAAGTTCGGTCAGGTGTTATTTTCATTTGATTTTCTATGTGTATATTTCAAATTGTTACAATATTTACAAATTTTCTACTAAAATTTACGAGATTAGTATAAACAAATTTTGTTTTTCATTTAAAATATTTAGGTCTGTATACATTAAACATTATGTAATAATGATACGCTAAGGTTTGAAACAAACATAATTACTTAAAACTTTCTATAATTAAAAAAATTATTGTAATGCCTTAAAATAATAAGTACACTTGACATATTCGGATCTCGAAAACACTTTTCGGTAAACTGAGAAAAATCAGTTAATTAGACATACTTGTTAAATTATTTCCTGTAGCAGATATAACAAAAACGATAATCACAAAGGATCTTCAAATAAAAGTAATTACGTTGCTTTTTTATAACAATATTTCACGTTTAATTGGTATCAGAATATAATGTTACTACTCCGTGTTATTATTACGAGTATTATTATAATAAAAAACTGTGATAACCCTCTTCCAAATCAGCGTGTTAGTAGCCCTTCGAGAATTTTAGACATAAAACTAGAAAAAAATGTACTACGTGTCGTCTGCTTTGCCTTTAACGAACGTTTACTTCGCAAAAATGGAGGAAGGGCTTACGTTTTTACCTCGCCATGGACTCTGGGCAGCTGGCTGGAGGGTAGACCATCTCATCGTTTCACATGTTGAGACAAATGTAACTCAAATATGGAATGTGCAGATATTTTACAAAATTCGTAGAGATTAGAGATATTACTGGTAGATGTTTTTAAAAATAAATGTAAATTTTCAATTGCGCCGTATTCCTGAAAAAATGTTTTCTACAAATATAAATAATTTTAGACATTTAAGAATTGAATAATATAGAGTTTAGCAAATAACAAGGATGTTATTTCATGCCACCTGCAAATATTCAAAGGTACCGAAGTAAAATCAATATTTAACATCAGAAAGCGATCTATCCAATGAATTTTTAGGTACTGAAATCTTTCAAAATACGTATTTTTTTTAAATTCAACTATAGATGTAAACATTGTTATAACATACACTTACATAGTTCTGCATATAAGATTGTTCACTTTTGTTTATAAGTATGTGAAAATAATTGTTAAAATGTGGGGTTAGAATAGCGAAATTATGTGTGTCATATAAATGCATTTTAAAAGTTATTACATTATTTGAGGAAAGTTTAAATAGTAAAAGTGGATAAACAAAACATCAATAATTCTATTTTTGATATTACTTTTGCTCTACGAGTTTTATTTTTCGAGATTTCAGTACCTAAAAAACACCACAAATTTGATCATTTTACGGCGAGAGATACGGGCACCTTAATTGACTTTTGACATAAATACCTACTTAGGTATATATAACAAGTATCATATTATGTTTGTCAAGTAGTTTATACCTAGTGTTAAATAATGAAAAACAAAATTGAAATAAATATTTCCATTAATTAAAAATAGGTATTTTCAAGTATTTCAAATAGATAAACTTTTACAGTACAATAAAAATATAATTTACCTATTTTTTTTCTATCTACAGTATACCTTGTGAATGCAATAAACATTATGTTGGAGAAACGTCTCGGTCTATGAATGATAGAGTTGAGGAACATAAAAATTATATAAAAAGACGAGAATTTGACAAATTTGGGAAAACGGTGATTTAATTCAATGAGGTTCGGCAAAAATTTTAGAGAAGTAAGATAACGCAACTCTTGACTGATCCATTTGGCGCAAGGGCTTATTTAATTAATCTTTATTTTTTCCAGAAGTGTGGCAAAAACCCAATAAAACTAAAGAAAAACTAAAATTATGCCACAAATAAATAGCTTCAGACAATATAATTTGTGGAATATTCAGGAATATTTATTATCTCTCCAAATAGATACCTACCTATTAATAAAAAAAACTACTACTATTTGACATATATGTTTTATTTTTAGTTTTTTCGAAATATTTGTGAACAGGATTGGCACCCTCTCTGCAGGTATTGTAGGGTGGAAAAATGTTGGCTTGGGTCATTGTGAGAGATTGATACCGGTTGACATTTGACTACCTCCTCTAATTAATGAGGTGTTCCAGGTTTCCCTCATTCCTGCATTGAATTCCTGGGCTCAAATGCAGCCTGCTTAATAATATGCCGCCCCCTCTCCCGCACAAGTCTTCGACTTCTGGGTTAATCCCCGTGATTAGAATGAAGGGTAGAGATATTATTATTCGGCTTGTTTTTGCAGCAGTTGAAAACGGTTTGGAAACTGTCAGAAATATTCGACCAGTTAAGTTGAGAACGCGTTACCATTGAATTTGACGCAATAAATAGTTGGACGGACATTTCTGATAGTTTCCAAACAGTTTTCAACTGCTGCTAAAACAAACCTATTTTTATCTACAAAACGACATATTATCTAAATTGAAGAAATAAAACTTTGTTACTAAATTAAAGTTTGCTTATATGTTCCCTGTTATTTTATAATCCTATTTTTCTTTAAAAAATGTGCTACCCTTTCGAATACATAAAAGCAATATTTTATCATTTCATGACATTTTTTTTTTTTCAGATAAAAATATTGAATATGAGTCTTTCGGTCTATGGGATGACAAAACAGTAACAAATAATTTAGTAACCCTAAACCTCGCCAGAAAATTAAAAAGTGCTTCGAATTGTATGTAATGTTCAATATAAGGTTGGTCAATATTTTTTCAAATTAAATGTGTTTTTCTATGTACCTCTCTGGTGCTCTCCTGTATTTTACTGCATTCCACCTTGTTAGCACAGTAATACCTGCTATGTAACATTTTTTATTTTAATAAAAATTATAAAATATGTATGTATGTAATTATGGTATATCACGCATTACGATGTCAACGACGATATAGATAACACTTTTAATAACTATAATAAAACTTGTAAAATACTTTGAAAAGATAATTCTATTAGTTATTAAAAAAAGTAACAATAAATAACTTATGCGTTAATAAAAATATTACTGTGATGCATAAATATAGGGCGATTCAGAACTTATTTATTAAAAAAAATTCTGAAAAATGCAATTTTGTAAAGAAAAAATCAAAAAAGGAGAGTTCGAAAATGATTTAAAAATACACTTTACTGGTCTAAAGATAATACTTTAGATTGAAAGTGGAACTTACCTCATCCCATTTAACACCACGCGTGTCCCAAATTTTATTTAAATTTTTTGTATCCTCCCACTAGGCCCATACTATCAAGTTTGAGACACACTGTACACAAAACTGTACATAAACACAATATTCTACCACATATTATAGAAAATTAATATTTATTAGGCAACAACTGGACATGTGTGACAAATTTCACACAAACTTCTCTTCATTGGCAGTCAATACAGATCATTTTCAGTGCACAATGTAGCAAATTCATCCCCTTAATATTTCACCTCTCTCACAGTTTTCTTAAAATAAATGTGTATGGAGCATTACCTAGCGTAGAGCTATGAATGGTACCCGTATAACCATTAAACTTTACAGAACATGCACTTAAACTACACAGTAGTTTTACGATCTGGCCATGTAACTTAAACCGACATGCGAAATTAAAAATTGATGTATTATATTACCAGATCCAAACCGATTAAGGAAGAAATTTGATACTTTGGCAGCGGTTAAAACCGGAAGCTGCGCCGCCTATAGTGTTTTAAATGGGGAGCAACAAGACGAGACGTCAATAACTTTTGAAATATAAAAAGGTAATACAAAGAAGAAACATCACTTTTACATCAAGTTCTGTACCTACGAGTATAATTTGAAAAAACATTTCTTGTTTAAATAAATAACAAAACTCTTGTTCACTTTTTTTATAACTCTCTGATCTACTTTATGAAATGTTACATGTAAAGATCGACATTTGGAAGATATTACTGAACTCCAACAGACAGGGTTAGCTATGACTAATTACAAATATTTTAAGATGGGATAGAGAAAATTAAGAATTAATGGAACCACCCTTTAAAAAAATTCCAAACTAATTTAAGTATAAAGCAAAAAATTTTTTTTTCGAAATTATATTAAATCCTTATTTAACGCCGCATATGCGACTTGTCCGCCACACGTTTACTGAGTCAGAGTAGGCAACTAGCAACATGACGGTAACAATCCCCGTCATGTCATAATTTAATTCCTGCGTTTACCATGTGTTTACGTTGTAATTTTGTGGTCTTCTCCAGATTTTAGTGCCTTTTTTTTAATTTTTAAACGTTTTATAGTTATGAAATAAAGCAATTTGTGTCGGGTGCAGATCCTTTCACACCAGTAGTTCGCCGGTTTGTTTTTCTAGGTTATGGGACAAGACTGCCGCGGGTACATTAAAAGTTTTCCATTATCTATTCCGTTCGTTCGATTTGTTATAATAAATAGGCATTTTATTTAGCTGTACCAACGGCAAGTGTGTTTTATGGTAGTGGGTGGTTGTAATGAATGAAAATATTGTAGTTTTGCCAATTTGTAACTAAATAATGAAAAACGAATGTTAAATACCTACTGTTTCATGTATTATTACTAATAAGAATGTTAATTCTTGTCGTTTCTGGATTTAGAAATGCTGTAAAAAAACGACCGCATGGTAGTAGATATTGTTGACAGATGTTAGCTTTATCTATGGATCTTAACCATCTCAGTCAATGCTTATCATAGGCGCCGACTTTCTGTAGGGAAAGAAAGTTTTGCCCCATTTTTAAATATCGAGGTAAAATTTTGGAATCATGTTTTTATTGCGTTTTAGGCCTTCCTGAGTACGTGGGTAAAATGTTTGTACTTAGTCACAGTTAATCGTATATAATCTAATCAAATGTCATTTTAAAAGTAAAGTGGACCTTAGCATGACGCACCTTTAATGCAAAATCATCGTAACGTAAAACACGATTATTAGCTGAGTCGGGTCTGATAAAACATCGAGTGTAGTAAGAATACAACAAGAATATTGTACAAAATTTTATGTACTTTTATTTAATAATACTAAAAAATATATACACACGTCAAAGTCTTGAACCCGCTATATATAAAATGATTCGATTAAACCTAGTGATTTTTGTTAATGTGGTAAAAAGTATCAGGCAAGCATCGAGTTGATTTGGAAGCTGTGAATGATTCTATGCCGCCAGCGAATAGTAACAGTCTGGGGATCAAGGGGTTTAAACAATCGTTTGGAAATATTTATTATATTTTTTTTAATGTAAATAGATATCAATAATTTGTTTACCACATATTCGTATTATATTCATTTCCCTCTACTTTTTCTTAAAGTTAATGACATGACTGTATCACCCTGTATTTTTATATCGGCATTTTTATGGATGCAAAAATTGTCATAAAACACATAAAAATATATTAAAGTCAATATCTTTTATTTTAATTCTCGGCAGTAATGGCAACAAAGGTTTACATACGAAACATTTATCTTACAATCTGACATTAATTATGATTTGTATTCACAAGCCAGGACATGGTACCATTATTTGTAAAACCACATAAACATTAATCTCTACGACGATTTTATGTGTGAAACAGTAATAGAATATGAATAACAGCATTTCGGAAGTATGGTATTTTTATTGTATTTAAATTTGTCACTTACCCATTATTCGACTGTAGCCCATAAAATTATGGATTATAATGTGGGTGGGACCGTAAAAATTCTTTCGGAACTGCAGGTTGAAATGTACGCTTATTGTCTGTAAAATGCGCGCTTTCAATAAATAATGGATTAATAATTATTGTTCGAAATGTAGATACACTCTAATACATAATACATGTGCATTAGGGGTGAACTAATAATAAGCATTTTTTGTGGTAGGTATATTAATAATATTCTGTATAACTATCGTACAATGTGAAAAAATAGTATGGATAAAGTAAGGTTTAACAGTTAGTAAGAAAAGTTTTATAACTAGAGTTTGATATTTGGGAGTAAAGTCATTAAAGTTAGTATTGTCACGGATTTCCCAATCCGAATTTTTCTTACTTCCAGAAAAACAATCCGTTAATTAGTCACTTCTTTATTAACTACTGAACACTACTAATTACAGCTCAACTAAACACTTATTTAATTAATCGCTATCTAAATCACTTTGATATCTCCAACTAAACACTTTAATTCAGACTGTAATACAAGACTTATACAAGACTAATACAAGACTAACTAACTCGGTCGTTTATTCTTCTTTTATAGACCCAACGAATGTTCCAGGTATTTTCTAGCATATCTAGACCCATTTTCTCGAACGACTGGAACGCTTCTCGTCGTTTCCACAATTTTCTAGTAACGCCTCGATTCACGGTATGTTGTTTGTTTACCAAAATGGCGTAGGGGCGATCCAATCTTAGGCAATTAGCGGTGCCACAGTCGTCGGTTTGGGAGTGAGCGGGGCAAATTCCGTGACAGTATTGTCAGCCATTTAATTTTACTATATACCATATTAAAATATTAGCGTTTCATTTTATTTTACATGTATAAAGTATGTTTATTGAAAAAAAACAAAAAAATTATATATTTTATTTAAGAAATTAACAATAAATTTTTGTAGAAACTCCATTTTGACATAAGGTGCAAAAATAACAGATGATTGACAAGAGCAATATTAGTTTGGAAAACACGTCTGGCACTCATGTATTCATCGTCATCATTGTTGCTAACGCCTGCGCATTGCTCATTATAGCGTCGGTGGCCTGACCATACTGATGAGAGTTAACAGTATATGTCTAGTAGCACCACTGACGACTAACCGTGAATGTTTTCGAAAGTTTTTTCAGGTGTAACCTGAAACTCCGTTTTTATAAATATTATTATCGCCGACGGCGATATAGGTTGGGGTTCTATAGTACCCACAGTATAGTGGGTCGCTCCTTGATAGTGGTCGTATCTAACTCTAGCGTTAATTAGCCAGTGGCCACTAGATGTAGACATTGCCATCTCATTCAGAACATTTTGCATATTGTCCGGATTTCAGATATTCCTTTGCTTTAGATGATAATTACGTACCACTCTAAATTTAAAATAGTTAATAAAAACTGTTCACCAGACGTTTTAAAATTAGGCTAAAATGATCACGGGAGTATTTTGCACGACCCGCTAGGGCACTTTTACTTATACCCCAAAAATGTTTAGTAAAAATGCAACTATCTTCTAAAAGATTCTAAAGAACAACTATACCACTATAAACTATTCATAGATCTGAATCAATAAATACCAATATATTGATTTAATAACGAATTTGCAAAACGCTTACCTTAGATTGAAGAGTTGAAAAAAATAAAGTAACCATTTTTAAAGTGTGTCGTAATTAACCTCATGTGTGGTGCATAACAAATACAAACATTAATAAAATAATTTGCCACCGTGACATAGATAGGCACCACTAGTTTTGTCAATGTTTAGAGAAATCATCATTCATCATCTTAAAGAATCATTATATCCCTTCTCATTTGGATTTTGTCAAGCGTTAGAATTTGTAGTTAGACATGCCTAATTTTGATACTTTTTTTGTCTGTAATTTTCCACTGGTTTTCCTCGATACATGTAACAACACAATTGACAACTTTAGGGTAAATGGCTACTTAGGTACATAACTTTGTCAAAATCATTTAAATTGTTCGTATGGTATCCCCAATAGGTCTAATCGGCAAGAAAAATCAATGCATAAGCGCAATTATTTGGTTCTTTTCTCCAGATCTGTTCCCATTCGAACTTTCTCATCTTCTTCAACGAGTTCATTAATATTAATCCGTTGATTTTATAATTTCTTGAACTAAGCAAGCCATCACATCTATCAATCTTCTCAGATGTTGAACAACAATGGAGATCAATTTTTCTGCAACTACAATGTTATAGAAAATGCATTGGAATACCATCATACTACTACTACGATGTTTGTCGGTAAGAATTAAAAGAACATTGGCTGGTCAAGAATTGTATTTGTTAAAACCCAGAACAGGAAAGAAAAAGTGAAAGTTATCCAAACGCTTGGCAATTTTAAAAACAATAAAAGTAAAATTAAAATTACATACTATAGATTCATACTATTAGTTAGATGTGTTTCGAAAAACTATATGAAGTTGCTTCAACATCGCGATGACTTACAGGATTATGCTGAAGTTTTCACAATGGCACAAAGTTCACAGGAATATAAATGAAAATGAATTTTGTTTACTTGTGGCTATGTACAATATTCCAACGAACAAAAAATCGTTGAGGATAAATACATATATTATTGAGTTGTAAAGGTATATCTGCAGTTCCCAAAATGGCTTGATAATGAGTTAAATCTTAAAGACTGAGGATGGATGAATATTAATAAATAGGTGATTCCTAATCAGTTAATAAATAATATATTTTACAATTGCACTAAAGACTGTAATAAGAGATGCAACTGCAAATAGGTTTCCATAGGTGTTCTTCAGTATGCAGGTATTGTCATGTCATTGTTATGAAGAAATGATAAAGATAAGCATATTGATGAAATCGCCGATAAAGTAATTGTAATGACAATACACATGTGCCAAAAATGAAGCTAAATCTAGAAAATAGTCGATGATTCTAAAATATGAATCTATTTAAACTCTATGAGAAGATTTTTGTATCTAAATAGTTTCCCTAAATCGCCTCATTTTACCCCGGAAGTGTGCTGTTTCCGAATTGAATTGGCGTTGTTCTCTGGGACACGCCGTATGTAACTAAGTAGCATAAAATAAAAAATCATTGACCCCTAAAGCTTGCTGTTTTAGATAGTCTTTTTATTGCCCGTTTTATATTTTGCGATAAACGTGACAGATAAAGAAAATATATTTACTGCACACAATTATTTGTCAACTGTTAAAGTTAACACATTAAAGCCTTCAGTATTGGATTGTGGTGTTACTTGTTCTTTTAAGTGTCGACTTATTACAGATATTAGTATGTAATACTGATGCAATATAAATCAAAAATTTAAAAATGTTTCGTCGATACTCTGTATTTAGAAATTTGTTGAAATAATAGAAAGTATAGTACCGAAGGTATGGGGGAGCCAAGAACCAAAGATTCCACGTACCATTACAAGCACGGTTCGGGACAAGACTGGTTTGTATTATGTTGAAGACTGTCCTTGCATTGACTTCAACACACTTCGCTATTTTTTAGTTGAATTTCATTCATTAAAAGCGCATTTGCTTATCATAATGTAAACGAACTCTGGATAGATGGTTCAGGGCCAAATATTTTACCAACAGATCAAAGGGACCGACAGTAAGTGGTCCACACTTAATAATATGGATTGGAGTTATGATAAAATTATAGAACGTCTACTACATTAACTATTCAATGAGTACATTGGCATAATATGTGTGACTGAATAAATATAGTATAATTAAATATAGCTTGAAAACATATTTTGGTAATGCTTAATACCCAATCTTCATCACTGAAATTACAAAAGGTTTCTCTAACTGCTCCTGAATCCTGAAATATTTCTCAGTTGGAAAAAAAGAATAATTTAACGGATTTCATTTGTTTTATATTCGTCCAAGTTATTCGAAGCGGATAGTATCCGAATTTGTACAAAACAAACTTCTCCTGATTTTGTTGTAAGCTGTACTGCTACAAATCTTTTCTTTGCTGTATATGTTTTTGACAGTTGATACCACTCATACCAATTTTAATTCCTACGCATATGGTTAGTTTTCTTATCAAATTATAATAAACTCAGATGCATTAACTGTATTTTAAATATCTGGTCTATACAGGGTAACCCAATTTTTGACTTTGAGAAATGATATTTAGAAGTCTTTTCTAATATGGCAAACCATATTTTATGTTCAACATAGCAAAAAACAATTTGTTCAAATCTGTATAAAAAAACGTTTTGACATAAAAAAATGTTTCTTGATTGAAATGAATATGCATTTCGAATCAAATAATGTGTTTATTTAGAAAATGCATATATTTTCTAAAAGGATGTGGAAAATATGTATATAAGCTTTTAATTCTTTTTGTAAAGTTTTTAAATGAAGTTTTAAGCTATAATCTTTTTAAAGACCATATTTAAATAAATCAATTTCTTAACCTCTTAACTGATTATGACGAATATACTCGCGTCCCAAATGACACAGATTTATGGATATGACGAATATATTCGCACAACCATTTTTGATGGTCCTCTCCATGGATATGCCGGATATGTTCGCCTGCGATAGCTTATGTGATTCCCCACTCTTATTTACCATCGTTCACATCGTGGAATAAAGAATTGCCGTTTTATTTAGTTTAGTCTTCTCAATAAAGGACGCTGTTTGTTTTTAGATAATTTTTACACAAGCCCAGATTTGGTAGAAAAATTAGTAAGACAAAGAACCGACTGCGTGGGTACTATGAGAATAAATCGTAAAGAAATACCACGAGAAATTAAAATAAAAAAATTAGAAAAAGGAGAATCTATTGCAATGTTTAGAAGAAAACTGATGATAATGAAATGGAGAGATAAAAAAGAAATAACAATGATTAGTACCATACATGACGACACAATGACAGAAATTGAAAAAAGAGGTAAGACAATACAAAAACCAGCCGTTGTTCTTGCATATAACAAAGATATGGGTGGCGTATATTTATCTGAAAATTTTCTGCATTTCTATTCTCTTGATAGACCACATTTAAAAAAATATTACAAGAAGATTTTCTTTCATTTATTGAGTGTTACATTACTAAACAGTTACATTTTATATAAACAAAGCGGAGGCAAAAAACAAGACTGAACTTTTTCATACAGCTCGCGGAAAGTCTAATTGAAAAATATGCTCAGCCAGTGAATCAGCAACAGAGACGGCCAAGAACACATAATGTAAGTCGTTTTATAGACCGTCATTTTCCATCTATAATACCACCTACACCAAATAAAGAAAAGCCAACCAAACGATGCCACACCTGTTATGAGAATGAACTAAGAAAAGAGTCAAGATACTGGTGTTTAGAATGTAGAACTGGACTATGTTCAGCACCTTGTTTTAGTATTTATCATAGCAAACAATAACAAAGTTTTCTTCTACGTATTATTTGCGTAAAATCAAACTAACGATGTTGTGGTAATGAGTATGACGAGTGATTCGCAGCGATTCGCAGGGACATTTTTTTGTGTATTGACGGCTAAAATAGTACAAATTTTAGTTTATTCTCTACAAATAAGTATTTTATTTATTATAGTATACATAAAACGAATAAACTATGCTTGTTTACGATTTTGTTTTTTTTTAGCTATGTATATGACGTATATAATCGTAAGCGGCAATTTTCCCGCCCATATTGTGAACGCTCAAGCGTACAACGACCGATCAGTTAAAAGGTTAATATAGCCGTCGAAAAACTGTTTGAAAGAAACAATTCGATTTGTTTCCTATAAACAAAAAATAATAGTCAATAGGTGCCCGCTAGATGTAGGTGTGCTATATTTTGCGTATTCAGCTATGTCGGGTTTAAGAGGCATCAACAGCCTGGGTTAGTCGTTAGTTAATTCACTACTCATCAGTGGAGTACTAATGAAAGTTAATACGTGATTTGTTATCAAGAAATAAATATTTGTAAGGCCCTATACAAACAAATAATTTATTTCCATGAAATAATTTTTTCTACAGGTACCATTTTTTTTTCGGTGTGATAGCTTGGTACAAGGCAAATATTTTGACGTAAAATACAGCAAAATGCTAATATTTTAATGTAAAAGCCAGTGTTAATCCTTTAAAATTATAAGCCAATAGTCAAGTATTTTTACTGTCCAAATGACACAAATATAATATATTTTCTGAAAAACGATGATATTGGTAAAATTCTAAGTAAGGTATTTCCTTTTGGCTAATGCTAATGAATTCGCTTTATATGGCTGGCGGCCTGAATATGAATGCTTTATTTTGCTGTATGATAAATTGTACCAAACGAGACATACGTTTAATATTTTTACTACTATTTTGAGAACGAAAGCAGAGAGATTTTCGAAACGTCAAAAATACGGAAGTGCGCGATAGTTATCTGATTTTTGTTATTTTTTACTTATCTACTTTTTTCAGTGAGATTTTTTGGTTAGGCAAACTGAGTTTCATAAATAATAGCCTTGACTGATCCGTTTGGCGCAAGGGCTTATTTAATTAATCTTTACTTTTTAAGAAGTGTGGCAAAAACCCAATAAAACTAAAGAAAAACGAGATACAGTTGACTTAATAATCACAAATATCTCTCAATATACTTAGGGATAGTGAATGATTTTCTTACAGCTTTTCTCACAATACAGACGTTTAAAATAGTTATAATAAATGTTCAAAATGCGGTTGTTTAGAAAACGTTTACTAAACAAATAAATGTTTCGCAGCCAGATGCCCAGCTTCGTCGTAAATTGACAGCATATGCAATTCTATGCCCGAGCTCTGACCATGTATTTTGGGCTCCCGAAACCGATCCCGGGGCCGGTATAGCCCAGACGTTCCATATTTGCGCGCTACGGTAAAAAAAAATGACAAAAGTTTAGCCATTACCTGGAAATAAGCGCAAAGCTTTATCTTCGTGCCATTGAAGGGTCCAAACATGAATTAGTTGTTGACGTAGGAAGTATTGTAGCTCCTTTCTTTCTTTTTTAAATTTTTTTATTATTTTTTTTCCATTTTTTTACTTTTTATATATTTTTTATTTTTCTTTATTTTTTTTGTCTATTCACTGTGCAATGCTACATAAAGACAATCCTCTTAAATCAATTCGATCCTGAATACGGTGAAATCATATGATTTTTTCTGGCAATTTGAAATTTTTTAGGACCAATTTTCTGCCAATTCGTGGCCCTCAAGTGACAATTGGGATGTGCGAGGTCCTATCCAACAACTAATTCATGTTTGGCACGGAGATAAAGCTTTGCGCTTATTTCCAGGTAATGGCCAAATTTTGATCATTTTTTGACCGTAGGGCGCAAATATGGAACGTCTGGGCTATACCGACCCTGGGATCGGTTTCGGGAGCCAAAAATACATGGGGAACGATAGGTCGGAGGTCGGGTACAGAATTTTTTTTTGTGTGCCTGTGAATTAATAAATGTTTTATTTTATGTAGGTGTACACATAAATAATAATCAAACGCTAGGCAAATAAGTAAAACGCATTATCTACGGTGCACAACTATTTCGATCTAGGTTTGAGGTTAACAATACCAGGATTGCAATGATGTCGCATATTACAGTACGGTACAATCAGAAGGATTTTTAGGAATCTTTCTATTGTTTACTTCATTAATACTGAATAAAATATAATTTACCAAGAAATTAGATTAAAGACTAACGGTTTAGTTTACTTCAGTTTATTTAAAAATAATAATAATAAATTGATATAGGTAATGTAGCTTATGGAGCTTCGGAACAAAATGTATTGATTTTATATTAGCTTAAAAGTTTTCCAACAGAAAAGTATTTTATTTTTAATGTTTAATATAATAAAATTTATAGTTTAAACGAGAAGTACGTATGGCGTATGGTATTTTGCTTTGTTTCGAGATATAACGTGTTAAATATATAAATCATATAAATAAATATTCAAAGAGTATCTTTTGGATTTTTTAGATAATCAGTTTCATTTTATGGTTCGAATAACTTATTCCAAATATAAAATTTTGAAAATAAAATTCAGTCAAAATACTATCTCTTTTTTGTCAAGTATTTACTAGATGTATTAACACCACGTTTAAGTTTTGTTATTGTTCAGAGGTATCTTTGTTTCCGTTTGAAGAAATTACTGAAGATACTGTTTACAAGCTTGTATACAATATCAAATCTAAAGCATTTGGAACTGATAAATTAATACCACATGAATCCATATATTGTTGTCCTTTCGTCATTCAAGTTATAACGCACAATGCATGTATCTCAAATAAATATTTTTCTTTAAAATGGGAAGAAGCAACTGTTATACCTCTTCCAAAACTCGGCCAACTGAAATAATTTAGTCACCTGCCTTTTATAAGCATGTTATCTACTTTGTCTAAAACACTGGAAAAAGCCATGGAGCTGCAAATAAGAACTTATTTAGACTATAACAACATACTACATATGAATCAGTCTGGATTTAGAGCAAATCATAGTTGTGCAACAACTCTGACGAATATACTTGTTGATATTATTGTTAATGATAAAAACAAGGCGTCTATACTTATTTTGTTAGATTATACAAATGCATTTGATATGATTAATCACAAAATACTTATTGCCATATTGCACTTTATAGGATTTAGAAATAATGCTCGTTTGTCATTGATGGCGTTCCACAAGGGAGTATCTTAAGGCCTTTGTTGTATACTATATACACAATTAACTTTCCGGAAGTCTTAACATTCTTTACTATGCTGAGGATACACATATCATTTTTTTAAAATCAGTTGTACAACCATTGATATGTCACCCTGTACATGAAATAGCTTTTAAGCCATTTAACAAAAACTGTTTCAAGAACAATATTCTTATACGTCCGTATCTTTCACTATAAAATTGGTAATGTTAAAACATAAAGATCTCAAAGATAAAGATTGGTTAGGTACTAAGTGTTATTTTGTTTTAAATTTGCATTACTCAACACAACAAAAAAAAAAACATCAAACCAGTAGCTTAAACATGACAACTCACTTTCCATTAAATTCACTCATTAATTTAAATACGCGATTATTTGCAGTTTAATAATGTATTCAGTATCAGATCCACTCCTACAAATGCCCGTCATAACTAATTAAAATTAATTAGAAGCCAAGTGATTAAAAATGCGTTTAAGGTTCGCCACAGTTGTTAATGTAATGTTAATTCGATTTTACCTTAAACGTCTAAAAAGAAAAGTAACAAGGGAGTGGCTGGTGTCACAGATTTCTGCGTGAAATAAAAAAGTGGTAATTTAAACGCGACAGTGGTAATTTATTATACCGTAAAAAGACATGGAATGTCTTCGTTAACGCATCTGTCACGAGGCACCAGTATTTTATGCACTGTAATAAAAATAACTGCATTTCGTTTGTTTTTTTATATTCAAAGCCTGCTCTCTCCAAATTTAATTTCCGTCACACGTCACACATGGTCTGGCATCAGGAATTACAGAATAGGAAAAATGCAGGATTATATTGTTCATTTTTACTTCAGTTTCAGCTGACAGTTATTCCAATTTTTTTAGACGTACTAAAATATTTATATTTTTAAGCTAGAATAAAACATTTCAATCGCTTAGGGTAAATTTATAGGTATAATAAATTAATAAATTTTATATCGATCCGTGCCAAAAATTTGTTATAATATACACCTTCTAAAATACGCGCGTTAAAGAGAACATACGAATAAATAATTTTAATTAAACTCTTTATAGTCCAAAGTGTCAAGTGTTCTAGAAAACAAATCGATAACTATTACGCAAAATTTAGGCCGACCCTGTCCAATTGTTCACAACACAGTAACTAGGTCACTAGCTCTGGATGTATCTTATCAACTTTAGATCGATGTATGTTGTTTTAATTAAAAATGCAAACCAGCAATTAGCAAATATGGTGTGAGTGTGTATGTTTATAACAAATGCCACGAAAAGAACAGTTATGAAAATTCACACAACTGCAGCACATTTAACCTAAATAATAAAATTCGTGTCAGACTTTGCTAGGATATTACTGCAATGTAACCTATCAATCGTGGTTAATACATAATATTATTATATTCTAGTAATATTGTAGCAAGCTTTGACACAATTTCTATTTGGAGCTATATGAGCTACAATTGTGTGAATGTTCATAAGCAATTTCACCAATCTCAGCCTATTCTTTCAGAATTCCAAAAATAGTTTTAATCAAAACAATTTTCAAATTCAACATTAATTTCTAGACTTGAAAGCAGAATAGGATCTAGTGTACTTTCTTCTTCCAGTTGCTGTTTGTCTCTTATCTTATTTTTCTCTTTTTTGTAGATTCATGATTTTGAAACGCTTCATGTTAGTTTGTTAAGCATTTTTGCCTGCATGCTGTAACGACTTTTGCTTTCATAATTTTCCCATTTTATGATTCTATTTTATTCTTATTCGAAATTAGCATAATGATTTAAAAAAAAAAACATAAGAAATTATTATTTAAACATAACACCATATATTTTATCCTATGAAGAGATGAACATGAAAACTACGTATTTGTAACAAGTTTTATATTTGTAAAATGTATCAAAGCTGTATCTAGTGGTACTCCATTCTAAACTTGACAGGTCATACAGTAATGAAGCATCCTACAATGCTGTAGGCAGTAGAGTTTTCTATAAGTGAGCATTGCATCGTAAAGCATTAAAAGGATACATAACAGGTATTGAGAACAAAAATTTTTTAGCAGTCTTTAGGCTCTATATATGTTCATCTCTCAACCTTCTCTACTATTTATGTTATGTACAATGTTCGTAACTGTTTTTTATACACCCTGTATAAGTAGTGTAAACTAAAGTATAAATTTAAAGGCAAGAAATGATTAACAATCGTATCGTCATAAACTATATTTTACCTATATTGTTTTAATTTAATTTTCCATAACAGACCTCACGGTTTTTATAAAATAAACTTCACCGAATCTAATAGTGAGTGTAACGTCTAACATCCCCATCGCTCTTAATATCAGCAATTTGTCAATTTCACCGCCACTGAAAAACTCATTAGATCTCTTCTAAGTGTAGACCACACACGCTGCGAGTCATTACATATATACTGCGTGACAAAAAAAGGCAAACCCTCATTAAATATAATTTTATTTTGATATTTTGTTTGCATATTTACTGCTCCCGGTGAAAGTAAATAGTGATTAAATCTTCCGGTTTATCTGAGAAGTTTTTTTGGAGATTGTATAGATCGTAGTTTGATAACGTAGCATTCTGTTTTAAAAATTTCTGCTCACATTTGTGTTGTGAAGCTTGTTGTAAACGATATATTTGTACAGGTGATTATGCCTAGAGTACGTAAATTTGGGTAGCTTAATGACTCTAAAAGGAGGCGGTTTGTTTGGTTGCGCGAAGTGGATTTGTCGGTGAGAGAAAAGGACTAACAGATCCTTACGTGCCATAGTATACTGTTACCAAGCGTGGAATCAGGAAGGCCGTCGCCAGAGAGCAAGAAGATCGTCGATTGTAACTTTTAGCTCTCAGAGGTCTATTTAGCAGCAGCTGGACTATTTCAAATCAGTGGTTTGAAGAATACGAGGGACGCTTGCTTATGTGTACAGTATATCGCCGAATACGAAGTTTTGTCCTCTTGGCTTAACGTCCACATTGATTGATTGAGGACGTCATGTCCATCACACAGTAGGCGTTATGGTAATATGGTGCTATCGCGTATGGTAGCAGATGTCGTTCCATGGTTTCCTCTTTCCATAGTTCCTCTTCGACGACCGATGCCTCTCGCTATGTGTTCACGGCCTTCCTGAGTCTACGTCTTGTAACACCGTATTATGGTACCTAAGGATCTGTTATACCTTCTAGAAATTTCTCTCACCGAATCTGCCCCCTCTCAAAGTCACTAAGCTGGGAAATTTGCCCAAATCTACGTACACTAGGCATAATCACCTGAAAAAAATATCGTTTGCAACAAGTTCCACAACACTTATAATACAATTGTGAGCAGAATTTTTTTTAAATAGAATGCTACGTTATCAAAGTACGATCTATGCAAACTCCAGGAAAACCTAACAGATAAACCTGGAAATAGGTGTTTACCTTTCTTTGTAACGTAGTGTATCTAGGTGAAGCTCTTGCAAGTAAAAAAAAAATTGTAGAAGGCCATTGTTTACAAAAATACGAGCAATGTTGCTACTTTGCTACCTACGCACACATACAAATAATATCTTTCCATTTTACACGCGCATTTACATCGTTTACTAGTAAATGACAATGTTGATAATAATTATTATAAAATTACACAAAATAAATAATTACAAGTTTTGTACTAGCCACACAAGATGAGGTGTAACAGAAAGCATGCGTGACGACTCCAAGGCATACTCTAACGTGTGCAAATTCAGGGGATCTCATGCTTGAAAACAATTTTCTGTTTTTAGAGTTAATATATGTTCGTATTTCCATATTATCTATTTTCAATGTCATTTGCACATCTATAAGTCAACGTACAGCATCAAGCTGCGATTCTGAAATACTTATTCACTGTTTTATAACGTAATGTCGAAAACATTTATTTTATAAATACTGCTAAAGACAATACTGCAAAAATATTCAAAATTTTATATACGATGTAACTTGTATAGTATACAGGGTGTTTCAGTTCGAGTGAATCAAATTTTAACCACAGATAGAACTCGATAAGTAGTTAAGAATAGCCTCATTAACCAAGGTTCTATGTCTCACCGTTTTCGCTCTACAGGGCCGTATTGGTCGGTTTTTTACATCATATTATTTATGATATCTCTGATATGGTTGTAACAATTTGATTCAAATCTGGTATGATGTTAATACTTACGAATGTCTATAATTTACAGCAAAATTTATAAATTTTTTGTACGTCAGTGGCGTAGAAACGGGTAGGGTAGCGGGATTTTTTTGCCCCAACTTCTACGCCAATGACCTAATGCTTGTTTGGGGTAAATTTTTAGATTCCTTGGACAATTTGGCATAATACTTGTTTGAAATTGGTAATTTAATAACTGCTAAACGGAACTAAACTTATGAGTCCTTATCAGGAGAACGGCCTCCCACATTATTGAGATTTTCGGCAGAACGAGACACTTTACCGATTTCAAACAAGAATTATGCCAAATTGTCCAAGAAATCTAAAAATTTACCCCAAATAAGTATTAGGTCATTGGCATAGAAGTTGGGGCAAAAAAATCCCGCTACCCTACCCGTTTCTACGCCACTGACCTACAAAAAATTTGTAAATTTTCCAGTAAGTTATAGACATTCGTAAGTATTAACATCATACCAGATTTGAATCAAATTGTTACAACCATAGCAGAGATATCATAAATAATATGATGTAAAAAACCGTCCAATACGGCCCTGTAGAGCGAAAACGGTGAGACATAGAACCTTGGTTTATAAGGCAATTCTTAATTACTTATCGAGTTCTATCTGTGGTTAAAATTTGATTCACTCGAACTGAAACACCCTGTATAGTATGACAGGGTCTTTCAGTAGAGATAAAAAAATCCAGGGCAGTATTCTGTGAGCAGAACTAAGGGTGTTTTTGCTATATAAACGTGGGGTGTTAGGACAGCCATTGTCCAACTAAACAATCTGTATTTAATTTTTTATTTCTAAACAACTTGAGATAATTTAACATGTGCATATTTAGTATGACTGTGGGTATGAAACAAACATTATTAGCTTTAGAATCTTACCAGTGGCGGAGGTGTGAAAAAATAAGTTTTAATGGTTCCTGCATATTCAAATGAAATGGCTACTATGATTTACATTTATGGCTTTGCAGATGGAAATGGTAGGTACTGAGGCAAGACGAATTTCATGGAAAAATTTCCAAATCATTCAACTCCAAATCCGAGAATGTTCAGAAATGTGTTTCCATGTCTTTCAGTCAGGCTCATTTCAGAAAGGTCCAGTTCCTGGAAGACCGTTGATTGTTAGAACACCTGAGTTGACAGAAGCTATTCTACACGAAATTGAACAAGACTCAAGTACTAGTACAAGAAAGATCGCTGCAAATTTTAATGTGAATCATCAATCAGATTGGTCTTTTCTAGCCTTACTGTTCCAAGACTTTCATGATAGGCTACAATCTTGCTTAGACTAGATTTTGCAAAAAGAACTTTTACCGGTCTCCTACAGACATTTTCTTGAAATAGTTTTACCTGAGCTACTTGACAATGTTCCCTATGCGCTAAGACAACGAATGTGGTTTATACACAACAGGACTCACCACGTTTTAGTTTCACTACTCGTAAATTTCTAAATGAAAATTTCGGTAAAAACGTGATTGGATGAGGCATTCAAGAACCAGGTCACCCTTAGCCATCCAAATCACCGTATATGGACCCTATTGACTTTTTTGTTTAGGGACATGTAAAGACATTAGTTTATAAGGTTCACATTGAATCTGAGGAGCACTTACGTCAGCAACTTGATAAAAACTGATATGATAAGAGCTACTCCTGGAATTTTTGCACGTGTTCGAGCTGCAATGTCAAGAAGATCTGAAGCATGTATTTTGGCTGAAGGTGACCGTTTAAGATATAATAAATTATAGTAAAATAATTCCATTGTTAATTAATTATTTTGTTATTATTTTAAGTAATGTAATGAGTATCGTAAAAATATACTTGAATAAATCAATTTTGGTGGTGGTGTTGGTCATCTCATCTATGGCGTACTGATGAGGGCTAAGAAGCCCGAAACCGGTCTATGTCTGTTGGTGTGTCCGACAAGGGTTTTTGGCTGTTCACACAGATACTGCAGGAGTAATTCAATGCCGGTCGGGGCATTAGCCAGCGAAGTAGTTGTTTCCTGCAGTATCATTTACAGATCAATTTTGTTGTTAATCGGTTTAGAATACAAAAAAAGTGTAAAGAAACAAAAAGTAAAGACAATACAATAGCGCATAGGACCTATTTTATTTGCAATATTATACAGGGTGATATATATTTTTTGGCAAATAGTGACCGACGATACCCACAGCTTAGGCACTGGTAAGTTTCTAATGCTGGTAATTTTTTGTTTTATACCTATTTTTTCTCAAAAATTTGCAAATATGATGTCCTTTATACGAAACAAAAATACCTAATGCAGCTTGATCACAAGTAGATATGCCTAACACGTATTTATTTTCAGATATCATTTACAGAAAATATAGCACGTTTCCATAAGTCTCTTACACTATGCTGAATACTAATCCAAATCTTGTTTCTATAAGATACATATTGTTCATGTAAAGTCATTGATGTTTCAACAAATAATTAAATCACAAACATATTCTAGGTATTATTACAATTTCTTAAAGTTGGTATAAATATCTGAAAATTGTTCAACTAACAAATAGATTATTAGAGGAAAGGGTAAATATACATTCTGACTTTTACTACCAACTAATATCATTTCAAATTATCATGAGATCTATGTTTAGGATTACATATCATTAAATTACTTATTTTCTTTTCAACTTTGTTCCCATACGTATGTTATTAAATGAGATGTATTTTAAATGCTATTTCCTTTCTGGTATCTGCCTAATTACTTCTCATTTAAAAGATATAAAAATATTTTTCGACAACTTAATGAGATGTCCATTGGCGTCAAGTCTTAGGGCTTACCAGAATATTCAATTGTCTGTAAATTATCTGTCTTATGAGGTACTACTAAGCAGTTTAAGTCCGATTTATACTTAGAAAGATAGTCATATTTTAACGGAATATTATCTTAATTAATGTTCGCTGTAATTCTAACATACTGTAGATAATTTAATTTTATGAAAGACATTAAGCTGATATTTATGAGCGATATAAGATAAAATTCAATTCAACTAATGATTATTATTCTTCTCTGACGCCAGTCTCTAACTAAATTAGTATATATGGTATTATTTATAGTTGTTTTTTCCAAAAAGAGATTCTGTACAAATTTTTATTATAATTTTTTGCATTTTTTCGAAAGTTTAAAAGGATAAAGCAAAATAATTATACAGGGTTAAGAAACATGACGTACTATCTAGATTATTTTGATTCATTAATAACAAAAACTTACCAATAGGCGTTGAAGATTTTGTTATAATTATTGAAAGCTGTATAAATGCAGAATTCCTTCCAGAGATCCTTGAATCGTATCTTCTAGTGTTGAATACTTATCTCTGCATTATTATTTTCTATTACATTTCTTTATTTCTTTGTATCTTTGCTTATTAACCCTGTTGCATGTTTTGTGTGATGTTTTGACCCACATACTATTTAATCGAAGTCAAAGTTTAAAGTTTAGTATAGATATACGTTTATATGGGGTTTTGTTCATAGTTAGCACTAGCTAACCGTTACAAAGAAATATGATCATATTCACAAAGACAAAAGTGACATTATCGAATAAGTGCAGACATACAGGTAAAATTTACTTCATGGTGAATTTAAGAGATGGTACGTATTTTGTAGTTGCTATGCGTGATAATGCTATATAGTTCTACAAGTAACGATGACGTTATTTAGACCAATAAATCTTACAAGTTCTACAACTTTAAATAAACAATTATGGTTTCCTGAACGTCGGGACAACTATAATAACTGCATGAAAGTGATTGCAATTCAGAAGTCATATTTTAGTAATACGATTATTTGCCACTTTCTGGTTCTGACAACTTAAAGATCGTCCCAATGGCAAATAAAACGTCCCTAAAACCAGGAGAGCTACTTAGAAGTTATATAACTCTAAAGTAACTAGAAGTAGTTGAAACTACGTAGCAATGACTGTAACTTGGTTGTATGAAGTTATTTATCCAAAAAAGTAACAAATTTGGTGGCGGTTAAGTAATAGTTACTGTTTGAAGGTTCCAGTCTCAGTTAGTGTTACTTTGGTGCTAGTTGGGAGTTGTCATTCCTAGAAATTAACCTGTTTTAGAAGGTTCATGCCATATGACTTGTTGGGCAGTTTTATTGATACCTGTAATACTGAAATTCGTTTTGAATGAAAAGAATGTCTGCAGCATTTAAACGTAACGCGCAGCATATTATTCACTGTTTGGCCATTTTCCTTAAAAAAATAAATTCCAATTATCCTAGATCAGGAGATGGCACACCCTACAATTATTTTAGAGTAATTTAAAGTCGCTGGTGAAATTCGCGGGAATTTTCTTTGACCTACTACAGACAATTCTGTTTATTTACATCACCATTTAAGTAAAAGTGAGCCTCGATGCTTATGAAAATTATAGGTTTCTTCAAGCATAGAATCCGGACTAGCTCCAAACTGTCAAAACCGTTCGTTCAACTACTTCTTGCATGATGTCTACGGAGAACAAATTAATAACTTTACTGGTTGAATATGTTTGACAATTTGAAACCAGTCTGAATTTCTTGATTGAACTGTTGTTTTCAATACCTTGATGATTGTTATGAATAAGACGATAAAATTTAAGTCTATTGATCTTATCTTCATTTATTTCCTGAACCTGATCTACAGATGAAAATTAGTTTCATTTAACATTCATTGTGTACTATACATCCAGTAAAATTGAGAACAGGATGTTTTTTTTGGGACTAGCAATAATTGCATTTTTTACCCTTTCTGCGTTAAGTGTATTGACGCAAATCTTGGTCTTTCACTTGACTTGCTGTCTAAAACAGACCTCCGTGGTTTTCATTTATGAAATAGTTTTATTGAATCGATTTCAATAAATATCTCGACCGAAAAAAGCGATGCCCTGTTGACCAACGTTGTATTTTGATAACTGTCAACAATTATAATAAAATATTCAAAGCCTACTTACTCTTTTAGTTAAAAATAGAAAAGTTTTTCTATTATTAATGAAATATAATGAGTAATAAATTTTGTCTGGTCCTATAATATTAATATCAATAAGCTTAAGAGTTTTATCATAACCTTCTTTAATAAACTTAACTATACAAATAAAGCTGTTTCAGGTAGAGAATTTAATTAAACAAAAATCATTAATTTTAATGAATTAATTAAATGAAATAAATAATAATTTTTCTACGTTCACGCCAAGAACTTGCTTGAACTATATTTAGTGAAAAACTGGTTCTTTATTGCACTCATATGTCACTCTACTACATCATTTTGTGATCATGATAAATGCAAACGTTCAATTAAAATGTGAGATTGTTTTTCATTTAAAAAAATTGTATACGAGCCCTAACAACTAAATGTTCGGACGACAGTTTATTTTTTCCAAATATATTCAGTTTCCATTTTGAATTCAATTAGAATTTTTTCTGCTGAAACTATACCAATTATTGTCATAAAACAAAAGTTATAATCTTTTCAGAACAATGTTTACTCCAAACATAAATCATTTCTTTAAATATCTAACAACAAACTACAAAATAAAGTGACAAGTAAATGTTCGGACAATCTTAATTAAAGAACGTTCTTAGGGAAATTAATAGGATGTAACGTCCCCTTTGGCATCTATTACCGCCTTGATCCTCTTTGGCATAGTATCCACCAAAGATTTACAATATTGTGGGGTAAATGCATTCCAAATTTCTTGGATTTTGGCCTTAAGTGCTGGAATTGATCGCTGGGGCTATTTCTTAAGGATCTTTTCATGTGATGCCATAGTGTTTCGATGACATTTAAGTCAGGACTACTCGAGGGCCAGGACAAGACACTAATTTGATTGTCCCCAAACCATTTTTGGTACTCTTAGCTGTATGGCAGGATGCCCCATCCTGCTGAAATATGAAATTCCCATGTTCATAAAGCTCCATCGTACTTGGCAACAAGTTTCTTTCCAAAATGCCTTGATATTTTTGGGCATTTATGGTGCCATCTACAAACTCAAGCCTGCCTACATCATTAGTGGACATGCAGCCCCAAATCATAACACCCTGTGGGAACTTTACTGTACGCTTAATACAATCTTTATGAAATGCTTCAGATTTCGTTCTTATCACCCGTTTCCGAAAATCGCCAACACAAACATCAAATTTGGATTCATCATTAAAAATAATTTTAGCCCAGTCTTCTTTGGTCCATTGTACTTTAGATTTTGCCCAAATAAGACGTTTTCTCTTTTGTATGTCAGTGAGCAGTGGCTTTTCTTTGGCCTAAAAATGTGAATTGCTTTAAAGTCGCCCAGAACTTTTGCCGCGGACATCAAAGGATCCCGTTTCCCCATACGCTTTTAGGTCTGTTCCAACAGCCGTTGAAAACTGGTTCAGAACTGTCAGAAATGTTTGACCAACACCGTTTTACGTCGCAATCGCCGATAGTACATTAACAACTGAACTGACTGACTAGTTCTGGACGGTTTAGAATCGATTCTTGCTGTTGTTGGAACAAACCTTTTATTACCTCTCCCACGGTCGATTTGGCAATATTGAGGTCTTTTGCTATTTTTCCCATAGTTTTTCCGTTGGCATATTGTCTTATTATGATTTCACGCACTTTTTTATCAGTAGCAACTCCGCGAGCCATTTTGTTCGCGAATGCACTATTGCTAATGTCATAAAAATATATTAATTTTGCCATGGTGACAGATGGCATTTTTTTTTCAGAGCTTGCTTGTATTTCATTGATGAAAAGAATCTTTGTCCGAACATTAAGTTGTCAGCAAATTTCGTTAAATAAACATTTAAACTATTTGCCAAATCCAGCAAATCGATAATTATTAAAATAATGAATGATTTATTGGTCAAAACACTTGATTTAATAATTAAGTTTATGTAGATTTTTTAAATTCCAGATGTAGTACTCAAAAACAATTTTTAATTATAAATATAATAGTCCGTCCGAACATTTAGTTGTTAGGGCTCGTATTACGAAATTACTAGAAAATTCAATTTATTAAAAATAAAATTAGGCCTTTGCAAAAAGCAAAAAATATGACGTCGATTTGAATGTTTATGTTGGTCATGATGACAAAACGCTGTAGTAGAATGACAGATGAATGCAATTAACATGTTATTGCACTGGTGCAATTAAGAACCACTTTCTCCACTAAATATAGTTCAATAAAGTTTTGTTTTTTGCAAAAACGTAGAAAAATTTTTTTTTATTATTTTTAGTACTTAGAGAATTGTTTCTAACATATTGGTTCCTAACTGTCTCAATGCAAATCGATACTGCTAATGAATTATTAACTATTTGGCTATTAAATTACGCTTTTTATTTTCTTAGTGCCACGTAAATAAAACATTTTTTTTGTTTTTGCATAAACGTAGAAAAAGTATTGTATGCAACTCGTACAATTTCATGTCGCATGCAATAAACTTTTTTCACTTGTTGCATAAATAACTATTTTTGTTTTGTCAAAAATGAACGAAGATGATAAAAATAAATAATTTCTTAAAAGCTTTTGCCACAGATTTGAAACACTTGTAAGCATTGAAATAATGGAAATTACATGTTCCATTTTAAAATTTAAAAAAAATTGTGTGTGAACACCCTAAAACTTTTATCTCGGCCATTTATTCTTTGAAATATGTTTTAAATAGCCTATATAACATTGTTTATAAATAACTTCCAAATTTGAACAGCAGTGTATTTAGTTCATCTTTACTTATAGTTCCAAGCCAAGCAACACGTCTGCATCTGACAGATTTTTTTTGTTCCTCAAAGTCGGCATAATCCTTGGACGTTAATAATTTCCAAGAGAAAAAAAAGCAGAAGTGTATAATTTATTCAGCAGCCTGTAGCTGAGGTTTAAATAATCTCCGAACAAAAAAAAAACCTTATCGGGGCTTAAAAGATAAAAAATTACGTGTAAAAAATAATAATACTCCACCAGTTGCTGTCAGGCCTATTTACACAGCTTTTAAGTCGGCCGTTGATATTCAGGATTTTGTAAAAAAATCATCAGGGGAGGGATTTATACTTGTCGGTCCTTATCTTTCGGTCAACCTCAAAGTTTTTTCCTACCGCATAAGAACTTGTCATGGGAAATTACATTATCAACCGCATCAGAGATAAATTGCTGTAAACCTGTCACTATACATTAATGTGTTTGTCGAAGTAGCGACACAAGCGCTTGCTTACTGAGCAGAAGGTTTCATCCCCTGCGCGTCCAAGAAAAAAAAACATCTGTTTCTTCCGAATCGAACCCTCTTTTGTATAAAACAAACTAATTGTATTAAAAAATTCTGTACAAATAGCA
The DNA here is from genome assembly GCA_025584915.1 of Monochamus saltuarius. Classification (NCBI taxonomy): domain Eukaryota; kingdom Metazoa; phylum Arthropoda; class Insecta; order Coleoptera; family Cerambycidae; genus Monochamus; species Monochamus saltuarius. The sequence continues at coordinate 22,160,267 of CM046721.1, forward strand.
AAAACTCGTATGTACGTTATGATACTTCGGTAAATATAAAAGATCATGTTACACCACACATTCATATAAATATAAATAATCGATATTAGATACAAAAATTGCTTGTAATTATTCTAATAAGCTTGTTCCTAAGCAGCAGTGAAAATTATCTCCCATGCGTGTTATAATATTTAAACTTGAATTGTTGCTATCAGTTCTCTCCAACTATAGGGTTGGCCCTAGCTCAGAGGAGACGGGAGTGTGTTGATATATTAAATAACTTTTATAAAGGCGCCACACCTTACAAGAATATGCAACAAAAAAACGGAAAAAAGGTATAAATAAAAGCTCTGATAATCTCTATAGTAATAAGTGGTAACTTTAATAATAGTTCCTCAAGTTGCAGTGCATAGTAACATATCTGATCAAAACGGTTGTTGGTTAACCAATATGGTTATAAAGTCTTAAATATTTTCGTAGCAGATGTAACCAACAACGTGTATTATTTAGGTTAGGTATACTCAGTACATAAACAAATACTCTGTTATATAAATATTTAAATAAAATTTAGGCAAAAGTATATATACCTAAATAGTGTCTAGGCAGGAAATAAATAATAATTATAGAATAACCTTCCCCGATAGCGCTATGGTTCGGTGTACAAGTTCTGTTACTACAAGGAAGTACAAAATATAACAGGTAGTAGACACGTAGGTATATGTTAGCAGTAGGTAATAAATATGTTATATATGATGAATTTATGATATCGAAGAGTTCGGGTATTTATAACAAAGTAAGGTTTATTCGTTATGCTCTACCTAGCTAGGAAAGTAATACTATTAAATAAAGAAGGGTAAGCAAAAGCAATTTACGCATGAATTACTACAAGCAAAGCTAAGTGAACAATACGTAATATTTATAGTCTTAGCAATAAACCAAAAGTTTATAAATACTATAGAGAACTAATTTAAACTTTTAATAGAATAAACAAGAAAACAGCAAAACTTCTAGATAAAGTGGATTTGCACTATTAATAAATAAGCTAATAAATTATACTAAGCAAGCAAAGCAGGAATAAAGCAAGCACTAATTATTATGCTCATATGACAAGCATATCAAGGTGAGTAACGTAATTACTAAAGTAGTAAAATTAAATAAGCGAAATAGGTTGAAGTAGTCACTGCAGCGACACGCTAAACTAGCCAAATAAAAATAAACAATAATAAGATGCTAGCAAGTAAAATCAAGAAACGTCTAAATATGATTAGCGATATGCAAATCTTAAAATTAGGCTTATCTGGTGTATTATGCAGCACAAGCGGTAGGTTCCAGGGATAAGGTAGATAGCTATATATCCATCGTAGACAGAGACCAGAGATACATGCAGGAACCTCTACAGATGGTATCGAACGAGGCAGCACCAGGAAGAGAAATCCTACGTACAATGGCAGGTCTTCGGGAACAAAAAAAGAGCGTTCAATGAGCCAGCGTTAGCTAGGGAGAGTCACCCTGTCTTAACTGGATCTACGTTGGTAGGTAGTGTACGTGTAGCTAAGATTGTACATAAAACCATGTGGAGAATATTGGGGTGACGATAATGTCAATATTGATGATATTGATGTGATAATGATGTGATAATAAGATTGAGGCCTAAAAAGATAAATGCATATAAGTAGGTTTCATAATAGGGTACAAATCTGGCAAAGAAATATGGAAAATAACACAAAACCTTACCTAGGTTGTAGGGCGGCCTCGTGGTGAGCTAATAGCTATTTTACGTCAGATTTATGGGCATAAATCCAACCAAGAAGGTCGATACTTGGACTACCAGAATTAACAAATGTACCAAACTAAATTTGCCCACAAAAGCAGCCAGATCCGCAAATAAGTTTGCGATAATTTCGTCGTGCCTAGAGCACACGCTGTTAAAATGAAATCGACGTTTTCTTAGCCTCGCGCTAAGCAGGACGGCCCTGGTAAGCAAAAATTTCAACAAAAATGGTCGCAAGAAAAGTCTGATTGCCGGTAAAGCGTGTTGAAAGACCAGGTGCAATGGAATAAACATATGATGAATTATAATTGAATTTTAGGAAAGTAGTACAGGCTGAACCATAATTAACAATCAAATAAATAATTGTGGTTAGAAGACTTATTTAGTCGCGGATTTCTTGATTATTTTTAAAATAATCTATATTAATATCATATTAAAAATAAGCCCGTAACAAACTAGATAAAAGCAATTTATATCTAATGATAACAAAAATTACATTAATTAAGTACATTTAAAATAATATTTCATATGGTCCAAATATTGGAAAATATAAAATTGGGATATTTCCAATTTCTTTTTAAGTCAAGCTAATTTGTAATATGACGACAAAGGAAATATTCATTTAGAAGTTAAAATTCACTTACTACTTATTTTGAAACTGGTTCTGTAAAAAAAAAATTTCTTATGTCAATAATCATACTAATTTACTATCCATTTCTTTAACTGAAAGTGAAGTATATGGAGCTCTTGTAAAACTAGATGCGAAGAACGGGGCAGAACCTTATGGTATGTATACCTCCATTACTTGCTAAGAACTGTGCTGCTGGTGGTTATTCTATACAACAAATCTCTAATAAATGGACATATTCCTAACAAATGGAAATTGTCTCCTGTAGTTTCCATACATTGTAAAAACACCAAAGAATACAATGCTGTGTTAATCGAGATCCACACACGTGTATCTTTTTACACAATTCTCTGTATGTAGAATATGTGTTAAAGGTTTAACCACTATGTTAATATAACAAAGGTTATATGTAACTCTTACACATTTCATCATTAAACGTGTAGACTTTGCACATGTTAGATTTATTGTATTTATAAAATTATGGTATTACAGTAATAATAAAACAAGACAATTTGCTTTTTTTTATTATTTTATTAAAAATATACGAGTATAATTCAGTTCAAATGATCGGCAACTAAGCTTTCTAAAAAATATTTAACAACACTATATTCTAATAAAAGACGTGAAACAAATAACGTTGTATAGTAAACATTAAACAGATATATTTAGATACTACATAATAGGAATTTACGAAAATTAACAGGTAGTAATTTAAATATATCACTTCCTATTTTGCAAACACGGTGTAATTCAATGCTGGTCGGGGCATTAGCCCGCAGAGTAGTTGTTTCCTGGAATTCCGTGTTTGCAAAATATCGTTTCTCGCCGATCGCGATAAAGGTCGACAGCTTTTAATGGTGTCTACTGCATGTAGAACGCTTCGTGCCTGTGACATTTTCAGTCCGGCATGGAGTAGCGAACGGCCGATAGATGTAGTTAGTTCTACACCGCGTACTCATGGTCCCTTCTGTCGGATTAGACAGACGAAAGCAGCTATGATTATTCGTCGGATACCTCACCTATGGCATACTGATGAGAGCTAATAAGCTCGAAACCGGTATATGTCTGGTGGGCGTCTGACGAATGACTCTAGCTGTTGCTATAGGTTTTCCAGGTGTAATTCAATGCTGGTCGGGGTATTAGCCCGCAGAGTAGTTGTTTCCTGGAATTCCGTGTTTGCAAAATATCGTTTCTCGCCGATCGCGATAAAGGTCGACAGCTTTTAATGGTGTCTACTGCATGTAGAACGCTTCGTGCCTGTGACATTTTCAGTCCGGCATGGAGTAGCGAACGGCCGATAGATGTAGTTAGTTCTACACCGCGTACTCATGGTCCCTTCTGTCGGATTAGACAGACGAAAGCAGCTATGATTATTCGTCGGATACCTCACCTATGGCATACTGATGAGAGCTAATAAGCTCGAAACCGGTATATGTCTGGTGGGCGTCTGACGAATGACTCTAGCTGTTGCTATAGGTTTTCCAGGTGTAATTAGCCCGCAGAGTAGTTGTTTCCTGGAATTCCGTGTTTGCAAAATATCGTTTCTCGCCGATCGCGATAAAGGTCGACAGCTTTTAATGGTGTCTACTGCATGTAGAACGCTTCGTGCCTGTGACATTTTCAGTCCGGCATGGAGTAGCGAACGGCCGATAGATGTAGTTAGTTCTACACCGCGTATATCACTTCCTTTCTCTAAAATTCCAAGAAAATCAAAATACAGAGACAGTAATCTAAAACGTCAGAGTGGATTTCTAATATTTTTAAGAGATTTAATTAGTTTTACCTTATCACAATTGTCAGTAATATTTATTACAGTTAGGTAGGTACTTACCATCTTTAATCAAACCTCAATTTAAATTTAAATGTTCTTCATTTTGTACCGAGAGTTAACTAAACACAACATCGCAACACGACCAACATGGCGCAGTGATGTGTGTTGGAACAGCTGATATACTGCCGTTGTGTTCAACCTGTCACAAGTAGGGATATATAGCACAGACGTGTGTTAAATTTACACATAGTGGTGTACTTTTAACACACATCATTGGTAAATATTACACACATTACATTACATTCAGTATATCTTATTATAATACTAGTAATTTTAATATGTTTTGTGTAAAACGTATAAAATAGTCCTAGTGTGTAAAACTATTAATACGGAAATTTTACACATCCTGAATTATACACGGAAAAATCTCACTTACACAACAATTTTTTTTACGGTGAACAATAATGTGTATTAGTAAATTTTTTTTTGTCAAACTATTTGAAAACAATTTATAATTATATGTTTACTTCGGTCAAATGTAAAATACCTATTTTTTTCTGGAAAGTGTCTGGAAATAATTTTGTAACTTATAGAGAGAAATTACGTAACAAATTAAATTATAGACTACAAATTGATTCTGTATACACTGATTGATGACATGGTTTTGATAAAATTGATAAAATAAAGCCCTGCCTACACATTTCTAAACTAAGTTTGGTTAGTGTAGATGGAGTTCTCCTAAAATGGATTAAGTCATGTTGGTTTGACCGTAAGTTTTTTATAACAACTAATGAAAGTCATTCCAATATTATGTCCAATACATCTAGAGTCCCTCAGGGATTCCATCCGAAACCACGTTTCTTTTTTATTTTTTATAAAATATCTACAGTTCATTCTCTATCGGACTGCTTTCAATTTTGCAAGAAGGTTTGTCTCGATTCATAAACTACTGTAAAGACAATGGAACTTTCATAAATGTTGACAAATGTATGTAGATTTCTTCATGAGAAATGGATCACCAATTACACTATTAATACAAATCAAATAAAAAGAATTTCAGAAGTAAAAGATCTAGGTGTAGTTTTTTTATAAGAAGTTAATTCTAATATTAATACCTTCAGAACTTTGCTTTAACATGCTTTATACACGCTTATCCAAAAAAAATCGGAAATAGATGCGTCATGAAAAATGAAGTCAATATCATAAAAAAAATCATAAAATCCTTATAGTTTCCCAGAAAAAATTGTTGAAGTTGTAGTATTTTCAACTTTTAAATCGCTGGACTCTGTAGCGTCATCGCATTGCAGGCGATTTCGAATACTGAAACCGTTATTGTGAAGTGTCAAATGTGTATAACAACTCGGTGTTAAGGCATATCGTTTTAATTTATGGTGAAGTAAGACAAAATGCTTTAACAGCATCTCGTCTGTACGCAGAATGATTGCTCGGTGGGCATGTGCCAAATACAGCTACTTTTACCGCTGTAGTGCAACGCAGCCGTGACAAGCGAAATTTGTAACCGAATCGTGAAAGAGACGGGGGTTCAGGGCACCCATGATGTATTGCAGCAGATGAGGAACACATTTCAAAGGATGTAGAAGAATATCCCCGAATAAGGACCAGGCAAATTGCTCATCAAGTACAAAGAATGTCCCAATCAACAATGTGGCGTATCACACACACATATCTAAGCATTCATGCCATTATTGGCTACGAGTTCTTTCACTCTCCTTTTCTATTTTACTCTATCTTTCGCCTCCTTTTCCCAGTCGGTAACTCCTATCTCTCCTAAATCTTTTATGACTTCTTCTAACCATTTCTTTCTAGATCGTCCTCTTCTTCTCCTCCCTCTTCTTCCTCATTAATATTTTTTTACCTGTCTGTCCTCAGACATTTTGCTATATGACCTCATCAGGCTATTTGAATTTTCACAACCTGCACAATATTCGGTTCTTTGAATAACTTTTCTAATTCTTTATTTGTCCGTCTTCTAAATTCGCCATTCTCTTTTACTCCTCCATAGATCTTCCTTAAAATTTTCCGCTCCCATGTTTCAAGTTTCATTTCTTTTGTTCATCGTCCATGTTTCACAAGCGTAGATAACTGTGGGTCTTATTACTGTTTGATACAATCTTATCTTTGTAGCTCTTTGTATATGTTTTGCCTTTAAAATCCGTGATAACCCTCCTGCAGCCTTACTTCCTTTTGCTAATCGTTTTTTATCGCTTGTTTTTCTTCTCCTTTCCATGTTAGTGTTACTCCATTTGTTGTACTTTTTCTATTATGTACTTCTTACTTCCTATACAATTTATGGCTAAGTTAGTAGTTCCAGTTTCGTTACTATCGTGCATTACCATATATTTAGTTTTCTTTTCGTTAATACTTAACCCATATTCTTTTGCTTTTTTTTTCTAGTAATCTAATTATATTTACTATTTCTGTTTTGAACCTCGCCATTAGGACTACGTCATCGCCATAAGCCAAACACTGGTGTCTATTACCAAAAATCAAACGTCTTGTCCTTATACCACTTTCCCTCAGTATCATATCCTGGACTAAGTTAAAAAAAACTGTGGACAACGGGTCACCTTGTCGCAGGCCCCTCTTTACTATAAATTCCTCAGATATCTCTCTTCCATTGTTACTTTATTCTTGGTTATCCTAATAGTCATTTCCACCAATTTTCTCAACTTGCTTGGAATCCCCAATTTTATCATTTTCTCATACAAGCTTTTCCTTCTAATTGTGTCATACGCCTGTTTATAATCTATGAATAACATATGCTAACTTAGATTATGCTCGTAGCTCGTAGGTATCCTGCTACAGCTGCTTCATAATAAAGATTTGATCTACAGTCGATCTGCCAGCTTTAAATCTCCCCTGGTACTCTCCCACTTGTTTGTTGTGGTACCCATTCAGTCGATCTTTTACTATTCTCGCTAACACTTTGTATGCTACATCCCAGATTTATAGCTGACATGTTAGTAACAGATGAAGATATTTTACATGGATAATACTCATGTTTGGTATTTCGAAAATCCACACGTGATTTAACGGGATGATTTCCAACAATGATTTTTCTTAAATGTTTGAACAGGGATTGCCGATGATCGCTTGATTGGACCATTCATAGTACCAAATCGACTGGATAGGGTTCAGATTCCAGTTCCTTAGAAATGATCTGCCTGGACTTCTGGAAGACGATCTCCAGACTTAAATCCTCTGGACTTCTTTTTGTGGGGATATTTAAAAAAATAAGTATATTGCATCGAAGTGTACACTAGAGATGTAGGAACGGATCTGTGGTATGATGATAGCTGCTGCCAATAATATACGATTCAAATTAATTTAAGATAAACTTGCTGATAGAAAATAGATATTATTAAATTGTATTTGTTTCTTTCCTTGAGAAATTTTTTAGAATTTATTACACTTTACCGCCGTACCGGTTGCCGACTGCATGCTTTGTCTCGCGCAAAGTCAGATTTTACAGTGGACCAGTTTCCAATGTCGTGCAGCAGTTTATTTTTAAATCATTTTTGAAGTTCTCTATTTGATTTTTTTTCTTCAAAATTTTATTTATAACAGCTCATTGTACATTAAAATGTTTTATATAAGTTCTGAATCACCCTGTATTTTGAATATACTTATCTACATTAGAATACATTTTGCATTTGCAGTTTGAATGTATTCATATATTCAGAAAATACTAGTGCTGGCAAAACCGGAAAAAAGTGAAACCGATTTCAGATAAAACCGGTTACCCGAATAGTGGTGAAAACCGGATAATCAAAACCGGTTATTCGAATAACCGGTTATTCGAATAATCGGTTAACCGAATAATTGGTTAAACGAATAACCGGTTAGATTGACAGATGGGGTAAACATTTTTTTTATAAACATTTGGCTACTTAGGTAATTCGATACACTTTTCAATGAAAATAATTTCAACGCTATGCGACTTCCTGTTATACCAGAAGTAGGTACCAACTTATTTATTTTAAATGAAACGAAATGTTTGCATTTTTGAATTCTATAGTCAACTTTAGTGTTTATAATTATATAACATTTCTCATTTGGCATATACTCGTATTATCAAATATATCATAGCTAACTTTAAAAATTCATATTTCAGAAACAGTGAAAGTGGGAATCTTTATTTTTAGGTCAAGCACGTTTGAATTTCCTCAAGTTTGTCAATTAATTTTGAGAACCCTGTACATGACAGGCGAAATATGAATACATCAAAACGAAGCATAATTCCTAATAAAAATAAAGATTACCTTTTTTATTGTTTCTAAAATATGAATTTTTAAAGTTAGCTACGCCATTTTACAAAAAAAATCGAAATATCTCCAAAACAGTTAATTTTAGATGATAAATGTCATATAGAGTGATTCCCCGAACTATCCAAAAAAACCGATTTCAGGTGTCAGCACTAAAATCGGTTATTTGAACAATCGAATAACCGGTTTTTGTAAAAAACCGAATTATCCGAAACCGGTTAACCGAACTATCCAAAAAACCGATTTCGGTTGCCAGAACTAGAAAATACAATCGGTTTACTTATTTCTAATTAGTCACGAATGCTGTTGACGCTCCTCAATTATATTAAGCACAAATATTAACGTAACTATTCAACATCTTAGATGCAGCTATCTGTATAATATTACTTTAAGGAAAATTTATAACGAGGACATATGAATTTCATATATTATTTTTTTATAATTAATGTTATTGTAATGGTACAATAAATAAGCTAAAAAAGAGTTATAGAGAAAGAGAAGCCTTGTAAAAGGTATAAAAATTCAGTAGGTATCCTTTTAAAGTGAGAATTAAATCAATTTCTTCAATCATCGCTTCCCTTTCAGTTAAACACCTGTAATTCGTGATCTTGTTACCGATCCCAGGAAGTTATCGCGGATAAAAGTGCATAGCCATCTCTGTTATTACCTAGTTGCAAATGGTGGAGTAATTGCGGAAAAAAACCAGCAAGCACGAAATTCAGAGGAGCTTTTAGCTTCAAAACGACGCCGATGGAAACTACTCTGCACATCTACATTATAATAGCCGGCAGTTATCCGATTCACGAAGCGTAAACCCTTTAAAATTCTCGCATCAGCATAAAATAATAGACTCGTGTGGTCAATATTGAATACCACTCGGTAAAACATTTCCAGCGCTACAAAAACAAGTTGGCGGCGGAAACAAGCTTTCAATTGTTTTATTTAATAAAACTAATTTTAGAAATTGCTCCTACCTTTTGTTAGTTATTAGCAATTCAATATTGGGGAAATGAGAAACTCGTTGAAATTTACTATTTGAAATATGGTGTCGAATTAAACCGGAGTTAGGATATAATCGAAAAGTAAAATGTAGTATCCAACTTGTAGGGCGATTACTATTAGAAAGCAAATTTCCATACCACCTGCGATATACAGTCCTTTGGCGTGTTAATTTTATTATCGTCAGGAACTTTATTATCCCACATAAAGAAAAACTGTATTATTTTAATTAAATAAACTATAAAACAGCAACAAGTCAACTAACAGAAAACTCAGTAAATAAAATAATTAATAAATATAAAATAAACACATAACCTTACAAGGTTTTTAGAACATATATTAAAAATTTCCTCCATTGGTGTTTAAACATCATGGAGTGCTTTAATCCGTGTAAATACTTCTAACAGAACCTCGCCATGAACTTGTGGACGGGACCTTCCCAACTAAAAATTTGGTATTTTATAACAGTTACAAAAACGTTTCCGAAACAAATCTTATAAAACAGCATAAGTCACAAAAACATTGTATGAATGTTTATACAACCAAAATTGGCATAATATTAAAAAGTACTTCAAATTTGGTCAGTTGGAAAAAAGGAAAAAAATGTTATATGAATAGCAAGTTAATAACACAGTTACATTGCATTTCAGCAAAATACAGAAACACAATACTGCTTCAAAGAAATTCTATTTCGATTTCAATAAAAACACGCGGAAAGTGAAAGCGATATTTGCTGCTTTTCATTTGGCACAATACTCAGTTATTCTTACCTCAGCTTAGATGAGTGCCGTTCCTTTTGCAATAATGAACTAAGCCAAACTGAGAATTTTTAGCTCCCCCCTTACCAATGCAGCACAACCTCTTGAATTTGGCTTGTAGCTGAGAAATTTGCCTTTGCCCCTAAATCATGTACTTAAGACTTACGCCGCATTCACAAGTTATTTTTATTAAGTTTTGTCAGTTCTGTGACTTTTTAAAAGTGAGGTTATTGTTGTTAAACCAATTTGTTTTTAAAACAGTTAAATTTTTGTTTCAAAAACTACATGCGAGCGCCGAAATCTGACTTCAGATACGTGATCAGCACCCTCGAAAATTGGGGGTAGGATGTTTTTTGTTAACATTAAAGATTTTTACGCTGTTGTAAATAATTACCGACATTTTTTTTAGACATTCTGAACTTTGACAATTTTGAGGTTATCAACAAACGACGTTCCCTTCGCTAAATCCGTCGATTTATGTTCCTTTTACATGATGAGCTATACTGAGTGGCTTAGATAATCTTGTCTCACTTCATACTCACCTCACAAGTAAAAGGAAAGTGCCTACTACTTATCTGCCGTGTCACCTAAAGCGATAAAAAGGGAAACTAAATTGACGTTAAAATGAAGCTGAGGCATATTCGGATATTCCCGTTAGCCGCTTGTTTCTTGCCTGTCTACTAGTCCACAGTGTCGTCACAGGGCGTGTTACATCATCGATATATCCATATATACCGTTCTTCCTCGCCTGGAATTTCTATATATTATATGGGATACTTATCTTTTGTGGTTATCATCGAAATATTACATGTTTATTCTTAATATGCAATGTCATAATAATCATGCAATGGGATAATATATATTTAAACAACTTAAATAAAAGATATGAAAAACAAAAAATAAATTCAAAAGAATGGTTTAGGATTAGACCCTGTTTTTCAATGTAAATTTCATCCTCATATTATGTTAAAAGCCAGTTCCTAATTACTAAAAGAGCTTAATTTGATATGCTTAATTTAAAGACGATGTTTAATGTTAATAATAAACATGTAGTATCGCGAAAAGCGTAAAAAATGAGTATCTTCAATGGTTTTTGTTATATATGCTTTTAAAAATATTTAAATGTTTCTACAACTTCTTCTTCTTCTTACACCTTTTTTCCCACACCTTTTTTGGTATCTCGAATAATAAAGGAGCAAGGAGGGGACAATTTACACATTACCACCCCTGCAATAATAAACACACACTTTAAAATTAATTTAGCGACTTGCTTTAAACTGCTGATGTAACCGTAACCACCCTGTAGGTACATACTATTGCAATAATAAACACACACTTTAAAGTTAATTTAGCGACTTGCTTTGAACTGCTGATGTAACCGTAATGAGATATATCGGAGAGTGGAACAATTAAGAACTACTTGCAATAATATGTACATGCTTTTGCAATAATAATGACACACCCCCAAAACAGTTTTTTAACTTCTGGAAGTTCTGAGTATAAATTTCATTTAAATCTCTATTGGTGAACGAAACTAAGAACTAATGTTAAAAGTCGAAAGCATTTCATTACAAATACGTCAGCAGTTCAAAAGAAATCGGCAAATTTATTTTAAGTGTGTCATTATTATCGCATACGATTGTACGTATGTGTGTTTGAAATAATTTTTAATTGAACTGAATTTCAACTTCTTTTAATTAAATAAATGTTCTTAGAACACCTCATTAAAATTATCTACAACAAATCCTTATTATACTAGAGAAAAGGAAAACAGAAAATCCTGTATTTTCCATAAAAATTATTGATTCAGATGTTTATTAAGTAATACAATAAATAACGGTTTGTTATACTGTGAATGAAATTTTAAACAGCAGTGTACACATTTTTGTTACCAATACAATATATCTACGTAAAACGAGTGAACGTACGCTTTGGCTAAAGCAATAACAAAAAGTTAGATGCATAAGATGTTCAGTTTAATGGTTTACTTATCTCGTGGATTACAAAGGGTAGCGACATACTTGCAGCTATGCAGGCGGCAGAGAGTTTTTGCGCACTGTTCAATTTATTCCGCTTTTTGCCGCGTGCGCTCAAAGGAATGTTTTTCACAGATACTTGCTCTTTAGAAGTGTCTACACCGAAGAAGTTCAGTAAAACTGAAAATAACTACATGTACGCGAGATAAGAAAACCAACTTTTTTCCTCTTGAATTTCTGAAACTGTTAATTTAATTTCAGAAAGAGTCTCATTTTAATAGATGTACCTACCTCCTTTAGGCCCTCGATAATTATACAGGATGTAACAAAAGTTAACCCTACTAAAAGTATCCCTATAATATTTCTATAGGGATATATTTATATCCCTATAAAGTGATACGTGAAATTCTGAAGAAATCAGAATCATCGGAAAAACAATTGAAAAGATCAACTTTAACACCCTTTTCAAGGAGGTATTTTTGAATACCTAATTTGAATACCTATAAGGATGTGAAACATTTTTTAGATTGTTTTTTGCTCAATTATTAAATATTTCACAAATGTCCCAACACCTTATTCAAAAACTGGTTTAAGTTTTATGAAAGTCAAATCGAATGTAGTCAAGCGTTTCCCATAATTTTTCTTTCTCTACAGAGTAAATAGTTGTTATTTGTACAGTATTTCATCCAGATTTTTTACGCCTAAAGAAAATAATACAGTGCGTTCGAAAAGTAACAAATAAATTTATTATTTTTGGAAGAAATACCCTGGCAAGTTGATTTTGTTTATAAAAAGGCACTTTTTGACATTTGTGACATCATCGTTGTTCGAGATATGACGTCATCGACAATTTTTTTAATTTTGATCATGTCATTTGAAAGTGAGTGTCATTCTACATACAAACATCATGAAAAATTATGGTGTTACATAACAAAAATTTCAAGAAAATAATGTTTGAAGATTTTAAAATTTAATTTTCACTATACTGAAAATGATAATGATTATGCAAAAAATCGACTAAATTAAATGTTCAAATTGTGCACCGTTGGCTGCCTGACAGTAGCCAACTTCAGGAGGTATACGATATATCTCGTGACAAACTCTTGCTTTTAAATCTTCTAAATTAACCGGTCTAGTAAGGTATATTTTGTGTTCTAAGTATCCCCACAAGAAATAATCTAGGGGTCTCAAATCAAGCGATCTGGTTGGCCACTTAATCCGCCTCCTTCTCCCTATCCAACGATTCGAGAACAGCTCATCTAGGGAGGCAATGGGGAGGTGCATAGTATTGTGAAAATTAAATTTTAAAATCTTCAAACATTATTTTCTTGAAATTTTTGTTATGTAACACCATAATTTTTTATGATGTATGTGTTTAGAATGACACGCTCTTTCAAATGGCATGGTCAAAATTGGGGAGAAACGTCATATCTCGAACAACGATAACGACACAAATATGGGTCCTATGTCAAGAAGTGCCTTTTCTAAAATCGAAATCGACGTACCAGGGTTTTTTCTGAAAACTTCTCAATTTCAAAAATAATGAATTTATTCGTTACTTTTCGAAAGCACTGTACATTACAAATAGTGACTTGTTCTAGAGTTGAATTATCATTAAATTCGATATGCAACTTTATTAAATTGTGGTCAGTATGTCGAGTAGCTTTATTCTAATTACGCAAACACCAACTAGCATAACTTGTGTTAATCAGTTGCAAGATCAGTAAAGCCAAAATGACCATGTTTCACAACGACCCAATTTGCGTTGTGAGGAATCGACGGAATGGGTGGTCATTCTGGACAATCATCCCAAAAATAAAGTGATGCAGTAAGTGTATCTACATAGTCTCGAACTATGTAAATTCCACTATATGTGTAGCTATCGTAAATCTAAATTAAACAAATAAACGTTTCTGCAAGTTTTACTAATTTCCATAGAAAATAAAATCATTGTTTGCGTTTGATCTCCTTTGGCTTTTAAACTAACCTCACACCAAAGGAACAATAAACAGCAATCATTCAGTCAGCCATAAAGCTCGTTTACACACACAATAGACAAGCAGCTAGCTTCTGAATACAGCATCGTGTGAACATAGTTTCCAGTGGTTAGTAGAGCACTAGCGCCGGTAAACAAAGCCATTCAAGTAAGTAGAGATCAGTTCACTTAACTTACACAGTACTTACTCTCGCCACGGAATTATCGAATGGAATGTGTCAAAGCTAGTCTATTATTTTGCTGCTATCTTCTTGTGAACGCCTGTTTTCCAGTTAAGTGATTAGTAGCAAGCAGTGTTAAATACTTAGTTTTAGATCTTTAAAATATCAAAGTGGGATAAAACCACAACTGTACGTTTTGTGAAACTGTACAAGAATGCATATGAAACATGAATACCTTTAGTTAAATAAACAAATAAACCCAGCAGGCAGCTTTATTTAAAAATAGAGCCAAAATGGCTACAGTAGATTGCCAAGTGTCATTCGATTTAATCCATTTTTACACATCATATTTTACTTCAAAACTGATTTACTAATACAAAACATTACTACACGTGTGAACAGTCACTGGCAAAGTTGCTGGCTTGTAACATTTTTCAGCTAGCTACTGGATCCAGTAGCTATGTCTATTATCTAAATCCGTGTAAACTTTTAGAGCCAGAAACTTAAATATGATACATTGAATTGTTGCAATATATAATTTTTAGATTTCTTGCAATACAATTTGTGTTTTATGTGAACCATTTCATTTCTGTTTGATTTGCGACCATCCCCACTCTAATGAAAATGAAAAGCTGGATGATGTTAACACATTGTTAGTAAGCTTATTTAATTATACATCTCAACATCAAAATTAATTCCTATATTTCACTACGTGAATTACCCTCCCCACCATCTGTTGTCAGCTCTTAGAGTATTTCTCCCAGGATTCAAATAATATTTCTATAGGTATATGGTTTGAATCTTAAGGCTGGGATTTTGTATACCTACATATTTTTATCGTCTAACAGGGTTTCAGGCGAGGACACAGAACTCCAAGAAAATTGAAATAATTAGTTAGATATTATTATACAAGGTGTAACAGTAGTAAGTATTCAAAACTTGTGAGTTTGTAAAACAAGTCGAAAAATTACAAAAACCTTAGTACAACTTTTATCAGTGGCGGCTCCTAAGGGAGATACGCTCACTTAAAGGGGTAACCTCAGAAACAGTTTTTAATGCGTAACATCAAAACGGTTCAACATTAAGTCACGAAATTTTGATGAGATATTAACCTTGACATGCTTAATAAGTCTCATAAAATACATTTCAAAATTTTAAACAGGGGCGTGAGAAAATGCAAGGCTCTGGTACAAATTTAATCATATCTTTTTTGTAGTTAATTTTTTCTAGTTTCTGACTCCAACATATTGAAATTTGAAGCATTTAACATAAAAAAGGTACTCTTGTTAAATTTCAATAGGATGTACCGTTTTTCAGTAAAATCGATTTCAATAATTCTTAACGTGCCAGACATTCAACATCCATAGCCAAATAAATTAATTGCAGTGTGCCAAGAAGAAAACAACTAATCTGACAGTTAAAAAAAATGTCAAGTATTTTTGACACACCTAACAGTAACAATTAAAAACTTTTTTCTGCTTGTGTATTTCCTTTAATTGGGTTTTCCTGTTGGAAATAAATATTATTATTATTATATAGCGAAGAACCTATTTAAAAAATATATAAGAATGTCAAAATCTGAATCGAAAAATATATTTGAGGAAGCAGGAAGACCATACGATGATAAAAGTTACTGTTTGCTACATATGAAACCTAGTGCTATGGTTATAATGGATAATGTATCCTATAATAGCCGACGATAATTATTATGTGTGACCGTTAGTAACCGTTAGTAACCAGTAGTAAGCAGTATAGAGTGTATCTAAATAGTGCAGCGTAATGTATGTTAAAGTGTGATATTTGCGGAGTGCGCATCAGGTAGGTATAAGTGGGTGGTGGCAAACCATTTTCGTCTAAAAGAAGGACATTCTACGGGTGAGAATACAGTTCACATCCTCACCTCCCGTATTTAAGTGCTATAAATTAATTACTATCTATTATTTTGGAACTCGCGTATGGGAAATTTAAAATTGTTAACAAGGCTCTAATTTTACCATTAAAAAATTACTTTAAATTTAAATACACTATATTTAGGGATATCCAAATATATCTGTATGTGAACCTTATGATTAATTCATTATAAAGTTCCGAAACTGTACATACAAACATGCCTTACTTATTAAAATCGTATAATGTATTCATAACCATCAGTCTTGGTAATCACCAATGGCGAACGGTTAAGTGCACCTTTTTGACGAAATTACACTGGCAGGATAAAATAAATAGTCAACAATTTGTTTAAGCACATAATCACAAAATTGCCCTAACGACCAATGCAGAGAGGATTCTAAAATAAATATAAAATTTAATTATCTTGAGGAGAAATCTCTCAAGTTCGTCGAATTCGTGACACTAACAATCTTACGTATCCTCAACGAACAGCTTTCTAGCTCGATAATAGGCAGTTATCCCGAACATAATGATACCTTAAACGTCTCATTAAATTACTATTTTCTATTATTACGAGACGTATTATTAAATGCATCTAGTAGTATAGATTCGAGGGTGTTACATGTGAGTATAGATTTGGATGAATAGAGTTTCTGTAACAATTATTGCAGATTCTTCTAATATACAGTGTGGCCTATTAAGGATTAGGAAAGCCTTATCATAATTTTCAGATTATACTACAATTATGTTTTATTGCCGTATTGTTATTGTCCACTGAGTAGTTAGTTTCACACAATATTGTTAATACCTGAAAATATATGAGAAAAAAAACTATACATAAAAGGTAAATTTTTTTATTAATTTTTATTTATTTTAGTAGGTTGTTATGATATTCATTGACAGTTAATCAGTTTGACGTTGTCGATATTTCATTTTGACATTCAATTTCAAATAATTTTAATTTATTGGTATAATCATCTTTATAGTTAGATATTTGACTCAAGTTAAAGGAGGCCACCTGATGAAGCGATCCTAATAAAAACGCAGAAATAAGTGAGATCTCAATTATTGTGGTTGAATTTCGAGTTCCCACTCCAGAGGTTAGTAAATATATTAAATTTTTTGGATAATTATTGAATAGAGTTTTGTCTGTGGATGTTCATTAGCATACCTAGATGTTTGGTATCAGAGAACATACATATGACTTCATTGATAGGAATTGTAGGAGATTTGATACATATTAGCTTAAAATACCTTTCTTAAACAGTAAAAAATGTTACAAAAGCTAATAATAAGGAATATATGGGTAGATATTGTGGGTGTAATTCAACGCAGGTTGGGGCTTTTGTCCACTGAGTAGTTAGTTTCACACAATATTGTTAATACCTGAAAATATATGAGAAAAAAGATCATTTTCGTAGCTAAATAATAATACAGCAAATATATAACTATGTATTTTATAAGCATTTCTGTCACAAGATTATAAAACATTTTAGCTAATTATGTGTTTTATAATACTCTTTTAGTAATGTTCCATAATATTGTTGCAATTGTTTCATAACCTAGTTACGAACGGTGAGCTATACTTACTATACAGTGCTTGCGAAAAGTAAAGACTAAATTCATTATATTTTTGAAATTGAGAAGTTTTCGAAAAAATCCCCTGGCACGTCGATTTTGTTTTTAAAAAAGGCACTTTTTGACATACGACTTATATTTGTGACGTCATCGTTGTTCGAGATATGACGTCATCGACAATTTTTTTAAATAGCAACCCCCAACTTTGACCATGCCATTTGAAAGAGCGTGTCATTCTACATACATACATCATGAAAAATTATGGTGTTACATAACAAAAATTTCAGGAAAATAATGTTTGAGGATTTTAAAATTTAATTTTCACAAGTATAAAAATATCACGAATTTAGCCGCTTTCCAAATATTGAATAGTCAAATCAAAGACGGTTATGACAAGTTATTATTTGAATGTTTTAGGGGCTAGTTTTAACGTCGAAAACCATGAAAGTTCAAAAAACTTTTTTATTTTAATTATGATAATATTGTAAATAATCACTTAACACGCGGCGCATGTAAAACTTACTAGATATGGACCATACAAACCACAATAAAATTTTCTCCGCAATAAAAATTGCTTTCACAAAGTGCAGTAAAACACGTAAAATAATATTGAGTAACACACCACATAGCATTCCAGTTGCAGACATTGTGATTAAACAGAGATGCTCGTTACTTTATACCTTCTAATATCTTTACGGTACAGTTAATAAATAATTTACTTTTATTAATTGAATTTGTGATACAAAAACGTATTATTGGTACTAAAGATACCAAAATAGAGCCCTTATAAAATTGATGTTTAGTTGATTTGTTGCTATTATAACTACTTTTTAATTATTTCCAACAAGCCTTGCAAAATCTAAACAGCGACTAAACTGCTTTATAATATGTGCCACTTTTGGTTGTATAGTTGCTGTATAAACATTATTACAATGTTTTTGTGACTTACATAATTTGTGAAGTAAACAGAGGAACAACATCTTAGATTAACAACAATTTTCAGAAATTTCCAGTTGCCTTCTACGTTTTCTAAATGAAACCACAAATTCAATAAACTTAAAACATTTAAGGCTCCATAAAAAATATTATTCTATATAAATTGGTGAAATTTGAGCCATAGGCGTTTTCAGTGATGCGGAAGAACGCCATTGCAAAAAAATCATAGTAGACTGTGGATTAGCTGCTGAATCATCATAATAGGTTCAACAAGAACATATAAAAGCCTAATATACATAAAAATCATTAAAATAATTCATCAAACAACTACTTTAGAAGAGTGTCCTAATCCTTAATGTAGATGACTAATAGATCTAATTTTAAAATTACACAAAACTGAATGACCTCAAAAAGTCAGAGATTTATCCTTAGACATAAGCACTAATAATTATTTGTACCTATGTAGATACATCGAAATAGATGAGAACTTTTTGTTTGAATAAAGTTCACTATGAATTATTACACCACTGAACGATTGCGAGTTCTCTTATAGTGGTAACCAATTTTCTTTCAATCGCAATAATATCTATATTATTATACTCAATGTTTATGCTAACTATCTATATATTACACTAAACTACAAAAAATAACGTTATTTTTTATGACATTTTTATGATCGGTCGCTGATTGAACGATTTAAGGCGTCAGTGTTTGCCACCCGCCGCAAGTTTGAAGCCTACAGCTAGTAGATCGTAGATCAGCTATATTTGTGGAGAGGATTGGCACTCTCGGGCGTTGGTTTGGAGTAATGTGAGAGATTGATACCGGTTGGCGTTTGACCATCCCCCTACAAGGTTTCTCTTATTCCTGTACTGAATGGTGATTGAGCCTGCCAACCTAATAAGTCGTTCCTGGGCGTAAATGCGGCCTGCTTAATAATATGCCCCCCTCTCTCCCGCACAAGTCTCCCGGCTCTCGACTTTCTGAGCTAATGCTTGTGATTAGTATGAGGGGTAGAGATATTAATATTATTCCTATCATTATTTCAAACGAGCGGTTTTATTCATAAGAAAATAACAAAAATATGCTGTCAACATTTATTTATATTGAAACCACTATGAATTCATTCAGTAATTTTACTATCTTCCTCTTAAATAATAATCTATATTTTTTTTCGTTAATGGCACATAATTTAACCAAGTTTATAAAACACTGTCTGTCTATCTTTAAAATCAAACTTTTCTGACCTATACTTATAGTGAAGATTTAGCTTCCATAAATTATATGTAATATATTTTACAGACACCTTGTATATTAATTATAACGTATGATCTGTGAGAATATAAAGATGTTATTTACAAAAATAATGAAATGTCTCGAGTTACAACTGAATATAATAACTTGTTATATTAATAACTGTTATCCAACAGATTAAACCACATCCCATTCGCGACTAATAAAATTTATGTGAGAAATGGCGCTAAAACGGTTGAGAACTATAAACATCTGTACACGAAACCACACTTTTGCACTTGGAATGTAATTGGTGAAGTAACAATTTCAGTTATAAACAACTGCAAAGACAAATAGACATAATATGCTTAAAAGGATTCTTACTGTCTTGCGTTACTTCCTTTTTCGATGCAGGAACGAGAATGACTAAATAAACACATTGATTGAGTCAATATACAGGGCGAGTCCGAGTCATTAATAATGGTACACAGCTTAAGGGCAGATTGTTAACATCAAAATAAAACGACTGAGCCTAACATGCCTTATTCAATTGTTCCTGATAAAATATTTTTGATTTTTTGCTATATTTTAAAAACGTATGGACTGATTGTTTTGAAAATGTTATGTCTTTGAGGTGGCAATTACGAATATGTAAGCAGTATAAAGGTCACGACTAGGGGGCGCTAGTTATACCGTAATATCTATGTAAAAATATGTTTAACTTTTTATATTTTACACTTTTGATTGTTTTAATAAGAAACTATTGAACAACCTTGAATTCTAAATAGAAAAAGTATACCTGTTACAAATCGATAAACTCAACAATTTTCAAGAAATAGACGATTTAAGTTTTTGAGATTCAGCGGGAATTAAATTAGAAAATTATTTTTTCCAAAGTGGAAACGATAAGTAGACAGCAGTCGCTACAATACTATATTGTTTCTGTAAATGCCACTCAATTCATAGACACTACTGCCTAATAGTATATTTTATTGTTATTTTTTATATTTAAAATGCTCCGTCATAATAATTTTTTGAACATTGAAATAAAAAACATGATATGTGTATATGCCCAAGAAAATGTTTGTGGTCCTCGTGCAGCAGCGATGCACTTGGAATTATATCGAGATAACAGACAACCCGATCATAGACTATTCAAGAGATTATATGCCAGACTAAGTGATCATTTCGCCCGAAAAGATACCTTAGAAGGCGGAAAATATTAGGTGCCAAAAAGATGATGTTTTAGTGCGACTTGCTGAAATCACACGTACAAGCACACGTCAAATTTCAGCAGCTACTGGCATCAGTCAGTATTCTGTAAGCAGAATATTCCACAAAGAAAAATTGTACCCTTATCATTTTACCATAGCTTAAAGAAGAAAGTTTGTTCTTTAAGCTGTGATTTTACTCCAGTTGAGCACTTAATGCCACAAGACCCTCTAGGTAGGTTACGGTTTGCACAATTTCTTCGCCAACAGCAAAATGATAACCCAACATTTTATAATAAAATATTAATTTACGGACGAAACCACATTACCTGAGGAGGTATTTTTAATCGGAGAAATAATCATTCTTGGGAATTAAAAAATCCACATCTGCCAAGAGAAGTACATTTTCAGCAAGTGTTTCTCTATCAGTATTTGGTGTGGAATTATCTCAGATAATATTGTGGGGTCGTTCGTACTACCACGTCCACTGAACAGAGAAAATAATTAAAATTTTCTAATTAATGACTTGCCCACTGCTTCTTGAAGATATTCGCTTAAATTTATGACAACTTCTGGGTTTTTTCATGATGATGCACCTGCACATTTCCCCCGACGAGTAAGATAATATATTAAAACAAGTTTCCCGCATTATTGAATTGGACGCTGCAGCGAAGTTCCTTGGCCTGCACGTAATCCTGATTTAAATCCGCTAGATTTTTACTTTTGGAGCTATATTAAATCTTTAGTTTACACATTATTAATAGTCCAGATCAACTGGGGAAAAATATTTAAGAATTTGTTAATATTATCAAGCACCATAGAACTTTATTCAACGCCAGCCAAAATTTAAAAAGGGCTAAAAAAGTGCATTGAGGTCGCTGGTGGTCACATCGAGAATGTTTTATGATTAATAATTTGTTTAGATATGCATAATAAAATGTTCAGTTGTTGTAGTGCTCGTCTTATTGTTAATTTAGTTTTGATATCTTAAGACTCCCTAATTTTCTAATTTAATTCCCGCAGAATCTCAAAAACTTAAATCGTCTCTCTCTTTCTCGAAAACAGTTGAGTTTATCGATTTGTAGAATTGAAAGTAGTTCAATAGTTTCTTATTAAAAAATTCGAAAGTGTAAAATATAAAACGACAGTACAGTATGACTAGCGGCCCTTAGTTGTGACCTCAACCTTGTTTGCATATTCGTAATTGTCACCTCACACAACAATCGGTCTATGCGTTCTTAAAATAGGTATAGCAAATAATCGAAAATATTTTTCAATTTAACACCCTGTAGAAAAAGGAGCAACATTGAATAGGGCATGTTGAGATCAATCGATTTCGCGGTGTAGAACTAACTACATCTATCGGCCGTTCGCTACTCCATGCCGGACTGAAAATGTCACAGGCACGAAGCGTTCTACATGCAGTAGACACCATTGAAAGCTGTCGACCTTTATCGCGATCGGCGAGAAACGATATTTGCAAACACGGAATTCCAGGAAACAACTACTTGCGGGCTAATGCCCCGACCAGCATTGAATTACACCTGGAAAACCTATAGCAACAGCTAGAGTCATTCGTCAGACGCCCACCGTGTTCCGTGATTGCAAAATATCGTTTCTCGCCGATCGCGATAAAGGTCGACAGCTTTCAATGGTGTCTACTGCATGTAGAACGCTTCGTGCCTGTGATATTTTCAGTCCGGCATGGAGTAGCAAACGGCCGATAGATGTAGTTAGTTCTACACCGCGTACTCATGGTCCCTTCTGTCGGGTTAGACAGACGAAAGCAGCTAGGATTATTCGTCGGATACTTCACCCATGGCATACTGATGAGAGGTAATAAGCTCGAAACCGGTATATGTCTGGTGGGCGTCTGACGAATGACTCTAGCTGTTGCTATAGGTTTTCTAGGTGTAATTCAATGCTGGGCGGGGCATTAGCCCGCAGAGTAGTTGTTTCCTGGAAATCCGTGTTTGCATCAATCGATTTATTTTTATGTTAACAATCTGCCCTTCAGCTATGTACCATTATTAATGACACACCCTGTATAATGTTTACTTAGGATTCAAACTTAGCGACCTTATAAAGCGAACAGATAACTACCTAAACATAAAAATATCTTAAAACAATTATCATATTTTAGTGTAAACACATTTAACATTCGAAAATGTCCATAAATCATGAAAATCAATAATATCAAGTGCAATACCAGTTTAATACCTTTACCGAAAACGTTATCAATAATGGAATACAAACATATTGGGGCTGAACATGAGTGACAAAACATGTAACATATAAAATTGAGGCAAATATTTCTTGTAACTAAAAACACCATTGAAATTAACTATGGAAATTTAGTGCATTCATAAAACACGTTTGCAATGGAAATATTTTGATCCAAGTTTATAAATTTAACCCAGCTAGCAAAGTAGTTCTATAAATTTAGAGTAATAGGAGTTTTATATTCTGTTAATATTTTATAGTTGTATTTAGAATACTAAATTGTTGCATTAATGTGGCACATGAGACTATTTTGCCTTCAGAAACTGAATTGTTTTTAAATTTGTTGCAAGAACGTTCTTAGAGCATAATTTATAGAGCACTTATAAGATAACTGCTAATGTAGCCCTATAAGTGTGTACAATAACACAATTTTACAGCAACGGTGTTTATAGAACCAAATTACTGTAAAACAGATGCGAAATACTGCTTTATAGAATTATTATTATTTATCCTGTGACACTCTTATAAAATTATTCCGTAATGTCGCTTATAGTTTAATTATAGAACTATTGTATAAGGCGTTAAGTTACAATTCTGCTGCGGAAAACAAATTACAAATATGGAAGCTGCTATCGAACTTAAGAGAAAAAGCTCTTTAAAGCAGTTGTAGAGAATAATAATACAGTTGTTATAAAATCATTATAGAGTAAATAAGTAACAAAAGCCTTTTTGTTCCATAAAGAAACGCTATAAACTATCATTTTTTTTATATATGTAGGTTTCCCATAGCCCCATCTGACGAGACCTGCCTGTAATAGTACGAAATATTTTGATCAAAGTATAATGGGGAAATTTGTATAACATAGTCGTGACTTGTAAAAATTATTATCTGTTTGCAGAAAGAAAATTTCATTACGATAGATAAGATTTATTTGATTGCTAAGAGAAATTGATTTTCTTATAGAAATTTAGTAACATATTTAATTTAGACCATTCCAAACCTTAAACATTTTCACTTTTAGATGTTGAAGTTAAAGAATTTTAATAGATTTATTAAATAAGATTGAAATAAGTGAAATTACCACAATGAAATATGACAACACTGTGAATATTAAGTAGTTGCTTACGAAGCATATTTGCTCTATAATCATTGCAATCGACACAAAAATGTCTTATTAGTGAGAATCCATTAGAAGTACAAGATGAAGCCTTTCTTTCTGTCGCCATATTGTGAAGAAGGAAAAAAAATCTTAATTAAAAATATGTACAATATAAATAGGTGAAATGATATCAATAATATGGATATACTTACTTTCTGATTATTTTATGTACAGTTGGTTGTTAAATTCATCAATTTAGAAAAACAAATTTTTTTATTAAATTTCCAACATCATAGGAAATATAAGGTTAACTGAGGGCGCGTCAAAAAATTACCATTATGTACCACATACTTCACGATAAAACTTTTCCCGCATTAAAATGTACTGCTCCCTGATGGATAAACAAACTAAGCAATTCGTAATAATGTAAGTAAGTAGGTACTCCTATGCAGGCTGATTAGGCCCATCTTATTGGTTCTTATTGGCCCGTTCATATTATTTCTAACATGTGCGATACAGAAACACTTTGTTTTTAAAAGATACAATTAAACGATTTTAAAGTTCTTTAAATATAAGTGCTATAGAATTTTTATGAGATTGCTTTGTAACTGTGTTATAAAAATTCTTTAAGACTTCTATAATTATTTCCTGTAAGCTTTACAGAACCGCTTAAAGAACTAAAAGGTTCTATAGAACGGTGCCCATTTTTATGGTATAAGTGTTGTAAGAACGTTTTGAAAATGTTCTTAGAACAAACATTGCTCTATAAAATTTGCTCTGGAAACGTTCTTACAATTTTTACAGAACAAGAAATTGTTAGCTGGGAATGGTTTACGTGATCTTAATTTATTGGTTTTAACAAAGTTAATAGGGATATTGTTGTGTTACTTTTTATCACAAGTACAAGTAATAAAATGAATTCTTAAAATGGGAACTATGTATGTTTTGGTTGTACTTTATTGCTATAGTTGTATAATCGACTGGGTGATTCAGAACTTATCTATAAAAATTTGGAAATAGATGCGTCATGAAAAATGACATCTATATCGAATTTTTTTTTGTAAACTCCTTATAGTTGTAGTATTTTAAACCTTTACATCGCTGGAATACTGAAGTATCTAGCCAGGCGATTTCGAATATTTAAATCCGATTACTTTTTGTAGGTATTAACCTTTTTTGTGATGTGAGTCTATATTAGTTTTTCAAGTGTCAAAAATGGCTTACGTGAATAGCAACTCAAAGTTGATGGATATCGTTTTAGCACGATTTCTCGGTATGCAGCTTTTTTTAACAGGGGTTGCAGTGAGTGCAAGTGCAGTGCAACGCGAGGGAAATTTGACACCGAATCGTGGAAGAGATGGAGATCCAGTACGTCCACGGCGTATTGCAGAAGTGTGGCGTATCATACACGGGGCTCAATTATATCCGTACCATGTACAGTGTGCTCAAGCATTAATACCAAGAGATTGGACGAGGAGGACCGGTACCATGACCACGATCTCCTGACTTTAAATCATTTGGACTTCTTTTTGTGGGGATATTTAAAAAAGAAGTGTATTGCACCGAAGTGGATACCTACTATGATTTACGCAAACATTTCATAGTTGCTGCCAATAACTTATGAGTTCAAAACGGATAAGAAGCAGAAACATTTGTGTTAGTTTGTAACTGCAACTGGATAATACGGGCCCAAAATATTGGTATAACTTCAAGTATGTCAAACTATTTTATTAATTAAAACCACAAATTATTTCCATTAATAATTAATAACAGCAGCAGTTGAATTTGCTGTATAAAACAGGTGTGATAAAATGTTATTAAAAAATACAGAATCTTATAAATAGTTTCTGAGAAAAATATATTTAAGGGATAGTATTTTCAACCTTTACATCGCTGGGTTACTGTAGTCTTAGTATTAACGTTTTTGCGATAGTGTTTACATTAATTTTTCAAGTGTAAAAAATGATTTACATGTATAGCAACTCGGAGTTGATGAATGTCGTTTAGTTTATGGTGAAGTAAGACAAAATGCTTTAACAATTTCTCATCTGTATGCAGAATGACTTCGCGGTAAACTTGTGCCAAATGCAGCTACTTTTACAGCGTGACACAGGAATTTTGCAACCAAATCGTGGAAGAAATTGAAGTCCGTGACGTCCACGGCTTACTGTAGCAGCTGAGAAACACATTTTAGAGACTGCTGAAGAGAATCACCGAATAAGTATCAGGCTTCTCTCGCGCAACAAGTACAAGGAATGTCCTAATCAACAGTACGACGTACAGCGTGTTTAATTATTAATGCCAAAGGATTATCACTGACGAATTAGATTTTGTGAATAGTTTGGAAGTACTTTAATGAAGTTCAAGGGGTGCGATAGATTGGACGAGGGTCAGTACCATGCCCGCCACGATCTCCTGACTTAAAACTGTTGGACATTTTTTTAGCGATATTTAAAAAATGAAGTGTATCGCATGGATGTAGACACTAGTGATGATTAACGCGAACGTATCGTAGCTGTTGCAGACAATAACCAGAAACACTTGTGTTAGTTTATAGAAATTGTATAAGACGGGCGCAAATGTGATTTTTGGGCTATTATGTGATATATATTGTGATTTTCTGGTGGTTTGTTATGTGGTGACCTTAGTAACTGGCGAGGGTTCGACATAACAACCCGGAAAATCACTATATATCGAAGAGTTCTTGTAACATCCAGGATGTCAAATTGTTTTATTAATTAAAACCACAAATTAATTTAATTAATTAATAATAACAATAGGGGCAAAAGCCTACAAAATTGTATTTGCAAGAGTTCCCTGTACCATTTTTTTTTGGATAAATTCTGAACCACCCCGTAAAATTTTAAGCAAATAATTGTGTCTAACTTTAGTAGGTCAACGTCACAAGAATGCATATTAAATTAGGTTTGCGGCCGTTGCAATCAGCATCTCCTGTGGATGGACAAGCAACCTTATTAACTCAAACAAATCTCAAGATCTCAGTATCTGGATAGACTCGACAGTTTAATTGGGGTCACACGACGTACACAGATTAGTTTCCTGTTAAATATTTAATGGGGTTGCTTATTAAGAACCGAAATTAGTTTAATCTGTTGTTAAGAAGTATTTCCCGAGGTTTCGTTAAAGGTTTAAAACTGAATACCCTTGAGAATTCCATGTTATCTTGTTTGCAAGTATAAAAACTAATATCCGAAGGAAGTACTACGCCTTTTTCAGATTTTGTATTTTAGAAAGCGCACCTAATATGAACTTCCGATTAGCCGATTTTAATTTGGAAAATATATTATACAGAGTGTCCTGTAAAGTATGTGACTATGTTCTTTGATTCAGAAGAAACCGATTTAGATGAAGTAACCGTTTTGTGATATCAATGTAACTTTGTATTGACCAAATTTTGAGAAAAACAAACATGGATGTAAATATATTTTGTGCCCAAAAT